>CAWUFW010004769.1:0-1467809 GCA_963921515.1 Calotriton arnoldi
GTATGCGCCCGTTCCAGTTGCATGTTGCTGGTGCGGGACGGGGACTCCGGCTTCCAACAATAACCAACAGACTAAACACATTACTATCTAAATAACTGTATAATAGCATGTACAACTCCCTTAATATCTCTATAACACAGTGCATAACTTTTTCAGTGTAATCTATAACTGCATGCATCACTGAATCAGTAAGTCTCTCATTCACTGTATAACTATTTCAGTGAATCTGTAACAGGTGCATCAGTCTATCAATGCTTCTGTAACAAACTGCGTGACTGTCTCAGTGCATCTATGAGTGGGTGCATCAGTGTCTCAATGGGTCTGTGATTCATTGCATGACTTTCAGTCAATCTGTTAGTAGGCGCATGAGTGCCATTGTGCACTTTTTAAGTAAATATATAACTGTCTGACTGTATCTGTGAGTGTATACATGAGTGTCCAAGTGGGTGTCTGAATGGGTCAGTGAGTGGGTGCATGAATGTCTCAGTGGGTCTGTGACTAAGTACATGAGTCTCTCAGTGGGTCTATGACTGGGAGCGAGTGTCTGAGTGGTTCTGTGAGTGGGTCTGTGGGTCTCTGAATGGGACTGCGAGTGCATGTGTGAGTCTCTGAGTGTATGAGTGACTGGGTGAATACATCTCTGAGTGGGTCTGTGAGAGGGTGTGTGAGTGACTGTATGGGTGTGTGTGTCTGAGTGGGTTTATGAGTGTCTGAGTGACTCTGAGTGGGTGTATAAGTGTCTCAATGAATCTGTGAGTGGGAGCATAAGTCTCTGAGGGGGTGAGTGAATGGGTGCATGTATGAGTGTCTGAGTGGGTCTGTGACTGGGGCAAGTTTCTGGATCGGTCTGTGAGTGGATGCATGAGCCTTGAGTGGGTGAGTGAGTGGGTGCATGTATATCTGAGTGAGTTTGTGAGTGGGTGGGTGACTTTCTGATTGTATCAGTGAGTGAATAAGTCCATAAGTCTCTGAGAGAGTCTGTGACTGATTTTGAGAAAGGATGTATGAGCATGTAAGTGGGTGTATGAGTGTCTAAGTGGATCTGAAAGTAGGTGTATGAGTGTCTCAGTGGGTCTGTGAGTACATACGTGAGTGTGTGAGTGAGTCTGTAAGTGGGCACGTGAGTCTCTGAGTGGGTCTGTACATGGATGCGTTATTCTCCAAATGAGTCTATAAGTGGGTGCATAAGTACCGGTATGTGAGTAAGTGCATGAGTATCTGAGTGTGTACATGGGTGTGTGACATAGACCGGCAAGTGTGTTCAAATATATATATATATTCACTGAAAAAACCATAGGTTTTAGGGACAGTTATAGTTAGTTGGACATTTCACTCGTACAAAACCATAGAAATTCCCCCGTTATAGTTAGTTCAGCTAACTATAACTCGCGCCCCGCAATGCACTGCTGATGACGTCACATATTACATCACTCATGACATGGTCAGTGACATCACTGATGACATCACTGATGACATCTCAAATGACATCACTGATGACATCACTGATGACATCATCCAGTGACTGTGTGTTTCTGTAAAGTTTAAATATGTTTAATATATATAGGGAAAGGCGTATTGAAGAATGAGTGGGTGTATAAGTGTCTGAATGGATGATTTAGTACGTGAGTGACTGACTCTACAAGTGAGTGATTAAATGTATCTTACTGAATGCATGGGTTAGTGACTAAACTGTGTGATTGTCTGTATCCGTCTGTCTGTTGGTTTGTAAGCGGCTGCATGGCGTTCTGAATAGCTACATGAGTGTCTACATGGGTTATTGATTGATTGTCTGAGTATCTGTATGGGTGTCTGAGTGTTTGTGTGGGTGGGGTGTGTGTGACTCTGTGCATAGATGTGTGAGTTGGTGATTCACTGGGTGCATGGTTTCAAGAGTGCATCTGTGATGGACTGTATGGGTGGGTGAGTGTGTGTATGGGTGTGTTAGTGATTGAATGTATATCTCAGTGGTACATGTGTGAGTAACTACATATGTGAAAGGCAGTATATATGTGTGTTGGAGTATATAAATGGCTATAAGTGAGAGTGTGTGATTGTGAGAGTGGCTGTATGGATGAGTGTGTACTTGTATCAGTGATTGTATAAGAGCGTAAGAATGTGCTAGTATTTGTATGAGTAAGTGAGCTGGTGTGTGTATAACTGTATAGGTGAGTAAATGGGTGTGTGATTAAGTTTTTTGCATGACTGACTAGGTGTGTGAGTACCTCTATGGATGAGTGGCGGTGTGTGAGTGTTTATATAGGTGTATGAGTGCATATGATAGTCCTGTACTGAGTGACTAAGTATGAGTGACTGTACGGGTGAGTGAGTGGATGTGTGTGTAGACCTAAGAATCAGTGAGTGGGTATGTAGTTTTTGGTGTTGGAGTGTCTATGGTTTTGAGAATGGCAGTCTGTAATTTAGAGTGGGTGTATCAAAAGTTATATTAGGGTGTGAGAAGATGCATGAAATTATCACATGGGTGATGTCATCAGTGATGTCATTTGAGATGTCATCAGTGATGTCATCAGTGATGTCACTGACCATGTCATGAGTGATGTAATATGTGACGTCATCAGCAGTGCATTGCGGGCGCGAGTTATAGTTAGCTGAACTAACTATAACGGGGGAATTTCTATGGTTTTGTATGAGTGAAATGTCCAACTAACTATAACTGTCCCTAAAACCTATGGTTTTTTCAGTGAATTTCAAAGGTTTTTTAAATGCTAATTTCTAACTATAACGTGCCTGAAACCTATGGTTTTTTCAGTGAATTTCAAAGGTTTTTTAAATGCTAATTTCTAACTATAACGTACCTGAAACCTATGATTTTTTAAGTGAATTTCAAAGGTTTTTTTAAATGCTAGTTTCTAACTATGCCTACAGAGGTAGGACATGTGAAGAAAGAAGAAAAAACGCACAGAAAGAAGCAAAAGATGTGCAGAAAGAACCAACAGAGGAGCAGAAAGAGGCCTTGTTGCAAAATCATCCTGTGCCCACAACTTTTTCAGACGGGTACTGGTGGTAACTGACTCTGACTAACCAGAGCCAGTGCTATGCTAAAAGACACTTAGAATACAGTGAAAACACCTACATACACTAGGGAACACTATGCGTTGGGGTACCCCTGTGATTAGCATGACCTCCTCTGCAAGTCCCTAGTACATAATAGGGCAGGGGGATTAAAACTACCTCTTAAAACGCGCTACAGGGCGCGTTTGCACAGTGGTGAAGGGAGGGGGGCCTGAGGTGACCTGTGTGCAAACGCACTCCGTGGCGCGTTTTAAGTTGCGGGATTAAGTCCCCTTGAATTCTGAGGGTCCCTGGGGCCCAACTAGCCCCCCAGGTACCTACAGTTAGGACCACAGAGCTGAGTTGCAGAGAGGCGTTCCGAGGCCACGCACCTTTTTTCACCTCTCTGCAACGCAACTCTGTTGTGCTTACTGAAGGTACCTGGTGGGCTAGTTGGCCCCCAGGGTCCCTCAGGATTCAAAGGGAATTAATTCCCCAACTTAAAACGCACCACAGGGTGTGTTTGCGCACATGTCACCTGAGGCCCCGCCCCTCCCTTCACCACTGTGCAAACGCGCCCCGTGGTGCGTTTTAAGTTGGGGGATTAGGTCACCTTGAATCCTGAGGGTCCCTGGGGCCCAACTAGCCCACTAGGTACTTCCAGTAAGCACCACAGGCCTGCGTTGCAACGCCTGTAACAAATTGTGCAGTTGTGTTTAGGTAGTGAAGAGGGTCGTGCTGGGGGTAGTGTTTTAGGGTTTAGGGTAGTGCAGTGGTGTTTGTGTAGTGTAGGGGGTCATGCTGGGGGTAGATTTAGGGTTTAGGGTAGTGCAGTGGTGTTTGGGTAGTGTAGGGAGTCGTGCTGGGGGAGTGTTTTAGGGTTTAGGGTAGTGCAGTGGTGTTTGGGTAGTGTAGGGGGTCGTGCTGGGGGTAGTGTTTTAGGGTTTAGGGTAGTGCAGTGGTGTTTGGGTAGTGTAGGGGTCGTGCTGGGGGTAGTGATTTAGGGTAGTGCAGTGGTGTTTGGGTAGTGTAGGGGGTACTGCTGGGGGTAGTGTTTTAGGGTTTAGGTTAGTGCAGTGGTGTTTGGGTAGTGTAGGGGTACTGCTGGGGGTAGTGTTTTAGGGTTTAGGGTAGTGCAGTGGTGTTTGTGTAGTGTAGGGGTAGTGTTTTAGGGTTTAGGGTAGTGCAGTGGTGTTTGTGTAGTGTAGGAGGTCGTGTTTTAGGGTTTAGGGTAGTGCAGTGGTCTTTGGGTAGTGTAGGGAGTCGAGCGGGGGTAGTGTTTTAGGGTTTAGGCTAGTGTAGGGGGTCATGCGGGGGATAGTGTTTTAGGGATTAGGGTAGTGCATTGGTGTTTGGGTAGTGTAGGGGGTCATGCGGGGGTAGTGTTTTAGGGTTTAGGGCAGTGCAGTGGTGTTTGGGTAGTGTAGGGGGTAGTGCTGGGGGAGTGTTTTAGGTTTTAGGGCAGTGCAGTGGTGTTCGGGTAGTGTAGGGGATCATGCTGGGGGAGTGTTTTAGGGTTTAGGGCAGTGCAGTGGTGTTCGGGTAGTGTAGGGGGTCGTGCTGGGGGAGTGTTTGAGGGTTTAGGGCAGTGCAGTCGTGTTCGGGTAGTGTAGGGGGTTGTGCTGGGGGTAGTATTTTAGGGTTTAGGGTAGTGCAGTGGTGTTCAGGTAGTGTAGGGGGTCATGCTGGGGGTAGTGTTCTAGGGTTTAGGGCAGTGCAGTGGTGTTTGGGCAGTGTAGGGGGTAATGCTGGGGGTGGTGTTTTAGGGTTTAGGGCAGTGCAGTGGTGTTCGGGCAGTGTAGGGGGTCGTGCTGGGGGTGGTGTTTCAGGGTTTAGGGCAGTGCAGTGGTGTTCGGGCAGTGTAGGGGGTCGTGCAGGGGTGGTGTTTCAGGGTTTAGGGCAGTGGTGTTCGGGCAGTGTAGGGGGTAGTGCTGGGGGTGGTGTTTCAGGGTTTGGGGCAGTGCAGTGGTGTTCGAGCAGTAAAGGGGGTCGTGCTGGGGGTGGTGTTTCAGGGTTTAGGGCAGTGCAGTGGTGTTCGGGCAGTGTAGGGGCGGTGCAGGGGGTGGTGTTTCAGGGTTTAGGGCAGTGCAGTGGTGTTCGGGCAGTGTAGGGGCGGTGCAGGGGGTGGTGTTTCAGGGTTTAGGGCAGTGCAGTGGTGTTCGGGCAGTGTAGGGGGCGCTGCAGGGGGTGGTGTTTCAGGGTTTAGGGCAGTGCAGTGGTGTTTGGGCAGTGTAGGGGGTCATGCAGGGGGTGGTGTTTCAGGGTTTAGGGCAGTGCAGTGGTGTTCGGGCAGTGTAGGGGGTCGTGCTGGGGCTGGTGTTTCAGGCTTTAGGGCAGTGTAGTGGTGTTCGGGCAGTGTAGGGGTCGTGCTGGGGCTGGTGTTTCAGGGTTTAGGGCAGTGCAGTGGTCTTCGGGCAGTGTAGGGGGTTGTGCTGGGGCTGGTGTTTCAGGGTTTAGGGCAGTGCAGTGGTGTTCGGGCAGTGTAGGTGGTCGTGCTGGGGCTGGTGTTTCAGGGTTTAGGGCAGTGCAGTGGTGTTCGGGCAGTGTAGGGGGTCATGCTGGGGCTGGTGTTTCAGGGTTTAGGGCAGTGCAGTGGTGTTTGGGCAGTGTAGGGGGTCTTGCTGGGGCTGGTGTTTCAGAGTCTAGGGCAGTGCAGTGGTGTTCGGGCAGTGTAGGGGGTCTTGCTGGGGCTGGTGTTTCAGGGTTTAGGGCAGTGCAGTGGTGTTCGGGCAGTGTAGGGGGTCGTGCTGGGGGTGGTGTTTCAGGGTTTAGGGCAGTGCAGTGGTGTTTGGGCAGTGTAGGGGGTCATGCTGGGGCTAGTGTTTCAGGATTTAGGGCAGAGCAATGGTGTTCAGGCAGTGTAGGGGTTTTGCTGGAGGTGGTGTTTCAGGGTTTAGGGCTGTGCAGTGGTGTTCGTGCAGTGTAGGGGTGGTGTTTCAGGGTTTAGGGCAGTGGTGTTCAGGCAGTGTAAGGGGTCTTGGTGGGGTTGATGTTTCAGGGTTTAGGGCAGTGCAGTGGTGTTCGGGCAGTGTAGGGGGTCGTGCTGGGGGTGGTGTTTCAGGGTTTAGGGCAGTGCAGTGGTGTTCTGGCAGTGTAGGAGGTCGTGCAGGGGGTGGTGTTTCAGGGTTTAGGGCAGTGCAGTGGTGTTCGGGCAGTGTAGGGGGTCGTGCTGGGGGTGGTGTTTCAGGGTTTAGGGCAGTGCAGTGGTGTTCGGGCAGTGTAGGGTGTCGTGTTGAGGGGTGGTGTTTCAGGGTTTAAGGCAGTGCAGTGGTGTTCGGGCAGTGTAGGGGGTCGTGCAGGGGGTGGTGTTTCAGGGTTTAGGGCAGTGCAGTGGTGTTTGGGCAGTGTAGGGGGTCGTGCAGGGGGTGGTGTTTCAGGGTTTAGGGCAGTGCAGTGGTGTTCGGCCAGTGTAGGTGGTCTTGCTGGGGGTGGTGTTTCAGGCTTTAGTGCAGTGGTGTTCGGGCAGTGTAGGGGGTCTTGCTGGGGTGGTGTTTCAGGGTTTAGGGCAGTGCAGTGGTGTTCGGGCAGTGTAGGGGGTCTTGCTGGGGCTGGTGTTTCCGGGTTTAGGGCAGTGCAGTGGTGTTCGGGCAGTGTAGGGGGTCGTGCTGGGGCTGGTGTTTCAGGGTTTAGGGCAGTGCAGTGGTTTTCGGGCAGTGTACGGGGTCGTGCTGGGGCTGGTGTTTCAGGGTTTAGGGCAGTGCAGTGGTGTTTGGGCAGTGTAGGGGGTCGTGCTGGGGGTGGTGTTTCAGGGTTTAGGGCAGTGCAGTGGTGTTCGGGCAGTGTAGGGGGTCGTGCTGGGGCTGGTGTTTCAGGGTTTAGGGCAGTACAGTGGTGTTCGGGCAGTGTAGGGGGTCGTGCTGGGGCTGGTGTTTCAGGGTTTAGGGCAGTGAAGTGGTGTTCGGGCAGTGTAGGGGGTCGTGCTGGGGCTGGTGTTTCAGGGTTTAGGGCAGTGCAGTGGTGTTCGGGCAGTGTAGGTGGTCGTGCTGGGGCTGGTGTTTCAGGGTTTAGGGCAGTGCAGTGGTGTTCGGGCAGTGTAGGGGGCCATGCTGGGGCTGGTGTTTCAGGGTTTAGGGCAGTGCAGTGGTGTTCGGGCAGTGTAGGGGGTCGTGCAGGGGGTGGTGTTTCAGGGTTTAGGACAGTGCAGTGGTGTTCGGGCAGTGTAGGGGGTCGTGCTGGGGCTGGTGTTTCAGGGTTTAGGGCAGTACAGTGGTGTTCGGGCAGTGTAGGGGGTCGTGCTGGGGCTGGTGTTTCAGGGTTTAGGGCAGTACAGTGGTGTTCGGGCAGTGTAGGGGGTCGTGCTGGGGCTGGTGTTTCAGGGTTTAGGGCAGTGCAGTGGTGTTCGGGCAGTGTAGGGGGTCGTGCTGGGGCTGGTGTTTCAGGGTTTAGGGCAGTGCAGTGGTGTTCGGGCAGTGTAGGTGGTCGTGCTGGGGCTGGTGTTTCAGGGTTTAGGGCAGTGCAGTGGTGTTCGGGCAGTGTAGGGGGTCATGCTGGGGCTGGTGTTTCAGGGTTTAGGGCAGTGCAGTGGTGTTCGGGCAGTGTAGGGGGTCATGCAGGGGGTGGTGTTTCAGGGTTTAGGGCAGTGCAGTGGTGTTCGGGCAGTGTAGGGGGTCGTGCTGGGGCTGGTGTTTCAGGGTTTAGGGCAGTACAGTGGTGTTCGGGCAGTGTAGGGGGTCGTGCTGGGGCTGGTGTTTCAGGGTTTAGGGTAGTGCAGTGGTGTTCGGGCAGTGTAGGGGGTCGTGCTGGGGCTGGTGTTTCAGGGTTTAGGGCAGTACAGTGGTGTTCGGGCAGTGTAGGTGGTCGTGCTGGGGCTGGTGTTTCAGGGTTTAGGGCAGTGCAGTGGTGTTCGGGCAGTGTAGGGGGTCATGCTGGGGCTGGTGTTTCAGGGTTTAGGGCAGTGCAGTGGTGTTCGGGCAGTGTAGGGGGTCTTGCTGGGGCTGGTGTTTCAGAGTCTAGGGCAGTGCAGTGGTGTTCGGGCAGTGTAGGGGGTCTTGCTGGGGCTGGTGTTTCAGGGTTTAGGGCAGTGCAGTGGTGTTCGGGCAGTGTAGGGGGTTGTGCTGGGGGTGGTGTTTCAGGGTTTAGGGCAGTGCAGTGGTGTTCGGGCAGTGTAGGGGGTCATGCTGGGGCTAGTGTTTCAGGATTTAGGGCAGAGCAATGGTGTTCAGGCAGTGTAGGGGGTTTTGCTGGAGGTGGTGTTTCAGGGTTTAGGGCAGTGCAGTGGTGTTCGTGCAGTGTAGGGGGTGGTGTTTCAGGGTTTAGGGCAGTGGTGTTCAGGCAGTGTAAGGGGTCTTGCTGGGGTTGATGTTTCAGGGTTTAGGGCAGTGCAGTGGTGTTCGGGCAGTGTAGGGGGTCGTGCTGGGGGTGGTGTTTCAGGGTTTAGGGCAGTGCAGTGGTGTTCCGGCAGTGTAGGAGGTCGTGCAGGGGTGGTGTTTCAGGGTTTAGGGCAGTGCAGTGGTGTTCGGGCAGTGTAGGGGGTCGTGCTGGGGGTGGTGTTTCAGGGTTTAGGGCAGTGCAGTGGTGTTCGGGCAGTGTAGGGTGTCGTGCTGAGGGGTGGTGTTTCAGGGTTTAGGGCAGTGCAGTGGTGTTCGGGCAGTGTAGGGGGTCGTGCAGGGGTGGTGTTTCAGGGTTTAGGGCAGTGCAGTGGTGTTTGGGCAGTGTAGGGGTCGTGCAGGGGTGGTGTTTCAGGGTTTAGGGCAGTGCAGTGGTGTTCGGCCAGTGTAGGTGGTCTTGCTGGGGGTGGTGCTTCAGGCTTTAGTGCAGTGGTGTTCGGGCAGTGTAGGGGGTCTTGCTGGGGGTGGTGTTTTAGGGTTTAGGGCAGTGCAGTGGTGTTCGGGCAGTGTAGGGGGTCTTGCTGGGGCTGGTGTTTCAGGGTTTAGGGCAGTGCAGTGGTGTTCGGGCAGTGTAGGGGGTCGTGCTGGGCTGGTGTTTGAGGGTTTAGGGTAGTGCAGTGGTGTTCGGGCAGTGTAGGGGGTCGTGCTGGGGCTGGTGTTTCAGGGTTTAGGGCAGTGCAGTGGTTTTCGGGCAGTGTACGGGGTCGTGCTGGGGCTGGTGTTTCAGGGTTTAGGGCAGTGCAGTGGTGTTCGGGCAGTGTAGGGGGTCGTGCTGGGGGTAGTGTTTCAGGGTTTAGGGCAGTGCAGTGGTGTTCGGGCAGTGTAGGGGTCATGCTGGGGGTGGTGTTTCAGGGTTTAGGGCAGTGCAGTGGTGTTCGAGCAGTGTAGGGGGTCGTGCTGGGGCTGGTGTTTCAGGGTTTAGGGCAGTGCAGTGGTTTTCGGGCAGTGTACGGGGTCGTGCTGGGGCTGGTGTTTCAGGGTTTAGGGCAGTGCAGTGGTGTTCGGGCAGTGTAGGGGGTCGTGCTGGGGGTGGTGTTTCAGGGTTTAGGGCAGTGCAGTGGTGTTCGGGCAGTGTAGGGGGTCGTGCTGGGGCTGGTGTTTCAGGGTTTAGGGCAGTGGTGTTCGGGCAGTGTAGGGGGTCTTGCTGGGGGTAGTGTTTCGGGGTTTAGAGCAGTGCAGTGGTGTTCGTGCAGTGTAGGGGGTCATGCTGGGGGTGGTGTTTCAGGGTTTAGGGCAGTGCAGTAGTGTTCGGGCAGTGTAGGGGATCGTGCAGGGGGTGGTGTTTCAGGGTTTAGGGCAGTGAAGTGGTGTTCGGGCAGTGTAGTGGGTCGTGCTGGGGGTGGTGTTTCAGGGTTTAGGGCAGTGCAGTGGTGTTCGGGCAGTGTAGGGGGTCGTGCAGGGGGTGGTGTTTCAGGGTTTAGGGCAGTGCAGTGGTGTTCGTGCAGTGTAGGGGGTCTTGCTGGGGGTAGTGTTTCAGGGTTTAGGGCAGTGCAGTGGTGTTCGTGCAGTGTAGGGGGTCATGCTGGGGATGGTGTTTCAGGGTTCAGGGCAGTGCAGTAGTGTTCGGGCAGTGCAGGGGGTCGTGCAGGGGGTGGTGTTTCAGGGTTTAGGGCAGTGCAGTGGTGTTCGGGCAGTGTAGGGGGTCGTGCTGGGGGTGGTGTTTCAGGGTTTAGGGCAGTGCAGTGGTGTTCGGGCAGTGTAGGGGGTCGTGCTGGGGGTGGTGTTTCAGGGTTTAGGGCAGTGGTGTTCGGGCAGTGTAGGGGGTCTTGCTGGGGGTGATGTTTCAGGGTTTAGGGCAGTGCAGTGGTGTTCGGGCAGTGTAGGAGGTCTTGCTGGGGGTAGTGTTTCATGGTTTAGGGCAGTGCAGTGGTGTTCGGGCAGTGTAGGGGTCATGCTGGGGGTGGTGTTTCAGGGTTTAGGGCAGTGCAGTGGTGTTCGAGCAGTGTAGGGGGTCGTGAAGGGGTGGTGTTTCAGGGTTTAGGGCAGTGCAGTGGTGTTCGGGCAGTGTAGGGGGTCGTGCTAGGGTATGTGTTTCAGGGTTTAGGGCAGTGCAGTGGTGTTCGGGCAGTGTAGGGGTCTTGCAGGGGCTGGTGTTTCAGGGTTTAGGGCAGTGCAGTGGTGTTCGGGCAGTGTAGGGGGTCGTGCTGGGGGTAGTGTTTTAGGGTTTAGGGTAGTGCAGTGGTGCTTGTGTAGTGTAGGGGGTCGTGCTTAGGGTAGTGCAGTGGTGTTTGTGTAGTGTAGGGGGTCATGTTTTAGGGTAGTGCAGTGGTGTTTGGGTAGTGTAGGGGGTCGTGCTGGGGGTAGTGTTTTAGGATTTAGGTTAGTGCAGTGGTGTTTGGGTAGTGTAGGGGGTCGTGCTGGGGGTAGTGTTTTAGGGTTTAAGGTAGTGCAGTGGTGTTTGTGTAGTGTAGGGGGTCGTGCTGGGGGTAGTGTTTTAGGGTTTAGGGTAGTGCAGTGGTGCTTGTGTAGTGTAGGGGGTCGTGCTGGGGGTAGTGTTTTAGGGTTTAGGGTAGTGCAGTGGTGTTTGTGTAGTGTAGGGGGTCATGTTTTAGGGTAGTGCAGTGGTGTTTGGGTAGTGTAGGGGGTCATGCTGGGGGTAGTGTTTTAGGATTTAGGTTAGTGCAGTGGTGTTGGGGTAGTGTTTTAGGGTTTAGGGTAGTGCAGTGGTGTTTGTGTAATATAGGGGGTCATGCTGGGGGTAGTGTTTTAGGGTTTAGGATAGTGCAGTGGTGCTTGTGTAGTGTAGGGGGTCATGCTGGGGTAGTGTTTTAGGGTTTAGGGTAGTGCAGTGGTGTTTTTGTAGTGTAGGGGGGTCATGTTTTAAGATGCAACGCTCCAATACCTGACCAGTCTGCACTACATAAAACTGCAAAAAAACTAAAAATAAAAAGTGTTTTGCACACTTTTGTCATTGGGCTATATGTGGGCTACATCTGGGTAATATTTTGCTACATTTGGGCTCTTTTTCACTGGTGGCCATCTTGGAAGACTTCTTTGTTATGAAGTTTCCTAATTTCCTCATTTACTGCAGTCTCCTCAGTAGGAAATGCTTTCAGTTTTTTACTTTGATTCCATCAAGAAGGCATTCAGATGTGTCACACATTTGTCATAAATTCAGAATGTTATTACTCTAGTTGTTCATTAGATCACTGTAGTAAAGCTACTGCTCACCAAGGAGTTAACTGGAAGTCTACTGCTGGTATTGAAAGTGATTGTTTCAGTCTGCATGTCAGAATTTTCTAATGAAATAGAAGAGGATTTGAGATCTCACTTAAAACATGCCCTAAATTTTCTTTTTGCAGCACTAACCATAATTTCTATGGTAAAATGAACCCCCTCATTTTGTTCCTTTTTAAATTAAATGTTTTAAGTGTTACCAGTTTATTCCAATCAAGATGGCTTCAGGTGTGCCATACTTTTGTCATAAGTAAGGCTGTTAGCACTCTAGTTGTTCTTTAGAACACTCTGGGAAGCTGCAGTAGAACACAAAGGCATCAACTGACAGGCTGCTCCTGTTGAAATATAACAGGAAGATATTTGAGATCTCACTTAAAACATGTCCTAATTTTTCTTTCTACAGCACTAACCATAATTTCTATGGCAAAATGAACCCCCTCATTTTGTTCCTTTTTAAATTAAATGTTTTAAGTGTTACCAGTTTATTCCAATCAAGATGGCTTCAGGTGTGCCATACTTTTGTCATAAGTAAGACTGTTAGCGCTCTAGTTGTTCTTTAGAACACTCTGGGAAGCTGCAGTAGAACACAAAGGCATCAACTGACAGGCTGCTCCTGTTGAAATATAACAGGAAGATATTTGAAATCACACTTGAAACATGTCCTAATTTTTCTTTCTACAGCACTAACCATAATTTCTATGACAAAATGAACCCCATCATTTTGTTCCTTTTTAAATTAAATGTTTTAAGTGTTACCAGTTTAATCCAATCAAGATGGCTTTAGGTGTGCCATACTTTTGTCATAAGTAAGACTTTTAGCGCTCTAGTTGTTCTTTAGAACACTCTGGGAAGCTGCAGTAGAACACAAAGGCATCAACTGACAGGCTGCTCCTGTTGAAATATAACAGGAAGATATTTGAGATCACACTTGAAACATGTCCTAATTTTTCTTTCCAGAGCACTAACCATAATTTCTATGACAAGATGAACCCCATCATTTTGTTCCTTTTTAAATTAAATGTTTTAAGTGTTAGCAGTTTATTCCAATCAAGATGGCTTCAGGTGTGCCATACTTTTGTCATAAGTAAGGCTGTTAGCACTCTAGTTGTTCTTTAGAACACTCTGGGAAGCTGCAGTAGAACACAAAGGAATCAACTGACAGTCTCTGCCCTTGTTGGATGTACATGTTTTACTGAGAATGTCAGACTTCATTCTCACATGACTGAGAAAGATAATGTGAATTTACAGAAAATATGCTCTCATTTTAGCTTCTGGGGCACCTTCCAAAACTCTATGGGACAAGCATGTGAAAATAGTTTTCTCTCAAACATGATTCATGATATCCCAGCAGAAGGTTTTTCACAGGGTAAAATCACCTTAGAACACACCACAATTCCTGAAATTAGTATGGTACCATCAACAAATGAATTCTAATGTAACTAAAGTCTGTTATCACCCTTTATAGTTCTCCTTTTGGTAACCCTCAAAATCTTCGATTCATTACAATGCATTTCAATGGGGTACTATCATTTATATTGGTCCCAAGATGGCTGCCAGCAATTCCAGGATGAAGTGCTGACAGCCAATCAGATCTCACGATGACATGTGTGGTTAGGCTCCGCCCAGATATATATGTGTTTTTACTTTTGATTTTCTCAGCAACTACTGAACGGATTTACACCATTTAACAAAAAGGGTTCTTTTTGAACCAAGAACTACCTCTTTGCCAAATTTGGTGTAATTCCGTTCAGCAGTTCGGGCTGTAGCCTTGCATAAAGTTTCCTCATACAGTTACTCATACAAATATACTAGCACATTCTTACGCTCTTATACAATAACTGATACAAGCACACACGAATTCATACAGCCACTCTCACAATCACACACTCTCACGTATAGCCTTTTAAATACTCTAACACACATATATACTACCTTTCACATATGTAGTTACTCACACATGTACCACTGGGACATACATTCACTCACTAACACACTCTTACACACACTTACCCACCCATACAGTCTATCACAGATGCACTCTTGAAACCATCCACCCAGTGAATCACCCACTCACACATCTATGCACAGTCGCACAAACCCCATCCACACAAACACTCAGGCACCCATACAGATACTCAGACAACAAATCTATAACTCTTATAGACACTCATGTAGCTATTCACAAACCCATGCAGCCACTTACACAGCAACAGACAGACGGATACAGACATTGACACAGTTTAGTCAGTAACCCATGCATTCAGTAAGACACCTTTAATCACTCACTTATAGAATTAGTCACGCACCTACTAAATCATCCATACAGACACTTATACACCCACTCATTCTTCAATACGCCTTTCCCTATATATATAAAAATATTTAAACTTTATAGAAACACACAGTCACTGGATGATGTCATCAGTGATGTCATTTGAGATGTCATCAGTGATGTCATCAGTGATGTCACTGACCATGTCATGAGTGATGTAATATGTGACGTCATCAGCAGTGCATTGCGGGGGCGCGAGTTATAGTTAGCTGAACTAACTATAACAGGGGAATTTCACGGGTTTTGTACGAGTGAAATGTCCAACTAACTATAACTGTCCCTAAAACCTATGGTTTTTTCAGTGAATATATATATATATATATTTTTTTATGTTTGCACTAATGTTCGCGATGACGTGATATTTGCGATGTCCCTGTGCCGGTACATGGGGGGCCACGCTGGCGGTTGCGTTGTCGTCACGAATATCGCACGCGATCAAACAAATCAATTTTAGACACATAACTTGTGTCACTAACACACCCATTTCTCAAACATGGGGTCAGAGTATCTCCACCCTTACCCCATATGTTAGTTTTCACGCAAATTTTCAGCCCCGGGAACCATTCCCAAATGAGAAAATGGTGGCCGCAACTTTCTGTTTAGGTTGAATTCGCGATTACTTGCGAAACCACTGCGAAATATCCACGGACAGAGATATATCTATAATTTTTGGCTTAAATTTCTCAAAAACTACTGGACGGATTTGCACCAAATAACAATAAGCGCAATCTGTGTAACAACATCTACCTTTCTGATAATTCCGTCCAGCGGTTTGGGCTGTAGGTTCGACAAAGCATTCTATGGGAATTAACATTACAAAGCACCCTCTTTTGTGCCCCTATTTCTCAGTCCCCACACCACAGATCACCCCCAAACTTTCCAAGGCACAAGGAAACTAATTTGACACTTTTTTGGGAAAGTTTCATGAATATTGGTCAAATGACGCCAAAGTTATAGGCAAATCAAAAAACGATTTTCCTATGGAAACTAGAGGCCTGATTATGATGGGAACGGTACCGGCCGACAGGGAGTCGGCGGTCCCGCGAGGGGAATTACGATGCGACCGCCGCGGAGGTGGTCAGAAACATGCCTCTCAGCATTGAGGCTTGTGCTGTGGCACGAAAAAGCGCTGCAGCACAAGCCTCAAAGCTAAGAGGCATGTTTGTGAACATCCCTGCACCGTGTGGCAGGCACCATGCACTGCCTGCCACACGGTGCAGGGGTGTTTAGGGGGGCACCATATGTGCCCCTCAGACACCATACCGGAGGTCTGGGGGGAAGGGGGGGCCGATAGGGGCCCCCCAAGTCCCTTTCCGCCTGCCTTTTCATGGCGGGTTAACCGCAATGAAACGGCCGGTGGAAAGGGACATTGTAATCCCTACGGCAGTGCCTGATCAGGCACAGCCACTGCTGTAGGGATTGCAGTCCATTCAACGGTCCGACGGGCTCAAGGAGCCCGTCAGATGCGTGTCGGTTGGTCTCTCCGCCATCCCTACATCTGCCAGCCATCGTAATGCAGCGGGCGGTCCTGTAGGGTCCGGTGGCAGTGTGGCTGCCACAGACGGTCTTATTGTGGTGAGAACCCCCCCTCCCCAGGCTGATTTCGGCTCCGGGGACCCCATCCCCTGGGGCTAGGCCAATTTCTTTATTTATTTTTTCAAGGGAGGGGAGCTGGGTGGCCCCCCTCCCGGGCCATTTTTGGCCCCAGGAACCCCAACCCCCGGGGCCAGGCCATTTCTTTTTTTTAAATTCATTTTCTTTTCTGGGAGGGGGGCCACGCTGCTCCCTCCCTAGCCCGATTTCGCCCCGGGGACCCCATCCCCCGGGGCCCAGCCAATTTTTTACTTTTTTTTTCAAGGAAGGGGGGGCCGAGTGCCCCCCCCCTCCCTCCTGGGCCATTTTCGGCCCCAGGGACCCCATTCCCCGGGGCCAGTTCTTTTCTTTTCTTTAAATTAATTTTCTTTTCTGGGAAGGGGGCCATGCGGACCCCCTCCCGGACGATTTTTGGCCCTGGGGACCCCATCCCCCGGGGCATGCCAGCTGGTCGGGGACCGCGGGGGGAGCCTGAAGGCCCCCGCATTCCCGGATGGCTCCTGCCTCCTGCGGGAACCGGCATTGCTTTTTACACCCAGAGAGCTGCTAAGATGCAGCTCCCTGGGGGTAAAAAGCAAAGTGTGCTCGCTTTGAACAAGAGAGAGAATTTTTTGCTCTTGCTTGTTCAAAGCGAGCACACTTGTTTGCTATGGGATGGTGGGAGCAGTGCTCCGGCCATCCCATAGCAAACTGCAATATCCCAGGGGTGGGCACCCTGGGACATTGCTGGAGCTGGCCCTGGGGGGGTGGTGGTCCTCAGGGCCATTCACGGCTCCATGTGGGGGGCTGCGTGGCCCCCCTCCCACTTTTTAAAATAGCCCCAGGAGGTGGTGGTTCCCCGAGCAGTGGGGGGGCGCATGGCTCCACCGCATTTTTGTATAAGAGCCACGGGGAGGTGGAGGTCCCCGGGGCTGCGTGTGCGGGCCGGAACACTCCCACACATCTTTTTCCATTATAGCCCCGGGGAGGTGGCGGTCCCCGGGGTGTCGTGTAGTTCCTATATAACCTATACAGGATCTGCGCATTTGGATAACATAAACTGGGGGATTGGTGGCAGACTGATTCCGTGCACCCCCACGGATACGTTAGCCTATCTGTATTAGCTAGCTCACAGTGCCACTATAATCTCCTCTTACCAAGGAGAGAATAGATTCTGGAAACCTCAGAACATGACAACCCTGATCCCTCAGAATCATGGAAACAATATACTACCTTTCGCTCAGTCACTCGTGCTTACTTAGTTTGTCTCAGAGAGATACACAGAATAAACAGGCTGGGCGTTTTCAATAAGTATTTATTGAACAGTTGTTATTCTAGTGTAGAATAGATGAGCTGCAACAACCATTAGACAGTAGCAGAGATATATGATTATCGGTAATACGAAAGTAAAGGGATGGTATAGTTCTACCATCTTGCAGAAATCATGAATATATACAAGTACATAAAACACATGATAAAAAGTGTGTACTCCTACGATGTCTCCCTAACTAGATGTACCTAATTGTACCTAGTATCTGTGTAGGTGATATGCCAAGAATCCCTCTAGGATCTAGTCAACCCCATTACCTGAGAATGAGAGAATATGGGACCCCGTCCTGGTCTCGAGTTGGACACCCCACAAGGGATGTTAGACCACTTCCAGCTAGAGTGTCTGCATGCAGGAACCTCAGCATCTCTGGTCAGTGTGTCAGCCGGGAAGTCTCGGTCTCCTCTATCTTCCTAAGCAAGATGTGCTGTATATATACCCATAGGTCTCCCCAGGGGTCCTACCTTGCTGTGTTACTGTGTCGGCCTAAAGGATGAAGTTGGGCCTGAACTTTATACAGAGATGTTATACAGGAGATGGTAATTCTACTGTTAGTCCTGCTGTGCTTCCAAGAAGCCTCATGCATAATGTATGAGAATCGAACCAGGGAAAAACCCGCGTTCTGAATGCAGTGTCATATCTAGGTAAAAGGTCAGTACCCAAGAACCGTTATGTGTGTAATGTAGGGAAGAATATAGGTGAAAGGTTACAAGGTTACCTGCCCTTTATAGGGTACCTATATGGAATATAACAGGGGCTGTGGGGAGCTGCGTGGCGCCCGCATTTAAAAAAACTTAGCCCAGAGGAGGTGGTGGTCCCCGGGCTGCGTGGGGGGGCTCTAGCCGCTGCCACATTTGTATATCTGAGAAATCATTAGATTTCTCAGGAACTATTAAACTGATTTACACCATTTAACAAAAAGAGTGCACGCTGGACCAAAAGCTCCTTTTCTGCCAAATTTGGTGTAATTCTGTTCAGCAGTTCGAGCTGTAGCTGCGTCAACAGTTTCCTATGGAAATTAACATTGAGAAAAAGCATTTTGGACCCCCCCTTTTTCTCGGCCACCGCTTGACGGATAACTCCAAAAATTTTGGGACAGAAGCTGACGTGACCGCCCTACTCATTTAAAAAAAATTGCAAAGATTTGTCAAACAGGGCCAAAGTTATTGGCAAATCAAAAAACACTTTTCCTATGGAAACTATGTCCTAACAATAAGTACCTACTGGTGACCACCAGTAGGTAATATAAATATATATATATATGATCAATCCCAAAAAAGCCTCTGAGCTTTAAAGATGCACTCCGCAGGGGATTGGTTCACTGAACTTTTATTTCAAAAAACGGTTGCACAGACCCAATTGATAGAGTCCCTGACGCGTTTCAGTGCCTCCGGCACCTTAATCATAGTGTAGGCGGGAAGGAAAACCAGTACTGGACTGCCACTAATTTTTGCCCATCATGCATGTGCTTTCCAGTAAGCTGCATGCAGGAGTAGTAGTCCCAATTCTTCCCCTTTGGTGGGGTCCGTTTTCCGACGATAATTTTTGCTGCCAATGTTCATTTTAATGTTTTAACAGCCCTCTGGTGGGCCTCAGGTCCATGCAACCCTTCCAAATTATGATATCCCTTGCGCTGGAACAAGCTGTGAAGATTCACAGCCACACAGACTTTCCTTCGGTGTTTCGGCGGTGCAATCTCTCACGGCCGGAGCCGCCGTGCTCATTTAAAAAATTTTGCAAAGATTTGTCAAACAGGGCCAAAGTTATTGGCCGAAGGAAGGTCTGTGTGGCTGTGAATCTTCACAGCTTGTTCCAGTGCAAGGGATATCATAATTTGGAAGGGTTGCACGGACCTGAGGCCCACCAGAGGGCTGTTAAAACATTAAAATGAACATTGGCAGCAAAAATTATCGTCGGAAAACGGACCCCACCAAAGGGGAAGAATTGGGACTACTACTCCCTGCATGCAGCTTACTGGAAAGCACATGCATGATGGGCAAAAATTAGTGGCAGTCCAGTACTGGTTTTCCTTCCCGCCTACCCTATGATTAAGGTGCCGGAGGCACTGAAACGGGTCAGGGACTCTATCAATTGGGTCTGTGCAACCGTTTTTTGAAATAAAAGTTGAGTGAACCAATCCCCTGCGGAGTGCATCTTTAAAGCTCGGAGGCTTTTTTGGGAATGTTAATGCACGGCGGCTCTGGCCGTGAGAGATTGCACCGCCGAAACACCGAAGGAAGGTCTGTGTGGCTGTGAATCTTCACAGCTTGTTCCAGCGCAAGGGATATCATAATTTGGAAGGGTTGCACGGACCTGAGGCCCACCAGAGGGCTGTTAAAACATTAAAATGAACATTGGCAGCAAAAATTATCGTCGGGAAACGGACCCCACCAAAGGGGAAGAATTGGGACTACTACTCCCTGCATGCAGCTTACTGGAAAGCACATGCATGATGGGCAAAAATGAGTGACAGTCCAGTACTGGTTTTCCTTCCCGCCTACCCTATGATTAAGGTGCCGGAGGCACTGAAACGCGTCAGGGACTCTATCAATTGGGTCTGTGCAACCGTTTTTTGAAATAAAAGTTCAGTGAACCAATCCCCTGCGGAGTGCATCTTTAAAGCTCGGAGGCTTTTTTGGGAATGTTAATGCACGGCGGCTCCGGCCGTGAGAGATTGCACCGCCGAAACACCGAAGGAAGGTCTGTGTGGCTGTGAATCTTCACAGCTTGTTCCAGCGCAAGGGATATCATAATTTGGAAGGGTTGCACGGACCTGAGGCCCACCAGAGGGCTGTTAAAACATTAAAATGAACATTGGCAGCAAAAATTATCATCGGAAAACGGACCCCACCAAAGGGGAAGAATTGGGACTACGACTCCCTGCATGCAGCTTACTGGAAAGCACATGCATGATGGGCAAAAATTAGTGGCAGTCCAGTACTTGTTATCCTTCCCGCCTACCCTATGATTAAGGTGCCGGAGGCACTGAAACGCGTCAGGGACTCTATCAATTGGGTCTGTGCAACCGTTTTTGAAATAAAAGTTCAGTGAACCAATCCCCTGCGGAGTGCATCTTTAAAGCTCGGAGGCTTTTTGGGAATGTTAATGCACGGCGGCTCCGGCCGTGAGAGATTGCACCGCCGAAACACCGAAGGAAGGTCTGTGTGGCTGTGAATCTTCACAGCTTGTTCCAGCGCAAGGGATATCATAATTTGGAAGGGTTGCACGGACCTGAGGCCCACCAGAGGGCTGTTAAAACATTAAAATGAACATTGGCAGCAAAAATTATCATCGGAAAACGGACCCCACCAAAGGGGAAGAATTGGGACTACGACTCCCTGCATGCAGCTTACTGGAAAGCACATGCATGATGGGCAAAAATTAGTGGCAGTCCAGTACTTGTTTTCCTTCCCGCCTACCCTATGATTAAGGTGCCGGAGGCACTGAAACGCGTCAGGGACTCTATCAATTGGGTCTGTGCAACCGTTTTTTGAAATAAAAGTTCAGTGAACCAATCCCCTGCGGAGTGCATCTTTAAAGCTCGGAGGCTTTTTTGGGAATATATATGATCAAGGACACAGTCTGTGTCCGAAACGCGTCTGAGGCTGCACCTTTTCTTTTAGGAATAAAAGCACTAATATTGGCAACAGCTATATCCTGAGTCCGTGGTCCTATTTGTGCGCGCTCGCACGGGGATACTGTTAGCTGATATATATATATATATATATTCATTGATAAAAGCAAGGTTAGAGGGATGTTACAGTTAGGCTCACATTTCACTCATACAAAACCAGTGAAATTCAGCAGTTAAGTCACCTCAGCTAACTATAACATATGCCCCTGCAATGCACTGCTTATGACTTCACATATTAAATCGCTCATGACATCACTCATGACATCTCAAATGACATCACTGATGACATCATCCACAGAAAAACTCACACACAAATTCACACCCCTATACAACCTCACATACACTCACTCCTACTCCCACACAACCACTCACAAACCCATTCACAGGCTCATCCAAGTACTCACACATCCACTCATTTGTCCAGTCACTCACATAACCACTAACTCACCCATACAGCCACTCATGCGCCCACTCATTCACCAATACAGCCACTCACACACTGCATCATTCACTCATACAGCTACTCACAAACCTACTCACTCACCTAAACAGTCACAGACACAAGCACACACTCACCCATACAGCCACTCACATTCAGTCATTTACCCAGTCACTCACACATCCACACTCATCCATACACCACTTATGTACCCGCTCACACATACAGCCCCTCACACACCCCATCACTCACCTATACAGCCTCTCACACATACCCACTTACTCACCCATACACCACTGACACACCCACTCACTCACCCACACAGCCACACAAACAGTCCCACGCTCACCCATACAGCCACTACACAGCCACTCACTCACTCATAGAACCACTCTCATACCCATAGAGCCACTCAGACACCTAATCACACACAGATACACACAGTCTACACAGCCACTCACATAATATGTGTTACAAATAGTATTATTCTTTAGTAGTACACAAACTATGCTTATTTAAGTTTTGTAGTATCTTAGTATATACCTTTAACGCTCAGAAACCTTTAGAAAGCACTCACACTCACTGGATGATGTCATCAGTGATGTAATTTGAGATGTCATCAGTGATGTCAGAAGTGATATCACTGACCATGTCATGAGTGATGTAATATGTGAGTTCATAAGCAGTGCATTGCGGAGGCGTAAGTTATAGTTAGCTCAGGTAACTATAACTGCTGAATTTCACTGGTTTTGTATGAGTGAAATTTGAGCCTAAATATAACGTCCCTGTAACCTTTGTTTTTTTCAGTGAATTTCTAAGGTTTTTTAAATTCTGTTTCCTAACTATAACGTCCCTGTAATCTTTGTTTTTTATAGTGATTTTTTACATTCTATTTTGTAACTTTAACGTCCCTGTAACCTTTGGTATGTTTTTTCAGTGAATTTCTAAGGTTTTCTAAATTCTATTTCCTACCTGTAACTTTTAAAAGGTTGCCCAGTGGGTGTGTGGCTGAGTGTGTGAGTGTCTCAATGGTGTGTGACTGTGTGTGTGTGTGAGTGGGTCTTGGAGTACCTGCATAAGTGTCTCACTGAGTGTGTGAGTAGGTACATCACTGTCTGAGTCTCTGACTGTTTGAGTAGATGTCTAAGTGGGTCAGTGACTTGGTGAATGAGTTTTTGAGTGGATTTGACACTTGATAAACACTTAGAACATGACAAGTGAAGCTTGTAGTGAGAGAGCACAGACAGGATCTGCACTAGTAGCCATCACCCATGTTTGAAGGAATATTTCTGTACATGGTTGAGAAGATTGTGTCAGTACTTGCCTATATATCTCAGAGAGTGTAGTACACCTCTATCAGTGCCAGGAGATATTTAAGTAAATGTGCTAGTATGTAACTGCCTGCTATAATACCTCTATGGCTGCCTAAATGTGTATGTAAGTGGTTGCACAAATACTTCAGTACCTGTGTTAGGAAATAGAGAGCTAGGTAGGTGTCACTGCAACTACCTTTGAGTCTGCTGCATGCATACATTGTTTCTGGTGAGTGACTAAATGTATAAGTGCTTCTGTAGCTGTCTCTGTAACTGAAAGAGAGGTTCTATGGTTTTGTGAACACGTATGTCAGTTGTTTTAGGGATGGCATTCTCTATGTAGTACTTGGCATAGAGACATGCAAGTGCACAAGTAACTTATTCAGCTGAAAAGGAAATCTCTCAATCTCTTATGCACAAAATATCGCTCTTTATTGCATATATATCTTAGAAGTGTAATATGTTCACTAAAACGTGGGTTTGATACTTGAAAAAGACCTATAACATGCCAACTGAAGCTTGCAGTGACCGTGCACAGACAGGGTCTGCACTAGTAGCCATCCCCCATGAATCATGGACTATTTCTCTGCATGGTTCAGAAGGTTGTGTCAGTACTTTCCTACATATGTAAGTGAGTGTAGCAGTTCACCTGTATGAGTGCCATAAGATGTTTAAATAAATGTGCTGGTATGTGACTGTGTATTAGTAGCTCTATGGCTGTGTAATGTGTATGTAAGTGGCTGCACAAATACTTTGGGCGTCTGTAAGGGAATAGAGAGCTATAAACGTGTGACTGCAACTACCTTTGACTCCGCTGCAGGCATAAGTAGTTTCTAGGAAGTTACTTAATGTATATTTGCTTCTGCTTCTGTCTGGATAGGTTGTAGAGGGGGGTCTATGCTTTTGTGAACATGTATATCAGTTGCTTTAGGGGTGCATACTCTGCATAGTACTTGGCATAGAGGCCTGCAAGTGTAAAAATAACTTATTCAACTCAAAAGGACATCTCTCAATCTCTTAAGCACAAAATATCACTCTATATTGCATACCTACAGCATATCTAAGAAGTGTAGTATGTGCACTTAAAAGTGGGTTTGGTACTTGAGAAAGACCTATAACATGCCAGGTAAAGCTTGGAGTAAGAACACACAGACAGGGTCTGCACTAGTAGCCATCACCATTGATTCATGGACTATTACTCTGCATGGTTCAGAAGGTTGTGTCAGTACTTTCCTACATATGTAAGTGAGTGTAGCAGTTCACCTGTATGAGTGCCATAATATGATTAAATAAATGTGCTGGTATGTAACTGTGTGTTTTAGTAGCTCTATGGCTGTCTAAATGTATATGTAAGTGGCTGCACAAATACTTCAATGCCTCTGCAAGGGAATAGAGAACTATAACCGTGTGACTGCAATTGCCTTTTTTGAGTCTTCTGTAGGCATAAGTAGTTTCTAGTAAGTGACTTAATGTATATGTGCTTCTGCAGCTGTCTGATTAGTTTGCAGAGAGGGTCTATGCTTTTGTGAACATGTATATCAGTTGCTTTAGGGGTGCATACTCTATGTAGTACTTCGCATAGAGGCGTACAAATGCTCAAGTAACTTATTCAACTTAAAAGGTCAATCTCTTAAGCACAAAACAGCATCCTTAGTGGCATACATGCAGCATATCTTAGAAGTGTATTATGTGCACTAAAACATGGCTTTGATGCTTCACAAACACCTATAATGTGCCAAGTGAAGCTTGCAGAGATAGTGCACAGGCAGGGTCTGCACTAGTAGCCATCACCCAATTTGAAATACTATTCTCTGCATGGTTGAGAAGATTGTGTCTGTATCTGCCTACATATCTGAGGCAGTATAAAAGTACACCTCTATCAGTGCCATGAGATGTTTAAGAAAATGTGTTAGTATGTAGCTGCCTGCTATAATACCTCTATGGCTGTCTAAATGTGTATGTATGCGGCTGCAGACATATTTCAGTGCCTATGTTAGGCAATACAGAGACATGTAGGTGTGACTTCAACTACCTTTGAGTCTGCTGCATTTAATAATAGTTTCTGGTGAATTACTGAATCTGTACATGCTTCTGTAGCTGTCTCAATAGCAGAAACAGAGGCTTTATGTTTTTCTGAACATGTATGTGAGTTGCTTTAGTGATGGCATACTGTATGTATAGGGGCATGCAAGTGCACAAGTAACTTAGTGAACTGACAAGAACATCTCTCATCTTTTAAGCACAGACCAGAATGCTTTATAGCACACCTACACCATATCTCACATTTGACTTGTGCATTCTGAAACTTGGATTTAAGACTTGACAAACAGCTTTTACATGACAAATCAAGCTCCAAGTGACAGTGCACACACAGGAGCTGTACTACCAAGCATCATCCAAGTTTAAAAGAGTATTTCTCTACATAAATGAGAAGGTTGTATCAGTACTTGCCAACATATCTGAGTAATTTGTAAGAGTACACCTGTAGCAGTGTCATGAGACGTTTAAGTAAATGTGCCAGTATGTGACTGTCTATTTTAGTATCTCTATGACTCTCAAAATATCTATGTAAGTGGCTATAAACACACACCTCAGTACTTGTGTTACAGAAAAGAGAGCAATATAGATGTGACTACAACTATGCTTGAATCTGCTGCATGCACAAGTAGTTTCTGTGTAAGTGACTGATTGTATATGTGCTTCTGTAGCTATATGACAAAGCAGTCTAACAGAACTACAGCACCCAGAATTCAAAGAAAAACACTCTTTGAGAACAGCACATCATATATATACATGTAAATATTTCTATATCTTTTAATGCCTTGCTAACTAAAAGTTTAACTCTTAATCCACAGTTTATTTACTACCAATTAAACCATGTAGTAATCAACAAATGTACGACATAGTGTTTCAAAGCAACAGATTGTGAACCAACTTCTCACATACCTAGTCTGCAAATCAGACAAACTGTCACACTCTCATACACTCATAAAGTGTCTTACTCACCTGTTGTTGAACATATAAAGCCACTCATAAAACTACTCATACATTACCTCACCCAGTTCCAATATTTTCTCAAAAATATTTGATACTCTCTTATACATTCTCACATACACATATACTTTTTTAACCATTTTTTTCTCCAAATTAAATTCAATTCACATACCTGGAAATATTATTTTTCGGTCTTATCAGATAGATACAATACTGTCAGGAAATGTAAAAACTAAGCATAAAGAATGGCACACCACTCTCACAAAAAGCAACCATTAATGACAGCATTTTCAACTTTGCACCCTCTGATAGTGTGGAAGGCAGCAAATAAAAACATATCTTTCATTTATTTATCTTGTTACTCCATTCCTGAATGGTTAGTAAGTGTTAACCCTTTCATTCACTTTTACAAAGAATCCCAATATGCGTGGGTGCGGTATTGGGAGCACCTCCCACCCCAGTTGACACCACTCACTTCGCTACCCACTAATGCACTAAATGCATGCTTCAAGATGGATGAGAGAAATAGGCCCACTTACGGCATCACAGCCGATCTCAGAGAGGTGCACATACAGCAATCCTTCCCCTCGCCCCACCTCAACGCTCAAACCATAACATCCAAAACTCGTCATGGCACATAAAGGCGATATTAACATCCTCACACTTAACGTGCGAGGCATGCATACAGCTCGCAAGAGATATGCAGTATACGCCTACATAAAGCGACAGAATGCACAGATTGCGATGCTGCAAGAAACGCATTTGACAGAGGGAGAGCTCGACAAATTACTCAAGCGCTGGCGGGGTACAATCTGTGCAACTACATACTCTGCATTTACACGGGGAGCACTCATCTGGCTACGGCCAAAGGTTCCATTCCACAAACAGTGTAGAACGGTTGATGTGGAGGGTCGCTTTGCCCTGCTGGAAGGGCTTCTGAATGGTCAACCGATTCTGCTAAGCGGTATTTACATGCCAAACACAGAACAGGGGGAATATTGGGACTCCTTATACCGCGCCCTAGCCTAGTACACCATGACGCCCTGGGTATTAGGAGGAGACTATAATTGTGCGCAGGACATTTCCCTGGACAGATCCCACCCACCACACCCAGCCACTCCAGCCATAGCACAAACGAGACGATTTAACACCTGGATTGATCACTGGGCTGTGGTAGATGCATGGCGTAGTAAATATCCCAACACTAGACTATACTCATTTCACTCTATCCAGCATAACCTCAGAGTCCGTCTAGACCGATTTCTCTGCTCATCACACATAACCCCCATGATCCAGGAGGCGGAGTATCTAGGTCAGGTCCTATCTGTTCACGACACTCACTTTAGCATGGCAACCGCCTCCACCTCCAGTCCCCACCTGGCGCCTATCACGCGAATGTCTGGAGGACCAAATGTTTAGGCAGGAGCAAAACGGGAGATGTGGCCGGAAGCTTTTTAACCTTTGAGACACTGACCCCTGATGAAGGGCACCAGTTGCCCGAAATGCATTGGGCTTTTAATAAAACACTGTCTTGGACGAATTTGCATTTATCGTATTCTTGGAAGAGGTCCGGAGGGCCCAGCTTGAGTATCAGAAACTTGAAAATTGGCATACCACTCCGCGTGTGGATAATTGAAAAGAGTTGCATTAGAGAAAATGGTTTAAAAACAGTGGATTAATGGAGTACTAAGATTAATTTGGAATTAAACATTGCCAGAAAGGCGTTACAGCTGTGCGATTGATAGGGGCATAGATGACGCCCCAGCTTATGTCGTAGTAAATATCCCAACACTAGACTATACTCATTTCACTCTATCCAGCATAACCTCAGAGTCCGTCTAGACCGATTTCTCTGCTCATCACACATAACCCCCATGATCCAGGAGGCGGAGTATCTAGGTCAGGTCCTATCTGATCACGACACTCACTTTAGCATGGCAACCGCCTCCACCTCCAGTCCCCACCTGGCGCCTATCACGCGAATGTCTGGAGGACCAAATGTTTAGGCAGGAGCAAAAAATACACATCCAGAATTACTTCAGCGAAAACACCGAAACAGCAACCACCAGAGCAGTGGAGTGGGATGCGTTTAAGGTGGTGATCAGAGCGACAAGCATCCAACACATTTCAGGAGTCTGTAAGACCTTAGAGCGGCGTATACTAGAGGAGGAGCGAAGACTAGCAAAACACTGACACAGGCAGCAGATAAAAATGAGGCGACATTGGCTCAGGTAGCGGACACCAAAATCGCGTATGCAGATGTACTTGCGGACCTTAGGCAATACAATTTCAGAGCGCACACAGCCAGAGTGCACAGGGAGGGTGATAGAGCAGGCGCATTACTAGCATTGCTTGTCCGACAAGACACTGTCTCTCACCTGATAACCGAAGTTAACACTATCACAGGTACACCAGTCTGCTCCCAGGCAAATATTATGCGAGCATTCTTCGCATATTATGCAGCACTATACACAGCCCCTAGCCCGATGGATCCCGAGGTGGTGCACAGATTCCTAGCTGCACACCCGCTGCCATGCATAGTGACAGCTGATAAAGACGCCCTCGATGTAAATATTACCCCAGTGGATGTGCCGCAAACAATACAAACCCTAGCTAAGAATAAGGCCCCAGGTCTCGATGGCCTACCACTAGAATTCTACCGCACATTCTCTGCCTTGTTAATGCCATGACTGGTAGCTATGTATGAAACAGTGCTGGAAGAGGGTGAACTCTCGCACTCCCTCCGGGAATCATTAATTGTATCATTCCTAAAACCAGATCTGGACCCCCGCCACCTAGGATCATACCGGCCCATTACCATATTGCCTGCTCACTACAACATTTTCGGCAAAATATTAGCTGAGCGCTATGCTTTGATTTCCCAGCACTAGTACACCCAGATCAATGTGGGTTCATCCCAGGAAGAAGTACCTCCCATAACATCTGGCGGGTGTTCCATGTTCAGGATCAGGTCCAAGGCCAATTTCCCCACTATATTTTGTGGGAAGCATCCTGAACATTCTTTACTTTACTCTTGCACTTAGAAAAAGATTTGGAATTCCCCTCCCTAGAAGGAGGCCTGGGAGGAATGACGTCCTTATTCTGGTGAGGAAACCTCCCTGTTCAAAAGTGGAAACTTAGGAACACAAAGGGATGCAGTATTCTTTTTTACAGATAAAGACAGCTTTTTATGTTTTCTGCTTTCCCACACAGAATGGGCCACCAAATACTTTGACACCAGATAAAAACCAGAGTTTTTAATGTTTTTGTCATTTTATTCATAGAGGCCTCCACAGCCTGCTCAACTGGAAAATGAATAAAATCATTCAATTCATTCTTAAAAGCTTCCCCTTCATCATTTCATCATACATAATTGGAGAGCTGTCTAGCTCCATAGAAAATAAATGAATTATAACTAAAGTAGGCAGAAAAGGGGTTAAATATGAGGGAGAAAACCCAGGGTTAAGAGAAACACTGAGCCACTCCCAAAGGGTATGACCACTCCGGTCGAGGCAGCAAATGTGAGGAAAAAAGGCGGGAACAAAGCCTCTGCCTTTGCGGTGACGTCACGTGTGGGAGCGACACAACTCTAACAGTGTACAATACTGCTGCAGATTTCGGCGAAAAAACCTGAAAGACAGATGCTGCCTGGCATCAACAAATGAGGAAGTGAGGTGTTTGCTACCATCCGTAGAGAGAGCAGTAATGCGGCAACGAAGAAAATGAAATACCTGTTAGAAAGTAAAGAAAATGGCGGCGGCGAGAGCATCTGAGGGGCACAGCGTGAGACAGCACGCGTAATTAATAACGGATGTGATGAGCGCGGAAGCCGAACCAGGTAAAAAATACCACGATTAAGGCACATAAGACAATAAACAGTACGTAAAAGAAACCTGAATAGTTAAAAACAAGCCAGAATTAATAAAGGG
This sequence comes from Calotriton arnoldi, assembly GCA_963921515.1. Classification (NCBI taxonomy): domain Eukaryota; kingdom Metazoa; phylum Chordata; class Amphibia; order Caudata; family Salamandridae; genus Calotriton; species Calotriton arnoldi. The sequence continues at coordinate 29,054 of CAWUFW010004769.1, forward strand.
AAATGTACTTATCTTGTCGGCGACCAGCAAGAAAAGAGGGTTGTTCACAGTCAAGTGTAATATTATGCTTGGTACTGTATTGCTATAGGTCATTGTGATGATTAAGTGTTTCACACCCATTGGCTAGCCTGTTGCTGAGCCTCTTGGGAGCTGTAGTTTTTTCTTTATTCTTGACTGCTGCTATTGAAAGTAAAGCAAGATTAGAAAGCATAATAGGAGCCTCCGGTTTTGACATAAAATTCAGAATGTTAGCACTCTAGTTGCTCATTAGAACACTATAGTAAACTGCTGATCACCAGGGAGTTAACTGGCAGTCTGCTGCTGGTGCTGAAAGTGCATGTTTCAGTCTACATGTCAGAATGTTTTAATGAAATAGAAGAGGAAGACAATGTCCTAATTTTTCCTTCTACAGCACTAACCATAATTTCTATGACAAAATGAAACCCCTCATTTTGTACCTTTTTAATTAAATGTTTTAAGTTTTACTGGTTTGATTCAATCAAGATTGCTTCAGGTGTGCCATATTTTTGTTATAAGTAAGACTGTTAGCGCTCTAGTTGTTCTTTAGAACACTCTGGGAGGCTGCAGTACAACACAAGGGAATCCACTGGCAGGCTGTTCAGGTTGAAGTACAACAGGAAGATATGTGAGATCTCGCTTAAAACGTCCTAATATTTCTTTCTACAGCACTAATCATAATTTATATGACAAAATGAGCCCCCTCATTGTGTTTCTTTCTAAATTAAATGCTTTAAGTTTTACCAGTTCGATTCAATCAAGATAGCTTCAGGTGTGCCATACTTTTGTCATAAGTAAGACTGTTAGCGTTCCAGTTGTTCTTTACAACACTCTGGGAGGCTGCAGTAGAAAACACGGGAATCATCTGACAGGCTGCACTTGTTGGAAGTACATGTTTTACTGAGAATGTCAGACTTCATTCTCATATGGCTGAGAAACATAGTGTGATTTTACAGAAAATATGATCTCATTTTATCTTCTGGTACACCTTATATAACCTCTATGGGAAAATCATGTGAAAACTGGTTTCTCTCAAACATGATTGATGTACTCCCAGCAGAAGTCGTTTTCACGGGGGAAAATCATCTTAGAAAACACACCACAGTTCCTGAAATTAGTATGGTACCATCAACAAATGATTTCTCCTTTTTGAGACCCTCAAAACTTGCCATTCACTACAATGCATTTCAATGGGGTGCTATCATGTACATTAGTCCCAAGATGGCTACCAGCACTTTCTGGTTGAAGTGCTGACAGCCAATCAGATCTCACCATGAGATTTGTGCTTAGGCTCTGCCCAGATATCCTTATTTGTTTTTCCTTATATTTCTCAACTACTGAACAGATTTACACCAAATACCTGAAAGCGTACCCTGCGAACTAAAATCTAACTTCCTGCCAAATTTGGTGAATGTCCGTCCAGCGGTTCGTGCTCTAGCCGTGTTCAAAGCTCCTATGGGAATTAACATGAGAAATTGTATTTTTTTATCCCCCTTTTTCTTGGCCCCTACTTGACGAATAACCCCAAAACTTTCCATCAACAACAAAACTCACCATGACACTTTTTTTTGAAAATTTTGTGAAGATATCAAACGACACCAAAGATATAGGCAAGTCAAAAAACGCTTTTTTTACAGAAACATGGTCCTAACTATAACTACCGACTGGCGACAACTCTTGGTTCCAAGTATGAACATCAATACAGCACTCCAGGATGCTTTAAAAGTTGCAAATTTATTTCGTGGTGAGAGGACAAATCGACGCGTTTAAGTCGCACACCGCAACCTTGTTCACGATAATGCGCCATATTGGATTTACATCATAATACTACTTAATTCACCCATTCAACATAAAAAACAGACATGTTCTAATACATAACATGAGCGCCATCTTGGAACGGAGAAAACAGTGTATAAATTATTATCATCATGTCTAGGTTCAAACTTATTCTTTCATCCAAACAAATTACAATAAACAAAAAAATACAAATTTCAAATTCTGCAAAAATATGTCCATGGCAATTCAATTAATTTCAATAAAGCCTACTACCGAGATAAAATATGCTGGTATTGTGTTCTCTAATGTAAGACCAGGGTAGAGGCTTTGAGCCCTAGTCTAATAGGGTGTTGTAAATCTGCATTCAGTAAACTTTTACTGCAAATTTACAATTTACCCCCACTCAGGAAACTCAGTCACAGAATATCTGAAAAAATACTAAGTTGAATTTTGCCATGTGAACTACTAATTGAGTAATGCCTGTTTTTAGGGTTTGGCAGCAGACAACTTCAGCTGTCCACAAGCACCTGATGCCCCCACTACACACAACGTAGTTCATTTTTTTATGTTTTGCTTTTGTAGTGGCATGTTTTTTTTTGGTTTTATTATCTGTTGTGCATGCTGCTTTCTGCATTGGCAGTATATGTTGGGTTTTTTAGGGCGACAGAATGTTAATTGTAGTTTGAAGCACTGCTGTCAAGTCTTCACACAGCGATGCGCAGAGAAAAACAAGCATTGTATATGTATTAGGTCTGGCTTTATTACATGTGCATAAGTAAAGCACACTTTCAACCCTTGTAGCATCTTTGATTGCTATTTAACTCAATGGTACTCGTTTCCTCAAAGTTATGAAAGACTCATTAGACCCACTGGGATTTGAGCCTGTGAGTATGAGGTCAGTGACGGACCCGTAGAGTGGATCTAGTTATCCACTGATCCACCAGAATTGGCTATAGTGCTATAAAGCTGTAAAGTGCTAACTCACCCAAGCACAATTATGTAGAAGTGCACATTTATCCGTGCTTGCTTTTTTAACTTTCAAGACATACATATTGGCATTGTCAGTACTTGTTTTAAAGGCTGCTATTCACGATACATAGTGTATAATCACACACAGAGGAAAGGAATCTTGTTGTGCACATACACTTTTATTTCTTTTTCTCTCTATAAGAAAAAAACATTTTTACCATAGAGAAACACATTTGGACGGTCTATGAACCTGTCCCCACTGTGGAAATAGAGTTAATCCACTCAGGCAATCTCTGATCGTTTCCAGGATGGGAAAACACCAGATTGGAATTTGTGAAAGCCTTGAAACTCACAAGAAAGCAGACAGCGCTCAACGAGAGTCGAGAGCCTCTCCATCCCCCAGGCGCCCTCACTGCCACCCGCCCACACCACTGACCCCCATCGAACTGCCCATATATCTAATTAACAACAGCTTACTGTACTGATCCTGTGTTCACATCTGGGCAATTCAGCTCATTCGTGATGCTATTCTAGTAGATCAGAGGCCACCTGGAGGCGTATTACACAAGGTGCCCCCGGGCGCAACAGGCGTTTGCACCCGCTTTGCATGCCCCCGGGGTACTTTGTTATTACAGAAGCGGCCGCAGACACTTGTGCTGCCCCTTCTGTAATACTGATCGCATTGGCGCACATAAAGCACCAGCACTATCTTCAGGGGGCGTTTCCTCATTTGCATGGGTGTGTGCCTCATGCAAATTAGGGAATCCCTTTGCCTCTGCACCTACGCCATATTACAGATGCGGAAGCAGAGGCAAAGAAGCCCTCAGGAGGCGCTCTGAGAGAGTGCTATCTAAAAGGTGGCGCATTGTCAGTGCGCCCCCCTTTAGCAGCCCTCTGGAGGGAACAAGGGGGTCCCATGGACCCCCCCAACATCCCCTTGCAGGAGGGTGTAGTCACTGACTGCACCCACCTGCAAGGGGATCTCTAATCCCCTTCAAAGTGCAGGCGGGTTGCCGCCTGCACAGTAAAAACACGGAGCGGCTTCAAACACAGCTGCTCCATTTTTCACATGAATGCACTGCCCCCAACTCCGCAAGTTCGCGGCTGCCCTCAGGGCAGCACATTCATCATAATACAGTGCACTTTCTTTCATTGAGCTGGCGCACTTTTTGAAAGGTGCACCCAGCGAAATGAAATAAAATGCGCAGCCTGTATAATGCGGCCCCTGATGTCATCGTATCATACTGGCCTGTTGTGTGACAGTGTGTTCTCTCTGGATCTTGGGCTTTCCTTGTTGCATCACTTCCTGTCATCACCTGCAAGACGCTGCCAGATGAGGAAGCCAGTCAGAAAACACACAGGAGTGAGTGATAGCTGCAGATAGTCGTAACAGTGGTACACAAGTCAGAACCCAGATCACCAGTATCATTAGACTGTCAATTTAGCATACCTTGAAGTGCTCCGTGGAAGTGCCAATTAGCGATATTTGTGTTTGTTTGTTTTTTATTACAATATTGTGAAGTCATCCTTTGTTCATAATTTAAAACACCAACAGAATCTCACACTTTCATCCTCACTCTATAAAATTGTAGACTTGAGACTCCAACAGTATAGACAACTTTACCAGAACAAATTTGCCCTCAAATCACGTGGGTGATGTTTATCACCTCCTCGCCCATCCTCTCATTTCCCATTCATCGCCCTTTCTTTGGCATAGTGCAAGGCTGGAGGGGATCTGATTTGGGGGATTGAGAGTATATTGAAACAACTATGCCCCGGTAATAGTAATTCTGAGGAGCACAAAAGCACCTTCCACATGCAATAGGAGACTTCTTGTTGAAATTGTTGACATGTCCATTGCCTTCAGTGGAGCAATGCAAAATAACGCTCCCCCTCCTTCAACATTTGATATGAGACCACTACAAACCTTATGACCAACTTATGAGTGGCCTCTTCACTCTGTTGATACGGTGGCTGTCTTCCAGAGATTCCGCCTCCTAAAAGCGGGTAGTCTCCGGGTGAAATTGTGGTCAAATACGGGATAACTAGAGGAATCAGGAGCAGATTTAATCTGGTAATTCATCCTTTTAAGGCTATCTTCAGAAACTGTTGCCCCCCCACCACCCTTCAATTACCTAAGTCCCTGGTATTGGTAACTAATTGGGGTGCAGATACTGAACCAATCTCTAGGACACTGATATTAAGGCCCTATAGGTTGCTTACCTTACAGATATACAAAGACATTGGGTAACGCACAGCTCTTAGAGGGGCTCAGCTTACTCCACCAGGCTGCAGTGATCCACATTAAATAGATGCTTGTTTTTACCCAACTAAATTGGTGAGAAGGCCCTTACCTGACATCAATATCTATCGACCTAAATTCTGAAGCCAAAATTTCACTTAATGGCACTTTACTGTTTTGATCCTAGAGCAGCCGTAGAATTTCCCTTTCAGATGCTTAACGTGTGAAAATAATTGGTTTCCTGTAGATCAGTATTTTGTATGAGGGGTACTTGGCTTTCATAGACTTTCATTAGAGGTGAAGGTTAGCACTCTAGTTGCCTCGCCCCGACACACACATTCTGAAAACCCACCCAACACCTGCATTCAGGACATATGAATTTATTTTTTATTTGAAGTGATAATGTTTATAGCACATCACAAGGACCATTATCTGTAACTATATATTTCAAATTATCGGTGTTATTATTGTCCAAGTCAATGGTACTGATTTTACTGACCTAGGAAGCATAAAGGGCTAATTTTGCCCTGCTCAGCATCAAGCCTGTATCCAACACCTTACATACACCTCTCCATAATTAGTTCCTTTAGAGTCATACTGTACTTTTTATATACTTTAATGTATATTGTTACAAAAAGTGTGATGTGAAACTTGCTCATCAGTGATGACAAAATAAAAATGTATTTAAAAAACAATGCCTCACAACAGGTGCTTAGGGAGGCACGATGATGCTTTATATACCATTTGTAGGTCTTGTCTAGCAATCAACGCTGTCAGGTTGAGCAAGACATATTGTGGGATTACCAAGAAAATACAGGGGCGTGCAGCCCGCCCATTGATTACGATTAGTTAGTTTTACTATCACTGTCATGTGCTTGCTTCTTATTCGTGTCTCAGCTTATCAGTCATGTATGTGTCCCACACATGGAGCATAACCATCGCTTTGATTGGCTGACTTCCGTGCTCCATTCCCTGATTTTAGGGAACTACTATGTTTTTTAAGCACTCCAAGAGAGGGCATATATTTTCCACCTATCTTCCTAAGTGTTTTTCTCCCTGCCTCCATATGTTGTCTTCTTTTGCTTCTGTTTGCTTCTACATGTTACTGTTTTTTGCTCGTGTTGTTTCTCCACCCACTAGCCATGTTGCTTCCCCCATCCCCCTCATCCAACCCACTCCCACAACCTGGTCACCCTTTTTTATTTTTTTTGTAAGCGCTTTCGCACTACATTTTAAAACAACGCATGAGATCCTTTTTTATTTTTTATTTTACCCATTCATCTCAGATGGATAAATAAAATGAAAACAATACCCCCATCATTTTGTAGGTGTGTGCATGCATGATGAGCACATGTTAGCGCCAACAAAATGACACAGCACGGTTGTGCTTCTTTTTTTTTTTAAGCAATGCTTCACAGCAGCCACAATGCTGTACAGCATGGCTAAAAAAAGATTAGCCAAGCCAATAGGTCTACTAGGCGAACCCCATTTGGCTTTGTCAAGGCTTGTTCATGTTCCCTCAGCAGCCACCCTCCCCCCCCCTCAAACAAGACAAGGCTTTCTTCCTTTCCTGACACCACCTGTTCTGAATATATTTTTAGACACTGAACAGCAGCCTTTAAGTCGGTGTTCCCAACGCCCACCTACGCTGCGCTGTAACTGACGACACAGTGCGACACAGCACCCATGCTGTTGGCTTATCCATTGTCTGGGAAAAGAACCGGTCTCCGTGGGGCTTCCAGATATTTCTGTCTAAGGCTCGGGGTTTTTTTTTGGGGGGGGGGGGCTAGAATCACAAATTATTTTCAGTGTCTCAGGTGGGGACGTATATTGAATAGAGCTGCTGTATTTAGAGCTGCCTGCGCCATGCAAGAGATGGTTCAGCGGAGCAGAGGGGCAGAGGAGCCTGCGCAGTCGGCGCGCGCTCGGGTGGAGAGATGGGAGAGCGTGCGTTCTTGGAAAGAGCGTCGCCGCGCGCCACATGATTGCTACGTCTCAACCTCCTCACTCTCGTCCTGTGTGATGTGTGCAGAAAAATCTAAATATAGCTCAGCCAGCGCTCTGCAGAAGCACACATGCAATACCAATTTATTGTATGGTGTCGAAATCTTTAAACCACTCCCCTCCAGCCCCATTGGAGAATGTAAGAAAACGCCTCGTGTGCAGAATCGGCGACCATGCATCTCAAGGTGCTATTTTAGAAAAGAAAATCATCTAAGCTTCTGACATGAGAGAAGGTTTGACCAATAAAACATGGCCTGTGGTCCTTTGTGATGGCCCAGCATTAGCGCAGAATGGATGCCATGGGCCCTACTGCAAGCAAGGAAAATGGCTCCTTGACTGCTGTTGGGGTTATAAAATACAGCAATTTTTAGTGTTCAATGGGCACCCCGGGGCTCTGGGCCCTGGTGCAACTGCACCTGTTGCACTAATTGCAGCTATGCCCTGGCCCAGTCTGCTGAGATGTTCCTTTCACACAGTGCTTTAAATGGGAAAAAATAAGTGCAGGTACTCATCAAATTGAGCTAGGGGGCGGGGCAAGGGGTGGAGCTTAGGGCGGGGCATGATTATATAAAGACACTACTGCCATCTGTCAAGTAATCATTTTGCCCTTGAATTACACTTATCAATAGTCTCAAATTGCCTGCATGTGCAAATTACCTCTGCACATGTGGGCATGGCATATGTAGACAATTAATAACCTGTCTCCTACTATGCCCCTTTCAACTGTGCAGCCGTCCATTGCATTTAAAGGAACATGTTAGTTACAGCAGTTTCAGCACACACCAAAACACTTGATAAATGTATGAACATAAAGTGGTTAACTCCTTACAAAAAATTAAATGAAGGCCAAACAATGTGTTAGGCTTTAGTTTCTGCGTTTCTTTTATATTTGCAGCTTCAGTTCTTATTTGTTTTATTAGGTACAACATTCATACATTCTCTTGCCCATGAGCACGCGCTCACACCCAGGCACAAGACCAAGTAGACATGCACACACAAAACATTCCTCACATTTTCTTTAAAATACCTTCAGATAATGTCCCGATGCTCTCTCTGTCGCTTCCGCTCTCACACACAAAAGCAGACATTCACTGGCACAAAAGGCTCACAACAGAATTAAAAAAGTTGTTTGCAATTCCTACCTCCCACAGCTTTCTTCTTGTAGACTCTCAGCCAGTTTTCTGGACTTTGAGTGCCTGCACAATTTCACACCTGTGATTTACAGTGCAGGGTCTGATCGGACCCTGTCACTCACAGCGTGATACTGAGCTTGTACACCTGCCACACTAACAAAATGTAAATGAGCCGCTGCTGAATGATTCAGCAGCGGCCCGGCACAGGGCTACGGTGGTGCTTTGGCTGAGAGTGGCGTTCAGACAGCCTCATCCTCAGCAGCACAAGTACCACTGAGCCTACCAGTCATGAGTACCGGTACGCTCCTTGGCAATGAAAAAGTGCCGGTACTCAGGAGGTTAAAAATAAAAAGTGCCGGTACTGAGTACCGGTGAGTACCGGCCCATTTAAAGCACTGCTTTTACAGCTGTAATCAGGGCCGGCCTGTGAACAGCAACCAGCCCTGGCAGATTGCTGCTCGACCGGCCCTGGGAGCGAGGAGGGCTGTGCTAGCAAGAAGCATCGCTCGCGCTTTCGTTATAAGAGGCTGATATTGCAGCACTGCGAGCACAAAACCGGACCCCACCCCTTTGGCCCACCAGGGAAATGCCGGGTTCCCGCTACGGCCAGTCTGGCCCTGGCTGTAATGCCGTCTTGTGCACACTTCTGATGCAACAAATGGCTCGCTTGGAGAAATAGAATGTTCTTCATGCGTTTTACTGTGTCACGAAGCAGGTCTGTCAGCCTTAAGTTTAGGGTGACAATCAAAGGTCACACATTTGCCTCAAGAGACTATTGAGATGCCTGCTACTCACAGTGGCATAGCCAGCATGTCACGAGCCCTAGTGCAAGTGACGAAATGGGACCCTTGGCCGCTGTTTTAAATGTGGAATACAGTAATAATCAGGGCTAAGTTGGCTCCTCCAGTCTCCTGGCCCCTGTGCCACTGCACTTGCTGCACCAAGGGAAGCTACGCCCCTGGATACAAGAGATTTCAAGGCTGCTGATCTCAGAAGTGGAAATGTTATGGTCCGTTAACTGGTCTAGGCACATTACATAAACCTACACATTCTCTTGTTCTATATATTGTATATAGCACACAGTTGCAGATTCTATGAGTTGAAATGTGTTCTGCCTATTAGGTAGCGGGAGCTATGCGCATGGGAGTTGAAACTCACGTTTCCGAGAATTTGAGGCTTTAATACTGAGTACTAGAAGCATAGTGTTTTGGAAAGAGTTCAGCTGGATTTTAGAAGCGGGAATCCATCTGAGTAGGCTGGCTCCGCTTTCTTTCCTGGCTTTTACATAGTGGAAGCCAAAAGCATGTCCTGGACGAGTCTAATAATGGGAGACTTGCCACTGCCCTTTTGTCTCTTAATCTGCAGTTGTCAGTGCTTAACTTGTAAACATAAAATGGGCAGTGGCTCAAGGTTTTTCTTAGAAGCCTGTAGCCAGCACTGCTGAATGCTGGGATTGGCAAATGCCAAGACTGCCTAGCCAAGATTCAACCTCATGCCTCTTCCTTTCACCATCTACAATTCCTTTTTAGGTCTCGCCTAGGCAGCGCTTGCGCTGTCTCTTCGAGACATGTTTGTATTAAGGTATGGGCTTGAAGCGACCCCACTTTCCGCCCATCTTTTTAATTGGCTCATGTTACTGTCCTTTGTAAATGGTGGCTTTTCATCCTTAATACCTCCTTTTCTGTTGTTGTAACCTCCTATGAGGACTGGCCCTTTTACTGTGTTGTTACTTGGGATGTTTTATTTACAGTCTGTGAGGACTATTTTGTTAAGTGACATTCTCCTCTTTGCATGCAAGACATGCTTTCCAGCAACCGCTTTATCATTTAAGCTGCTGCCACGCTTTAACTTATTTTATGTTTTTTGATTCAAGAGTGGCGGCTGTGCTATTAACGCTGCTAATGCCATAATATATCTTTTTTAAAGCACTGTTGTTTTAATGTGCGCTTTGTGTTATTTTTTGAAGCCCGAGGAAGCTTTAGGTCCCAGCATGGTGGCCGCGCATTTCTTTTGTTATGCGCCACTCACCCAAATCAGCCAACACGTCAACAGTTGCACCCGGGGCTTGCAGCCCCTCATCCCCGTCCCGCCCCAGGGGCTGCGATTTAGCTTTAAGCACAGCGCCTGCTTTTCACTTTACTATTAAGCTTTAAGAATGCAGTCTACGCCTTTTTTTAGTTTAGTTACGTGCGACTCACTGCCATGCAGCATTTCAGTTGGAACAATCACGGCTGCGCGCCTTTCTAATAGCCCAATTCCCCGAACCATTTCTTTATTGAAAATTTTACTTTCTTAGGCAGCATCACGCCATGCTCAATGTTAAAGGCGGCTGCCCACTTTCTCCGTGGCTCGAGCTGCCTCCTTCCTCCGCCCCTCAGGAGAAAGGGCTGCTGCTTGCACCGCCATTACAGGCCGCCTGCCTGTACCGAGTCGCATCTCTCACTCCAGAGGACTTAAACAAGTGCTCCCCAGCTGACCGGAGAACAGACCAATAGGATCATTCCCTGCAGATAAGGTATGAATAGCAAAGGGGAGGCAGGGCCTTGCGCACAGCATGCCCCTCCCCTTGAATGTATAGAGCGCTTTGCTGCAGATTGTGCGTTATGTTTGTGCCGGGGTCCGTTTACTCTTTGCCTTCCAGTGCATATTAAACAAATGCACGGCATGTAAGGCTTGAAGCTGCTGTACTTCCGTTGAGGGAGCACTTAGAATCTGTTATGTTGGGGTAGGTGGAGTGGGTGTGGTGGGGTCAGGAGTGCACATTCTCAGCCCTTGATTATTAGTCAAGCTCTCGCCGTTGTAAACCGAAATTCACTTATAAAACAAAGTACATATTCAAGGTTGTTTTGGCAGCTTTTTACACCGCTGAGTCGACAACACAGTGCTGCTGCATAAATGTTGCGATTAATACAAAAACTGTTTTTATGCACATAAAAGATAATTGTATTGCAAACTAACGAAAACAATAGAAGGAACTGCTTGAAGTCCAAAAACCTGGTTAGCAGTAATGAGCCAACTTTGGTTACTTTTTTCCTTGCCCCCATTCCTAGGTTTGATTTTTAATCACCTTGAAACACTGAGAATCCCAGCTCCCCCGCTAACCAGGAAGTGTGATCCTGAGAGTGTGTTCCAAAACCTTCTTTCCTTCATTTACAAACATAACGAGTGTACAGGAATGGTCTGAGCATTGGCTGTAAACACAGTGCAACCAATATTGGGCACCATATTACAGGTTGGGAGCGTAGATGGCCTTCTGCACAGTTGTGTGCCTGGGGTACTGTGAGAAGCTGGCCTGGTATATGATGTCCACTAATGTAAGTGGGCACCTTGCACCAGTCCAGACAACCCTTATGGTGATTTAAGAGGTCTTAGACAACCTTAGAAAGCTCTCTAAGTGGTAGCTGTGGAGATCAGCCTTCAGGCTTAGTCCAGAAGGAGTGTAAAGCAGCTTGCTTTACCAGAATGCATACTTATAGTATAGATTAAGTGAAAAGAACCACATCAAGTATTTATAAAAATATGTATTTATTATATAATACTCTCTAGTACGTTCCAATATCTCCAACACGGAGATAAACACAATGCACACAATACTTTAGCAAAGAAACACAGTAAATAGCACGAAATACACAGTGGGCCCCAGGGGGGGGACCAAACCATATACTAAGAAAGTAGTATAAGAACCATGGCTTGGATCAAGACAGGGTCGAGAGGACGTAGAAGTGCTGGGACCCCAAGGAACCACCCAAGGTGAGTAGATAAGGACCCCACGGAGAGCGTGTGCGGTGTGAAATGAAATTAAATGAAATTAAATGAAATTTGTACTTGTAAAGCGCACTTATACCCCCAAAGGGGTGTCCTGGCGCTGTACGCATACCGCTGTGGAACCCTTCCTGGCTTTTCCCTGTGAAATGTCCACTCCTGGGCACCCCCAAGGTGAAGCCAGGCATCCCAGCGCTGTTGGGGCCGTTGTGGAAACACAACCGCGTGCTCCGTACAACTCTATGTGCAAGTCGGAATTTTAAAGATTAAGGACACTTCCCAGTGGACCCTGAAGAAGCCCCGTGGAAGACAGAAGGTTGGAGAGCCACCCCACCCGTGGATACCCTAGTACCCACGTTACCTACACCAGGGAACCTGGGTGCATACATGTGAAGTGGTGTCGGAAACCGCTGTTGAACCCAATGGAGGACTTCAGGAAAGTGTCGCTGTTGAAGAAGGAGAAATCGCCTGGTGGAATCCAAGGATGGATTCTTGATGAGAGGTACCTGCAAGCAGAGGGGACAGAGTCTATGTCACTCAGGGGTGACCAGGAGACTCGGAAGACGAATGCCCTCTGATGTGGGATGTTGCACGATGGATGGCGAGAACCTTGACTCTGCAGCTGTGAGGACCAGGCGACGCTGAGGAGGACCAGGAGCCGTGCACGAGCTGTCCCACGAAGGATGTCGAGTGCTGAGGGGTCGGTGTCCGACGGGAGCACCAACAAGCCTTGGCAAAGGCAAGCGACGCAGGAATCAAAGAAGGAGCAACGTCGGGACCAGCAAGGTACAGGGGACTCACCAAAGGCAGGAGAGTCAGGGCAGTCCTCGAGCAATCAGGGGAGGCCAAAAGAAACAAGTGTGACCCTCAAGTGGACCCACAGGCCGGAGGCACTGGAGTCGCGAGAGGACCTCAAGCAGCTCACCAAAAGATGCAGGCCACGATGCACAAGATGCAGTGTAGCTGAAGATTCTGGTCACTGGAGGTGCTTGTGATTGGGGCTACTTAGAGCCCGAAGATCTTATTGCAAAGAAGCCAACAAGTCTTTTCAACTGCAAGTTGGACGCTGCGCACAGGGGTTCGGTTATTGCATTCCCCACAAGGGATACTAGCCTCAAATTCAGTGAGAGGGCAGGCCAGGCATCGGGAGCTGTAGAAAACCACCATCTGTGTTGCACAGCCCACGGAGTCCAGAGGAGCTCAGGATCTGCAGACCGGTCGACTTAGTTGCAGTGCCTGCAAATGCAGGGAAGTGACTCCTTCACTCCAAGGGAGATTTCTTCAGGTGTCTTTGATGCTTCACAGGCCTTGGAAGGTTCCTGTGTGATGCACAGGCACAGACGATGCAGCAGACTGGAAGGGAGACAAAGTCAGGCTCAAACGAAGTCCAGCGAAGTCCAGAGTGCCCAGACGGTAGAAGAAGAAGTGGTGTCTGATCTGAACCTACAGGTACCCTTTGTAATGGAACTGCAGAAGCTTCTGTGCTTCCTGGTCGTGGTGCGTGGGATAATGAAATGCCTATTAATTTTCTTTTGTTATAGTAGCCGGGGCTTGTGAGTCTGTAGCATTCACAGAACACGGGAGATAGATACCAGCCCCAGCACCTGTTGTACAGTTCAGGGATAAACAGCTGGTTTTTATATTTTTTTAAACCAGCTCAGAGCTTGTCATTTTCTATGGTAAGTACTGTAGATTTGGACGCCTCATTCAATATAATGGGCAATACCCGAGTAAAAGTGTATTGCCAACGATATCCTGTTGGAATGGTTTCCTCTGGTGTGCAAGTGCTACGAAGACCAGGTTAAAAAATATTACGTTTTTAAAATCGATCTTTGTTAGTGGACTTTACAGTACTTTTTCTGAAGAAAAATTGCTCATATTAACTACAAACAAAGGTGCACGCTATTCACACTGGAGTCTATGAACTTTGGTTGCTGCTGATATTCATTTGGAATTATGGAACTTATCTCGAAGGACAGAATTCTGTGGAAGCTACGCCGGCCTCGTAGCTGCTAGAGGTCAGGATGCTGTGCGTTATAGAGGCTGGTGGAAGTAAACACTGGCTGAGAGTGATGTCATCATGGTGCAAGAAATAGCAATTTAATGTACATTTGTTTGTGTGGGTTTAAAATGCAGGAGGACTGACATCAAGACATCTAAGAGGTATGTACAAAACATGATTTGGAAATTCCCATGTGTCTATTTAAAGAAGATACATAGAGGTACCGATATCCCATTATCAAAAATTGTAAGTAGAAAATATAGCAGGTTTACCTACAACACAATGGGTACACAATGCACACATCTACAACAGTCTGTAGTACAGATCAGATTACCTTAGCAACAGAGAACTAAAGTTGTCTGTAGCGAGACACTAAAATATTTCACAAAACGTGGATAAAATAGTGTCAGATTCTACTAGATAACTTCTACGGCTTCTTTTGTAATGCTACGACACCATTATTGAAACAAAAAAAAATGTAAATTAAGTTCATTTAAAACTAAAGTAAATAGTGAGAGGTTAAAGGTGCAGTGCACCTGGAGTGTGCTCACTTCGTATAGCATCCATGGGTATGTTTGTCAGAATTGTGTGTGTGCTGAGAAGATATTAGAGTAAATGTTCATAGCTGCATTCAGAGGTTTAAAACCTGATGTCTCAGTCTTTTATCTTTGAAGGTGAGAAAATATGTGCCATAGAGTTCAAAAATGGTGTTATGAATGCTCCAAGAAGGAAGACGCTATTTTTAAGGCCCCCGGTTTCTGGCATTTATATTTTGATATTTCCACCTGTATACACCCACAGTTACATTTTTCTAACTTTATCTGCACTTCTCCTTACTTATTATTTATGCAGAGAACAAATATTTAAAATAATATTTTTCCTCATCTATGTTTACAAAATGATGAGAGTTTTGTTGTGCTATTGAGCTCAAGGGAATAGAACAATTCATTCTTTAGTACAATTTTGCTAAAACCACTTGGTGCTGTTTAATTTTGTGAAACAGCTTTTAACCGTCCAAGGGTGCTGAAACTAGGGGTGTGGCAGATGCTGCAGTTTACATGGAGGCAGTACAGAAAGAGAATGGAAACAAATGAGATCCTTCAACCAGTTTTCTTTTCAACCAGTATTAGCTGTTTGTTCAAAATCAGTCACAATTTTAAAATATTAACCAGCATTTGCAATGCAATAGGTCTTGCATTTGCGAAAGTTTGAGCTATTGGTGTTGTAAATGATAGTGCCTTTTATTTTTGTGTTTTGAAAACCTGGAAGCAAATCGTTTTTCACAAACTGTGCCAAACTAGACAAAGGCCCGCCTTATGAAATCAGTACTGACGCTACCGTAACTACTGTTTTTTATGTTTCCGAGGACTCTTCACTGGACTATTCCACAGGGCACTTGACCGCTGAACAAGGTGATGCTGTTTCACTTCCTGTGTAGAGCAGTGCCCAGGGCCGGACTGGGAACCGAGGCCGGCCCTGGCAAACTGCTCGGCTGGCCCCCCCTGGGGGTAGGGGGGCTGCAGCCGAGCTTCTTTGCGAGGGCCGGTTTCGGACAATTTTGTTACAGGGGGCCAATATTGCCGACCCCCAATAACAAAAACGGCCCCCCAGGGGCCAAAAACCGGCCCCCGCCCTAGCGGCCCACCGTGGAAACGCCCGGTGCCCGCTACAGCCAGTCCGGCCCTGGCAGTGCCCGGTCATCGTGCTGCCCATGTTGTATCTGGCTGCTCTTATGGTAAGTTTTGAATCTGAACACTACTATGTCACAGGAGATAGGCCTGCTTTATCCATAAAATGTCTTGAGCATGCATCAGATCCACAGATTAATTACAAAGTTCATTTCTAAAACAATTCTTCCCATACAAACTTTGTATCCAAATGGTCAAGGATAATGTTATGATTTGATATTCAAAATGAAATAGCACATCTTTTTTTTCCCTGTAGAAACCTGCTAAATTCTTTGAATTTTCGTTCAGGGACCCAGATACCTCTTGTGTGTTTTCAACCCATTGTTTCCTTACCCCGCTTTTATTTTATGTACAAGCCTCTTCTGTATCCATGCTTTAGAGGAGCTGGTTGATACA
The DNA here is from genome assembly GCA_963921515.1 of Calotriton arnoldi. Taxonomy (NCBI): domain Eukaryota; kingdom Metazoa; phylum Chordata; class Amphibia; order Caudata; family Salamandridae; genus Calotriton; species Calotriton arnoldi. Next base: position 45,044 of record CAWUFW010004769.1, read on the forward strand.
TTAGTTTGAAAAGTTAAAATAATTTATAGTTTGATGTGAAGATGGGGTGAAACTTATAGCCAGACTACTGTTGTTCTAAAATATGTATATATATTTATATATATATATATAATACAATACATAGAGAGGCTTTTGGGAAGTGGGTTTTATCCGTTAGCCTATTAAATTGTCCTTCATAATTTGCTTCCAACCAGCACATTGTGCAGCTTGGGGGAATGAGTCAGCACACTTTGCCCTTTGGCTAGCTTCACTTTTTGTGACTGCAGAAAGCCTCAGCACATTGTTTGCATACACCTAAAAAGAGTTCCTTTCGCATTAGTTAAAAAGCTAGTTCAAAGAGTGTGACTATTACATTTCCATTTTTCCATTTTTTTAATTGGAAGTATAGGCTTGCAATAAATTAAAATATATATAAATATTCACTGAAAAAACCATAGGTTTTAGGGACAGTTATAGTTAGTTGGACATTGCACTCGTACAAAACCCGTGAAATTCCCCCGTTATAGTTAGTTCAGCTAACTATAACTCGCGCTCCGCAATGCACTGCTGATGACGTCACATATTACATCACTCATGACATGGTCAGTGACATCACTGATGACATCTCAAATGACATCACTGATGACATCATCCAGTGACTGTGTGTTTCTGTAAAGTTTAAATATGTTTAATATATATAGGGAAAGGCGTATTGAAGAATGAGTGGGTGTATAAGTGTCTGAATGGATGATTTAGTAGGTGCGTGACTAACTCTATAAGTGAGTGATTAAACGTATCTTACTGAATGCATGGGTTAGTGACTAAACTGGGTGAATGTCTGTATCCGTCTGTCTGTTGCTGTGTAAGTGGCTGCATGGGTTTGTGAATAGCTACATGAGTGTCTATATGAGTTATTGATTGGTTGTCTGAGTATCTGTATGGGTGCCTGACTGTTTGTGTGGGTGGGGTGTGTGCGACTCTGTGCATAGATGTGTGAGTGGGTGATTCACTGGGTGGATGGTTTCAAGAGTGCATCTGTGATAGACTGTATGGGTGGGTAAGTGTGTGTAAGAGTGTGTTAGTGAGTGAATGTATGTCCCAGTGGTACATGTGTGAGTAACTACATATGTGAAAGGCAGTATATATGTGTGTTGGAGTATATAAATAGCTATAAGCGAGAGTGTGTGATTGTGAGAGTGACTGTATGGATGAGTGTGTGCTTGTATCAGTGATCGTATAAGAGCGTAAGAATGTGCTAGTATTTGTATGAGTAAGTGAGCTGGTGTGTGTATAACTGTATAGGTGAGTAAATGGCAGTGTGTTTAATTATTTGCATGACTGACTAGGTGTGTGAGTACCTCTATGGATGAGTGGCGGTGTTTGAGTGTCTATATAGGAGTATGAGTGCATATGATAGTCCTGTACTGAGTGACCGTAAGTATGAGTGACTGTACGGGTGAGTGAGTGGATGTGTGTGTAGACCTAAGAATCAGTGAGTGGGTATGTAGTTATTGGTGTTGGAGTGTCTATGGTTTTGCGAATGGCAGTCTGTAATTTAGAGTGGGTGTATCAAAGGTTATATTAGGGTGTGAGGAGGTGCATCAGATTATCACGTGGATGATGTCTTCAGTGATGTCATCAGTGATGTCATTTGAGATGTCATCAGTGATGTCACTGACCATGTCATGAGTGATGTAATATGTGACGTCATCAGCAGTGCATTGTGGGGGCGCGAGTTATAGTTAGCTGAACTAACTATAACGGGGAATTTCACGGGTTTTGTACGAGTGCAATGTCCAACTATCTATAACTGTCCCTAAAACCTATGGTTTTTTCAGTGAATTTGTAAGGTTTTTAAATGCTAATTTCTAACTATAACGTGCCTGAAACCTATGGTTTTTTCAGTGAATTTCAAAGGTTTTTTAAATGCTAATTCCTAACTATAACATGTCTGAAACCTATGGTTTTTTTCAGTGAATTTCAAAGGTTTTGTAAATGACAATTTTTAAATGTATTAATTGTTATATTTATTTTTTTGATACTGATTTACTACATTTTTTAAACTATTTATTTTTAGATATTTTATTTTTTAAATTACATTATAATTACATTATATATTACATTACAAAATATACTTTCTCAGAATGAATTACTTTAGTTTAAATACTTTGCAAATAGGCAATAGACTTTTAAGTACAGTAGTTACAGTTGTTGCAATGGGCAACACAATTTCAAACACAATGCAACATTGAGATCAATGTAAATTTCTAGTTAAATGCAATTAGTTACTTTATGGATTACTTTTCTAACCACAGGACTGGATCCTAGATTCAGTCCTGGGACATCTCCTGTAAACAGTTGAGTAAAAGCGTTTTGGTTACAGTAGTGATTTTTAAGGAATATTATTGTATTTTAAAAGTTGACACTAAGGGGCCGTAACCGAACGACCTGCTGTCGTCGGTTACGGCCCAGGCAGTACGATGCGACCGAACCCTGTTCGGTCGCACTCGTATCTCCCACAATGGGAGCATGCATTCCGGACGGAATGCATGCTGGCATTGGAGAAAGCAGGGGTGCAGTTCAACCCTGCACCCTGTGGCCGGCACCCCAAGGTGCCTGCCACCGGGTGCAGGGTTCAACAGAGGGTCACCATAGGTGCCTCCAGGCCGCCATTCGGCGACCTTGCACTTATGGGGGTCCCACTGGGGGCCCCCAAAGACAGTGACCGACTGCCTTTTCGTGCCGGAAAGACAGGCACGAAAAGGCAGTGAAAAACTGCCATCGTACTCCCTCGGTCGCAAAGAGGCAGCCGGGGGAGTACAGAGGGATTTCCGGATGGCTTACGGGCTCTCCGAACCCGTCGTGAGCCATCCGGAAATCCGAGTCGGATTCTTTTCCGACCGAGCCCATCGGAATGGCTCGGTCGGAAAGGAATCCGAGCGGCAGCTTCCGAGTCGGTCGGAAGGGCTCCGACCATCGTTCGGTGCCCTTCCGGCCGACATCGGAATCGGCCCCATAGAAACTTTTTCACATAGAATCACGTAGTTCGGCTGATTTTAGAGGAATATTATAAAGTTCCAAAACTCCACACTTAGAAGAATTTCCAAGTGAAACCAGTCAATGTTAGCCTATGGAAGGAAATTCAAGTTACTGGTAAGTACGGTTAAAATTACTTTTCAGGATCAGTACTGGGCTCAAAGATGCAGCACTGAGGTCTCTCCTGATAACAGGTGAGTAAATCGGAATTCGTAGTTCAGCTGATTTTAGATGAATATTTTAAAGTTCCAAAACTCCACACTTTGAAGAATTTCCAAGTGAAACCAGTCAATGTTAGCCTATGGAAGGAAATTCAAGTTACTGGTAAGTACGGTTAAAATTACTTTTCAGGATCAGTACTGGGCTCAAAGATGCAGCACTGAGGTCTCTCCTGATAACAGGTGAGTAAATCGGAATTCGTAGTTCGGCTGGTTTTAGAGGAATATTTGCACAATGGTGAAGGAAGGGGGTGGGGCCTGAGGTGACATGTCTGCAAACACGCCCTGTGGCGCGTTTTAAGTTGGAGAATTAATTCCTCCTCAATCCTGAGGGTCCCTAGGGGCCAACTAGCCCACCAGGTACCTCCAGTATGCGCCAGAGAGCTGCGTTGCAGAGAGGTGTTCAGAGGCCACGCCCCTTTTACAACACTCTGCAATGCAGCTCCGTGGCGCTTACTGGAGGTACCTGGTGGGCTAGTTGGCCCCAGGGACCCTCAGGATTGAAGGGGATTTAAATCCCCATCTTAAAACGCGCCACGGGGCCTGTTTGCACACATGTCACCTGAAACCCCGCCCCTCCCTTCACCACTGTGCAAACGCGCCCGTGGCGCGTTTTTAAGTTGGGGGATTAAGTCCCTTGAATCCTGAGGGTCCCTGGGGACCAACTAGCCCACCAAGTACCTCCAGTAAGCGCCACAGAGCTGCGTTGCAGAGAGGTGTAAAAGGGGCGTGGCCTGGATCACCTCTCTGCAACCCAGCCCTGTGGCGCTTACTGGAGGTACCTGGTGGGCTAGTTGGCCCCAGGGACCCCAGTATTGAATGGGAATTATTTCCCCAATTTAAAACGCGCCACAGCGCGCGTTTGCAGAGTGGTTAAGGGAGGGGCGGGGCCTGACGCTCGATCGCGTCTTTTCTTTCTTTTTGTTTTTTTGAAGGGGGCTGTGTGGCCCCCCTTCTTTACTTTTGGGGCCCTGGGGACCCCATCCCCCAGGGCCTGATGCCTTTTTCCTTTTAAAAAAAAAAAAATACTGTAGGGGAAGGGGCCGCGTGGCCCCCTCCCGTGGCCTATTCCGGCCCGGGGACCCCATCCCCCGGGGCATGGCCACTTTTAAAAATAATTTTGGAGGAGGGGGCTGCGTGGCCCCCTCCTAAGGCCTCTATTGGCCCCGGGGACCCCATCCCCGGGGCCGGCCTTTTATTTATTTATTTTTATTATTTTTGCGGAGGGGGCCGCGTGGCCCTCCTCCCGGGCCACTACTTGCCCCGGGACCCCATCCCCCGGGGCTGGCCCTATCCTTTGGGGTCCGTGGGGGACCCCAACTCCCCACGGACCCTGCCGGCTCCCCGCGTCCTGCGGGAGCCGGTATTGCTTTTCCACATGGGGAGCTGCTAACATGCAGCTCCCCGTGTAGAAAAGCAATGTGCTTTGGATATTGGAAGAGAGAGCAGGTTTCCTGCTCTCTCTTCCAATATCCAAAGCAGTTTGCTATGACAGGACGGGAGCCGCGAGGTTCCCGTCCTGTCATAGCAAACTACATAGCAAACTACAGTGTCCCGGGGGTAGGCACCCCGGGACACTGCAGGAGCCGGCCCTGGGGGGTGGTGGTCCTCAGGGCCATCAAGGGCTCCAGGAGGGGGCCGCGCGGCCCCCTCCCATCTTATTCAAAGCCCCGGGAGGTGGTGGTCCCGGGGCTCTGGGAGTCCGTAACGGACCCCCATATTTAAATCTTTAGTGCCCCGGGAGGTGGCGGTCCCTGGGCTGGAGCCCCCACACAGGCAATTTTAATTTAAAAAAGCCCCGGGGGTGGCGGTCCCCGGGGCTGCGGGAGGGCCGAGAGCCCTCCCGCACCATTTGTTTTTAAAGCCCCGGGGGTGGCGGTCCCCGGGGCTTGGGAGGCCTTAGAGGCCCCCACATATTATAAATAAACCCCGCATGCCCTCGGGACTTGGCCCACCCGGGGCCAATTAACTAACGAAGCGCGGAGACCGCGCTTCGTTTTTTTGATCGGCAGGATCCGCGCACCCAGCGCGTTTTGCCGATTTAAAAAAACAAAAAATAACAATTTTGGCCCTGGGGGTCAGGACCCCTGAGCAGGCCTAGGGGGTCAGGGTGTTTCTACCCTGCCCCCTTTTTGCGCTTTGCGCACTTGTTTTTCTCTTTTCTTGTTCCTCGGTTCTACCGAGGAACAAGATGACTGCCAACACTTCCCGGTTTGGAGTGTTGACAGCCAATTAGCATGCAGCTCGTGATCGGGAGGGTGCGCGGACCCTACGCGGCCATAGATATATATGTGATTTTCCTTTTGATTTTCTCAGGAACTACTGAACGGATTTACACCATTTAACAAAAGGGTTCTTTCTGAACCAATAACTACCTCTTTGCCAAATTTGGTGTAATTCCGTTCAGCAGTTCAGGCTGTAGCCGTGGCTAAAGTTTCCTATGGGAAAATGAATGGGGAAAACACGTTTTGGGACCCCCTTTATCTCAGCCCCGCTTGACGAATCAAACCGAGACTTTCAGGATAGGAGCCGACCGGAGCGGGCCATAAAGTTTGAAAATTTCACGGAGATTCGTCAACCGACGCAAGAGTTATTTCAAATAGAATGTTGCGGATTTCCTATGGAAAATAGGTCCTAACTATAACTATCTACTGGCGACCGCCAGTAGATAATAAATATATATATATATTTGTTGAGTCCGAGTACGTCTGTTGGAGGAGCAGAACGGAGGGAATATATGTATTGGGCTTCCGGTAGCCCTAACTCAGACCGCCCGTGAATTTGCCAGGCAGATCCCGTAACCGGAGTTGGTGTAAAGTATATATATGTATATGTATATATATTGCATTAGCTTGCCCAGGTAAAAACGACTGGTTTGCTAATGCATGTTGTCACTGCAATCCATACTGCTGCACATTACAGTGGATGTGTTGTCCCATTGCATCACTTGTACTATCACCCCTGTGTGTGCTATTAGGAACTTATACCTACATCCTTTGAACTAAAATAAACATGCTAAAATATGAAAAGAAAAGATATCCATGGGGTCAAAGGTAGATCCGCAAGTCCAGATCCAATTCATAGGTTTGCAATAAACATGTTCCGTTTAGAATTGCATGCACATTTATCTTACATGGATGTTCAGAAAGTCTGCCTTTGATCTGGCCCTTCTGACCTTCAGTTGAATACCCCCAGAAGTAAACCAGAGCATTTAATATATTGACATGGTGCATAAAGTACTTGCGGTTAACATCTGTCTGTCACCAACAAGTCCAATTTTTGAGCGTGTGTCCGGCCAGCTCTGCCTGTTATCCCTCTATGGTTGATAAATTGAGTATCTTAAAGTTGTGTAACGGGGACACCGTTAGTTACAGCACTACAAAATAGCAAGTGCTATATAAAAAGTTACTAATATGTTAAAAAATAATGGGTATCTATTTCGGTAATGGAGGTAGGTGTTTCAATCCACCGTACTGTGCCCTTCTTCCCTCTCCCATACTAAGTCCTTTCACCCATGTTTAGACTTGTTTCCCTTATCCTCCTTCCTGCCTCTTTTCTTAGGTCTCACCTACAGACAGCTTTAAGATGACTCTTATGAAAAACCTGTCGTGTACAGTACCAATTGTTAGCGTAAGCGTTGTGTCAGTAAATTGATCATGATTTGTTGGCTTTCTTGTTATTTGTTTGCTTCTTAACCAATCGTTTTTCCTTCCGCTATTTGTGTTTGTCTCTCCCTGGAGCATAGCTTTGTTACTATCCTCTTGATTGGATGACTTGAATCCATCCCCTGCTCACATCTGGCAACAGCTTTTTTTCTTTTTTCTTGGCCACTCCATGGGAGTGCACGTTTGTTTTTTTTGCTCCTGTTTCATGTGCTGCATACCCCTCACATCCCAAGCCCCATGCTCTTCATTTTATTCCCTGTCCCTCCTAGTTTGTCTGAGCACTGCTTACCAGTGCCTTTTTTGGTATGTTTTTGTCCAGGAATGAATAAAGAGCAATCTTTCATTAGGTTGTTTTTGTGTTTTTTTAATCTATTGTTTTCCACATGTTGCATGAAAGTTCGGGCTTTGGCACACAAAGGCAGCATTTATTGCGCTAGGAAGAGGGGCATGATGACTGTATTTGAGGCAGAAGGTGTACTTAGCATGACTGGAATAGAGCTGTCTCTTCTCTGGGAGGCTCATAGGTCTGTGCCCCATGCTGCTATACAGCACCAAATGGCTAAGCATTTGGATTTGTTGAAGTTCGGAATCCTTTGGAAAGTAAATTAGGTCATGGAAAGTGTTTTCCTTCCCTGCTTCAGCACACAGGTTTTTTTTTTAGTACCTGCAAGTAGGCCACTGATTTATTTTTAAGCTGGCTCATGTGCAACAGTCTTTTTAAATTCCTTAAGATGTGTATTTGGGTTCCCCTCAGTATTTTGTTTATTTCCATTTGTTTAACAACACTTTACAAGCAAGCATTGGCAGAGCCCATTGCTTGGTACACACATATAACAGTGAGCAGCAGTGGGTTTGCCAATGTTTCTTTCTTTAGTGTCTTACCATATTGTTTTGTAAATTTAAAGTCAAAAGTAACTTTATTCGGTCCGAATAAGACCATAAAAGTACAAGAAACATAAAAAAATGCACACATTGATTCGCACAGAATATAAAACATTCTAAGTACTATGAAGATGAACTGCTTATATCAATAGAAACATAAAAATTCATATAACATTCCCAGTACTTTATCAATGATCAGCTTTCGTCAATAAAAACAATAAACATTCATACAACACATCTTAAAAAAAAAATTAAAGACAGAATAAAATGCACCTCCACAATCGACTTCTTCCCAAAGATGGCTAAATCTTTTAAGTAAAATCACTCCCCTCATCAAACGACTTTCTTAACCTCAAAGATGAGGCAAGAAAGCAAGTGATAACATACGTAGAATATGCACCCAGGAGTGACAGTAGGTACATTACTTGGACAAAGTAAAAGTTTTCAATAATAGAAACAAAAACACCCGTCGAGGGGGTCTCATAAAAACCACACAAAAAATACAAAGTGCAATAGGTCCTGAGGGGGAAAATGTTCACAAGTACAAGGGCATTTTGTACACTAGACATCAGGTTTGGGAAAGACTAACAACCTATGGATCTGGTAAAACCTGAATCTAGTAAGGAGAATTCTATGATGAACATTAATAGTGGTTAGCAAATAGGGCTCAATGGCAGGACCTGTTTTGATCAGTGCATGGCCATGAACTATGGGTTTTTGTGGCTCAATGGCTTCCCTCTTGGATGACCTCCACCGCAAAAAGTTGTCCCTAGTCCAGACAATGTCAGCTTTAGAGATGGAAGAAGGCGAGTCAAACAAAGAAGGCCTGCCTAACCTAGCAATGGTGTCCCTAATATATATCAACCATTTGATTGACCTCCACCTGTCAAGCTCCAGACAGTCCTTAATCACATCTCTGCCCAGCTGGATTTCCATTTGTACCCAAACATTAAGCCATCTAATCAAGGGGCAAAGTGCAATAAAGTCCGAAAGATAGGACAACCCAAGCTCCTTGTGGACCATAAAAACAGAAGTAGAGGCCGGTACCACCAGTAGGCACGTACAAGAGCCATTTTTGACTACTTGGAGTTCCCTCAGATTGACATAACCCCATACATCGCTACCATAAGTAGCTACTGGGACAGATTTGGCCTGGTAAATCTTAATCAGGGCATTCAGTGGTTTGTTGCCAATTCTGGTGGAGAAAGAGAAGAGTCTGGGCAAAGGTTTGGGGAGAGTTAATCCCTTAGATTTAAGTAGCGGGGTCCACGTGTTCCGGTCAACAAAAACCACCTCTAAATAGGTGTATACCTTCACCCTAGACTGACTATGTCCCTGTAAATGGAATAATCTAGACTTGTTTTTTTTCGGTCCCAGCACCATTAACAGGGCGGACTGGCCGTAGCGGGCACCGGGCGTTTCCCCGGTGGACCGCCAGGGTGGGGGCCGGTTTTGGGGCCCTGGGGGTCCATTTTTGTTACCGGGGACCAGCAATATCGCCACCCTGTAACAAAATCAGCCATTACCTGCCCTGGCAAACAGCTCGGCTGTACCCCCACCCTCCCCCCAGGGGGGCCGGCCGAGCAGTTTGCCAGGGCCGGTTTCGGTTCCCAGTCCGGCCCTGACTATTACCTGCGATTTGCTATAATTGGTGGAAAGATCTAAATGATTCATATAGCTCACAAATCTGTCTAACAGGGTCTCAAGACCCTGTGCGGCTCTAGCCAATAAAACAGTATCATCAGCATTTAGCAATGCAGGGATTTGGTGGGAACCTATTCGGGGGCAATCCACCTGCTTATCAAGTAACCTGGCCCCTAAATCATTCACGTACAGGGTAAACAAAAAAGGGGCTATTATAAACCCTTGACTAACACCACTTCTCATAAGAAAAGGGCTTGTACAGGACCCATCCATGTTGAATCTGACGACTGCCTTCATATCCCCATGTAACTCACTAAGAAAATACACAATGGCTGGATCCAGGCAAATATCCAACAAATTGTCTTTTACTCTTTTACACCTTGTAGATCTATTGCATTTGCCCTATTTTCCTCCCACTCCAAATGTTACAAAAACATTAATATCAAATATGTTTTTTCATTTTTTTGCTCAATTGCATGCCGATTTTATGAATGAAATAATGATTAGATCTACATCTTGTTAAATAATATGGACAATGCTTGTTTCTTTAGTGTCTTTCACATTAGTATGTATTCTTCTACACTTGTAGCTCTGTTGCGTTTGCCCCTTTTGCTCCCACAACAAATTTGACAACCTCTTTAATTTCAAATAATTTGTTTCTCACTGTTTATTTCTTCCGCTTGATTGTAAGCCACTTTTATAAATGAAAAATCATTAGATTTACATGGACGGCTAATAGTCTGGCAGTACTTTAATCTTTTGACTGTAAACCATTAAATGAAAAGGTGAAGCTTCACATTTTAGCATTTTCATCAACATTTTTTCAGCTACGTCTTGATTATGGGATTTGAATTGTTCAAAATATGTGTTGGAAATTGGGTATGTAGATTTCCCTAAGACTGCATCTCCTTTTCAGTCCTTTTATGTCTTTAGTTGTTTTCTGATTAGTCGTACGGCTTACTATTGATTTTTCTTTTCACTGCATTTTCATTTTGAGTTTTACACCGTACTTGCGAATATGTTGCCAATCTGTCTATGTTTATTTTTTGCTGTGCTACAATCAGATTGGTGGGTTTCTCCATTTGCTTCCTGTAGTTTCCAGTTTTGAACCTTTCTGTATTCACTTATTTATATCTACGGCTCCCGGTTTTATGGTATTTTTTTTTTTTAACATTTCCGTCTGTATTTATCCATATTTATTTTTGGCCATTTTATCTGTATTTATCCCTATTTATTTTGTGTTTTGTGTATAAATGAAGTTGTAAAACTGTGCATTTCCATATTTATTTAACTGATAGGCACGCACTCATCCTTTGATGTCTGTCGTGATTTAGCTATTTAAGCTGTCAAATATTATGCAATAATGCATTCTCTAAATATTAGCATTATACAACAAATGTATGTCAACATATGTCATTATTTATAGAAATTTCATCCTGTTTTTTAATTTCCCATGCTGTCCATCTGCTCAGCTGTTGGGCTACATACAATTCATGAAAAACAGCACGGAGAGTCACTTAAAAGAAGCACAATTTTCGGTATTTTTCCACTTTTAAAAATAAATACAGACAGAAAACACATTGTTTTCTGTCTGTATTTATCTGTGCAAATCCGTAAAAACGGAAAACAGGGAGCCTTATTTATATCCTAGCTGTGACGTACCTTTGAATCACAACCACAGGCAGCTTCAGCACCATTTTGGTTCCAAGAGAGCACGTAAAAGTAGAGACAGACATTCAGACCATACGAGCAGCGCATTGCCTGCGACAGAGACAAATTTCATCATCATAAAATCATCATCAACCTCAGTGGTAGACTAGGCTCTAGAACAGTGGTTATTAACCTGTGGTCTGAGGGCCCCTGGGGGACCACGAGGCCTACTGTGTGTGGTCCACGACTGTGTTACATAATCAAATAATATTCAATTTAATACATTAAAATTAAAGTATATACAAATAAATAACCAAAAATGAAAATGCGAAAGCTTTTTCTATATTTGATTGTGAATTAAAGAAAATATTTCAATATTTGAGCATTTGTGTGGTGTGTACTTGTTTTTGTTATTTTTGTGCATTGTTTTGGAGCTCAAATCATAGAAATTGCTTTTTCCGGGGGTCCCCAGTTTCCAATAATGACTCAGTGAGGGTCCCCAGGTTCTAGTAATGATTAAGTGGGAGTTCACAGAAGGCAAAAGGTCACGAATCGCTGCTCTAGAATATTTAGCAAAGACTGGCAACTGACTCTGCCACAGGCCCCAGCTCTACCGGCTTTTTCAAAAATATCCTGTTAACCTTGCAAGTGACTGACTTGTCTTAGTTTTGCCGTCCTGTCTAGAAATCTCTCACCTGCTTGACACGTGGTTTACGTTTTGTCCACCCCTACCGGTTTCTGCAGGCACCGGTTGACCTGTCGGAACAGCTCTCAATTTTTGCGGAAGCCTATTTACATCTTTTAATAATAATAATACCCAAAAAAACAGCAACATCCGTTTGTGCTAGCAATACTTGGAGAAACAGGACAAGGGCATTTTATTTTGTAACACAAAGGATTAATCCGTGGTACCCTCTATAACATTGGGACACGAAACGCGGTATTTAGCCACATTTTATTTTGTGAATACTATTGTTAATATTAACATATACTATATTATTTACATACTATTTACATTATTAACAACTCATTAACACATGACAGAATCCTACGAGGAATAAATAGCAGAGTCACAGTTAAACATCCCTGTTCGTCCAATGTCGCGTGAAGACAGCGCTAAACTCTGAGGCGGTGGTATATTACGTCATGGCAGTGCGTCCTGATGCAGCACCTGTGACGTCATTGGAAAGTTGATGCGGAAGTTCAAGAGAAGGAGGCGTTGCGGGATAGGCCCTTCTCAGCCGTGAGCACAAAATTAGTGAGGAATTGTACATTGGAGCCGAACGGGAATAGAGGAAGCGAAGCCCAGAGAGGAAACTGCACAATTTATGTACATATTGGAACTATACAAACGAGGCTTCAGGCGCTCGAGACTTCAAAGTCGGGGAAACTGAGGGAATGTTTTCATAAGGTGCGTCGAAAGAGGGAGAGGGTTTCATCTCCGCCCGTTTGCCCAGCAAACAGAGTGAACGTCGGAATAGGAATCAGCTAACAGAAATGTTGAAAATATCAGGTATTTGAATATTTTTTTCCCGGTCCAGCTATATGAGATAAGCAAATGAGTTGTTGCCTCTTGTGTAAGAAGCACCAGGCAACATTCTGCTTGTTTGAAAACGCGGTGTATGTGAACTTTCTTCTGAGTCAGGAGCCTGCATTTCAGAGAGCGAGGAGCAGTGGAAGTTTGACTGTAGTCAGGGAAAAGCTGGAGACTTGAGGGGATAGAAACATGGAGCATCATATGGGTAGATTGGCAGATCAGTAGGGACTAGTAGTTACTTCCACGTCACTTTCAATGAATAGGTGTAACTATGGTGGGGATAAGGCTGACTACAGAAGAAAGTTCGCCCTCTGCCTCCTATCGCTCTAATCCAGGCTTCTCCAACGAGTAGCTCGGGAGATACTGGTAGCTCTCCAGCGACCCGTAAGTAGCTCTCCTGTGCACAGCCCGGTGAACTAAAATAGAAGATTGTGGTTATTTGAATTAATGTATGTGTGTATGCTAAATTTGAAAAGTGTGTATTTGAAACGAAAATGTGTATTTTCAGAATTCATAAGCTGGTATTTGGAGAAAAATGGTCGCATTTCCAAAATATATTTAAAGCAGGGGCAGCTCCTCCAGTAAGGCGGAAGAGCGTCGCCCCACTGCCTTTCAGCACGGCAAAAAAAAGGAAAAATAAAATAATAATAACAAGATGTTATTTTATTTTTCTGTGCTAGGGTAGTTTTGTGGGGCGGGGCTAGGCTCTGCAGGGGGAGGAGTGGCGGCACCCAACTAAGTGCGCATGAATGTTTGGCTGGCCCTCTGGGGCCGGCCAAACATTCATGCGCACTTTGCATGTTCTCCGCCCAGGCTTCCATTCCCCATCTGAGCGTCAAACCACGGTGCTCAGACCAATCACCATGCTGCATTGCAGAGTTGTGATTGGCTCAGGGGAGCCTGGGTGCTTACCAATCACAACGCTGCATTGCAGCGTTGTGATTGGCTTAGGGGAGTCTTTCCTGCTTCCTGGTCCAAAAGAAGACAGGAAGAGGACGGAAAAGAGGCTGCGGCCGGTCTGCTGGTCGGCCGGCAGGTAAGTGATATTTAAAAAAAAAAAAATATAGAAATTTTCCCCCCTTCCCTCCCTCCCCGCCCCACTACTGATTCGCGGGAGCAATCGTGACTGATTTAGAGTTGATATTTGAGTGATAAAAATTAAATGATGTTTGGGAGACTATGACTAATATTATTAACCGCTCGACGCTTATGACGAGCTCAGCTCGTCATGAGGCACAGTGGAGCTGTGCTCATGACGAGCTGAGCTCGTCACTAACTGCCGCGGAACGCCCACGCGGGGCTAATTCCCCTCCTGTGCGGGCGTTCTAAAGGAGTGGGCGGAGTTGTGACGAGCCCAGCTCGTCATGAGCACAGCTCCACTGTGCCGCATGACGAGCTAGGCTCGTCACGAGCACCGCGGCGCCGCCCGCGGCCCTCCCCGCACCGCGGGGGAATTAGCCCCGCGTGGAAGGGGTTAACTTGGTGACAGGAGCATTGCAGTTATGGCTGTTATGCATTACCCATGTAGAGGCGTTCCACATTGACAAAGCATTTTTTACATTACTACTGGCAACTGAGCGTGAAGCGCAGAGGTGATCATTGCTAGTAATCTTGCATATGTTGTCCACTAATGCAATCCTGTCTCTAATGTTTATTTCTACATCTTTAATATTAGTAGTTCAGGAGGATTTTCATTCATTTAAGTGGCTCCTATTAAAGAAAAGGTTGGAGACCCCTGCTCTAATCTCACTCTGTGCATGATGCAGAGTTAAATTATGAGAATTGTGATAAATTAGGTTCTTTTTTCTGTTTCTTCAATATTAGGGCCTGAACATCGACTGTCCTGACCATAGCGTGAATGTGGTTGCTATTCATAATAAATGATATATATAAAAGCACACTTAAATAAACTAATGACGAGTTTAGGGCCTGGTATACAGTAATCTAAAGCTAAAAAATAATTAAAATATGTTCATTATTGTTTTCACCATTGCAAGATTACTACAATTAAAGGTTTTGCAGTTTTTTGGACAGTATGGAAGCTTGGTGATATACAGAGCACAATTCACAAACGTGAGTTTGCATGTATAGATCTACTTCTATATCTAGGTCTAAATCTCCACTTTTTTGCCATTTCACCATTTCTGAGTGAAGATGTACACCCACATGTAGACTTAAGAGTCTCCATCCCCTCCTGTGCGGTCATGGAGTCCTACGACTACATTTTCAACTGTAAAGTTACTATTAGTAAATTTCTACTTGTTTGTGGAGATCTCCACCACCGTAGCAAAGATCTCCTTAAAGGAAAATATTGGGAAATTGAATGACGTTTATCATTTAACAATAGATAAATATTTTATAAAAAATTAATGTAAATTCTTTTCATACAAATAATTTTAACCTGTGACTACTTAAAAAAATATACAACATACTCCCTCTTATAATTAAGTTTGTGCTAAATTTTAAATTAATTAGAATACATTAATTGTTTAAATATTATTTTTAAGAGTACTTTCAAATTAAAGTCACCCACCCTCATTAACATTTATATTTGCATTTGTTATAAAAATATTTCCAAGTTATTGTTTTAATTTTAATATTTTTCAGACATTTTCAGACTTTGTAAACAAAGATATTTCAATTGTTTTCGATTTATGTTTAATATAAAAGCTAACAATGAAGCCTTACTGACACTTAAGTTTTGAAACTATATACTATGTATGTATACATGTGTGTGTACATATGTGTTAGTGTGTGTGTATATATATATCTATATATATATATATTTTTTAATCAAATTCATTCATTTTTATTCATTTTACATTATTTCCTATGGAGTGTTTTTATTATAGCATACCTCCGCAGTACCAGTGATGGCCAAGTATAGCGCTTGACTTACTCCAAGGCTGGGCTGGAGTATATTTAAACATGTTTTGGCACTACAAGGCTACGGTAGAATTACAGGTGTATTTTATGAATAGTAATTGTCTTACGCTTAAGTGAATGTGCCATTGGTTTTAGAATGTCCCCCCCAAACCCCTCCTTTCCAATAACCCACCAATTTTGTAGCAGTTGTTCCCTGTTTTCTCCCCACTCCCCCTTGTACATCCCAATTTTACTAATAATTCCTATAGTTACATGTGCGGAGATCTCTGCTAACGGTGTGGACATATTCCATACTGAAAAGATAGAGCAGATCGGGATTGGAGATTTCCGGCCTTAAGTTTCTGAATTGCAGTTTGTAATATGTGTAGTCATTCGATTGAATTACTATTTTACATACTCCCAAAATGAATTTTCTGTTAATCAGGCCCATAAACTTGGAGCATCATGTAGTTATTATTGACTACTGGGACCAACCCATTGCATTAAGCGGCTGTATCAGGTATTTGACTCATACAGTACCAAGGTAGTAGTATTTTACTACTTGGATTAAATATTTTTGGGGGAGTCTGGTGGATAGTTTTTATGCCCAGCATATATTGCTTTGGGGTCTAATATCCAACATTTTTTAGGCTGCATTAACATCTTGTTGGGTTTGTTTCATCACATTTTTGCCATAGTGGTATACTTTTTAGATTTAGAGTGACAGATACTTTGGAAAATATTAATAGCACTTTTGGAATCATTAAGGGGCATTTGAAAGACAGCGCAAAAGTGTGTTTATGCATCTTGGGCTAAGTGACTTTTCGTCAGTCCTAATTGGGGATGTCTTTGCAGCTTATAGACACAAGTAGCCCCGCAAGCACTGGACTTGGAGGTAGATGTCTAGTATATCTAGTCTCTAAAGCCAGGCCTGGTGGCAGTTTTGGTCCAGCTGGGATCAATTTAAACTATCATTCTCTGGTTGCACTTTTCGGTACTTAACTTGTATGGTCGTGGGATACCGGACAGGCTGGCCATGCAGCCGCTCTTGCATTTTCCTGGTTGGATGTAACTTAGGTGATGGTTAGAGGGTGACTAAAACCTTATGTGACCCTCCTGAGCAGGCATAGGACTGGAGATGCAGTACATATCCACTGCGTCACCAGCCATGATGTCTACCCCTGTACCGTAGCTGATATCCGCGTTGCATACAACAGAAGTTAGGACATTACTGAAGGTCAATGCTTGGAATAAACACTCATGTTGGTGGTTTGTTTCTTCAGAATATTGTGCCTGACCAGTTGGAACTTATTGCACATGCACCACCAAACACAGCAGGCACTAGATATTTACTGCCATTACAGGACCGAGTTGAACAAGTGAATTGGGAGAATGACCTGTTAAACTTACGCAATGACAATGTGTTGGCCCAACCATTTTCCACTATGAGCTAAACAAAAGTTGCAGCAGAATTTCTGTATCTGGCCCATACACTGTTGTGCAACATGCTAGTTAAATAATAGTATTTTGTAAATGACCTTCTGTTGCATTAGATGTTGATGGTGTTGAATTTTTACTCTTGCCAACGAGTTAAGCCTGATGCTTTCGCCATCCTGGGATTCCTTTGTCATGATGAAGGCCTCCTCTCTAAAGACCAGAAATGGTCCATGTATGAAAAGTTCAGATTATTGGTTCTCTGCGACTGGAAGAGTCTGCTTTTTAGAATGGCGACTAACGTGACTGGCTATCGATGATCTGAAATGTTACCACGGCTTAACTAAGATGCAGGGAGACTTAAGTAATGAGAAAAAATGCATATATCTTGGTAAATTGCAGAATGTATATGTATATAAATACACTTATATACATACATATATATTTATATGCACAGACACACACTTATGGTATATATCTATGCACACACACGTACCTAAAACGATACAAATACATCTATAAGTAGATAGTTATAATGTGATAGCATCCATAAGTGCCCATACAGTAATCAATCCAGTAATGTACAGAGGTGAAGCAGCAGTGCCTTGTAGTTCAGGTGTGAGATATCATTAGTTTTCTTAGGCACCCAACTACGGCCGATGCCCTTTGGTGGTGGAAACTTGAATCCCAGAATTGAGAATGCAATGCGATGGGTCAAAGGTGAGGGAAAATGCTTCAGGAAGTTAGGGTTGTGATGGGCTGTAGGCTGAAGGATCCAACGTCTGCTTCACTGGTCCATGGTGATATTGCCCAGACCTCGATGATGTACGGACAATTCGGTGTCAATCTCGAATATACCCAAGTACATAGTCCCATTTAGTTATAAGTGATGTGGTTCTTTACAGTGGAAGAGGAGTGTACTGATGCTGTGGCAGTAAGGGTAGTGCATTGTGGAGATGAAGGCTTTGGTGGCCTCCCACTAAACATAAATCTCCAGAAGTTACATTCAAAGACAGTATATCAATGGACAGGATATATGCATATATACTTACATACAGACAGGGCGTTACACATTTCAGAAACTAGTTCCTTGTATTCCTCTCTACATTATAGAAGACTATAGTGGTCACCTTCTAAATAGTACTTTTAAGAATTTCACGGGCACCAATTATGCATCTAATTTAAAATTACCTTAGTCAGTTCAGCTGTTTGGATTTTGAATGATGATACACTAACCAAATGATAAGTAACTGGGTACATAAAGAGTACAACACCATACGCTGACACGCAGGACCATCAGATCCATCGTGTCAACCAATACACTTTAAAAAAAAGATTTTTTAATGCTCTGTTATGTTTTGTTTCTGTTCAATCTATCAATTTTGTAATCTCATGATTGTAAGAGCTACAGGTGTCAGAAATAACATATTCAACCCATATTTTTATGTGTGTGTATAATTAAACACAATGTGTAAGCAGGTTTGTACTCAATATCGATCACATAAACAAACTATTACAGATTGTGACATGGTCATGTCCTCAAGGATAGAGTTTATTCATTGGATTTGTACTGTGCTATGCATGTCTCCATAGGCAGCTTCCTAGTGCTAAATGAACAGACAGCCGATGGAATGAAGCCAAAAGTTAGCAAAAAAGAATGTCAAAAGAAGGAAGCTTGAACAGATGTAAGGTAAAATTAATAGGGCCGATCCTGCTGGAAGATGGATAATCCCCTTGTATCCGCCTAATTAATTGTAGGTGTCTTTG
This sequence comes from Calotriton arnoldi, assembly GCA_963921515.1. Lineage (NCBI taxonomy): Eukaryota > Metazoa > Chordata > Amphibia > Caudata > Salamandridae > Calotriton > Calotriton arnoldi. The sequence goes on from CAWUFW010004769.1 coordinate 63,721, forward strand.
AAAATGTTGGTCATCACCTATTGAAGAATGGTCAGTTAGATAGTGTCATGACACCATGAAAAGTCATGAAATTTGTTGCTGTGTCGTCTATCAACAGACACATTAAAAATCTCTATCCAACAACGAAGTACAGCACCTTTTCGTGGTCTCACAGATCGCAATATCATACGCTTGTGCCTGACAATCTGTAACATTTTGTGGATGTGATCGATTTCAATCCAGTGCTGCAGAGTTGTCTTACATATGTATACATATATCTGGTTCTGAAATGTTTCATCCTCCGCGAACCAATTGGAAGTTGTACTAAAGACACAGCGGTTATGAGTCGATGCTGTTCTTGCATTAGCCGACAGGAAAAGGAAGAATGCCTGCTAAAGCATCTGGTCTGATCTCTGCTTTTTTTCTTAATTCCGAGATGCTCAACATTCAATATGGCCAATGTAAACTCGATGTTCTCGATAGATACAATTGCATACAATAAATCTAAACTGGTGTGATTTATGCAGACAGTGGTTTTGCTGAAAATCTTACATGGATCAGCTTCAATCTGATCATGGTTGGATTGTAGTGGCTTCTTATGAAATTAGTGGACAAGATAAGGAAGTTGGTTGATGAATTCATGTCCTAAATCTTTTGCTAGTACTGCCTGAAAAGCAGTTCTGGGGCTCATTACATTCTTAGAGAATCTTTAATGGACCAGTAATACCAGTACTGTATTAAAAATATCAAAACCTTTAGATGCCATTAAACGGATAATACCATTCAATCTACATGCTTTGGCACGAGCTTTGAATATGGTATTCTGAAGGAACGTCTACATACATTATATATATATATATATATATATATATATATGTATATATATATATATATATACACATGCATATATTTGTGTATATATATATATATACTGTGGTTACGAGCATCGGAAGGAATATATATTTAACTTCCGATGCTCGTAACCACAGTAGACCCCTTGACTCACAATATATGTCCATCTCATATGCTCGCTTTAATTTTTCGAGAAAACACACAGAATGTTGTTTTTTGATTGATCCTTATTCCTCCTATGTAATGTAGAATTATTGTAGTAAGTTAAAATACCTTTTCTGTCTACATTTCAGTTGACATGTATGTTTAACACACATTCATTTTGTGGAAAGTATTAGCTATTATGGCATTTGTCCACACCAGCTTCCTCTCCTATTAAAAGTCTATTAAAGCGTTAACTATATTCTTGTCTTTGAACATGTTCAGAGCTCTGCAGCCTTTTGGCTTACGTGCATGGTATAGAAATATGTTATAGATCCATTTGGGGATCCCGCCAGATTTGTTTTCACTCAGTTGGTTAGGTGGGTGCTTAGTCTCAAAAAAGCAGGTTCAGGGCCACTGTCTACATTTGATAAAACTGGCAGAGGTCCTACGAATCGTTTTGAAATAAATTAAATGATCAAAATGTGTCACAGCTCCTGGCCATTTGGGTATATGTCTTTCTAAAGAGTGTCAATTGCCATAAGCTCTCTTAAAAAAATGTCCTTTGAAAATGATAGTGTATTTCCTACTGTTAAAATTTGGTTTCCACTTGGACTACAGAACTTTGTAATTTTTTGGCCTGCTCTCTATAAATAGAATATGCAAAAAAGCTCTCTGAAAGCAGTCTTGATAGTATTGGGCTCAGCATAAAGCACTTGAGCTAAATAAAGCCCCCACTTTCAGGGCATCCTTCTCTCAGTAAGATAAACAATTTGAGTGACGTGTATTTAACGTTTGAGTCCTTGGCCTACAGATATACATTATACCAGGGATGTGCAACATCGGTCTTGGCCATATTTTCTGGATATCCACCTAAGATTAGTTTACATATGATGGATGTAGATTGAACTAATTTAAGTAGGTTTTGGTTATAGTGGAAAAAAATGGTATGGATCTGGTCCTCAGACCTACTTTGCACATCCCTGGTTCACACTGAAGGCGATGCAGCTCTGTTTTCTATTATTAGATCTCCTACCCCCTTCAGCTGTTCTCCGAGGACAATCTGACTATAGGGCATGAACATCTCCGGTCCCATGAAAGACATGGTCAATCTCACCGGTAAGGTGCCACGGGCACTGACCTCTGAATGGCTAAAAGCGATCACCAGGGCCTTAATTTGGAGGATAATGACTAGTTTTAAAGATTGAAGCTAATTATTGCATTTTGTTTTCATTATGAAAGCAGCTGATTATCGATTTATGGGGCAGTGAGTATGCCATGTTGCTACTGTCGATATTTCAGAGTTTCATGCTATTGAAAAGCCCTGGTTTGAGCACCCGTCACAATCATTTGAAATTGTTTTCAATTAATTTGTTTGTTGTAGCTTGTGCTGTCCTTTTCTTTGATCCCAACACATTAAATGATCATCCTTCTATCATCTTTTCTTCTGTCTGGCCAGTAGACTGTTTTAGTAGTCTTGTCAACCTTATTTTTGCCCAAAAATCCTAATACATTTACACTCAGACATATGGGGATTTCGGTCAGCCCTCTTCATCCACTGGTCTGTTGAAGTGTGCTTTGCATTGTGCGTCTTCCCACCACCACATACAGCATGAGAAGAGGTATGCCACCATCAGCCACTGACTCCCTTCCATCTGAGGGACGGCATTTTGTTTATGCACATGTGCCCGTCCTCTTAAAATATAGTCCACTTCAGTGCAAAGGCTGTTGGTCCAATCTGTCATTTTTACCTATTTTTTTATTCAAAAATATGCATGCCACTTTAGACGGTGGCATTCTTACATTGTATTATTTTTAAACTCTTAATTATTGAATATGTTCTCGTACATAAATAAATACAAAATATTGCATTCTCTTCAGGACAAGACCTATATTCCTTGCTAATGTTTGTCCTTATTTTGGCACAGCAAGTGTATTATTTCATACGGTGTGAACGACTTTGCCCCCAAAGTCGGCTAACTACGCACTTTGCCCAGTTTGTGAAGTTTCCTGCACCTATCAGTTTCACACAGCCTTGTTTGTCCAGGCTCTCCCTCTAAAAGTGTTTTTGTTGAGTTTTGTCCCGCAACAATACTTTGTAGAGTACGTTACATTTTTCTATTCTATTTGTTCAATATTTTGCAAGTTTGATGACTATCAAGAAAATTATAAAGTTTAAAAAAGCTTCTTTACATTGCACAGAAAAGAACTTTGCAACATTTGCACACCCCTACTTTATATCTTACAGTTTATATTTGATTCCTTCGAGGATAAGTGATTAGATACACCTGGCCTTCAGTGCTACTTATACAATTTCTAAAGAAAATGTTAAATAATAGCATTTGTGGAATTAATTTTTAATAAATTTGCAAATATATTTTGCAATATTTGGGGAAGCACAGTTGATCACCTCTATTTTACATTAAGCTTTAAACTAAACTTTCAGTGATGAAGACCTGGTGGGTTTTATCCTTCTTTAGTCTTGCTACTGCATTCTGAAAAAGTTGTAACTTCTTTGTTAGTTCACTGTTTAAAAATGTTTTTAAGAGCCTCTGTTCGCTGCTTCCTATTAGTGAATGCTCCCGCGTCTTTTAGCGCATACATTTTGCCTCGGGCCCTAACTCTTTTTCACTTTGAGCCAAGTACCACGAAATGCCCTGTTCGATGGTCACTTTACTGCCTCATTGACTTAAAGCCTATCAAGAACATTCATAGTTGTGATATTTATTTAACCCAGGTACAAATGGTGCGGGTATAGGGATTCTGCTTTGCTTCATCGATTTTTACCCCAGTACTTTGTATGCTTAGTTAAAAAAAACAGGGATCATATCAGGCAATTTTGAAACATCAGGATGTAAGTATCTGCTTTTTCTAAGGCACTCTCCCAAAAAAAAAAAATGGAAGTTAGATACAGTGATTTGCTAAGGATTATATAGTGTGGCCAAGTGATAGAGCACAGATCTACTTCTATCAAATTTGGAATCAGAACCACAGTATTGTGCTCTCAAAGGGGCAACCTCCTGATTCACCATCTCCTTCAGGATCAAAGACTCAATGACTTGATCGGCATTTAGTTGCTGTGGGGAACATAACCTTTCTATAGCAACAGAGATCCAAAAGGCATGAAGCAAAAGAGAATGAAACATTTCCAAACCTTTGCCTTCTTTGCTTTTTTGCTATGGTATTAGTTCACAGACTCATTATGAGACAGTAAATTCTGGAAGTTGGCTAGCTGTTTGATCTGTTCTGTTTGCATAGAATGCCTTCTCACAAGCTTTTTCTTGGCTTTGGTGTCAAGATGTTTTGGAGAGTTGGGAGCCACAGGGATCAGACCCTTCTGACTTCCATGGACAGGGGAGGTAGCCTTGCCATTGGCTCGGATATCTGGGATGGGGGGGTGTGGGTTGACATTGAGTGGAGGCAGAAAGCCAGGCCGGGTGTGGGAAATGTGATCAAGAAGAAGAGTCCCAGATCCTCTTCGTTCCAAAAGGCCAGGAGTCCTGCGGCGTACTGTTATTGGTGATACAGCACTGGGTATACTCTCTAAGGACTCACGAGAAGAGCTTGTGAAAAGGGTCAATGGTGAAGCATTGTACTTTCTCCTTTCTATGGACACACGTCCTGAATCTGGTGACCCAGGTATGGAGTCTGGACAAAGGTGGGAATCTGACTCATAATGTTCCATACGAGTCAACTTGTGGTGCGCCCCTGCACGCAGGTTGGTCCCGATGGTAGGGACCACTGTGACAGTAGTGTTCTCTTGTGCTTCAGGAGCAGTGTTGCGCCTGGATAATGGTTGGTGTAGCTGGTTAAACTGGACCTTGTCAGCCCACGATGTTATCGGTATTGACGAGTCTTCACCAGATGCATGACTGGCCATTTTGAAACATGACGGGTCTTGGCCCTCAATACTGTGTCTCCTAGAAAGCAAAGGCCTCTTGGTAATGGTCAGTCCATTGAGATCACTAGTGATCTTTTCTTCAGCAGTGACTGTAGTGGAGACCTCCTGTGGGGCAGAGAGGTGGGACGCAGTCAGAACTGATGGAGCCACCAAGCCCCATGGTTCAGAATTTAGCCTTTTCAATTGCTTAAGGTGGACCACTCTACTTTTAGTGGGTATCTGTTCTGAAGAAGACTCAATTTCTGGTTTTGATAAAGTAGGGCACGTGAGCCTGGTTCCCATATTGAAGTTGAAGACATCACGCTCCTCTTCCTTCTCACTTGCTGGTGAGAGAGAGGTCTTTATTTCAATCTCTGAAGGTGACATACATAGTCCTGGGGATTGCTTCTCAACGATCCCAGGTGAGGGAGGGGAGTTCAGATATTGTTTTGTCTTTTTTGTCCCAGAAGGAGATGTGTCTGTGGTAATGATGATGACTTCCTTGCCTTTGGCTTTGCATGCATCCAACAAGACCTGGAGTGTTTCACGGTCACCCTGGTTGATTGCATACACTAAAGCAGAAGAACCTGAATAGTCTTTCATGCTGGGGTCAGAGCCTTGCTCAAGTAGTAAAGATACAATGCCTGCTCCAGCCTGGTTCGCACAGGCGTGCATCAAAGCAGTCTTGCCCAACTTATCAGGAATGTTGGGGTCAGCTCCATTTTCCAGTAAGTACTTTATCATCCTGGATTTGTTCTGGGGATCATCATACTTGGCCAAGCATGCTGCCATTAGGGGTGTTTCCCCTTGAGCATTGCCTTCATTAATGTAGGCTCCACCTTCCAGAAGTAGACGTGTGAGTCTGAATTTGCCCTGCCACACAGCTTTCAGCAGGGCATTCCCTTCCGTGTGGAGCATGGTGGCTTTGCTCATCGGTGCCAAGGACAACTGGTAACAGGATGATCTTTAGATGTTATGCAAGTGTGGTAGCACTTCTTGACAGTGGAGCAGAACATTTCACAGTCCAGTGATGTCCCTGGAAGGAAGAAGAAGAGACAGTTAAACACTAGGTAAATAAGATAGAATCACATCACTATATAGACACTGTCTGTCAAAACTGTTATTAAAAAGTATTTACATTTGGAGGACTATGAAAGTGGTCCGTTCGGTGTAAGGTTTCTGAGACGTTACTCAAGACAACATTGGTTAGAGGCTACTATGACTTTTTCTGGTGGTCCAGATCATTGAAATGTTAGTCAGAAACAACTCAATTTTGGAAATGGAGGTAACTGGTCTGGGCGTTATAGAGTTGGGGGTACTGGGAAAATGCAGTCAAATCAATGAGAAGTTTGAGGAGCCATGCATAAATCTAATGAACATGTACACTTTCTTCCGAAGGTTTTTCACTTCTTTATAGTTGTGTTTTATTGATGTGTTTCATATACTTATAATATTATCAGTTTCTGTGTAAAATATATATTTATTAAACATTGTAAACATTTTATGTTTATCATACCCAGCTGCAAAGGCAATTATACTTTACTAAGATTCATTTAAAAATCTTTTGATTGTATAATGAGAACAATTTCATATAACCCACTGAGTCCATTCATGATATTTAGCCTCTCCGGTTGAGTAATCTGTATATTTTCACTGTCATTAACACAGTGACACACCAATGGAGTCAAAGAAATATTGGCCTAATCAGAGTCACAAAAAGTAAATATACCTCCCCCTCGCCATGCACTGCTTGTACCTTCACATATTACATCACTCATAAAATGTTCAATATTGGCATTGATAGCATCCCTAATGACATCTGAAATGACATAATTGATGCGCATGTTTTGAATTCAGCTCCCGGGTGGGCCAGGTCCCTGGGGTATTTTTTTAAAAATGAGGGGGCTTATGGGGCCCATCTCTTAAGGCTCATTGAGTCCTGGGGACCACTACCTCTCCGGAGCTTTATTGATAAAAAAGGGCACACAGGGGACCCATCCATGAGTTCTATAAGCCCCTGGGACCACCACCACCTCCTCAGGGTTAAAGAAGGATCAATGGGAGCGCACTGAGCTCCGGGGACACCACATACCCGGAGCTAAATAACAACTAATAAGGGGGCCCCGTGGACCCCCAGGGATCACCACCTCTCCAGGGCCAAATGTTTTTTTTAAATAGGGGCGGGGCCACGTGGCCCCCCCTCCAGGGCTACATGTGGTCCCAGGACCACCACCACCACCTCCCTGTGTCAGCCTGTGCAGATCAAAGCAGGGGAAGCAGGCTTTCCCCTCCCTGGAGCCAATAATGGCCCTGGGGAACAGTATAAGGATTGCTCTGATAGACATGGAGCTTAATGTCTAGCAGCTCCCTGTCTGTGAGAGCAATGCCGGCTCCCGCAGGAGGCGGGGAGCGTTCCAGGGGGGAAAAGACGAGAAAGAGGCAAACTAGAGGTCAGAAACATGCAGAAAGAGGCAGAATAAAGGTCAGAAAGGCAGAATAAAGGTTGGCAGTGAGCAGAAAGAGGCAAGATAAAGGTCAGAAGGGAGCAAAAAGATGTAGAATAAAGGTCAGAAACTAGCAGAAAGAGGCAAATAAAGGTCAGAAACAAGCAGAAAGAGACAAAATAAAGTTGAGAAATTAGCAGAAAGCAGCAGAGTAAAGGTCAGCAGTGAGCAGAAAGAGGCGTGATAAAGGTGAGAAACGAGCATGAAGAGGCAGAATAAAGGCTAGAAAGGAGCAGAAAGAGGCAGAATAGTCGTCAGAAACGAGCAGAAAGAGGCAAAATAAAGATCAGAAACCAGCAGAAAGAGGCAAAATAAAGGTGAGAAATGAGCAGAAAGAGGCAAGATAAAGGTCAGAAACGAGCAGAAAGGGGCAAAATAAATTTCAGAAATTAGCAGAAAGAGGAAAAATAAAGGTTAGCAACAAGCAGAAAGAAGCAAAATAAAGGTCGGAAGTAAGCAGAAAAAAGGCAGAAAATTAGGGGTGGGCGGTAAACTCTGCTCTGCCAGCGTGCTCACCCCTAGACTTCATCCCCCAACCAGTAGTGTTCCAGGAGGCGCATTTGCAGAGTTGTTGAGAAAGGGGGCGGGGCCTCTGATGAGGTCTCAGCAATCCCACTGTGGGGGACTAACTGGTGGCAACAGTAGGGGTTCTTGGCCCACAACGACCCTCAGCAGCCAAGGGGACTTCATCCCCAACCAGAAGTGGGGTAGGAGGCCCCTTTGCAAAGTGATTTAGAAAGGGGGTGGAGCCTTCCCGGAGGTCTCAGCAATTCCACTGTGGGGAACTTACTTGTGGCAACAACAGGGGTTATTGGCTCTCCAGCGGCCCTCAGCAGCCCAGGGGAGCTCAACCCCCAACCAGTAATGCAACAGGAGGGACGTTTACAGAATGGTTGATAAAGGGGGCGGGACTCTGACGAGGTCTCAGCAGTCCCACTGTGTGGGACTAACTGGTGCAACAATAGGGGTTCTTGGCCCACAATGACCCTCAGCAGCCAAGGGGACTTCATCCCCCAACCAGTAGTACGCCAGGAGGCTTGTTTGCAGAGTGGTTGAGAAAGGGGACGGAGCCTCCAATGAGGTATCAGAAGTCCTGCTGTGGGAGACTTACTAGTGGCAACAATAGGGTTTCTTGGCCCCCAACAACCTGCAGCAGCCAAGGGGATTTCATTTGGGCTGGCTCAGCAATACTCCAGCTGCTCATGGGACTCCGCAGAATTTTGTGGAGATTTTCCTGTAACTCCACGGTATTCCGGCGAATGAAACTCTGGAAGCTCTTCCCAGGCCTACAGAAAATGAGCAGAACCCACTCAGGAACTCATGCACCCATCCACAGAACAATTGGGACACTCTCACAGCCACTTACAGACCCATTCCCTAATGCACCCAATCGGACGAGCTCAGACACATACACCCACTCAGAAACACAGACACTCATTCACCCACTTTCAGAATCACTCATACCCTCTCTCACCCACTCACACATGTACTCAGAGATTCACGCAGAACTCACAGACCATCTCAGAGACTCACACACCCACTCACAGACCCACTCATACACTCATATACCCATTACAGCACCACTCACACTGTCTCACACCCACACACAAACCTACTCAGACACTCAAACACCCACTGAGACACTCATGCACTCACTCAAACACTCAGTGTCAAAGGTTAGTGGTTACAGCTAGGAAATACAATTTGAAAAAACTTACAAATTCGCTTAAAAAAACAAAGGGTACACAGACGTTATAGTTAGGAAATAGAATTTAGAAAACCATAGATATTCACTGAAAAAAACAAAGCTTACTGAGACATTATTGTTAGGAAATAGAGTAAAAAAACTGAAAAAAACAAAGGTTATAGAGACTTTTTATAGTTAGGCTCAGATTTTACTCGTACAAAACCAGTGAAATCAGCAGCTATAGTTACCTGACAAAACTTTAACTTATGCCCCCCGTAATGCACTGCTTATGACCTCACATATTACATCACGCTTGACATGGTGAGTGACCTCACTGATGACATTATCCACTGAACTACTCACACACCCACTCATAACCCCAACCAACTTCTCAAACACCCACACAAACACCTACACAATCAGTCATATGCCCATTCACAGACCCATAGAATCAGTCATACCCCCACTCATCCATAGAGCCACTGCCACAGACACTCACTCACCTAAACAGTCGTTCACACATCCACTCGCCTATAAACCCACTTACACAGCCAGTCACTCATCCATCCAGCTACTAACAGAGCTACTCACTCACCCATACAGCCACTCACACACCCATTCACTCACCCACACAACTATTTCCATATCCATTCACACATCCATACACACACACACACACACACACACACACACACACCCACTTACTCACCCATACAACCATTCACAAAGACACACACTCTCCAATAAAGCTACTTCCATACTCACTCACTTACCAAACACCCACCCAAACAGCCACTCTCTCACCCATGCAATCACTTACACACCCAGTGACTTTACACACCCAGTCACTCAGTCACCCATACAGCCACTCACACACCCATACAGCCCCTCACACAGCCACTCATTCATCCATACAGGCAATCACTCAGTCACTCACCCATACAGCTACTCACACAGCCACTCACTCACCCACACAACCACAAACATAGTCATTCACACATTCATACAGGCACTCACAGCTGACTCACTCACTCACCTATACAGCCACACACAAAGACACTGAGAGTGCAATACAGCCATTCAAACATCCATTCACTTACCCATACCCCCACTCAAAGAGCCCCTCACTCACACACCCACTTACACACCCAGTCAATCACCCACAGAGCCACTCAAACAGCCACTCAGTCACCCATACAGTCACTCACACACACTCGCCCAACCGTACAGCCACTCACACAGTCACTCTCAAACCCATACAGCTACTCACACACCCACTTACCTATGTCATATTCTTACTTTAAAAAAATCTAAATGGTATTTTATGAAGTATATTGAAGTTTACTTTCCTGGTTGATGTCATCAGTGATGTCATTTGAGATATCATCAGTGATGTCACTGACCATGTCATGAATGATGTAAAATGGGAGTAAGTTGTAGTTATGTCAGGTAACTATAACTGCTGAGTTTCACTGGTTTTGTATGAGTTAAATCTGAGCCTAACTATAATCTCCCTGTAACCTTTTGTTTTTTTCAGTGAATATGTATATATATATATATATATATATATATATATATATATACACTATGGCCAAGGGATAGTGCTGAAACATCTTCTGTTGTGCCACACCTCAATATAGCAGCTCCCTTTGAACACAGTGAACAATTTTAACTAAACTTTCCTTTTGAGGAAATTGTTTTCCTTTTAGAATAAACAGTTAGTGAACATTAAGCTAATAGTCTGACCTCAAATTATAATATTCTAATGCTTACATATGGTAAAAAAAAAATGGAAAATACGCACCCCATACATCATTCATATTTTTGTGAGTTGCACATCACACCAATGACTGTTCTCCCAACTGCATACTCAGTATGACGTTCTGATTTTGTTGGTCTACATTTGTTACTGAGGTGACCATTTTGTGAGTTACTTTATTTCCAGTCTTCACTCATCATGTATTGTAGAAGAAAAATGTGGGAAATGTAGAAACATATCATATTTTAATTAGGGATGGGCAAAATACACTTAAATTGATTTGGTGTAATTACTCAAAATTCCACACGAATTATGTGAAGTTATTAAAAATGGAGAAAAATGGCATTTAATGCTATATTGTTACGCAAATTACATCCTTGTGTCCATTGTGGACATGAGGGGGCATTTCAAGTTTAAAAATAGGGGAAAAAACTCCCAAGCCTAAGAAACAACAACCCCTTGCCTTCTGGTAGTTTGCGTTGTTTCCGTGCTCCTGCACTAAACGTTTGCAGAGAACATCAAGTAATTACGCCACATGGTATAATAGCGGAATTTGGGGAATTTCATGTAACAAGCCGACGTAAAAGCAATTAAGCCAGGGCTCAATTTAAATAGGATTGAAACCTCAGAACTAGTACTGAAGTGCCGACTGTTATAACGGGCTACATCCTATCGGTTAGGACAGTATTAATGTTCAACAGTTTTCTGTCTCACAAGTGGAGTTGGAAATAAGTTACACAACTTGGGTTTTGAGAAGGAAATTATTCTTGTTCTGGATCTTTGAAAACATGGCACATGGACACGCCTGTGTGGGAATACAGGACAGTTTTTGGGGAACAAGAATTATATAATTTGGGGAGTAGGAAAGAAGGTCAAATAGCTTAGTATGCCTGTTGGGTGGTACAGGATGGACATCAGCAAAGAGCGCATGCATAAGAACCTCAGAATGTCTTCCCGCCTTTTAGTGCAAGGTACCAAATGTGCAGCCGCAATCTGAGCCAACCCACCAAACCTCAACATTCAACAATATTTTAGTCTAGATGAAATTACCACACTTGCCACAGACGCCTTGCTAGCGAGAGAAAGATGATGCACTTAACACTAACAAGAAGGGCCTGGTTACGCCATTGATTTCTAATGTAAATGATAACTTTTGATTCAAGGTTCACTCTCATTAACACATATGGGGTGGTAACAGAAGAAACCAGCTGAGTTGTGAATAGAAGCTGTCCAGGAACCCCACACTTATAATTCCCCATGCCCAAAAACACAGATACACACTCTTCTCCAGGAAAAACTTTGCAAAATGTGTGCAGAATAAAGGAGTCCATAATGTAGGAAAACATTTGGGGATTGATGCAAAAACACAAATTTCCAGGCTTATTACCCACTCCTATGGGTTTAGCTCTTAATGATGCAGTAATACTTCAAGGCAGAACGTGCACACTCAGCAACATTAATGAGAAGTTGCAGCATTACCGCAGCCGAAGGAAGAAGGCTTGCGTAATGAGGTGTTTACAAAGGGATCAGGCAACGCCTTATCACGTTGTCTAGTTTCATCACTATTTATTTTCAACCAATCAGGTGAACCCTTTGACTGATGATACTGAGACATAATCTCAGCTTCAGTACCAGTGTCCTCTAATCACTGTTCGACCAGAGCATGATCTGTGTCATCAATGCACTTTACACAACATCAGAAGGTGAGAAGTTGAGCCAGGAGACGCTTAGATATGATGAATGTGAGGTTCACAATGGGTAGCCGCGGGCACACTGCAGGAATGAACACTTGACTGTAAATTGAACAAGGAGAGCTACAGACTGGCTCTGGTCTCTCTATAAGGAACACTGCCAACGCCAAATACAACGCCCAATCCCTTCTTGCGGAAGGTAGTTTCAAACAACCGTATGTTCCAGTGCTGTTAAACGCAACCGGGCGGTCTATTAAAATTTCCATCACAATATACTGGTATTAAAAACAAGATGCCAAGACTGATCCTTGCAATAACTCAAGAAAACAAGAGCTGAAGACCACCAACTATCTGGGTAGTAGAAGCCTTTCTTGGGGGACCATACTAAGGAAAGGATCATCAAAATATCAACTAATCTCCAGTGACAGTTAAACACAAGCCAATGGTTACAACAATCAGAGCAGCTTCTGAGCTTCTCGATCCTTAAGTCTATGGCGCCAATAACTTGTGACCAATTAAGGTCATTAAATAATAAACAACAGCAAACTTTATATGTACTCTGTTTGCAGCCCATCTGCCACACAATCCCTATTTCCAGACATTTTGCTTCCTGCTCCGCATACATAAACAAAACAGAACTTACAGGTGGCGATATGGCAGGATCTGGAGGCAAGGAGTGTAAAGTAAAATAAAAAAACAGCAGGACCAGGGGGCATCCCTGTTAAAACTAAAAAGTAGAGATCGACCGCAGAAGCGAGGCGCTTTTTGAATCCTGGGGCACCATAACAGACGTACCTGGTGGCTCCGAGCTGCTTGCTAAGGCTGGGCATGTTTGCCTGTCTTCCAAGGGGTTTGACTCCAAAAAGGCAATCACTTGCTTGAAAGTTTGCAGGTGGGCATTAAAGGAGCCCTGTAGGTAGTCTGGTCCAGACTATTTTCTTTACAGTATCTTCCCCTTATAAAATGGCTATATCTTTATTTAGTTTCTAGTAACTTTCCCAATCCATCATGGGGAGTTTCATCATTTCCTGTGTGTTCCATATACAAGGGTTCCAGTTTGGGTGAAGGTTCGTCACAACGCAGCTGTGTTCCTTTGTCAGTTCTTCACTCTCGCCCCTGCTGGTTCCTGTTTCTTGTGCTAGGAGGGTCATCTTTTGGAATTCTTGCCATACATACTGGAATCCCCATTCTGCATTCTGGAGTTCCACATCCTGGAAGGAGAATGTTTTATACCTATGGCTTTTTCTTCCTGAGCCTGTGACAGCTTCTCATTGGCACCTGTCAATCACAAATTTGAGTTGTGTGATTACATCTTGGCTTCCGGAATTATTTTTGGACAGTCCAAGTCCTGGCTTTGAAAGTTAAATCAATGTCCAGCTTTGAACACATTGACGGTGAAGCTAGCCAGTGGCTGAAGGAGGGTGACCCATTACCACAATCCTCCTGTGTGCTGTAGTGTGCGGAAGAAAAATGTCAATGATATGTGCAAGGCAAACCTAGAACTGGAAAATAGTTTACCAATGACATGGAGCTCACTGATCACGGCGGAGAACATGGAGCGTGGTACAGTCATGCTCTTTATGCCTCTGGTGAACATATATGTTACTGCGCAGCACGTGATGGCTCATGGCCATGGTGCCTTGTAATATGTAAGTGCCTTGCAGTGGTGTAACACAAAATGAAGGGGCACCCCTGCAGAATATGAAGAGGAGCCCCGGAGTCTCCAATCTCTCACAAATCATCATTGGCCTTCGGCGGAATGTGGTCAGCAAGATGGCCGAGTGGACATGATCCACATCGGCTTAGCCGCCACAGTGCTGTGCCGGTGAGATACCGCAATCAAATCTGCACAAAGAGCAACGACTCGGAATGCCCACATCGCCAGGGTAACAGTGGTGTCGGAAGCAGTCCCTGAGGTGACCGGAATACTACAGAATCGGGACTCTAGTGAGAGGCCGCCGCGGCGACAAGATGGCGGTCGCGAGTCATATACCCGCAACGATCTGACTGGGAAGGCGAGGAGTGAGCCCTACTGTCAGGATCCAAAGACCCACCCCCTCGGCCGCAACAAACTACTCTCTGTCTGCAGAACACTGGAACCGCATCCTAGCGGAATTAAGTCCCTTTGTCTCCTATGTATGGCGGCGGCGTCCGGGAAACCCGTTGGTATCTGCTGTGGTGGCCGCCGTTTTCCCCCTGACCGGCGATGTGGACCTCCCTTGCTGAGTGATTACGGCAGAGGTGGGCAGCGAAGAGAAATTGGGAATTCTGGGAGAGCAAGAGGCGGATTGACTTCGCGGCTGTTGGCGCCCGCGCGAAGCCTCATGACCACTGCCAGCAGGATTCTCGGTTCGCCAGTACGAGCGGCCCCCTTGCTGCGCGGAGGTCAGCCTGGGGGCAAAATGCGCCTAATCAAAGCGTCGGGGCCTGGGGGGCTGAGATGTGTAGCGGAGGCGACCTGATAAGATCTGCCTGATCTCAACATGGCGCCCAGGCGAGACTTGCCTGGCCTTGACATGGCGCCCGCTGCTCAGAAGAGAAGCAGCATGCAGGAATGAATGCTTACTGCCCCGCTGGAAGTCTTCCTTTAGGAGTGCTCTGAGAGGCTGGCTAATGGCGAGCGGGAGCCTTGATATCTTCACCAGTAACAGTTTCGGCTCACTCCAACTAGTGTCCTTCTCCCTGTAAGCAAAGGGCTATCTCCATCATGGGAGAATTAATGATCCCCGGCCGCGCCTGACTCCAACATGGCGCCCATGCTGCTGTAGCTACAGGAGGGACAGTGGCGGCCCACTTCAACTGATGATCTACCTCCTTCACCACCAGGGAAGCTCCTGATTGCCCATAAACCCAATCCTGGGAACTGGCTTGTCTCCAACAACAAGGGGCATGAGCATCACTCTGCGCCCGACCCCAAAATGGCTGCCACTGATCCTATCTAGTTCAAGGGGAAGTCTCGTGGCTGAGGATGTGGGCCACTCACATGTATCTGGACTCTTGATTTTCGGTCACCTCCTGATCATCTCTCTAACTCCGGCGGAGCCCGAACCGCATGGCCGAATCCCGGTGGAGCTGCACCGACAGCTATAGGGGAGACTGGCGCACCGCTTTGGCCGTCACCCACCCAGCCGGACCTCGGACATATGTCTCGTCTTTTCTCCACTGCTGTCTCCTTCCAGTTGGTCTCCCAGCTCCCCCTGTTCTTTTTGAATCTTGATACTCGTCCGGCGGAGCCCGAACCGCATGGCCGATTCCCGGTGGAGCTGCACCGACAGCTATAGGGGAGATTGGCCCTGTCACACCGCTTTGGCCGTCACCTACCCAGCCGGACTTCGGACATATGTCTCGCCTTTTTCTCCGCCGCCGTCTCCTTCCAATGGACTCCCAGCTCCCCCTGTTCTTTTTGAATCTTGATACTCATCCGGCGGAGCCCGAACCGCATGGCCAATTCCCGGTGGAGCTGCACCGACAGCTATAGGGGAGATTGGCCCTGGCACACCGCTTTGGCCGTCACCTACCGAGCCGGACTTCGGACATTTGTCTCGCCTTTTTCCCCGCCGCTGTCTCCTTCCAATTGGTCTCCCAGCTCCCCCTGTTTTTTTTTAATCCTGACACTCGTCTTGCCAATAACTCCTGTATTGAATTTGTAATTTTTCTGTAATTAATGTGAAATTTCTGTAACTGGTAACACGCTGTTTCCTTATGTAAAGCGCTCTGATACCTCCGGGTCTAGCTAGCGCTATATAAAACTCTAAATAATGGGGGCCCCTGAAGGTTTGGGGCACGCCTGCTCCTCAGGAGGCGGTTGTGTCGGCTTTTTTGGGAGTGCCATCTTACACCACGCCCATTGTAAGCAGTGACAAGGCTTCAAAGAGCTAGAAGGAAAAAACACGGGGTGTATGTGGTTCCTCATTGCATCTTCGCGTGCAAAATAAATTGCTTTCATCTCACGCACCCTGAATATTGCCTTGCATCGGGAACAGGAGGCCACTCTCGTTTCCAGGAAAACAGAAGGGCTTGTCGGGAGCATGGAAGTCAGGCTAGGAGCCCCTCCCCCACACCCCGCTTCCCTTCAGGTGTCAAGCTCCTCATTACTGTCTCATAAAACTGCAGCCCAGGTGGTTCCAGCGACTACGGGGTGCCGTTTACACTCATTTTCCCGCACTGGCACTTTTATTGCTTTCTGCTGGTGACAGCGGAGACAATACGTGGAGGGCCTCGTGAGATCTGAGGAGAAGAGGGCAGAGGCTGGGGCCTTCGCTGTGGACCGCGAGGAAAATGGCAGGTGCTTGTGAAAGGCCTGTAAGATCGAAGGAGAGTGGTCCAGCAGTCAGCAAGCCCACAAAATAAGCAGGAAAACTATCTATCTATCTATCTATCTATCCGTCTGTTTTATTTCTGTCTCTCTGTCTGCCAAAATAGTATCTTACCTCATATATATTATAAACTGGTGATAAGGTTAGAATTTACTTCTACTGGAAATCCCCTTTAAATGTCGCCCTATTTTAAATGTCTCCATAGAACCTTCCACTCTAAAAGCATAAATCACAAAGTTTAGTTTCGACATGGCAAGTTTTCCGCAGATCCTTCCAGTGAGTTAAAGATAAAAGGGCAGGGGTAAAAAAAGTTCTGTTTTCCAATTTTAGCTGCTCTAGGAAAATTTGCTCTCTACTACAGAAGGAATGACACCAAACTGGCTGTGAAACGAATTGCCAACATTTTAAAGAAAAAAACCCAATTTTTTTCTCTTGTGATTCATAGACCTAAATTTGGGTCCATAAATAAAAGAATTTGCGGTTACAGCTGGAATATTTAAAAAAAAGCTAGATATCCTTTTCTTGCAAATCCTGAAAAGTTAAAACAACAAATAAATCCTGATTCAAGTAAGACCCCACAAAGTAACCATGGTGGGCACCGAGGCTAAAGGCCGTGCACAGCAGGGGTTCTCACTCCATGAAGAGTTGGGATGAGAGCGGGGCATCGGCCAGGCTCTGTGACTCACCCCCAACTGTATATGGCCAAAGGCTGTGATCAGGGTGGTTCGACACACACAGAAGATTGGACACAGTCCTGAGACCAACCCCTGCAGTGCACATCCAAAAGCTGCAATCTGCGAGGGTTGGTCATCTATGGTGTGTTAGTGCTGGCCCTGCAGCCAACACCCCTCTGCACTCTGCCATTCTAGAGACTGGTGTAGTGTATCAGCAACAAAATACATTATTAAAAAAACTTTCTTCAGCGTAAGTTAAGTTAAAGTTGTTGCCTGTTCCTAACACCTTAATAGTTGTTTACAAAAAAATCACACATTAAACTTAAATTAAAGCTATGGCTATGAAATAAAGCCAAAATACTCCATAAATTGGCCAGTTATGGTTTGCTACATAAATCATAACTTGTGCCCAAACTATTACAAACATAAGTCACCCACTAAATGAACTTAAATACATTGAGAATAGTGTTGCAGCAACATCTTCTGCCAGCTCTGCTCTTCACTTGCAGAAGTAGCACGCTACTCAACACTTAACACATTGTGGCCTCACACGCCAGGCCTCCCTTAACCTCACCCACTGAGGCCTCCCCTAACTTCACCCACTGAGGCCTCCCCTAACCTCACCCACTGAGGCCTCCCCTAACCTCACCCACTGAGGCCTCCCCTAACCTCACCCACTGACGCCTCCCATACCCTCACACACTGAGGCCTCACCTGACCTCACCCACTGAGGCTTCCCCTAACCTCACCCACTGAGGCTTCTCCTAACCTCACCCACTGAGGCCTCCCCTAATCTCACCCACTGAGGCTTTCACTAACCTCACCCACTGAGGCCTCCCCTGACCTCACCCACTGAGGCCTCCCCTGACCTCACATACTGAGGCCTCCCCTGACCTCACATACTGAGGCCTCCCCTGACCTCACCCACTGAGGCCTCACCTGACCTCACCCACTGAGGCCTCACCTGACCTCACCCACTGAGGCCTCCCCTAACCTCACCCACTGAGGCCTCCCCTGACCTCACCCAATGAGGCTTACCCTAACCTCAACCACTGAGGCCTCCCCCACCCTCACCCACTGAGGCCTCCCCTAACTGAGGCCTTCCCACCCTCACCCACTGATGCCTCCCCACCCTCACCCACTGATGCCTCCCCACCCTCACCCACTGAGGCTTGCCCTAACCTCACCCATTGAGGCCTCCCTTACCCTCACCCAGTGAGGCCTCCCCCAACTTCACGCACTGAGGCCTCCCCCACCTTCACCCACTGAGGCCTCCCCCACCTTCACCCACTGAGGCCTCCCCCACCCTCACCCACTGCTTGGCGTAGGCATTCAACGCAAGTAGCTCTTTATTTATGGCATTGAAGCCTGCACTAATAATGATGATAGGTTCCACTGACTCCTGAATAAAACAGATATTTAAGAACTTAATAAAACAGAAAAATATATAATTCTCATATTAGTAAAAGACTGATCCCCAGCTGAATTTTCTAGCAAGCAATCAGGCTAGATTTCATTGCAGCTTAGGAGTGTCATGACGCTTGCAGAAATACCAGCTGTGGAGATAGTCTGTCGAATTTCCTTGGATTGAGATGAGCTTCCATCTTTGGTTTGCATGTTTTGTGTCTCTCAAACTGGATTGTGTTTGATAAATGCCATGGCAAAGTTGAATCCCATATGTGAGGCATGACATGTGTGAACGTTTATCCTACATGGATCTACATGGGAAAGAAGACGCATTAATGCAGGATACATTATAGCGATGCGTTTGTTCTAGTAGGAATGCTTCTTTTAAAATGATGTTTACATTTTGGTGTCTTTTGTCTTCATGAAGAGATCTTCTGTACAACCCCTCAGAGCTCCTCACATACTGCTGATTCCCTGCTGCTCCCCCTGTTTTGCCTTCTTTGCTTCCGCATGATTTTGCACCGAGTGCAAGAGCACCACCTCTTCCACCATTGGAGTCCTGTGAATTGTCATCTTTCTAGATGCTGAGCTGGATTCGACCAACCTTATGTCTTCACATTTGTGTTGGAGACAGTGCTTAATTTGAGCTGGTGCTTTCCAGTGCTTGGCACCGGCACTTAATTGTCAACACCGGTACTTGTGACAGTCTGCCTTAAGGCGGCGCTGTCTGGCTAATTTAGAGATGAACACAACAACAGTTAATAATTAATTTAATATACGTTATAAAGGACTATTACCTGCTGCCCAAGCCATTCCTACAGCTTTTGGGACCTGAAATAGTCTGAACTGTCACACTTGTAGGAGTGTGATGGTTAGTAGTTGTGTTGTTACTATCACTGGCAGCATGACCTGGGCAATGTGTGGTGCAAGCTGCAGTGGCCTCCTGGCGAGAGCCCTGGAACTTTTTTTTTTTTCACAAAATAAGCACTGGTTGGAGAACCTTGATAAAAAGGCGGCTCATGGTAAACTCCAGCGTCCTGTAATGGTGATCATTGCACTGCGGGTCCCTTTTCCATTACCATCACCACATGCTTCAAAGGTACTAAGTGCACTCGACTCTACTTTTTCTCCTAATGATTAAAAAAGCTTTTGTTACCTGGATGAGAAATAAGCGGTCTGTGGCGGACAACACATCGGAAATTCAGGGCCTGCCCTAGAGTTTGGTGGACGGTACTCCATCTTTCAGGGTGGCAGAGGACTTTATATCTGCCACCAGGAAGGATTACTATCCACCAGATTTGAAATGACCGCTGGACGAGCAATGATCTTGGTACCTTGCAGGAAATGCCATCATGGCGGTTCCTGTCAAGTTACCAGAAGTTTGATGGGCGGCTGTTGTCCGTTTTGAAATCCATCCACAAAACTTTTACAAGCTTCGTGTTTCAAAAGCAAACTCCCAAAGTGAAAGTTTGTTATTGAAAAATAAAAAGCTAATAACCCACACAAGCAGGGGGCTTTTTCAATGAACGTGGCGGGCATTATATGGGCAGGCAGTGTAATGCCCTTTCTCTGATGGCCCCTGCTCCTTCAGGCCATCGTTGGGAGCTTTCTGAGCAGAACAGGGACTCTGGCAACAGAAAGCTGATGGTCCTTCTGATCCTAGATAGGGTGGGCAGACCAACATTTTAGCAAACAAGGGACTCTGTCATTTTTGCAATGGAGTACCCGGAGCGCCAACCTCTAAATCAACTCCTAAGACATAACCAGACTGTAAATAAAGAGCAAAGGAAGGAAAAGACAAAGAGGCGGGCCTTCTCAGTCTACACATCCAGCATTTGAAACACAATCTCCATCAGCACCAGAAAGGCTCCTACGGTCCTGCAATTCAGTAAGAAAATGAAGACATATCTCTTCACACAACACTATTACCGCACCTGTACAGAACCCCAGGCTTTTCGTTATGCTCCTCACTTTAGTGCTTCTCAGCTATGTGCCATCTCTCTAAATACCCTACCTTTCATAAATACATTATTGATATTCATAAAAGACGTTCTATATCATATACATTATATACAGGTTTTTGTCGTACATTTTCATTGATCGGGTGCAAACATGGAATCTTGTGGAAAGATTCCACTAGTACTTCCAATCAATCAATCAGGGAATTGTAAGCGCGCTACTCACCCGTGAGGGTCTCAAGGCGCTGAGGAGGTGGGGGGGTCCGCAGATCTGTTTAGCCGAAGAGCCAGGTCTTGAGGGTCTTCCTGAAGGTGTTCAGGGAGGGGGCGCGTCTGATATCTGCCGGTAGCTCGGTCCAGGTCTTGGCTGCAATGTGAGAGAAGGATCTTCCGCATGCTCTGGCTCTGTGGATGCGCGGGGTTTCGGCCAGTGCGAGGTTGGAAGATCGGAGGTTTCTTTTGGGTACGTGGAAGTTGATTCTGTTGTTGAGGTATTTGGGTCCGTTGTTGGGTAGGCATTTGTAGGCGTGAGTGAGGATTTTGAAAGTGACTCTTTTCTCCACGGGGAGCCAGTGGAGACTTCGTAGGTGTTGGCTGATGTGTTTGTGTCGGGGGGATGCAGAGGACTAGTCTGGCGGCGGTGTTCTGTATTGTTTGGAGTTTGCGGAGTAGGGACTTGTTGATGCCGGTGTAGAGTGCGTTTCCATAGTCCAGTCTGCTGGTGATGAATGCGTGGGTGACTGTCTTCCTTGACTCAGGGGGGATCCACTTGAAGTTCTTGCGGAGGATGCGGAGGGTGTTGAAGCAGCTGGAGGTGACGGCGTTGACCTGTCGGTTCATGGTGAGTGATGAGTCGAGTACTATGCTGAGGTTCTTAGCGTGGTCTGAGGGGGTAGGTGGGCTTCCAAGGGCGGTCGGCCACCAGGTGCTGTCCCATGCAGAAGGGGTGGTACCGAGGACGAGGACTTCTGTCTTCTCGGCGTTGAGCTTCAGGCAGCTGTTGGTCATCCAGACTGCGACGTCTTGCATTCCTTTCTGGAAGTTGAGTTTGGCAGTGGTGGGGTATTTGGTGAGGGAGAGGATGAGCTGGGTGTCGTCGGCATAGGATACGATGTTGAGGCCGTGTTGTCGGACGATGGCTGCGAGGGGGGCCATGTAGATGTTAAAGAGGGTGGGGCTCAGTGATGAACCCTGTGGGACTCCGCAGGTGATTTTCGTGGGGTCGGAGAGGAAGGGTGGAAGTCTGATCCTTTGGCTTCTTCCGGTGAGGAATGATCGGTTCCAGTCCAGGGCTGTTCCTTGTATGCCTGCGTCGTGTAGTCTGGCGACTAGTGTGCGGTGGGAGATGGTGTCGAAGGCCGCTGATAGGTCGAGTAGGATGAGGGCTGCAGAGTGGCCTTGGTCCAGGAGGGTGCGGATGTCGTCTGTGGCGGCGAGTAGGGCGGTCTCTGTGCTGTGGTTGCTTCGGAATCCGGATTGGGACGGGTCGAGGACGGCGTTCTCTTCAATGAATTGTGTCAGTTTCCTGTTGACTGTTTTCTCTGCAACTTTGGCTGCGAAGGGAGGAGCGAGATGGGCCGATAGTTCTTGAGGTCGGTGGGGTCAGCTGTGGGCTTCTTGAGCAGGGGTCTGACTTCTGCGCGCTTCCAGTCGTCTGGGAAGGTGCCTGTTTTGTAGGTGGTGTTGATGGTGCGTGGTAGTTCGGGTGCGATGGCGGCCGCGGCTCTGTGGTAGAGGTGAGGGGGCAGGGGTCGGTGGTGGCCCCCGAGTGGATGCTTTTTATGGTCGAGGCGGTGTCTTCGGCTGTGATCGGTGTCCAGTTGGAGATGGTGGGCTGGCTGGTGTTTCTGGGGGGCGGGGGGCCATCTGTGGCGCCTGGTGGATGGTCGATGAAGTTGTCGTAGAGGTTTTTGATCTTGAGGTGGAAATAGGTTCCAAGCTTGTCGCAGAGGTCTTGGGATGGGGTGATGTCTGTGGCTTCGCTGCGTGGGTTGGTGAATTCCTGAATGACACTGAAAAGTTCCTTGGAGTTGGTGGAGTTGGCCAGGATTTTGTTGTGGATGAAGTTCCTCTTGGTGGCTCTGATCTGGTTATGGTAGTCCGTCATGGCGTCCTTGTAGGTGGTGTGGTTTTCGGTTGTCTTGGGTGTTTCTCCAGTTCAGCTCCAGGCGTCTGCAGGTGCATCTGGCTTCTTGGAGAGCGGTGGTGAACCAGGCGGCTTTCCTGGAGCGTTGTCTGTCGGGGTTGCATAGCGGGGCGAGCTCGTCTGCGCAGTTGAAGATCCAGGTGTGGAGTTCTCTGGCTGCGCTGTTTGCGTCGGGTGCCCAGGTGTGGTTGTCTCGGGTGAGGGTGGAGTTAAGTTGCTCATCGGTAACCTTGCTCCAGTTCCTTCGAGGTGGGCGTGGGGCTGGTTTGGGTGCCTTGGGTTTGTTGATGGCGAAGTGTACGCAGTGGTGGTCGGTCCATGGCAGCTGTGTTGTGTGGCTGAATTGGACGCTGTTTCCTGCCGCGAAGATGGGGTCGAGGGTGTGTCGTGCTCTGTGGGTCGGTGTGTTGACGAGTTGTTTAAGTCCGATGCTGGCGAGGTTGTCACGAAGGATAGTGGAGTTGGGGTCGCTGGGGTTGTCGAGGTGGAAGTTCAGGTCTCCAATGAGTATGTAGTTTGCTGAGGCGATGGCGTGGGGTGCGATGAAGTCGGTGATGGTGGTGGCAAAGGGTGTTCAGGGGCCGGGGGGTCTGTAGATGAGGGTTCCTCAGAGTGTGGCTTTGGGGGTGGTCTGGATCTGGAAGTGCAGGTGTTCGGCAGAGGGGAAGGTTTTGCTGGAGGTGGTGAGGCGGAGGGTGCTCTTGTGGGTGATGGCGAAGCCCCCTCCTGGGTGGTTGGGGCGGTCTTTCCTCTGGATCTTGTATCCGTCTGGGATGGCGGTGCTGATGTCGGGGCGGAGGATGCGTTGGTCCAGGTCTCTGTGAAGAAGGCGATGTCGGGCGAGAGAGAGTCGAGTAGGTTCCAGATTTCCATGGCGTGTTTGTGTACGGAGCGTACGTTGAGGAGGATGCATTTTAGGGTATCCCCGGTGCTGGCGTCGGCGGTGTTGGAGGCCGGGGTGGCGGTGAGGGTCTGGCGGCAGTGGAGGCAGGAGAACTGGCCGTGGGTCGTGTTCGGCGAGGGCTGTTGGCATTCTTTAAGTCTTCCAGGGTTGAGTGCGAGGAGGGTGTTGGTGTCGTAGCGATGGGTGGAGTGGGAGGTCCAGGGTTCCTGGCGCTGGCCGTGGTCGGGTCGCGGACGGGCGCAGACGGGCTTTCCTTTGGCGCACCTTCGGCGCGCCAGCGGCGCGACCGTGCAGCGGCTGCCATTAAGTAGGGGAGGTGGGAGGGAGGAGAGGCTGGGAGGCGGGAGCGGGGGAATTCCAGAGGGGAATTCCGGGGAGGAGGGGCCGCAGGGGCAGAAGGGGCGAAAGGAACAGGCAGGCACGAGAAAATAAACAGTGGTGGAATTAGAGCAAGACACAGATGGGCACAATAACAGTGGCACAACAGGGAAAAATTAAGAAAAAAACGTCTGAGAAAGGTTACGGTGGTTGCAGGCAGTCTGGTCCCAGTTGGAGCGGGCAGCAGGCGCAGGAGCGGGCAGCAGCCTCGAACCTCCCATGGAGGAGGTCGGGGTCTGGAGGCAAGAGACGGCACAGCGGAGCTGCGGGGAGAGAGTGGACCTAGACCGAGGGTCGGAGGTCTTACTCCAGAGCACTGCAAGGTCGAAGAAATAACAGACATGCAGTACACAAATGCAATAACATACCATACCAAACCATACCATACCATACTAAACCATACCATACCATAAAGCATTATGGGCCTGAATCAGAGTTTGGCGGGCGGGTTACTGTGTCACAAGCGTGACGGATATCCCGTACGCCGAATTACAAGTGCCATTGAATATAATGCACTTGTAATACTCCAGACGGGATATCCGTCACGTTTGTGACGCAGTAACCCATCCGCCAAACTCTAATTCAGGCCCTTTGCCAGGTCTTTGTTGTAGTATTGTACCCGCATAACATCAAAGATGACTTTTGCATGGAGGACAGGACCCACATCTAGGTATGATCAAGAATTTTATATAAGCACTTCTGCACCAGATATTTAACTGATGCTATATTATGATATTTTATTTTCAGGATCTCTCCTTGATTTACATTCTTTAACAAGTTTTTGTGTTTGTGCAGACATGCAGTGGTAGGAAAGATACTCTTTCTATAGTCCTGGCCAAGTTTGTATAGTATTCCGCACTGTAGTAGCAGGACACTGATTTCTTTTAACTTCCATGTATGTTGTGCACAGTTACCCGTAGGTGGCTGTTCAACATTGCGCTATGTTCCATGCTTTAGTGTTGGAGCATGGGAGCTACAATGATTGCACATTACAAGTGAGATGATATGGGTATATTTATTTTGGAGATTTATTAATGTAAATGTATTGTCTTATAGCCACTATGGAATCAGGAACTTTGTAACTCAGCAAGAGCTGTGGCAAACCCACATTAACCAGAAGTCCAGTTTTCGGATAGCTACTTTAACCAGAAGTCCAGTTTTTGGATAGCTACTTTAACCAGAAGTCCAGTTTTCCGATAGCTACTTTAACCAGAAGTCCAGTTTTCCGATAGCTACTTTAACCAGAAGTCCAGTTTTCCGATGGCTACTTTAACCAGAAGTCCAGTTTTCCGATGGCTACTTTAACCAGAAGTCCAGTTTTCCGATGGCTACTTCAACCAGAAGTCCAGTTTTCCAATAGCTACTTTAACCAGAAGTCCAGTTTTCCGATAGCTACTTTAACCAGAAGTCCAGTTTTCCGATGGCTACTTTAGCCAGAAGTCCAGTTTTCCGATAGCTACTTTAACCAGCAGTCCAGTTTTCCGATGGCTACTTTAACTAGAAGTCCAGTTTTCCGATGGCTACATTAACCAGAAAGCCAGTTTTCTAATGGTATCTTACTGGATGTGTTGAGTGTATTGGTCTTGGTCTTGCAGAAGAGTCCTTAAGAATTTGTTCAGCAGGTTACGGTATAACTATGTGTGAAGGTACCTGGTTCTCTGCTCCCCGTGTTATATTTGTGATCTTGTAATTTATAAAAAGATTTATGTGCTCTTATACGGACTGAAAACAAATGGGAACCAGTGCTTCTACGATTGTAGCATTAGACATCTTCAATCTTTTCCTGCTGTGGTTCCTGATTTCCCTTCTAGTTAGTCTATCTTTGCTTTCCAGTCTTTAAGACATGTGCCCTAAAAGTCAAGGCGGTGCAGCGTAGGTACAGGAGGACAAATCTGTGATAGATTTTTAAGGTAACCATTGGCAAGGTAAATGAATTCCATTTAGATTTATTGTATGGAAAGTAACCATGTGGAAATCCAGAAAATCCGGCATGAATCTGTATCTGTTAGGCACCCTTGCCATGCCGCATAGGTTGTGTTATCTTCCCAAACTTTTTTCCAAATTGCTAAATTTCAGTGATTTCCATCGCCACCAGCTGTTTTCCTTAGGTAAATTTTTCATCCAGTTGAGGCACAAGTTCAGATATATGTACAGCTTAAAGCTGATTCCTCTATTGAGACATGGTTAAAAACACTTCTCTCTGCTCTACCACAAATATTCATTTCTCTCCCAGAATGTTTTACTTCTCAATTATTTCAATAAATCTGCAGCACACCCTGCTTTATTATTGTTTTTAAACTCATCATATTCCTCAGTTTCGGCGTGCATACACTCCATGTGCACTCCGCTCCTTTAGTGCACGAGTATTACAATTAAGAAGTTGTGACACGTAGTTTACATGCCAAGGAGTTGCACAGCCCAATGCAATTTTGTGAAAAATTAACCACGTACTCCGTATTAAACAAAAGTTCATCCAATTTATTTCAATATTCTGTTCATGTTTTGTCCGTCACGTCATAGAAAATGAAGTTCCAATTTTCACGCATTTTAATCACTCTCGGATTGCCCATCCGGGCCTATCCACAGGCACGTAAGGAAACTCCATTGAGCCATTACATTGCTTCACCCAATGCATTTCGGTCTTTATCTCGACCTTCTTCAGGGGTATCTACAATTATTAAAAAATGCATATGTCAACCCCATATCATTTATGTGTAACTGTAATTAAACACCCAAACACATTATACCTACTTCCCCAAATCATAATCCAACATATTTCTAAACAAATAACCACTCCTTACCACCAACCCATTCCCTTACGTTCAACCTCAATATCCTCCACATACTTTACTTTCGATGTCTCTACAATCCCTCTCCAGATCTAATAATCCATAACATTGTCATGCAACTGTTCAGTAATACTGCATATCTTACTCTCCCCAACACCCCAGTTTGTACCTGTAATCAATATGCTGTTGTATCGAACCGTAAAACCGCCTTGTGCAAAACGCCATGTTGAAATCCCTCGCTCTCCCAACCTTTCTGTTTTTAATTCAAACGTTTCTCTCTCACCTGTGCTCACTCCCATCACGTGACTCTCTCTCTCCACCCTCCGAAAATAAACAGTGTTATGATCCCAAGTGCCCCCTAATCACCACTAAATCAAAAAAACAGTATCATGTTTACAAAAATAAAACTCCACTCAATAAATGACATTCATTTAAAAAAATGTGAGGAAAAGAATGATGGATTTAACCCAGATCTCTTGACTGGGGGTGAATGTTTTGATTTGTTCTGCATTCCGTCCATCAATTGTGTGTCTTTTGCTTTGGGTGTTTAATTATAGTTACACATAAATGATATGGGGTTGACATATGCATTTTTAATAATTGTAGATACCCCTGAAGAAGGTCGAGATAAAGACCGAAATGCATTGGGTGAAGCAATGTAATGGATCAATGGAGTTTCCTTACGTGCCTGTGGATAGGCCCGGATGGGCAATCCGAGAGTGATTATAATGCGTGAAAATTGGAACTTCATTTTCTATAACGTGACGGACAAAACATGAACAGAATATTGAAATAAATTGGATGAACTTTTGTTTAATACTGAGTACGTGGTTAATTTTTCACAAATGTGCATTGGGCTGTGCAACTCCTTGGCATGTAAACTACGTGTCACAACTTCTTACTTCTCAATTAACCACAAGAAAGCTCATTGTTCATTCAGATGGAGATGTGCAACAATAGAATCCAATGGCCAGAAGGGCAGTCTGGTCAAGCTGCTCTACAATAGGAAATTACATTTTGTCATTGACTTACTCTGGAGTGCGTAATCTACTTGCGCCCATCAGGTTACACTTGACTGCTTGATTAGGAATTTATATCTGCTCTGTCTTACCCGAAGGGTGTCCTAGCTCTATAAAATTAACAGTGATACAGATAATTAGAGAGTTCATGATGGGAAGGGCCAGGACAAAAAGATTTTCTAAAAAGATGGTGGATACTTTGTAGGCACCATTCAATGGAGCAAACCATTCTCCCACTGAGCGCAGGAAATACACAATAATGACCCCTGGGCTTGATGACTTCGAATATTGTAAAGGGGCACTTCAAGTGTCAATAAAAGCTTCTCCTAGCTCCCACCCTAATCCCACCACTGTTCTCATTCTCTTTATTGCCTAGTTGTCTTGGTAATTACGTCATGCTTTTAATCGTTTACGAACAACATTTGGCGCCTAAGGAACCACAATGCACTATTCATACTAAATTTTTGATGCTATTTCAGGAAATGACCAATCATGAGTGCTTCAGTGCAAACTCATAATGGATGCAAAATATTGATTTGATGATCACAAATTGACATTGTATGCGATTAACCTGTGCCCTACAGAAACCGCACTTTTAGCAGTGTGTGCTCTAGTCTAGATAGAAATAGTACATCAAGTCCAAAAACATTATACAATGTGTGTAACTTTACATATGACTACAGCATGGGATCGGATTCAAGATGTTCAGATAGAGTGTAGTAATAGGTGGCGCGCAGCAAATATACCTCAAGAAGATTGGACGATGAGCAGTCTGATCTTACAATGTGACATTAACAACGCCTACCTGCCAACAACAGGTTTAACAACTCCTACCTGCCAACTACAGGTTAAACGACTACTACCTGCCAACTACAGGTTAACGCAGGTCCATGCAGACCCTTCTGTCCAACTGGCCCTTGACTCACACCATTCTCTGTGTCTCTGTTTGTCTTTCTCTTTCCATCTATATGTTTCTCTCCCGCTCTCTCAAATAGCTCCCTCCCCTTGTTCTTTAACTGTTTTTTTGTTGTTTTCCTATTATCCTATTTCTAATTCATTTTCACGAATCTCACGCTGTCATGGAAACTGAACATGTGCGGCCTTCATCATTGAATACGTTGGGGAAATGAGAAATAGTAGTTGTGCCAGTGGGTTTGACCCACAGAGAGGTGAATTTGCCTTTTGAAAATAAGGTTTCTTGTTTCTAGCTTGATGTGGACCAGTAACTTCTCTCAGTGTTCACCAATCACTAGAAATCCTAGCCCTATAACCACATTATCCCCCCCGATTGTGTCCCAAAATAGGCAGTATTTAATTTAATCTCCTTTTGGAAGTTTTCAGTACACAAAAGCTGAAAAACCGCAAAATGTGTTTTTGAGGAAGTCAAAGACGTCTATAGATTAATCTCTGCTTACAATATGATGACCAGCTTTACTTTCTTTAGAAGTATTCTTAACTGCTGGGCGCCCAATTCTATTTGGATGGTACGTTATGTTACGTTATGTTATGGTATGTTATGTTATGGTGTGGTGTGTTGTGTTGTGCTGTGGTATGTTATGTTATCATATGTTATGTGTTGTTATGGGATGGGATGGTATGGTAGTATGTTGTGGAGGTCAGTGGACTAAATCCTGTGGGGCCGAAAGGAAGCGTTTCGAGGTAGGCCAAGGACCAACCTAGCAACTTTATTTTGAATATCTCAAATCCCTCTGTGCTTAATTTGGGAAAAGTAAGGATAGGGCCCATAGTTTCCTTCGGAGTCCGTCACAGCACGATAAAATGCTAGGTCTGCCGAATGAAAGGCTGACTAGGCTTGATTCCATCTCATAGCGCCTTGTTCCATCACCGTCCACTTCTGATCGCATGATCTCACTCCTGCAGGTCCCTTTTCATCCCCGCTCTCTCCCTTTGCCACGGGTTCCCTGTATTTATGGTCCTCATTGTTTTCCCCTTCTCGTGCTCTTGGTCAAAGTCTTATGATGAAAAATACGTCCTGGGCCTTAAGGCTGAATGCTGGGCCCACCACCTGCATACATTAAGCACTATCTACATGATGGGAGGATGAGATCCTTGGGGCTACTCTGCCTTCTCTGTGCACTCAGAGCTGAAAGAAAGTCACGACAGTGGACTTTGATTGGATGCCACCCAAATAATGACTTCCATATCTTTATTTTTATTATACATGTTCTCTCCTGTTAGAATTTTATGCATGGACATATATAGGTCAATGCTTCCAAAAAAGGGAAATAAGTGAACTTCGGAAATCATAGGCTTTGACTGGTATGACTTCCTCTCATAACTATTAGATAAAGTTGTGGCTATTGGAACTTACTACAATTAGAACATCACGTGCATAGAGCATAAATTGTCCCTTCTTAGGTGGAATTAGTGCACTCAGCCGTATTTCTTCAAGGCATTCTGGCACTTCTGCTCATGGTTTTTGTGGGAAAAGCTGATCTACATGCACAAGAAAGCAGCAATAAAATGGACAGAACACACTACTCACACCTTCTAAGAGAGAAATTGTGTTTGATGCTTCCTTGGTAGTGAACTAGAACTACAAGTCCCAGAATGCAATGGAAAAAAGCAAGGAGTGGAAGAGCTGCTCTCACTCTTTATGATACAATTGGAAATCTGAGGATCCGATGAGCCTGGACGCTCAACAACTCATAAAGAGTGGTGGTGAAATAGCCGACACTGATTGTACTGTAAAGAAAATTGAAAATATTGCCGACAAACTACCTAGCAAATATTACTTCACTGATTCACATAAAAGTCAGCCAGTCACCAATCAAAACATATCAGCATGCTGGCTGCTGCTGGAAATCTCATACCAGGATCCTATACTCCTGGCCACTGGAATTCTGCTATTCTGTAGCGTTTTCTGTCTCATTGCGGCTCTACCAAGCATACCACATAATTTTTCATATGTCACATACATTTCAGATTTCAAAAGAAAAGAATGTGTCCAACTGAAACAGATCAAAGGCTACTGTACAAGTCCACTCTTGGTGCTTTGGAGTGGCAGAGAGGTGAACTGGCCACCTCACCATTGCTGAGTTCTGTATTCAGGCGTGAGACTGATATTAAAGAGGGGAAATGTTTGTCCAGACAGTAGTAAGTGTGCTAAAATGATAAAATAGTGAAATAATAGTTACTTGTGCACCATATTATGCCGCATCATTTGTCTTTTCTTGCTGCATAATTTAGCCAGCCATGTTGCGTGATTTCTGAAACTACATATGCCTTGGTTTCTCCTCTGTACCCTTCTTCATAAGCATCCAATTATTTACGAGATTTTGCATTAATGTCAGATGTGCTTAGTAAGTATCCTGCATTCTCTGTAGGTACCCTGTCTGTAGTCTAGTTGAGTTTTCTGTGCCAGCTTGCTTTCCCTCTAGTGTTTATCTTTGACTTTAACAGTACTTGGTTCGCCCTCTGTAGATCACTTTATTGTTATGTTCTGTTGGCACTTGGACCTGTCTGAGTTCTTTCTTCCCATGTCTAGCTGCTGAATGGCCCGTTCAGTTCTAACTGCATAAATTCTAACCCGATGCCCTGTGTGTATGTTTATTTATTTTATGAATGGCATTGCTGGTAAGCTAGACACAGATATTATCCTTTTGCCATACAAAGATAGTATGCATTCAGTATACACATATACTACCCTTTTCATAGACATACGTTATCCTTTTGCAAGTTACATACTTCATTTGATAGACACAGGTATAATTCGAAAGACATATGTTATTCTTTTCCTAGACACACATATCATTTGCTAGACGCAGATATCATTCGGAAGACACAGATGTTCTCCTTTTCCTAGACACATATATCATTTGCTAGATGCAGATATCATTCGGAAGACACGGATGTTATCCTTTTCCTAGACCCACATCATTTGCTAGACGCAGATATCATTCGGAAGACACAGATGGTCTCCTTTTCTTAGACACAAATATCACTTGCTAGACGCAGATATCATTCGGAAGACACAGATGTTCTCCTTTTCCTAGACACATATATCATTTGCTAGATGCAGATATCATTCGGAAGACACGGATGTTATCCTTTTCCTAGACACACATCATTTGCTAGACGCAGATATCATTCGGAAGACACAGATGTTATCCTTTTCCTAGTCACAAATATCACTTGCTAGATGCAGATATCATTCGAAAGACACAGATGTTCTCCTTTTCCTAGACACACATATCATTTGCTAGATGCAGATATCATTCGGAAGACACGGATGTTATCCTTTTCCTAGACACACATCATTTGCTAGACGCAGATATCATTCGGAAGACACGGATGTTATCCTTTTCCTAGACACACATCATTTGCTAGACGCAGATATCATTCGGAAGACACGGATGTTCTCCTTTTCCTAGACACAAATATCACTTGCTAGACGCAGATATCATTCGGAAGACACAGATGTTCTCCTTTTCCTAGGCACATATATCATTTGCTAGATGCAGATATCATTCGGAAGACACAGATGTTATCCTTTTCCTAGACACACATCATTTGCTAGACGCAGATATCATTCGGAAGACACGGATGTTATCCTTTTCCTAGCCACAAATATCACTTGCTAGATGCAGATATCATTCGAAAGACACAGATGTTCTCCTTTTCCTAGACACACATATCATTTGCTAGATGCAGATATCATTCAAAAGACACAGATGGTATCCTTTTCCTAGACACATATCATTCGCAAGACGCAGATATCATTCGGAAGACACAGATGTTATCCTTTTTCTAGACACACATAATTTGCTGGATGCAGATATCATTCGGAAGACACTGATGTTATCCTTTTCCTAGACACACATCATTTGCCGGACGCAGATATCATTCAGAAGACACATATGTTATCCTTTTCCTAGACACACATATCATTTGGTCGACGTAGATATCATTTGCAAGATACAGATGTTATCCTTTTCCTAGACACACATATAATTTGCTAGACGCAGATATAATTCGGAAGACACAGATGTTATCCTTTTCCTAGAGACACATATCATTCGCTAGACGCAGATATCATTCGGAAGACACAGATGTTATCCTTTTTCTAGACACACATAATTTGCTGGATGCAGATATCATTCGGAAGACACAGATGGTATCCTTTTCCTAGACACACACATCATTTGCCGGACGCAGATATCATTCAGAAGACACTGATGTTATCCTTTTCCTAGACACACCGCATTTGCCGGACGCAGATATCATTCAGAAGACACATATGTTATCCTTTTCCTAGACACACATATCATTTGGTCGACGTAGATATCATTCGCAAGATACAGATGTTATTCTTTTGGTAGACACATACATTATCCTTTTGTCAGACAAGATACTGTTACGATTAATTTCCTAGACATAGGCACTATCCTTTTTCTATACACCTTTGTTAGACACAGATACTCTACTTTTGCAAGGCACATATGCTATCCTTTTCTAGAGACACATAATATCCTTTTGCTAGACATATATATTAACCCTTTTCTAGACACAGAGTCTGTCCTTTTGTTAGACACCGATATTATCCCTTTTCTAGACACATATATGTGCCTAGCAAGAGGATATGATCCGGGTCTAGTAAAAGGATAGTATCCGTCTATAGCAAAAAGATAATATATGTGTCAAATATATGTCTTGCATAAGGATAGAATCTTGTCTAGCAAAATGATAATATATGTGTCTAGCAAAAGAATATCTGTGTATAGCAAAAGGATGTCAGTGTCAAGAAAAACTATACTATATTATACTTTTGTTAGATACGGATACTATCCATTGATATTGACAGATATTATCCCTTTGCTAGCTGCAGATAATATCCTTTAGCTAGACGCATATTTCCTTTTGATGGACTCCGATACTATCCTGTTGCTAGATACAGATACTATTCTTTGCTGGAGGCACACAATATCCATTTGCTATTCACAGATACTATCATTTTACCAGACATATATTTGACACATATATTAACCTTTTGATGGACAAAGATACTACCCTTTTGCTAGACACAGATACTATGATTTTGAATGCGGCTTCCCTTATGGCCGCAATGCCACAAAGGGAAGGATTTGTGCAACTCTGTCTCGCGGGGTGCCCAATAATCTTTGCTGCGTTCACCTTTCTGATTGCAGGTGAGGTACAGAACCTTGCATAAATGTCTGTGTAGGTTCCCAGAGTGACCTCTCAAGTTCCTCTTCAGAAAAGACTGCACAGTTTTGAAGTCTGTTGTAGCTGAGATAGGTGCATTAAGGAAGGTAAGCTGAATCTCCAGGAGAGCGGTCTCCAACGCCGTGTTGACCTGGTGGTTGTAGCAGGTGGTCACAGGCGCTCATTGTTGGAGACTGAGGCACATGTTTCAATATCAGACTTTGATCCAGAGCAAGAGAGAGAATGGAAGAAAGAAGCGGGAATTAAAAGATAAGAAAAAAAGACAAAAAGATGAACAGCGGGAATGTAATACAGCCTTTAAAAGTAGAGAAAACGAAAGGAAGTGTATGGTGGTGGAAGAAAAAGATGTGAGGTTGAATTAAGAGTAGGCAGCATTGCTAGTCCGAGGTGCTGGATTCAACAGTACTGGCCGTGGGCTCCTAAGGAAACCTATAGATCCATGCTCATAATTTATTCTAAAATAAAAACTGACTGTAAAGGAGAATAGGTGAAAAAAAGACGACAAGAGGCAGACAAAACATGGGAGTACCAGTTGCGATCTTAGAGATTGACACAAGACGTCCACCTGGTATAGAAGATGGAAACCCAAGTGCAGCAAAGAAGAGGCAATGACTTTAGAGAACGATCAACTCTGACCTCAGCAGAACCAAAGAAGGTGGCTGCGACTGACTAACCCCTATCCAAAGGGTAGCCCTATCTTTAACCTTCCCCATGTCCCAAACAAGGCCAGTTGCAGGAGAAGTCTTTAAAATCTGGCCGCCATAGAAGACACCAGCAGGGGGAGCCAGACTGTGGCTATGGGCATAACAGGCCAGCAAAATGTCCCACCTCGCCTAGGTTGGCAAATATACCTGCACTGGCCATGGTCATAAAGCAGCGCACGAGGAGATGCCGACACGATCCCCCAAATCTCTGACCTACACACGAGGCCCTGCCTAAATATTGCATAATTATATTGGACAGTGTTGCACATACTATGTACAGGACACATATGTTATTTAGTTGAAACAGGGGCAGGAAACTGACAACACCAGCAACTACCACGTACCAACCCCAGTTTATTTACAAAATAAGTCATGAAACAGCAGAGAAATGATCCACTTTAAAAACCATGAGTGTGTTTTAAGTAGTTGCTAACCTTGTTTTCCTTCATAGGGCTGCTGTGCTTGCAGCTATAAGCTTCCCGGAGAGCCAGACAGCCTAACGGAGAATGATTTTCCCAGAGCTAAGATGGCCGCCAGACTCCCAAGACAGATGATGGTGTCTGTGCACATTAGAGCCAACTGTGGAGCCAGCTCTGTTGTCAGCTGCCTGGGAGAGGATAAGCCAGGTCGCCAATAGAAGTAAAGCATAGGATCTGAATGTAACAGCCATGTGCTATATGGAACGGGGGTGATGGCTCATTGCACTCGTGTTATATATAGCATGCTGTCTCATAACATTGGACATGTTAGATGGAGACTGTGCATGCCTGTGTATTGCAATTTACTATGCATGATGCTGTAAAACAATGAACAAGGGGAGTGTGGATTTAGGCTGTATCTGCATTTCACTGGTATTATACATGCTGCAGCAAAAAATGATCAAGAGAAATATGGAAAGTACATGCGTCTGCATTATATTAGCTTTATTACATGCTGACACAGATTTGTTTACTCCTGCTATTACAGAACATGTGAAAAGTAGGCTACAGGTGACAATTTACTCATTCATTTTACTGGCTGCTGATACAAAGAAGGAACATGTAAAATGCAGATAATTTCCGCTTGTTCATTGTACTCCTCTTAGTGCATGCTTCAACAGCACTGTAGAGGCACAATGGGCATGGGGTGTAGACAGTGGATATGGGGTGTGTGGCAATGGACATGGTGTGTAGACAGTGGATATGGGTTGTGTAGACAGTGAATATGGGTTGTGTAGACAGTGAATATGGGGTGTGTGGCAATGGATATGGGGTGTGTAGACAGTGGACATGGGGTGTGGGGACAGTGGATATGGGGTGTGTGGCAATGGATATGGGGTGTGTAGACAGTGGACATGAGGTGTGGGGACAGTGGATATGGGGTGTGTGGACAGTGGATATGGGTTGTGTAGACAGTGGATATGGGGTGTGTGGCAATGGATATGGGGTGTGTAGACAGTGGATATGGGTTGTGTAGACAGTGGATATGGGGTGTGTGGCAATGGATATGGGGTGTGTAGACAGTGGATATGGGGTGTGTAGATAGGGGACATTGGGCGTATAGAAAATTAATTTTGGGGTGTAGACAGTGGATATCAATCAATCACAGAATTTGTAGAGCGCACTACTTACCCGCGAGGGTCTCAAGGCGCTGGGGAGAAAAAAAAGGGGGGGGTGCTGCTACTGGTCGAACAGCCAGGTCTTGAGTAGCCTCCTGAAGGTCAGCAGGTCTTGGGTCTGTCGTAGGCTTAGTGGAAGGGTGTTCCAGGTCTTGGCGGCGAGGTGTGAGAAGGATCTGCCGCCGGTGGTTGTTCTTCGAATGCGAGGGACGGTGGCGAGGGAGAGGTCGGCGGAGCGGAGCTGGCGGTTGGGGACGTAGAAGAAGAGTCGTCTGTTGAGGTAGGCTGGGCCAGTCTTGTGGAGTGCCTTGTGTGCGTGGATGAGGAGTTTGAAGGAGATTCTCCTGTCGACGGGGAGCCAGTGCAGGTTCCTCAGGTGGGGGGTGATGTGGCTGTGGCGTGGTACGTCGAGGATCAGGCGTGCGGAGGCGTTTTGTATGCGTTGCAGTCGCTTGATGAGCTTGGCCGGGGCTCCCGCGTAGAGGGCGTTCCCATAGTCAAGTCTGCTACTGACGAGGGCCTGGGTGACTGTTCTTCTTGTATCTGTCGGGATCCACCTATAGATCTTGCGAAGCATGCGGAGGGTGTTGAAGCAGGAGGAGGAGACTGCGTTAACTTGCTTGGCCATGGAGAGCGTTGAGTCGAGGATGACTCCCAGGTTGCGTGCGTGGTCGGTGGGTGTCGGGGCTGCTCCCAGTGTCGTTGGCCACCAGGAGTCGCCCCAGGCTGAGGGGTTGGAGCCGAGGATGAGGACCTCTGTCTTGTCCGTGTTCAGCTTTAGATATGGGGTGTGTAGACAGAAGACATGGTGTGTGTAGACAGAAGACATGGGGTGTGTGGAGAGTGGATATGGGGTGTGTAGACAGTGGATATGGGTTGTGTAGACAGTGAATATGGGGTGTGTAGACAGTGGATATGGGGTGTGTAGACAGTGGATATGGGGTGTGTAGACAGTGGATATGGGGTGTGTAGACAGTGAATATAGGGTGTGTAGACAGTGAATATAGGGTGTGTAGACAGTGGATATGGAGTGTGTAGACAATGGATATGGAGTGTGTAGACAATGGATATGGAGTGTGTAGACAACGGATATGGGGTGTGTAGACAGTGGATATGGGGTGTGTTGACGATGAATTTGGGGTATGTGGACAGTGTATATGGGGTATGTAGATAGTGGATTTTGAGCGTATAGACAATGAATTTAGGGGTGTAAACAGTGAATATGGGGTGTGTAGACCGTTGATATGAGGTGTGTAGACAGTGGATATGGTGTGTGTTGACAATGAATTTGGGGTGTGTAGACAGTGGATATGGGGAGTGTAGACAGTAAATATGGGGTGTGTTGACAATTAATTTGGGGTGTGTAGACAATGGATTTGGGGTGTGTTGACAATGAATTTGGGGTTGATATATTCCATATAGGTCCCCTATATAGGCGCAGGTAACATTACAACCTTTCACCTATATTCTTCCCTACATTACATACATAACGGTTCTTAGGCACTGACTTTTTACCTAGATATGACACTGCATTCAGAATGCGGGTTTTTCCCTGGTTCGATTCTCATACATTATGCATGAGGCTTCTTGGAAGCACAGCAGGACTAACAGTAGGATTATCATCTCCTGTATAATATCTCTGTATAAAGTTCAGGCCCAACGTCATCCTTTAGGCCGAGACAGTAACACAGCAAGGTAGGACCCCTGGGGAGACCTATGGGTATATATGCAGCACATCTTGCTTAGGAAGAGGGAGGAGACCGTGACTTCCCAGCTGACACACTGACCAGAGACGCTGAGGTTCCTGCATGCAGACGCTCCAGCTAGCAGTGGTCTAACATCCCTCGCGGGGGGTCCAACTCGAGACCAGGACGGGGTCCCACATTCTCTAACTCTCAGGTAATGGGGTTGACTAGATCCTAGAGGGATTCTTGGCATAACACCTACATAGA
Source organism: Calotriton arnoldi (assembly GCA_963921515.1). Classification (NCBI taxonomy): domain Eukaryota; kingdom Metazoa; phylum Chordata; class Amphibia; order Caudata; family Salamandridae; genus Calotriton; species Calotriton arnoldi. The sequence goes on from CAWUFW010004769.1 coordinate 102,262, forward strand.
TGCTAGGTACACTTAGGTACATCTAGTTAGGGAGGCATCGTAGGAGTACGCACTTTTTATCATGTGTTTTAGGTACATGTATATATTCATGATTACTGCAAGATGGTAGAACTATACCATCCCTTTACTTTTGTACTATTGCTAACCATATATCTCTGCTACTGTCTCATGGTTGTTGCAGCTCATCTATGCTACACTAGAATAACAACTGTTCAATAAATCCTTATTGACAAACGCCCAGTATGTTTATTCTGTGTATCTCTGAGAGAAACTAAGTGAGCACGAGTGACTGAGCGAAAGGTAGTATATTGTTTCCACGATCCTGGGGGATCAGGGTTGGCATGTTCTGAGGTTGCCAAGAACTATTCTCTCCCCGATAAGAGGAGACTCTAGTGGCACTGTGAGCTAGCTGATACATACAGGCTAACGTATCCGGTGGGGGTGCACGGAATCAGTCCGCCACCAAACCCACAGTTTATGTTATCCGAACGCGCAGATCCTGTATAGGATATATAGGAACTACACGACATGGCGCCCAACGTTGTTTGGGTACTTATTTTACAGTAGAATCTGAGTCGTTCAGTCGTGCTATTCTCAGAGACCCCTACTCACAAAACTCCAGAGACGTCTGGAGTGGGTGGGCACAAACCCCGCCACAGCTGAGTAGGCTAAAAAATCCTATTTATTGGCTGTTGGTTAATCAAGCTAGAAGGACACATTGTTCCTAAATTCTGCAAAAACACCTTATCTTAGTTCCCTTGAAAAACTTCTTCTTTACAAAATGACTGAGGACAGAGATAACGCAAGAGTAGATCTACACCTCTCAGCCGGAGAAGAAGATGCAGACGCAATACAAATTGCAGAAAATTTTAGAAATACAGTCACCCTGAGACTACTAGAGAATGGTTTATCATCTAGGGGTGGCATAGTAGTTTTCGTGATTGAGGCACATGAATGAAACAGAACAGAGGTATTTTATCCATGGGTTACATTCCCAGCAGCAAATGCAAGAACAAAAACATTTCACTCCTACACAGAAGGAGATGCACCAGCGGAATACTGTCCGTTTGAGGACATCGAGGTTCCGCTCACGTACCAGGAACATTTATACTGGTTTAAAGGCGCCCTACCCCATACAAGAAGAAGAGTAAGACTCGGCCCGCTCGGAGGAGAAGGGGCAACATGGCCGATATTAGCAGCCTACACACCACATCCTGACATTGACACAATGTCACCAGGAGACTTACTCATACAACATAAAGATTTAATTAAAATCTATAGGAACTTGACGCAATTCGTCATGAGGACATTTACAGTCCAACCAGCAATAGTTGCAACTAATGGAACTCAAATTCAGGGTACAGCAACTAAAATTACAACACAATTATTACACGCAGTAATGGGTAAAATGCCCACAAAACGTGAACAAATACCATTCTGGGTAGCTCAGAAAATAACACAGCTAGAGGCAGTATTCCCGAATACTACCCCGTATGAAAAACACAGAATGCTAACAATCTGCTTGCCCATGGGGATAACACCACAATTAGAGGATTGTACCACTTGGGGTACAGTCTTTGCTGCCATTTATACCAGAACTCATGGTATCCCATCATTAGCAGTAGTACCTGATGTATTGAGACAAATACAAAATGAGTACGGAGCAGAGCCTGCCCTAAACTTAGGGATGAAGTTACTAGGTAACTATGCCCAGGTATCAGCCATAATACTAGCTAACATTAAGGGGAAAGCAGCTTCAGTGGCTATCCGCCAACGCCTAAGGGAGTTCAGTCCTTTAGAACAGGAACACGAACTACCAAAAATAATTGAAACCGCATATGCAGAATTAGGCAGAGATGGTTTGGGTGGGAAAGCTTTAAAACCACAACTGATGGGCAGTCCTGAAAAGGACACTTCTAAGCAGACACCTGCTTCGACAAAGAAGAAGTGGGACAATAAAAAACAACATAACTTTAAAGGAAATAGATTTCAATCCCGAGGTAGATCTCCGCCACAGGAGCCCTCCGAAAAGAGGTACAACCTTAGGAATAGGGAAAATATTAGGAAACCTGACAGGTATCAGGATACTGATACACGTTCCTCTCGTTCCTTTCAGGGTTCATCGAAAACTCCGAGAGGGAAAGACGGTCAGACAGACAAGAATAGCGTACAAAGTCCAGAGACAAGCAGCACGCTCAAGATTACACTTCTAAAAAAGAAGAGAAGCCAAAGCAAAAGCAACAGTTCAAAAAGAAGAAGGTTGCAGGTCTAAAGATCAGACATGCCCAGAATTCTGAGGACTCGACTACTGAACGGGGAATGGGCTCTGACGATGCTAGACAGTGCGGCAGAAGTAACAATAGCTCGCCAGAACCAGGAGGAATTTCTGGTGACAGCGGACTTGAATGATTATATCACGGTAGAAACACTGGATACTAGGGTAAGCGTCCCACATAAAGTATATGAAATAACGCTCCAAATGGAGGGGGACAAATGTAGAACAGTGAGAGGTCTCTTTTGGGAGAACCTGACGTTTGGCTATGATATTTTATTAGCTGAACAAGATTGGCCTCCAGCATTCGTCATGGATTGCCCTAAAGGAGAAACGGTAATTCTTCCGGCATTCTCAGACCATATTCCGAGGCACTTACAACATACATATGCGCAGGAGTGGGAAGTAGCCCAGGCTCCGGCATTATACAAAAACAATGTTGGATGGGATGAGGATTCAACCCACCACATAATTCCTTTGAAAAATACTCCAACTGCACAGAGGCAGTATCCAATAAAGCAAGAAGCTAAAAAGCAGGTCAGGGAGATCTTAGATCAACTTTAATACCAAGGGGTGATTGAAACTTGCACCTCACCAATGAACAATCCTTTGTTTCCTGTCATGAAACCTGACAATTCATATTGTCTAGTTTTAGATTACAGATATTTAAACACTTGCACTAAGACATTTGCAGTCCAAAATGCACACAGTGCCGCATTAATGAATAACATTGTGCGGAAAAAATATAAAACAACACTTGATATCTCAAATGGATTTTTCTGCCAAAATATAGCGCCTGAAAGCAGGTATCTGACAGCCTTCTCAGTGCTAGGGTCTCAACGGCAATTTTGTCGACTCCCCCAAGGGTATAATAACAGCCCGGGGTAGTTTTTGGCTAGAGTAACTGAGTTACTTCAAAATTTGGATGAAGAGGCATTGTCCTATGTGGATGATATTTATCTAAAGGACGATGACCTAGAAGAGCACTTGAACAGAGTGAATACCATAATTTTGGGATTTGCATCTGAGGGCTACAAATTCAACTTTAAAAAATCAAAAATTGACCATCTCATTGTCAGTCAGTCAGTCAAATAGCTTTATTTCGATAGCAAGTATCTTGAAAGCATTTACATTCTTACATCCATCATTAAAAAAATATACAAGTTGTCTAAAACATCATTTAAAAATATAAAAGTCCATCAATTCATTAAATTCTTGTTACCCAAAGAATAAGAGGAGCAAACTGTAGCAAATAAGAGCTTAATACATTAGTGAAATGAATTCGGTTCCAGCCCTCTTCTTGGAAAAGGGCTATAATGTAAAGTGGCAGTGCAATATGAACTGTGCAAACCATTTAGGCTAAAAATAGCATAAAAACATAATAATTCATCGGGATGCCCCACGCAGGAATTTGTGCCTTACTATCCAAACACGACCAAGGTACTTGGCCACACCATAGGCAAAAAGGGTCCGTGCATCTGATTTTAAAATCCGCAGAGCAGTACAATGTTCGTATGTCCCCAATTGTCTGCAGATGGGTTTGAGCCATCTCGTTCTAGCGCTTTTATAGACAGGGCAGGCAAACATGAGATGGGCTACACTCTCAGTTGGCGCCTTACAGCAGGGACACTCCACTGGTGTCTGATATGGGGCGCTCCATTTTGCAGTTAACTCTCGAACCGGGAGTGATCCTACTCTAAACTGTATATAAAGTGCTCTGTCTCGTGGTGTCTGGATGAAATCTAAGTATGGTTCTAATAAAATATACTGCTTGTGAAGGTAGAATTCTTCTGTAAGCCTTCCTACTTCTGGATTGCTAAGCTCCTGGGCATTAATCCAAGCCCAGTAACGCCTTTTGAGCTCAGCCTTACTGGGTGGGGTTTGCGTATCCCACGACTCCTTAAAACCAAGTGCAAAAAGCATTTTTTTAAGGTTGAGCACCCAACTAATTCTTTGATTACCATCTAAGGCCATTACTTCTGTGAGCGCGGAGGCGTAGTTGGTGAGCTCAGGAGTCCGGCGCAGGCGGGCCCAGAATAACAATGGCCGCAACCTGGCTACATCTTTAAAAGAACGCCTACCCATGTCGCTCATCAGTGGTTTCAGTGGTACATTGCAGGGAAGCATCACTAAATCTCTTAAAAACTTATGTTCTGATCTACTAATACTATCTACATTCTCAAAGCCCCATAATTCAGCACCATAAAGGGCTGAACTGACTGCTTTTGCTGCATAGATTGTAAGGGCGGGGGCCACGGGTCTGCTCTGCGAGGATCGATGTTCTCTAGCTAGTGCTCCTGCCGCACGTTTATGGCTTAAGAGCATTTTATCAATGTGGTGTCTCCACTGCATTTTCTCGGTGAGCCGTATTCCTAGGTAATCAAATGTTGTGACTTTTTCCAAGAGGGTTCCATCTAAAGTAAAATTGCCTCTATATGGCCTATAAGGGTTGAATACCATAAGCTTGGTCTTAGAGGTATTAACAATCAGCCCCCCTGGACTCACAGAAAAGATGAAATCTATCTAGGAGCTTTTGTAGCCCTGCCGGTGTCTTAGAAATAAGCAGTGTGTCGTCTGCGAAGAGGAGAGTGGGGACCCTATCACCTGCCAGGGCTGGTGCATCAGATGGAAGCTCTTGAAGGAAGCTGATCACCCCGTTCATATACAGAGAGAACAGGGTGGGCGCCAAGACACAGCCCTGGCGAACTCCTCTGTTTACTGGGATTCTATCTGTTTTCTGGCCTTGGGACCCCCACCTCACTTGGGCATAATTGCCCTCGTGTAGGCGAATCAGCAGGTTCAATAGCAACGATGGGATCCCCATTTCGCCTAATAGATGCCACAACCGCTCACGGGGGACCAGGTCAAAGGCAGTCCTTAGATCGATAAATGCCAAATAAAGGCTGCCCTTGCCAATTAGGACCACCTTCCAGTAAATTAAGAGCAACCTGAATGCTTGGTCCACCGTCCCGTGCAGGCCCTGAATTCTGCTTGGTATTGGGAAAGGATATTCTATTCGTCCACCCAGCGATGAATTCTCTGCAGTAGCACCCTGCCAACTACTTTCTGCATAGCATCAATCAAACTAATTGGGCGGTAGTTGGCAGGGTCATCCCTTGGACCTTTTTAAAAATGGGTACCACCTCTGCGCCCTTCCATGACTCTGGTACTGCACTACCCTTTGCAATGGAGTTGATTAAAAGCATAATATAATTTGCCCAATTGCGGGAATCTGCAAGAAAGAGGTCTCCTGGGATACCATCAGGTCCCGGGGCTTTTGTTGGAACAATTTTCTTTATGGCCACCTCTACTTCTTCTAATGTGAAGAGATCAGTAGTATTCGGAGTGGGGTAAACACTTGATTGATGAAATAACCCCACTTCGAGAGTTAAGTTAGTCCCAGAGTAAAGGTTCCCAAAATGATTATACCAATCTTGGCTTGTAATATGATTAGGAATTAGGTCTGGGTCTTTATTACCAGACCGCCTAACCATATTCCAGAAGAGGTTGGAATCTCTGGCTGTACTTGCATCTTTTAAGTTCTGCCAATGGGACTCATCTCATTGTCCTGTTTTTAGGATATGAGCTTTCAAGTGAAGGAAAAAGCCTGGCAGCCAACTTTTTAGAAAAATGCGCGCTGCTACAACCTCCAAAATCATTGAAAAATTTACAGTCAATTCTGGGATTCCTAAATTTTGGTAGAACATACATTTTAGATTACGCAGAAAGAGTAAAACCTTTCTACGACTTAATAAAACCTGATTTTTCAGTAAAACAATGGACACAGGAACATACAGATACACTTCGTTTCTTAAAAGCTGACGTGATAGCTTCCAAACACTTACAGACACGCGTAAACGTACGCAACCTGGTGATCCGTATAGTTGCGGGTCAATCTGGGTACACCTATCTAACATATAATGAAGGTGAGACAGTACCAATTGCATACAAATCACATTTGTACACAAATGCTGAGATGCGCTTCGCATCTACAGAAAAGATTCTGACAGCAGTACAGACTGCTGTAGTGAGAGAAAGAGCACTGGCTCAGGGGAAACGAATAATAGTAGTGACTCCGGTTCCAGCCTTAGAGGCTGCGACAAAGACAAGCATTCCTAATGCTAAAGCTTTACATCCGAGATGGATACAATGGGGTAATTCACTCACTGCATCAGATGTAGAATACAGGTACGACCCAAATTTAAAGACACAAGCATTCCTGCAATAGGAACAAGAATATCCTCTACCAAACGAAATAATGCCTCTAGCGCAGTATGAATATATAATTTACACTGATGGATCTGCTCAACCGGCCATAGGAAGTAAGCAACAATATAGCGCAGCATATGCAATTGTTAAAGGTCGCATGCGGGATGGAAAGTTCCACCCAAGTTGCACAAAAACGCAGTCTCTAGGAGACTGCACGGCAGAGCTAAAAGCGCTGATACTGGGACTGGTAAATACGGATCGAGAATTCCCCACACTAATTGTGTGTGATTCCTTTTACTGTGTACAGTCATATAATGAGAATTTGCAGCACTGGGTTCAAAATGGGTTCAAAGATGCAAAAGGTGGTACAATTAAGCATAAAATGCTATGGGAACAGGTAGTGGAGTTGAAAACCGAACTACAGAGAGCTCACGTGATACATACACTGAGTCATCAGTGTGATGGCGTTCACATTGAAGGGAATTAATTGGCTGATGAAGCCGCAAAGGGGGCTGTACGCACGGGTTCCGTAGCTGCAATCACTCGTTCCAAAACGAGACTAGACGGTGAGATTATGGTAGCTATCAATGCTTGTTGCAAAAACAGCGGAGCAGTATCGAAAAGGTTTCCACTCAAGTACTCCTACAAGTTAGATGCCAATAACATTCCATTTGCTCAGATTCCTGGAGTGGGGAATAGAGTAATTCCAAACATGGATCGTAGGTTAGGTTTAATTCTAGCAGCACACGAAGGGATAAGTTCTGCACATGCAGGAGTGACGGCGACTGTTTCTTTATTGAAACCACGCTATTGGTGGCCTGGGTTAACAAAGCAGACTAAAGACTATGTCTTGAAATGTGACATCTGCCAGCAGATGAAAGGTTCCACCGTAACACGTCCAGCACAGACACCATTATTAATATCTGACAAACCACTAGCGTGTGTTTGCTTGGACCACTGCTGCCCCTTACAAAGAGATGGGTCTTACAGGTATATCATGGTTGCTGTGGATTCCTGCTCAAGATTCCTATGGGTATGGCCCCAACGCTCGGCTGACGCTCGAACTGTTATAAAAGATTTGCGAGTCTTCATAGGGACATACGCAATTCGCACATTACATTCTGACCAGGGCCCTGCGTTTAGCCCTCGGGCTTACAAGGAGGCCATGCGAGGATTGGGTGTAGCATTGCGGTACTCATCTCCGTACCATCCCGAGGGAAATTCAGTTGTGGAGAGAAAAAACCAGGACTTAAAGCAATCTTTTACAGCTAGAGTATTAGGCAGGGGTGAAAGTTGGGTAAAACATCTGTATGGGGTCCAGCGAGCATAGAACAATATGCCAAGAAGTTCTCTAGGGGGGGGTCACTCCATATGAGGTCCTATTTGGGACAAGAATGTGGGTACCTGATCTTGATTGTGAAGGCGCAGTGGCGGATGAAAAACCTTTTGACATCCATGATCGTTTGGCTGTTTTACAGGATCTAAATGAATCCAGGACACAACAAAGTAATGTCATCTGAAGCATACCGCCACTGGGGAAGTCAAATCAGTCACGGCAAGACCTGTCTGGATCCCAAAAGTCGGGGATCTGGTCAGAGAGAAAATAGCGGACAAGAAAGAATTTGGGCCATCATACAGAAAGCCTGTACCGGTCCTAGCAATTGAAGGAACAAAAACTGTACTTCTGCCGCCTCTTGCCAGAATAAAGGAAAAAAGATTTGTCTCAATCGACCTAATCAAACCACACTATGTGGCCGATACTGAGTAGTAGGCCACGTGGACTCCAAAGTAGCAGATGCCCTCCTCTCGCTACAATCCAAGAAGTTCAAACGGAAAGACTCATCACGTTCGAAGAGTCTCCTGCACGGAATGATGGACTATGAAACAATGCTATGGAACTCGTTCCCCTTGAACCTGAAGCTCAACTTCAAAATCAAACTCAAAATCAAAGCCAAATTGCTATTAGACCAAATACAGATGTCTACGTCAACGTGCCTCGACAAGAGCAAAGTACGATTTCAACAAATACTGATGCAATTCCAACAATTGATCGAACTGCTTCTGGCTACTTCATAAACTTTGATACGTTTTCTTTGGATCCAAGTGAACCTGAAACGATGCCAGCCCAAAAATCACGCAAGCAGCAAGTTAAAGACTTTCTGAACTTTCTTAAAAGAACTTACCTGGTATCACCGTGGTTAGAACTATGGATAATTACCAGGGTACTCTTCTTTCTTTTCTGGTTAGGCTTTGTGATAGTTTTTAACATGCTTATCAATGGACAATACATTTGGCAAAGCTCTGCAGCCCAAAAGGTGAATCTAATTTTAAAACCACATCAATCATCTCATCGAGAACAAAGAGACTTGTCATCAGTGAATATTACAGCAGTTCCTGTACCGGATGGTATAGTGTGGGACAAGGTTGATTTCGATATATTCGGCCCGACCGAACTTTAAAAAATTCCACATTTATTTAAAATATCATTAAGTGATATCATTACCTCAAGTACATTTTCCGATGATTGGGATTTTGAAACTGTTAATAACATGTTATATGATTTGGAAAAATCTGCTGCGTTTTCTAATAGTGAAACATTGGAAGGCACATCAGATTTCGAGACTATGTATTGTTATCAACATTATGGTCATCATTTTCTGCATAAATCTGCAAATCCTAGAAATGTGTTCACATACCACCAGCGGGAACATTGTCCAACACCACCGAAAGGTAGTTCAAAAACATTTACACAGAAATTTCCATATTTTTCAGGGTTCAATATGTTTGACCCAGCCTCATATTATTATAAGGTTGCACCAACATCAGCACAGAAAAATAAGTTGACAAACACCAAACAGATTTACTCTGCTTCCTTTATTGCCCAGTTGTCCGAACAAGGTTTCGACTTGTGGAAAGACACCATAGACCTAAAATCAGTCTGGGGTACTAGGGAATGGCAGGTACAGGGAACAGAAGCTTTGTTTAGAGCATGCCTCATCCCTCAACAAATCATGTTTTTGAACGAGACAGCGCAACAGACATCTTGCCTTCGACTAGCCAAGAACAAAGACTTGAACACACCTCGATTGCCAACTCCATCACACACCGAGGGTAACGAAACATCACAGAAAGAGATTACAGTAGATGACATCATACAATACAACAGATCAGACCCGATTGGAAAAAATGGTTGATTTGGCCCACAGACACTAATAATTGTCAGGCAAGATTCATGGGTAAAGCCGAAGGGTTTAGTATCCATAGGCCAGATCCACGTTACGTACAGAGACAACATCCAGGGGTAGTGACACCCTACAGTGTTGGGAAGTTGTGCCTCGATTGGCTAAAAACCTCAACACTCATACAGGTGAAACAACACTTATCATTACTGTCAGAGGATGTGGATCTTAGGGATTTTTTAATGGGTCCCAGGAAGCCACGTCAGAAACGTTTCTATTATGCGGTCTATAATGAAATATGGAAAATATCCCAACAAGAGGCCGCAGAGAGACTACGAGAGATAGACCGTATAAATCTAGAAAAATCTCTAGCAGTGGTAGACAATGGGTTAACTACATTGACCTCCAGGATATATTCCTTAGGCAACATTGTATCTTCTGCGATAGACATACTAGAACAAGATTTGGCCATATTACAACACGGGCAATCACAGTTAAGTTCTATTATGTTAATAAGCTGGACGCTGCAATCTTTGCGTGCAGGCTACGTGCCTTGGCGTTATATCAACAGTACGTCTCTGTTTTCTGAATACAATCTAACAGATAAACAGATAGAAATGGCACAAAGGGGAGCTAGATATATAATGCTGCGTATCGAAAAACTGGATAGATTAGCATTTACAGTGACAGAATCACCGTCCACAGAATCGCTAATTCATGGCCACATAACTCTACCGGTCACTACTTTTCAGTTTCAGTATTGCCTTGAACAAATGCAAGTGGGCAGATATGACGAAATGGGTAAGGAATACATTAAGGAATCATGGGTATTACCATACAGATTTTGATGCCGAAGTGGGGATCGAGAAGTGTTTCTGAGCGGTACAAACTGTGAGAACGCTTTAAGTGGATCACTCATATGCCAGGATATAATGCTGCACGGGGCTTGTAATGGTTCTGTGGCGAACCTGTCCTGCCATTTGAGGGGTGCCCCAGCTGCTGTGATTACTCCAGCATTTAGGCTACTTTCGAATGGGAGTTACTTGATGCTGAACAGTCTAGGCTGCTGTGGCATGCTCCCGGGCATCGCATATCTGGTAACCGTGAGCTCCAGGGTTACTTGTTGTATGCAAGTATTGTTTCCACCGACACATACAGTCAGGGAGGCACCGTTATGGCCTTCACTGAATGTTTCTTTAATACGGTTTGATACTCTAAGCAGAATGAAAGCCATGCTTCTACAGAAGTCTGTGCCCTTAACCTCCGCTTGAGAGACTTTTGATCTCCAGATCGCAAGGTCTTCGGCAGAGTTACAGGCGCTCATTCATACAAACGGCCCTTTTCATTTTGCAGAAATGGTCAATCGTATCTATAACATGTCTGATACAACAGGCATAGTCCACCTATTTAAGACCATAGGGTCTGGACTTCTGAGCACCTTTCAGACGGTACTTGGAGTTATCCCAAACTTCATACACTCTGTATTTGGAAGCATCTTTGGAGGACTTCCGCTCATCCTGTTCCTAGCAGCAGGTATCCTGATTGTTTTATATTTGCTACGCAATGGACGTCCCAGTCACCAAGGAGATGGAAAAAGCACTCCTGGAACGTAAATACCATGACCGCATGGTACAACATCTAGGCATGCCTCGCCTAAGAGAACTAAGTGCATCTTGGTTCTTGTCATTTTGACCAGTCTGGATAGACTGCATCTTACCTGTCCTCCGATGCCTGTTTTGCGGAGAAGAATGCGTGTTAGACCTGTGTTTGACACTCCCATCATGTGCGCAACCGGACGTGAATGCGTTACTGGACCCGATAAAGGCCCATGTTCTGCAATGTCCTCAGCGTATTCCAATGTTGATGGCAGCATTCCTTGAGCTACCGCAGGTAGTAACTGTACCTGTTGGTATGAACACCGGCTCCTCCACTGACACCCAGGCTTTGGACGGCGCACAGGCTGCCCCAGCATCGGCTGCGGACAGCGTGGAACATCATCTGTTCTCAATTGACATACTCTGCGAGGTGTTATAGGGGCCGTCTACTGCGGAAGCAAGCAACGGAAATGTTGAGATATTTTTATAAACCTTGTGCGTACCGCTATCTAGTTATGCTAGTAGTACAGTAATAGGTTACATATGTCGTCCATTCGGAAGAGGAGTGGGTGTTATATTCCATATAGGTACCCTAAATAGGCGCAGGTAACATTGCAACCTTTCACCTATATTCTTCCCTACATTACATACATAAAGGTTCTTAGGCACTGACCTTTTACCTAGATATGACACTGCATTCAGAATGCGGGTTTTTCCCTGGTTCGATTCTCATACATTATGCATGAGGCTTCTTGGAAGCACAGCAGGACTAACAGTAGGATTACCATCTCCTGTATAATATCTCTGTATAAAGTTCAGGCCCAACGTTATCCTTTAGGCCGACACAGTAACACAGCAAGGTAGGACCCCTGGGGAGACCAATGGGTATATATACAGCACATCTTGCTTAGGAAGAGGGAGGAGACCGTGACTTCCCGGCTGACACACTGAACAGAGACGCTGAGGTTCCTGCATGCAGACGCTCCAGCTAGCAGTGGTCTAACATCCCTCGTAGGGTGTCCAACTCGAGACCAGGACGGGGTCCCACATTCTCTAACTCTCAGGTAATGGGGTTGACTAGATCCTAGAGGGATTCTTGGCATAACACCTATATAGATGCTAGGTACACTTAGGTACATCTAGTTAGGGAGGCATCGTAGGAGTACGCACTTTTTATCATGTGTTTTAGGTACATGTATATATTCATGATTACTGCAAGATGGTAGAACTATACCATCCCTTTACTTTTGTACTATTGCTAACCATATATCTCTGCTACTGTCTCATGGTTGTTGCAGCTCATCTATGCTACACTAGAATAACAACTGTTCAATAAATCCTTATTGACAAACGCCCAGTATGTTTATTCTGTGTATCTCTGAGAGAAACTAAGTGAGCACGAGGGACTGAGCGAAAGGTAGTATATTGTTTCCACAATCCTGGGGGATCAGGGTTGTCATGTTCTGAGGTTGCCAAGAACTATTCTCTCCCCGATAAGAGGAGACTCTAGTGGCACTGTGAGCTAGCTGATACAGACAGGCTAACGTATCCGGTGGGGGTGCACCGAATCAGTCCGCCACCAAACCCACAGTTTATGTTATCCGAACGCGCAGATCTTGTATAGGATATATAGGACTAACACGACAGGGTGTGTAGACTGGATTTGGGGTGTGTTGACAATGAATTTGGAGTGTGTAGACAGTGGATTTGGGGTGTGTTGACAATGAATTTGGGGTGTGTAGACAGTGGATTTGGGGTGTGTTGACAATGAATTTTGGGTATGTAGACAGTGGATTTGGGGTGTGTTGACAATGAATTTGGGGTGTGTAGACAGTGGATTTGGCGTGTGTTGACAATGAATTTGGGGTATGTAGACAGTGGACTTGTGGTGTGTTGACAATGAATTTGGAGTGTGTAGACAGTGGATTTGGGGTGTGTTGACAATTAATTTGGGGTGTGTAGACAGTGGATTTGGGATGTGTTGACAATTAATTTGGGGTGTGTAGACAGTGGATTTGGGTGTGTTGACAATTAATTTGGGGGGTGTAGACAGTGGATTTGGGGTGTGTTGACAATGAATTTGGGTTGTGTAGACAGATTATATGGGGTGTGCAGACAGTGGATATGGGGTGTGTAGACAGTGGGTATGGGGAGTGTAGAAAATGAATTTGGGGTGAGTAGACCGTGAATATGGGGTGTGTAGACAGTGAATATGGGGTGTGTTGACAATGAATTTGGGGTGTGTTGACAGTGGATATGGGGTGTGTAGATAGTGGATAAAGGGTGAGATGACAATTGATATGGGGTGTGTAGACAGTGGATATGGAGTGTGTAGACAGAATATATGGGGTGTGTAGACAGTGGATTTGGGGTGTGTTGACAATGAATTTGGGGTGTGTAGACTGGATTTGGTGTGTGTTGACAATGAATTTGGGGTGTGTAGACAGTGGATTTGGGGTGTGTTGACAATGAATTTGGGTTGTGTAGACAGAGAATATGGGGTGTGTAGACAGTGGATATGGGGTGTGTAGACAGTGGGTATGAGGTGTGTAGACAGTGGGTGTGGGGAGTGTAGAAAATGAATTTGGGGTGAGTAGACAGTGAATATGGGGTGTGTAGACAGTGAATATGGGGTGTGTTGAAAATGAATTTGGGGTGTGTAGACGGTGGATATGGGGTGTGTAGATAGTGGATAAAGGGTGAGATGACAATTGATATGGGGTGTGTAGACAGTGGATATGGAGTGTGTAGACAGAATATTTGGGGTGTGTAGACAGTGGATATAGGGTGAGTAGACAATGGATGTGGGGTGTATGGACAGTGGATATAGGGTGTGTTGACAATGAATTTGGGGGGTGTAGACAGTGGACATGGGGTGTGTGGACAGTGGATATGGGGTGTGTGGACAGTGGATATGGGGTGTGTTGAGAATGAATTTGGGGTGTGTAGACAGTGGATATGGGGTGTGTTAATGAATTTGGGGTGTGTAGACAGTGGCTAAGGGGTGTGTAGATAATGGATATTGGATGTATAGACAATGAATTTGGGTTGTGTGGACAATGGATATGGGTTGTGTAGACAGTGAATATGGGGTGTATGGACAGTGGATATGGGTTGTGTAGACAGTGGATGTGGGATGTGTAGAGAGTGGATATGGGGTGTATAGATTTTGGATATGGGGTGTGTAGACAATGAATTTGGGGTGTGTAGGCAGTGGGTATGGGGAGTGTAGAAAATGAATTTGGGGTGTGTAGACAGTGGATATAGGGTGTGTAGATAATGAATAAGGGGTGTGTTGGCAATCAATTTGGGTTGTGTAGATAGTGGATATGGGGTGTGTACACAATGAATATGGGGTGTGTAGATAGTGGATATTGGGTGTATAGATAATGAATTTGGGTGTGTAGACAGTGAATTTGGCAGTGTAGACAGTGAATATGGGGTGTGCAGACAGTGAATATGGGGTGTGTTGACAATGAATTTGGGATGTGTAGATAGTGGATATTGGAGTGCGTTGACAATACATTTGGGGTGTGTAGCCAGTGGATATGGGGTGTGTAGACAATGAATATGGGGTGTGTTGACAATGAATTTGGGGTGCGTTTGCCGCTCCGACAGCTGCAGGTAAGAGCGGGAAGGTGGAGGCCGCCACCCCTAAAGCGCGTGCCACATGGGGCGGACCGCCCCCCTTGCTACTCCACTAGCTGCTTGTGTGTTACACTGGTAGTGTTTGCTGTTAGCGAACACTGGTATGGGATTGCACTGGTATCACTGCATACTGCCAAAGGACATATGAAGTGTAAACTGTTGTGCCACTCACGGGATTGCAGTTACTGTATGCCGTTAGTGCCTGATTCACAAAGCTTTCTTCAGTGAGAAGTTTTGATTTACTCCTGGAAATTCGGGAGTAAGTCGGGCTTCAGTCACTTCCCTTCCCAAAAAAAACCTTTGCGAATTGGGTAGAAAGGCTGTATTTTTATTATAAAAACAACAAACTTGTGAAGTGTAGCACAAATGCGACTACGTATTGTTTTGTATCACGGCATGCTGCCACAGAGCTGTCACAGTAATAAACGTGAGCGGTTCAGAACGTGTGTTTATCAGGACCTCGTGCTGCTCGGATGACCTCAGTCACTATCTCGTCTCCACATAAAACCAAATGGAAGAGTCCCTAGGATAGTTATGCATGGCCCAATGGGTTGTGGCAGGTCACAAAATGCGTTTTCAATGAGCTTCTTGCTGACCCTTCTGATCGTAAACAACTCTTTGATTACATTTCATCAGTTACATCCTAGGAGCGGTGCAACCTGACTGCTTGCTCTGCTCGACACGACCTCTGATTGCCAGATACCTGAGAGTAAGCTGTGCTCTCAGAGGCCTGATCTTATTAGTTATGTGTAACCTAAGAGATAGCTCTGCTGCCTAAAAGCTAACTTCACTCATGTATGTTCACTATTACTTGAATGATGGCCCTAAGCCTGTAACATTTGTGAACCCTGAGATAAACATTTGCTCAGGGGCCGCATTACACATGCGGCGCATTTTCCTTCATTGCACCGGGCACACCTTTGAAAAGGTGCACCCGGCACAATGAAGGAAAATGCGCCACATTACGGGGAATGTGCTGCCCCCAGGGCAGTCGCAAATTCGTGCTGCCCTGGGGGCAGCGCATTCACGTGAAATTTGGAGCGGCTGCTTTGAAGCCCCTCCGTGTTTCACTGTGCAGGCGGCAACCCGCCTGCACTTTGAAGGGGGATTAGAGATCTCCTTTCAGGTGAGTGCAGTCAGTGACTGCATCCGCCAGCGAGGGGATGTCTGGAGGGTCCGTAGGACCCCCTTCCTCCCTCCAAAGGCCTGCTCTCATGGGGGCACTGACAGTGCGCCTCTTGAGGGCTTCTTTGCCTCTGCACCCACGTCGGTAATACGACATGGTGCAGAGTCAAAGGGATTCCCTCATTTGCAAGGGGCACGCCCCCATGCAAATGAGGAAACGCCCCCTTGAAGATAACGCTGGAGCTTTATGTGTGTCAGCGCTATTGGTATTACTGAAGGGGGCGCACAAACATCTGCGGCCCCTTATGTAATACCAAATTGCCCGGGCAGGCACGCAGAGCGGGCGCAACCAACTGTACTTTATGTAATATGGCCCCTGAAGGCTAAAAGTAGCAACTTGATGTGAACGTAACACGAAGGATCACTGTTCTGTGCAATACAGGGCGTGTACTCCGTGGAACCTGAGATACAGCTCTGGGTTTCTAAGACTCGCACTGTTTTTTTTTTTAAACATTTTTTTATTTAATACGATTTTATATAGCGCGAACATTACCCGAAGGTGTCAGAGCGTTTTACAAAAGAACCAGTTGCGTTACATAAGGACTTTGGATTACATGAATTACATAAGAGATACAAACAGAAAAAAATTGCAAATGTACAAGTTGTAAAGTCACTCAAGGAAGAGATACAAACAGATAAACTCTAAAATCACATAGGAATGGTAGTAAGTATAAAGGTCTACTACATATACTAGTGGTTAGAGTTATATATATATATACAAATTGCACATTCACTCAGGATTACATTTTAACAGCGATTAGGCTTGGACAATTATATATTACATATTTACAAAGCAAGAAATTCTTGCCATCGTTCAGCCAGGTGTTCAGGTGGTGTTGCACTCAAGGGTGGTGGTCTTGGGTCTGGAGGGATCCCCGAGGTGGAGGTGGAGATGTCCATAGGGGTAGAAGGCCGGATGGTGGTGGGGGACGCAGCATGCAGCATGCTCTTAGGGTCAGGCCTTACAAGCAAAGCTCGCCGGAATGAAGATGATACTGTATATCATATATATAGTTCATATCCTACAAAAACGGGTACCACAGCTGAGATAGTTGCCCAGGACCATAGGATTCCAACGCGTAGACCAGTAAGGGAGGGAGAAGCGCTCCCCGCACTTCTCAAAGGACGCCATCTTAGGGTCAGGTCATAAAAGCAATGCTCACCGGAGCGAAGACCTTACTGTTTAAAAGTGGCGGAAAACTATACCTTAGGAAAGAGAAGAGAGGTCGCCAAGAACATCCGGCAACGGGCACTCAGAATGGAAATTAGGCCCCTATCTGTTTCGACGGCGATGCAGCCTGCACTGTTGTTGTTCGTCAGACATTTAAGTCCATCGCGTTTTTGAGCAGTCGCCATTTTAGGGTCAGGCTGGGTTGAAAACTGGAGCGAGCCTCTGAAACATACAGGGCTCAGAGAAACCGAAATAGCAGAGAGCCTTGTATGGTGCATGCCCCGTTGAGTCTCGTGTTGAACTCTGGTCGAGATCCGTGCCCTAGGAGGGAAACCGGAGCTCCAGTTTGCAGCAAGCTCCGCCGATGAGCACTCCCCCATCTTGTGCTCAGTGAGAGCACCTCCGACTCGGGCAACCCAAGGATGTTCCACTCGATCACCGCCCCGCACAACAGATGTCAAACTGTCATCTCTCTATACCATGAGAGAGGTACTTCTGCCCCGTAAGCCTGTGAGACTGCTTGATTGTATAAACCCTAAGCCTGTAGAATTAAATTCTTTACACTCACAAAAACTGCACTTCTGCCTACTGCCAATCCGGTTAAGTTCTGTTTACCTGAGGAACAGCTCTACAGTCACAGGACATGCGTCAGATCCTGTAAGCTGTGGCACATAGCTCCTAAACTCAATAAGCATCTTTTTTTACTTGAAGGATAGCTCTCCTGTGTAGGGCTTAAACCTGTAAGGTGTTTGACCTTATGTGTGTAAGAGCTGCAGAACCTGGGCAATAGCTTTGCTGTCTTAAGCTAAAGCCTGTAACATTTGGATATGCCCTGAGTGATAGTTGTACAGTGTAAGCCTGTAGCTATATCAAAGCTTTTGGTACTGTTGTATGAGGCCCAATTACATAAACTGTACACAGGGAGTGAAAAATATCAAGTTCCTCTATAAAATTCAGGTTTTTGGTAATCCTATTCCATTAGCTATTGGCCATAATCCTGCTCTGGATCAAGACATCTGCATGACCCCTTTCTCTCCAAAATAATTGAGTGAGGACTTGCAGCTTTCTGTCTAGTTCCATAGAGCAGTGGTTCTTATCCTGTGATCGGGGGGGGGGGGGCACTGGGAATCCACAACACCTACTCAGGGTGGCCGCGAATGCTTAGAAAATTAAAAAATGCCAAATTTAAAACATCCTGTAAATGGGAAGGAATTTGAAACTGGAGGCTAAGAATGACGTTGGTGTCCTCAGGTTAATTCGTTGGAGCAGTGCAAATGCATCAAACAGAAAATAATATTCTCTTAAAAAATTACATATTTTTATATATTTGTTTGTTAATTAAATGAAATATTTAATCATTTGTGTATTTGCTTGATGACTGCTTGTTTCTGTATTTTTGTGTATTGTTTTGTGGTTCAAATGATCGATATTGCTTAAGCCTCGGTCCCCAGCTTCCCATAATGTCTTAATGGGGGCCCCTGGATTCCAGTAATGATTTAGTGGGGGTCACCGGATTCCAATAATGATTAAGTGAGGATCCACAGAAGTCAGTCAATCAATCAAGGTTTGTAAAGCACGGCTACTCACCTGTAAGGGTCTCAAGGCGCTGGGGGGGGGGGCAGCTGCTGATCCGTCTGAGCGCTGGGGTTCAGTCGAAGTGCAGTGGAACAGAAGTCAAAAGGTTAAGAACCACTGCCGTAAGGTATCGGATGGAGTGGCGTTTCCAGCACGCACAAATAATATCGTTTTTTAGGTCGAGCCTAGCGTTGCAGCGCATGCGCTGCTCGCTCTGTGAGGCATATTGTATTCGGGTATGTTTTAGAAGTGGTGTGGAAGCCCTGCCCATATTTTTCATTGGCTGGCGTCATCGTCTATGGTAAATGCTGGCTTCCGATTGATAATGAGGCTTCTTAGTCCCTCCTTGTTACCACCCTGTCTCCTTTTGGGACCGCCCATCAGGACTGGATCTTTTACTTGCGGCGTTATACTGTCTCCTTCAATTAGTCGGTAAGCACTTTTTTTTCCATTCGCGCAATGGCGACAGCTTGTTTTTTATTGTAATTCGACTGCTGTGGACACTGGGTGTGCGTGAGGCAAGTGTGCACGCACTAATGAAATGAACCCAAACGGTGGCTACCACAATACTTAGATTATCACCGCGGCTAATAAATAACGTCACTGTCGAGTAGATACGATTAAAGAGAGCGCACAGCGCGTGCTGCCACCGTCCAGCTGCACGCTACGCAGCTGCTGCCTGCTGTGTACTCATATCGACCAGGATGTGTTATGAGAGAGTGGCCCCTTGGAGAATCCTGAAACTGATGGTTTTTCTCAATGGACCTGGCCGGCTTCACTTTGGAATGAGACACAAATCGCTTTAGTTTCTGTAAACTCTTCAGGAATCTTGTGGCTCGTGTACTGTTTTCCATCGCTCTACGATGAAAGACAAGGGGCTGCGCCACTCCCTTGCGGTTCGGTGTTATTTTCTGCTTCGTGACTGCTGGCGGATTTTAGCGTCCTGGTGATTGTAGTGTGAAAGTGAGTACTAATTTCTGTTCTTATTGAGATTGCCAAATTCTGAACATTCGCAGTGGGCGGAGTCTAAATGGCCGATGAGCAGGGGATGGTAATAATCTCTATATTTTATGCATCACATTTGTATTTCAGTGACACAAAAATATACGACGCACGCCCAGGGCACTTACACCAGCCGCAGGGGTCAAATAACCATATCACGGTACGTGACTGAGTTCGCTGCGCGCAAGCAGCATTTGAACAGCTTGCCTGCCTTACACCTATGTGTCAATGTATGGCTTCTTCCACAGACCTCGAGGACATTCTACTCCGGTTAAGTCCTCTTTTAGCACCCTTTGATTTATGACAGGATTTGAACGAAGGGAGGAACAAGGAGGCTTTATCAGCTGGGGGCACAAACAACCAAGGGGCCGATTCCGATTCGGGCCGGAAATCTCTCCGACCGAGCCGGACCCGGAGAGATTTCCGACCGAGTCGGACCCTTGCAGTCCGACCGAACGAGTACGATGCGCACGTATGCCATCGGACTCGAGTCGGTCGGACTCCCATTGAAGTCAATGGGAGCCTGTCGTACAACGCGTACGCGGGCTCCCATTGACTCAATGGAGTGCGATGCGGACAAGTGCACCCCCTACAGCGTGTACGCGGCGAAGCGATTCGCGCCGTACACGCACAGGTGGGGGGACCCATGGGTCCCCCTGTGTGCGACTCGCACGGCTACGCGTACAGGGGGTCCGACACGGACCCCCAAAGTACGGCTCCGACAGCTCTTTCGAGCCGGAGTGCGCGGCTCGGTCGGACTGCTCGCGGCGCGCATCGTACTTACCCGGCCGGGGAACGTCTCCATTGCGCGGTGCGAGTCGAGTCCGAGCGAGTCGGTCGGTGCGGTTGGACCCGGGAACGAGTCGGTCGGAGCGGTCGGGATGCCCGGACGAGTCGGTCGGCGAATACGCATCGTACTCGCTCGCCCGGACGCGCGTACGGTTCGGTCGGGAAATAGGGCTCCGAATCGGATCCGGTTAAGCCGAATCCGATTCGGAGCCCTACCGTCCGAGATCGGAATCGGCCCCCTAATGTTAAAACAGCACAAGGCATGGTGGAAAGAGCCGTGTTCATACGTGTTCATTTCTGTTTGTTGGTGGCTGCGCATCTGAAGTCATGTTGGATTTGGGTCAGGAAGCGTGGACTTAAGGCTTTGTTGGCAGAAGAAAGAGGGACACTTGCTCTTTTAAAACCCCTGTGAGCAGAGAGGCACATATTGCCACGTTTGACTCTTCTCGGGGTTCCTGAGTTTATTATTCAAAATACAGTAGCATTAACTGCAGGCCCAACTGCTAGTGTAAAACTGCTTCTATGCACTGTATACAGGACCAATGTTTTGGAGAGTATGAGGCTTGTCCAAGGAAGTTGCTATCGGGGATTAAGTGAAGTTTTGCATCACGAAGAGGGGCGGACTGTGCATTTTGTACAATGTAAGGAGCTATTATTACCACTGTGATAGGATTTCCACTTAGCCTTTAATCATTCCAAGATAAAGAATACACTATCACTTGTTTCATGTGCAGCTGCCTCATAAAAAGCTGAGAGAGGCACTTTCACTTTGGTGTGGCTGCAGAACTCTCTTTGCAGATAGTCACATTTCTTCTACCCGGATCCTACCGCTTTAATGCCGGTTTCTTCTTCTTCAAAGGATGGCTTTGTTTTCTCCCAGCTCCAGAGGGAGTCTCTTCTCCAATCAAAGTGTTTGACTTTGCACGCAATCTTGTTTTGGAAGTTGCCCAGTCTGTTAGCTTCACAAACTGGGCATGATGCTCCTGTTGTATCCATGATATGTATTCATGTATATACGCATTGATGTCTCATGTATGTGTAAATGTATATATTCATGTATGTAAGGATGCATGTATATTAATATATGCCCATATATGTATGCATATCTGTAAATATGTAAATAGACATGTATATACTCATGTATGCATCTATATCTACATATGTGCATGGATGCATTTGCAATCATAATTCATATAGCGCAAACTTGTGATAAGCACAAGTACACTGCGAAAGGAACCATTGGCTATTTTTCCAAACAATTCCCTCCCCAAAAAAATGGCTAAAAGAAATTGTCTTTTACCAAGCCAATAGCTCAAAATCTCTCAAATGCGAGACCTGTTGCATTGCAAATGCTTGTTCTGTCTCCAAGTAAGTTTTGTCATTTTTCCCTGTTCCTGTGATCCACAAATTTTTATTTGTAAAACAAATAATGTTAGTTCAATGTGGTGATTTTAATGCTGAATTAATGTTTTATAAAACATTGTTCCCTGCTTTGCTGGAGACGTTTAGAAAAATTTGGCTCACGTTTTTGTTGAGATGTGAAAGTGGAACCACAAGTAGGGCTGTTCCTGCCTGACAATTGTATATCACGCTTAATATTTTATAGATGATTTCCTATCGTCCGCTATTACAGAAGTCCACAGAGGAGGCATCAGAACACCATGGGAGAGGTTTTAACCTATCTAATATTTAAGATCGGGCATGCTGCAGCAGTCTGCAGTTACTGAAGCCAAACTATCTGAAAAGTAGGTAGAATGACTTCAGTGCATTCCAGTAATATGGGATGGAATCAATGACAGATATAACAATTTCTCAATGGCGGGCCTAATCAATAAATGGAGGAAAATAATATATTTTCTGCCTCAGGCTAAAAAAGGTTGACCTCATAGTTTATCCAATGTGGGCATCCAATCCTTAATTTATTGAAGAAGAGGGCCGGTGCCCAAAGCTTTGCTCAGAAGCCCATGGCCAGCACCGGCGCACAGAATACCAGGGCTGCATAGTCTGGAATCAACCATGTGTCTTTACCTGACCAGACACCTCCAGCCCCACTATCTCTCTCTTGCAGGTTCCTGCTTTCTCTCTCTTTCTCATTCTGTCTCCGTTGTGCGTTTTCCCTCTCTTGCTCTCAGGAATTGTTGGATGAGGAAATATACATGTCAGTCCCAAAAATGAGTGCTGGTGACCCTGCCAGCAACCACCAGCTCAAATTAAGCACTGTGTGAATCAAAACTGTGTTCAGTATCCTGTATCACCCTGCAGGTTATCTGTTTCCTCATTAAAGGTGGTGTAAAAAATAATGTTGGGTGTTGAGAGGCAATGTCAATAGAATGGACGATGTAATTGGGAGTCACATATTTTTAATTATCCTGGAGAAGTTTGTAAAATCCGTAAATTCTGTATCACCTGTAATTTACAAAATTCATGAAATTTTGCATCCTTTTCACCCTGCAAGAGACTGGTTTTCACATAAAATGATATGCAAGAACGGTAATACTGCATCCAATAACTTTTAGCCTCAAACCGGTCTCAAGCTGGCATTTTGTGTTCCTTCTGAACACAAGGTATGGATCACTGACAAAATATCGAAGGTCAAAAAATCGACCTACAAAAATATCGCAACAAAAATATCGATGTCAATAATATCGATGTTAATAATCTCGAAATCCTATCTACAACATGGTAAGTACAAAAATATCGAAAAAACAATATCGATTGTCAAAAATATCGTTATCAAAAATATCGTTTTTTTTTGTTAAAAATAATATGTAAAATAAACTAAATAATACTTATAATTAAAATAAACATAGTTAAAAATATTTTATCATTTTTAAATTAATAAGTAACATATATAATTAAATAAAACATTAATTAAACATATACATATAATATATATACTTACTTTATAATGAGTTTCAATAATTATTTTAATAAATTATAAATTATTAAAAAATATTATAAATTACAAATACATCTATACACATAAAACAATAACATAAATAAAAATTAAATAATTATAATAACAAATTAAAAACATTAAATTTACTTTTAATATTTTGAAAATTAATTATATACTATATTAACTAAAATAATACAAAAAATATTAAATAGCGTAGGGAATAAAACTACTATTACAACCCCCAGACAGTGCAACAGTAGGGAAAGTGTTGGATAGCGTAGGGGTAGAAATTACTATTCCCACTCCAGGGGGTGCAACAGTAGGGAAAGCGTTGGATAGCGTGAGGGTAAAAATTACTATTCCCACTCCAGTGAGTGCAACAGTAGGGAAAGTGTTGGATAGCGTAGGGGTAAAAATTACTATTCCCACTCCAGAGAGTGCAACAGTAGGGAAAGTGTTGGATAGCGTAGGGGTAAAAATTACTATTCCCACTCCAGAGAGTGCAACAGTAGGGAAAGTGTTGGATAGCGTAGGGGTAAAAATTACTATTCCCACTCCAGTGAGTGCAACAGTAGGGAAAGTGTTGGATAGCGTAGAAGTTACAAATAACATACTTATAAATAAATTAATTTTTAAAATAATTAATTAATTATTAAATAACTCTAAACTATTTACCAATAAATAATTATTAAAAACATAATTACCAATAGAAAATTTATTAACAATAAACTAATAATAAATACCAATACATAATAATTAATAAATATTAATTACTAAATAATAAATATTGAACAATAAAATATTTTTAATAACAAAAAACATATAAATTATTAAACTTAATTACCAATTAACTAATATTAAACAATTAAATGCTTTTTTATACCAATAATAATAAGTAAACATTAATTATCAATTAATAAATAATTCTTAATATATTAATTAAATTTATCAATAAATAATATTTAATAATATTTATTTACCAATTAATAATAAAACAACAATAAATTAATTTTTAGAACCAAAAAATTGTAATTTAAAAAAATTACCCATTAATAATTAATATCCAATAAATTAATTATCAATGCCCAAAAATAAATTTAATAATTACTTAATTAGATTTCAATTACTTCCAAAAGTATTCCCCTATAAACGCACAACACACTCCAATGATAAAATAATACACTTAACATAATGATCAATTAATCAATTAATAAAAATGAATAACTAATTAATAATTAATTACCAATTAATAATAATTGATTACCAATTATTAATTAATTAACAATAATATAATTATCAATACCAATTAATTAAAATTAATTATGTTAATTACATTTAAATTACATGATGATCAATTAATGAATTAAT
Source organism: Calotriton arnoldi (assembly GCA_963921515.1). NCBI lineage: Eukaryota > Metazoa > Chordata > Amphibia > Caudata > Salamandridae > Calotriton > Calotriton arnoldi. The sequence continues at coordinate 127,154 of CAWUFW010004769.1, forward strand.
AAAAATTAATCACCAATTAATGAAAATTAATTACCAATTATTAATTCATTAACAATTATATAATTATCAATAACAATTAATTAAAATAAATTATAACTTAATTACAATTAAATTACTTCCCACCCTATTCCCTATAAACCCACAACCCGCTACAGAACTTAAACGCAAAAAATAATTAAAATTAATTTATAATTCCTAAAAATTAATAATTAATTTAGTATAATTAAATTACTTCCCACCCTATTCCCCTATAAACCCACAACCCGCTACAGTACAAAAAAAAATGTAACTTACATTTTTTTTTATTAACATATAAAAATTGTATACATATATTTTTAAACAAGTAGAACACTTAACAAAAACACATATAACACATACATATTAAAAACATAACAAAATACATAACAATAATACAAATATCGATATTAGCAACATCGATATTAAAAAATTCGATATTACTTACCTTAGGATTCGATATTCTGTCCCTTCGATATTTTAACTTCGATATTTTTGTATATCGATATATTATTTCGATATTTTGTCTGCTCACCACAAGGTATGCCCACGCGAGAGATGGCAAACCATACTTTGCATAATTTGACATTATTTCATGAAATTTCAGGGGAAAAAATATGCAATTTTGTATACCCGTACTCAGTAACATTATTTTTTGTGTGAAACCAGTAAGATGAGAGCCAGGAGGTGAGCGCTAGGACAAGAGAGCTAGGGGGTGAGAGCTAGGGCGACGAGAGCTAGGAGAAGAGAGCTAGGGAGGTGAGAGCTACGAGAAGAGAGCTACGAGAAGAGAGCTACGAGATGAGAGCTAGGAGATGAGAGCCTGGGGAAGAGGGGAGTTAGGGGATGAGAGCTATGGAGGTGAGAGCTAGGGAGATGAGAGCTAGGGAGATGAGAGATAGGGAGATGAGAGATAGGGAGATGAGAGCTAGGGAGATGAGAGCTAGGGAGATGAGAGCTAGGAGATGAGAGCTAGGAGATGAGCTAGGGGATGAGAGCTAGGGGAAGAGGGGAGTTAGGGGATGAGAGCTATGGAGATGAGAGCTAGGGAGATGAGAGCTAGGAGATGAGAGATAGGGAGATGAGAGCTAGGAGAAGAGAGCTAGGAGATGAGAACTAGGAAAAGAGAGCTAGGGAGATGAGAGCTAGGGAGATGAGAGCTAGGGAGAAGAGAGCTAGGGAGAAGAGAGCTAGGGAGTAGAAAGCTAGGGAGAAGAGAGCTAGGGAGATGAGAGCTAGGAGAAGAGAGGTAGGGGTGAGAGCTAGGGAGATGAGAGCTAGGAGAAGACAGCTAGGGGTGAGAGCTAGGAGATAAGTATGGAAGAGAGCTAGGGGAAGAGAGCTAGGGGAAGAGAACTAGGAGATGAGAGCTAGGAGATGACGGCTAGGGAGATGAGAGCTAGGGGGTGAGAGCTAGGGAGATGAGAGCTAGGGAGATGAGAGCTAGGGAGATGAGAGCTAGGGAGATGAGAGCTAGGGAGATGAGAGATAGGGAGATGAGAGATAGGGAGATGAGCGCTTGGAGATGAGAGCTTGGAGATGAGAGCTAGGGAGATGAGGGCTAGGGAGATGAGGGCTAGGGAGATGAGGGCTAGGGAGATGAGAGCTAGAGGATGAGAGCTAGGAGATAAGTATGGAAGAGAGCTAGGAGATGAGAGCTAGGAGATGAGAGCTAGGAGATGAGAGTTAGGAGAAGAGAGCTTGAAGATGACGGCTAGGGGAAGAGAGCTAGGAGATGAGAGCTAGAGGATGAGAGCTAGGAGATGAGAGCTAGGAGATGAGAGCTAGGAGACGAGAGCTAGGAGACGAGAGCTAGGGGAAGAGAGCTAGGGGAAGAGAGCTAGGGGAAGAGAGCTAGGAGAAGAGAGCTAGGAGATGAGAGCTAGGAGATGAGAGATAGGGAGATGAGAGCTAGGAGAAGAGAGCTAGGAGATAACTAGGAAAAGAGAGCTAGGGAGATGAGAGCTAGGGAGATGAGAGCTAGGGAGATGAGAGCTAGGGAGAAGAGAGCTAGGGAGAAGAGAGCTAGGGAGTAGAAAGCTAGGGGATGTGAGCTAGGGAGAAGAGAGCTAGGGAGATGAGAGCTAGGAGAAGAGAGGTAGGGGGTGAGAGCTAGGGAGATGAGAGCTAGGAGAAGACAGCTAGGGGTGAGAGCTAGGAGATAAGTATGGAAGAGAGCTAGGGGAAGAGAGCTAGGGGAAGAGAACTAGGAGATGAGAGCTAGGAGATGAGAGCTAGGAGATGACGGCTAGGGAGATGAGAGCTAGGGGGTGAGAGCTAGGGAGATGAGAGCTAGGGAGATGAGAGCTAGGGAGATGAGAGATAGGGAGATGAGAGATAGGGAGATGAGAGATAGGGAGATGAGCGCTTGGAGATGAGAGCTTGGGAGATGAGGGCTAGGGAGATGAGGGCTAGGGAGATGAGAGCTAGAGGATGAGAGCTAGGAGATAAGTATGGAAGAGAGCTAGGAGATGAGAGCTAGGAGATGAGAGTTAGGAGAAGAGAGCTTGAAGATGACGGCTAGGGGAAGAGAGCTAGGAGATGAGAGCTAGAGGATGAGAGCTAGGAGATGAGAGCTAGGAGATGAGAGCTAGGAGATGAGAGCTAGGAGATGAGAGCTAGGAGATGAGAGCTAGGAGATGAGAGCTAGGAGATGAGAGCTAGGGGAAGAGAGCTAGGGGAAGAGAGCTAGGGGAAGAGAGCTAGGGGAAGAGAGCTAGGGGAAGAGAGCTAGGAGAAGAGAGCTAGGAGATGAGAGCTAGGAGATGAGAAATATTTGAAGAGAGCTAGGAGATGAGAAGTAATGGAAGAGAGCTAGTAGATGAGAGCTAGGAGATGAAAGCTAGGCGAAGAGAGCTAGGAGATGAAAGCTAGGCGAAAAGAGCTAGGAGATGAAAGCTAGGCGAAAAGAGCTAGGAGATTGGAGCTAGGAGAGGAGAGCAAGGAGAAGAGAGCTAGGAAATGACGGCTAGGGGGAGAGAGCTAGGAGAAGAGTTAGGAGATGAGACACAATGGAAGAGAGCTAGGAGATGAGATGTAATGGAAGAGAGCTAGGAGACGAGAGCTAGGAAATGAGAGCTACAAGCTGAGAGCTAGGAGATTATGGCTAGGGGAAGAGAGCTAGGAGATGAGAGCTAGGAGCCGAGAAGTAATGGAAGACAGCTAGGAGATGAGAAGTAATGGAAGAGAGCTAGGAGATGAGAGCTAGGGTAAGAGATCTAGGAGATGAGAGCTGGGGAAAGAGAGCTAGTAGAAGAGAGCTAGGAGATGAGAGCTGGGGAAAGATAGCTAGAGATCAGAGCTAGGAGATGAGAGCTAGGAGAGGGTAGCTAGGGAGGTTGGACCAAAGTGGAAAGCTGTCGGACTCCTCTGATGATACACTGCGCCTCAATTCACAAGTCAAACATGAGATAAACAGATATATGAAAGCAATACACTGTCACATCGCTCATAAATGCCAGCAAATTCCTGACAAAGATGAACAGAAATGTACAGTACAACAACTGCAGAAATCGAAGATGTGCCATCTACTTTATTCTATTAAGCAAGGAAAGCATTGTAATGTAATTGCATTTACATAGCACTTACTGGCACTGACAAGGTGTTGACGCACTTTGTGTAAGTTAAGTAACATGACTACTCAATGTACATTATATGTCTTCGTCTTGTATTGTAGATGAAGTGGAATAATTATGTCGGTATTGACATGTATATAGCATTCAACACCAAATTAATTGTTTTCTGGTGATTAATAATAAGGGATATTTACTACCAATAGATTTGATCATTTTATCGAACTCCGAAAACAGAACTTTTAAATCACCTCTAATGGCCTGTGCATGGGATTCAAGCCCCACTAAGGTTCAAGTTCAAAATCTTTATTCGGGTACACTTAAAATCATTAATATTATGTCTCTTTGTAAGGGGAAGTAAGAACTGCTTAGTGTACATTGAATAAAAGCCACAAACAATTAGGAAATGCAGTGTAGATTGCCCTGATCTCCCATCTGAGGGGCAAGGTGATTAGTTAAGATTTCTTTGAAAACCCAGAGGGAAGCACAGTAGGTATTTGATTGTTCCAGCCCTATATCGGAACAATAAATTGTGCCCCCAGAGACCCATGTGTCCAAACAGATATCTTGTCACTGGGCTATCAGTTGTCATCTTCGGATAGGCTACCACAGTCGACTTCCTCGTCTCCGTAATCATTCTTTCAGTGTCAGCAAAATCATACAAAGCTTGCTGAAGATGTTTTTTTACAAATAACAATGGAGTGCTCAAGGTCCGTAAATACATGTTGATAGCCAATCTTGTGAAGACTTTCCCCCACTCCTGCTAACCAGGGGATTGCAAAACTGTTATACCTGCTGCTCAGCCAGGGTGACTGTGGAGTGGAATGTTGGTGTGAGAGGTGACCGTGGAATGTTGGAATGGACATCCTTTTATTTACAACAAAGACCTTTGTCCCAACTGAGAAAGTCTTTAATAATATCTCTTGTAAGATTGCCTTCTTATTTTTCCACACTGCTAACCATAGTAAGGGGGGTTGTGCTTTAATAAAATCTTCTATATTTGAAAGGCCCAGTGCATTGTGGCAAATAAAATGGGATGATGAGATGGGGACCGCTAAGACTTTTCTGCAGAACCTATTTTCTTCATTCTGGATGGAGTCGCATTTAGAAATTCCCCAGATCTCTGCGTCATATGTCTCTGTCGGGACACGCTGCATCTTGTGAATTTGCAGCAGGGTTATAAGAGCTCCCCCTCCCATAGGCTGAGGTAGACTAAAAAGTGTTGCAATAGTTTTAATCATTTTGAATCTGCAGTGGGTAGTGTGCAATGACCATGAACTTGTAGCATTGAAAGTAAGTCCTAAGTAAAGAAAAGAGTTAGTGCATTTTCATTTGTTCTCCCCAATGGCAAGAGTGGACAACTGACGTATTCTGGGGCCACAGGACATGATATAAGATTTAGCATAATTTGTATGCATGTCTAAGTCACCCATAATGTCCACAAATCCATGTACTAGGAGGCACAAGGCTCTTGGAGTGCGCTCCATCAACACGGCATCATCCGCATACAAGAGGGAAGGAAGGGGATAGCCTTTGGCTTATGGGACCTCAGGAGTGATAGTAGTTAGGTAAGGGTGGAGATCATTAATATATAAGATACATAAAAGCGGGGCTAAAACACCCCCCTGTCTTACTCCTCAAAAGACTCCTATATCATTAGAGACCTCCCAGTGAACGTTGTGTCTGACTTGTGCCTTCATGTCCCTGTGCAAGTACGCTAAAAAGTGCACCAGTGCTTCATCCATACCACATAGAAGAAGGTTTGACCACAGCTTTGAATGATTTACAGAATCAAATGCTGCAGTCAAATCCATAAAAGCCAAATGCATAGGGCATTGTCTGGCCACAGTATACTTCCCTATAATCAAGGTCAAATAAAACACTGTTCGATCGTCCAGACCCAACTTCTGAATCCATATTGGCAAGGGTAAAGAATGTGCTTCTCCTCTGTCCAATTGTACAGAACCCTTCCTAATATTTCTAATGTTGAGACTATTAAGAAAATGGGCCTGTAACAACCCGGCTACAAGCGGTCACTCTTTTTGAAGTTAGGCACTCTAATAGAGGTAGGCAATGGCCATGAGGTAGGCAATGGGGAGTGGAAAAGAATGTTAAAAAACGTTAGTTAATAACAGCACCCAAAAATTAGGGTTATGCTTATTAAGGTCGATTGGAACCCCGTCTGGGCCAGGGGCTTTGCCACCCGTACACTGTTCTATTGCATTCTCTACTTAGCCCAATACAACTGGGACTCCCGTACAGCTTTGGGCCATACGGAATTCGGAGTCCTCTGGAATGGCGGCATAAATACTCCTCACCAGTTATGTGACAAGTATTCAGGGTCAGTGCCTTGTTCATGCGTCTCATATCAAATACAGCAGGTCCAGAAAGTCTGCTGTTCTTTGTATTAGCCACCGACTCCAGTGAGTCCCACTGTTTAGTTAGAACTTCCCTCTTTCTCCTAGTGGTGACTACTTTATACTCCTTACGTAGAGTTGTAACTTCCTGTGGGTGCCTAGGTTCTGCCATAAGGGCCCTACGTAACTGTTGCTTAACCTTAGAACATACTTTGTCAAACCACCTGGTCTTATTATCGGTTGTGCGCAAAGGTCTCAGTAACATCCCCCTTATATTACGACAAACCTGGATAAAGCACCAGTTACTTGGTGTTCGGTATCCACCTCAAATAAACAAGCCTCAATCAATATTGGGTTCTCCCTAATCACTTTGTAAAAAAGTTGGGCAAGTTCCTCAACTCTCCAGACCAATCTTAAATTGTCAGTGGTCAGATGGAGGTTTCCAGCTGCGCATTCTATCCTGTATTAGGTAGGGGGGTAGTTGGAATACTACCTCAATGGGGTTGTGGTCTCCATAGTGCGATGAGACAACTTTCCCATGCAGCAATGACTCCCCAATCTAGATGCTATAAAAATACAATCTATTGTAGTGCATCAGCCTCTACCTCTAAAGGTGGGGATGGAAAATTCATTTCTACCTGCTGTATCCATTAAATTGTTTAAGTCATGCGCAGCCAGGTACTCCATCAACTCAGACCCTCTATATCAGTGCTATTCAAAAAACATTCTGATGTGTCTAGGATGTCGATACAGTGGGTGCTCAGGGAGGAAGCCTTCAGGGGGAGCTTGGCGTTAAAATCTCCTGCTAATCAAAGCTCTACATTTTGCCCTTTAGCCCCACTGAGGTACATTTCCATGATTGGAAGTTCTGCATGTTGCACCTGGATCTCTGTAACACATGCATGAACAGTGAACACACTGGGTGTCTTGGTAGGACCCAGCATGCAGCCTGCACGTGATGTAACATACATCAACGCCATTTTACAAATGATAGCAGCTTGGGTGCCTTTTTCTTCAGAACTATCTTCCCAGCTCATACAACTGGCCAGCTGATACAGGTATTAGGACAGAACAGTGGGTTCATGTTCATAGTGTGGAAATCTGTCAGCAACTTGAAGGCCACGAGGTCAAACCTTGTTGTGGCTTCCATTCATTTAAGGCTGATAAAAGTATCACAGAGCTGGAAAATAACACATATTTAAAGTGCCGTTAAACTGCAAGTCTGGGAAAATGTATAAAAGCAAGTAAAATAATTTCTGAGTTACAGTTTTGTGCATTTCTATGTGCATATTTGGAAGTTAAAAATGGATTCTGGAAAAAATAGCTGTGCTACTTGTGTGTCAGGTCAAGGCATAATGCATGGATAAGATATTTTCAAGCCTAAAATCGTACAAAGAAATCCCCTTAGTCCAATGCATTTCATTGGAAGAATCAAGCACAAAGAGTATGTTATTGCACAAGCAGGCTCTCGCTAAAATTCAAAAGTCAAGTATCAGAAAGGGATATGATACAGGGGCGGTGCATCCATTAGGGCGCTTGGGCGTTGCCCCACTGCCCACATTCATCATCACAGTGGCATCGGCCATCGGGCGATTCGGGCGCTGGCTGCAGCAAACAAAACTTACGAGGAGGCAGTCAGGATGACCTCTGAAGGGGGTGGGGCAGCACAGCAGCCGGGTTCGTTTGACTGACAACACCAGTGAGTTTGACAATGACAACATGCATTGCAAAGCAAGCTTGCTTGCAATGCATGTTGTCTAGCAAGGGTGGCACTGGTCTCGTCTAGCGCAGCAGAGTGCGCATGTTCGGTTTGGGGCTCAGTAATTTTCAGCCCAGCACGAACATGCGCACTGGCCTGCACAATAGGAGAGCGAGGGTTGCTTCATGTCGCAGCCCCCGGTCTCCTAATGGGCGGGGAGTATCCCCTGCTCAAGCCAATCCTGGCTCTGCTGGAGCAGGGTCTGGATTGGTTGAGAGGCACGCGCTTGCAGTCCTGCCGCGCGTGGTTGGCACTCTGGAATACTCTGTAAGTTGACCAATCACTGTGGCTTATGCAGACAGTGATTGGCCCGATTTCGACAGATTTCTGATGACGACAGGTGGACCTTGACGTCACAGCAGACCGCCGGTGCCACACACGCACGGTGACGCACCTCATGCAGTGTGCTGACTGCTGATCACGACAAACTGGCTGTTGGCGTGGCTGCGATTTGCGATTCAGATCGTCATCGACCGACCGACTGTCATACTAAAAAGTAAGTCTGTACTCAGAGTCAGGACTGTGTCTGTACTTAGTCAAGCTGCTATAAGTTATTTATTTCAAGATTCTGATGAACTTAAGAAGAAGACGAGTAGAGACTAACTTAGTCTCTTCTCGTCTTCTTCTTAAGTTCATCAGAATCTTGAAATAAATAACTTATAGCAGCCAGGGAGGGCCCAGGCCTGGTTGACGTCGTGACGCGGCCGCCGACCCGTTGATTACCTCGGACTGCTTGCCTGAAAGCAGCAGGGGCCTTAAACTCTGGCATGTGGTTTGTGTGCGTGGCACGTTGCCCTGCGTACTAGCCTAGTAACTAAGCCTAGTACGCAGGGCACTGTGCCACGCGCACAAACCACATGCCAGAGCAGGGCCCTGGGAAGCTTTAGTTGGTAGCTGCAGTCCTTTCCAAGGATGGCGGAGTGAGTCCCTGGTGAGCTGGTGCCGGGCGCAACTTCGGTCTGTCAGCGAGGACAGTCATAGATTCATGTTATATAAGGACTTGGGAGTTGGAGATGCTGCTGTGAGTGAGTGAGTTCTGGAGCATGGAATGTAGCCATATGGTGAGACCTGGCACAGGGACTGTAGTTGCCTCTGGGTGAGAGACCTGGAGCGTGGGCCGTAGGTGGCCTTGGTGAGACCTGAAGTTCGGCTTCGGGTGCCTACTAGTAGTAAGATCACAAGCTGATGTTACATTTGGACGATGCCTCAGAGGATCAGCTTCTACTGTGGTGAGACGCGGAGCACGGGCTGCTGCCCCCGGGGTCTGCCATGGAGATGTGAACAGTGGAGCTGGGCGGTACTTGTTCCGACAGTGCACGTCTCCATCCTTCAAGGCAGGACCCGCAGCTGTGGGTCGTGAATGCCCACTTTACCCATATGTGCCCCTTGCCCATCTAAGGAGAAATGCGCATCCCGAGTTCACTTACAGCCAGGCAGCAGTCTTTAATTGCACCCTGCCACCATGGGGAACAGCCGGCTTCCCTCTTTTGAGCAATTGCAATCCTCCTCGCCTGTCGCCTCCCACGCTGATTGATGGAATCAAGGGACAACACCCGATATGATTGCAGAATGCAACTTAAATACACCCTCAATTGTCCAGTGTTGAAGTTTAAAGTACAGATTGAGCAATGAACAGCGCTGAAGATGAGGGAATTTGGTGTGATAACATTTGGACAAGTGTATGAGAGAGACACGTTGGTTTGCCCTGCCAAGTATTGTTGTGATTTAAAAAAACAACTAGGATTAAAACCTACAAGAGAAAAGGGATGTCTAAATTTACAGGACAAATGTTTAAAATATCCACAAGAGTGCATTGAATTTTCCAATGATGTGTAGGCGATTACGTGTCATCTTCTCAGTCCCTCTTTTCTACCACTCCAAGCCTTATTTCTCACTTGCGAGGTGAGGCAGAATATATACAGAACGGCTTCAGGGCTATTAATCCGTCCACAGGTTATGGAAATGCACAACATATGAGCCGATAAACATATAAGAAACAGGAACCCCCTTGTGATTGGTGTGTATGTGGTTGTGTTGTATGAAAGCTGAAATCTTTTGTTTGGGTATACATTTTAACAACGTGCTGCTTCAACATAGATTTCCTACTAAAACATGTTCTTACTTGTTCTGTGTTTTTGTGACAAAATGTTTCTGGTCTGAGCATTGTGGTCCCTTAAATGGTCACTGGGTTGTGATTGTCTAATTTGTCCCATCTGAGTCATATGGTCATGTTGTAGCCTTTTCCTTCCCCTTTCTCAAGGTGTCCTGTAGTTTGGGGCATTTGAAGTAAAAGACGACCTTCTGTAGCAACTCCAAAGTTAGGCTCTGAAACAGCCATGAGCAAGAACTTCTGATTTCCCAATGGCAAGACTCACCACTTTCCCCTTCTTCATGACCTATAATAAACAATCCCCACCCGCAGAAAGGGTCTAGTAAAGTGCAAAAACCTTCCTAACCCTACAAATCTGTGCTACATCTCTTTATAGACCAATAGTTCCTTGTCACTCCTCAGTGGACCAAGTGTGCACTTATCTGGCTCTGTAACCAGTGCTGCTCCTCTGTCGCTTTTGGAGACTGTACTCGTCATTTATCCTAACTGATTCTAGCCAATACATACCTTGTGTGTTCCTCTGTCTCTCCTGGATGAAGCCCAGCAAGCAAGGTTTGAAATCTGCCTGACACTGCCAACTCTTGATGACAAAGGGTCGAATGTCATTTACATGCTTAACGTTAAGCTTTAGATTCAACTGCACTTTTGCCATGATTCCTGCCCATTCTTCTCTTACTAACTCACTATTGCTTCACTTATAGAAAAATATACAAATATGCTAAATTGCCAACTCGCAGCTTTAAACGTTGAATGATGCTAGTTTACGACCTGTTTAGTTGTTTGTTAAATAAAAAACATCTGTGAGGTACTCAGAAATGCATTGTATCTCGAAGTCTGTTATGAAGCTCTGTGGTTATACTGAAGAAGCAGCTACCTATGTTATATGACTTCTCTTTATTAATGTAATAACTGCACTTTTACAATTGCTTTATTAACCTTCCTGCTTTCTCAAATTTGCTTGAAAATGCACCATTCGTCCCCTCTTTTTCAAAATTTTCTCGGGGGGTTGTTCGGGCTCGCTCGCTATGCTCGCTCGCTACGGTGCAGTATGCAAATCATTTTCCGCCCACCAGTTTCAAATGTCACCAGCCACCACTGGATATGAATGAAGGCAGAGGAAGGGTGAGGTGGGGGATACATGCGTTAGGACATACATTCAACCAGATTAGAACATACGATGAGTATTGCTCATGCAGGAATCTGCCCCATGAACTATGCACTCCACCCTAATAATATATCCAGAATGGTGACCTCAGCAATGACGTGCCACAGGAAGGCCAGATCCGAAGAGGGGCTGTTTTCCATGCTGACTACAGGGAGAACAGATTCCTACTGAAGGTCCTACGTTTAATAATGAAAATATATTTTACCTCTAAATAAGTCTCCTAGCTGGAATGAAAATACATTTTTGCTACCTAAGGAAATCCTTTTGCACCCAACATCCAAAAGTTGGGATTTCAATACTTCAATTCCAAATCTTAACTGAAACCCTACATTGGGGTACAACTTTGTTATAAGAATTGCTTTAGGGTGGGCAGGCGTAGTAGTGGCAGTTGCAGTGATATCACTTTCTGTAGAGATACATGCTGGGTAACGAGGTCCTCTTGTCTGGTTACTGTTTTATATCTGATGTCTCTTGTGTCGACCTATGTGTTGTGTTCATGAACTGCACAATCCATTGCTGCTTGTGGCACTCGTTAAGGGTGCCCAATCCTTGTTAAATAAAGAATGTACTGCTTTGCTCGTTTCAGATATATTCTCTATATAAAGGTTATAATTTTTTTTTTTTAATTCAAAGACACTTGGCACGCCTCCACAGCTTAAAGGCATTCCCTTCAGCAGCATAGATCACTCCACTTACAGTGGTTCTTCACCACCTACAAAACCGCCATGACAGAATACCACCAACGCATCAGATCCACAAAGAGAAACTTCATCCAGGACAGAATCCTCACCAACTCCCGCAACTCGAAGGAACTCTTCAGCATCATACAAGAATTCACCAAACCCCCAAGCGAAGCCTCAGACACCCCCCCTCCCCACCCCCAGGATCTCTGCAACAAACTCAGCTCCTACTTCCATCACAAGATCAAGTCCCTCTACGACAACTTCAACGAACAGAAGCAAGGCAGTGACACCACACCTATCTCCAGCAATGCCAGCCAGCTTACCATCACCGCCTGGACCCCTGTCACCACAGAAGACACCGCCAAGACCATGAAGAGCATACACTCAGGAGCCCCCATTGACCCCTCCCCACCGCACATCTTCCACAGACCCGCCGCCGCCATAGCATCCGAACTATGACGAACCATCAACTCCACCTTCGAAACCGGCACGTTCCCCGACGATTGTAAACGCGCAGAAGTCAAGCCCCTCCTCAAGAAGCCCTCCGCAGACCCGACGGGCCTCAAGAACTACAGACCCATCTCTCTCATCCCCTTCGCAGCCAAAGTCACTGAGAAGATCGTCAACACCCAGCTCACGACCTTCATAGAGGCTAACTCGATCCTCGACTCCTCCCAATCCAGATTCCGCAGCAACCACAGAACCTAGACTGCCCTCCTAGCCGCCACGGACGACATCCGCACACTCTCCTCGAACAGGGCCACACGGCGGCCCTCATCCTACTAGACCTCTCTGCAGCCTTCAACACCGTCTCCCACTGCACACTCACCGCCAGACTCCACGACGCCGGCATACAGGGAACTGCCCTAGACTGGATCCACTCATTCCTCACCGGCCGAACCCAAAGAAGCAGACTCCTGCCCTACCTCTCCGAACCCACAGAGATCAGCTGCGGAGTACCCCAAGGATCATCGCTCATCCCCATGCTCTTCAACATCTACATGGTCCCCCGTGCCGCCATTGCGAGAAAGCATGGACTCAGCAGAGTATCCTACGCCGATGACACCCAACTCATCCTCTCCCTCACCAAGGAACCCTACACCACCAGACACAGCTTCCAGGAAGGAATGAAAGACGTTGCTTCCTGGATGAGCAGCAGCTGCCTGAAACTCAACTCGGAGAAAACAGAAGTCCTCGTCCTCGGATCCACCCCCTCCGCATGGGACAACACCTGGTGGCTCACAGCCCCCGGCAAACCCCCCACACCCACGGACCACGCCCGCAACCTCGGCATCATACTCGACTCCTCCCTCACCATGACCCTACAGATCAACGTCGTCTCCTCCACGTGCTTCAACACCCTCCGCATCCTCCGCAAGACCTTTAAATGGATCTCCCCCGAATCCAGAAAGGCCGTCACCCATGCACTCATAACCAGCAGACTGGACTACGGAAACGCCCTCAACGCAGGGATCAACAAATCCCTACTCCACAAGCTCGAGACCATCCAGAACACCGCCGCCAGACTCATCATCGGCATCCCACTGCAAGACCATATCACCCAGCACCTGCGAGACCTTCATTGGCTCCCCGTCGAAAAGAGAGTGACCTTCAAGCTGCTCACTCACGCCTACAAATCCCTCCACAACACCGGACCGCAATACTTCAACGAAAGAGTCTCCTTCTACATACCCAAGAGAAGCCTCCGCTCTGCCGACCTCGCCCTGGCCGAAACTCCACGCATCCGCAGAGCCAGATCGGGAGCAGGAGCCTACTCCTACATCGCGGCCAAGACCAGAGACAAACTCCCCCTAGGCATCAGAGGACCCCCCACTTTGCAAGCATTCAGGAAGAGCCTCAAGACCTGACTCTTTGGTTGATACGGAGCTGAGTGAAACCCCCCCCCCTTTTTCCCTCAGTGCCTTGAGACCCTCACGGGTGAGTAGCGCGCTTCACAAATACTTGATTGATTGATTCTTTCAAAACTTATGCTTTAGTTTATGCCCAACCCTTATGCCATGCCCTGTAGAAAATATTTTCGAAATAATTTAGGTGCCCACCCCTTGCTTATCATCCCACTTAAGGCAGTACTGCCACCTCTTGAAACCCTTGTATTACACTGGCAATTTTATCTATTGCACAGAGGCATGTTTTGTACCTGATTGTGCTTCTCCCGAACAGTAACCACAAGGAACCAGTGGCGGCTCCTCTGCTAAGGCGGAGGAGTGTCGTCCCACTGCTCAAAAGGAAAAATACAATGATAATAACCTATCGTTATTATCATTTTAGTCTTCCTATTGCAGTCAGTGGCGTGGTGGGCGGGGCTGGCCAGAGCGGGGGAGGAGTGGTGTGTACTCCCTAAATGCGCATGAACTGTTTGGCAGGCCCTCTTGGGCCGACCAAACAGTTAATGCGCACTTTGCATGTTCCCACCAGGTGGCAAAACACAGCCTGGTGAGGAACATTCACAGGCTCTCTGTTCCTGTCTGAGCGCCGAACCACGGCACTCAGACCAACTACAACGCTGCACTGCAGCGTTGTGATTGGCTCAGGGGAGCCTGAGTGCCCGGGTGCTTCCTGCTGCCAGCCGGGACAGGAAGATGAAGAGGACGAGGACGGAGGAGAGGCAGCAGCCGGCTGTTAAAGGTAAGTCATTTTTCAAATTACATTCCTCTCCCCCGCCCTACCACCCCCGTCCGGTAGCAGCCGCTACTGCAAGGAACGCATTTACAAATAATTAATTGAAATGGCAAAATCATGCGGGAGCGGTGTCTTGCATTCGGTCAAAATCCAGATCTGAAAATTTTAAAATGTTTTGTTTTTTTGCCTTGGAGAGGCCACTTCCCTTGTACAACCACCCACTGTGGCCTGAGAAACCTTGGGCAGTCCAACAGGCTGTGAGCATGAACTATGCACAGGCACCTGTTATGATCCAGGTTTTATTTACAAAGTAACTTGGAATAGCTTCGTTAAAGAAGATACCTTTCAGATAGCATCTTTAGAAGCCGGGTTTGCTGTTAGGTTTGCTAATAGGTTATGTGAACAACTACAGTGAAGTGCCTCTGAAGAGTGTGAGAAGTAACCCAGCAGGAGAACAGGCACAACACCTTAAACTCAACTCGGTCCACCCGGGGATCTTCAGAATTGAGTTAAAGGGTCAGATGCCCCGGTAAACCCAACAGTCTAGTGGCTCTTCCCTTCCTACACGCCATCCAGAAAATGGCTTTGCCCTGAAGTCTTTAATCTGCATCTGCTTCCAGAGTGGAAATGGTTTGTGGACAAATGTGTGCAGATCAAGTTCCATACTTTCCACGGCAGCCTGGAAGGATCAATCGCCACCCCGGTAGAACATGCACACGACCAGAATATTACACCTTCGAGGGGTGTTGTCTTGCATCTATAAACCGATTTATAGGTAGAAAATAATGTTTTGTCCACCCATAAATCAAGCTTTTTCAGATGTAAATTGAACTTACAAATGTAAATAAATTTGTGAATCAAAGTCATAGTATTTAAGCCAGTGCTCATATTAATGTTGTTATTTTTATTTATTCATTTATTTTATTTGAAAAATGTATGTAACTCTATGGACCCCAAGGTATAGGGGATTTGCATGTCACTTATTTCAGATCACATTGAGCCATATCGTCTAGCTTTAAGCAGAAATCATGGTACAAAGCTCCATGTAAAATAACCAAAGGCACACATTGGAAGAAAACGTGAAGTGAATTATGATGAAGGGAGAGAGGGAGAATAAAGTGGTCCGTCAAATATATTTTTAGGATTTAGTTCTGAACTGTTATATGTTTTAAATGTTTTTCTGAAGGAAGGAGAGTGGGCAGTTTTCTGACATCCAGAGGTAGGAAGTTCCAGGCAGAGGCAGTGGTACCTGTGAAAGATAGCACTGGGCGCAATACCTACAACTAGAGGGCATTTCTGCTTCTCAAAAGACGGAATCAGGTGCCCCACCGGACACCTGCCCACCCAGAATCCTCCAGGAAGGACCAAGCATGGTGACTCCCCCACTTACCTTATTATTAAATCCATTATCAGCACTGGCATTTTCCCACTAGCCTGGAAAAAAGACTCCATGTTGCCACTGTTGAAAAACCCTCTGTGGCTCCTGATTCGGAAGATTATGGACAATGGATGTAAGGTTGCGGTGGTTGTATTAGACCTTTCAGTAGCCTTTGATATGGTGAGCCACTCTGTCCTGAAGCAAAGAGTTTTGAGATAGGAATCGGGGGCATAGCATACAATCTCCTATGCTCCGAGCAGTCAGTCTCCCTAGGAGACTTCATCTCCAGTCCTTTCTCGTTGCTGTGTGGCATCCTGCAAGGGTCATCACTTAGCCCACCTTATTTAACATTGACGTGGTCCTACTCACAAAACGTATAAGATCCTTCGGTTTCTCAACCATCTCCATGGGGGAGGACACACAAATTGTGGTGTCCATCTCTAGCAACATCGAGAAGGTGGCGCATCGGTTCAACAACTATGCGGGCAGTGGTTAGCTGGATGATTAGCCAATGCCTTGAACTGAACTCTGATATAACCGAGGTTCTCCTCTTCGGTAGGGACACCTTCTTTGGAGTGATACTTGGTGGCCACAAACTCCAGGGCCTCTTCCTACCCCAGTTCCCAAAGTGAGAAAGCTTGGAGCTATTTTCGACTCCAAGCTCGCTTTCATAGAGCAGACCAACAAACTGATTTCAACTTGCTTTCAGCAGTTGAAAACCCAGAGAAAAATTCTACCTATCATCCCGCCAGATTTGCATAAAACTGTCATCATTGCCTTCGTCTTATCACAATTGGATTACTGTAATGCTCTATATATGGGCATGCAGATAGGCTCACTCAAAGAACTACAGAGACTGCAGAATGCAGACGCACGGCTCATTAAAAACATCAGGAAATTTGACTCTGTCTCAATAGCCCTAGAGGAGCTGCATTGGCTCCCAATTAAAAAGAGAGTGGCTCTTAAAGCGCTGTGCGCAGTGCACTGAGTGCTCCATCTCACTGGCTCAGCTTATTTAAAAAACAAATTCTCTTGGTATTCCCCCAGAAGATGCCTTCGGTCTGTATCGTCCAAAACAATCAGGGTGCCCCAGAATTTACACTGCCTCGTGGGAAGGCAGAAGCTTTGTCTCTTTTTTGTGAGTTTTATATAGCGCAAACTCTACTCGAAGGTATCAGAGCGGTTTACATGGACACCAGTTGTGTTACAGACAGACACATTCATTTTGTTAGGCACGGGGAGATTAAATGATTTAGCCAGAATCACAGGATGTTGAGCGTCCCTACGGAGACTCAAACCAGGTTCCCCAGCATCGAAGTCGACCGCTCTAGCTGTTAGGCCATTCCACATGCAAGCTCTGGAATCAGCTTTCCTAGCACCTGAGGTACCAGCTAAATCTGATGACTTTAAGGAAGCTCCTTAAAACATGGATCGTTTCTCTTCCCTTGTAATCATAGATCTCCTCTTCACTTGCAGCATTTCTTCATTTCAGACGCGAGCGCCAAGATGCCCTCGGACATTAGTCGCACTCTAAAAATAATAAATATCAAATATCATTATCATATTTTCTAAGACCTCCCAGATCACCAGAAATAAAGAGCAGTTTTATTAAATAAGACGTGTTGCTTTTTTGGAGGACTTTGTAAGGCTGCAAAGTTTGCTCTGGATCGTGGCATTGAGAGGAAGCCAGTGAAGTTCATTATATTGGCGGTGATATAGTCGATTGTGCATGAGGTGGTGATGAGACTAGCCGGTGAATGTACCGCTGCTTTGTGTGGTGTGATACTAGACAAAGAGTTACTACAAAGGACAATGCTCCCAAAAATCGATTCTATATATAAGGAGGGCATGAGCCTTAGTTTGACTTAGTAGACTTGGAGATAAAAATGAGTCAATGTTGCTACCTAGTTAAAGTGTTGCATCATCAGACAGGCATGACAGTGAAACTACCTATTATGCCATGAGGGAAAGCGTGGCAGAGAAGCTTTTAAATTTTAAAGGCCTGATCTAAAGATTGGTGGGTGGTTCAACATGCACCAGGGTGGCAGAGGACATTACATCTACCACCCTGATGGACTACCGCCTACCACATCAAGAGATCACTGTCGAGCCAGCTGTGATATCTGTGCCTTCAGAAGAAAAGCCATCATGGCAGCTCCACTGAAACCACTGCCAGTTTGTTGTGCGGCTGCCTCTTTTCAGGAGGCTGCACACCAACCATTATTGTATTGCAAAAACAAAATCCCAAAGCGTGAGTATGTTACTGAAAAACAAAACACTAATGACACCCACACTCAGGGAGTTTTCACCCAGTGTGCGGAACACATTTTTTTTCTGTTGAAGACCACCATGTTTTTCTTGGCAGTAATGGACAGAAAAAGATACATCAGACTATCTGCTGGAAATCAGGCGGTAGTCGGATGTCCTTATTCCAACTGCTCGTTTCGACTGCAGAGCCAACATCAGCATCAACCTCAGAAAGATGACGGTGCCCTCGACTCATTATAGACTGGTAAACTGAGGGTTTAAATACATGGTACCCTGTCCATCAAACTCGAAATTGGGCCCAAAGAGTCCAGTAGAGAGAGAGTACATTTTTTCCTAAGGCGGAGGTGATGAACAGGATGAATGAACTCTGTCTTTCTAATGGTTTAGCAGAAGCAAATTGTGCAGTGTTCTTGTTCGCATTCTTTCAAGACAGGACTAAAGATGGACAATGTCCTCAATTGTCCGTGCTTTTAGGTATAGTTGATTGTCTTCTGCAGACAGGTGCACAACATCCAATATCCTGACGTACCAGTTCCGAAGCAGAAACCAGACAACCATTTCACTGATCGGAGTTTGTTTTTGAGAACTATAAAACACATAATTATTAAACATTTTCAGATACCTACAACATTTTTGGATTATCATGGGAGCAGCAAAAGCTGAACATTTGGAAATAAAAAAAGACTCCAGCAATGAGAAGCATAGGGTGTTTATGGCCAATTTAATCTCAGTACATCTCACATTTTAAAAGATCAGCATATTTGGTGGAGATCTTCTTCTACGAGTAGTTGATTTGAGCAGGTATGCTTTTGTGGTATTCAGCTCAGGGAGTGCCTGCTATGGTTGGCCAGAGTTTATGCTTCACTGCATATGTCATGAAAACCTTATTTAGTTGGGTAGGTTGATCTGCAAATGCATGTGTTTTTGGATGAGCATTCTTGGTGAGAGCGTAGTAACCAGGAGCGGCGGTGCAGGTAGGAGCAGTGGGACGGGGGGAGGGGGGAGGGGGCAGGGAGTCGACAGACGACAACAAGGGAAAACAAAATTTTAAAAAACAAAAACACCTTGCGCTCGCCATTGCGGCGAGCACAAGTTAAGTGGTTTTCTTAATTTTATTTTACCTCATCATCATCTGTCGACTAATCCCCCCCCCACTGCTTTTACCTACACTGGCCGCTCCTGGTGGTAGCATGTGGTTCAGGTGGGTAGTATGTGTTAAGATTACCCGCTATGGCTGAGTGACTCGCTCAGTGCTTACCTGCTCACCTGCTTCTGCTGAGTAGAGCGTTCCCTAAGCAGCTGATTGGTATGAGTAGCGTTTACCTTGAGCTCCTGCTTTGACTGAGCAGTGTACTCACTGAGGTGTTGCATTGCTTGAGCTATACGTTTGGTTAGTGCCTGCTTTATCTGAGCTGTGCTCTCTGTGTGTTCTTGTGTTGGTTGAGAAGCTTGGGTTGTTATTTAAGCAGAGCCTCACTGTGTCCTTTTTTTGTTTTAATTCCATCTCTGTGAGTATTTGCTTTGAGCAGGTAGTGTACTCAGTGAGTACCAATTTTAGATAAGCCTACAATCAGTGCATTCATTGAAAAGTGACCTCAGTTTGTGCCTGATTCAGTGGGCAGCATTCTTAGTGAGTAGTTGTATAGGTTAAGCAGGTAGGTCAAGCGTTAATTTGTCCTGGTGGTTACCGGTGTTCGGCACCTGCACTTAACTGTCAACACTGGCACTTATGACAGTTGCCACATGGTGGCGCTGTTTGTGTAATTTAGAGATGAGCAAAACAACAGTTGTTTATTAATTCAGTATACATGAAAAACAACTACTAAACGCAGCCAAAGCCATTTTTTTATAGCTTAGGGGCCCTCGAACAATATGAATTGTGACACTTGTATCAGTGTGATGGTTAGTAGTTGTATTGATGCTGTCATTGGCAGCCCTGGCAGTAGCAATGTGTGGTGCAAGCTGCAGAGGCCTCCTAACGACAGCCCTTACAGTTATTTTATTTTTTTACAAATGAAGCACTGAAGCTTTAGCCGTTTAGTTAGGCGACATCCTGGGTGCATACAGGCACTCGGACAGAAGTCTTCTCATGAGTATCTACTTTTGCTGAGCAGCAGGTGCCCTAGCTTCCCACACCCACCAGTGCATGTGTCTTATGCTACCTATCTGGACCACTTTCTCACACTACCCCATAAACCATACTTCTCCTGCTGCCAGCTTCTTATACTGCTCACCAATGCCAACTTCTGCTGCCAGTTTCTTATACTGCTCACCAGTGCCAACTTCTCCTGCTGCCAGCTTCTAATGCTGCTCACCAGTGCCAACTTCTTCTACTGCCCACCGGTGCTAGTGTCACCCGCTGCCCACCAGGGACATCTTCTCATGCTGCCCACCAGTGCCTGTTTCTTATACAGACCACCTGTGCTGTCCTTCACCACCTGCCCACAATGGCTTCCTAGTTATGCTGCTCATCAGTGCCAGATTCTCATTCTGCCCAGCATTCCTATCATCACCAACTGCCCACCAGTGACAACTTCTCACGCCCACGAGTGCGAGATTCTCACACCCACAATCAATCAATCAATCAATCAATCATGTCACTTATAAAGCGCACTACATACCTTGTGCATCCTTATGCACAAGGGCAGGTTCCTTATGCTACCCATCAGTGCCACCTCCCTACACTGCCCAGTAGAGCTAGCGTCTCTTGCTGCCACCTTCTCATGCCACTCACCAGTGCCATCTTCTCATGCCGCTCACCAGTGCCACCTTCTCATGTCGCTCACCAGTGCTACCTTCTCATGATACTCACCATACTCACCAGTGCCACCTTCTCATGCCACTCACCAGTACCACCTTCTCATGCCGCTCACCAGTGCTACCTTCTCATGCCGCTCACCATTGCCACCTTCTCATGCCACTCACCAGTGCTACATTCTCATGCCTCTCACCAGTGCCACCTTCTTATGCCACTCACCAGTGCCGCCTGCTCATGCCGCTCAGCAGTGCCACCTTCTCATGCCACTCACCAGTGCTGCCTTCTCATGCCGCTCCCCAGTTGTACCTTCTTATGCCGCTCACCAGTGCCACCTTCCTTCTCATGCCACTCACCAGTGCCACCTTCCTTCTTATGCCGCTCACCAGTGCTACCTTCTCATGCTGCTCATCAGTGCTACCGTCTCATGCCACTCACCAGTGCCACCTTCTCATGCTGATCACCAGTGCCACCTTCTCATGCCACTCATCAGAGCTACCTTCTGATGCCGCTCACCAGTGCTACCTTCTCATGCCGCTCACTAGTTCCACCTTACTTCTCATGTCGCTCACCAGTGCCACCTTCTCATGCCTCTCTCCAGTGCTACCTTCTCATGCCGCTCACCAGTGCCACCTTCTCATGCCGCTCACCAGTGCTACCTTCTCATACCGCTCACCAGTGCCACCTTCCTTCTCATGCAGCTCACCAGTGCTTCCTTCTCATGCCACTCACCAGTGTCACCTTCTCATGTCGCTCACCAGTGCACCTTCTCATGCCACTCACCAGTGCCACCTTCTCATGCCCCTCACCAGTGGTACCTTCTCATGCTGCTCATCAGTGCCACCTTCCCATGCCACTCACCAGTGCCACCTTCTCATGCCGCTCACCAGTGCCACCTTCTCATGCCGCTCACCAGTGCTACCTTCTCATGCTGCTCACCAGTGCCAACTTCTCCTACTGCCCACCGGTGCTATAGTCACCCACTGTCCACCAGGGACATCTTCTCATGCTGCCCACCAGTGCCTGTTTCTTATACAGACCACCTGTGCTGTCCTTCACCACCTGCCCACAGTGGCCTCCTAGATATGCTGCTCATCAGTGCCAGATTCTCATTCTGTCCAGCATTCCCACATCACCAACTGCCCACCAGTGACAACTTCTCACGCTGCCCACGAGTGAAAGATTCTCACACCCACAAGTGCAGGTTCCTTATGCTACCCATCAGTGCCACCTCCCCACACTGCCCAGTAGAGCTAGAGTCTCTTGCTGCCACGTTCTCTTGCCGCTCAACAGTGCCACCTTCTCATGCTGCTCACCAGTGCCACCTTCCTTCTCATGCCTCTCACCAGTGCCACCTTCTGATGCCACTCACCAGTACTACCTTCTCATGACACTCACCAGTGCTACCTTCTTATGCCGCTCCAGTGCCGCCTTCCTTCTCATGCTGCTCACCAGTGCCACCTTCTCATGCTGCCTGTTTCTTATACAGGCCACCTGTGCTGTCCTTCACCACCTGCCCACAATGGCCTCCTAGATATGCTGCTCATCAGTGCCAGATTCCCATTCTGTCCAGCATTCCCACATCATCACCAACTGCCCACCAGTGACAACTTCTCACGCTGCCCACGAGTGCGAGATTCTCACACCCACAAGTGCAGGTTCCTTATGCTACCCATCAGTGTCACCTCCCCACACTGCCCAGTAGAGCTAGAGTCTCTTGCTGCCACATTCTCATGCTGCTCACCAGTGCCACCTTCTCATGCTTCTAACCAGTGCCACCTTCCTTCTCATGCCTCTCACCAGTGCCACCTTCTGATGCCACTCACCAGTACTACCTTCTGATGCCACTCACCATTGCTACCTTCTTATGCCACTCACCAGTGCCGCCTTCCTTCTCATGCCGCTCACCAGTGCCACCATCTCATGCTGCTCACCAGTGCCACCTTATTTCTCATGCTGCTCACCAGTGCCACCTTCTCATTCTGCTCACCAGTGCTACCTTATCATGCCGCTCACCAGTGCTACCTTCTCATGCCTCTCACCAGTGCTACCTTCTCATGCCTCTCACCAGTGCCACCTTCTCATGCTGCTCACCAGTGCTACCTTCTCATACCGCTCACCAGTGCCACCTTCCTTCTCATGCAGCTCACCAGTGCTTCCTTCTAATGCCGCTCACCAGTGCCAACTTCCCATGCGGCTCACCAGTGCCACCTTCTCATGCCGCTCACCAGTGCCACCACCTCATGCCGCTCACCAGAGCTACCTTCTGATGCTGCTCACCAGTGCTACCTTCTCATACCGCTCACCAGTGCCACCTTCCTTCTCATTCCGCTCACCAGTGCCACCTTCTCATGCCTCTCTCCAGTGGCACCTTCTCATGCTGCTCACCAGTGCCACCTTCTCATGCTGCTCACCAGTGCCAACTTCTCCTACTGCCCACCGGTGCTATAGTCACCCACTCCCCACCAGGGACATCTTCCCATGCTGCCCACCAGTGCCTGTTTCTTATACAGACCACCTGTGCTGTCCTTCACCACCTGCCCGCAATGGCCTCCTAGATATGCTGCTCATCTGTGCCAGATTCTCATTCTGTCCAGCATTCCTGTCATCACCAACTGCCCACCGGTGACAACTTCTCACGCTGCCCACCAGTGCGAGATTCTCACACCCACAAGTGCAGGTTCCTTATGCTACACACCAGTGCCACCTCCCCACACTGCCCAGTAGAGCTAGCGTCTCTTGCTGCCACCTTCTCATTCCACTCACCAGTGCCACCTTCTCATGCCACTCACCAGTGCCACCTTCCTTCTCATGCCGCTCACCAGTGCCACCTTCTGATGCCATTCACCAGTGCTACCTTCTCATGCCACTCACCAGTTCTATCTTCTTATGCCGCTCACCAGTGCCACCTTCCTTCTCATGCTGCTCACCAGTGCTACCTTCTTATGCTGCTCACCAGTGCTACCTTCTTATGCTGCTCACCAGTGCTACCTTCTTATGCTGCTCACCAGTGCCACCGTCTCATGCTGCTCACCAGTGCCACCTTCTTATGCCACTCACCAGTGCCACCTTCTCATGCCGCTCACCATTGCCACCTTCTCATGCCGCTCACCAGTGCTACCTTGTCATGCCGCTCCCCAGTGACACCTTCTCATGCTGCTCACCAGTGCCACCTTCTCATGCCACTCACCAGTGCTGCCTTTTCATGCCGCTCCCTAGTTGTACCTTCTTATGCCACTCATCAGTGCCACCTTCCTTCTTATGCCGCTCACCAGTGCCACCTTCTCATACTGCTCACCAGTGCCACCTTCTCATGCCGCTCACCATTGCCACCTTCTCATGCCGCTCACCAGTGCTACCCTGTCATGCCGCTCCCCAGTGACACCTTCTCATGCTGCTCACCAGTGCCACCTTCTCATGCCACTCACCAGTGCTGCCTTCTCATGCCGCTCCCTAGTTGTACCTTCTTATGCCACTCATCAGTGCCACCTTCCTTCTTATGCCACTCACCAGTGCCACCTTCTCATGCTGCTCACCAGTGCTACCTTTTCATGCCACTCACCAGTGCCACCTTCTCATGCCGCTTACGAGTGCCAACTTCTCATGCGGCTCATCAGAGCTACCTTCTGATGCCGCTCACCAGTGCTACCTTCTTATGCCACTCACCAGTGCTACTTCCCTTCTTATGCCGCTTACCGGTGCCACCTTCTCATGCCTCTCTCCAGTGCTACCTTCTCATGCCATTCACCAGTGCCATCTTCTCATGCCGCTCACCAGTGCTAACTTCTCATACCGCTCACCTGTGCCACCTTACATCTCATGCAGCTCACCAGTGCTTCCTTCTCATGCCGCTCACCAGTGTCACCTTCTCATGCCGCTCACCAGTGACACCTTCTCATGCCACTCACCAGTGCCACCTTCTCATGTTGCTCACCAGTGCTACCTTCTCATGCTGCTCATCAGTGCCACCTTCCCATGCGACTCACCAGTGCCAACTTCTCATGCCGCTCACCAGTGTCACCTTCTCATGCTGCTCACCAGTGCCAACTTCTCCTACTGCCCACCGGTGCTATAGTCACCCACTGCCCACCAGGGACATCTTCTCATGCTGCCCACCAGTGCCTGTTTCTTATACAGACCACCTGTGCTGTCCTTCACCACCTGCCCACAATGGCCTCCTAGATATGCTGCTCATCAGTGCCAGATTCTCATTGTGTCCAGCATTCCCACATCATCACCAACTGCCCACCAGGGACAACTTCTCACGCTGCCCACGTGTGCGAGATTCTCACACCCACAAGTGCTGGTTTTTTATGCTACCCATCAGTGCCACCTCTCCACACTGCCCAGTAGAGCTAGCGTCTCTTGCTGCCACCTTCTCATGCCGCTCACCAGTGCCACCTTCTAATGCCGCTTACAAGGGCCAACTTCTCATGCCGCTCACCAGTGCCACCTTCTAATGCCGTTCACCAGGGCCACCTTCTCATGCCGCTCACCAGTGTCACCTTCTCATGCCGCTCACCAGTGTCACCTTCTCATGCCGCTCACCAGTGCCATCTTCTCATGCTGATCACCAGTGTTACCTTCTCATGCTGCTCACCAGTGCTACCTTCTCATGCTGCTCACCAGTGCTACCTTCTCATGCCGCTCACCAGTGCCACCTTCTCATGCCGCTCACCAGAGCTACTTTCTCATGCCGCTCACCAGAGCCATCTTTTCATGCTGCTCACCAGTGCTACCTTCTCATACCTCTCACCAGTGCCGCCTTCCTTCTCATGCAGCTCACGAGTGCTTCCTTCTAATGTGGCTCACCAGTGCCAACTTCTCATGCCGCTCACCAGTGCCACCTTCTCATGCCGCTCACCAGTGCCACCACCTCATGCCACTCACCAGAGCTACATTCCGATGCCGCTTACCAGTGGTACCTTCTCATGATGCTCACCAGTGCCACCTTCCTTCTCATTCCACTCACCAGTGCCACCTTCTCATGCCTTTCTCCAGTGCCACCTTCTCATGCTGCTCACCAGTGCCAACTTCTCCTGCTGCTCACCAGTGCCAACTTCTCCTACTGCCCACCGATGCTATAGTCACCCACTCCCCAACAGGGACATCTTCTCATGCTGCCCACCAGTGCCTGTTTCTTATACAGACCACCTGTGCTGTCCTTCACCACCTGCCCACAATGGCCTCCAAGATATGCTGCTCATCAGTGCCAGAATCTCATTCTGTCCAGCATTCCCATCATCACCAACTGCCCACCAGTGACAACTTCTCACGCTGCCCACGAGTGCGAGATTCTCACACCCACAAGTGCAGGTTCCTTATGCTACCCACCAGTGCCACCTCCCCACACTGCCCAGTAGAACTAGCGTCTCTTGCTGCCACCTTCTCATGCCGCTCACCAGTGCCACCTTCTGATGTCTCTCACCAGTGCTACTTTCCCATGCCACTCACCAGTGCTATATTCTTATGCCGCTCACCAGTGCCACCTTCCTTCTCATGCTGCTCACCAGTGCCACCTTCTCATGCCGCTCACCATTGCCACCTTCTCATGCCGCTCACCAGTGCTACCTTGTCATGCCGCTCACTAGTGACACTTTCTCATGCTGCTCACCAGTGCCACCTTCTCATGCCACTCACCAGTGCTGCTTTCTCATGCCGCTCCCTAGTTGTACCTTCTTATGCCGCTCACCAGTGCCACCTTCTCATGCAGCTCGCCAGTGCTTCCTTCTCATTCAGCTCACCAGTGCCAACTTCTCATGCTGCTCACCAGTGCCACCTTGTCATGCTGCTTACCAGTGCCACCTTCTCATGCCACTTACCAGTGCTACCTTATCATGCCGCTCAGCAGTGCCACCTTCCTTCTCATGCCGCTCACTAGTGCCACCTTCTCATGCCTCCCTCCAGTGCTACCTTCTCATGCCACTCACCAGTGCCATCTTCTCATGCCGCTCACCAGTGCTACCTTCTCATGCTGCTCATCATTGCCACCTTCCCATGCCACTCACCAGTGCCAACTTCTCATGCTGCTCACCAGTGTCACCTTCCCATTCCACTCACCAGTGCCAACTTCTCATGCTGCTCACCAGTGCCAACTTCTCCTACTGCCCACCGGTGCTATAGTCAGCCACTGCCCACCAGTGACATCTTGTCAGCCACTGCCCACCAGGGACATCTTGTCATGCTGCACACCAGTGCCTGTTTCTTATACAGACCACCTGTGCTGTCCTTTACCACCTGCCTGCAATGGCTTCCTAGTTATGCTGCTCATCATTGCCAGAGTCTCATTTTGTCCAGCATTCCCACATCATCACCAACTGCCCACCAGTGACAACTTCTCACGCTGCCCACGTGTGCGAGATTCTCACACCCACAAGTGCTGGTTCCTTATGATACCCATTAGTGCCACCTCTCCACACTGCCCAGTAGAGCTAGCATCTCTTGCTGCCACCTTCTCATGCTGCTCACCAGTGCCACCTTCTAATTTTGCTCACCAATGGCAGCTCCTCATGCCGCTCACCAGTGCCACCTTCTAATGCCGCTTACCAGGGCCAACTTCTCATGCCTCTCACCAGTGCCACCTTCTAATGCCGTTCACCAGGGCCACCTTCTTATGCCGCTCACAAGTTCCACCTTCTCATGCCGCTCACCAGTGCCATCTTCTCATGCTGATCACCAGTGTCACCTTCTCATGTTGCTTACCGGTTCCACCTTCTCATTCCGCTCACCAGTGCCACCTTCTCATGCCGCTCACCAGTGCCACCTTCCTTCTCATGGCGCTCACCAGTGCCACCTTCTCATGCCACTCACCATTGCTACCTTTTCATGCCACTCACCAGTGCTACCTTCTTATGCCGCTCACCAGCGCCACCTTCCTTCTCAAGCTGCTCACCAGTGCCACCTTCTCATGCTCCTCACCAGTGCCACCTTACTTCTCATTCTGCTCACTAGTGCCACCTTCTCATGCCGCTTACCAGTGCTACTTCTCATGCTGCTTACCAGTGCCACCTTCTCATTCTGCTCACCAGTGCCACCTTCTCATTCTGCTCACCAGTGCCACCTTCTCATGCCGCTCACAAGTGCCACCTTCTCATGCCGCTCACACGTGCCACCTTCCTTCTCATGGTGCTCACCATTGCCACCTTTACATGCTGCTCACCAGTGCTACCTTCTCATGCCGCTCACCAGAGCTACTTTCTCATGCCGCTCACCAGAGCCATCTTTTCATGCTGCTCACCAGTGCTACCTTCTCATACCTCTCACCAGTGCCGCCTTCCTTCTCATGCAGCTCACGAGTGCTTCCTTCTAATGCAGCTCACCAGTGCCAACTTCTCATGCCGCTCACCAGTGCCAACTTCTCATGCCGCTCACCAGTGCCACCTTCTCATGCCGCTCACCAGTGCCACCGCCTCATGCCGCTCACCAGAGCTACCTTCTGATGCCGCTTACCAGTGGTACCTTCTCATGACGCTCACCAGTGCCACCTTCCTTCTCATTCCGCTCACCAGTGCCACCTTCTCATGCCTCTCTCCAGTGCCACCTTCTCATGCTGCTCACCAGTGCCACCTTCTCCTGCTGCTCACCAGTGCCAACTTGTCCTACTGCCCACCGATGCTATAGTCACCCACTCCCCACCAGGGACATCTTCTCATGCTGCCCACCAGTGCCTGTTTCTTATACAGACCACCTGTGCTGTCCTTCACCACCTGCCCACAATGGCTTCCTAGATATGCTGCTCATCAGTGCCAGATTCTCATTCTGTCCAGCATTCCCATCACCAACTGCCCACCAGTGACAACTTCTCACGCTGCCCACGAGTGCTAGATTCTCACACCCACAAGTGCAGGTTCCTTATGCTACACATCAGTGCCACCTCCCCACACTGCCCAGTAGAGCTAGCGTCTCTTGCTGCCACCTTCTCATGCCGCTCACCAGTGCCACCTTCCACCTCATGCCGCTCACCAGTGCCACCTTCCACCTCATGCCGCTCACCAGTGCCACCTTCTGATGCCTCTCACCAGTGCTACTTTTCCATGCCACTCACCAGTGCTATCTTCTTATGCCGCTCACCAGTGCCACCTTTCTTCTCATGCTGCTCACCAGTGCTACCTTCTTATGCTGCTCACAAGTGCCACCTTCTCATGCCACTCACCAGTGCCACCTTCTCTTGCCACTCACCAGTGCCACCTTCTCATGCTGCTCACCATTGCCACCTTCTCATGCCGCTCACCAGTGCTGCCTTCTCATGCTGTTCCCTAGTTGTACCTTCTTATGCCCCTCATCAGTGCCTCCTTCTTTCTCATGCCACTCACCAGTGCTTCCTTCTCATGCAGCTCACCAGTGCTTCCTTCTCATGCAGCTCACCAGTGCCAACTTCTCATGCAGCTCACCAGTGCCAACTTCTCATGCTGCTCACCAGTGCCACCTTCTCATGCTGCTTACCAGTGCCATCTTCTCATGCTGCTTACCAGTGCCATCTTCTCATGCCACTTACCAGTGCTACCTTATCATGCCGCTCACCAGTGCTACCTTCTCATGCTGCTCATCAGTGCCACCTTCCCATGCCACTCACCAGTGCCAACTTCTCATGCTGCTCAGCAGTTTCACCTTCCCATGCCACTCACCAGTGCCAACTTCTCATGCTGCTCACCAGTGCCAACTTCTCCTACTGCCCACTGGTGCTATAGTCAGCCACTGCCCACCAGGGACATCTTGTCATGCTGCCCCCGCAGTGCCTGTTTCTTATACAGACCAACTGTGCTGTCCTTTACCACCTGCCCGCAATGGCCTCCTAGTTATGCTGCTCATCAGTGCCAGTTTCTCATTTTGTCCAGCATTCCCACATCATCACCAGCTGCCCATCAGTGACAACTTCTCACTCTGCCCACGTGTGCGAGATTCTCACACCCACAAGTGCTGGTTCCTTATGTTACCCATCAGTGACACCTCTCCACACCGCCCATTAGAGCTAGCGTCTCTTGCTGCCACCTTCTCATGCCGCTCACCAGTGCCACCTTCTAATTTCGCTCTCCAGTGCCACCTCCTCATGCCACTCACCAGTGCCACCTTCTAATGCCGCTTACCAGGGCCAACTTCTCATGCCGCTCACCAGTGCCACCTTCTAATGCCGTTAACCAGGGCCACCTTCTCTTGCCGCTCACCAGTGCCACCTTTTCATGCCGCTCACCAATGCCACCTTCCACCTCATGCTGCTCACCAGTGCCACCTTCTGATGCCTCTCACCAGTGCTACTTTCTCATGCCATTCACCAGTGCTATCTTCTTATGCCGCTCACCAGTGCCACCTTCCTTCTCATGCTGCTCACCAGTGCTACCTTCTTATGCTGCTCACCAGTGCCACCTTCTCATGCCACTCACCAGTGCCACCTTCTCATGCCACTCACCAGTGCCACCTTCTCATGCCGCTCACCATTGCCACCTTCTCATGCCGCTCACCATTGCCACCTTCTCATGCCGCTCACCAGTGCTACCTTGTTATGCCACTCACTAGTGACACCTTCTCATGCTGCTCACGAGTGCCACCTTCTCATGCCACTCACCAGTACTGCCTTCTCATGCCGCTCCCTAGTTGTACCTTCTTATGCCGTTCACCAGTGCCACCTTCCTCCTTATGCCGCTCACCAGTGCCACCTTCTCATGCAGCTCACCAGTGCTTCCTTCTCATGCAGCTCACCAGTGCCAACTTCTCATGCCACTCACCAGTGCCACCTTCTCATGCTGCTTACCAGTGCCACCTTCTCATGCCACTTACCAGTGCTACCTTATCATGCCGCTCACCAGTGCCACCTTCCTTCTCATGCCGCTCACTAGTGCCACCTTCTCATGCCTCTCTCCAGTGCTACCTTCTCATGCCACTCACCAGTGCCATCTTTTCATGCCGCTCACCAGTGCTACCTTCTCATGCTGCTCATCATTGCCACCTTCCCATGCCACTCACCAGTGCCAACTTCTCATGCTGCTCACCAGTGTCACCTTCCCATGCCACTCACCAGTGCCAACTTCTCATGCTGCTCACCAGTGCCAACTTCTCCTACTGCCCACCGGTGCTATAGTCAGCCACTGCCCACCAGGGACATCTTGTCAGCCACTGCCCACCAGGGACATCTTGTCATGCTGCCCACCAGTGCCTGTTTCTTATACAGACCACCTGTGCTGTCCTTTACCACCTGCCCGCAATGGCCTCCTAGTTATGCTGCTCATCAGTGCCAGAGTCTCATTTTGTCCAGCATTCCCACATCATCACCAACTGCCCACCAGTGACAGCTTCTCACGCTGCCCACGTGTGCGAGATTCTCACACCCACAAGTGCTGGTTCCTTATGCTACCCATTAGTGCCACCTCTCTACACTGCCCAGTAGAGCTAGCATCTCTTGCTGCCACCTTCTCATGCCGCTCACCAGTGCCACCTTCTAATTTCGCTCACCAGTGCCACCTCCTCATGCCGCTCACCAGTGCCACCTTCTAATGCCGCTCACCAGTGCCAACTTCTCATGCCGCTCACCAGTGCCACCTCCTCATGCCGCTCACCAGTGCCACCTTCTAATGCCGCTTACCAGGGCCAACTTCTCATGCCGCTCACCAGTGCCACCTTCTCATGCCGTTCACCAGGGCCACCTTCTCATGCCGTTCACAAGTTCCACCTTCTCATGCCGCTCACCAGTGCCATCTTCTCATGCTGATCACCAGTGCCACCTTCCTTCTCATGTTGCTTACCGGTTCCACCTTCTCATTCCGCTCACCAGTGCCACCTTCTCATGCCACTTACCAATGCTACCTTCTCATGCCGCCCACCATTGCCACCTTCTCATGCCACTCACCAATGCTACCTTCTCATGCCACTCACCAGTGCTAACTTCTGATGCCGCTCACCAGTGCTAACTTCTGATGCCGCTCACCAGTGCCACCTTCTCATGCTGCTCTCCAGTGCTACCTTCTTATGCCGCTCACCAGTGCTATCTTCACCCACTGGCAGCTCCTCTTTCTGTCCACCAGTGCCAGCTTCACACACTGCCCACCAGTGCCAGCTCTTCCTTCAACCTGGCCTCTTTTGCTCAAAATGAAGTCAAGACTAGACTTTGCAGAAACTGCCATCAGGGTGCAATTGGGTACCTTTTTTGATGGTGATTTTCTGGGAAATAGAAGATCTGAGGACTGAAGGCACTGCATCGTGTTCATGACTAGCAAAGAGGCATGGAATGGCTTGTTTAAGAATTCAGAGGCATGCACGAAAATAAACATGCTGTACCCGCTGTGTTTAGCAGTTTCATATTTTGGCTGCTGGGCTTAAGATATCATCAGCGGTCAGTAGTTATCCCAACACAAATACATGCATAGCCAAAATAAAATAAGCTTCTAAATGATTTTATATGTATATTGTCGCAGTACAGAATATTTTGATTTTTTTGACACAGTAAATTGTGAATCAGGATCAACACTAAATATTTTCCCCTAATAAGGTAAGGTGCTTGCGTCCTATATAGAGAGTAGTATAACCGTCATAGCAGTTGCGAATAGTCTCAGATCGCACGGTGAGCCAATTGGGCAGCCAGACATCTAAATGTAGCTTTATTCAGGATTTTGACTTCCATCTCGTCTCATCAGATCTGTCTATCAACATAACGGGATTCAGACCAGCCCTCCCCAAATGCCCAGTGCCCATCACTAACTGGTTTCATGTTGCTATGGTGATCGGGCAGAGACACAGTCTGAGATCGGCGAGACAGTGAGAATGACATTCTACAGTAGGTCTGTTGCAGTTCTGAACAAAATTGAAATAAATGCATTTTGCGAAACAGCAGGGGTGTTCAGTTCGCTGCTATACAGGGGACTCAGTGCAGGTCTCATGTTCGAGTCCAGTTAAAGCTCGCCAGCCTAGGCTGTCTTCATCTGAGGATGGATAAATATATATCTTTTAGTCCTGAAATGCATTATTTCAGCCCCTCGGTGCATGTTTTCATAAGTTATGTAAGCAGCAAGAACAGGTCCCTCTCACGGGTTGTGTCTATATGGCTTGTAATACTGTAAGCTGTGCAGAGAGGTGTGAGTGGATCTGCTGTTCCACGTCATGTATCACATGTGACATGTTTACACTGTAGGGTCTGCAGGGAGGGGCTGTGGGTCTGCTCTTCCACATCATGTATCCCATGTGGCATGTTTACACTGTAAGCTCTGCAGGTAGGGGCGATGGGTCTGCTGTTCCAAGTCATGTAACACATGTGGCAGGTTTACACTGTAAGCTTTGCAGGAAGGGGCGGGTGGGTCTGGTGTTCCACGTCATGTATCACATGGTACGTTTACACTGTACACTCTGCCGGGAGTGGCGGGTGGGTCTGCTGTTCTACATCATGTATCACATGGTACGTTTACACTGTGGCTCTGCAGGGAGGTCTCTGGGTCTGCTGTTCCACGTCATGTATCACATGCGGCATGTTTACACCGTAGGCTCTGCAGGGATGGCGGGCGGATCTGCTGTTTCACGTCATGTATCACATGCAGCATGTTTACACCGTAGGCTCTGCAGGGAGGGGCGGGCGGGTCTGTTCCACGTCATGTATCACATGCGGCATGTTTACACCGTAGACTCTGCAGGGAGGGGCGGGCGGGTCTGCTGTTCCACATCATATATCGCATGCGGCATGTTTACGCCGTGGGCTCTGCAGGGAGGGGCAGGTGGGCCCGCTGTTCCATGTCATGAATCACATGGTACATTTACACTGTGTGCTCTGCAGAGAGGGGTGGTGGATCTGCTGTTCCACGTTCTGTATCACTTCGTACGTTTCACAGTAAGCTTTGCAGGGAGGGGCGGGTGGGTCTGCTGTTCCACATATGTATCACATGTGATACGTTCACAGTGTAGGCTTTGCAGGGAGAGGCTGGTGGGTCTGATGTCCCATGTCATGAATCACATGGTACGTTTACTCTGTAAGCTTTGCAGGGAGGGGGTAGGTCTGCTGTTCCACGTCATGAATCACATGGTACATTTACACTGTGGGCTCTGCAAGGAGTGGCGGATGGGTCTGCTCTTCCATATCATGTATCACATGCAGCATGTTTAGAATGTAGGCTCTGCAGGGAGGGGCGGGTGGGTCTGCTGTTCCATGTCATGTATCACATGTGGCATGTTTACATTGTGGGCTCTGCAGGGAGGGGCGGTGGGTCTGCTTTTTCACATCATATATCACATGTGGCATGTTTAGACTGTAAGCTCTGCAGAAAGGGGCGGTAGGTCTGCTGTTCCACATCATGTATCAGATAGTACGTTTACACTGTAAGCTCTGCAGGGACTGGTGATGGGTCTGCTGTTCCATGTCATGTATTACATGTGGCATGTTTACATTGTAGGCTCTGCAGAGAGGGGCCTTTGGGTCTGCTTTTTCACATCATATATCACATGTGGCATGTTTACACTGTAGGCTCTGCAGGGAGGGGGTTGGGTCTGCTGTTCCATGTCATGTTTCACCTGTGGCGCATTTACATTGCAAGCCTGTGCAGGGAGGGGCGGGTGGGTTTGCTGTTCCATGTCATGTTTCACATGTGGCACATTTACATTGTAAGCTCTGCAAGGAGGGGCGGGTGGATCTGCTTTTGCACATCATATATCACATGTGGCATGTTTACACTGTAGGCTCTGCAGGGAGGGGCAGGTGGGTTTGCTGTTCCACACCATGTATCACTTGTGGCATATTTACACTGTAAGCTCTGCAGGGAGGGCGGTGGGTCTCCTGTTCCATGTCTGAATTACATAGTATGTTTACACTGTAAGCTCTGCAGGGAGTGGCGGGTGGGTCTGCTGTTCCATGTCATGTATCACATGTGGCATGTTTAAACTGTAGGCTCTGCAGGGAGGGGCAGGTGGGTCTGCTGTTCCACACCATGTATCACTTGTGGCATATTTACACTGTAAGCTCTGCAGGGAGGGGCAGTGGGTCTCCTGTTCCATGTCTGAATTACATAGTATGTTTACACTGTAAGCTCTGCAGGGAGTGGCGGGTGGGTCTGATGTTCCACGTCATGTATCACATGCGGCATGTTTATACTGTGGGCTCTGCAGGGGGGGCAGGTGGGTTTGCTGTTCCACGTCCTGTATCACATGTGGCATGCTTACACTGTGGGCTCTGCAGGGAGGGGCGGTGGTTCTGCTTTTCCACGCTATGTTTCACTTGGCACATATACATTGTAAACTCTGCAGGGAGGGGCGGGTAGGTCTGCTGTTCCACGTCATTAACCACATGGTAAATTTACACTGTGGGCTCTGCAAGGAGTGGCGGGTGGGTCTGCTGTTCCACATCGTGTATCACATGCAGCATGTTTAGACTGTAGGCTCTGCAGGGAGGGGCTGGTGGGTCTGCTGTTCCATGTCATGTATCACATGTGGCATGTTTACATTGTAGGCTCTGCAGGGAGGGGGTTGGGTCTGCTGTTCCATGTCATGTTTCACCTGTGGCGCATTTACATTGCAAGCCTGTGCAGGGAGGGGCGGGTGGGTTTGCTGTTCCATGTCATGTTTCACATGTGGCACATTTACATTGTAAGCTCTGCAAGGAGGGGCGGGTGGATCTGCTTTTGCACATCATATATCACATGTGGCATGTTTACACTGTAGGCTCTGCAGGGAGGGGCAGGTGGGTTTGCTGTTCCACACCATGTATCACTTGTGGCATATTTACACTGTAAGCTCTGCAGGGAGGGGCGGTGGGTCTCCTGTTCCATGTCTGAATTACATAGTATGTTTACACTGTAAGCACTGCAGGGAGTGGCGGGTGGGTCTGCTGTTCCATGTCATGTATCACATGTGGCATGTTTACACTGTAGGCTCTGCAGGGAGGGGCAGGTGGGTCTGCTGTTCCACACCATGTATCACTTGTGGCATATTTACACTGTAAGCTCTGCAGGGAGGGGCGGTGGGTCTCCTGTTCCATGTCTGAATTACATAGTATGTTTACACTGTAAGCTCTGCAGGGAGTGGCGGGTGGGTCTGATGTTCCACGTCATGTATCACATGCGGCATGTTTATACTGTGGGCTCTGCAGGGGGGGCAGGTGGGTTTGCTATTCCACGTCCTGTATCACATGTGGCATGCTTACACTGCGGGCTCTGCAGGGAGGGGCGGTGGTTCTGCTTTTCCACGCTATGTTTCACTTGGCACATATACATTGTAAACTCTGCAGGGAGGGGCGGGTAGGTCTGCTGTTCCATGTCATGTATCAAATGTGGGATGTTTACACTGTGGGCTCTGCAGGTGCGGGTGGGTCTGCTTTTCCACATCATGTATCACATGCAGCATGTTTACACTGCAGGTAGAGGCTGTGGGTCTGCTGTTCCACGTCATGTATCACATGTACGTTTACATTGTAATCTCTGCAGGGAGGGGCCGGTGGGCCTGCTGTTCCATGTCATGTATCACATGTGGTAGGTTTACACTGTGGGCACTGCAGGGAGGGGTGGGCGGGTCTGCTGTTCCACATCATGAATCGCATGGTATATTTACACTGTAAGCTCTGCCGGGAGGGGCGGGTAGGTCTGCTGTTCCACACCTTGTATCACATGCGGCACATTCACATTGTAAGCTCTGTATGGTGGGGCGGTGGGTCTGCTGTTTACATCTTGTAGCACATGCGGCACATTCACATTGTAAGCTCTGCATGGAGGGGCGGTGAGTCTGCCGTTCCACGTCCTGTATCACTTGTGGTTCATTTACACTGTAGGCTCTGCAGGGAGGGGCGGGGGTCTGCTGTTTCACGTCATGTAACAAATGCAGCATGTTTACACTGTAAGCTCTGCAGGGAGGGGCTGGTGGGTCTGCTGTTCCACGTCATGTATCACATGCAGCATGTTTACACTGTAAGCTCTGCAGGGAGGGGTGGTGGGTCTGCTGTTTCATGTCATGTATCACATGCAGCATGTTTACACTGTAGGCTCTGCAGGGAGGGGCGGGGGGTCTGCTGTTTCACGTCATGTAACAAATGCAGCATGTTTACACTGTAAGCTCTGCAGGGAGGGGTGGTGGGTCTGCTGTTTCATGTCATGTATCACATGCAGCATGTTTACACTGTAAGCTCTGCAGGGAGGGGTGGGGGGTCTGCTGTTTCACGTCATGTAACAAATGCAGCATGTTTACACTGTAAGCTCTGCAGGGAGGGGCTGGTGGGTCTGCTGTTCCACGTCATGTATCACATGCAGCATGTTTACACTGTAAGCTCTGCAGGAGGGGTGGTGGGTCTGCTGTTTCATGTCATGTTTCACATGTGGCACATTCGCATTGTAAGCTTTGCAGGCTTCGCGCCTCCTAAAAGACAGGTATTACTGTAATTTGTGTAAGGAGGTCCCTCTCATCCCTGGGGAGGGAGAGAAGTATTGTAATGGTTTGTATTTTATGGTTTATTATATGTATTTTATGGTTATTTATATCCCACTTCCCATATCCCTTTACGGATCTATATCTATATATGGCCAGGGCAGATTTTCAATTATACTGGAGACATTTTGGTAATTTGACATTATTCTTAGTGCTAATTATATGATTACTCCTGCTCGCATGATTGGGGGGGGCGGGGATCTGCTCACAATTCGTGTTCTGCTACATTTAGCACTATTTCTTAGTGCAAACATGCATCTTTGCATCCATTTTGGGTGCAAGGGTGCATTTTGTGCTAAGAAAATAGCACTAATGCCGGGAGTATGTTGGGGAAAAATCCTACCCCAAGAGCACAACGAGTGGGTGCGAGAGGCTGCTTGCGCTCGCTATTTGTGATCTGTTCAACTGAGCTCTATTTCTTAGAGCAAAATGCATCCTCGAGTTCATTGTGGACACAAGCTCGTATTTTTGCACTATGAACTAAGTGCTAAATGCAGAATAATTCTTCTTGCGTAATTCCACGTAATCTTGCTGAATTCTTAGGTAATTCCATGTGATTGTGCTACACAGAATTACGTGAGTTATATATATCGCCAAGGCATATCTACATGGGTTAGGTATAGAAACCTATACTTTCTCACCTTTCAATATTTTGTCCTACAATATTGTGTCCACAATATTTGATGGCATTCATTGATGGCCAATTGCTGATAGATATGTTTTTGTAAGCTCCTATTGGCTAACTCAGTGCTTAATTTGTGTCTGTGTTTGCTGGCGCTGAGCACTGCCACCTATTTATAAACACCGGCACTTAATTATGACTGTCTACCACATGGTGGCACTGTCTGTCTATTTCTAAGACCAGCAAACCTTTTCACACCTCCATATACTTAAAAAACATAATGAACTAATGCTCCAAGTCTATCCTTAGCACTCAAGGTGGCCTGGAATAGTTCAAATTGTCACACTTGTATAAGTTGGGCCCCAGCACCTACCTTTTTACAAATTACCCACTGGGCTAACCCACCCAATTTATGAAAGGAAACTCACAAATTTATTGAATAAAAATTTTATTTTTCATATTGATTATTTTTCATATTGATTGTATGTCCTCTCTCTTACTATTTTCACTCCGACTGAAAGATGTGTTTTACAGTAAACGCTCCAGAGAACTTCTTCTCGCAGCTGCTAGCAAAATGTAAAAATTTTTAAAGGGTATGTTGTGTCATGATGTGTTATGTTTTGTTTTCAGTATTTCAACTGCATACTTTCAGCATTTCTACAGTACTCTAGTGCAGTGTGAGTATGGATGTGCTTTCCATTTGTTTCTGGGACATGATTTAATGTATCAAGTTTAATGAGAAAACAAAATGTGTCAGATCCAGATCGGGGTCTTCGTAGTATGGTGAATGTCTGTCCTTTGCTCAGACTGATTAGACTATTCTCAACAGTAGATTTGCCTGCCAGTGAAGTAGCTTGAAGCAATGTTGGGCCAGATGTACATACTAATAGGTTGGTTTGCAAATTACCGATTCGTAGTTGGTCGCAATTTGGCGTACCGCATGAATATTAATGAGGTATGTCACAAACTTCAATACACTATGATTCGCCATCGCGGGATTGGCGGCCTGCTGGGGTCAGCAGACCACCATGTTTGTGATTGCTTTTTAATAAAGCAATCTTTTTATTTTTTATTTAATGCAGCGAAATGGGACTGGGTTTTAATAGAAAATATTTGTATTCTTTGTTCATTTAGAAGGAGGCAGTGGTCCTCCTAAACAAGCTTTTTTTGCATTCAAAAAGTGGGGATGGGTTGCCACTACACATTTGTAGTCAGTAAAATATTAATGTTTTTGACTGGAATTCAGTCATAAAGCATTAATACATACCATTTTGATTCGGTATTTGGAAGGGGCACCCTAAACACACCCCTTCCAAATACTGAATCTGTATTTGTCCGCAAACCCAAATTGCGATTCGGTAACGTGTTACTGAATCACAGTTTGGGTTTCATACATACCAATAGGCTTTCTTGTGGTAGCAAGGGTGCCAACTATGCGAATGAGTCCATTTGCGAACACATAAAAGCTAATAAATCTGGACCCTTGTGCACAGGGGGGTGTCACTTGTTTCAGCCTGCTTGTTCACAATGTTTCTAGGGTGTTTATTGCTGTGGTGGATTGGACATGCTGTTTAGTTGGGAAGGCTTTGCCAGCTAATGGCGTCAGTGTGAAGTTTCATGCCTGCAGTTGTCAGGTCTGTATAATGTATTCTGTTGGATTTCGATAAATTATAAGGATACATGGACATGATGGAAGAATATGCTTGTTTGCTTGAAAAACGGCTATTAACACTACGCTATCAAAGAAACCCACTGTGGATCTGTCATTGCTAGCTAACTTTAGGCCAATATCTTTTTTGCTTCTCTTGGATAAAATAATTTTAAAAAGCAGCGTATGCTCAGCTATCTGATTGCATGGAGAATAACATACTTCTTGAGCCTACTGAGTGGGAATTCAGAACAGCACATAGCACGGAATCTGGACTTTTTGCAATTGCCGATGATCTCAGACTTTTCTTGAACCAGGCAGGCATGGCCACTCTGGTCCTTTTGGAGTTATAATCATTCTTTAAGACTGTATATTATTCCGCACTGCTGCCTAGAATACGAATTTGCCATCTGTAAAAAAGCACTGGAATGGCTTTATCTGTAGGGGTGGATGAAATATTCTGTTCTGCCGGAGAAATTGGCGGAGTTTTGGCGACTCATAACGTGAACTTCCAGCCAAAATCCACCAATCCCCATGTGGCAGAATTTTTTCTTGCTCCAGAACAGTAGTTAGCGTGTGCGAGCAAGAGTTGCCCTCCACTAGCGCGATTTCCAGTCGCTAGGAGGACATCTGGTGAGATTTTTCTAACGTGGGTGGTCAGAAGGCTACCGCTCGAGTCGAAAATCTGCTTGAGCGGCAGCAAAATCAACTCGAGTAGCTGCACCCTCGGGCGCACCACATGGTGCCATTCGCGCTGATTTTTCAGCACAGAACGTGCTCCTGTGCTAAATCACTGCGCGAGCAGTGCGATGTGTCTTTTTCCGCCCATTGGCGGAACTCTGCAGTATCTTGCAGGGTTTTTATGTAACGCAGCGGAATTCCACGGAGTCAAATTTTGTGAGTGCAGTCCACCCCTATTCAACTGTTTCTTTCTGACAAGTCTCACTGCCATTCAATCAGATTCTTTCTCCCTACGTTGTGGAGTTCCTCAGGGATCCTCCCTGAGCCCAACACTTTTCAACATCTATGTCTCTGCTGGCTTCTCTGTTAAGATATTTTGCCTTTTATTTAGTAACGTACACACACGATAAACAAATCATTGAGTCAATTTCCAAAAATCTTGAATGCACTAAGATCAATTTCTCGAATTGTGTGTCCTTCTGTAGCACAATGGATGAGTCTCAACTGTTTAAAATTGAATGGAGACAAAACAGATATTTTGGTCTTTGGTAACTAGTCTGGGACTCGGACCCATGATTGGTGGCTGGAAGAGATTGACTCCCCCAATCTGCTGCTGTAATTAGCCAAAGATTTTGGGGTGAGTTTTGACTTTTAACTCTCTATTCTTTGCCACTCAGATTAACAAGGGTTACAACTTTGTGCTTCTACATCCTGCTAACGCGCTATAAAATATTTCCTCTACTACCACCGGCTTCGCAGTAAGTAGGTGTTCAAGCACTCATCTCCTCTCAGAATGATTACAGGAACTCCCTGTATATGGAGGCCACATTGCACATTTTGACGCACTACAGCTCGATCAGCACGCAGCAGCTAGATGAATTCTTGATATTCTTACACAGTCTTCCATTAAACATCAAGGTACTCTGTACTTCTTATAGGACCATAAATGTATTACATTTAATGTGTTGTTCTTCATGCACATAGCCCAACATCTTTTTTTTTCTTGCAGGTTCATATTATGCGAATTTGACCCAAACGTATCAGAGCGCCTTACATGAGCACCAGTTACATTACACAAGGTCATATTCATTTTTTTAGGCATGAGGAGATTAAGTGATTTGCATAGAATCACAGGGTGTTGAGCCGGCGTGGGACTCGAACCTGGTTAATCGACAGCTCTAGCTGTTACACCACATCCTCTGAATGAATGAATGAATGAACGAATGAATGACGAGAATTTATAAAGTGCACGGCTACTCCAAAGAGTGTCCTGGCGCTGGCAGAAAGAACAGATGATACGCACCCAGTAGCCAAAATCTTACTGCCCAACAGAAAAATACCAAGTTTTTCGTTTTCTATCAAATGTGGTCTCAAAGGCGATCTGATGCAATTCGCGAGGGAGCTCATTCCAAGCTTTGGTGGCACGAAAAGAAAAGGCTTTGCTGCCCCTTCAAACACGCTTAATACGAGGAATAGTAAGCAGTGACGATGGGGAAACAGCCATTACAACGCGGCTGTTACCATGCAGAGCCTTTATCACGCATGCGTTACAACGCATGATCTGTTACCATGCAGAGCCTTTATCGCGCATGTGTTACAACACATGATCTGTTACCATGCAGAGCCTTTACCACGCATGCGTTACAACGCGTGCACTGTTGCCATGCAGAGCCTTTACCACGCATCCGTTACAACGCATGATCTGTTACCATGCAGAGCCTTTACCACGCATGCGTTAGTTACCATGCAGAGCCTTTATCACGCATTTGTTACAACGCATGATCTGTTACCATGCAGAGCCTTTACCACGCATGCGTTACAACGCGTGCACTGTTGCCATGCAGAGCCTTTACCACACATTTTTTTACAATGCATGTGCCTTTACCACGGATGCCTTTACAACGAATTAATGTTGTAAGGGTATGAATGGTAAAGGCATATACGTTGTACTTGTGGTAAGGACATGTGCTGGTAACGGTGGTAAAGGCACTGGAGTGGTCAAGGCTATCGGCATTGTTAGAGGAAACGGAGAGACCCTTCCGCTTCCTCTTGACGACCTATGCCGCGCCTCAGAAGAGTTGCCTCGTCATCCTGTTACGGTAAGGTGGATTGGACCTGGGGCAGGGGGTACGGATTTAGGGCTTTAGAATGGGGGTGGCTTTTTCTTTAGGGACTGGGGGCCAGAGGGAGGTCACGCCAGGGTACAGATTTAGGGTTCAGGGCAGGGGCCGGGTATTTTTTAAAAGGGCTGGGGGCCTGGAAGGGTCAGAGAAGGGGGGTCTGATTTTAAGGCAGGGGCCAGGTGATTTTGAGAAGGGCTGGGGGCCAATGGAGGGGTCACGCAGGGGTCCGGTTTTGGGGTTCAGGACAGGGGATGGGTATTATTAACCAGGGCTGGGGACCGGGGGGCGTGCAGGGGTCTAGTTTTAGAGCTCAGGGCAGGGGTCCGGTATTTTTAAAAAGGGCTGGGGAGCTGGGGGGATTCCAGTTTGAAGGCTAAGGGCAGGGGTCAGGGAAAACCTTTTACCACGCATAGGCCTTTATCATACTTGCCCATGCCTTTACAACGAAATTTGTTGTAATTCATTGTAAAGGCATGAGTGGTAAAAGACTACTCATTCTAAAAAAAATGCGGTGTAAAGTTTATGCGTGGTAAAGGCATTCGCTTTGTAATGCATGCGTGGTAAAGGATGCGTTGCAACGGAATGCGTTGTTCCGTCATACATCCCTGGAGAAGAAGCTGAATGCAGCATTCTGGAGGGGAAGGACAGAACAAATCTCTTCACCAGATACCAAAGACTGGACAGAAACACTGCCCTATAGACTGCGACCATGGCTTTAAATAAAATCCATTTCCTAACGGGTAGCCAATGAAGGGATTTCAAAACCGAGTAAATAGAGGAATGCCTAGGCAGGTTCAAAATTAGCCGAGCAGCAGCATTTTGGACCACCAGGAGGCGGTTCACCAAAGCTTCCACCGCTCCTAGATAGAGAGCGTTCGCGTAATTCAATCGCGAAGTAATCAGCGTATGGATCACGACCTCTCCCCTTCATGTTCTACTCACAAGCCAACAAGTTACATTCAGCTGCACGGTGCCATCTTAT
Source organism: Calotriton arnoldi (assembly GCA_963921515.1). Classification (NCBI taxonomy): domain Eukaryota; kingdom Metazoa; phylum Chordata; class Amphibia; order Caudata; family Salamandridae; genus Calotriton; species Calotriton arnoldi. The sequence goes on from CAWUFW010004769.1 coordinate 170,286, forward strand.
CAACCCTAAAATCAACCAATGAAGACTTAGACGCCGACCTTTCTCTACCAAGCGTTCTCCTTCCTTTTCATCTACGACCTCTTCCCCATCATGAACTGTCCAGGAAATGCATCAACACCAGGTTGTTCAAGTTAACTTTATAAACTCCCGCCATTCTCGGATATGCTGATTCATTTGTGCTGGAGTGACCATTGGTTATCTATGCACTTTCTAAATCCTTTTCTTCATTCATTCATTCATAAAAGATGCAGGTAGTTTATTGATTTACGACTCTTTGAGACATCTGACCTGTGTTGAACGTGTGTGGCAAGGCTTGTCATGTGTGAGCTGTTGGCAAATGGCTAATATTTCTTGGCCCTGGTGGTGTTGGCACTATTGTGGTAGTAGTCATTCTGCTGCAGTGTTGTTTGAAAGAGAGAGGCTCTGTTTACACTTAAGATTTTAGTGGTGTCAATGATGTACATCTAATGAAATATTTTACATGGAGTCCTATTGTTTACAGGCCCAGGATCCAGCATTTTAGCATCTAGAAAAGAGACCCTCTGTACTAAGTGTAACATTATCATAGTGGATCTATAAGAACTCCTAAAAATAATTGGCTGTGAAAGTGGAGCATTCCTCCCTCACACGATGCGCCCCAAATATTTTCAATGAACCTTTGTTTCTTTTCCCCTCAAAAATACACCATCCCCAGTGCTTTCCACGTCGGTTTGTGTTTTGTTTGTCACAGGTTTCATGAAGTGAACATAGTAACGACATGAAGGTCCCTTTCTTCAAATGAATGAGACTAACATCAGCTGCTGGTTATGCGGTGAATGAGGTGGGGGAACAGTGTCACATGCCCAGGACAGATCAGGATCCTTTCCTGAGGAGTGGTTCATAATTATGGTCACTGTGAGTAATTATGGATTTGCCACACTTTTCACATAATCCATAATCTGCAGATTTCGACCAAAAGAATTGTTGCTCAAACTAAAATCACAGCAACATGTGCTGTCGTGCAGTGGAAGGCCCTATGCAAAGATTGTCTGGTCACCTTCCAATTGCTTATTACTTTATTTGGATGTTAAACTTGCATTACTGTGGTAAAACATTTGCCCAGATAGTATCAACGTGTGTAAAAATGGCAAAATTATCAAGCAATAAATACTCTCACAAAATGTGCAACATTACATCACATGATTTGCCTTTTCTTGCCGCATAATTTAATCAACCCTGGTGCATACTTTGGTCCTCCCTGGCTGCATAATTCCAGTGGCCCCGTTATTAATAGACTATGAACCCTATGTCAGAAGGGTGAACATTCTGTTGTACCACACAAAAATTAAAACCTACCCTCCACAACTTGGGTCATGGACCGGTGGAGCACACCTTGGACCGATTGCATTTAACCCTTTCTGTGATCTGCTCCTCACTGAGCAACATTATAATGTCTCAAGTGCCATTTATAACTGAACTAGCGCAGGGTACATTTTCATCAAATAAAAATGTACAATAAATGTTAATCTACACCACAAAGGTGCAACTATCTCCTCAGCGTCTGCACTGCAGCCCATTGTTTGAAAATGCCGCCTACAAAATTGAAAGAAAATGTGATTGCCACAGGACCATGAACCCTGAGCCTGGCAACTGAAGGTTGAAAGAACTTCCGCTAATTAAAGTCAAACATGTTATCCCAGTTCATCCTGACTAATGTATGAGGTTTATTTTAGCCACTGTACGTATGCAATAAAAAGAAACTGAACTTAGATGCCCTTAGGAGGGAATAGTTAAGAACTTGGATGTCAAACTGGATAATGCTCTCTCCTTTCATTCAAAAATTAAATCCATGGCTGGTACATGTTTCGGGCTTCTGAATTCTCTAAAAAGTTCTTACCTTTCCTATCTTTCTCTGCAAAAAAGACAGTCATCTAGACACTCATAACGTCCAGATTGGATTATGGAAATGCCTTATATCTGGGATTTTTGGACTATTTCCTTAATAAGCTTCAGGTGGTCCAGAATACGGCAGCCCGCTCTCTTCTTAACCTGCCTCCAAGAACTCCTGTGTCTTCACACCTCCGTGCCCTTCACTGGCTTCTGATAAATAAAATAATTCTCTTCAAAACGCTAGTTCCGGTCCATAAAGCACTGCACTTTACAGGCCAGGCTTTCTTAGGGATAGAATGAAATACTATGCCCCCTCCAGAAACCTGCGGCCAGCCAACAGCCGCATGAGAACTGGAGGTCGGACTTTCTCCTATCTAGGACCAGTGGTTTAGAATAAGCTCCCTCTTGAGGTGCGCTCAGTGGCTGATATACCTATATAAAAAAAAACATAAAGACAATGTGCACAGAAACAAGAGAGGTGGTAGTCTGTGCTGTTGCTAAATATCTTCAATGGAGCTGGGCCATAAGAGCCAAGATCATGGCCACCTCTGGCATGGCACTAGGAAACAGCGTGTCCTAAGCTTGTCTTTAGGCCTCTCTAACAAATGCTGCTTTTGTAACCTTTTGGACTATTTTGAATATGAACCATGGGGTGCATTTATTGGATAAAGTGTTCTTAACTTTCTTGATTTTTATGTCATCATGTTTTTATCATAATATTTGGTATTGTTTTTTAAAAAGTTTTAATTTTGTGGATTTTATATTAATTTGCATGTCTTTCTGATAGTTCACATATTTATTCTGTATCCTATACATTGTTTTTTGGTGCTTTTATGGTTGAAAAAACACGAACAAAGCTGATGATGATGAAAAAACATAAATGCCTGACTTTTCCAACAAGAGTAATTGTACGGTTTGATTACAGCAGGTAACTTAAAGGCTTAGCGCTGAAACACTCCAGGGAGTAGCCGTACGCTTTACAATATTCATATCATTCATATCATATCGTATTAATAACCCTTCAATACATATAGTGACTAACAACCATGGACCCACGCCCTGCTTCAGTGGTTTCCAAGGCGACCCTGTTAACTGATACAGTGCATTACTTAATTTGGTGCAGTCTGGAGTGGCCCACAATTTTTCTTAGCAACCCCTGCTGCTGCTGCTGCTGCTGAATGATGGGGTTTGTGAATTCCTGGGCTGCGTATTCTTGATTCCAACTCATGACTCTTTCTTCCTCCACCCTACACATGCTGTTTCTTAATCTTGCACTTGCAAGTTCTTTTACATCCCTGCTTCTCCCCTTTTGTTACTATACTCTGTTTGTCTTCCTCCTCGGTTCTGCTTTTCTGCCTTTGTCACTCTTCCTCTGGGTCAAGCCCCCCAAAATGAGTTCCAGGGCCTGCAACTACGAGCACAAATTAAGCACTAATTATATGCAAGGGCTGTTCCCTACACACTATGCAGGCTGGTGCTAGCCAGGGTTGGGCGGAACTCATGGAGTAAAACTCCAGAGATTCCACTGAGTTCTGCGAGCAGGTGGAAATTGGCACGCTGTGCTGATTTTTAGCCCTGGGAGCTTGTCCCGCGCTGTAAAATCAGTGTGAACTGCACCACGCGGCATGCCAAGAGGGTCTGCTTCTTTTAGCCCCTCGAGTAGATTTTCGACTCGAGCGGCAGCTTTCTCAACACGACGGGTCATGACATGCCGCAACCGCCTGCGTTGAGAAAATATTGCCGGGTAGGGTTCTAGTGCCCAAAAATCGAGCTAGGGGACACAAATTCTCACTTGCGGTCGCCAACTTAGTGTTGGTGAGCCACACGCAAGAAAAAACTCCACCATGCGACAGTTGGCTGAGTTTTTCCAGAACTCCAAGTTACAAGCTCAACGCGGAGAGGGAAAAACCCTGTGAACTCCCCTGGCGGAGCAGCGTTTATTACCCACCACTAGGGCTATCTAGGGAGGTCATACTTTCTCTGATGTTGATTTAGAGGCATAAGTTGGGTTTTATGAAACCATCCTGCTCCAAGAGGGAGGCCGTACCTTGCAACAGGGGCTAATCAGGCAGTTGTCCCTTGAAATATGTTGAAAGCCAGGGGATAGAATTGGACCCAAGAGAAGGTAAAGGAAAAGTCTGATTGGCCATGCCACCTAGGCTGTCATTTTGGATCAGTCAAAGCATTAAGAATTGAGACAGTTTCCAGTTATACATATCTATGACAGTTTTTCATTTTATGAATGTGACCGACTTAGAATTTGCTGTATTTATAGGTCATTATTTCAAGTGGCCCACAGTGGTATCTCCATGTGGGATGCTGCTCAGTGCAGTGGCGTAGCTAGCCCTTTGTTGGTGGCCTGTGGCGGTCCCTGCGGCGGCATTGAAGAGCGAGGGGGGGGTTGCTGGCAAGATTCCTCCATTTAGTTTGCCACCCCACGGCGGCCAATTAAAGAGCGGGGGGATTGCCGCCCCAAGATGGCAGGTAAGAGCGGGGGAGGCCGCCACCCCCAAAACTCATGCTGCCCGGGGTGAACCGCCCCCCATACCTCTCTGGCTACGCCACTGGCTCAGTGCCATGTCTCTAGATCCGGATTCACCTGGTTCGCAACCTCTGGACCTGTAAAATAAGGCCTGGAGATTGGATCCGGGCCTATGCACAAAAGTGCTCAGGCTGAGGGTAGCCTCTGTGCTTGAATTTCATCCCATGTTCTGAAGGTGGTATATTAGGAACAGCGAACATCCTCCCCTCACCAGCTCTGTCCTTTCCCACACCCGCCACCTGCACCGTGGGCCTGAAAACAGCCCCTGCTGCAAGCAGGTGGCAAATGTGTGTCGAGTTTGGCCATTTATTCCCCCTGGAAGAAGGTAAAAGACAGACTTGCAAGTTATTTGCATGTTATTTCTTATTTTGGGGAAAATTAGTTTAGTCCCCAAGATCCTAAATTCTGGACCTCTGGTTTCCACACTCAAAAATCTGGGGAACTGGTAATGAGGGCCATGTTCATGTTGTTGTTCATTTGTTAAGAGAAAGGAACAGATTTATCTGTATTTTTCGTTCAATGTGGTTTTTAATAGGCCATTTAAAAAAAAGAAAATAATTGAAATTCCATGATTTTCTGTTTGTTTCCCCTCTAAACCTGTATAATGACCACCTATGGGTATGGCCAGTAAAACAAGTTAGAGAGCTGTGGGCAACATATCTCTGCAGTGTGCCTCTTTATTAAAGCATATAGTAAGTGTCATGAATTTAAAAAGAGCTTCATGACACTGTATTTGAATGTGATGTTTTTCTTTCAAATTGGTGAAGGTATTGCCAGGATATATGTTATAAACTATGGGCTGATTTATATTTCGGCGGATGGGTTGCTCCATCACCGCTGTGATGGAGTAACTCGCCCACCGAAATATGACTCAGACCCTATGATTACTAAGTTATACAACTTTATCAATTACCCATAAACATCTGCCAACAGGTCCCATATAGCATTTTACTTATCGAGAATATTATGTCTCACATATGAAACATCAACCTGTAGATAAATTGTGACAATGATATTGACTACTAAAATATCAATGTTATCCTAGATTTACTATTAGAATCTCCACGCTGATAGTATACTGGCAGTCGTTATTATTGATCCCAAATATCCTCAGGTCAACATTTCAACTACGATACTGCAGCTCTAAATTGCGAGGGCACTCACTTGGCGAGATTTCTACCCTTCTACACAAACACATGAGCAGGCGAAGAATTCTGGTGAATAGATCTGGTCTTCAGCAAGAAGGGACAGCCTCTAGTCTCAGCAGTTGACTTGGTCCCGCTTAGTTTTGGACCACTCTCACCTAACCAGCCTTCGGTGTTCTCTTGGGGTTCTAGTTTGCACTTTGAAAACCCCCAGCCTAACGCCCTGGTTCATGCAGGAAATCTATCTTCTTCATAGGTATTAAAAAGATGGCCAAGGTCTCAGTAGCAGCTGCCTCGCAATGGGGGTGGTGGGATGGGGTGAAAAATTAAATAAAATAAACTTACCTGGGAATGCCCCCACCGCCCCTCCTCCGTCCTCTTTTCTCGGCAGTGCACTGGCAGAACGGAAGCACCCAGGCTCCCAGACTCTCCCGGCCTACCATAACGCTGCTTTATAGCAGCGTTGTGATTGGCATGAGCGCCGTTGTTTGGCGCTCAGACGAGGATAGGGAGCCTGTGCATGTTCCGCACCAGGCTGTGAATTGCAGCCTGGTGGGGAACATGCAAAGTGCGCATGACTGCATGGCCGACCAAAGAGGGCCGGCCTAACCATCATGCGCACTTAAGGAGTGCAAACCACTCCTCCCTCTGCTCTGGCCAGCCCTGCCCACTCTAACCTGGCTCCGAGTCGGCAGTGAAAAATAAAGTATAATAACGTCATGTTATTGTCATCTTATTTTTATTTTTTTGCACTGCTCAAAGAGCAGTGGAGTGACGCTCCTTCAGCTTAGCGGAGGAGCCGCCACTGCAAGGTCTCCCAACTTAACCCTCACTGGGATCAAATAGACATTAAACAACTATGGAGAACTGTGAACCTTGAATGGGACCATATCCCACAAGTTTAGACCTCCAGAAAAATAAAGCCCTAATTTAAACTTCTGCTCTTATCTAGACAGAAAGCGCTGAGATCAATCCAAGGCTGTCCTAGAGTGCGACCTAAACTGTTTACACCATCAAACGGAATAGAAGAGAATGTGGAGTTCCAGGTGGATAAGAAGCGGAGGGAGCCCTCGCACCTCCAGGCCGTAATCTAATGTTACAAAGATATAGGGAGCCCTCATTCCTCCATGCCGGAATCTAATATTACAAAGATATACGTAGCACTCGTTCCTCCATGCCGTAATCCAATGTTACAAAGATATAGGGAGCCCTCATTCCTCCATGCCGGAAGCTAATGTTACAAAGATATAGGGAGCCCTTGTTCCTCCAGGCGAGAATCTAATGTTACAAAGATATACGGAGCCCTTGTTCCTCCATGCCGCAATCTAATGTTACAAAGATATAGGAAGCCCTCGTTCCTCAATGCCGGATTCTAATGTTACAAAGATATAGGGAGCCCTTGTTCCTCCATGCCGCAATCTAATGCTGCAAAGATATAGGGAGCCCTTGTTTCTCCATGCTGGAATCTAATGTTACAAAGATATAGGGAGGCCTCGTTCATCCAGGCCTCAATCTAATGTTACAAGGATATAGGGACATCTCTGCAGGATGAAAGTGACCGGGAGCTAGGAAGGAGTCCTCCTAAAAAATGTGACACAGTCTTCCTGAAGGACCATCACCAGAAGAAACACAGAAATTAACAATATAAGTTAGTAGCGTGGTACAATCATGGCTAAAGATCTGACCCATCACAGACAACTATAGGTTTAAAATAACTCGATTAGTTGCGCTCTCGGATTTTAACATATCCTGGGCCGCCATCAATAAATACATTTGGCAAGGAGTCCCAGAGATATTTTTAAATTGCACATCTCACATCACACTAATACACCACACCAGCTCCGCTGTAATCAGGCGTTGTAGCACAACCGGGCGGCATTCGGCCACCCGGTTGGGACCCCAATGATGAAGCATGACACCAACCAGGTTGGTGTGTGAGGGGTCTTTTAATAAAACCTAATGGTTTTGTGGCACTGTTTATTACCACAGTGAGTCCTAACTTCTTGTCTTTTCCAGTGGGTACGTCCACATTGTTTATATAAAGATCTGAGACCCTTAAGTCCTTTTACTCTCAGTAGATCCCTTAACCGCCCTAAGCCTCCTAAATGCTACGAAACGAGAACCCGGCAGTTGTCTGTCACTGTGCCCTCACTGAATCAGGGACAAGGTGAATGCAGTGTTTGGAGTCAGACAATCCTGTCAGAGAAACTCTAATTCACAGATTACATATTTACAGCCTCACCCTGTATCCCTTAAATGAGTACGCACACGCATATAGCGGGTATGTTATTATATGATTACTATAAATTAGTGATCTGCCAACGTGTACTATAATGATTGTAAATGTAATAAAGAGCTCAGCGTCAATTATGCGTATTTGGGGAAAGGACACATTGCCCCAATCATATTCGATCACTTGTCACCACATTGCTAGTTTTCCCTTAATTGCTTGTAAGCCACTTTCTAATGGCATGGTTGGGAGCATTGTGGTTAAACTTTAAGATGCCTTTAAGCCAAGCCATGCAATGCCTCCAGGCACACCTTAGGAGGCTGTCAGGCTTGGATTTGGAGCTCCATGGTTCAGCAATCCCCACCCTGCAGTATCGGTCAGTGTGTTCCACCCAGCCCCTGTATTAATCCATGGTATACCTTTCCTAGTCATGGCATTCACTGAAGCGAGAAGGGGTACGCTCATGCTCGGCTCCTGTAGTATTACAGGCTACTAGAGCAGTACATTTTGTTCTAAGAGGTCCACAGCAGGTTTCTGCTACTTTCCTTCCTTCTTCCTACAGGACAGAACACTCAAGGTGTGTCCTCCTACTTTTCCTTCTTGGTCTTGTTAGCATGAGTTAGAAGAATTAAGGCGCTTGAAGCATATATTTATTAGCTTTAGTAGCAATATGGCCTGATTTCTGCTCCTAGCCCTTTCGATAACATATTGCACGAACAGCATCCGAATGAAAAAAGCAATGTTGAGCACATGTTCAAGCAACCTAGTCTGTATTGCATGGAACACTAGAAACTTATAAAAACCCAGCCATACACGTCATTATTATGAGTTAGCAGGATTCAGGTGCAGGCCTACACAACATAACATGTGTATTTGTAAAGTGCACATTCACCCAAGGGTATTTTGGCGCTGAATAACAGATGTTTATTGTTACCCAACTCAATGGTACTCATTTTATCAACCTCAGAAGGATGAAAGGCTGAGTGGACCCGCCGGGATTTGAACCTGTGCCCATGAGGTCAAACACAGACCCCAACAGTGGACGCATCAGTCCTTTAAGTGACCAGACCCGGCTACCAGGGGGTATGGTGGGGGCAGATTCTCCGATTGCGGTCGGTATTCCCTCATTAATGTAGGTATAACACGTTCCTGTGCCTCTAATATGGATCATCTATACGCTACCCAAAAATACTAGGTGAGCATATGCATGGAACTATTCCGCTGCTATTTACCACCCGCCTTAGGCAGGTGGTAAATGGTAGCAGGGTGCCAGAGTGGTTCCGGGGTCTGGCAGATGGCCATGGCAGGCTAATCCCTGACCGGGGGGAGTGAGTGATAATCAGGCTGTGCTGGTGCCCAAAAACTCTGCCCAGAGGACTTGTGGTTCACTGGGTGAGGAACCGCACCCATGAAAACCTGGCAAACTGTTTTGGCATTATTACTTTCTAGTGTGGGATCCTCAGCCCAGTTCTGATCTAGCAAAGCTCTATTCCATCTTCAACCACGTTTGATTCCACTCCATCAGATTTTTAATGAGGGTTTATGTGTGATGCCTGTCGTTATCGACTCACGGCCAAAGACCTTGTGGGCCGTAATAAGCTGATAACCATGAAAAGGACAGGGCAGCGGGCCATGGGGACCGCACCTGACCTGTTCCGAGAATGCAATTCACACAATTATGTGAAGTGTGTGAACACACTACCAGCACCTACTGCCAAGGTGCATGTGCCAACATAGGTTTAAAGTGAAATATAGAACGTAGGGGTGCACCACATCAATAACCCAAAATTGGATAAGGGGAAGAGACCCCAAATAAACACATGAGCTTTAAGTGGTTCTTGTATTTCTTTTATTTTCTTAAAAAGCATCACATATATGTAGTAAAGACAGCCTGTCTTCACTGCATATATGTGATGCTTTCTAAGAAAAGGGCGTAATAAGCTATTGCATGTGAGCAAAATATTTTTACTAACAAAGTATAATCATAGTTCATCAATCGCTTTTTGGAGTCATAATTTCACAAAAGAGTAACTTGCATATGGCACAATTGTCATTAATATTGGCTCGTAATCTTTGTTTCATCAAAAACACCAATAAAAGAATAACTTACTGGAACTGAATAGTGCAAATTGGATTGATATCAGTAATTCTGTGGTTAGGTTTTCATAATCTATCATTGATTAACAGACAAGAAGTATCACGTTTGATTCTAAGGCTTGTAAAAATAAATGCAAATAACCACAAATGGGGTTAATTTAATTCCACCGCGATCAAGACTACAGAAAAAGTAATATACATCAGCTTATTTTAAAATAAAATATTCTCAAAAATAGAAATATTGCGCTGATAATTTCACCCAAAGGAGGCAGAGGGTGTATGCTACTTCACTGTGAATTTGACCATTCAAATGATCATTCAATTTGCCTGCTCGCGGGATCAGATCCATTTGATTTCTGTTGCACATGACTGACGTATATTATCACAAGCCTAAGACCAGTGATTAAAAGTATGCCTGATCCACTTCCATTTGTAACTGCTTATAAGTATCCATAGTAACCTTATCGTCGATAAGCGTTGTTGACATTTTCACAATCCTCTGTCTAAGGCCAAAGAATACATGCCTTGGCAGCCAAAGTGGAGAGACTGTCGCATCCAAATGCTTCTACTTCAATTCCAAGCACACACGTTAGTAAAAACAGCAGTTTGGGTTAAGTCGCAACTCTCCCTCTCCCTGTACACAGAGTAGTAAATTTGAGAATTATTGGAATCACCAAATCAATAGGGAGAGTTTAGGACGCCCCTGCGGTAGTTTTACTCACTTTTTTGTTCTGCAGAGTAGATCCCAATAAATGTGTGTATTGTCTTCCCCAATTCCCTATGCTCCGTCCTCCATATTGATCTGCACAGGGACGTTGTAGCATGTCCAATGATAAAGCATGCCACTATTAGTGGGTGAGGGCATTTTTAAAGAACCTTGCATTTTTCCTATGTGGTATTCTTGGTTCAATAGAATATTACATATCCTCCTTTTTCTCTTTTGTGTGTATGTGTATAGTTATTGGAAGGCAGTATGTTATTAAGTGAAGTGGTGTCCTACCATGATAAGCTATGTGTCATTCATTTTCTTGATGAACTTTATTTTAACTCGTGTGTGGGTTTCTAAATTACCTTTTTCTCTTTGTGAAGAGTACACTGTGTCCTAAATCACCTCTAAGTTGTGTTGACGGATAAAGGGACTGTTGCGATCCAGTCCATGGTCCATAAAGATTTTAATGGTTTTGGACTTTGAACTCAAATGAAGTGCTTATCTGAAACCTTTGTCAGTTCTCAATCCTATCTGACATTCACAAGACAAAAGTACTACACATCCCATAATGCACTAGTCTGTCTACTGGAACGCCTGAAAGCAGAATCTGCACTTGATGTTGTTCACCTTGAAGCCAGACGTTACACCACCAATAATGGGCAGTTCAGGTCTACCACAGGACCTATAGTCAGAACCCACTCATGCAACTAGAAACTACAGCAAGCAAGGTAAACTCCGTAAAGCTACTATTAAAGTGGGACTTACAACTTTCAAACTTCCTTATCCAGCATCATGCAACCAGCAAATACAACTCCCAAGAAGCACTATATAGAGGAACTGAAATTGTAGTTCCAAAGATTGCTACAACCAAACCAATACTCAAGCAGGACCATGGTGGTGAAGGGAGTTTCTGACTCTAGGCAAGAACACATGTGCTCTCAAATGGCTCTTTAATGGTCTTTCAAGCTACACATAGTGTAAAAACATTTCACTGAGGTCATTCTATGAACTAGCATTGTAAATGTCAATGACTGACAGTATTGACTGACCTCTGTTTGATGCCACTCCCAGAACTTTGCTTTATTAATCCCTGTTAGACCTGGTATCCTTGGCATGAGTTAACCCCTAACTTTATGCCTTCAGACCTCCTGTTTTTGCTGGCCTTAGGACTCTGCACACTTTACCTCTACTAACCAGTACTAAAGTTCTTGTGCTCTTTCCCTAAAACATGGTAACACTAGCTTGTCGCCAATTGGCACATTTTATTTATTTGTAAGTCCCTAGTAAAGTGGCACTACATGTGCGAAGGGCATGTAAATTAAATACTACTATTAGGCCTGCAGCACTGATTGTGCCACCCACTTAAGTAGCCTTTTACACATCTCAGGCCTGCCATTTCAGAGTCTCTGTGGGCAGTTTTAAACTGCCATTTCCACTTGTTTGCCATACCCAAACCTTCCTTCACCTCTAGGGTAGACTCCTGGACAGCCCAAAGGGCAGGGTGCATTGTATTTAAAAAGTTTAAGCTTTACATGTCCTGGTAGTGAAAAACTCTTGCATTCATTTTTCAGTACTGCAAGGCCTATCTGTCCCATAGGATAACATTGGAGTTGCCATAATACATCGTATAAGTCTACTTTCCACATGGGAAGAGAAAACCAATTTGTGTTTGGTGTCTCTGGAATCCTAATTTAAAATCCTAACTTATGGTAAAGCCAAATTTTAAATTACAAATCTGAAAATGCCACTTTTAGAAAGATGGCATTTTTTTGCCTTAGCCAATTGGTGCCTGCAGCCTGTCTCTGAGTCAAATGACTGGGTGTGAGTGACAGTTGGGCTTTGTGTATTTCTCCTAGACAGCCACATACAATGGGAGCTTAGGTGTAACTAGATGACCCATCACTGGCAGGATAGGAGGGAGGAGCTGGGCACAGCCCCACTTGAATAGGCTATGTCCTGTCTCCACACAAAAGGCTGTATATCCTCTGTAGTCAGTCTGGAGCCAGGGCAGGTAAGGCAGGGTATCTGTGCACTTCAGGGGCATGCCTCTAGAAGCTTCTCATTTCAAAGGCACAACTGTGTATAAGAGAAGGACCCCAGACACCAACTCTTCATTACACTTCTGAACCTGTGGATACCCTGCCAGGACGAAAGACTCCTGTGCTCCTACAAGGACTGTCACACTGCTGGACTCCTGCTCTAAAAGAACTGCAGCCCTGCTGTGTTGACCTGCTGCTTACTGCCCTCTTGTCTGGGGAAGAACTGGAACTGTAACTTCATCTTGAAGCCTGGACCCCAGAGTGCCTTACCCTTACTAGGATTGTGGTTGCTCCTTGATCAGGGCTCACACCCCAGTCAACCAGTAACCCAACTTCTCACAACCCCTTACTTGTGGGACCTGTAGGCCCAATTCTCGCAGGAGGGAGTATGCATAACTACCCACTTTCTTGGCCTTTTTATGGTTTTTCTTTTGTTTTAAGCCGTGTGCAGCTCTATACTGGGGTCATCGTTTCAGTTCCTGAAATTGCACATTCCCAAATCGCTGGCCTTTGAGTGGATATTTCATGAAAAAACACATATTTGCTGCTACCGGATAGACACTAACCCTTTTGCTTGATTACTGAAATGGTACATATGAGGCTGCTTTGACCATGACCACTATCCTTTTTATTTGCATTCTAAATCCTACATATTCTGACTGCAAGTGTTCTTTAGTTCCAATTAGTTCACTTTCTTCAATTTTCATTTTAGCCAAATTCCTTAGATTTCAAGATTATTATAATGTTGTTCAGTAAGCATTCCGTGTCCCCTCCACCTCCCCTTAAAGTCTGCCTCGTTGATTCCCTGTTCCAGTTTCCTTTAGTTTTCCACCTCCTTTCCATTTTGATTTAGTTCTTTTGCTGAAATTTTAGATTATTTTGCTCTCTTAAGCCAAGAACTCTTGATTTTAGTGACATTATATGTATATTTATTTACTGGGGCTTCCAGCAAGACCTCTTCATCCACTGGTTTGTTATTGTGTCATTCATATTTTCTTGCACCCACTTCAGCATACAGTTTGATGTGCAAGTGGGTCAGCCCACTTCAGCCTTTTAAAAGGGGCATGACAGCCACAATAAAGTTGTTCACTACATTGCCAGAGACTACTATGGCAATATGTGCTCGTTGAAGCTAAAAGTCTGTCAGCCAGCGCCAGCCCTGCTGGCTTTGCCAGTGCCAGTTATATGTATGTTATGTGTTTGTGTGATAGACATGGATGCCCTAAGCCGTATGTCCAGAAACTTAGTCATACCTCTGCATCTAGACAAATGTGCAACCTTGTGTATGTAGATTTACAACTCACTTACATGAATTAGGCCCTGTGTTTTGGAAAAGGTTCATACGGCGTCTCTTCAATATAATTTGCATGAAACATCCCAGAGTACATACCAAAATTAAATGATGAAAACAATCCATAGAAATTAAAGACTGTTGTCAAGAATGGGGTAGAAACCAGATTAATAAAACAATGTAAACTTATGTTGTATATAAAGCTAATAGAAATATCCTTTCACCTTTTGGAATAATAACAAAGTATGTTGAATTAATTGAAGAAATCGTCATGAACTCAATAGACATTGAAGAATTACTACAAACAACACACATTCCCATTAAAAGCACTAGAAGCTTGAATACTTTGTATAGTTTTGATTACAATACCTTAAAGCTGTATAAAAACGTGTTTCTTGACACCCTGCCTACATCCTTCTTGTGCTTAATCTAAAATGTTTCACTTCCACATAAAACAGCTGCAAAGGGTCAGTGCCTGACAAAGAAGTGTTGATTTTAATTTTCCAGATATTTATATTGTGCAGATATAAGGTAAAAAGTGCATCGAATTGGCAACCTTCAAAGCTGGCCTGTTGCAAACAAATGCTTTTTGGTTTAACAATATGTGGAATTTAGACTACCACACTTTTTTCGTAGACAAGGTTTCTTATTATTGAAGGTTTTTTTTTTTGTAAGAACAAAGTCATTTTGCAAGATTACAAATGCATGAGCTTCACGCGTAACTAAGTGGTATTTTATGCTACTTAATGCTCAACATTTGTAAGTTTTGCATCATAAGTGCTTACGGTTAAACGCCTCCAAAACACTGACATTTGCTAGTCATATTAAAAGCTTGATTTTCGTATAGTGCTTCATACCACACTTTTGCCGTTTCAAGGCAGTGAAACTAACAGGTGTTAACAGTAAGCTATTTAATGGCACTTAATTGACCAATTTTGCCAGGATGGGTGGCTGGTACCAGAATATGAATGTAGGAAATTCTGAAAACCGTATGTTTCAGCAGCAAGTGTTCAATTCACTGAGTTGTCCTCTCTCTCTCTTTCTCTCTCACTCTCTCATGGCGCCATCTGTGACTCCTGTTCTAGCTGATGAGTAAGGATGTACAAAATCAAGAAACCTGCAAGTTTGTTCAATTTTTGATGTCTGCAACTTTCACGAAATATGAAACCTCGAAAATGTAAAAATAAAAATAAAACGCTCAGCTGTCCTAGTGGCCTGCAGGAGAGAACTGTAGACTGGCACCAGTTGGTAGCTGTCTCTCGTCCTCTGCTGAACACCTGCCCCCACAGGTAAAGACCAGAGTCCCATTCCACCACCCTCACAGTCCACACATGAGTACTGCCCTCTGCCCAACATGAAGGGCCTCGTGGTGGCACCCAGACCCGGTCCTTGATCAAATGGTGACCTTTTTAGAAAGAAATTTGGTTACCTCGCTGCTACTCTCCTGGAGAATAAAATGAGGTAGCAGTTGTCCCGTTTGTGTTTCCGGGTCAGCCCCTCGTTGATTACATCAGAGCAGTACTTAATTTGTACAAAAATAATTGTCACGGCCCTCGTCAGGAGGCCACTGCAGTTTGCACCACCCACTGCCGCTGCCAGTGCTGCAAATGACAGTAACAACACAACTGCTAACCATCACACTCCTACACGTGTGACAATTCAGACTTTTCTATGCACCCAAAGCTATAAAAATGGCTTGGGTGGCAAGTATAAGCCATTTTTAATGAATATTGAATTTCTAAACCACTCCTGTTGTTCTCATCTGAAAATTGGACAAACAGTGCCACCATGTGGTGAACTGTAATAAGTGCCGGTGTTGACAATTAAGTGCTTGTGCCAAGCACTGGAAACCACCGGCTCAAATTAAGCACTGCATCAGCGCTATGAATGGCCTCTGAACATAAATTTCTCTGCACCTCCCACACTCACCTGATTCACTCACGCTGGAGCTAAGTTGTTTATTTGGAGGGAGAGGAGGATTGTTGGTGTGTGTGGCAGCAGGGAGTGAGAGAGGGACATAGGAGGGCAAGGAGTGGGCTGATAGGATATTAAAAACAGTGTCCCTGGAATTTTAAACAATAATTAAAAGCAGTTTAAACCATGTCAATAGATCCAATTGAAAGGGATGCTGCTGTTTTCATGGCATGACCTTAATGTAGACGACTCTGTGCCCTCCTCTGAAATTGGCACCCTAGGCCGGTGGCCAGCTTGCCCAGGCCAAAGCCCTGCCCTGGGGACAAGCCCCCTGCAGCTCAGCTCATCACACAGGAGGACATCTTTCATGAGAAGGCCCAGCAAATGAATTTCAACTCAGCCAAAGGCGAGCAAACTTGGAAATCTTCATTTGCCTTCGCCAGTGAGAAGTTCCCCAACTTTTTTTAATCCAGTTCAGTGTACCTGGCTTGGATTGGTTTATTTGTGAAAATCTTTTGCAGTTTTTCATCAAAAGTTGCAAATGATTGGAAAATTTACACACAGCATCTCTCTCTGGATTGCATGTGACCACTAGATCCGGATAAAATTTAAATATGCTTGCGTAATTCACAAAACTTTGAGAGTTTTGCAGCACAATATTACAATGAGAGCTAGGAAATAAGCCATATGGTCGGAGAACAAGCTAGCCTTTTTTCTCTGCATCTCAGAAGAATTCTGGTTGTATTGTTTATCTGGCTGTGCACAATGATTTGGTTGAATACATGGTATATAATGTGAGATCTGAATGTCTTTATATATGATTAAAGTACCTCCTGCAGTATATTATTAGGATGTTGCAAGTCACTGAGGAGCTCAGTGACCCAACAGAGGAGCAAGGCGGAAGGCTGAGCTCCTCTATAAGGTCATGGAAATCCATGGTGACTTGCAATTTCCTTATAACGTATTGCAGTTGATACATTATTTCTTATTATAGATGATCATATCATCACCTTTCCCACAAACCACTTAATCCTTGGTGTGTTGTTCCTTCATAAGAAAGAGATGGCATGTTTGCCAACATGAAGAATAAAAGTAGAATCTCTGGTGCAAAATTAAATACACCCAAAAAAGCAGCTAGATATTTGCTTTAGAAAATATTAGAGTCATTTTAATACAAGTCAGATTTAAAAAAACAAAAAAGCACTGTAACTGGGTATGTGTAGAACCACGAAGGGAGAGTCTAGCTTTTTTGGAATTACCTAAAATGTGCCAAAAATAAATATGTTTCCATAAATATCTCCTTTCTGTTCATCTAGAAAAACAGAGCAGAAGAAGGCAAAGCCGTAATGTGTTACCTTTCTTTTTTTAATTTTAGCTTTTATTATGCGTCTGGCTTTGGCAGCAGGCATTGTGACACCAGAACTCAACTGTAATAAATTATTACAGTTGAACACCTTTGTTATTTCTTTATTACAGGAGACTAGGTGAGTCACGTGTTGTCTATAGTAAGAAAATTAGAGACATGTTTTTATCCAGCTGTTATGTTACACATCACCAAACAGCAAAGTAGGCTTTACCAGTTGCTCTTTACTACATCCTAGACTGCATTATTTATTTTATTTTGACAGTTTTGTATAGCGCGAACAAGACTCTTGCGGGTATCAGAGCGCTTTACAAGGCAAATATAGGTGGATGACATATACATATAGAAAACACAGAATTATGCTAATACAGTATTGGTAACTATTAGCGGTTAGCATATATCTACAGGAGTGTATAAGAAAAAGTTCAAAGGAATTTAGACATGAATATCGATTTCACTTCTTTTTTTTAAAAAGCAGTGGACGGATTAAGTCTTGTTTCTGGGGGTAAGGCGTTCCAAATCCTGGGAGCCATTCCTGAGAAGGTACGATTATATGTTTTCTTCTTGGAGAAACGTTGTGGTTTAAGTAGAAGATTATCAGAACTCCTGGTAGATCTGTTACCACCCGATAGTACTAGTTTCTCCGCTAGGTACCTCGGGGTTTTGTGATGCAATGCCTTATGTGTCATACAAGCGATTTTTAAATGGATTCTGGCCTCAAAAGGTAACCAGTTGAGGGCTTGCAGGTCAGGGGAAATGTGGCAGTTTCTTTTGTTGCCAGTGACGAGTCTAGCGGCTGTATTGATTGCGGCTCTTAGCGGAGCGGTCGTTGATTTAGGAAGGCCACAAAGAGCGACACTCCCATAGTCAACTCTGGGAATTACTAGAGTTTGGACTGCCTGTTTAAAGTCATTTGCGGGTATGAAGGGTTTCAATTTTCTCAGGGTGTTTATCTGAAGATTTGCTCCTTTAGTTGCAGCGCTGATGTGCTTCTGCATATTTAGTTTATTATCCAGGGTTATTGCTAGGGATTTAGCGGAATCGATGATGAGAGGTTGACCGTCGAGTGCAGTTAGGTGCTTCATCCACTTGTGGATGATGGATGTTTGGTTGGGGGGAGAGATTAGGAGGAATTCTGTCTTTAGTGTGTTTAGTTTTAAATGGTTCCAAGCCAGCCAGGTCTGTGTCTTTTGGAGCGTTGAGCATTGCATCCTTCCTCTTCAGCCTCCATGCAAATGATTCGTCTAAAAGATGCTTTACTCTTGAAATCTAGAATGCCTACATAGGACGTAACTATACAACTCTAAAAGTTAAGGACATAAAACACATCCCTCTCCATTTACAACAGAGAACTAGTAAAATAAAATAAATAAAAGTAATTCATTTTCACAACAGCATGTTTACAACAGTGGTATAGGCTCATAAGGCTATGGCATATAAGGTTAAGGCACAAATAAATTAACACACTAATTGTGCAATAAAATCTCACAGATTCATCCTAAACCTTTATTAGCAAATAAAATCATCCAGCCTCTTAGGCTGCGTCCTCTTCCTTCCAAACCTTCCGGTGATTCCTGAGCCACTATCTTCTCCACTACTTTCCATAGACACCTTCTCACCTGCATCATCCCTCAATTCACCTTCTCTCATTTCCTCCATACTCTCACCCACATCAGCTCTCATTGTATCTTCTCTCCTTTCCTCCAGCATGGGTTTCAAGCCAACTATATCCTTCCTTCTTTCTTTTTCAACATTGTCACATTTGATTCTGGATGATCTATGCAAATGCCATGTCTACCCATCCTCGTCGCCAAATCTCCTATATTACACGTCACCAACACAGCGAAGTAGGTATTTCCAGTTGGTCTTTATTACAGCCCAGGTGACATTGTATCCTTCCTCTTCATCCTCCTTGCAACTGTTCCTTCTAAAGGATGCAGTACTCTGGAAATCTAGAATGCCTACACAGAACCTAATTCTACAATTGTAAAAGTTCAAGGCATACAACAATATAACAAGCTATGGCAGGATCCCATGTATTGTATTTTAATACTGTTTGGTTGTGTCTGAGCATTTCCAGCTGTATGGTGTAGCTAGAATAAACATTGTGGCCTGCACTGTGTGCCCTAGAAAGACACTGTCACTTTTTGATCACCTTACTTGCCCTTTTTCAGATATACCTTTCTTTGTATCCGGTCAACTTTTATTGTGATGGATATGTTTAGGAAGGAGATCACCATACTGTGGCCAGCACCTGGTGAAAACTTGGTTACTGGGCACAGGAAGTGCTGGGCCTGGCTAATACCGGGCCAGGGTACCAGGTATATTGTGTGACCAAACGCCAATGTAAGGCCTTATCGAGCTGTGTGTGACTAAACCCCATTCTCTTTTCTGATGCTGCTCAGGGCTGAGGGTAGGGATATGTGGATAGGGTCAGTGCACCCCAAAGGGGAGGGGTACCAGCAAATCCCAGGCAGCTGTTAAAAGATTTCATTACAAGATCCAAGCATCACTGGAAAAGTTTTGTATGGGTCTCTCTACAAAGATCTGTTATATTTTTACCAAAACAATTCTGATCAAATACTTTAGTTAAAGTGGTTCTATAGACTATGATAACAATGAATGACATCATCAGTATATATTCCCATTGACATCATATAGGACCATAACTGGTTAAAAGCTGTCCTCTCGGGCACTATATAGAGAGGACAGATGTGTTACTAGACAGAATTGGTGCCCTCAGGAAGATTGCAGTACCAATGACAACAACCAGATGGCCTCAGAGAATTTGTATAGAGAAGAAGTCATTCTACTATTCAACTCAGTGGTAAAACATGTCTGCAGCGCTGTTAAGGACACACTTAAGAATGCTGTATACTTTTACCATGAGGATGCCTTTGGGGAGATGCTATGGATAATAAAGGTTACTACAGCTACTCTTTCATGGAATAATTATCATCACAGACAATAAATACAACAGATATAAGCAATATAGTATAGGTATAGGTTTGCAGTAGCAATGTCAGCATCAAGATTTTATAGTGGATAAAGGTTGCTATAGTTACTCTCTGAAGTAATAGATGTCATCGCATCCAGTAAATTCTGATGTTAAATTGCTGTCCAATGTTGGAAAATAAAAAATGCCCGGGCAGTGATAATCTAGAAAAGAAAGACAATAGTTCTACTGCCAACATAAAAGTTAAAATGGTCAAATATATGTCCGGTAACACAACACAAAGTGTATTTTGCAAAGCGCAAGTTCACCAAGAAGGGTAACTTGGCACTGAATAACAGATGTTTATTGTTACCCAACTCAATGGTACTCATTTTAGCGACCACAGAAGGATGAAAGGCGGAGTGAACCCACCAGGATTTGAACCTGTGACCATGAGGTCAAACACAGGCCCCTACAGTTGATGCATTAGTCGACTAAGCCACCGGACCGAGCAAAAGTCACAAGTGATGCCACTGGTGGTGTCCTGTGTGATATCAACAGTGATGTCATCTGCGATGTCCTGCCTAGTGTTAGGAGCAGTTCACTGGGTCATGTCTGTTGTGTAGGAAAATGTCATTGCAACCCTTTTTTCTGGGAATTGCTGTGTTAATTGTCTCACATTGATTTGTCATTGATCTCAGAAGACAACCATAATGTCTCGTAAGAAACATTTTTCATTGAAAATTATAATGATATGAAGATTCTCCCATGTCTCATCCTCAGGGTCCACTCCACTGCAAACAAGAGAGTCAATATCTCACCCCAACTGAATCATTGCCCAGGATGCCTTTCAGCTTTAGTACTGCGACCACGGGCAGCTGTGGCCCCCATTACATCTGCGGCTTGTACCAAGGTCGCTGCATCAGGAGGAGAGATATGGAGACATTCTAAGTCGACCACATGGTGGCCACGATGATTCATGGTGTCCACGGTGATACATGGTGGTCACGGCGATATATGGCCATGGGGATACACGGTGGCCACGGGGATACATGGTGGCCACGGCGATACATGGTGGCCACGGCGATACATGGTGGCCACGGCGATACATGGTGGCCACGGCGATACATGGTGGCCACGGGGATACATGGTGGCCACGGGGATACATGGTGGCCACGGGGATACATGGTGGCCACGGGGATACATGGTGGCCACGGGGATACATGGTGGCCACGGGGATACATGGTGGCCACGGCGATACATGGTGGCCACGGCGATACATAATGACCACGGTGATTGCGTAAGTGATAAGACTGAGTAGTGCAGAGATCCTGGATGTTGGGTCAGGAGGGCACCGAAAGGGGACACTGGTGTCTCTGGATGTTCAATGGATTCAATTAGTGTAAACACTTACATTTCTGGCTAGGTCCAATGCTTTTTTATTTTAAAATTAGGCACATCCCCATGGTTTGAATTGCTCAATATAATGGTGGTTCCCTTACACAGCAGCTTTTGCCTCTCTTCATAGAATTCATTGGGGTGTTTTAAGTTCCTCTTTCCTACACCTCACTCCATGAGCATGCAAAGCACTTTCTGACATTTTACCCTACAGTTCAAGATCTAAAAAGGATTATATCAGAGCAGGTAGGGTTTAAACAGAAGTAGGTGTCATGACATTTGGACATAGAGATATTCAGACCCTAAGGCATAGGATCCTCCTAGGGCCATAGCAGAGAGCCAAACACCACTTCTTGTCCTACAGACTCGGTATGGAATGAGCAGTGCTTAATTTGTGGACCGATAAGAGCCAGGGCACAAAACACTTCTGAGAGGGCTGCTGCAGCTTTCACCGCCCACTCTCCCTGCCAAATGCCAGTACCAATGCAACCTGCGTACTATCACACTACTGTAAATCTGGCAATATGAACTATTACTGGCCATCCACAGCTGTATGAATGGCTTGGAGGTACTGATAATACAATTTTTATGCCTTTTGAAATGCTAAATTGTCTGCTGATGTTTACAAATAGTCAAACAGTGCCACCATGTGGTGAACTGTAATATATATGAGCTAGTGTAAAGTAACAAGAGCAGGTGTCAAGCACCGGCACAAATTAAGCACTGGTAATGAGGTAAGCAGATACGGGCACTTGCAAATCAACCTAGCAGCATTATGGTGGCAGACAGCCTTCCCTACAATTAGAGGAAAGCTGTATTAGAGTGGGCAATGATAATAATGACTAGACAGCAGTAGGTTTCCATTTAAGGGGGGGGCAACTGCAGGGAAGTGCACATGACCAGTTACTTTACAGTACATAAATAATTGTAACAGTGGAGGACATTCGTATTATTTGCTATACATGTGTATGCCATATACTTGGCTGGATAGGTTATAAATATTGATTACGGATGTATATATGCGCACTACCTTCCTGTGTCACATCTTTTTCACAAATCCTTCCCATGCACTATCCACCCCCTTCCCCCCTCTTGTGCACCTCTTTACTCAAATATGCTCAATGTTGAAATGAATTGTGCTCTATGATTTGATTCAATCTTACTATTGTGACGAAATAAAATCACAATCATTTTTGGCATATCTTAATGGTGGTGTTTTACCTTTTTTGAGATAACAAATAGCATTTCTTGTGTTTTTGTATATGATACGAATGTCCTCCACTGTGACAATTATTTATGTACCATAATTCACCCGGGTCCAGTGGTCCATCGGGTTACCCCATTGATATATAACTCAGTTACTTTACAGGGTTTCGGTGTTCCCTCGGATGCATTGAGAATTTCATGAGCAGCTTTTCCTTTGGGCTTAAAATTTGACATCTGTAGCAGTGGCACTAGAACAATTATTATTGCTGGAGTTCTGGCAGCCCTGAAGTAAACTGCAAACTGTGACCAAGAGGCAGCCTGGGGAGTGATGGCAATAGGGTGATTGTTTGCACTCCTTGTTGAAAATTATTGATCCTTTTCAAGCAAAGCAAGCCGGCCCGGTACATAAGACATACATCGAAGATCCAACTTTACAACAACCCCAAAAAAAGAATGACCAAAAAGCCAGGTCCTAATAAGCTCCTTATATTGATAATCTTCATAGACTAAATCACCCACTTTCTCACCTCTACATTTATCCTGTTCACCCATTTTGTTTTTGCGTGATTGAGATGAGATTTGTTTACTTTTTTGGTCGAAATTACTATGAAAATCATGTTCTGGAGTATTCTGCCGTCCAACACTCTGTACAAGACTGGAGTTCCACCCAGTGACTGCCCAAACTAAATGAGTGAGGCTGGTAACCATATTCCTTAGTTTGGGACAGATTATACAATTATAAAAACATCTCACTGCATTAGATTTAACGATCCCACATATTTAGTTCAAAATGATATTGCCCTATCCTCCATAGCTTCTGTATTGTACCTCCCTTGGCTATCATATCACAGGTTAGAGCAGAAGTTACATTTAAAGTGAAGGACTGTTGATGCAAACAGCTGTTATGCACTGCATCTACCATAATGCACTGCAAAAGGACTGGTGCAACATGTAATAGGGTGAACCACACCCAGCAAAATGTGTCAAAGGACCTCTTTTGAGAAGGAGTTCTAGATTGGTTGTCTGAGCGAGTGGAGGAATATTTTTCCCCAAAGAAAGAAAAAATATGTCATGATATTTCCCTAACGAATGAGCAATTATTTGGTTTAAAAATACTGGAATATGAGTAAACTGAACTGCATCTACCAAAATGCATTGCGAGAGGATTGCTGCAACATGGAAGAGGGCGAGCTGACCCGGTCAAATGTTTGAAAAGACTCCTTCAGATCTTAAAGAAAATCTATATCTGTTGTTTGAGCTGGCACCAAGCTTTATTTTGGTATTTCCCCACAATAGTAAACAAGCAGCATGTTAGCACCCTATGCAAAAATGTATGAAATGTGAGAAGGCTGAATTACAGCTATCAAATAGAGTCATAGCAAGATAGAGCAGATTGACAAGAGCATAAAACTGATTTTGTACCATTGTACTTACATTTTTTTAATGCTGATTAACTAAACCTTAAAAACACCTAATTAATTGGGGACACGACCTTTTTAACGAAGACTTCAGTGCGAATAGCCTTTACAACGAAACCAGCACCATGACAGCATCATTACTACGCCCGTCTTTATGCCGAATCATTCACTACAACGAATAGCACTCCAACGCAAGTCAGTACAACGAACGCCACTCTCTACCACGCTGCTGGGGAAAGGGTGGTTTTAGGGTTAAGGGTGTGGGGAGGGGTTGCACCCTGTTGTCGGGTTTAGGACTCAGGGCTGGGGCAGTTTTAGGGCTAACTAAGCTGGGGAAGGGGCCGATTTAGGGCTAAGAGCTTGGGGAGGGGTTGGGCTCTGTTGTCGGTTTTAGGACTCAGGGCTGGGGAAGTTTTAGGGTTAACCAAGCTGGGAAAGGGGCGGGTTTAGTGTTAAGAGTGTGGGGAGGGGCTGCGCTCTGTTACATGATTTAGGGCTCAAAGCAAGTTTTAGGATGTTTGTTTTAGTTAGCCCCAGGAAGAAAGGAGGCTGTGATACGTAGGCTAATGTATGCAGGTTAGAGGCAAAGAGAGACTCGAGTGCTTGGTTAAAACAAGTGAGCAAAGAAGCGGCTGAAAATTTCTCAAAAATGGGAAAACCAAATAAATGTTACACTGCCAGCAAACCTTTAATTGGTAAAAACAAAATGTAGGCATAGGCAGGGAGAAATAACAATATGCAGCCACAGCAGTGCCTCAGGAGCATAGAGTTCGATAACGGCAATAATTTTACAAGTTGTAAAACACCAAGGGGTATATTCACAAGAACGTGTGATAACTACCGCAAGAGTAGCGTAACTCAACTTTCAATATCGCAGCTTATCTCGGGAAAATAACCCCGTGTCAAAGTGGAATTCACAACAAGGCGGTAGCATGCGATAGTCACCAGATAACGCGTCAAATGTCAGCGTAAAAATCAATGCCACGCCTAAAAACTGCGAAACGCGAACGCGAGAAATCATGCAATGAGGCCAATCGCGGTACAAAAATCAGCGAACACCAGCCACAGGCCTGCAAATCCCATGCGTCCGGCGGGAAAAAGCACCATAAAAGAAAGAGAAAAAAAAGCCCAAAAACAATTCAAACTGCGTAGCAACATGGATGCACCCGGACCGAGTGCAGAGGACAAGCCGAACACCACAAGCCCTACGGAGGACCAGCCAGGAACCCCGCGTTCGGGGAAGGGCAAGGACAAGAGGAAGAGGAAGACCGGGTACAGTCCGCAGGAAGACCGGATCATCGTCACGTAGGTGACCGAACACAATCAACAACTGTTCGGCACCTCCACTGCGGCACTGGCAACCCATACCGAAATATGGCAGGCCATCGTCACCAACGTCAATGCAGTCGGAGTGTCGAGGAGGTCACTGGAGGAGGTCAAGAGGCGCTGGCATGATCTGAAAAGGCAGACCAAACATAGGCTCGCCGCCAACAGGGAGGCAGCAACGGCAACTGGAGGTGGGAGTCCTGCGACACAGGAGGAGCTGGATGAGCTGGAGCAAATGGTGGCCACAGTCAGCAGTGAAGAGACGGTGGCAGGATTGGGGGGCCTGGACACAGCACAATACGACCTGACCTAACAGCAACAGGGTGAGTAACGACTAGGGACGGGGGGGCGGGGGGAGATGGGCACAATGGCACACATGCACAATTACGTGTAGCACACAGCACACCCACAATGAACGTGGAACATGTCCCTGATTGCCTTGGCACACTGCAGCACACATAGAAACGCCAAGTAGGCCCCCATCCACAATGTGTACAGAGGGCCCCCCCCCTATCACCAATATCACAACCGACCTGTGCACATGTGCTGAATCCAGCAAAGCAGCGGCTCTGTGACCCACACTGACTATGCAAGTAACACTGCATGTCCGATAGCATGGCAGCAGCCAAAAAAAAATTACATGGCCCACAAATCGACATGGAGGTAGCCCAGTGCGGATCACATCCAAAAAGGAGCAGGTCACACTCTGACATGTCCACGTGCACCCACAACCCATGCCGTACCATACACGCAGCAGACGAACAATGCACCAGGCCACAGAAACAGTCCGAGAGCACATATGACCCAAGTCAAAGCAAATCAGGTCCCGAAAAGCACACAATTCAAAGGCACCCCGCCTCAAAGGGAGAAGGCTACATGAAATCAGAGCTGCAGGGCAACTCCCCCACAATGCAGCACACACACATAGCAATCACAGAACATCAGCAATGATGGCAATGTGGTACAAAGTGCAACACCAGCACCACAGGACAGAGCTCACAATAGGTTCCGCTCGTGCGTAGTAACTGTCCACTCACATCTGGCATTGCCTGACACTGTGTGATGATAATGTACGGGTACTACCACACATCCGTCATGTAGTCGAAAAACACACTGACTGCCATCAAATAGCCAGTTCCCCCAAAACAGTCACAATGTACATTGGCATGCAGTCTGAATGTAAACATCTGCAAATCATCACCATACATGTGAAACTCTGTTAACCTGCATTTCCCCTTTACATTGCAGAGGGACAAACAACACCTCCTGCAGAGCACACCACACATCCCATCATTGATGATGAAGAGGACAACCTGCACATATGTCAAGCCACCCTCCAACGGAAAATGGACAGCCTCTGCACCCCACCCCCAGGAGCAGGCCAGGCCAGCTGCCTCGAGGTGACCCCACCACCTGTACAGACCACACAGCAGGAAACACACACCACCACGGCTGTCTCCCAGGACCCCCCCGACCAATCCATGGAATTCCAATTGCGTGTGTTGGGTTGCCAGGTGGAGTTGGCTCATCAGCTGTGGGTGGGTTTCGAGCTCGTGGCAGCCAAACTCGATGCCATACGTGGGTGTCTGAGTCCCATCAGGGACCACGTACAGTCCCTATAGGACACCCCCTGTACGCACCATGCTCCACCACAGACCTTGGCTGACCTCGCTGGTCCCATGAATCTAATACAAGAACTGTCTGGTCAGACAGGCACCAGCCATGACAGCACAGAGTTGGCACAGATGCGGAGGGCAATGGAGACCATGGAGCAGATGCAGGCTGGAAGTATGTCTGCCACGGCTGGACACCAGCGAGTAGTGGCTGGGAACTGCAATGCCCTGCAGTTCTTCATCTTGCCATTGCTGCCACTGAGCCGTTCCCAGATGACTGCAGCGGGAACATCGACACACACAGCTCCGACCCCTGATGTGTCCGTGGCACACTGTGATGCTGCCCCGTCACCTACGCAGTCTGATGTGTCAGGGGCACACAGCGATGCAGCCATCACCCCGCCACACACACCGGACACAGAACCCATATCAGGGGAGTGAGAAGGGGATGTGAACTACTGTGTGAGGAAGGAGGCAGTAGCATCCATCACCGCCATACGGCCTGTCCCTGCCTGGTCATGACCTATGCATCATGCCCTGGGAAATACCTCCTACTGACCTCCGGAACACTCTGCGACATTCACCCGGACCCCGACACGGACTGCCATTTCTTCACCACTGGCCAATTACACAGCAATCCTGCTGTGGACTGCACTCTTCCTCTTCCTAATCACTGTGCAATCCCCAAAGGACTCTGGTTGGCCCACCACTGGGCTTCCATGTGATGTGGGCTTGGATGGCCATGTACAGCTCCAGCTCCGTCAATCACCTGAATGTGAATAAAACATTCTAAATCACACAGATGTGTCATAACTATGTTCACTCACATATGGAAGTATGGCTGGATGTAGGGACAATGATTGCTCATGAAGGTACACCCTGGTAACTGACATCTATGCGTATGTCTATCCCTGAGACACATGGCCAATTGGATGACTGTGAAGGTGAGTACTAGCTGTGTCCCCATTGCACATCAACAACAATCTCACAACCCCCCAACGTAGGCACACGTCCATGTGTTGAATAGGGCTGTGTGTAGGAGTGACCAAAACGGTGGCAGGCCAGGAGTGGTGTCCTACATGCAGTGACAACAGAACACGTGTGACAACAGAACTTCACGTCGCATACCTACTTACACACATCTGTGTGGACACATTCTGTTGTGATGTATGACATTGCTCCACATGGTCAGAGGTTGGACACCATACTCACATAGCTGAAGTCATGTAAGTGCACATGTCGCCCAGCACCTATCCAAAAACAATGTCTGGCTCACAGAGGTGGAGCTTGCCAAAGGGACACACCCCCATTGCACATGCATCAGTCAGTACCTCCCTGTGTTGGGACGATGCTCATTGTGGCACACAAGTGGACAATCTAAACTACACACCTCACAGTTAGACACCAGTGGAGTGGCATAGACTTTATTGGCATGTGCGTGTCAGTACGGACGAGGCAACAGCCACAACAGGCAGGGACATGCTTAAGACACTTACACGCAGCATGGGTACATGTCGAGGTTCAGAAAATGTTGGGGCTGAAATGGACAACATTCATCACGGATGGCAACGCTCACAGCCCACCTTGCCTTGCTGGATGAGTCATGTGTTGTTTGGCGTCTGCACATTGCCACGTATGAGGGGGCACGACTCACTGCACGTGGGATCTGCATGGTGCTCTGCCTCCGGAGTGCGCCGATTGTCTGCTCTGCTGACAGTGATCAGGTGTGAGGGTCCGACAGGTTCACATGTCCTGCTACATTGCCATGTGTGTGCTCTCCCCCAGCAGTGTGTCCGAATTGGCAACGTTGACAAACAACGCTGTGTTGCTCCGACCATGGACCTGCGTCACCTTGCACAGGTGTGTGTACACACGCGTTATTCCACGCACATGCATCCAGAGCCCGACCGAAGGCAGACATGTCCTCTGTTGTGGTGGGATATGTGAGCAATCCCCACGATGCAACAAGTTGTTGGGCCATGTGCTGTGGGTGGCAATCGGATGTGGCTGCAGGAACGTAGTTACACGTCCATGAATGCCCGTGCAGCTTCATGTGCAATGTGTTCCAATAGTACGTCGTTGTCGTGTTCAAGGAACACCAGGGTGAGCCAATCCATTAGGTGGTCCGGGCAGGTGTGCTCAGCCCACGCCGTCTCACCGATCCGCAACACAGCCCAATAGGGGAGCGCCTCGATGTGGTCACTGCACACGAGAAATTGTGCAATCTCCCATGTTGCGTTGGTGCGTCTTGTGAACAGGCACTCTTCTGAACTGCGGCAGTTGTGTGGAGGATATGCCACAGCTCTGAGCAATGATTCGAATGTGTGTGCAACGTTGTGGGTAATGGGTTGCTGTTTCCGTGAGTGTCAAGGGCATCCCATGCGGGGGTACCACAGGCAGGGGCTTCTGTGTGTGGGCTGTGGATGAGTCGGATGGTTCATTTGCGGAATGCGTGGTGTGGGAGTCGTCCCCATCTGCCATTGCATCTCTATCAGGGTGTTCCAGGCGCGTTCTGGACCAAGGTCAGAAGTGCAGGTGTCCTCCCGCCTTCTGCATTGGGACAGTGGTGCTTTCATCCCTGATGTTTGTCTGACTACTACTTGCGTTTTCGGAATGTGATGTGGCTTTGGCGCTGAGATTGGGACACGGCCTTGGGCTCATGGTGTACGGATGGCGATGCACACACACATGTTGGCATGTGGAGCCAGGTGCCCGAGCGGCCTTGCGCTGCTTGTGCTATCTCACTCCCTCTCTCTCCCCCGCTCTCTCCCTCTCTTTCCTTTGTTGGGCGCATGGCACACCATCTTCTCTTGGATTTGGTCTTCCAGGCTGTGTGCTACGGATTGTCCAGTGAGGAGCAGCTAGGACTCATCCTAAGGGTTTCTTCTGCTTTTGTTTGTATGGTGTTTTGTGTTGGTGATTGCATTGCTGTATGACTGATTCTCCATTTTCTGGCCACGCATGTATGTTTATTTTCCTGCTTGTGCGACATCAGGCAAAATGTTTGTTTTGGGATTCGTGGTGTTGGTGTGCAGTTTCTTAGTCCGGGGTTGGGGGTGGTCCCGGGGGGGGGGGTGTTGCGGGCCTGGGTGTGGTGTCGGTGGGTGTTGTGGCCCTCTTGTGTGTCCGTGCTGCGTGTTCAGTTGCTCGTGGGCATCTGTTGTCCTTCATGTGTGGCTCTGGGCTGTGCTCCCTTTTGTGGTGCAGGCTGTGGTCTGACTTTACACCAGGTCAGGGCAGGTGTAGATTTCCTGGTGCTAACGCGGCTTATCGCCGGTTTTGTGTTTTTATCGCCGATGTGGCTGGTCGTTGTGAATGTTGAGGTGTGATGTTGTCGTGCCTTTTGGCACGGGAACGCCCACTCTGCATCTCATTAGCGATAGTTGCACGGGTCCTCTGTGGCGATGTTTTTTGCGGCTGCTATCGCGGGTAAACTGGTGCTGTTGGCTGTTTACACCAGCTTGTGAATGGGGAGGTATATTTATCACGACTTTGGCTGCGATAAAGTGCCGTTAATTCGGCGATAGCTCCTTGTGAATATGCCCCCAAATTTTCATTGAACGTCTCCGTTCCCACTGCATACACAGGAAGTGGGAGGAAATCTGGAGCAGTGAACAGGGAAACAATTTTAAAATCACCTCATTGGTTCCCACACACAGCCAATCAGCTACCTCAAATTCCTCAAACCACCAGTCCACTGAAACCCCATTCATACCAACTCACAGCTCAATTTGTTACGGCTTCACAATATTTTAAACACTAATTTTCATTTGGCGTTAAAACGGCAATCACTGAAAGGTAAACGTTACAATGCTGTTCGTTGTTACTGTGCTTTAAATGATTTCCTATGTGATGGCGTGATATTGATATTCGATGTAGAAAGTGGCGTGGAAAAGCCAGTGTCGTTGTTTCGCATTAGTTGTAAAACCCTTTGTTGTAAAGGCTTTTGTTGTTGCCTTATATATCCAATTAATTGGCAGTGGTATTTTCAGTAGAACCTTGTCATGAAGAAAGCCATAAGCCAGGCTTGGGGCTTTCTTAGTGGCTGAAACATGTCCACATAGAGATGCAAGGGATCAGTACTAAACTCATTGTCTTAGTTGCTTTTAATCCTACCCTAGGGAGATGGGAATAAAATGTGTCTAAGTCATTTTCATTTCAATTGGAGGTCCCTGGGTCCTCTAAAATTACAAGAGACCAAGGGTGCAGTGTTCTGCCATAATTGCTGCTTGGTGAACAGGTCCTCTACCTGGTTTCCATCATTAATATCTCCTGTCGGCAAACCCACCGTCTTCAAAAATCTTCTCGGCCAGAGGGAGAAGCGAACTGTTGGTGGGTTAGGATCTAGCATCTTAATTTGGCACCGTTCAATTACAGAAATATGCTTTTATGAGAAAGTTTATCAGTTTTCCACTAAAATAAGATCTACCATACCTATTATTTTTAGAATTATGAAGCATTGGGCTCCAGAGGGGGGCTATCATAGGCAGAACCTTTAACATAGCCCGTTGCACCTCTACGCTGCTCCCCTTTCTCTAGATCGAGGCCCCTGTGTTTATACTTCACCCCACACTCTACCCTAAAAATCATCAGCTCATACTCAAGACACTACGGGCCTGATTCACAATGTGGCCGAGGCCCCGCAGTCGTGAAGGAATCTCCTCACATGGGGCAGAATCTCGTCAATGAGAATTCTCAATGCGGAGATTTCGCCCCGAGTGCAGAGACTCCTCCACGACTTTGGGGCCTCGGCCACAAGTGCTGACGCTTTTTGGGAATCAGGCCCAAAGAGTATTCCCCTCGTCCCCCATTACAACTGTCCACCTGGATCCCAACTAAAGATCCAATCTGGTTCTGGGCGATTCCCACTTTTGAAAGGATTTTTCCTCCAAATGGAAAATTTCCCATGAGCAGGGAGAAAGTCCATATATGGGCAGGCACAGGAGTAGGGTTAAGGAGGGCAGATATATGCCCTCTCTAGTCCTGGAAAACTTCCTATTTTGTGGATGGCCACTAGAACTTCGGGGCTTTTTGTGAATCCCAAGCCTTAAAGGATAAGCAGACATCTATGATTCGGAACTCTAAACGTATTCTGTGAGTCACTGCTAAAGAGCACTCCTACAGGGTCTGATGCAATGTAATCAGCTGAGTGGGAGTCTAGTGCTTTCTGCGTCCTGTACAATCCAAGACAGCAGTACACTATAACTATGGGGTTAGGTGTGTGCAAAATGAATACATCGCCCTTGCAATATGCAATATCAACAACTTTGAACTTACACATAGTGTGCCAAATTTCACAAATTTCAAAAGTTCGAAATTCCACACATTTTTTTCCTTAGGGTACTGGTTCAAGCAGGGCATTCCCTCCTAGGGACTCCTTCAAGCAGAAAAGCTCAAGCAGGACTCACTTTCTCCTCAATGCAGTCCCTCCTCAGTGTTCCAAGTGTCTTTTAACCGCGAGGTATGCCCTTGTGTTCAATTTTCACTGGAAATTTCATTTAGATGTATGCAATTTTCATGAAGTTTCACAGAAAAAATGTTTTTAATTTCACAAAGTTGCGAAAACTGTTGACTGTCAAATGTAAATTTTTTGTACAATTTATTTGCAGTTTTTGGGATAGCACAATGTACAACAGAAGCTGAGTCAAAGTGATGATTTTGTTTACCCTGATATGCAGTGTCTGCCTCAATAGCACCCAGTATTGCCAATTCCTGTCTAGGTGGTGTGAGTTATGAATGAATAAACGAATGAATGAACATCGAGACCTGCTCCGTGTAGCTCCATATGACTAGATAGCGATCTGGAGACTAGTCGCCCGTCCTGTACCTCTCAAAGACTGGCAGGGCTGGACAGACCTACTGGAAATTCTTGCCACTATTCAACCATTCAAACCTCCTAATGGCTGTTGTGGCTGGACTGGCCTATATGGAGTGATCTGCCATATTTTTTTTCTCATGAACTTCTCCCAGTTCACTTAACCATTACAACTACTTACACTTAGGTTGCAAAGTTCTCTGCATATGGATTTGCACATGACAATCTTGACTTTCATGCCCCTTTGAGTGGTCACGAGAAAAAAGATCGCCAACATCCATCAATTTTTCAAGGCACGAGGAAAACAATTTTAAAATGGTTTTGCCAGGAAGCTGAACATCCATTTTCAGCACCACCATTCTTCATCCAAAAACGAAACCAGTGCATAATGGAAAATAAAAAGCCGGAGCATCCATGAACAGAGGTTGGCGAGGCGACAAGCTAACAAATGAATGGGGAAAGGTGAGCTTGGCTCTAAGAGCCAGTTCATGAGCTGAGCCATGAAATGCTTGGCGTGTTAATCCTGCAAAAAAATCATGCAAAAATCTGATAAGTCTCTTCACATTCAAAAAAGTGTAGTCCTTTTTCATGTGGAAGTATTTCACCTTAGTACATCAGAGTATATCACTGCATTGACGGGCAATTATTAAAAGTGATAGATTTTAAACATGAACTTACAAACATTCATACCTCCCCATGTTGACAACAATGCCATTAGTAAACCCTATATATAGCCTTTCTTCCTATTAAAAATGGAGCAGGATTATAGTCTATTAACACAAGGTAGGTTTATTATACAACACACATCATGAAATCATTTATTTGAAGGGACTCATATATTATAATGAAGAAAAAGAGGTCAGAGCGAAATAATATGTTGGCATTGGAACAAACAATTTGGTCAACGGGGAAACCAGAATTAATCCTAGGTTTTCTAGTTTCACATTGAGCAATTTAGCCCCCATATGTGCATCTCTTCCTTTCCTCATTTGCACATTCAAGGGTGATAGTTTCTTTTTCATTCTTGGCGCATAAGGTTACAGCGTGCTGGCAGGCAGGGCCACATGAAAGCTCAGCTCATTTCGGGCTCGAGGATACATTTAATAGCTTGCCCTCCTCTATCCCTGAACTATCCCAAACTCAATCATTGTGATTTGCTCGCCTGCTAAAAAAAAAAATGTGCACACCGTTGGAGATCAGTCGACCAATTGTTGCCTCCCAACTGGTCCAACTGCTCTATTATCTGCCTCAGAGGCACTGGCTGGTCTCCAGATTTCCCTATAGTTCGGTCCATTTCTGAGTTGAGCACTCAAGGGTACAGAAACCTGTATATTTCCAAGGACACCTATCTAGGTACAAAGTAACAAGCTCTTCTCTAAATGCCTCCCTGAGGGAAGGTGATACTACAGAGGCTGCCAGGAGACCGCAAGCCTCATCTGTCTCATCTGGTGCTGTACGCCGACACCGACATCTGCTGAGCTTCTGTCACCACGAGGAATCCCGTCATAAACATAATCAGTCGAGGGATTATATCGTGGATATAAGGGTCTGAGCAGCCATTTCTTAGAAGTAAAGCACAGAGGAATAATACCATAGATGCATGGCACTGATGAATAATGTCTCAGACATGAGGGATCAAGGAATATTATTATAGATTTAAAGTGTTGAGGAAATTTCTTACACATAAGGTGCCAATCGATAGTATAACAGAGGTAAATGATTGAGGAGCCAGGTCTTAGAAATAAGGGAGCTGAAGAATAGCATCACAGATGTATGTCTCTGAGAAATAATGTCTCAAACATTAGAGACCAAGGAATAATATTACATAGTTAAGGGGTCGAGGAATACTGTCTTACACGTAAGGTGTTGAGAGATAGTATAATAGAAGGAAAGGACTGCTAAATAATACCATGGATGTAAGGGACCAATGAGCCCTGTCTTAGAAATAAGGGCTAGATTTAAGGGGTTAAGAAATACTGTCTTAGATGTAAGTTGTAGAGGAACAGTATCATAGAAGTTAGAGACTGAGGAATGATATCATACAAGTAAAGGTCCAAGACTGGGGCATTCCACAGGCCCCTCAGATCTATGCAGTTTCCATGTATGCCGATGATATGATAATCTATGCTCACTATCTGGGTATGCATTTTGGCCCTATCTCCAATTTACTCCACTCATTTGGCGCCCTATCTGGTCTCCAGGTTATTTACACTAAGGGCCTTATTACGAGTTCGGCAGTCTGTGGACTGCCGTCCCGGTGGTGGCGGTCCGAATGCGGTGAGCCGTCCGCCATATTTCGAGTTGGCAAATTGTCTTTGTGAAGACCGCGGCTGGACCGCCGGCACTGCCAGCACACCGCCGACCGCTGGGGTCGCGGTCAGGTAAAGGCAGCCTCCATTGGGCGGTACAGAGGCACGACACCGCTGTCTGTATTACAAGTTGACTTCCAGATGAGCCGACCGCGGCGGTCGAACCACCGCCTAAAGTTCAGCAGAAACTAAGGATTTGGGGTGCATACTCACCCCTTCTCAGTTCTTCCTAGCAGATGTTGATGTGAATCCCTTTCAGTAGGTCCCCCATACACAGAAGCATCTTCACTCTGAGGAATACAACCCTGTCTACAGTGAAAAACAGGTACGTGCTTTGTTATCATGTACCCATTACCAGGACTGCTCACATATGGGTCGGACTCCGGCAATGGGTAGGTTGTATTTTTCCACATATATCATGCATATGTGTGCAATCGACACATATGCAGGCGGAATGTACACACAGGCATTGATATATATGGAAATACATTTCCCACCACTGCAAGACCGCCGCTGCCACACCGCTGCCCCCTCAGGACACTCGTAATACGCAGTCAGAAGGCCACAGGCGCAGAGGTCTCCTAGCGGTTGGGGGCACAGTCCTTCAGCGGTTGGACTGCCAAACGCGTAATAAGACCTTAAGTCTCATGCATTCTTATTTCAGGACGCTGTGCCTCAGGAAACACTGCTACTGGGCACTCAGTCTATCAGTCTATACCATCTGCACACCACACATTTCAGTACTTGGGCATCCAAATTTACAGATCACCCACAGACCTGATAGACAGTAATTTGTTGAAGGGTACCACATCGTTAAAAACCCAGATTAAATTCTGGACTACTCTGCCCCTGTCGGTTTCAGGCTGGATAGAATTGTCTAAAATGGCGATAATGCCCCGTTTATTATACTACTTCGTCAACCTACCGGTTGTGGTCACCGTGGCTATATTCAGAACATTGAATTTCCTACTGACTGACCTCATTTGGGGCACAGGTAGACGTCTAGTTAGCCTACACAAGTTACAGTTGTCTCCGGGGTTTGGGGGGATGGGAGTACCCGACTTTAAGGCCTATTGTTTGGCCTGGCAGCCACAATAGCTGTCCGATTGTTTAGCAGGGTTACAGCTGAATGAAATCGGTTATGCTGCACATATGTTGAGAGGAGGCACACTTCACAGACTGTTGTTACCAGGAGTGATACGACCCCTTCATCTCCCACTCCTGCTTCACAATGCCATGATACACTGGAGCTGCGCCCTCCGGTATACGAACACCCAACTGCATTACGCTCCTAATATTCCACTGAGGGGCCTGCCTACACCAGTGAGCACGCTCAACCAGACTATTACCATGGGAGACTGAGGGGATCGCAATGGTAGGAGATTTATTTTTTGATAGAGCACTGATGACCCATCATGACTTTACACAGGACCCCTAATTCCCTTTTTTCTGACACATGCCAACATACTGCACTATTTCCATACACAATGGTCACCAAAAGGGTCTGAACCTGACCCACATACACTGATTCAACACATTTATAAAATGGGCATTGGGAGACACTTAGTCAAATGGTTCTACAAAGGGCTACGCACTCGACGTGTCTCTTTAAACTCCTTATGGGCTCAATAGTATGCGGACCTGAACCGTGTTTTCCATGATAAAGAATGGCATTTTCTCATACAGTACCCAAGTGTGGTGTCTCGTGATGCCTGATTCAAATTTATACAGTTCTCACTCTTGAACAGGGCGTATTTTACACCATCGAAACTTCAGGATATTCCCTACAGCCTCACAAGCCTGCCCTAGATGCAAGACAGACACCATGGATTTGCTGCATATGTTATGGGCACGCCATTTATTAGCACCTTACTGGGGGAGATTAAAGATCTGCTGTCGACACATACAGGACTTACACAGTGGGACACTGTTGAGCATTGCCCTATTGGGCCTATATACCAGGGATCTATCAAATAAGGAGCATAAGAGGGAACTATAACCAGGACGCCCTCCACTCACGAATTTCAAAAAACAAGACCTGGTTATAAAAAACACATAACTATTTCGAACATTTTTTACCAGATGAGTATCTGGTCTTACTCCTTGGTGAGGCAATGCTTGCTTATCTAGTCATGCCAACCCACATGTGTTAGTCATATTAAAAGTTTATCAACCACCCAAAACAGGTCGAAAGCCCACCAGCCAATAGTCTCAAAATGGGCTAGCAAAATAAAGATCTTTTTTTTTAAAGATTTTTATATAAAAAATGTGAGGTGGGTCAGAAAGTGCCTCACGTAAGTACCATCCATGTATAGGTCCAATATACTAGGCCCAAACGTTTTCAGACTGTGGCTCGCTTTGCTGACCTGGCCCTTCTTCTGGCTATACATCAGATTACACAGCTCTGGAAATCCCATAGAGCGCCCTCTGTCTCGAGCTGGCATGAAGAAGTGATACACAGGGGCCCAGCTGACGGTTACGCCCTGTGCAGGGAGGAGTATTGTGGTTTACGCAAACGACCTATAGCAATGGTTTGGGATGACTTGCTGGAACAATTTAAGTCCCAAGATGTTGATACAAACTGAAGAATGCAGCATTGGTGTCTCCATGTCTCTGCCACCTGACATACTCCACAAATATGTAAGCAGCTCATGTGGTATCCTATGGCACTCTTTATTGCAGCGAGATGACCCCATCCACGAGGTTATAATTTTCCTAGAGACATGGAATTGAGAGGGTAGATTGAGTTGTGGGGATGGGTGGGTGTTGGGTTCTTGAATTTTTTATTCCTTTTGTCCTTTGGTCTTTCTTTTGACCTATTTTTTCTCTTGCACAAGTCATCCTTATGTACCTTACAATTAATATTGCGAGTCAAGTATCATTGTTGTGCTATGCTGGTTACTACACCTACTTCTTTGTAATCAGATCACATCGTACGACTTGATCCTTTTGTACATGGATTTCTTTGTTTACGAAAAAACAATATCATTTATTTAACAAACAAACAAAAAAAGGTAAAGGTCCAAGGCATGATATCATAAATGAAAGAGACTGAGGGGTAATGTGACAGCGGGAAGGGATCATGAATATAATCATCGTGGACCAAGCAATACTTTCATACATGTAAGACACCAAGCAATAAGGTTTTAGACATAAAGGATGACGGGATAATATCATAGAGGTAAAGGACTGAGGATAATGGAATAGATGTAAGAAGGTGAACAATAATGTCTTAGACTTGAGGTGCCAATGGACAGTGCTCAGGAAGTATGAGTCTAAGGAATAATGTCAGAGACCGGGATTAACTTAAGCATAAGAGGTCTAGGAGTGACATTATTGGCTTAAAGAGCAGTGAGATAGAAAAACATCTATAAGGGACCAAAGAATAGTATCATAGATGTAAGGGATTAAGAAAAAAAATTATAAATATCACGGTCCGAGGAATAATATGACAGACGTAAAGGGTTCAGGAATACATTAAAAGATGACAGGGCCAAGTAATAGAATCACAGACACAAGGAGCATAAGGGAAGGATGAATATAACAATAGAGATAAGGGACGGATGAATATAATCATAGAGGTAAGGGACAGATGAATATAATCATAGAGGTAAGGGACAGATTAATATAATAATATAATCATAGAGGTATGGGACGGATAAATATAATCATAGAGGTATGGGACGGATAAATATAATCATAGAGGTAAGGGACGGATGAATATAATCATGGAGGTAAGGTACAGATGAATACAATCATAGAGGTAAGGGACGGATGAAAATAATCATAGAGGTAAGGGATAGATGAATATAATCATGGAAGTAAGGGACAGATGAATAAAATCACAGATAAGGTACGGATGAATATAATCATAGAGGTAAGGGACAGATGAATATAATAAAAGAAGTAAGGGACAGATGAATACAATCATAGAGGTAAGGGACAGATTAAAAATTATCATATAATCATAGAGGTATGGGACGGATGAATATAATCATAAAGGTAAGGGACAGATGAATATAATCATATAATCATAGAGGTATGGGACAAATGAATATAATCGTAGAAGTAAGTGATGAATGCATATAATCATAGAGGTAAGGACAGATGAATATACTCGTAGAGTTATGGGGCAGATCAATATAAACATAGAGGTAAGGGACGGATCATTATAATCATAGAGGTAAGGGGCAAATGGATATAATCACAGAGGTGAGGGACAGATTCATATTATTATAGAAATAAGGGAAGGATGAATATAATCATAGAGGTAAGGGGCAGATGAATATAATCATAGAGGTAAAGGAAAGATTAATATTACCATGTAGGTAAGGGACAGATGAATATAATCATAGAGGTAAGGAGCAGATACATATATAATCATACAGGTAAGGGGCAGATGAATATAATCTTAGAGGTCTGGTGAAGATTAATATTATCACAGAGGTAAGGGACGGATGAATGTAACCCTAGAGGTAAGGGACAAGTGAATATAACCCTAGAGGTAAGGGACAAGTAAATATAATCATAGAGGTAAGGGGTAGATGAATATACTCATGGAGGTAAAGGACAGAATAATATCTCTAAAGTGGCATACGCACCTAGAAGCCCAGAAAGCAAAGGCCATACATCGGTATGTGGGCTGAAAAAATGTAACCGGGAATACGGAGACATATCCCACAGACCGCTGTTAAAGGCCTATAGTGCAATGATATCCCCCCCCCCCCCAAGTATTGTACGGTGCAGAAGTTCTCTACTTAAGTGGTAAAAGTGATTGGGACCTGGAGGAAGGGAAGTGTTTAAAACCCCTACTGTCGTTACCTGGCTCAGCAATGATTCAGGCAATTAGAATTGAGCTAGGAACAACATCATGGAGTATACAGGCTCAGGTGGCCTTGCTAAGGTTTTGGAAGCGACAGGATCCCGGGGTGGTACAGAAGGTCTCACAATGGTTCAGAAAGGAGATTCAGTCTAGTAGCCTAAAATGGGCCAAGGAGACTAGAAAGAAATTGCACATGGTTGGTGAGGCTTTAAATGTGAGAATCTGTCAAAAATCACTGCAAGTAGAATTTATTAAGAGTACACTCAGTTCCCAAGGGCAGGAATTGTCCAGGAAAGTAGATATGGAGTACTTGAGAAAGAAGAAATCTGTACAATTTATGAGGGATTCTTGGCGGAAGGAAGCCTGGTACCCATGCCTGGATACACTACCCAATTATTGGCTTAGATGTGAAATTTTAAGACTGCGAATTGGTCTTAATCCTTGGATGGCAAACGAGAAAATAAAAGCAGAAATGATAAAGCCCGATGGT
This sequence comes from Calotriton arnoldi, assembly GCA_963921515.1. Taxonomy (NCBI): domain Eukaryota; kingdom Metazoa; phylum Chordata; class Amphibia; order Caudata; family Salamandridae; genus Calotriton; species Calotriton arnoldi. Next base: position 210,817 of record CAWUFW010004769.1, read on the forward strand.
AACTGTAAATGTACACTGGGAACAAAATGTGATATTTTGCACATATTAGTAGATTGTGTATTAGTTTTAGCCCAGTGTAAATTATTTTTACGCCCGATTTTTTTAAAATATGGCACAGTGCTACGGGCTCATGCGGTAGAGCTACTAATAGATATGTCTAATCTTGAGATTGCAATTGCTATTGGAAGTTATATGAAGGCCTTAAAAAGTTTTTATGGAAAAATTTAAGGGTTTTAGTGATCTTATAGGGGAATTTTATTAAAATGTACTTAATTACTAATAGAAAATTTTTAAATCAAATTTTAACTTTTATTTAGCTCAGCAGGGCTGTGCTGATAATGTTTATATTAAGTAAGTATGTTAATATGTTATTTATTATCAGGATATCTGTGGTGTTTTTTTTGCCTATAGGTTACCTTTTTATGGAACCACTGATGAAATTGTAATGATTTTGGGTATTTACAAACTCCGTTTTTTTTGCTGTTTAAAGACTATGGTCTAAATAAACGTTGCCTTTGACTGACTGACTGACAGAATATTATCACCATGTAGGTAAGGGACAGATGAATATAATCATAGAGGTAAGGGGCAGATACATATATAATCATAGAGGTAAGTGACGGATAAATATAATTATAGAGGTCTGGTGAAGATTAATATTATCACAGAGGTAAGGGACGGATGAATGTAACCCTAGAGGTAAGGGACTAGTGAATATAATCATAGAGGGAAGGGATGGATGAATCTAATCATACAGGTATGGGACGGATGAGATTAATATAATCATACAAGTAAGGGACAGGTGAATACAATCATACAGGTAAGGGACGAATTAATATAATCATAGAGGGAAGGGATGGATGAATACAATCATAGAGGTAAGGGACGGATGAATATAATCATAGAGGCAAGGGACGGATGAATCTAATCATAGAGGGAAGGGACGGATGAGATTAATATAATCATACAAGTAAGGGACAGGTGAATACAATCATACAGGTAAGGGACAGATGAATATAATCATAGAGGGAAGGGATGGATGAATACAATCATAGAGGTAAGGGACGGATGAATATAATCATAGAGGTAAGGGACGGATGAATCTAATCATAGAGGGAAGGGACGGATGAGATTAATATATTCATAGAAGTAAGGGACAGGTGAATACAATCATACAGGTATGGGACGGATGAGATTAATATAATCATACAAGTAAGGGACAGGTGAATACAATCATACAGGTAAGGGACGAATTAATATAATCATAGAGGGAAGGGACGGATGAATATAATCATAGAGGTAAGGGACGGATGAATATAATCATAGAGGTAAGGGACGGATGAATCTAATCATAGAGGGAAGGGACGGATGAGATTAATATCATAGAAGTAAGGGACAGGTGAATACAATCATACAGGTAAAGGGAGAGATGAATATAATCATAGAGGTAAAGTAGGAGGAATAATGTCACCAATGCCAGGGACTACGGCATAAGGACCAGGGCACGTAAAGGGTAGGGCACTATACACGTTTCCAACCTCACTTGTTCTATTAATAAAAACATCCGCAGGTTTATTCATTTAGGGCTGCATAAAAAGCAGCGTCAGTTCGTGTGGTATGAGAAGCGCCTTCGTAAGAGCTCTGCTGCTAAGCCCGGGTCTTTCCTTGACATTTGGACAGAGTGACGTCAGGCTTTTATAAATCTGAGCTTGATTAAAAGGTTAACATTGAGTTCGATACAAATAACAACAATTATGTTGGGCCTCAAGGGACAACTTAGCATATGACGTGCGGTGCATACATTTCCCAATAAAATTAAAATGAAATGCTGGTAAAGTTTACTTTTCAAGCCGAAAGTCAGTTTCAGCAGTTTACACTCAACATTGGATTTAAGTGGAAACGACTGCAGCGTTACATAGTCATACATGTAGCAGGTATACACGTTTCATGCGCTCATGTATGTACAAATCCCCCATGATTGATATTAAAACAATCGAAGCAAAGAGAACCGAACAGGGGATCAGATCTACATATATTTAAAAAGCATTTGCCTCAAAATCCAGGACCCCTTTGTTTTCTCTGCAAACACTTTGCTAAAAATAGGGCTCGCGCCCCTGGACACATCAGGGGAGATTCCATTCCAAGAGCTTCCATTTTTCCACCATCCGCTCGGAAGTCGAATTTCGTTTTCATTCTATCTAAATATATGAGCAGTTAGATAACAATCTGACAAGGCATGCAGGCATCTCGCCTATTACTGAGCAATCTGACAACACAGGACCAAATATAGCCCTACGGATTCAGGGCAGGAACGTGATGCATTACACCGTCGTATTACAGCACTGTTTAAAGATGGGCACATGGGCTTCCGAATGACTTGCCAAGTCAGAGGAGAAAGGAGAAACGAAAGAGGCTCGGAGCAGATGACAGCAGCGAAGGGATACCTCAAGGGAGAAGAGATGCTTATGAAATCTCTGTATCTATCTGTCTGTCTGCACATGAGTCTGTCTACCCACTAACCGGTCACATCATCCATATGTCATTCAGTTATCTATGTATTTATCTACCTATCTATCTATCTATCTATCTTATATATCTATCATCTATCTATCCATCTATTTGTTCCATTAATCTGTCTACCACCTACCAGTCTCTGCCTCCATATGTCTTTCCGTTATCTATCTATCTATTTTTTTAACGTAGTTTTATATAGCGCGAACTTGACCCGAAGGTATCGGGTATCAGAGCGCCTTACATAGCACCAGTTACATTACATGAGGACACACTCATTTTTGTTAAGCACGGGGAGATTAAGTGATTTGCCCAGAATCACAGGATGTTCAGCGTCATTGCTGAGACTCGAACCCAGTTCCCCAGATTCGAGGTCGACCGCCCTAGCCATTAGGCCGACTCCTCTCATCTATCTATCTATCTATCTATCCATCTATCTATCCATCCATCCATCCATCCATCCATCCATCCATCCATCTATACTTATTTCTCCATTAATCTGTCAACCACCCACCAGTCACTTTATCTATATGTCCTTACGTCATCTATCTATCTATCTATCTATCTATCTTTAAACCGGGATGTGTGACTGTCAGTTAATCTATGTTTCTGCCCATTGCTGTGCCTAGCTCTCTGTTTCCCTATATCTATGTATGTGATGCATGTGTTGATTAAAATCCCTCTCCCTCTCTCTCGTTCTCTCTGCACACACACATGCTACCATGATCCCCCTATGATATGAGTTTGACTGCCCACTGCTTCTGTGCGTGCCTTTATTCTAGGGAGAGGGCTCTCGATAAAGGAGCGCGGCTAGGCTGCATGTGTTGTGTACACTGTCAGGGACGTGTATTTTTGTCAAATGAACGTATGCATCTGAATTATATATGCTCTGTATACACATAGGTATATATTACATTAACATTGCATTTATATAGCGCTTACTGCCCTTGAGGAGGCGTTGAAGCGCTATGTCTATAGGCATACGAGCTTGCATACATAGATAATTATACAATCAAGCCAACAGTTGGGAGGTCACAACAAATGAGAGTATCTATAGAATATGTGAATTGCTGAGCAGATTCCTCGAGGACAGAAAGCGGTGCCACTGTATAGTATTAACCTTGGGTGCATCTGGCACAGCCTGCAGAGGTATGACCGCAGCCCTGCCTATACCACCTTGCTGCCAAGCACCATCCTCGAGCCAGGACTTCCCATTTTCTGAGCGGCACCGCAAAGGGCCGAGTCCGAATCCTCGGCTTTTCGTCCCTAGATATGTCAGCCACTGCCCCCTTTCCACCCCTAAAGTCCCTCCAGTCGGTACGGGCCGGATCGCAATCACCGGGGCAGGCATGTGTTTTTAACATAGCTCATTGATTCGGAGATCCGTACCTTCTGGCCGCTGTCCTCCGCCCTCTGGTACCCGCTGGGATGCACCGGCGCCTCATCCCGGCTACATCTTCACGCATCCCCGGCACCCAGGTCCTCGGATGGTGCATGCCTCGCGCCGGCGTTATTTATAGAAGAGCGCGCATAGACCGGCGTCTCTGCAGCAAGGCTAAAGTATCGCCGCTAAAATACCCAACTGAATAAAAACCGGCGCTACAGGCTGTGCTTCCCCCGGTGCAGCCCCGCAGTTCTGTGCCCGAGCTCCGGTGTCTTCCAGTTACTGTCACAGACTGATCAGCCCTCCGAGACCAACCGGAGCTATTTTTAGCTCCTTTCCCATAGAGCAGAAGTAGATATTCCATTAAAATCCACAGCCATAACACTGCAGCACTATTCATAGTGCAGGGCCCCTCTTCCTTCGCCCCCACCTCCCTCCTTCCTCCACCGCCGTTCCTTTCTGGCTGCAGTTATGAGTTATACAGAGCCCCGGGCGGGCCCCTGGATCCCTTGCCTTATTAAATGAGATATCTGACGCTCACCCCACTTTGCTTCGAGGGCCTGGATGGGCGGGTCCACGACAAACATATATACATTCGTTGGCCTACCGGCCCGCACACCGACCAGTCATTTGAAATGTGCCATTTCGTTCCTATGCGCACATTCCCGCACAGGTGTGACGCCATAGTAGGCCTTGGCAATGGAAAACAATGCGTTCTTTTCACCATAAATCAAAAATATGGGTGTCCTGGAACGTTCAGCTGAAAACAGTGGTTGGTGGAGTCGAGCCAGAGCCGAGCCAAACGTCTGACTTGGCTCTGAGAGCCGGCACACGAGCAGAGACCTGAAACGTTTTACATGTAAATCGTGCTACAAAAATCCTGAACAAATATGATGAAGCCTGATTAAAATTCAAAAACGTGTATTTCGTACCATGTGGATGCGTTTCACAGGAGTACGAGACATCATATCACTGCATTGAGAGCATTTACAAAAGAGACAGCCTTTAAACCTCAAGTTAAAAACATTCGTGTCCCGGGCGCCAATGACAATAGTGGTTTAAGTGGGAAGTTAGTTGTCATCTGGACTCTATATGTGGGCTACTAGACTATTTTTATACGTCGAGCAACATCGTAAGATACTAAATAAGAAACGAGAAGTATTTACCCAGGATCACCCACGTCAAACGGGGAAGCTGAGATTAATCCCAGTCGTTCTGATTTCACATTGTGAAACTCAGCCTCTAAATGGCTATCTCTTGGCACATGAGGTTACAGGGTGGGTGGCGGGCAGAAGACATGCAAGCTTCTCGTAATGGGCTCGAAGCGGCAAGAGAACTCGAGCTGAGCCTGGCTTCAGTTGCTCATTCACCTCTTGTTAAAAAAGATCGCAAACAAGGGTGACTAGAGTAGTTTTTTGATGACCCCCACCGTACAGATATGAACGTTGACCGTTTGGAAGGTATCAGTATTATGATGTGTGCCATTGACATAGCGCCTAAAGCAACTGGTATGACCTCAAGGCACTTACACAACATTGGGCATCTTTTGTAAGTCGGACGGGTATTGTAAAGCAACCAGCCTGGGCCATTGTGGGTTAAGCACTCACTCATAAGAGATGTCGTGATCTGGAGGGCATGGCCCAGCCTCCCATCCTTCCGAAGTCAGAAAACTGAGCATCGTTAATTTGAACGTTATTACTGCCTACCGTACACAGCGCCCAGGAGCAACAGTAGTTCGAAAAGAAGCGCTACCTACACAATAAGCTATTCTTCTAATAAGGTTTGATTGGGATTAGAAATCGGCTCGGGCACGCTAAAAAAAAGTGGCCCATATTTGCATATTGCCTTTCCGCAAAACACTGCTTCGGCGAAGTTTTATAATCACTTGAAAACAAGTGAGGCCACTTCTGCTCAGGCCCCCTGCCCCCGCTCAGTATGCATACATTAATGGGCCGGCCCAGCGAGAGAAAGGGAGTGACACCTCTGCCGGTTGATAAAAGGGAGGTAATGGATGCCCATCTACCTCCAGAAAGGCCACTCAGGGCCCCACTGGGCCGCTGGCTACATGTGAACACATCAGACACAGCCCAAATCTGCCCCCCAGGCTGCCAAAAAAGCAGCCCACGGCTGGAACTTGGATACCGGCCCCTCGGCCATTGCCCGAGTGCCCGCCTTACCAATCCGACCCTGGTTACTTGATTCAGCCTGCAGACGGGCCTCAAGTGTGCGGCCTCAGGACCGGCCTCTGTGCCCGGCGCACGACGCTGCTTCGCAAGAGATGGGGCCTGTTGCTTTTTAAGCCTAGCGCCAAGAGTCTTAAAGCGTTTAAAGCCACTGTCACAGCAGCCAGGTGTCACCCTGATTCCCTGGTATGTTTCCCAGCACACATGACCCATGTCACGGGTCTCCCGTCAGCAGCTCTACATGATTTTGCAGCCAATTGCCAACAGTTCCAGACTCAGCTGGACTGTGGCAGTCCACCCAAAGTGACACTTCTTTTAACCAGGGTGAATAATGTCCCATGAACTGGCCATGGCACAGGGCTTAATTTGAGCCACTGGTTGCAGGTGGTGCCACCAGAACTCATTTTTAGGGGACCAAGATCAAGGGCACGGGAGAAGCCAGAACATTACCACCACACCCCCCCACTTTCAACATAGCTCGGGCGTGGCGGCCGCTCCATTAGAGCGGAGGAGCGCCCCCCCCACCCACCCCCCACCAGCAAATAAAACGATGACTGGTTTTAAACCCGTTTTTATTATCGTTTTATTTTAATCCCCTGGACCCACCCCCAGGACTCTGACGAGTCTTGGGGGCGGGTCCAGGGGATGACACTGCTGGTGGAGGAGTGGTGGGCACTCCCTTCACTGCGCATGAGGTGTTTGGCCGGCGGTCTCGGGTGTTGCTGGGGCTGGAGAGAGCAAGCACAGGCTCCCAGTCTGCCTGGGAGCGCAAGTTGCCGGGGCTCAGGCCAATTCTGACACAGCTTTCCTGCAACGTCAGGATTGGCCGCAGTGCATTCTGGGAGCCTGTGCTCAGAACCAGGAAGAGCGCGATGCGGCGGGAGACGGCGTGAAGGTAAGCTTTTTTCTTTTTAAAATTTTTGTTCTCCGACTCCTCCACCACCTCCCCTTCCCTCCTCCGGCCTGGACCGCCCACCCACTTTGGCAGGGGGCAGGCCGCTACTGCAAAGCTCTGATGGCAGAAAGCAAGTGAAGGAAGTAAGTCCAACCCTCCCCAGAAGAGCTCCGCTGTCTCTTCCATCCAATCATCTATCCATTCATACCTTCACCCCTCCATCAACCTATTGTAATCCACCATTTCCCCTTTACATGCTGTCAACCATTCATTCTTTCAACCACCATTCATTCTTTCATCATTCCATCACACATCCACCATCTATGCAGGCATCTGTCCATCTAGCCATCCACCCATACATTCATCCTTTGATGGACACATCCATTAGAAAAGCCTTTCATTCAAAAACTGATCCTCTTTGCCATCCATCTGTCCACTCACATTTCCATTGACTCTGCCATCCCTTCACATGTCCTTCCATCTGTCCATTCAGCCATCCATCCACCCACTCATTTATCCACCTACTCATTTGTCCTATCAGACTTACCTTTATTTCATCGACCCTGATTTTCACCTTTTCTTCCTTAAAGCTTTCGTTGTGAGCTTTTGTCTGCGGAGTCGCAGACAGAAGAGGTCCATATAGAACCCCACCCCCACTGTAGCATCCAAAGCAAGTGGTTCAGGACACCCCTGACCAGGACTTGTTTTTCAACGTCAGACTTTGACCCAGAACAAGAGACAGAGAAAGGCAGAAAGGAGACGAAGGCCGGGCATTCGGAAGACAGAAATACAGTGGCAAATGGAGAAAGCAGGGATGAAAAAGAACCAGCAAGAGTGGGATAAAGCGAAAGAGGGTTCAGGGTGGGGAATGAATGAGACATTAGGTGGAAATAAGATGAAGCACCCTTTGTTTTCTGCAACCACAACATTCGGCAGCACTGGCCACGGGCTTCTGAGAAAAACTTTGAGCACGAGCACATCTACAAATTAAGCACTGCCGGGGCACAAGTAATGGTCGGTGAGTCGTGGGTAGTAGAGCCCTGTTTACCTGCACCCAAAGGTGCGTAGATTGCCTGCCTTCTCTTTCTGGTAAAATCTACAAAAATTATCATAACTGTGCCCCTCATGACCCACTGTGTGAAGTGCTGACCGTAGCAGAACTCCCCGTTTGACTGTCTTGAATACTGGACCTTCACTCCTCAGCCTGGCCAAGCCAAAGCCCTGCACTCTCAGGGAGTTGAGGACAAGTCATTTAAAAGAGAATCTTTCTGTCTCCTCACTTCAAGCCAAACAAAAAAGTATCCCACCCTGTTCATGTGTATTATGTGGGGCACTACTCTCTTCAGGTGGTACACCGTCTCTCCTCACTTCACCTCACCTCTCCCTTTTTTAGTTCTCTCTCTCTGTACCCCATCTTTCTGTCCCTCACTTTCACAACCTCACTACTATCACCACCTCTCAATTTCTCTCACTTTTGGATCGCTACCTCATCTCTGCATCTCTCTCTCACTCCTTTCGCCTCTGTTTCCTTAACACACTGCTTCATTTGAGCCAGCGATTGCCAAGTGGGGGTCAATGGTACTCATTTTTGGGGACCGGCACTTTTTTTTCTTCATCAGACATTTACCGAGAGAAAGCGAGAGAAAAACAAACAAAACATAATGGCAGACGATGACAAAGATGGAAACCATCACAAATCCAGAAAACAGAACCTGCATGAGTGAGATAAAGGGACAGGGAGTGTGTGGTGGTGGATTAAAGAAGCATGGGGTGGGTTAAGACTACGCAGCCTTGGTATTGGGCACACCCAGTGCCGTCTTAAGGCTTGGGCACGCTGGGCAGTTGCCTGGGGTCCCCACGAGCATAAGGTACCATGCAGACCAGAATTGAACACTAATTTTCCGTTAAACATTTTTATTTCTGTGAGTGGTTGTGTAGGCAGGGCCCAGTGCACTGCTTTGCCCCGGGGCCTATAATGCTGTTAAGACGACCCTTTGCAGGCCAACATTTAATTCCACCGGCCGCAGCATTCTGACCAGAGCTTTGGGCTGCGGCACTCTCTCTTTTATAAATTAAGCACTGCCTCTAGATTACCGCTCTTACCACCTTACTCCCTTTCCATGACCCATTTCTCGATTTCTGACATTTTATCTGTAGCATTACCTTCTCTCTCAACTCCATGCACATCTTTCACATTTTAACTCACTCTTTCCACCAGACTTTTCTACCTCTCTCCATTCCTCTTTACCCCTCTTCTCTATCTCTACCTCGGCTCTAGCTGTAAACCTCACCATCTCTCTACCCTCTACCTGCTTCGGTTTTCTTTCTCCTTCTCACCCGTTTCTCTATCTTACCTCTTTTCTCACTGCACATCTCTTGATCTATTCTTCAGTCGCTGCCCTGTATCTTCCTCATTGTATCATTAGTGGTTAACTGACCTACTTTTCAATACCTCTTCTTATTCTGCCCCTGCCTCTACCCGACCTCTTTGTTCCGTGCATCTCCCTGTCCACATCTGTCACTATATCCCCCCTCTACCTCTCTCTGCATATGTGGCTCTCTCTTTATATCGCGTCACTTCCCACCTTATTTCTGTCTCTATCGCACCCCTAGGTTTACCCCACCCGTTCCTCGATTTACATTGCCTTCTCCCCATCGCTAGCTGTCTCCCTTTCTACCTCTCTCTAGAACATTACCTCTCTACCAAATGCCTTTTCTATCTGTTTCTTCCTATCTCAGATGTCTCTATTTACTTTACTTTGTACACTCCTTCTCACTCCTATCTCTGTATAACATTCTCTTTATTTTTCTGTGCTCCTTCTGTTAGCTGCCCTCTAACATGTTTGGGGATTGTACACATAGAAGTGGAGAGCTTGGAGAAGGCCAGGGAAAATAATTAAGGAGAAAATTCTTCGAATTCACCCTATGGATTTTTCAAAACCCTAGGAGTGTTGCTTTGGACTGGAATGTAGCCTGAGCTATCTACCCTGGCTCAGATGCATTCGAGCATTCCTTCCATCACTTTGTTGTTTGTTGATTTTCACAGTTGCAGTGAGAATGTAGTGATACCTGAAGATTTATTTGTGACTACTAATTTCATGCAATCAAAGCGACATTTGATCTCTGTGTATATATCATATTTTAATATAATGCACTAGTGCACTAAACATACACCAACTTACCCTTACAGTGCCTGTCTTACTGTGTGAGGAACAGGTTGGCTAGGTACCAAATGCCTTGTCAAATTTTGTTGTTTGAAGACAAAAAAATCTATATCCAAGCACAAAAACCATTGGGCTTATCAATGCTTGTTCAAGCTTTCTTTTGGTAATATTAGGCTGGCAGATGCTGGACACGGTGACAATTAATGTCTCATGTCCTACTGCTCAGCAACACAGGAACCCAGATTGGCTGAAGTAGTTAATAAATTCAAAGTTGCTCAAAACTGGGGGCCCCAAAGCATATCTTGCCCAGGGCCCCAAAAATTATTTAGATGGTTCTGTTTGGCTAGTTGAAGTCTAACTATTGCTGTTTAGTAAGATGGTGGAGATATTTTGGGGTCATTTTAGCTGTCAGCTGTTTTAACTTGTAGAATACACACACCTTTACTTATGCACTTATTTGCATAACTCTTTGGGTACACTGAAGAAAATTGTTGCATTTGTGCAGTGCTCAGTAACCGAGTTGCCTCAAAGCAGTTAATAGCAGGTATTATATACTATAGTGAGAAGCAGTGATTTTAATAAACCTTGGAAGGATGAAAAGATGAGTGTGCCTCTCTGGGTTTTAAATCAGTGAATATTCAGGCTGAGCAATCTCTGATCCAGGATGATAACTCCAAGAACTATCTTACCAGGAAGAGGGGCTTACATAACTCCAATGTGTTGTGTCAAATGCATTTTAAGGAGTGCTGCGCTCCAGAGCACACAGTGAGTCAGAGCAGGGTTTCTTGTGTGCTGTCGGGTAAAGAGACATACCAAGGCATGGTGAAAACTGTGGAAGAGGTGCATTGTTAATGTTTTTTTTAAATTATTTTTTATTAGAATCCAAGTGTTGCAATATTATAGATATAAATTAAAGTAAGTATTCATCATAAATTACACATAGAAGTCTTCAATACAAATATAATTTCATATTATATGAATACAATAAATACACGGGGTGTAACATCTTACAGTGAGAGAATATCAAAGCAGAGAATATTATAAATACTATACATGCAGTTGATCAAAACCAGTTGAAAAGAGGGAGAATAGCTCGTATAGTACCTACAGTAGGAAAAGGGAGAAGAGCTTAACTTATTTAATCAGTCCCCTTTCAAACTACTCCTACATCTTTAGATAGGAAATACTGTCCCCAGAGTTTCTCAAATTTCCTAACACCCCCGATTCGTATTGCATATAGCTGTTCGCTGGTTCTAACTCGTCTCATTTTTTGTAGCCAATCCTTCGTTGAGGGGATTATCTGTGTTCGCCAATTTTGGAGTAAGAGGGATTGAGCTACGGCTGTTGCAATATATACTGATTTTACCCACTTGTTAGACAAGCCCAAGACTCTCAGCCAAGTAGTTGGAACCAGATTGACCCTCCAAACACCTACAAGATACTGAAATATTTCAGTCCAGAATCCCTGTATGGATGAGCAGTGGCTGATAACATGCGTCCAGTTTGCCCGGGAATGCCCTCTACACCGGGGACAGTTACCTGGGAGGGCAGGATTAATGTATGTTAAAAAGGCTGGGGTTCTATATAGAAGCCATTTAGAAAAAAAACATCCGTCGCCAATTGGCCCCTCTTAACACACTAAAATGTAATATATTGACTTCCTTCCACATCTTGTTTGTCATTTCAAGGCCTTTGTATTTTTCCCATTTTTTTAATCACTTTTTGGGCGGATTTAGGTTTAGGGCCCTTACATACTAAAAGCATTCTTTTCCAGTCCCTGGCCTTTTCAAAACCCCATCATCACTTAAAGCAGACGCCATCTCTCTGCTACTAAGGATCTGGCCAAGATCCAAATCAAGTAAAACATTATTGAGTATTCTAAATGAGCCAGAGAAGAGTAAGTCATTCTGTATACGCTGTCTTACTTCCCCTAAGTTTTGCCATCTATCTCCCCTAAGAAAGTCCGATATTTTCCAATGCCCTGCTTTACCCCACTTTTGAACAATTTCGGGTGAAAGCTTCCCCCCTGAGTCCATATCAACAGCAGCCAAGGATGTCACCGCATTGATCTGGGGAATGGAATATCTCCTATAGAAAGCCCCACGTTTCCGAAAGAGCCACTTCAAGCTCTTATGTCGTACTCTTTTAGATAGCTTAGTTGTCTTTAGTACGTCCCGAATATTAGACTCTTTAAAAATCAACTGCATAAAGTTATTTATAAAAAGACCCCTGAGTATCTTTGTATTAAATCTAGACATGTATTGTGCAAAATGGGCAGAGTAGTAATCTCTGAGATTGGAGAGCACCAACCCTCCGTTCTCCTGTGGTTCATATAAAGTGCTTAGTGCGATTCTGGGTGATTTTTTTTGCCAGATGAAAGACGAAAACATGGACTCGACAGCTTTGAAAAATGAGGTCGTTAAGACACACGGAAAAGCCGAGAATAAGAAATTAAATAAAGGGAGTACCGACATTTTGATTAGAGAAACTCTCCCTAGAATAGTCAGAGGGAGAGAAATTCACAGAGAGAATAAATGTTGTACCTTTGTGAGAAGGGGTGAGAAATTAAGGTCATACAAATCCTCGATCTTAGAAGAGAACCTTATGCCTAAGTAGCGCTTCGGTTGGGAATTAACACACACAGCCAAATCTGAAAGTACAACATCGGGAGTACAACCACAAAGTATTATTTCTGTTTTCCTCTTATTGATTCTGTACCCTCCCAGTGTCTCATACTGAGCAAAAATCTCAAAAAGCTTTTCTTGAGTCTCCTTCCGACTATCTAAAATTAACATGATGTCGTCAGCGTATAATTTTATTTTATCCATTTGTGGGAGTGGAGACTGGATGCTCTTATTTGCTCGGATTGCTCTAGCTAGTGGCTCAATGAAAAAAGCAAAAAGGATAGGGGATAATGGGCATCCCTGCCTTGTGCCACGCAATACCTTTATTTGCCCCACTTCTACTGAATTGATGATAATACCAGCTTCGGCTTTACAATACATATTATATATAAGCCCAGTGATCCGGGATGGAATACCAAATCTGGTCAGTATATTAAATTGAGTTTCCCAGGCCACGAGGTCGAAAGCCTTTTCCGCATCTAGCAGAAACACCAGGGCTTGTATGTACAGCAAAGTAATCCAGAGCTCCCGCCAGATAGTGAGTGTCTGTCCATAGCTGCCTGCCTACTAAAAAGCTATCCTGGATCAAACCCGTGGCTATTGAGTTAAATCTTTTTGCGAGCAGCTTTGTAACTATTTTATAATCTGTATTTAATAATGTGATAGGGCGGTACGAGGTGGTATCTTCAGCCTCCTTGTCTTTCTTCAGGAAGCTTACAACATTCCTTTAAAAAAAATAAGGTGGTATTTCGCCTCCCTGTAGCATTCTATTAGCTAGAAATAAAAGATAGTTAACTAAAACGTCTGAAAAAAGTTTTTAAAAAATTCCCCAGGGAATCCATTCGGGACACAGGCTTTCCCATTCGGAAGATTCATAATGACCTCTATCAACTCCTCTTTAGAGAAGGGTCGAGTCATGTCGGCTCCCTCTTCTCTAGTTAAGGCTGGAATATCACAATCTGCTAAAAATCTTCCTAGAGAGATTCTATCAATTGACTGATTTTGTTAATAAATCTGTCTATAATGGTTTAACATGATTTCTCCCACTTTGTCTGAATCCCTACTTGTTATTCCAGTGATTGGACATTTCAGGACATTTATCCGATTCTTGGCTGCTTGTTCCCGTGCCTACCATGCTAAACATTTGCCAGTGTAGTTACTTTCTTCATAAACTTTTTGGGAGTGAATCCGGGTCAATGCGGCGCATTTAGCATAGTATGTTTCACTCATTGCCGGTCTGGCAACGTCGAACGCTTTTTTGTTAGCCCTGGATGAGTTCTTCAAAAACCTGTCATAGCTCTGTTGTACCTATTGTTCTAAAATCTGCTTTTGTTTTTTGGCTTTAAAGCTGTTCTCTGCATCCTTGCTTATTATACTCCCTCTAATAAATGCCTTCATGGCATCCCAAACAATACCCTCAGGTGCGGTCTTATCATTGATTGGCAAAAATTCCCTAACCTCCTCTTTAAGGATTTGTACCCACCCTTCCTCCTGCAGATATTGTTTATTTAACACCCACCGTCTAGGGCCCAGCGGAGATTTAATCACTTCAAACTCAAGACTAATCATCGCATGATCGGATAACCTATTATGCATAGTGGTTTGAGTTTTAAAATTAAGGGCTCGTGTAATTAAAAAAAAATCTATGCGAGAGGAGGTACGAAACCTCCCCAAAAAGCAGGTATATTCAATTTCTGCGGGGCATGCTGCCCTCCAGGGGTCAATTAAAGCAAGAATATCCTTGACGTTCCTAATAATTCTCAAGGAATTTGGTTTTGCCTGTTTTTTTGCTTTGACCGAGGAATCCACTCTTGGGTCTTGCAACAGATTAAAATCCCTGCCAATAATCAACCCCCCGGGTTTTGCATAAGTGACTGGTACAAATTCACATACGGAGTAATGTTGTCTTCCACAGGAGCATGAAAACTAGCAAATCTTAAAAGTTTTGACCCTACCAAGCAGCTTACCCAGCACCAGCGGCCCTCTGTAATGCTGGTGCTGTTGATCACTTCTCCACCCACCCACTTTGCCAAAAAAACTGCTGTGCCACGATGAACAGCTTGGGAAGACGAGAACCCTCAATATGCTGCCCAGTTTTTGAACATCGAGAAAATCCTGACAGTGTGGCATCCGGGATATGAGTCTCCTGGACCAAAATCGCTGCAGGGTTCTCGGCTAAAATCCAGCTTTCTATTGCCTGAAGTTTCTTAGCATTATTGTGCCCATTTGCATTGAAAGACAGTACCTCCAGGGAGTTACTCACAGTGATGTTCTATTCAAAAATAGACTTGGAGAAAAAAAAATATTACCTATATTAGCATTCCTCCCGCTAGTCCGAGCGGCTTCAATGAGATAGTGACCTTTCACACAAAGAGAGAATACACATCCCCCCATTTTTGCCTCATCTTTATCTTGCAATAGACTAATTAAGGGGAGAGACCCTCGCTGCTGATTGGGCCTCCCCTCAGGCAAGGGTAACATTCTGTTCTACCTTCCTTACTATCTAAATTGAGTAATTGCAAACCTGGATCCATATTTATCATTCTTTCCACCCCTACCCTCCACCCGACACGTGCCCTCGATTCTCCCTCCCTCCGCCCCCCCACCCCTAAGCCTTGGTGAGTGGTGTGCCATCCCACACCCACCTGACATGCTTCCCTCCCCCAACAATCTGGCACCCTGGTCGTGTGCCCAGATCAATCGGCCTACCCTTACCCCCCCCGCTACGCCAGAAAAAAAGAGAAAAAAAGGGAAACCCCCTTGAAAACATAAACACACCCTTACTTTAAGGCCGCTGAACCCCCCCCCTCTCCAATCGAAAATTATCTGGGTAAGGTGCATCAACCTTTCCGTAATCCTTGTAAGATACTACAGTACACCTTAACCCTAAAAGTTGACATTCAATCCCTAGAGAAAGGGAGAATCACCTATTATAACCATAGTTCTCAGATTTGGATTGCCAGAAAGTCCCATAGTCCGCTTTCTGGTCATGCACTCCTTACTTATGGCTTATCTGTTATTTGCTGTAATAGTTCCCGAGCCTCCGAGACGTCATAGAATACATGGAACCTTCCCTTTACTAGCACCTTCAGTTTAGACTGCTGCGCAATCATTGCCTTGCGCCTTAAAGAGGTGAAGCATCTTTACAAATTCTTTCCTCCTCCTAGCTGCTACAGCGGACATATCAGAGAATATACGACAAAGAGGGATTTCAGGAGTACTAATCTGTTTCTCTTTTATAACTTTGGATAACACTAACTCCTGTAGTCTCTGAAATTCACCTAGATTATACGTGGATAGTTTGAATTTGGAGGCAGATGCGCAGGTACACGGTGGGCTCTTGTAAGTGTGAGATCACTGGAGTGTTCTGGAAGGACTTATTTTTTGATGAAAGTGTTTACCCATTGCAGCGTTTGCTGTCCCTCCAGTCCTTCCGGGACCCCAACAATGTGTAGATTAGCACGTCTTGAATGATTTTCCAACTCTTCCAATTTATAATCTATCAAGGATTTTGGTTTCTGGAAGGCGGACGTCTTCTCCTGTAGACTCACTACTTGATCTTCTAGCTGAGAGATCCTTCCTTCTGCCTCTCTTAACCTCTCCGGGATCTGGGCCACTGTCTCCTCAATTTTCGTAAGACGTGCATGTAGGGCTGCGATCTCCATGGTTTGTGAGGCTTTCAAGTCTCGTATTTCCTCCAGGATGAGATTTAGCATAGTCTTGGCATCCCATTGCAACGTAGATGGAAGACCGCCCTGGAATGTCTCATTTTTTGCGAAAGGTAGATCCTGTTGCGTCTTTCCACATCCTGAGCCTTCCCGCTCGGGAGCTAATGAACCCTGGGCTGTAGCTGACTCAGTAGACAATGTCAGGGGTTGGAATACCATCAGTTTTCCCTCGGAGGAAAAAGTGGGTGAATGTGACTGTGGCCGCGGCAACTGCAGGGACTGTAGAGGCTGTGTAACCTGCAGGGGTTGCGCCTTGTCGAGCTGATCAGTCACAGGGGCTACATTTGACCCCAGGCCTTGTTTTGTCTTCATGAAGAGGGGGTATTCCATAACTTCTTTCGATTTTAAGAGAACAGTCTCTGGTTTCGAGATAGGTTCTCTTGATTCTTGCATTAAGATCTTAGTGGGCATAGCTGATATAGATTCCGGGCTGTTATCACTCTGCTCGGGACTCGTAGAGATTATCTCCACGCCCCCCCCCCTCCATGGGGTGCTGATCCTTGCTAATGTTTGCACCTTCTTCACAGTCTCCAAGATCACTGGGGAGAGTGTAGTTTTTACGGGCTGAAGCAATGCGAATAGCTCGTGCTGTGGCTTGCCCCACTCTTTTCTTAGCCCGTTGGGTTGGGGCGGGTATCTCGAAATGAGTCATTGCATAGCCAGAGGCCTTGGGATGGCTTCGCATTTTCTATTACTCCAAAAATCCAGAACCCTCTAATTTAGTTCTTCTGAAAAATCCACGCTCTGAGGTATATCAGTAGTCCCCGAACAAGCGAAGGTGCTGCTGTGTCCCTCCCCAGCGACCCTCTACTGGGTAGCACTGCAATCTTGCCAAAAATTAAGCAGAGCGCACGCACTTACTCCCCGGTGAGAAACCTGGAGGCTGTCACAGGTGGAGATGAATCTTTTCTGCCTCCTGGGTCTGGATGCCGCTGATAACCCAAAAAATGGCAGAAAAAAAGCAGGCCTCACTCCTCCATATACAGAGAGCAGCTTCATGCTCCTCACAGCCTTCTCGAGCCGCTGTAAAGCCACACCCACAGAGACTTATTCTTTAAATTCCCGGTTTAGCTGCAGGCCATGGTCTGACTCTCGGTCCGCGGTTTACTTTGCCGCTCTAATTGCAGCCGATATTGGAGCAGCCCAAGCTGATAGCTGAGGGGAGCCAGCAACCGACATCCAACGCGATCTCGGGCATGCCGCGTCCTAGCGTCCTGACATGGCGGGAGGGCGGGGCTTTAGCGCTTCAGCCGCCAACCGCCGACATCCGCGAGAGACCCTGTTAATGTTTTTTTATGTTATCATACAATGATACCAGGTTGCACCGTAAGTCATGGTAGAGCTGCACTGCTAGGCCTCTTCTGATTATATGACTCGGGTAATGCATGGTGCTGGTCAGGATAAAGATGTTTTGTAAGATCTCAGGATGTCTTTTTGTGTAGAGACATCATCGAGTAACATCAAGGAAGATGCTACTGTGAGCTCTGGAGATGGCTCAGTGCTATCATTACACGGACAAAGCAGACACGTTGGACTCATACTTAAAACAGAAACAAAGCACCAGCACTAACTCTTGTACAAAACAACAATACAAGAATACTCTAACCAAGCCTCTCCGTTCCTTCCAACACATCTCACACGATGAATTTATGGACCTGGTCAAAGCAAGCAGGCCTGCCGGCAGCCCTTCTGACCCCTGTCCACCACAAATTTTCAAGACAATTCTTTTAACAACCTCTGCTGCCACTCCAGTAAGAAGAATCATCAACGATTCCTTCACTACCGGAATATTTCCAGAAGAACTCAAAAAATCACACATACGCCCTTTACTGAAGAAAACAAACTTGGACCCGCTGAACCCTGACAACTACAGACCCATTACAAATGGACCTTTCCTGGGCAAACTGATAGAAAGAGCAGCGTTCGCCCAGATGTCACAATTCATTGAAGAGAATGACATACTTTCAGACTTCCAAACAGGATTCCGTCCGGGGAGAGGCACTGAATCTGCCCTCCTTGCCATCTGGGATGACCTGAAAAATACAGTTGACCGCAACGGAGTTGCTGCGCTACTCCTCTTGGACCTCTCGGCTGCCTTTGACACGGTTGACCATGACACTCTGAAACAAAGACTCTATGAAGCCGGCATAGAGGGAACTGCTCTAGACTGGATCGCGTCCTACCTTCGAAACAGAACTAATGTCATCCATACCCCACCTTTCTCGTCCAAACCGTACTCCACAAAAGCAGGGGTCCCTCAAGGTTCTATCATCTCACCCATGCTTTTCAACATCTACATGAAGTCCTTACCGGTACTGATCAATAAATTTCACCTCACGTGCTATAACTATGCAGATGACACGCAAATACTCCTTCAACTGGAATGCCCCAAAGACATTGGAAAAATCACCAATTTTCAGCTGTCTCAGAGCCGTGGATCAGTGGATGACTTGGAGCCATCTCAAATTGAATACTTCCAAAACGGAAATACTCACGTGTGGCGATTGGAAACATTACAACCCGCTTGCCGCATGGCCTAATGAACTGGGATCACCACCTAAAGTATCGAAGGAAGTAAGAAACCTCGGAATGACCATGGACTCCAAGCTGTCGATGAATGCCCAAGTGGACAAACTAGCAAGATCAAGCTTTGTCACTATAAAAACGCTGCCACGAATTTTCCCTCATTTGGGATTTCCGCACAAGGTCCAAGCTACCATCTCCCTTGTTCTGTCCAAACTCGATTACGCCAATAGCCTCTACCACGGATCACCTTTAACAACCATGAAAAGACTACAACGGATTCAGAACTCGGCTGCCAGACTACTCTTGCATATCAAACCGCGAGACATCATCTCCCCTGCCTTGAAAGCCCTGCATTGGTTACCGGTTGCCAGAAGATCCATGTTCAAGCTGCTTTGTATCACCCACAAAGCAATACATGGAATGGGACTGCTCTTCATCAGGAATAAAATCACCAAACACATTCAACAGAGGAACCTCCGCTCTAAAGGAGCATCTCACCTCAAAATCCCAAGATACAAGAAAAAAACCATGGGTGGCCCATCCTTCTCTGTTCAAGCAGCCAAACTATGGAACTCTTTACCCCCCAACATAAGATCCACCGACAACCACCTTATCTTCAGAAAACTACTCAAGAATTGGCTCTTCCCCACATAAGCACCATACGCAAACAGAAATTTACAGCATATCCCTCTGTATATAAGCGTTTGTTTTCACTATAGACATGTACCTAACTTTGTGTATTGCTTTGTAAAAACATGTAGAATAATTATGTTGAGAGAAAAAAAAAATAATAATAATAAATAAATATCATCTTTGGTCTACATGTACTTACTTCCATTGTGCATCTATGTACCTTCCATGTACTTGGATCTGTGTCTCTGTTACTTTTCTCCTGAAAAAGCATATCCAATGCACTACCCTCTCTCATATCCTGTGCCTCTATCAATATCTTTAATCTACATATACTTACCTCCGTTATGTATCTATATACTTTCAATGTACTTATGGATCTATATATTTATCACTTTCTTCTAATTTAGCATTTCCAAGGCACTACCCTAGTTCTCAGCCTATACTTATCTCAATATATCTTCTAGCCCAACCTTCTGACTCATCTCAAACTTCTTTCTACTACTCTTTCCAATGCACTACCCTATCTCTCATCCTATACATTTATCAATATATCCTCTACATCCACACTCATTTATCCCAAACCCCATAGCACTACTATGATCCCCAAAATATCCCTTTCTAGACTCTCTCCTACTCTACCCCTCCTTGCATCATCTGACACCTCTTTTACTATACCGATCCCCTAAAACAAACCTTTCTAAACTCTTCCCTGACTCCTCCCCTCCAAAACCCCCTTTTACTCATCCAAAAGCCTCCTCCTACTGCTAAGACCTAAAAAAAAAATTTTTAAAAAATCCTTCACTCTTTTATTCCTCCACTATCCTTTTCAATCAAAATTAATAGACTAACATGTTCAATTCTCAAATTCCATTTTCAACTATACTAATTCACCACTAATCCTTTATGGGTTCCAGAGTAGCGTGCTACTCGCCAATAAAGCGTCTCAACACCCCATTAGGGTTACAAGCGCTATATAAATGCAAATCTTTTCCCTTTCTACCCTCCCCAAACCTTCTCAATCCAAATAACTGACTAACATATCCACCACTAAAATTACTTTCATGTTTCACCATACTAATTCAACACTAATACTTATGGGTTCCAGAGTAGCGTGCTACTTGCGCTTCAAAACCCCATCAGGGGTAGCAAGTGCTATATAAATACAAACCTCTTTCCCTCTTCTATCCCGCCACCTACCCTTCTCTACCCAAATAACTGAATAACATATCCACTACTCAAATTACTTCATATTTTACTATACTAATTTTCAACACTAATCCTTAATGGGTTCCGGAGTGGCGTGCTACTCGCCAGAAAAGCGCGTCAACACCCATCAGGGGTAACAAGTGCTATATGAATGCAAACCTTTCTTCCCTTTTATCCCTCCGCTATCCTTCTCACTCCAAATAACTGACTAATATCCACCACTGAAACTACTTTCATATTTCACCATATTAATTCACCACTAATCCTTTATGGGCTTCCGGAGTAGCGTACTTCAACACCCCATCAGGGGTAACAAGCGCTATATAAATACAAACCTTTTTTCCTCCTCTATCCTTCTGCTATCATTACAAATCCAAATAACTGACTAACCTATCCACCACTTAAAATGTACTTGCATGTTTCACTATACTAATTAAACACTAATCCTCTATGGGTCCCGGAGTAGCGTGCTACTCGCCGAAAAAGTGCTTCGACGCCTCGTCAGGGGTAGTAAGCGCTATATAAATGCAATTACAATACAATACAATAGTGTAGGATTGTGCTACAGAATATCAACGTCAACAATATTGTGGTACAAGACTATCGAAGGCAGAATATGGAGGCACAATATATCGAAATATAAGTGCATATAGGGAAATATAGATTTAGTACTTGTAACTGCTCATGTACACACCTTGAAAGTATATGTACCACACCGTATACATGAAGTTAGGTATAGAAAATCTAGACTTACTTACATATCTTCCTTGCTGGATATTGTGTCCCATCAATACTTTGGTTTCGATATTCAGGGGCCACACCTAGTGCAGGGAGGCTGACTCCCGGATTCAGTGTTATATTTCCCTTTGTATTCTGCTACTATTAAAACAGGGCTGAAGATACCACAAGATAAAAATAAAAAGTGGATTGGGATGGTTTACTCATGCTTGGCACACTATTAGCACACAGGAGTGTCTGTTATATATGAACAGGGTGTTGTATTATGATTTTAAATTATAAAATCGTGTGTCCAGTGCTTAACTTGTAAAAAATTAAGTGCCAGAGCCAAGGTGTTATTACTCACTGGTTCACTGCAGCTGGCATAACGCACATCACTTTAAATTGCAGGTTTACGTTTGTTTTATCCTTTTTATAGCATATATTAAATAGCTTAATCCTTAACTAATGAATGTTGCTTAAGGATACACACGCAGCGCGGTCATGTGGTTGCTTTTCATAAATATGTTTACGAATAAGTGCCAGTGCCTAGCACCAGAAAACACTGGCACAAATTAAGCACTGCTTATATCTACTCTTTCTGTAGTAGCTACTGTTCATGTTGTTAGGTGAATTGCTCCCCAGCACGTGCCATGCTGTCCAGTCTAGAATGTCACTGAGAGAATTGTAGTAAGTACGTAGAAACAGTGCAGTGGGGTTATTCGTGCCTCTTTACACGGGGGCTTCTAATAATTTCTTGCTGTGCAGGTCATGCCATGTTAGATGTGAATGTTTCATCCAGTCCTGGATTCCACTTTCTGGTATGTATAGTTTTATCTTTGGCTCCACTATAGGTAGCAGTTTTCAAATAAAGATGGTGTGTGAACAGGGTATTAATGAACTATTAATGTCCTGCTTGGGGATTATGCAGTGGGATGAGAGGCAGGGAGAGGAATGGGTGAACAGTATCAATGGATGCCTCTGTGATAGGGTGGTGGAATTATGAGAAGCCCACCTCTTAACCCCAAGTGCCCCCATTTAAACCCTAGCCCTTCCCCTGCCTCCTCCACCCATAAACATTGCTGAGCGCCTGCAGTTCTCTCTTCCCATATAATTCTCAGCCTGCCTGAGTGTGAGAGGTGTAATGGAGAATACCTGTGCACATTAGTGGATGGGCAATCCAGGAATATCTCAGGCTCAGTCAACTTTAGGGTGGATTACACAAGAAATACACTCCCACTAGAGTGTAGTTTCATTCTGATGAATGGTTTTATAGTTATTGTGAGCTTATGTTACACTGTTGGTGGGGCCGGTTGCTGCTGTCTGGCCTACGTTTTGGATGAAATGAAGCAACGAATGACTCTATTTTAAAAATGTTACTTGGTTAAATGGTGCCCATTCAGTTGTTTTTCCAGGATTTATGAAGAGACCAGCGCCTATGGCTATTTATGATAGATAGTTTATTTCGACCAATCATATGATCATTACACCAGCATACAAAACATACATTTAAATACAAAACTTTAAAAGACAATCAGATAATAATTACTACATCCATTTTAAACCCCCACCTCAGATAAAAGTTTAAAAGTAGCAGCAAGAGGACATATACGGGGATTAAAAAGGTCAGTTGTCTAAGGACATCACCACATTAAGTTCATTTCAGGGCCTTGGATCTCAACCACCATGCATACAATAAAAATCTTGAGACAGCAAAGACAATGCACTGTGAAGTGTCAGATCGTAAAATCCGAAGAGCTTCCATTGGCCTGGAGAAAGAGAACAATCGGCAGACTGGAATGATCCAAGCTCTCCTGATAGCCTTGTACATAGGACAGAAGAAGAGAAAGTGCTCAATGGATTCTTCTGCACTTAAGCATATTGGGCAGATAGGCGATAGTCCAGCATTTGTCCATTTGCATTTCCAGAGATTCAATGGAAGTGAACCAAATCTTAATTGAATATAAAGTGCTCGTGCATGCGGGGGTTCTATTTGATCCATAAAGGATTCAAGATTAAAACTATATTTTACATCTAAAAATTGCATTGTTAAAACTCCACAGGATGTACTTTCAGTGCAAATAGAATTGATATAGACCCAGAATTTCTTTTTTAATATGGGGGCCAACTTTTTAGTTATAGTACCTGGGTTCTCCCACAGCGATGCAAGGCCCAAGCGGTGCAGCCATTCTTTAATCTTTGAAAACCATAACAAGGGGCCTTTCTGTTTTGGGAGATTTAAAAGTTCCACCACTGCCTCTCTTACTTTAATCTCTGTAGTATTAGCCCAAATCCTTATCCAGAACATCAAGGTTCTGAGGACTGCATGATACGAGATAGATTTCACACCCAAGTCGAGACGCAGTGGTAAAATCGGAGTACTGGTTGGAACATTAAGTATGGCTCTAAGAAATTTGTTTTCCGCTATTTCTAATTTTTTGGTGTTCTCCATGCCCCATAGTTCAGCCCCATATAGGGCTGCCCCATGAGCTTTCGCCCTGTGTATCTCTAGTGCAGGGGAAATGGGGCGAAAGGATGAGCCTCTCAGTCTCCTTACTATAGCACAATCCACTATCTGCAAAGTAGATTCACTCTTTAAAATTTGCGAAGACCACGCAAGGTTGTCATTAATTCTAACACCCAGGTAGTCAAACACCTTAACCTGCTCAAGTTGTTGAGAACCCAATATTAACTTATTTTTAGAGCATTTGTAAGGATTGAAAACCATAAATTTAGTTTTAGAGCAGTTGATTTCCAAACCTCTAGCCCTGCATGCGTCAGCAAATTTGTTCAAAATATTTTGGATCCCCTTAGGGGTCTTAGAGATGAGAAGTGTGTCATCCGCGAAGAGTAACGCCGGCAGGAGATTACCTGCCAGTCTCGGAGGATCACCACCACATCCAAAGAGTTCCTGGATCAACCTATTTATGAACAGAGTAAATAATGTGGGAGCTAATACGCACCCTTGGCGCACACCTTTGAGGATTGGAATGTTATTCGTAAGGCTGCCTTCAGGGTTCCATCTAACTTTGGCGTAATTAGCATCATGCAGTCGAACCAATAACAGGAGTAGGTCCTTGGGTAGCTCAAGGTCCCTCAAGACAGCCCACAGCTTATTACGATCGATAGAATCGAAGGCTGTCTTGAGGTCAACAAAGACAACATATAAGTGACCTTTCAATATCTTCACCTCCTTCCAGATAAGCAATAAAAATTTAAAAACTTGATCTAAAGTGCTTGTGCTTGGTCTAAAACCTGCCTGCAGGTGGGAAATAACATTCTTTTCTTCCATCCAGCTCTGGATCCGTAGCAGAATAATCTTACAAAACAATTTCTGTGGGACATCTAGTAAACTTATTGGTCTATAATTAGCTGGGTCCCCTTTGTTACCCTTTTTAAAGATGGGTATTATTTCTGCTCCTTTCCAGGTTGGAGGAATTTCACCACCTAACTGTATAGCATTAAAAACCTTTTGGAGCAAAGGGGCCCAAATGGTCGGTTCAGCTCTGAATAAGTCTCCAGGAAGTCTATCGAGACCAGGTGCTTTTCCCACTTGGAGTTCGTTAATTGCATTGATGGTTTCTTTTAGGTAAAACCGTTCGATCGACTCCTGGGAGACTTCTAAAGAGTTATCATAAACAGGTACCTTTGTTCCCTTGTTTGTAATCGAGGTAGCCTCACTGGCATAGAGCTTTGTGAGGTATTCTTCCCGTACCTGGGGCTGAATATAATAATCCTCAGTAACAGATTGCTTTGTCGACCCTTTTGCTAGTAGGTGCCAAAACGTTTGGCCGTCTTTTCGCTTTGACGCTTCTACTAGGGAGAGCCAAATATTAGACTCCCATAGCCTTTTTGCTTCATCCTGAGCCCTTTTGTATTGTTTCCTCCTATTTGAGGTAGCCACTTGATCTCCACATTTTACTGCTTCCACAAGGTTTGCCTTTGCAATTCTACATTCCTCATTATACCACGGGGCATTAAATCTCTTAGGAGTGTCTGGGTTAAAAGACTTAATAAAATATTGTTTAATGCTGTTGATCAATTTCATAAACCATCCTAAAATAATATCCGACTCTTGATAATGCACGGGGCCTACAGCCATTAGTGTCAGAGCCACTTCTTCATAAATTTTTGAAATCGATTGATCGTTCGCTATCAAGCTCGGCCATTTAATACGTCTATTATTATTGGTTGTGTTAATGGGGCCCATATATTTAGTTGGGGAGATCTCAGCAGTAAATAACCCGGATAATACCACGCTTAAGGCATTGTGGTCGCTATCCTCTCTTTGCAATACAGACATGTTCAGCACATGGGACCACAAGGCAAGGTCCACCATTACATAATCAATCCTGCTTTTTAAATTACCCCTCTTAAAGGTGTATTCTGCTGCGGCATCCGCTGCCGTAGGCCCATTGCAGGCCCTTAGCCCATGTGCAAGGGTCAGGGACAAAACCTGTTGACCCACCTTCGTTACTCTCTTAATTGGGGGATTGGATAATTTCTTTATACCCCTAGCAGTCTCCTCCTCTTGCACTAAGTTTTGGATATACTCGACAGGTTCATAAGTTACATTAAAGTCTCCTGCCAAGATTATTGGCGGGCCCCCACTTTGTTTGTCAAGATAGTCAGATAACGTTAGTATAGTTTCTGAGGGCCTATGCTGACTCGTAAACCTATTATAAATATTAAACAGTCTAATTTGTACGTTTTTTTGGGCCAAACTAAATCAATACCTAGGATCTCCTGCGAGTTGACCCTCAAAATTTTTATTCTACAATTCAGTGATAGCCTGACCCAAATTAGCAGCCCTCCTGCCGAACGGCCAGCCCTAGAAGGTCTAGCTTCAATACTAAGGGGCCGATTCCGATTCGGGCCGGAAATCTCACCGATTGAGCCGGACCCGGAGAGATTTCCGACCGAATCGGACCCTAGCAGCCCGACCGAACGAGTACGATGCGCACGTATGCTATCGGACTCGAGTCGGTCGGACTCCCATTGAAGTCAATGGGAGCCGGTCGTACAACGCGTACGCGGGCTCCCATTGACTCAATGGGTGCGAGGCGAACAAGGGCGCCCCCTACAGTGGGTACGCGGCGAAGCGACTCGCGCCGTACACGCTCAGGTAGGGGGGACCCATGGGTCCCCCCTGTGTGCGACTCAAGCAGCTACGCGTACAGGGGGGTCCGACACGGACCCCCAAAGTACGGCTCCGACTGCTTCTTCGAGCCGGACGGCGCGAGTCGGTCGGACTGCTCGCAGCGCGCATCGTACTTGCCCGGCCGGGGAACGTCTCCATAGCGCGGTGCGAGGCGTGTCCGAGCGAGTCGGTCGGAACGGTCGGCTTTCGCGAACGAGTCGGTCAATGCGGCTGGGTCTCGCGAACGAGTCGGTCGGAGATTTCGCATCGTACTCGCTCGCCCGGACGCACGTACGAATCGGTCGGGAAACAGGGCTCCGAATCGGATCCGGTAAAGTCGAATCCGATTCGGAGCCCTACCGGCCGAGATCGGAATCGGCCCCTAAATGTAGAAAACCCTACCCTATGAACCTGTACATCAGCCCAGGTCTCTTGAAATATACAAACATGGTATTTGTCAATTAAGTTGCCCCATCCGGGTCATTTAATTTAGATCTGATACCAGCTAGATTCCAGGATAAGATCTGTATAACCTGGTCAGTATCCTTACTCTGCCTTTGGCATGTATTTACTGGAGGGTTCGGATCAGTAGAAGTACGGGGTATTCCGTTGGTCGTTAGACCTGTAGGCCGAATATTAATTATATTCTTGCCCTCCAAAGTTTTGGAAACTGGAATGTCCTTCGCTATAGAACATAATACTACGTTGTTCTCCAGATCTTTGTCCATATCTATAGGGTTGTGGGAAAGTTCGAGGGCCTTTCGGGATATAGATTGAGTTATATTTCTATTAGTGCCCACTGTGTTTTTACAGGCCAAATCAACCTCTTTCGTGGCAACTGCTGCAGGGGAGATCATCAAATCGTTACCTGCCAAGTTTAGTCAGTCTAGGCTATCTAAATTAGAAAGAGCTTCGAATCTATTACTAAGTGCAAGGGGGGAAGACATTTGCCACCTGGGACGATTATAGGATGTTGGGGCCTGATATTGGGAGTGCAACCTGGATCGATTAAGATGCCTGTAGAAAAAGCCAAGGGGCACAAGGCTGATGCTATCTTCTACCTTGTGCCCTGGGGTTTTCCTCCAGCTATCAAGAAGGTGGCCAGCCAAACCTGGCGATCTACAGTTGATCACAATGCAGTCCCCCTTTATGGATTTCTGTGATGGACCTACCCAATGCGTTCTACGAGTAAACATAATATCGTGATAATTATGGGTAGAGAAGTCAGAGTTATGAGTTAGCCAGTGGCATACCTTGTTTTTTAATTGTATATAAGATTCCTTAGACTCCTTCCTAAGTGGTGAAGGAACATTAGTCAAAATCACAACATAGGGACAACAGTCAGGGGGAAGATGCAGAGTGACCCTGCCGTCGCTATTCTCACCTAAAGGTGTTCCCTTCATGAGTGTATTCCCTAATTGTGAAGCTCCAAGCGTACCACTAACCAGATTCAGATTAACTCTAGTTGGGACTCTATTTCCATCAGTTTCACAGTGCCTAGTGGTGTCTCCAGTGTGCATTGGTGGACCTAAATGCTTGTTCTTTTGATCTGTGGGCTTAATTAAAGGGTTAGACAGGCTGACCGAAGAGCTGGCTGCTAGATTCGAACCGTCTACATTTACTTTTTCCCCATTGCAACTACCTTCACCCCTTTTGTCGCTACCCGGATATTTCTCACAGGGGCCAAGGCTAGGTGAACTACCATTAGCAGTTTCCCTTGAGTAACTCTGCATTAACTGAGTTAGCAAAGCTACATTTTTTTCCAAGTTTTCAACCTTGTTCATAATCGGCTGAAGTCTTATTTGCATAATTCTATCGAAACCTTCAAGTAGAGACTTATTATCTAGAAGGGGTAAAGGCAGGGGTGTCTGTACTGAAGGAGGGGTAATCTTTTCAGCCTGTAAAACATAGTTAAAACTATTATTTCCATCACTTATGGTTTGTTTCACTTTCTTCTTAGATCTAGTATAAACTAGAGACTCAGGCTCCAGGTTCTTAAGTTTCCTCTTTCTTTTGCTCTAACTGGGGAACTGGTTGGGGGGCTGTCTAAGGTTGTTGACTGTGGAGGAATTATGTGTGATTTTGTATTAACCGTAGAAGTGGTTACTGGGAATTTAACAATGTCAGTTCCCACATCAATAGCCATACATTCTCCCTCCAAATTAACAACCTGATTTGTACAAGATACAGTACCCCCCTCTATAGAAAGACGTCGCTGAACCACAAGGATTTCATTATCTATGGCTTTAGATGCACGCATCAGAAAATTATCCAGGGTAGTATTAGTCATCTGCCTCGGGGAGATAAGGGCACCAGGAGCTAGTTCCCTATCGCTCAATAGCTTCGCTTTTGCCATGGACAAGTTTTTAGAAATCAATTCCACGATGAACGAATAAAAGGGAAACAAGATTTTTGCGCAAAGTCACCTGGAATCACTCAGCGTTGCGGGCCACTTACTATCGAAGCCGGCGTGGATAGTTCAACTCAGTTAGTGCACAAAAAAAATAAAAGAAGAAATTGAAATGTAAGGGAATAGGCCCAGCCCAGCCTTATCCGGTCTTTGACGGGCAAGCCCGCGCGCGTCCCATGCCGCGGGAGCCCTGCCGCTGCTTTATGCGCCGGCTGGCGCGATGGTACTGCGCGGCTCCTGCCGCTTTGACCCCTGGGGCTTGTGGTCACCTCGGTGGCGAAGAGGCACTCTCGGTGATTTCAAACGGGCCCGCGCCGCGGGAGCCCTGCCGCTGCTTTATGCGCCGGCTGGCGCGATGGTACTGCGTGGCTCCTGCCGCTTTGACCCCTCGGGCTTGTGGTCACCTCGGTGGCGAAGAGGCACTCTCGGTGATTTCAAACGGGCTTCCTGCGCCGCGGGAGCCCTGCCGCTGCTTTATGCGCCGGCTGGCGCGATGGTACTGCGCGGCTCCTGCCGCTTTGACCCCTGGGGCTTGTGGTCACCTCGGTGGCGAAGAGGCACTCTCGGTGATTTCAAACGGGCAATCCAAGTACCGTGGTAGGTACAATATCTCCTATTTGATGCAAGCACCAAATTTGGCAGTCTTGTAAATCAAACGATTGTCTTGAGCAGCCATTCCCCAACAAGAGTAAAAGTGGGGTCCCCCAAAATGCTCCAAAAATTATGATTACTGCAAAGTAGGTGGCAAGATCATTATTCTCTCATTGCACGGTCAAAATGCTGGATTATTCTTAGTATATAACTCCAAAGGGCCTTAGTCTCAAAAATATGGAGAGGAAAACAATCCTTCCAAAAGTGGCCGATTACCCATCACCTTCAGGATTTATTCACTGCCGCGCTAGCATGTGAATGCTGGAAATCAAGTCCGCACTGAAATGGAGCCATCTGACTATTTATGATTTTTTTGTATCTAAAATCCTACTTATAGACAGAGAATTAGGACAGATTGGCTCTAAATACGAGCCATCGTGATTTTTTAAATTCAAATGATCCAATAAAAATGGTTCAGGAGTGCTTTAGACATGCACCGTATGAAACACTGTCCTGAAAAATGTCCAGTCCTTAAGGATTGTCCACAATCTCTCAGAATTTCAAGGTAGAGGTGTTTTCGATCTGCACATCCGCCTCAGGGTAAGTCGAAACTTTTGATTTGATCGTAATTCAAGATTCATTCTAGAGTGATTAATAGTGAGATCCTATGTTTGATGTTATATTTCATTAATATTGTGTAATTAATATAACTTTATTACGAAACAAATTTTGCTTCTATTCAATTGCTAATTTTGATTACATAATGTATTACCTAGGGCAGGGCGGCGCCCCGTGATTCCTCTTTACCTTGGCCACTTTTTAAGTGTTTTTGTGACTTATTTTTACTGTAGACATGTGTACACCCTTCTCTCAACATTTTTTCATTGCCTTTCCTTTGTTTCTTTCCTTATCTAACCCTTAAACGTAACCCTCATTACTAACTGTTCCCTCCAAAATTTTGTACTCAAGTTTTTGGGCTCCTGATGCTTTTTACCCTAGTTTATTGTCTCATAAAATGTAAGTCACTAATCAGCTGGTCAAATGATTTTTTTTTTTTTAAATCCTAGAGAGGAGTGATTTATTGATAGAATGTGTGGTGGTAGGAGGGTTGATCGAAAAGTAGGAAGTGCAGTGTAACTACTGAAGGTTTGATCGACTGGTGGGAAGAGATATTTGGTAGCCGGAGATGTGTCCTATTGCAAGAGGCATGCTTTAGTAGCAGGGATTCTGTGGCAGCATGGCGTGTTTTCTGAGCCAGAAGAAATGGTTTGGTGATAGCGGGTGTGGTCCCGGGACAGGAGGTGTGTGTGCTAAAGCCACAGGCAGTGGCTAGATAGCAGGAGGTGTGGTCTAATGCCTTGATCTGTGGTCTCGAGGCAGATGACCGTGGTACGTGGGAGTAGATAGGGTCTAAAACAGGAGGTGTAGTAGTCTAGCAGCAAGTCATGCGGTAATGTCTAATAGGAAGGCGTGTCCCTTAACATACAAGAAGGAAGTGTCGTCTATGCTAATAGCAGGAGGAGTGGTCTAATTCCTGAAGTAGTCTTGCGGCGCAGAAGGTGCAACTTAGTGCCATTGTTGTGATCTAAAAGTTAAAGTGGTTGCTTTATAATAACCCAACATGTAGTTTAAGAGCACAATGTGCAGGCTACTAGCATGGGGTGTGGTCCAACCGAAGTTCTGATTTTCTGACGCATTGTGGTAGAGTGGTGCATGGTGTTACATGGTACAAGTACGGGGCCGCCTACCTCCAGGTCATTAAAGACACTGTTTCCAGTCCTTTATTTTTGTGTGATGGCCCATAACAATCTGGGTGATGTAGTCTGTTTTGTTTCCTTGGCACTAATTAGACTAGCACACCTGAAATCAATGATTTGTAGGTGAAAAGGTCCAGACGGGAAACAGTGTCCCTAGTGACCTGGAGTTATATGGTCACCATAGTAACGGATTTCGGATGTGTGCTATTCTGTCAAGAGGTGTAGTCTACTGAATGGAAGGCGATTTGGTAGCTGGGATGTGCGTGGGAGTGTGTGGGAGTTTATCACGTTGCACAGGTGGCTGGCAGTGATTGGTGCCATGGCGTATTACTTTAAGTATGCTTCACTCGCGAAATATGTGGGTGCTCTATCGTTAGATAATTCACATGATTGTGAAGTGTCTGATATTTGGGTGTCAGGGTCGGTGTTACCTTTAAGATCTGTGAGATAATGTCCTTAGAAAGGAGATTAAAACAGAATTTCAGAATACAATCAATAAGATAGGACTGACTCAAAGAGGAAGTTTGAGATCAGAATTTTAGGAAAAACTATGAAGGTTCATAAAAAATTTAAAGTACACAACAGAAAAAATAGAAAGTGCAAATGCAACGGCAATCTCATTGAATCCATAAAGTACAGAGAAGTCAATTGCCATAAAGGCTCTCGAATACAGAAAAAACGCAGTAATAAGCGAATATCAGTTCAACAGAGTGAGTCTCAAATGTGCATCAAATCAATCGAAAATCTGGGAGTATCACTAGAAGCCAGTAAGATCACTGGCTCACCCCCAATTTCAGCAGTTTATATAGCCATTTTCAGCATAAGAAATCATAGAAACTGCAAATTCAGAATGGTGTGAGTATTATTACAACAAATCACATAACCCCATCATCTTATCACTAAGACACATAATAAATATTGATTCACCCTTTCGGACCTAATGTCATCTAAAGGTGTTAAAACAAACGAGTTACATGAACAGCAGAAAACAATTGTGAATTAATGCAGAACAGGGTGCTAGCATGAACAGCCTTGGAACGTAGCAAAAGACTCCAGCAAGTTCTTCAAATAAACAATGCACATCTTGCTACATATTGTGTTAAGAAAGAGAAATACATATGGAATGAACATCATGAAACAGCAGCCATTTTAACAAAGATGGCGTTGAGGCCTGTGGCTTAGTGTAGTCTATGCCAGACAAACACACTAAAACACATCATAATGATTTTGTTTCTATTGCAATACCTATATGTTAATACACATATGTGAATTCAAATGTGGAATGACTAATATTAATGCTAATTTCTACTTCAATTGTGGAACATTTTTCACAAACATGTGATCTAGTTGAAAAGCCAACAAGATCCGTATTCAGAAAACTCAATGACTTCTTAGCTTTACATATAATGGGCTCTTAGGAAAGCCATGTTTACTCTCTCCTTTATTCGGTCTTCATCTTTTTATTAGCAAAGTTTTGCGCCTTTTTAGGATTCATACAGACAGCGTGTGCACCGTCTGCTGCGAGACATTTTGTTAGCTTAGAGTGACTTACAGCCCGCCGATTGTTTACCATTGGTTGGCTTCATTGTCACTCTCATTTGCTTGCTTTACTTCCCGTTGTGAGTTTGTCCCTTCCCTGGAGCACTGACACATTACTGTCTCCTTTCACTGCTCGTTTTTTAGTGCTACTTCTTTCTTTTTAGTTAAGCACTCTAAAAGAGTGGGGGTGTTTTCAGCTATTGCCCAAGTGTGCTTCTCTTCTCCTCGTCCAGTAGCGGTCGGTGGTAGGAGTGCCGGCCGGGCGGTGACGTGGGGTGGGGGAGGGGCAGGGTGGGGGGTAGTAAACCACAGATTACGGCCGAATACAGGTAAGTAAACATTTAAATAAATAAAACGAATTTCGTTGTGAGCGCTGCATCGCCAAATGCGATGCAGTGCGCGCAACGAAATTCGTTTTATTTATTTAAATGTTTACTTACCTGTATTCGGCCGTAATCCGTGGTTTACTACCCCCCACACTCCCCCTCCCCTGCCCCACGTCACCGCCCAGCCGGCACTCCTACCACCGACCGCTACTGATTACACAATATATAGATCCTGCGCGCTGCTTGTGGCGCGCGGCTTCACGACCAAAGGTGTCTGTCACTCACCGAAGGGACCGCGAAGTGGAGGCGGCTCTTTACGCGCCGTGGTAGGTGACGCATTACTATTAACCCTGGGCGTAATACTTCACTACGCTCACGGAGCATGCAAAGTTTGTGCTATTACGCACTACGCAAATTGCACATAGCAGAGTGAAAAACTGTGCTAATTGACGTAGCGTAGCAGCAGTATAATAAACACCTACAAATGCTTTGATAAAGCAATTTTCTATGCTAAAAAGCATATAACCTATTCACAAATGTGAACTTTGACGATAAAATATCAAGCAATGAGAGAGGTGATGATTTTGGGGTCCCCCCTAACCTAGGGGGAGGACCCAGCAGATGCCTTGAACACAAAAAGCATATCATGTGAACGATTCAGTGGTGGTCCCTTCCTCCTAGGACCACCCCAAGCACAGTTATGGGCAAAAATACAATCCCAACCAAAGGCCCTGCAAAGCATTATGGGACGAGATTAGCAGTGGGCAGTGAATATTATAGTGTCCAATATCAAAATAATTCTACAAAGAGCTGCAGTTCAACTAGTCATTACTAGATGTCCCTCATGAGTCAAATGCAAAAGCATTGAAATTATTAATACATCAAGCTGCAGTTCCACTAGTCGTTACTAGATGTCCCTCACGAGTCAAATGCAAAAGCATTGAAACCCTTTCATGAAGCTTTTGCATTTGACTCGTGAGGGACATCTAGTAACGACTAGTGGAACTGCAGCTCTTTGTAGAATTATTTTGATATTGGATACTATAATATTCACTGCCCACTGCTAATCTCGTCCCATAATGCTTTGCAGGGCCTTTGGCTGGGATTGTATTTTTGCCAATAACTGTGCTTGGGGTGGTCCTAAGAGGATGGGACCACCACCGAATCGTTCAAAAGATGTGCTTTTTGTTTTCAAGGCATCTGCTTGGTTCTCTCCCTAGGTTAGGGAGGATCCCAAAATCATCACCTCTCTCACTGCTTGTTAATTTATCGTTTTCACTTTTGTGAACTGACTATATGCATTTTAGCATATAAAGACAGAGATACTTATTTTATCCTAACTTGCACTGTGCAAGATGCCTTTGGCAATTATAGTACAGTTAAGCACACAGCTACAATTTGCATAGCTATGTGTAGTTCAAAATGTGCTTCGCGTAGCTACGTGTAGTGCTACTACGCAAACTACGCCCAGGGTTAATTACTATAGGGTTGGCGGTGTGATCTTTACTGGACGCATACGTCTTGGGCTCTTGGCAGCCCACAGACCAATATCTCCTAGTTGACAAGGCGGGAGAAGTCCCCTCTCGCAGTGTCCATCTCTAATGGGCTCCTGGGCCTTGTTTAAGTACCACCCAGCGGAGGGCACTTGGCAGATGCTGGGGTGTTAGAGATCAGGCGAGGCTGCGATGAAGACGGCGATGAAGACGGCGATGAAGTTAATGAGATGTACAAAGAGGTCACCCCTATTTGGCAAACGCCGGGCCCAGGGCCCTCTCTCCTAATGTAATACTTGACACGCGTTTAATTTATAAACTCCATTATGGTCGTCTCTGTGTTGCTCTGACTTTAAGTGTGCTTCTCTGACCCAATCTCCGGGTTACTCTATCTCACCGAGTGCTTCTGTGCTTCCACCATCTCTGTATTGCTCTGTCTTGCTTGCCATGTGATTCTTTACGCCTCCCAAGTTGTTTTGTCCCCAGTGTTGCTCCCACCCTGTCTCCGTGTTAGTCTGTCTCACCTTGTGCTTCTGTGCTCCACCCATCTCTGTGTTTCTCTCTCGCCATATGATCTCCTGTACTCCCGCCCGTGTTGCTTTGTCTCATCATGTGCTTCTCAGCCCCGCCCATGTTGTTTCCATCCACGTGTTGCTTCTGTACTGCCCGCTTCTCCCGTTTTGCTACGCAGCCCACTTAAGTCCTTGCTTTTGCACCTCTCCAATGTGTTTTTTTTGTTTTTAGTTACAGAGCCAATGCTTTGTCAATTTGTAGGTGCACACGCATGACATGTTTGGCGGCTGTGTGTCAGAATATTGTTAGCACACATATTATGACAGAAATATTGTAAACTAAATATTGTTTACAAGAATATCCACCTGGATATATATTTTTGCAAACTAAACTTAGACCACAACATTTCTGTCAGATGATATTTTGATAATAATATTCTGGTACCATACCAAGCAATCATCACAGGCAAATGCCCTGTCAGCCACAGGGATATTAGGGGTCAGCGTACCCAGGAGTATGTGATCAGGGCAGTGCGACTGGTGCGGCCGCATTGGGCGCTGACCTGTGGAGGGGGCGCCGACCTCAGGGGGGGCTGTGTTTAGCAATAACTTATGAGTGGAGAGATGAGGGGCACTTTTGCCCGGTGGTAGTGAGAGAATCCAAGGAGGCGGTCAAGGGGTCTGGGGGCGCCAAAAATGATTGTCGCACCAGGCGCCACCAGTGCTAAAGACGGCCCTGTCTGTGACACATAACAAGTAGGCGAGTATTCAAAATTCGAATCACCTTCAATTATGTCTGGTTAGGAACAGAGTTATTATTTCAATCACACAAAATAATGTTAAAATGATAGGAAGGGACCAAGAGAGGGGGATACCAAAGCAGGGAGTGGTCAAGACTAACATGGCCTATAGAAAGGAGTTGTCAAGTCTCCCATTCCTTGTTGACTGACTTGGGTCTGCCAGCAGTAAGCAAATAATATAGTTTGTTCACTTTTACAGTCTTTCTCTCTGGCTGCATCAGGTGTTTTATTGTAT
Source organism: Calotriton arnoldi (assembly GCA_963921515.1). Lineage (NCBI taxonomy): Eukaryota > Metazoa > Chordata > Amphibia > Caudata > Salamandridae > Calotriton > Calotriton arnoldi. The sequence goes on from CAWUFW010004769.1 coordinate 247,191, forward strand.
TGTATTGTATTATTATATTTGCATTGCTCGTACTACGCTTATGTGCGGCACTGAAGCACTTATCCACATGGATAGCAAGCTATACTATGTAGGGGTGTGGTGGAAGAGTGTTGTTGTTTGGAACCTAAGTGGAAAGCGCTTTAATGTTGTGAGGGATAACCACAGACGTGCAGTTATCTTGTTATGGTACGCGCAGGCACTGGAATTATGAAACAGGGGAGGACCAAATTATGAGGCAGAGGTAGTAAATTATGTGGCAAGAAAAGGCAAATTATGTGGTGTACTGTGGCATGTTTTGTGCCAGTATTGCTGCATTATTTAGTTTTTTGGACACAAATTAGCACAGTCTGGGAAAAGATTTCACCTCATTAGTAACAATTTAACACTCCAATAAAGGGACTTTTGTGAAGGGCTTCCACTGCCCAGCAACATACGTCACTGCATTTATAAAAACATTTTTTATAAAGTCTGCACATTATGCAGCAGATAATGAATTATGTGACAAATGAAGCAAATCCATATTTATGCGGAAAACTGTGCAGCAGCAGAATAGCATAATTCCAGTAGTCCTGGGGTGTGATACACAGTCAAATGTTTACAGTTTGTTTGTAAGGTTCCATATTTTACATATTTACTGATTTTTACACATACATTCAGGTAGAAAACAACCCTCTGTACGTATTTTTAAATAAGGTAAAATTCGAAAACTGCGATCCTTTGAGAGACTCTTGATCATGATTGCTAGGTCATTGCCTGTGCAAATTAGCAGACATAAGTTAAAGAAAGGGACATGCTTTCCTACTGGAGCTTAAATATCTGCACATGCACATCTGTTTCTACAACAATATTAATATTTTAAGATCTATGTCTGTTTACATTAACTACATAGCACTTACGCCCAAAAACGTAAGCTGAAATAATTGTGGAAATAAACAGGTTTCAACTTCATTTTTCACCGGGCACTAAACAAATATGGCTGAATACCAATAAGAGGAGAAAAAAAATATGGGGAAATACAGATGGAAATGTACCTACCAAACAGCGGCAGTTCTGTTCATAGTGAGTCCCTGCACTCAGGCGCGGCCGGAACAGGTAAGGACGGTGGGGTGGGGTGGGGTGGGGTGGGGTGGGGGGAAGTCGACAAATGACGGGATAGGTAAAATTAAATAAAAAAATTAAACACTTACCTTGCACTCAACGCATCGCCGACTTGGCGATGCGCAGAGCTCGCAAGTTGGTAAAGAGTCAGAATATCAAGTTGGAAATGTCGACTTGCACTAATATCGAGTGCAGAATATCGAGATACAGAAATATCGACTGCAAGAATATCGTGGTCAAGAATATCGAGTTTAAGGTAAGAAATATCGTTTTCAAAAATATCGAAGTCATTCATATCGTTTGCAAAAATATAGTTGTTAAAAATATTGTTTTTTTAGTTAGTGTTATGTATTTTAGTATGTATTTTAAATGTATGTGCTCTATTTTTTTGTCTAAGTATTGCATTTGTTTTTTAATATATGTGTTAAATTTTTAGACGTTATTAATTTTATTTTAATTAAATTTTGCGTTTTAGTTCCGTAGCGGGTTGTGGGTTTATAGGGGAATAGGATGGAAAGTAATTTAATTATAATAAATTGAATATTAATTTTTATTTATTAGTATTTATTTAATTTTGATTTTATAGTGTTAATTGTGGGAATTAATTTATTATTAATTAATTAATAATTGGCTGTTCATTTGTATTGATTAATTTGTAAATATGTTAATTGTGTCATTTTTTTAGGAGCGGGTTGTGGGTTTATAGGGGAATAGGGTGGGAAGTAATTTAATTATAATTAAATTATTAATATTTTTTTATTAAATAATATTTATTTATTTAATATTTTATATTGTTAATTGTGGAAATTAATGTATTATTAATTATTTATTAATTGGTTGTTAATTATGATTAATTAATTGGTAATTATGTTAATTGTGGGGTTTTTTTTAGGAGCGGGTTGTGGGTTGATAGGGGAGTAGGGTGGGAAGTAATTTAATTGTAATACATTTATTAATATTTTTAATATAATATTTTATTTTATTTTATTTTATAGTGTGTGGATTAATTTATTAATAATTTTTTATATTTTGCTTGTTAATTGTTATTAATTAATTGTTAATTAATTATGTTGTGTCAAGTTTTAAGAAATTGGTGGTGGCATTTCGTGGGGAATATGGTGGGAGGTAATTTATTTATAATTAATTAATTATCTGTTAATTAATGCTAATTAATTAATTAAAATTTAAATATGGCAATTGTGTAATTATTTTGATGTGTGAGTTGTGGGGTTTATAGTGGTAAATGGTGGCAAGTAAATTTAAAAAAATTAATTAATGATTTGTTGTTAATTGATATTAATTTATTAATGTAAAATTAGTTATGGAAATTGTGTAAATATTTTTAGGTGTGTGTTTTGGTGTTTATTGGGGTAGAGGGTGAAAAGTAATTTAGTTTAAAATAATTAATCATTACTTGATCATTAATATTAATTTATTAATTGATACATTTTTGGTAATTGTTTTTTTTTTTTTTTTTGGGGACTTAGGTTCTATAGCTGTAACGTTTGGTTAGTACATAAATTTTTACCTTTTTAAATGTGTTTTTTAATTATTAATAATTGTTTTATTGATAATTAATTGTGTTAATTATGGAGGTACACTTTTTTAAAAAAATTAGATGTAAGTTGTAAATTGTGTGGTGTTATAAGGTAGGAAAAAAATATTACATTTATGTAATAAATATTTTTTTGATTAAAATTAATTTCTATTACAAAATATTTCTTTGTTTGTTAATTTGTTAAATTAAAAAAATTATTCTTTTTTGTAAATTTTAGATTCTTTCTACATTATAATATGTTTCTATGTTTTGTAAATTTTTATATTTTTATATATGTTTTGTTTTTGGCTTTTTTATTATATTTTGTATTGTAGTTGATATTGTGTTTGTTTTTAAATTTGAATTTTATTTAGTGGGAATAGTAATTTTTACCCCTCCGCTATCCAACACTTTCCCTACTGCTGCATTCACAGGAGTGGGAATAGTAATTTATACCTCTACACTATCCAACACTTTCCCTACTGTTGCACTCACTGGAGTGGGAATAGTAATTTTTACCCCTCCACTATCCAACACTTTCTCTACTGTTGCACTCGTTGGAGTGGGAATAGTAATTTGCACCCCTACGCTATCCAACACTTTCCCTACTGTTGCAATCGCTGGAGTGGGAATAGTAATTTTTACCCCTTCGCTATCCAGCACTTTCCCTACTGTTGCACTCACAGGAGTGGGAATAGTAATTGTATCCCCTCCGCTATCCAACACTTTCCCTACTGTTGCACTTCTTGGAGTGGGAATAGTAAATTATTCCCCTCCGCTATCCAACACTTTCCCTACTGTTGCATTCGCTGGAGTGGGAATAGTAATTTTATCCCCTCCACTATACAACACTTTCCCTACTGTTGCACTCGTTGGAGTGGGAATAGTAAATTATTCCCCTCCGCTATCCAACACTTTCCCTACTGTTGCATTCGCTGGAGTGGGAATAGTAATTTTTACCCCTCCGCTATCCAACACTTTTCCTACTGTTGCACTCACAGGAGTGGGAATAGTAATTTTATCCCCTCCGCTATCCAACACTTTCCCTACTGTTGCACTCATTGGAGTGGGAATAGTAAATTATTCCCCTCCGCTATCCAACACTTTCCCTACTGTTGCACTCATTGGAGTGGGAATAGTAATTTTTACCCCTCCGCTACCCAACACTTTCCCTACTGTTGCACTTACTGGAGTGGGAATAGTAATTTTATCCCCTCCGCTATCCAACACTTTCCCTACTGTTGCACTTGTTGGAGTGGGAATAGTAAATTATTCCCCTTCGCTATCCAAAACTTTCCCTACTGTTGCATTTGCTGGAGTGGGAATAGTAATTTTATCCCCTCCACTATACAACACTTTCCCTACTGTTGCACTTGTTGGAGTGGGAATAGTAAATTATTCCCCTCCGCTATCCAACACTTTCCCTACTGTTGCATTCGCTGGAGTGGGAATAGTAATTTTTACCCCTCCACTATCCAACACTTTCCCTACTGTTGCACTCACTGGAGGGGGAATAGTAATTTTTACACCTCCGCTATCCAACACTTTCCCTACTGTTGCACTCACTGGAGTGGGAATAGTAATTTTATCCCCTCCGCTATCCAACACTTTCCCTACTGTTGCACTCATTGGAGTGGGAATAGTAAATTATTCCTCTTTGCAATCCAACACTTTACCTACTGTTGCACTCACTGGAGTGGGAATAGTAATTTTTACCCCTCCGCTATTAAACACTTTCCCTACTGTTGCACTCGGAGTGGGAATAGTAATTTTTATCCCTTCGCTATCCAACACTTTCCCTACTGTTGCACTTGCTGGAGTGGGAATAGTAAATTCTTCCCCTCCGGTATACAACCCTTTCCCTACTGTTGCACTCGCTAGAGTGGGAATAGTAATTGTTATCCCTCCGCTATCCAACATTTTCCCTACTGTTGCACTTGCTGGAGTGGGAATAGTAATATTTTCCTCTCCACTGTCCAACACTTTTCCTACTGTTGCACTCGCTGGAGTGGGAATTGTAATTTGTTCCCCTACGCTATCCAACACTTTCCATACTGTTGCACTCAATGTAGTGTAAAATGTAGGTTTAAAAAATATTTAATATTTTTATTTATAATATAATTTTTGTAAAATAATTTTTATGTTACAGGTGTATGTATGTATATATATATATATATATATATTTATTTATAATTTTTAATATATTTGTAACATTTTATAATTAATTAAAATTATTATTTATTAATTATGTTTAAGTAAATATATATATATTACATTTTATATATGTATGTTTAATTTATTTTTAAATTAAATTTTATTACTTATAATTGTTAGAATTTACAAATAAATCTAAATATTTTTTTAAAGTTAAATGTATTATTTAATTTATTTTACATTATTTTTTATACATATAAAAAAAACTATTTTGTACTTCGATATTTTTAACAACGATATTTTTTTCTTCGATATTTTTGTACTTAGCATTATAAAGATAGGAGGTCGATATTTTTGACAACGATATTTATGTCCCGATATTTTTGTATCTCGATATTCTGGTACTCGATATTCTGTCAGTGATCCCGCAAGTTTCCCACTTCCATGCCTGAGTAACTCATCCAGGAATGGAATTTTATTGTATTATTCTGGGACTGGTAGTCTTGGTTTTATAATGGGTTAAACATGACTGCAAATCCCATTCTACAAAATCTCTTCTTTGAATGGGCTACTCACAGGTAACTTGAGAGTTGCGACAATACAAGGCGAGTATCGTTTACAATTCATGTATCTGACAACTGTAAGTACATCATAAAGTAGTTGAGAGTTTAGAATCTGTTTCTGCCTCTCAGTAAACTAGTACATAGTAAAAACAGTAAAACATGTAGGTCTCTCTATACATCTGCCTACACTAATGACGTTATATAAGTGATGCAGTATCTGCCATCAGTCCTCTTCTTGTCTCTGTACACCAAGCACAATAAAGAAATAGTGAATTGTTAAAAATGTTTTCTTGTAACTGTTAGAAATGGGGTCTTTAGTTGGCACCCTCTCCAAGTAGGGACCTTCACTCTAGCCAGGATAAGAGAGCCACACAGCTGAGATAACCCCCTGCTCACCCCCTTGGTAGCTTGGCGCAAGCAGTCAGGCTTATCTCAGAGGCAGTGTGTAAAGCATTTGTACAAACACACACATTAACACAGTGAAAATAGTACAAAAGGAGTCCATGCAAGTTTAGAAAAATAGCCAATATTCGTCTGAATAAAACAAGACCAAAACGACAAAAATGCAACATACACAAGTCAAAATATAACTTTTAAAAGGATAAGCATGTTTAGTCCATAGAAATCAATGGATGCATTAGTTTAGGCACCAAGGGCCAGATGCATCAAAGGGTTTTGCCCATTCTGTGTCTATGGGAAAAAGTGTTCATGCATATGGCCCCAAGTACCTTAGCTGCATCAAAATTCAAAGACTGTGCAAGGTGCAGGGGAGATGAGGCGCCAGAAAAGCAAAGCGATACATCGGTTCCCTACTACACAGGGGAGGTAATGCATCGGTTCCTTACTGGCAGGGGAGGTGATTCGTCGGTTCCTTACTGCTGGGCAGGGGAGTTGATGCGTCGGTTCCTTAATGGCAGGGGAGGTGATGTGTCAGTTCCTTACTGACAAGGGAGGTGATGCATCAGTTTCCGGACACGCGGCCTCAGTTCCTTACTGCGGCAGTGTTGATGAAGAGTCGCATCGAGGAACAATGCATTGAAAATCCAGACGTTCTGCGTCGATGCTGCAGCGGCAATGCAGGTGCATCAGTTTTGCAGCCATGATGCAGGCACTGCGTCAATTCATCAGCTGCAAGCGGGTACTGGGTCGCAGTAGGAGCAGGTGTCACTGACATCAGTGACACGGGGCTCGGGACTCATGCTTCAGCGATTTTTCTGATGCACTGCAGTGGCAAGCTGGGGCCTAGGCTAACTCAATGCTGTCAGCTCCCAGACCAGCTGACACTAGGACAATTGAAATTACAGTCCACCTTACTACATCTCAACTAACCTAATGTTGCCAACTCCCAACCAAACTCTCTCTACCTAATATACATTATCTTGTAGTCTGCCTTTAAATGTACACTACACGTCAGCTATCCACATCCATCAACTGCAAAACCAGCTAAAACCATCTAAAAGACCCCGGTATCTCACTCAAACTCAGCTAGCCAGACCCGTCAATGTCCAATTCAACTCACACTGCTTAAGAAGACGTATGGGCCATTTATGCCATGATGGATGGTCCACCAGAGGTAGAGACCCAATTGACCTACTTAGATATGACTATCTGTCTAGAGCCACCAGTGCTGAAGGCTTGCCGAAAATATGCTATGTTTAAAGAACCCCTTCAGCAAACTTTTTTTGGTTAGAGAAAAGAAACTCCCATAGCTGTAATTTGCTTTCTCTAAACAACAAAAAATAACCCAAATGGTCACGACAAGTAGGGAGTAATTTCCATGCGCGTCAGGGCGACAAGATATTTCTGTTAGCTGACATTTTTGGTAACATACAACCAGAGTGCAGGAGGGGGCACAGGGCCTAGTTTCTGCCCTGCTTGAGAAGGGCTATCCCCTCCCTACACACAAAATTCTTGTCTGAGCTCTCTGTAAATTCTGGTACCTGCCGTCTGCAGTCTCCATGGTTACCTGCTGACTAATTGCATTGCTTGCCCTGTCTTTGCCAGTTGAGAATCTGTTGAAGGGCTCCTCACCCTTGCCAGTGCTGTAGAGAAAACACCTCAGATTATAAATATGATACTGTCTATCTGTCCACTTCGATAACACATATCTCAAACTATTGCCTTTATAAAAAAATATGTTTTACCCAACTTAAGGCTAGTAATTGTATCTGTTTCTAATAGATGAATTTTAAATTCAGCCCAACAGAGTGAGTCGCCTGTGATAATTTCAGTTATTTCCCCATCACGGAAATACTGTTATCAGGGTTCCTGGAATTCCATGGTTGGGGACATAAAAAGAATTATGAGGTTTTATGAAATAAATTGTGAATATCTGACATACCGTGATGATTTATACATGTTTTTACCTACCTGGTTACGCCGTCTGCCAGCAGTGGGCAAAGTCTCTGGGCTCAACACCACGGAGATCTGGTGTTCCTGCAAAACTTATAGTTCTGGCTTTTCCAGTAACTCCTGCCACTCACAGTTAAATAATATATGTTAAGATCATATAGTATGTCATAGTACGTTGATCATTTGTGTAGCATTTTATGTAACCGTAAGGATGCTTCAAAGCACTGTGGAATAAATGAGAGATGGAAAAGAATGAGCAGGAGAGAGCAATCGATATTTCATGCCTGCTCCTAACTGCAATTCGGAGTGAGTCACAAAACCACTTTTGCAATTCAGAAACGCATATATATATACCCCACAACCCCTCAACCCATACCCACCGTAAACCCTAAAATTACCCTTACCACCCAATAATCTATACCCACCCTAAACCCTAAAAATTCCCTTGCCACCCAAAAACCAGCACCCACCCTAAACCCTAAAAACCCCTTGCCATCCAAAAACCCTTACCCACCCCAAACCCTCAAATTACCCTTGCCACCTAAAAACCCATACTTATACCCACTCTAAACACCAAAAATGCCCACTCTAAACCCTTAAAAACCTTTCCCTAATATATATATATATTCACTGAAAAAAACCATAGGTTTCAGACATGTTATAGTTAGGAATTAGCATTTAAAAAACCTTTGAAATTCACTGAAAAAACCATAGGTTTCAGGCACGTTATAGTTAGAAATTAGCATTTAAAAAACCTTACAAATTCACTGAAAAAACCATAGGTTTTAGGGACAGTTATAGTTAGTTGGACATTGCACTCGTACAAAACCCGTGAAATTCCCCTGTTATAGTTAGTTCAGCTAACTATGACTCGTGCCCCCGCAATGCACTGCTGATGACGTCACATATTACATCACTCATGACATGGTCACTGACATCACTGATGACATCACTGATGACATCTCAAATGACATCACTGATGACATCATCCAGTGACTGTGTGTTTCTGTAAAATTTAAATATTTTTAATATATATAGGGAAAGGCGTATTGAAGAATGAGTGGGTGTATAAGTGTCTGTATGGATGATTTAGTAGGTGCGTGACAAACTCTATAAGTGAGTGATTAAACGTATCTTACTGAGGGGCCGATTCCGATCTCGGCCGGTAGGGCTCCGAATCGGATTCGGCATAACCGGATCCGATTCGGAGCCCGATTTCCCGACCGATTCGTACGCACGTCCGGACGAGCGAGTACGATGCGAAATCGCTGACCGACTCGTTCGGGCGTCCCAACCGCTCCGACCGACTCGTTCCCGGGTCGAACCGCACCGACCGACTCGCTCGGACACGACTCGCACCGCGCAATGGAGACGTTCCCCGGCGGGTAAGTACGATGCGCGCCGCGAGCAGTCCGACCGACACGCGCCGTCCGGCTCGAAAGAGCAGTCGGAGCCGTACTTCGGGGGTCCGTGTCGGACCCCCCTGTATGCGTAGCCGCGTGAGTCGCACACAGGGGGGACCCATGGGTCCCCCCTACCTGTGCGTGTACGGCGCGAGTCGCTTCGCCGCGTACCCGCTGTAGGGGGCGCCCTTGTTCGCCTCGCACCCATTGAGGCAATGGGAGCCCGCGTACGCATTGTACGACCGGGTCCCATGGACTTCAATGGGAGTCCGACCGACTCGAGTACGATAGCATACGGACGCATCGTACTCGTTCGGTCGGGCTGCACGGGTCCGATTCGGTCGGAAATCTCTCCGGGTCCGGCTCGGTCGGAGAGATTTCCGGCCCGAATCGGAATCGGCCCCTGAATGCATGGGTTTGTTACTAAACTGGGTGAATGTCTGTATCCGTCTGTCTGTTGCTGTGTAAGTGGCTGCATGGGTTTGTGAATAGCTACATGAGTGTCTATATGAGTTATTGATTGGTTGTCTGAGTATCTGTATGGGTGCCTGAGTGTTTGTGTGGGTGGGGTGTGTGCGACTCTGTGCATAGATGTGTGAGTGGGTGATTCACTGGGTGGATGGTTTCAAAAGTGCATCTGTGATAGACTGTATGGGTGGGTAAGTGTGTGTAAGAGTGTGTTAGTGAGTGAATGTATGTCCCAGTGGTACATGTGTGAGTAACTACATATGTGAAAGGCAGTATATATGTGTGTTGGAGTATATAAATAGCTATAAGCGAGAGTGTGTGATTGTGAGAGTGACTGTATGGATGAGTGTGTGCTTGTATCAGTGATTGTATAAGAGCGTAAGAATGTGCTAGTATTTGTATGAGTAAGTGAGCTGGTGTGTGTATAACTGTATAGGTGAGTAATTGGCAGTGTGTTTAATTATTTGCATGACTGACTAGGTGTGTGAGTACCTCTATGGATGAGTGGCGGTGTGTGAGTGTCTCTGTAGGTGTATGAGTGCATATGATAGTCCTGTACTGAGTGACCATAAGTATGAGTGACTGTACGGGTGAGTGAGTGGATGTGTGTGTAGACCTAAGAATCAGTGACTGGGTATGTAGTTATTGGTGTTGAAGTGTCTATGGTTTTGCGAATGGCAGTCTGTAATTTAGAGTGGGTGTATCAAGGTTATATTAGGGTGTGAGGAGGTGCATCAGATTATCACGTGGATGATGTCATCAGTGATGTCATTTGAGATGTCATCAGTGATGTCATCAGTGATGTCACTGACCATGTCATGAGTGATGTAATATGTGACGTCATCAGCAGTGCATTGCGGGGGCGCGAGTTATAGTTAGCTGAACTAACTATAACGGGGGAATTTCACGGGTTTTGTACGAGTGCAATGTCCAACTAACTATAACTGTCCCTAAAACCTATGGTTTTTTCAGTGAATTTGTAAGGTTTTTTAAATGCTAATTTCTAACTATAACGTGCCTGAAACCTATGGTTTTTTCAGTGAATTTCAAAGGTTTTTTAAATGCTAATTCCTAACTATAACATGTCTGAAACCTATGGTTTTTTTCAGTGAATTTCAAAGGTTTTGTAGATGACAATTTTTAAATGTATTAATTGTTATATTTATTTTTTTGATACTGATTTACTACATTTTTTTAAACTATTTATTTTTAGATATTTTATTTTTAAATTACATTGTAATTACATTATACATTAAATTACAAAATATACTTTCTCAGAATGAATTACTTTAGTTTAAATTTAAATACTTTGCAAATAGGCAATAGACTTTTAAGTACAGTAGTTACAGTTGTTGCAATGGGCAACACAATTTCAAACACAATGCAACATTGAGCTCAATGTGAATTTCTAGTTAAATGCAATTAGTTACTTTATGGATTACTTTTCTAACCACAGGACTGGATCCTAGATTCAGTCCTGGGACATCTCCTGTAAACAGTTGAGTAAAAGCGTTTTGGTTACAGTAGTGATTTTTAAGGAATATTATTGTATTTTTAAAGTTGACACTTAGAAACCTTTTCACATAGAATCACCAATGTTATCCTATGGGAGGAAATTCACTTACCAGGTAAGTAGTGTTATCGTTACTTTTTCTTACTCAGTGGTGGATCCTGGATCCAGCACTGGTGCATCTCCTGTAAACAGTTGAAAGAATGCGTTTAAGTCATACAGGCGATTTTTAAGGAATATTTGTAGTTTGTGAAAATCGACACTTTGAAACTTTTCTGCTGAAAACCAGACAATGGATTCCTATGGAAGGAAATACAACTTACTGGTAAGTACGGTTAAAATTACTTTTCAGGATCTGTACTGGGCTCAAAGATGCAGCACTGAGGTCTCTCCTGATAACAGGTGAGTAAATTGGAATTCGTAGTTCAGCTGATTTTAGAGGAATATTATAAAGTTACAAAACTCCACACTTAGAGGAATTTCCAAGTGAAACCAGTCAATATTAGCCTATGGAAGTTAATTCAAGTTACTGGTAAGTACGGTTAGAATTACTTTTCAGGATCTGTACTGGGCTCAAAGATGCAGCACTGAGGTCTCTCCTGATAACAGGTGAGTAAATCGGAATTCGTAGTTCTGCTGATTTTAGAGGTATATTTGTATGTTTCAAAAATCGACACTTTGAAACTTTTTCAGCAAAAAGCAGGCAATGATATCCTATGGAAGGAAATTCAAGTTACTGGTAAGTACGGTTAAAATTACTTTTCAGGATCAGTACTGGGCTCAAAGATGCAGCACTGAGGTCTCTCCTGATAACAGGTGAGTAAATCGGAATTCGTAGTTCGGCTGATTTTAGAGGAATATTTGCACAATGGTGAAGGAAGGGGGTGGGGCCTGAGGTGACATGTCTGCAAACACGCCCTGTGGCGCGTTTTAAGTAGGAGAATTAATTCCTCCTCAATCCCGAGGGTCCCTAGGGGCCAACTAGCCCACCAGATACCTCCAGTATGCGCCAGAGAGCTGCGTTGCAGAGAGGTGTTCAGAGGCCACGCCCCTTTTTGCACCTCACTGCAACGCAGCTCTGTGGCGCTTTCTGGACGTACCTCGTGGGCTAGTTGGCCCCCAGGGACCCTCAGGATTGAAGGGGATTTAATTCCCCATCTTAAAACGCGCCACGGGGTCTGTTTGCACACATGTCACCTGAAGCCCCGCCCCCTCCCTTCACCACTGTGCAAACACACCCCGTGGCGCGTTTTAAGTTGGGGTATTAAGTCCCCTTGAATCATGAGGGTCCCTGGGGTCCAACTAGCCCACCCTGTACCTCCAGTATGCTCCAGGGAGCTGCGTTGCAGAGAGGTGTTAAAAGGCCACGCCCCTTTTTACACCTCTCTGCAACGCAGCTCTGTGGCGCTTTCTGAACATACCTGGTGGGCTAGTTGGCCCCCAGGGACCCTCAGAATTGAAGGGGATTTAATTCCCCATCTTAAAACGCGCCACGGGGCCTGTTTGCACATATGTCACCTAAAGCCCCGCCCCCTCCCTTCACCACTGTGCAAACGCGCCCCGTGGCGCGTTTTAAGTTGTGGGATTAAGTCCCCTTGAATCATGAGGGTCCCTGGAGTCCAACTAGCCCACCATGTACCTCCAAAAAGCGCCACAGAGCTGTGTTGCAGAGAGGTGTAAAAAGGGGCGTGGCCTCTGTACACCTCTCTGCAACGCAGTCCCCTGGCGCATACTGGAGGTTCCTGGTGGGCTAGTTGGCCCCAGGGACCCCCAGTATTCAAGGGGAATTACTCCCCTTCTTAAAACGCGCCAGGGCGCGTTGCAGACTGCTGCAGGGATGGGGCGGGGCCTCCGGCACGATGCCGGTCTTTTTTTTTTTTTGTATGGGAGGGGGGCTGCGTGGCCCCCCTTCCCTCGGCCACTTTTGGCCCCGGGGACCCCATCCCCCGGGGCCTGAGGATTTTCTTCTTTTTTTTTAAATAAAAAAAAAACGGGAAGGGGCCGCGTGGCCCCCTTCCCTGGGCCTCTATTGGCCCCGGGGACCCCATCTCCCGGGGCATGCCCTCTTTTTTTTTTTATTAAAATATTTGGAGGGGGGCTGCGTGGCCCCCCTCCTCAGGCCATTTAAGGCCCCGGGGACCCCATCCCCCGGGGCCGGCCTTTACATTGTTTTTTTAAAATTTAATTTGTAGAGGAGGGGGGCCGCGTGGCCCCCCTCCTGGGCCACTACTAGCCCCGGGGACCCCATCCCCCGGGGCTGGCCCTCTCCGTTGGGGACCGTGGGGGGTCCCCAATCCCCCACGGTCCCGCCGGCTCCCGCGTCCTTCGGGAGCCGGCATTGCTTTTCCACATGGGGAGCTGCTAAGCTGCAGCTCCCCGTGTGGAAAAGCCATCGGCTTTGGTTTTTGGAAGAGAGAGCAGGTTTCCTGCTCTCTCTTCCAAAAACCAAAGCAGTTTGCTATGACAGGACGGGAGCCGCGAGGCTCCCGTCCTGTCATAGCAAACTACAGTGTTCTGGGGGTGGGAACCCCGGGACACTGCAGGAGCCGGCCCTGGGGGGTGGTGGTCCCCAGGGCCATCAAGAGCTCCAGGAGAGGGGCCGCGCGGCCCCCCTCCCAACCAATGCACAGCCCCGGGGAGGTGGTGGTCCCCGGGTCTCGGGGGTACTTAACGGACCCCCTAATTTACATGTTAGAGCCCCAGGGAGGTGGCGGTCCCCGGGGCGTGTGGGGGGGCTCGAGCCCCCCCCACACGTTAGTTTATTTTTTAAAAAAGAAGCCCCAGGGTGGCGGTCCCCGGGGCTGCGGGAGGGACGAGAGCCGTCCCGCACCATTATTTTTTTAAAGCCCCGGGGGGTGGCGGTCCCTGGAGCTTGGGGGGGCCTTAGAGGCCCCCCACACATAAATATAAAAAACCCTGCATGCCCCTGGGACTTGGGCCACCCGGGGGCCAAATAGCATGGAAGCGCGGGAGACCGCGCTTCGATTTTTTTTTTTAACGGCTAGATCCGCGCACCCAGCGCGTTTTTGCCGATTTTTAAAAAAAAAAAATGTTTTGCCCTGAGCAGGCCTAGGGGGTCAGGGTGGTTCTACCCTGCCCCCTTTTTGCGTTTTTTTGCGTCTGTTTTCTCTTTTCTTGTGCCTCGGTTCTACAAGATGGCTGCCAACACGTCCTGGTTTGGAGTGTTGACAGCCAATTAGCATACAGCTCATCATCGGGAGGGTGTGCGGATGTTTTTACTTTTGATTTTCTCAGGAACTACTTAACGGATTTACACCATTTAACAAAAAGGGTTCTTTCTGAACCAAGAACTACCTCTTTGCCAAATTTGGTGTAATTCCGTTCAGCAGTTCGTGCTGTAGCCGTGGCTAAAGTTTCCTATGGGAAAATGAATGGGGAAAACACGTTTTGGGACCCCCCTTTTTTCTTGGCCCCCGCTTGACGAATCACCCCAAGACTTTCAGGATAGGAGCGGACCGGAGCGGGCCACAAAGTTTGAAAATTTCGCGAAGATTCGTCAACCGACGCAAGAGTTATTTCAAATAGAATGTTGCGGATTTCCTATGGAAAATAGGTCCTAACTATAACTATCTACTGGCGACCGCCAGTAGATAATATATATATATATATATTCACTGAAAAAACCATAGGTTTCAGACACGTTATAGTTAGAAATTAGCATTTAAAAAACCTTTGAAATGCACTGAAAAAACCATAGGTTTTAGGGAAAGTTATAGTTAGTTGGACATTTCACTCGTACAAAACCATAGAAATTCCCCCGTTATAGTTAGTTCAGCTAACTATAACTCGCGCCCCGCAATACACTGCTGATGACGTCACATATTACATCACTCATGACATGGTCAGTGACATCACTGATGACATCACTGATGACATCTCAAATGACATCACTGATGACATCACTGATGACATCATCCAGTGACTGTGTGTTTCTGTAAAGTTTAAATATGTTTAATATATATAGGGAAAGGCGTATTGAAGAATGAGTGGGTGTATAAGTGTCTGAATGGATGATTTAGTACGTGCGTGACTGACTCTACAAGTGAGTGATTAAATGTATCTTACTGAATGCATGGGTTAGTGACTAAACTGTGTGAATGTCTGTATCCGTCTGTCTGTTGGTGTGTAAGTGGATGCATGGATTTGCGAATAGCTACATGAGTGTCTAAATGGGTTATTGATTGGTTCTCTGAGTATCTGTATGGGTGCCTGAGTGTTAGTGTGGGTGGGGTGTGTGTGACTCTGTACATAGATGTGTGAGTGGGTGATTCACTGGGTGCATGATTTCAAGAGTGCATCTGTGATGGACTGCTTGGGTGGGTGAGTGTGTGTATGGGTGTTTTAGTGAGTGAATGTATATCTCAGTGGTACATGTGCGAGTAACTACATATGTAAAAGGCAGTATATATGTGTGTTAGAGTATTTAAATGGCTAAAGGTGAGAGTGTGTGATTGTGAGAGTGGCTGTATGGATGCGTGTGTGCTTGTATCAGTTATTGTATAAGAGCGTAAGAATGTGCTAGTATTTGTATGAGTAAGTGAGCTGGTGTGTGTATAACTGTATAGGTGAGTAAATGGGTGTGTGATTAATTTTTGCATGACTGACTAGGTGTGTGAGTACCTCTATGGATGAGTGGCGGTGTGTGAGTGTTTATATAGGTGTATGAGTGCATATGATAGTCCTGTACTGAGTGACTGTAAGTATGAGTGACTGTACGGGTGAGTGAGTAGATGTGTGTGTGTAGACCTAAGAATCAGTGAGTGGGTATGTAGTTATTGGTATTGAGTGTGTATGGTTTTGAGAATGGCAGTCTGTAATTTAGAGTGGGTGTATCAAAAGTTATATTAGGGTGTGAGAAGATGCATGAAATTATCACATGGATGATGTCATCAGTGATGTCATTTGAGATGTCATCAGTGATGTCATCAGTGATGTCACTGACCATGTCATGAGTGATGTAATATGTGACGTCATCAGCAGTGCACTGCGGGGGGCGAGTTATAGTTAGCTGAACTAACTATAACGGGGGAATTTCTATGGTTTTGTACGAGTGAAATGTCCAACTAACTATAACTTTCCCTAAAACCTATGGTTTTTTCAGTGAATTTCAAAGGTTTTTTAAATGCTAATTTCTAACTATAACGTGTCTGAAACCTATGGTTTTTTTCAGTGAATTTCAAAGGTTTTTTAAATGCTAATTTCTAACTATAACGTGCCTGAAACCTACGGTTTTTTCAGTAAATGTCAAAGGTTTTTCAAATGCTAGTTTCTAACTATGCCTACAGAGGTAGGACATGTGAAGAAAGAAGAAAAAACGCACAGAAAGAAGCAAAAGAAATGCAGAAAGAAGCAACAGAAGTCCACAAAGACGAAGAAAAGTGCAGGAAGAAGCAAAAGATGTGCAGAAAGAACCAACAGAAGAGCAGAAAGAGGCCTTGTTGCAAAATCATCCTCTGCCCACAACTTTTTCAGACGGGTACTGGTGGTAACTGACTCTGACTAACCAGAGCCAGTGTTATGCTAAAAGACACTTAGAATACAGTGAAAACACCTACATACACTAGGGAACACTATGCGTTGGGGTACCCCTGTGATTAGCATGACCTCCTCTGTAAGTCCCTAGTACATAATAGGGCAGGGGGATTAAAACTACCTCTTAAAACACGCTACGGGCGCGTTTGCACAGTGGTGAAGGGAGGGGGGGCCTGAGGTGACATGTGTGCAAACGCGCCCCGTGGCGTGTTTTAAGTTGCGGGATTAAGTCCCCTTGAATCCTGAGGGTCCCTGGGGCCCAACTAGCCCACCAGGTACCTACAGTTAGCACCACAGAGCTGAGTTGCAGAGAGGCATTCCGAGGCCACGCACCTTTTTTCACCTCTCTGCAACGCAACTCTGTTGTGCTTACTGAAGGTACCTGGTGGGCTAGTTGGCCCCCAGGGTCCCTCAGGATTCAAGGGGAATTAATTCCCCAACTTAAAACGCACCACAGGGCGTGTTTGCGCACATGTCACCTGAGGCCCCTTCCCCTCCCTTCACCACTGTGCAAACGCGCCCCGTAACAGACCCCCAAAATTACATTTTTAGTGCCCCGGGGAGGTGGCGGTCCCCGGGGCGTGTAGGAGGGCTCAAGCCCCCCACACAGGTTTATTTTTCTTTAAAAACAGAAGCCCTGGGGGGTGGTGGTCCCCGGGGCTGCGGGGGGGGCCGTGAGTCCCCCGCAAATAATTAATGAAAGCCCCGGGGGGTGGCGGTCCCTGGGGCTTGGGGGGGCCTTGGAGGCCCCCCACACATTTAAAAATTAGCCCGGGGGGGTGGTGGTCCCCGGGGCTGCGGGGGGGCTCCGTGCCCCCCCGCAACTCATAAATCAAGCCCCGGGGACTTGGCCCACCCGGGAACTTTTTGAATACGAAGCGCGGGAGCCCGCGCTTCGTTTTTTTAAAATTTTCCGCCGAAATTCGCGCTGGGTGCGCGAATCTCGCCGATTTTTTAAAAAAAAGAAGCTTTTTTTGGCCCTGGGGGTCCTTGTGGGACCCCCTAAGCAGGCCTAGGGGAGCAGGGTGTTTCTACCCTGGCCCCTTTTTGCGTTTTGCGCACTTGTTTCTCAGATTTCTTGTGCCTCGGTTCTACCGAGGCACAAGATGGCTGCCAACACTTCCTGGTTTGGAGTGTTGACAACCAATTAGCATACAGCTCATGATCGGGAGGGTGCGCGGATCCTCCGCGGCCATAGATATATATGTGTTTTTACTTTTGATTTTCTCAGCAACTACTGAACGGATTTACACCATTTAACAAAAGGGTTCTTTCTGAACCAAGAACTACCTCTTTGCCAAATTTGGTGTAATTCCGTTCAGCAGTTCGGGCTGTAGCCGTGTCTAAAGTTTCCTATGGAAAATTGCATGGGGAAAACACGTTTTGGGACCCCCTTTTTATCGGCCCCGCCTGCCGAATCACCCCGAAACTTTCAAGATAGGAGCGGACCGGAGCGCCCCACGAGTTTTGAAAATTTCGCGAAGATTCGTCAACCGGCGCCAAAGTTATTGGAAATAGAATGTTGCGAATTTCCTATGGAAAATAGGTCCTAACTATAACTATCTACTGGCGACCGCCAGTAGATATATATATATATATATATATATATATATATATATATATATATTCACTTAAAAAACCATAGGTTTCAGGCACGTTATAGTTAGAAATTAGCATTTAAAAAACCTTTGAAATTCACTGAAAAAACCATAGGTTTCAGACACGTTATAGTTAGAAATTAGCATTTAAAAAACCTTTGAAATTCACTGGAAAAACCATAGGTTTTAGGGACAGTTACAGTTAGTTGGACATTTCACTCGTACAAAACCATAGAAATTCCCCCGTTATAGTTAGTTCAGCTAACTATAACTCGCGCCCCCGCAATGCACTGCTGATGACGTCACATATTACATCACTCATGACATGGTCAGTGACATCACTGATGACATCATCCAGTGACTTTGTGTTTCTGTAAAGTTTAAATATTTTTAATATATAGGGAAAGGTGTATTGAAGAATGAGTGGGTGTATAAGTGTGTGGATGAAGGATTTAGTAGGTGCGTGACTGACTCTATAAGTGAGTGATTAAACGTATCTTACTGAATGCAAGGGTTAGTGACTAAATTGGGTGAATGTCTGTAACTGTCTGTCTGTTGCTGTGTAAGTGGCTGCATAGGTTTGTGAATAGCTACATGAGTGTCTATATGAGTTATTGATTGGTTGTCTGAGTCACCCAGGCCCTCGTCACCAGCAGGCTGGACTACGGAAATGCCCTCTACGCAGGAACGATGGCTAAGCTCCTGAGACGGCTGCAACGCATCCAGAACGCCTCTGCACGTCTTATCCTCGACATCCCCCGACGCAGCCACATCATACCCCACCTGAGAGACCTGCACTGGCTCCCTGTCAACAAGAGGATAACCTTCAAGCTCCTCACCCACGCACACAAAGCACTCCACAACTCCGGACCAGCCTACCTCAACAGACGACTCAGCTTCTACACCCCCACCCGCCAGCTCCGCTCGACCAGCCTCGCCCTCGCCACAGTCCCCCGCATCCGGAAAACGACCGCCGGCGGCAGATCCTTCTCCCACCTCGCCGCCAAGACCTGGAACACCCTCCCCACCAACCTCCGACAGACCCAAGACCTACTGGCCTTCAGAAGACTCCTCAAGACCTGGCTCTTCGATCAGTAGCAGCACCACCCCCTCTTCCCCCAGCGCCTTGAGACCCTCGCGGGTATGTAGTGCGCTTTATAAGTGACATGATTGATTGATTGATTGAGTATCTGTATGGGTGCCTGAGTGTTTGTGTGGGTGGGGTGTGTGCGACTCTGTGCATAGATGTGTGAGTGGGTGATTCACTGGGTGGATGGTTTCAAGAGTGCATCTGTGATAGGCTGTATGGGTGGGTAAGTGTGTGTAAGAGTGTGTTAGTGAGTGAATGTATGTCCCAGTGGTACATGTGTGAGTAACTACATATGTGAAAGGCAGTATATATGTGTGTTTGAGTATAAAATAGCTATAAGCGAGAGTGTGTGATTGTGAGAGTGACTGTATGGATGAGTGTGTGCTTGTATCAGTGATTGTATAAGAGCGTAAGAATGTGCTAGTATTTGTATGAGTAAGTGAGCTGGTGTGTGTATAACTGTATAGGTGAGTAAATGGCAGTGTGTTTAATTATTTGCATGAATGACTAGGTGTGTGAGTACCTCTATGGATGAGTGGCGGTGTTTGAGTGTCTATATAGGAGTATGAGTGCATATGATAGTCCTGTACTGAGTGACTGTAAGTATGAGTGACTGTACGGGTGAGTGAGTGGATGTGTGTGTAGACCTAAGAATCAGTGAGTGGGTATGTAGTTATTGGTGTTGGAGTGTCTATGGTTTTGCGAATGGCAGTCTGTAATTTAGAGTGGGTGTATCAAAGGTTATATTAGGGTGTGAGGAGGTGCATCAGATTATCACGTGGATGATGTCATCAGTGATGTCATCAGTGATGTCATTTGAGATGTCATCAGTGATGTCATCAGTGATGTCACTGACCATGTCATGAGTGATGTAATATGTGACGTCATCAGCAGTGCATTGCGGGGCGCGAGTTATAGTTAGCTGAACTAACTATAACAGGGGAATTTCTATGGTTTTGTACGAGTGAAATGTCCAACTAACTATAACTGTCCCTAAAACCTATGGTTTTTTCAGTGAATTTCAAAGGTTTTTTAAATGCTAATTTCTAACTATAACGTGTCAGAAACCTATGGTTTTTTCAGTGAATTTCAAAGGTTTTTTAAATGCTAATTTCTAACTATAACGTGCCTGAAACCTATGGTTTTTTAAGTGAATTTCAAAGGTTTTTTAAATGCTAATTTCTAACTATAACGCCCCTAAAACCTACAGTTTTTTCAGTGAATTTCAAAGGTTTTGTAAATGACAATTTTTAAATGTATTAATTGTTATATTTATTTTTTTGATACTGATTTACTACATTTTTTTAAACTTTATTTTTACATATTTTATTTTTTAAATTACATTGTAATTACATTATACATTACATTACAAAATATACTTTCTCAGAATGAATTACTTTAGTTTAAGTACTTTGCAAATAGGCAATAGACTTTTAAGTACAGTAGTTACAGTTGTTGCAATGGGCAACACAATTTCAAACACAATGCAACATTGAGCTCAATGTGAATTTCTAGTTAAATGCAATTAGTTACTTTATGGATTACTTTTCTAACCACAGGACTGGATCCTAGATTCAGTCCTGGGACATCTCCTGTAAACAGTTGAGTAAAAGCGTTTTGGTTACAGTAGTGATTTTTAAGGAATATTATTGTATTTTAAAAGTTGACACAGAAACTTTTTCACATAGAATCACCAATGTTATCCTATGGGAGGAAATTCACTTACCAGGTAAGTAGTGTTATCGTTACTTTTTCTTACTCAGTGGTGGATCCTGTATCCAGCACTGGTGCATCTCCTGAAAACAGTTGAAAGAATGCGTTTAAGTCATACAGGCGATTTTTAAGGAATATTTGTAGTTTGTGAAAATCGACACTTTGAAACTTTTCTGCTGAAAACCAGACAATGGATTCCAAAGGAAGGAAATACAAGTTACTGGTAAGTACGGTTAGAATTACTTTTCAGGGTCAGTGCTGGGCTAAAAGATGCAGCACTGGGTTCTCTCCTGATAACAGGTGAGTAAATCGGAATTCGTAGTTCAGCTGATTTTAGAGGAATATTTGTATGTTTCAAAAATCGACACTTGGAAACTTTTTCAGCAAAAAGCAGGCAATGATATCCTATGGAAGGAAATTCAAGTTACTGGTAAGTACGGTTAAAATTACTTTTCAGGATCAGTACTGGGCTCAAAGATGCAGCACTGAGGTCTCTCCTGATAACAGGTGAGTAAATCGGAATTCGTAGTTCAGCTGATTTTAGAGGAATATTATAAAGTTCCAAAACCCCACACTTAGAAGAATTTCCAAGTGAAACCAGTCAATGTTAGCCTATGGAAGGAAATTCAAGTTTACTGGTAAGTACGGTTAAAATTACTTTTCAGGATCAGTACTGGGCTCAAAGATGCAGCACTGAGGTCTCTCCTGATAACAGGTGAGTAAATCGGAATTCGTAGTTCTGCTGATTTTAGAGGAATATTTGTATGTTTCAAAAATCGACACTTTGAAACTTTTCTGCTGAAAACCAGACAATGGATTCCTATGGAAGGAAATACAAGTTACTGGTAAGTACGGTTAGAATTACTTTTCAGGGTCAGTGCTGGGCTAAAAGATGCAGCATTGGGTTCTCTCCTGATAACAGGTGAGTAAATCGGAATTCGTAGTTCAGCTGATTTTAGAGGAATATTTGTATGTTTCAAAAATCGACACTTAGAAACTTTTTCAGCAAAAAGCAGGCAATGATATCCTATGGAAGGAAATTCAAGTTACTGGTAAGTACGGTTAAAATTACTTTTCAGGATCAGTACTGGGCTGAAAGATGCAGCACTGAGGTCTCTCCTGATAACAGGTGAGTAAATCGGAATTCGTATTTTGGCTGATTTTAGAGGAATATTATAAAGTTCCAAAACTCCACACTTAGAAGAATTTCCAAGTGAAACCAGTCAATGTTAGCCTATGGAAGGAAATTCAAGTTACTGGTAAGTACGGTTAAAATTACTTATCAGGATCAGTACTGGGCTCAAAGATGCAGCACTGAGGTCTCTCCTGATAACAGGTGAGTAAATCGGAATTCGTAGTTCGGCTGATTTTAGAGGAATATTTGCACAATGGTGAAGGGAGGGGGCGGGGCCTGAGGTGACATCTGTGCAAACGCGCCCCATGGCGCGTTTTAAGTTGGGGGATTAAGTCCCCTTGAATCATGAGGGTCCCTGGGGTCCAACTAGCCCACCCTGTACCTTCAGTATGCGCCAGGGAGCTGAGTTGCAGAGAGGTGTTCAGAGGCCACGCCCCCTTTTGCACCTCTCTGCAACGCAGCTCTGTGGCGCTTTCTGGACGTACCTGGTGGGCTAGTTGACCCCCAGGGACCCTCAGGATTGAAGGGGATTTCATTCCCCATCTTAAAATGCGCCACGGGGCCTGTTTGCACACATGTCACCTGAAGCCCCGCCCCTCCCTTCACCACTGTGCAAATGCGCCCCGTGGCGCGTTTTAAGTTGGGGAATGAAATCCCCTTCAATCCCGAGGGTCCCTGGAGTCCAACTAGCCCACCATGTACCTCCAAAAGCGCCACAGAGCTGCGTTGCAGAGAGGTGTAAAAGGGGCGTGGCCTCTGTACACCTCTCTGCAACGCAGCCCCTGGCGCATACTGGAGGTTCCTGGTGGGCTAGTGGGCCCCAGGGACCCCAGTATTCAAGGGGAATTTGTTTCCCATCTGCAAACGCGCCAGGGGGCGCGTTTGCAGAGTGGTGAAAGAAGGGGGCGTGGCCTCCGGCGCGAGGCCGGTGTTTTTTCTTTTTTTTTTTTTTTAAAGAAGGGGGGCTGGGTGGCCCCCCTTCTTTTTCTAATTTATTGGTCCTGGGGACCCCATCCCCCAGGGCCTGCCCTCTATTTATTTAAAAAAAAAAAAAACAATTTGGAAGGGGGCCGCGTGGCCCCCCTCCTGAGGCCTTAATCGGCCCCGGGGACCCCATCCCCTGGGGCATGGCCTTTTTTTTTTTTTTTTATTGTTTTGGAGGGGGCTGCGTTGCCCCCTCCTCAGGCAATTATGGCCCCGGGGACCCCATCCCCCGGGGCCGGCCTTTGTTTTTTTATTTTTGGGGAAGGGGGCCGTGTGGCCCCCTCCCCGGGCCACTACTTGCCCCGGGGACCCCATCCCCCGGGGCTGGCCCTCTCCGTTGGGGACTGTGGGGGGTCCCCAATCCCCCCACAGTCCCGCCGGCTCCCGCGTCCCTTGGGAGCCGGCATTGCTTTTCCACATGGGGAGCTGCTAAGATGCAGCTCCCCATGTGGAAAGCAATTGCTTTGGATATTGGAAGCGAGAGCAGGTTTTCCTGCTCTCTTCCAATATCCAAGCAGTTTGCTATGACAGGACGGGAGCCGCGAGGCTCCCGTCCTGTCATAGCAAACTACAGTGTCCCGGGGTTAGGCACCCCTGGACACTGCAGGAGCCAGCCCTGGGGGTGGCGGTCCCCAGGGCCATCAAGGGCTCCAGGAGGGGGGCCGCGCGGCCCCCCTCCCTTGAATTGCAGAGCCCCGGGGAGGTGGTGGTCCCCGGGGCTCTGGGGGTCCATAACGGACCCCCACATTTATTTTCTAAGTGCCCCGGGGAGGTGGTGGTCCCCGGGGCGTGTGGGGGGGGCTGGAGCCCCCCCACACGTTATTTAAAATTTTAAAAAGAAGCCCGGGGGGGGGTGGCGGTCCCCAAGGCTGCGGGAGGGCAGGAGAGCCCTCCCGCACCATTTTTTTTTATTAAGCCCGGTTCGATTTTTTTTTTTTTTCGGCAGGATCCGCGCACCCTGAGCGCATCCTGCCATTTAAAAAAAAAAATGCTTTTTTCTGCCCAGGGGGTCCTTGTGGGGGTCAGGGTGTTTCTACCCTGCCCCCTTTTTGCGCTTTGCGCACTTGTTTCTGTCCCTCGGTTCTACCGAGGGACAAAATGGCTGCCAACACTTCCTGATTTGGAGTGTTGACAGCCAATTAGCATGCAGCTCGTGATCGGGAGGGTGCGCGAATCCGACGTGGCCATAGATATATATGTGATTTTCATTTTGATTTTCACAGGAACTACTGAACGGATTTACACCATTTAACAAAAAGGGTTCTTTCTGAACCAAGAACTACCTCTTTGCCAAATTTGGTGTAATTCCGTTCAGCAGTTCGAGCTGTAGCCGTGGCTAAAGTTTCCTATGGGAAAATGAATGGGGAAAACACGTTTTGGGACCCCCCTTTTTTCTCGGCCCCCGCTTGACGAATCACCCCGAAACTTTCAGGGTAGGAGCGGACCGGAGCGGGCCATAAAGTTTGAAAATTTCTCGAAGATTCGCCAACCGACGCAAGAGTTATTTCAAATAGAATGTCGCGGATTTCCTATGGAAAATAGGTCCTAACTATAACTATCTACTGGCGACCGCCAGTAGATAATATATATATATATATATTCACTGAAAAAACCATAGGTTTCAGGCACGTTATAGTTAGAAATTAGCTTTTAAAAAACCTTAGAAATTCACTGAAAAAACCATAGGTTTCAGGGGCGTTATAGTTAGTTGGACATTTCACTCATACAAAACCATAGAAATTCCCCCGTTATAGTTAGTTCAGCTAACTATAACTCGCGCGCCCGCAATGCACTGCTGATGACGTCACATATTACATCACTCATGACATGGTCAGTGACATCACTCATGACATCACTGATGACATCATCCAGTGAATGTGTGTTTTTCTGAAAATTAAATATGTTTTATATATGTATATCTCAAGGTCGATGGAAGAATAAATGGGTATATAAGTGTCTAAATGGATGATTTTTTAAATGCTAATTTCTAACTATAACGTGCCTGAAACCTATGGTTTTTTCAGTGAATTTCTAAGGTTTTTTAAATGCTAATTTCTAACTATAACGTGCCTGAAACCTATGGTTTTTTCAGTGAATATATATATATTTATTATACTATGTATACATGTGAAAATGTCTCGGTCCCCTGTTTGCCTCGGTGGCACGGAAAAAATGGGTGGAACTGACGTCAGCACGCCGACGAGGTCCTCTTATGGCTCCGATGACGTCATACGGTGTCGCGAGCGGAGCCATGCTCGTTGACGTGGGAGAGCTAGGAAAGAATTTCCGTGGAATGCTGGTGCAGGGGATATTCACCTAAGTGTTCAGGCTAGTCCTTTGGGAGCAACTGTTTATGTTGCCACTCCAGAAACCGAAACCAGTGATCCGAGGGCAGAGGCCCTGCAGATGGCACACGAGGTGGGGTGCCTAGTCGTGTGCACCGGCGGGTCAGCGAAGTGACAAGCACCACAACCCACAAAAAAGGTTACGAGGGCACTGAATAACACAGGATCTTCTCTTTGTATCTGGCAGGAACAACGAAGTTAAAATTCCCTAGTACCAAAATGTAGAATTAGTGCTACAACGGTCTTCAAGAGGACCTGCGATGCCGCTTCTGCCTCCCGTACCCTGGAGGCGGCACATGGGTCACGCGGTACGGTCATACTGCGGTGGGACGCACACTCGTTGACCTCTCATGGCACTGCTCCACACTTCAGGGAGGACGCTTTCCATTAGCTATGTTTTCTGATGACATGTCGCGCCGGCCCCGTCCAACAACAGAACTCCTTTAGATCCAAACAGACTCTTCCACTCTCTCACCGGAAGTGAAACCAGGCCACGCGGACACTTTCACAATACAACAGCCGGGAATGCACTTTTCGGTAAAAACCACATTCCTTCCTCCTAATTAATCAAATCAACGTCTCACTGAAGAACAGGGGCCAGCTTCGATCGGTAAACAGCCGTTACAACGACTTTTTACTTTGCGATACCATTACAACGCATGCATTACCACGCATGCGTTGTACATCACGAAGTCATTACTACGCATTTTTTAGAACGCATGGTCATTTACCACGCATGCCTTTACAACAAATTTTGTTGTAAAGGTATGTATGGTAAATGACCATGCGTTCTAAAAAACAAGTAGACGATCCATGTCGTTGTAATGAAACAGAGGCTGTTCCGTTTCCTCACAATGACGTGCACCGCCCCTCAGAGATGACGTGAAGCAGGAACCAGGAGGAGAGAGGAACCATGAGGAGTGAGAGGTAAGGGGGATTGGGCATGGGGTGGGGGTTTCTTTTCTAGGGTTTAGGGTAGTGCAGTGGTGTTTGGGTGGTGTAGGGGGTAGTGTTTTAGGGAGTAGGGTAGTGCAGTGGTGTTTGGGTAGTGTTGGGGGTCGTGCTGGGGGTAGGGTTTTAGGGTTTTGGGTAGTGCAGTAGTGTAGGGGGTCGTGCTGGGGGTAGTGGTTTAGAGTAGTGCAGTGGTGTTTGAGTAGTGTAGGGGGTCATGCTGGTGGTAGTGTTTTAGGGTTTAGGGTAGTGCAGTGGTGTTTGTGTAGTGTAGGGGGTCATGCTGGGGGTAGTGTTTTATGGTTTAGGGTAGTGCAGTGGTGTTTGGGTAGTGTAGGGGGTCGTGCTGGGGGTAGATTTAGGGTTTAGGGTAGTGCAGTGGTGTTTGGGTAGTGTAGGGAGTCATGCTGGGGGTAGTGTTTTAGGGTTTAGGGTAGTGCAGTGGTGTTTGTGTAGTGTAGGGGTTGTGCTGGGGGTAGTGTTTTAGGGTTTATGTTAGTGCAGTGGTGTTTGGGTAGTGTAGGGGGTAGTGCTGGGGTAGTGTTTTAGGGTTTAGGGCAGTGCATTGGTGTTTGTGTAGTGAAGGGGTCAAGCTGTGGGTAGTGTTTTAGGGTTTAGGGTAGTGCAGTCGTGTTTGTGTAGTGTAGGGGGTCGTGTTTTAGGGTATAGGGTAGTGCAGTGGTGTTTGGGTAGTGTAGGGGGTCATGCTGGGGTTAGTGTTTTAGGGTTTAGGGTAGTGCAGTGGTGTTTGGGTAGTGTAGGGGGTCGTGCTGGGGGTAGTGTTTTAGGGTAGTGCAGTGGTGTTTGTGTAGTGTGGGAGGTCATGCTGGGGGTATATTTAGGGTTTAGTGTAGTGCAGTGGTGTTTGGGTAGTGTAGGGAGTCGCGCTGGGGGTAGTGTTTTAGGGTTTAGGGTAGTGCAGTGGTGTTTGGGTAGTGTAGGGAGTCGTGCTGGTGGTAGTGTTTTAGGGTTTAGGGTAGTGCAGTTATGTTTGGGTAGTGTAGGGTGTCGTGCTGGGGGTAGTGTTTTAGGGTTTAGGGTAGTGCAGTGGTGTTTGGGTAGTGGAGGGGGTAGTGTTTTAGGGTTTAGGGT
Organism: Calotriton arnoldi; assembly: GCA_963921515.1. Lineage (NCBI taxonomy): Eukaryota > Metazoa > Chordata > Amphibia > Caudata > Salamandridae > Calotriton > Calotriton arnoldi. The sequence goes on from CAWUFW010004769.1 coordinate 274,737, forward strand.
AGTGCGCCCAACCAGCCACAATATCCGTGGACAAAGGGGATCCTGACTCTTTGGAACGCTCCGTCAATTGAATAATTTGGGTCAAGGGCCCTACCACGTCCAAGACCTATCAATTCCTTTCTTGGGATCCCTCATATACTTGGAGAAAAAGGTTTCTCATCAATTTCAGGTGTGTGTGCCTCCTTCCCCTTCAGTGAGGGCCTGTGGCATTCTCCCCTCATCCTATTCCTGACCTCCCTTTCAAGGGGTTGATGGATTTTCCCCACCACATACTCTGCCACTTTTGCGTCAGGTGTCCACTCTGCTGACCTAGGATGGTAAATTTGGGTGGGCTCGAACATGTCCGAGTGGACCCCGTCCCCAACCGGGGACTGAGAGAAGTGGGACTCTGGACGCCAGGGACGCCCTGAGTCCTTATCCTCATCGGAGGAGAAATCGTCCTCCGATACACCCTTTCCCTCTAAGGGAAACCCGCCGTCGGGGTCTACAATAGTGGTGACAGTGTCGCAATTTTCTCCGGGCCCCTGCTCCTCCCGGCAGGGTGCATGTTTTAGCGTTCGCGCACTCTTGAGGAAGGTCTCCGTAAGTTTATCAAATCCTTCCAAGTGCCCCGCGTTATGCTTAACGGCCCTTTTATTCCCCATCTGGGAGCTACTTGGACCCGCCACCACCTGATCTGGGTCACTGAACACCCCAGGGATGCTTTTCACCAGCTTATCAACCTGATCCCTAAGAGGAGCCAGCGCCCTAGAAATAGCCAGAGAGAGGGCTTAGTCCACTGCTGGAGGGAGAAGTTGGGGGGCCATTCCTCCTCCACTTCCTGGTAGGAGGAGTAAAAATGGTCTTCTGGAGAAGACATGATAGCAGAGGGTGTGAGCACAGAACAAATGCCCTTAAAATCCTTAAGACAGCCCCCTCGCCGGTGCTCCAACAGCTGGGCTTTCCCCGAAGCTGTTATAAGAATAGACTGAGGCGCAATACCAATTACCACAACCAGGTGGCGCTGGTTACTAACGTGGCCGTGTGGGGAAATCACCGCGTAGCGGTGTCAAAATTAGGCGTGGGTTGGTCGGGAATCAAGCGGACACTAAAGGAGTGACCGGATTCCCAAACGCGCGTAAAGACCAGTGGGAGCGCTCGACGGAGCTGCCTCGCTCGGACCAGACGTGCCTGACAGGATCTCACCGCGCGCAGAGCACACAGCGGGAGAAACTGCGAGGGGGAGAACGCGCTCAGGCAAGAGCCTGCTGCCCAGGGAATATGAAACAATACCAAGGCAATAATGCTAATAACGTGCACAAGAAACCGCTATACAAACAGCAACAACGTCAGATAAAGCCAAGAATGTAAGGAATGCACTTAACTGACGAGCAGTGAAGAAAGAGGAAGCGGAAGGGACGTCACGATATTATATACGATGGACTGTGATATGATTGGACTATAGTTGCCTTGGAGACTACCCCCTAATGGTTCATGCGTTGTGTAGTCTTTTGTTTAATGATTGTTGTGTTACGTTTTCTTTGAACTGCTATGCAAATAAAGTGAGGAAAGATATGCATAATCCTCGCCTACGTTCTGACATAGAATTCATTAAACTTTATTTGATCTGATTTAGAAACATAGATCATAAAAGTGTACATAAAAACAGTAAATCCTCTTTCCTAATACAATACAGTGAGAATTAATTAAAACCAGTAGGTAAAAACGGGTGTTACAAAGCCCGGTTCAGAGCAACTTCAGGTTAACAGAATCGTAAAGTTCAATGTTTTGCAAGATCAATCTCATGTACTTCGTGCAAAATACGCAATAAGGGGTCCAAGTAAGATGTAACGCTCCAATACCTGACCAGTTTGCACTATATAAAACTGCAGAAAAACTAAAAATAAAAAGTGTTTTGCACACTTCTGTCATTGGGCTATATGTGGGCTACATCTGGGTGATATTTGTGCTACATTTGGGCTCTTTTTTCTCTGGTGGCCATCTTGGGAGACTTATTTGTTATGAAGTTTCCTAATTTCGTCATTTACTGCAGTCTCCTCAGTAGGAAATGCTTTCAGTTTTTACTTTGATTCCATCAAGAAGGCATTCAGATGTGTCACACAATTGCCATAAATTCAGAATGTTAGCACTCTAGTTGTTCATTAGATCACTGTAGTAAAGCTACTGCTCACCAGGGAGTTAACTGGAAGTCTACTGCTGGTATTGAAAGTGATTGTTTCAGTCTGCATGTCAGAATTTTCTAATGAAATAGAAGAGGATTTGAGATCTCACTTAAAACATGCCCTATATTTTCTTTCTGCAGCACTAACCATAATTTCTATGGCAAAATGAACCCCCTCATTTTGTTCCTTTTTAAATTAAATGTTTTAAGTGTTACCAGTTTATTCCAATCAAGATGGCTTCAGGTGTGCCATACTTTTGTCATAAGTAAGACTGTTAGCGCTCTAGTTGTTCTTTAGAACACTCTGGGAAGCTGCAGTAGAACACAAAGGCATCAACTGACAGGCTGCTCCTGTTGAAATATAACAGGAAGATATTTGAGATCTCACTTAAAACATGTCCTAATTTTTCTTTCTACAGCACTAACCATAATTTCTATGACAAAATGAACCCCCTCATTGTGTTCCTTTTTAAATTAAATGTTTTAAGAGTTACCAGTTTATTCCAATCAAGATGGCTTCAGGTGTGCCATAATTTTGTCATAAGTAAGACTGTTAGCGCTCTAGTTGTTCTTTAGAACACTCTGGGAAGCTGCAGTAGAACACAAAGGCATCAACTGACAGGCTGCTCCTGTTGAAATATAACAGGAAGATATTTGAGATCACACTTGAAACATGTCCTAATTTTTCTTTCTACAGCACTAACCATAATTTCTATGACAAAATGAACCCCATCATTTTGTTCCTTTTTAAATTAAATGTTTTAAGTGTTACCAGTTTATTCCAATCAAGATGGCTTCAGGTGTGCCATACTTTTGTCATAAGTAAGGCTGTTAGCACTCTAGTTGTTCTTTAGAACACTCTGGGAAGCTGCAGTAGAACACAAAGGCATCAACTGACAGGCTGCTCCTGTTGAAATATAACAGGAAGATATTTGAGATCTCACTTAAAACATGTCCTAATTTTTCTTTCTACAGCACTAACCATAATTTCTATGGCAAAATGAACCTCCTCATTTTGTTCCTTTTTAAATTACATGTTTTAAGTGTTACCAGTTTATTCCAATCAAGATGGCTTCAGGTGTGCCATACTTTTGTCATAAGTAAGACTGTTAGCTCTCTAGTTGTTCTTTAGAACACTCTGGGAAGCTGCAGTAGAACACAAAGGCATCAACTGACAGGCTGCTCCTGTTGAAATATAACAGGAAGATATTTGAGATCTCACTTAATTCATGTCCTAATTTTTCTTTCTACAGCACTAACCATAATTTCTATGACAAAATGAACCCCCTCATTTTGTTCCTTTTTAAATTAAATGTTTTAAGAGTTACCAGTTTATTCCAATCAAGATGGCTTCAGGTGTGCCATAATTTTGTCATAAGTAAGACTGTTAGCGCTCTAGTTGTTCTTTAGAACACTCTGGGAAGCTGCAGTAGAACACAAAGGCATCAACTGACAGGCTGCTCCTGTTGAAATATAACAGGAAGATATTTGAGATCACACTTGAAACATGTCCTAATTTTTCTTTCTACAGCACTAACCATAATTTCTATGATAAAATGAACCCCATCATTTTGTTCCTTTTTAAATTAAATGTTTTAAGTGTTACCAGTTTATTCCAATCAAGATGGCTTCAGGTGTGCCATACTTTTGTCATAAGTAAGGCTGTTAGCACTCTAGTTGTTCTTTAGAACACTCTGGGAAGCTGCAGTAGAACACAAAGGAATCAACTGACAGTCTCTGCCCTTGTTGGATGTACATGTTTTACTGAGAATGTCAGACTTCATTCTCACATGACTGAGAAAGATAATGTGAATTTACAGAAAATATGCTCTCATTTTAGCTTCTGGAGCACCTTCCAAAACTGTATGGGACAAGCATGTGAAAATAGTTTTCTCTCAAACATGATTCATGATATCCCAGCAGAAGGTTTTTCACAGGGTAAAATCACCTTAGAACACACCACAATTCCTGAAATTAGTATGGTACCATCAACAAATGAATTCTAATGTAACTAAAGTCTGTTATCACCCTTTATAGTTCTCCTTTTGGTAACCCTCAAAATCTTCGATTCACTACAATGCATTTCAATGGGGTACTATCATTTATATTGGTCCCAAGATGGCTGCCAGCAATTCCAGGATGAAGTGCTGACAGCCAATCAGATCTCACGATGACGTGTGGTTAGGCTCCGCCCAGATATATATGTGTTTTCTTTTTCAAATTTCTCAGGAACTACTGAACGGATTTACACCATTTAACCAAAAGGCACGACTCTGAACCAAGGGCTACCTTTTTGCCAAATTTGGTGTAATTCCGTTCAGCAGTTTGGGCTGTAGCTGCGATGAAAGGTTCCTATGGAAAATTGCATGGGGAAAACACGTTTTGGGACCCCCTTTTTTTTCGGCCCCACCCTTGACGAATCACCCCGAGACTTTCAGGATAGGAGCGGACCGGAGCGGGCCACGAGTTTTGAAAATTTCGCGAAGATTCGTCAACCGGCGCCAAAGTTATTTCAAATAGAATGTTGCGGATTTCCTATGGAAAATAGGTCCTAACTATAACTATCTACTGGCGACCGCCAGTAGATAATATTTAGATATATATATATATATATATATATATATATATATCTTGCTCCGCTTTCACCAAAACACTGCCGAACTCACGGCGGGTGCCTCTTGCCCTCGTGATGGTGAGTCACAGATCATATAACAGCTCCAAAAAACTGCAGGGCACTCAAGGGGTTGATTACTTCATATCTTTAATGCAGACGCATTTCGGCGAAGGATCGCCTTTCTCAAGGCTTTGATTAGGTACAGCACGCACAGTCTATCTAGTACATTTAAATGCGAGAACCTCCATCCTCATTGGTGGGTTCCCTGTCATGATGACAAAGGAGGGGCTTCGCTGATTCCTCCCACATGAGGTGAGCAAAGGGTGGCATCAGCCTGGACATAAGTAAATATACTTTTAATGTTCCATTTCAACATGGCGGCCATGATGTGGGAGGAATCAGTGAAGTCCCTCCTTTGTCATCATGACAGGGAACCCACCAATGAGGACGGAGGTTCTCACATTTAAATGTACTAGATAGACTGTGCGTGTTGTATCCTAATCAAAGCATTGAGAAAGGCGATCCTTCGCCGAAACGCGTCTGCATTAAAGCTATGGAGTAATCAACCCCGTGAGTGCCCTGCAGTGTTTCTTGGAGCTGTCCGTCATGAATGCTGCTCACAAATGCGACGGGTGCCGCTGCCTCGCAGAGGAGATTCTGCATAAATTAGCAAACCAAATCCCTGACAAGAAAAGAGTGTAGCGCACCCCAGAGTCCGTTATTTTATTGCACCATAGCTCACAAACGGATTTCGGCCATCACGCCCTTTGTCAATGTATATATACATACACTGGAAAAAAACAAAGGTTACAGGGGTTTTAAAATAAGGAAATAGAATTTTTTTTAAACTTAGGAATTCACTGAATAAACCAATGGTTACAGGGATGTTATATTTAGACTCACAATTCACTCATACAGTCACTGACACAAGCACACACTCACCCGTACAGTCACTCACACACCCATGCACTCATCTGTACACCACATATCCACCCACTCATCACCCATACAGTCACTCACACACCCCATCACTCACCAATACAGCCTCTCACATACCCACTTACTCACCCATACACCACTGACACACCTACTCACATACCCACACAGCAACACACAGTCTCTCACTCACCCATACAGCCACTCACACAGCTACTCACTCACTCATACAACCACTCACACACCCATACAGCCACGCAGACACCTACTCACACACGGATACACAAAGTCGAACAGCCACTCACATAATATGTGTTACAATTAGGATTACTCTTTAGTAGTACACAAACTATACTTATTTAAGTTTTGTAGTATCTTAGTATCTATCCTTAACACTTAGAAACTTTTAGAAAATACTCACACTCACTGGATGATGTCATCAGTGATGGAATTTGAGATGTCATCAGTGATGTAACTGACCCTGTCATCATCATCATAAACTTTATTCGCACTACTTAAACTGCATAAAAGTGCAAATAAAAAAGCACTTGAAATCATCCTTAGCAATACATAATTAATCACAGTATTTAAAATATTTTTGTCCAGTGAGAATTATCCAAGCATTTGACCCTGTCATCAGGATGTAATATGTGAGGCCATAAGAAGTACAATGCGGGTGCCTAACTTATAGTTCACTTAGGTAACTATAACTGCTCATTTTCACTGGTTTTCTACGAGTGCAATAATAATAATAAGATCATTTGTATAGCGTTTGGTTACACCTAATCGGTGTGTCCCCGCGTTGGACCAACGATCACCTAGAGAAGGAACCGGGGGGCAAAGGACGTCAGGACCTGCTTATAATTGAATATTGTTCCTGAACAACAAGGTTTTCAGTTTCTTCCTAAAGTCAGTTTCACAGGGGGAATCTCTGAGGGCAAACGGAAGAGAATTCCAAAAATTAGCAGCTACATAGGCAAACGATCTTGCTCCCATTCTCGATTTCATAATCTTGGGGATAGTTGCCAGTTTCGCATCAGAGGATCTAAGGTTCCGGTTAGGTATGTAGGCTTGGATCAGGGAGTGGAGATAGCTGGGGCCTTGTTTATTTAGTATGCAACGACATATGCACAAGGCTTTGAAACAGATTGTTTTGGACACCAGAAGCCAGTGTAGCTGGTCAAGATCGCCTGACGCTGATGATCTTTTGGGGAGATTCAGAATGTCTTGCTGCCGCATTTTGGACATGTTGCAGCCTGTTGAGATTACTTTTAGAAGCACCCATATAAAGTACATTCCCATAGTCCAGTCGGGAAGTGATGAGTGCATGAACTATGAGGTTTTCGTAGACTTGGGGCACGATTACGATGTCGAACGGACCTGAGTCCGTCCGACATCGTTTGGGAACTGGGACCGAATGACCTGTCGTCTGTCCCAACCCAGCAATTAGGATGCGACTGAACACTGTTTGGTTGCATTCCTATTCTTTTTCAATGGGAGCATGCATTCCGAATGGAATGCAAGCTTTCATTGCAAAGAGCTGAGGTGCAGTTCATCCATGCACCCGGTGGCAGGCATCTCAAGGTATCTGCCACCGGATGCAGGGATCAACAGGGGGGCACCATGGGTGCCCCATACGCCGCCATCCGGAGGCCTTGCACCATGGGGGCCCTCCTGGCGGCCCCCAAATCCGGGTTCCCACCGCCTTTCTGTGTTGGAAAGGCCGGCACAGAAAGGCTGTTGGAATCTGCCATCGTAATACTTCAGGTGGAAAGAGCCGCCCGAGGGATTACTGGAGGCTTTACGAATGGCAGACGGACTCTCCAAGACCATCGGAGGCCATTCGGAAATCCGGTTCGGATTCCTTTCCAACCGACCCCATCAAAATGGGTCGGTCAGAGAAGGAATCCGAACAGCCAATTACAATGCAGTGGGAACGGCTCCGAGCAAGGGTCGGAGCTGTTTCCTATGGCATCGTAATCGGGCCCTTAGTTGGAATTAGGTCCAAGAATTTTCCTCAACGTCTTGAGGGTGCCAAAACACTTTCCCACTGTTTTCCTGATTTGGTTTCGAAAGAGAGTTTCGAGTCAAAAACTACTCCCAAATTCTTGACTTTTTATTTAGGAGCTGGGGGTTCCCTCAGAGATGCTGGCCACCAAGCTGATGTCTATATTGATGGAGTTCTTCTTACCAACAGAATCTCTGTTTTGCTGCATTTAATTTTAGACAGTTGTTTGTCATCCAAAAGGCGACGTCCGATAGGCAGGCTTTAGACCATTTAGCTGAGATGGAGGTGGATTCTGACAGATTTACTATTAGTTGGATGTCGTCCGCATACGACACCACTTGAACCTTGTATCTTTTAATAATGTCTGCCAGAGGTTTCATATATACATTGAATAAAGTGGGGCTCAAGATGGAGCCCTGAGGGACTCCTTTAGTGGAGCAGAACAGGTCCGAAACACATGATTATTTATGCATGCAGCAGACTCAAAGGTAGTTGAAGTGACATCTACAAAGTTCTCTAAATGTGAAATGTGAGCCTAAATATAACATCCCAGTAACCTTTGATTTATTCAGTGAATTTCTACGTTTTTTAAATTCTATTTCCCAACTATAATGTCTCTGTAACCTTTATTTTTCCGTAAATTTCTAAGGTTTTTAAAATTTTATTTCCTACCTGAGTGTGTGAGTGTCTCAATGGGTGTGTGACCGGGTGTGTGTGTGTGTCTGAGTGGTCTGGGACTACCTGCATAAGTGTCTCACTGGGTGTGTGAGTGGGTGCATCACTGTCTGAGTGAGTCTTTGACTAAGTAAATGTCTAAGTGGGTGCATGAGTTTTGAGTGGATCTGACACTTGAGAACGACCTATAGCATGCCAAGTGAAGCTTACTGTGAGAGAGCACAGACAGGGTCTGCACTAGTGGCCATCACTCATGTTTGAAGAACTATTTCTGTACATGGTTGACACGGTTGTGTCAGTACTTGCCTACATATCTGAGAGAGTGTAGAAGTACACCTCTATTAGTGCCATGAGATGTTTAAGTAAATGTGCTGGTATGTAACTGCCTGCTATATTACCTCTATGGCTGTCTAAATGTGTATGTAAGTGGCTGCACAAATACTTCCGTACCTGTGTTAGGCAATAGAGAGCTTTGTAGGTGTCATTTCAACTACCTTTGAGTCTGCTGCATGCATAAATAGTTTCTGCTGAGTGACAGAATGTATAAGTGCTTCTGTAGCTGACTCTGTAACTGAAAGACAGGCTCTATGCTTTTGCAAACATGTATGTCAATTGTTTTAGGGATAGCATAGTCTAGGTAGTACTTGGCATAAAGGCCTGCAAGTGCAAAAGTAACTTATTCAACTCAAAAGGACATCTCTCAATCTCTTAAGCACAAAACATCATCATTTTTTGCATACCTTCAGCATATCTTAGAAGTGTAGTAGGTGCACTAAAACTTGGGTTTGATACTTGAGAAAGACCTATAACATGCCAAGTGAAGCTTGGAGTAAGAATACACAGACAGTGTCTGCACTAGTAGCCATCACCATTGATTCACAAACTATTTCTCTACATGCTTCAGAAGGTTGTGTCAGTATTTTCCTACATATGTAAGTGACTGTGGCAGTACACCTGTATGAGTGCCATAAGATGTTTAAGTAAATGTGCTGGTATGTGACTGTGTGTTTTAGTAGCTCTATGGCTGTCTAAATGTGTATGTAAGTGGCTGCACAAATACTTCAGTGCCTCTGTAAGGAAACAGAGAGCTATGAACGTGTTACTGCAGCTACCTTTGAGTCCGCTATAGGCATAAGTAGTTTCTAGTAAGTGACTGCATGTATATGTGCTACTGCAGCTGTCTGATTAGATTGCAAAGAGGGTCTATGCTTTTGTGCAAATGCATATCAGTTGCTTTAGTGGTGCGTACTCTGTGTAGTACTTCGCATATGGGGCCTAAAGTGCTCAAGTAACTTATTCAACTCAAAAGGACATCTGTCAATCTATAAGCACAAAACAAGATCCTTTATTGGCATACGTGCAGCATATCTCAGAAGTGTGTTATGTGCATTAGAACTTGGGGTTGACACTTCACAAACACCTATAACATGCCAAGTGAAGCTTGCAATGACAGTGCACGGACAGGGTCTGCACTAGTAGCCTTCACCCAATTTGAAATACCATTTCTCTGCACGGCTGTCTAAATGTGTATGTAAGTGGCTGCAGAAATACTTCAGTGCCTGTGTTAGGCAATAGAGAGCTACGTAAGTGTGACTTCAACTACCTTTAAGTCTGCTGCATGTAATAATAGTTTCTAGTGAATTACTGAATCTGTACATGCTTCTGTAGCTGTCTCAATAGCGGAAACAAAGGCTTTACATTTTTCTGAACATGTATGTCAGTTGCTTTAGGGATGGCATACTGTGGTACCTGTGCTTGTTCAGTGTGGCATTGAACATCTCCTAATGGAACACTGTCCAGGTCATGGAGTTCTTGTATGGAACACACATATGTCTTAAGTAGATATGATATAAAGGCCTTGTCATGGAATGGAGGGGTTGTCAGTTACTCCTTCTTTGGTGGATTATGAATGGGATCTTCTGAGGAATAAACACCATTTGAACCTGCTACTGTATCATGAATTTCATTGTACCTAGATGATACAGTTGGCGTAGTCAGCAGGCCTCATGGAGATCTCAACACAAGTTATGTTCTTGAATCCGACAGACACTACCGGTCTGTTTCGCGGACTTGCAGATTCAGCCTATGTATTGGGTGAGATCGTTCTCTTGTGAACTTCATCTATTATTGCCTTCTGTGCCAGCTTGAAGGGAACTGTAACCTGAACTTTAATCTGAAGGGGACTTGCCCGTTGTGTATAGGTAAGCACGTGTCTCAGACTGCCTGAAGGACATCATTGGGCGAGTGTCTGGTCTCGCTCTTGACCGTTGCTCCCGCGGCCAGCGCTTCCATGTGCTAAGTTAGCGCTGTGTGCACTCTCAGACTACACTGCACTCAGCTGTGAATTAGTTGTGAAAGTCTTATTTTTTCTCTGCGGCTTCTGTCCCAGCTTCTCTTCCTTTGGAAGCTGTTTCTCCTTCCGATCCTGTTTCAGTTCCGCTCCTCCAGTGGCATGTTGGCACCTCTGAAGACGTGCTGTTTGTCAACCTCAGAAGAGCTGCAGAAACATTTTTCTTAAAGGGGCATCTACATCTTTGTTTTGCACGGGCATTTTCAGTGACACGCACACTAAAGGTGTGATCTTGCGTGTCCAGTAATTTATTAATGCAGTGACGCACACCTTGGGCATAATTCAGCGTGTCCTGTTCTTTGTGTTTACAGTGACACGCACACTTTTGGCATAATTCAGCGTGTCCTGCCCATTGTGTGTTCAGTGATTTATTACTGCAGTGACACTCACACTTTACTTGTAATACAGTGATTCCTTTACTTTAGGATTGCAGTGACACACACAGTTTGGGCATAATTCAGTGTGTCTTGTTCTTTGAGTTTACAGTGACACGCACACTTTTGGTATAATTCAGCATGTCCTGTTCGTTGTGTTTACAGTGACACGCACACTTTTGGCATCATTCTGCGTGTCCTGTTATTTGAGGTTACAGTGACACGCACACTGTTGGCATAATTCAGCATGTCCTGTTCATTGTGTTTGCAGTGACATGCACACTTTTGGCACTTCTGTATTTTCTGTTCATCGTGTCAGCATTGACAGGCACATTTTGCCTGTAATTCAGTGTGTTCTTGAGTTTGACATCTGTGGCACGCACACTAACTATATTTTCAAGTACTCTTACTATATAATTGATTATATCTCTTAATTATTTTTAAATTATTTTAGTGATTTTACATTTATTTGCAAAATAATATTTCTTAATATTCTCGTCTTGTGCTGTGACAGGTATATAGAAGAACACCCATAAGGGAGTATGCAGAATATTACCGCTGCACCGTTCTTTATGTCTACTCCAGGCGCACCTCCCATCAAATGGCAAAAATGGAAAAAGGTATTTGGCAGGTATGTCAGAGTATGTGGAACCACATCAAGTGCGGAAAGGAAAACATCTTTACTCTTACACTGTTTAGGTTTGGAAGGACAAGATGTTTTTTTTAATCATCTCTCTGATCTCCCAGTTTTGGAGGCTGAAGACCTAAATGAATATGAAATATTCATATAAAAATAGACAAACACTTTATTCCAAAAATCAGTACTATCTTAGAAAGATACCATTTTGCTAACAGGATGCAATTGGAGGGTGAATCTGTGGAAGATTATATAACTGATTTGAGGAAACTTGCTTCTTCATGTAAATTTACAGGTTTTGTTGAAGAGCGTATTCATGACCAATTTATGGTAGGATGTAACATGGAAAAGGTGAGGGAGGACTTATGGTTACGTGATGAGCCTATTGATGAGGCTTTGGTGGTAGCAAAACGCATTGAACACTCCATGAAATGAGTAGCGGTTATCAAAAAAGACTGTGAGAAAGATCAAAAGATGCAGGTAGTAAAAGAGAAACTTAATGACATTAAGATAAGGGATCAAGGGGAGAGTGTGTTGACCAAAAGTAAAATGGTGGCACGTAAATGTTACAGGTGTGACAAGGTTGGCCATCTGGCAAATGACAAAACGTGCACAGCTTTTAAATCCTCATTAACGAAATGTAAGAAAAAAGGGCATTTTGCGGTTGTGTGTAAGAGCAAAGAGAAGCCCAACGTCAGGAAGCTTGGTGTGGAAGCTGAGCATGGTAGTAATGACACAGGAGATGATTTTGAGTGTGGGCAGATTGTGCTACAGGTGGTTGGAGAAAGTAAAACCAAATCTGATCCTTTGGAAAGCATACCATTGGAAGGGGTGGCTACCCATGTGTTTTTTGATTCAGGTGCTAAAATCACCATCATTTTCAACAGGTTTTTTCATACTAAGCTCCAGGACAAAGTCTCTTTATTTAAACCAGATATAAAACCCTGTGCCTATGGTGGTGAACCAATAAAATTGCATGGTTATTTTATAGGATCAATAATCAAGCAAAGGTTGGTTACTAGGAAATGTATGTTTTGAAAAAGGTGATAGCATCATTAGCTGGATGCACAAGGGTGATCTAGGGATAATGTTGGATCCGAATAGTGATCCACCTATTATATTGAGAAAGAGCGTCAACTTATGTATTGTTGAATCGCAAGCCGTCAATGATTTTGTGCAGGATCTGAAACATGATTTTCCAATGGTTTTTATGGAGAAGCTTGGTTGCCTGTAAGACTACAAACATAATATAAAACTCAAACAAAATGCTCAACCGAGTTGTTGCAAGGTCAGAAATGTAGCAATTGATCTCAGAGAGGAGATGCATGCTGAGATTTTGAAGCTGTTGTGAGGTGGGGTTATAAAAGAGGCAGAAGGTACAGAATGGCTGGCTCCTGTTGTGGCAGTCAGAAAACCAAATGGCAGTTTGCGCTTATGCATAGACTTAAGACAGCTTAATAAAAATGTTGTGGTGGATAGGCACCCTCTGCCCAACATTACTGAGTTGTTGTTCTTGCTCGATGGTGCAAAAGTGTTTAGCAACATCGACCTCAACTCAGCGTACCATCATGTTGAGTTGGAGGAGTCCTCAAGGGATTTTACAGCATTTATTATGCCTTTTGGGACCTACAGATTTGTGAGTGTCGCGTCACATCGCGGCGGCTTCCGGAGAACACTGTAGAGACTTGCGGTTCTTGCGTATGCCGGCCGGAACCCGAAGGAACCACAACTCCCATGATTCCTTGGGTGATTGCCGCTGATGACGTAACTACGTTCACGGAAGCTTGGGATTTAATCGCTTCCGGGGCACCGGTCGGGTGCTGTTTATTCCATGCTTGGAGCTGACTTGGTGACGAGAGGAGGTCCGGTAAGGATGCTTCTAGCACCACCATTTCCCTGTCCTTTCGTTGTTGAGATTGAGCTCATTCTGCAGTTAGCCGACTTTTGCGGAAGTTGGTCCCGGCTGCTGTTTTACCCCGTTGGTTGAGCCATAGAACTGGTTCTTACGGGGTTAAACGAGCAGCGACTTTGTGCTTTCATCGTCCTGCATTTCTGCCACACTGGCTGTAACAATTTGCAATACCGCTGACTATTCCTACGAGTAACAGCAACGCGCGTTGGTTAAGCGGCTGCCATTACAGTCTGTACATCCCGACTCCCTCTTCTCTCGTGTTGGAGAGTTGGGAAGCCAGCTCATGCCGAGAGAACGTTCACAGCAGGCAAAAAGCTGGCGTAATACGTACAGTTGATCATAGCTGAATTAAGCATTGTTTCCCAAGGAGCGATTGGGTTACCATAATTCCTTTGTGACACGTTGTGCTTAGAACATTTCTGTTTGGAAGCTACTGCCATTAGTTGCTTACTAACTTTGGTGTGCTGTGTGTACCTTGGAAAACCAGAACTACATGTATGCGCAACTTTGTGGTTAATTGATTCACGTAAGGCCCCAAGAGGGATTGGAGCCTGAACTTTGGATCCATTTGAATGAAGTTTCCTTTGGGTTAACCAACCCATATGCACCTATTTAACCTTGCTGTTGTCTTGGTTTGTTTATTTGTGTATCCCACAGCAGGGGTTGTTCGAGCACATCCAGAAGGCAGCTTTGCACCCCTGTTACCGCCACTATATGACTCCTTTGGTATGTAACACCTACGAAATGTATAACTCTAAACGGAGTATCTTTAATGGAAACAGTTGTTAATTATATTAGATCTAAAAAACCTAACCAAGGGAATGGGGATTCCGCTAAATGCGCGAAAAAACGCCCCTGTCCTAAGAAAAGAAAAATTATTTTCTTGAGTCCCCTCACTCACCCAGGGTTGCCCCTAGGTGACATGCTTCATCATTGGGGCCATCCCAAACAGCTGCTGTTCGGGGCGTGCTGCGACTTGCGGAACTACGTAGGAGCACTTTTTGAAAAAATGTATAGTGCAGTGTTGGTGAAGTGGTGGGAGTGATGTTAAAAATACCTAGCTAGTGAGCTAATATTTTATTCTTGCTCCTAGTTGCTATGGATAAAAAGGGGTTAATAGTAGGGAGAATTGTTACAATTATGGGGCATATTCACAAGGAGCTATCGCTGAATTAACGGCACTTTATCGCAGCCAAAGTCGTGATAAATTTACCTCCCCATTCACAAGCCGGTGTTAACAGCCCACAGCACCAGTTTACCCGCGATAGCAGCCGCAAAAAACATCGCCACAGAGGACCCCCGCAAATATCGCTAATGAGATGCAGAGTAGGAGTTCCCGTGCCAAAAGCCGAGACAACATCACACCTCAACATTCTCAACGACCAGCCACATCCGCGATAAAAACACAAAACAGGCGATAAGGTGCGTTAGCACCAGGAAATCTACACCTGCTCTGACCTGGTGTAAAGTCGGACGGCAGCCTGCAAACCAAAAGGGAGCACAGCCCAGGGCTACATCGGAAGGGCAACAGATGCCATGGAGCCACCCATCATGCGGGCCGGACATTCAAGAGGGCCACAACACCCACCGCCACCACCCCCAGGACCACCCCTCCCTGGCACCCCCCCGACCAAAGACATGCCACATCAGCCACACCTAAACATGTACAAAATATTCTGCTTGATGTCGCACAATCACAACTGGTGACATGCATGTGTCGTCACAGAAATGAGCAGCACACATTCACTTACGAAGCAACAAATTAAACTTTATTAAAATGAACACCGAAATGAAATGAAGACACATGGCCGCTCCCCTCAGGACAATACGTAGGTCACGGCCTATAAGACAAAAAACATGATGAGAAGGTGTGTCCTGCGCACATCAGAGGACAGAGAGAGAGCGAAGGAGAGAGAGAGGGAGGGAGGGAGAGAGAGAGAGAGGAACAGAGGGAGAGAGAGAGAGAGAGGAGGAGAGAGAGAGGAAGAGAGAGAGAGAGTGCCACCCCTGCGCACCCAGGCCACACTGCTCACCTGCTGCCACCGGTGTGTCTCCAACCACGTGCCGGTATGTATAGCAGGACACCAGGTCACACATCTGAGTCAGAGCCGTCAGCTGAAACAGAGTCCAGATATATGACTCCTTTGGTATGTAACACCTACGAAATGTATAACTCTAAACGGAGTATCGTTAATGGGAACAGTTGTTAATTATATTATTCCGTTCATTGATCATAGTGGATTCATTCCTCAAGGATTATCCGTCTAGGAATCCGAACTGTTTTACTTTACAGGTATTATTACTAAGAGGAGTGTTAAAGAGGTGTTCTTGTGCCTATTGTTTGATGTACTGGGTTCTCAACGTTATTGCTCTCATTGCAGGTCTCCCTCCCAGCTGTTCCCATCCTTCCCTTCACCCACTTGATCACTCCATTAAGTCTGTTGTATAAATCAGACCTTGGGGCTATCAGGAGGTGGACCATATAAAGCAACATACGATCCAGAGGATTCAAGGCCTTGACTGAATAAACGGCCCACGAATTATAATTCTCCTGGTCTTAAGTTGAATATGGCTACCTTAGAGGATGTTATAGCCGCTTTAGCCTTGGTACAGGCCGAACTGACCGCCTCTAGGGCAGAAACAGCTGCCCTACAGGCTCAGGTAGAGAGGATACAACAAAACCCTTTCGATGCGGGTTTAGCGCATGCATCCCACGCAGCACCGGTGGTAGTGGAAATCCCTACACCCATTCCTTTAGTTACACCTGAAAGGTTTCATGGGGAGAGTAGCAAGGTGCAGGTGTTCCTTACACAAGTATTGCTACATTTTTCATGTAAAATAAAGGCCTTCAACACCAATCATGCTAGAGTAGCGTTTTTGATATCATATCTGGCAGGGGATGCAGCGCAATGGGCTGTTAAAAGGGATGATCCCTTACTATACGATTGGGATGCATTTATCAAGGAATTTGAGAGAACATTCGATCGCAGAGCAGCCACGCTATCAGCGGACCGAGATTTATTGGAGCTGAAGCAAGCATTGTTTCCCAAGGAGCGATTGGGTTACCATAATTCCTTTGTGACACGTTGTGCTTAGAACATTTCTGTTTGGAAGCTACTGCCATTAGTTGCTTATGATCCAGCGCTAACAATAAAAATAATTTCTCCTATTATGCTTTGGTCATCCAGGTGCAATTATTTCTCTAAAACACACACTATATCCATATGACGGTGGGGCCCATAACACCGCATATATATTCACTTACTCATTTGTTCCCTGGATTTCCTCCGTCATGAAACCTAGGAGAAAAACGATTCGCTGGAAGGAGACGGGATACCTCTTTTATAATGACACAATAATTCTCATTTGCTTTTAAGGTATTCCGCTCATTGGTCGATGGACCAACTAGTAGGAATCAGTTGATGGTGATTAAGACCAGCTCAATCACAATGAACTCTTTACCATTTCATTATTAGTCATTATACTAAAGAAAATCACTGAGTCATTTGTTTAAAGAATAACAAAGTTTATATAAAGTTTTGAATGCAGGAAATTTGAGATTAATCTTATTATTCAGATCATTGCATTTATCATCAATATAAGAATAGTTTGAAATTGCATGGCACTTTTATTAGACGGAAAATTGAGGTTATCATACTAAGAACTCTATAGATCAACCTATCTATCTCTCTTGGAAATCCTAATAATTCTAATAAAAATCTATCAAATAAAAGTTCTCCTAAAGCAGCATCTTATACTCAACTGGAAAAGGAAAATAACAACAGCAGCATCAGCTCGTCAGCATCAGCAACCGCAAACTCTCCCATCTACAGCATCTAACTTCTCCAGCATCTCCCGCAGCATCCCGCAGCATCTACTCCAGCATTCTAACCCCTCCCACCAAGAGTAGGTCTTCTTATACCCTAATTCTAGCTTACAGCATAAAATGTTTCTTCTTACATGGCGCGATTCATTCTCATTGGTCAAAAACTCAGGCCCCTATACATTTTAATCAAACTTCCTGGTCTTAACCAGTTCCGTGTGGAATGTCCATGCAAGCATCGTTTCCCACAGTTCATGTACTTGCTCATCCGTTTCGATCAGTCCAAATTGTATCTTTTTCTGCTACATTTTGTATAACACAGTTCCTTCTATTGATTCAACCAGGCTTCTCACGCTTCTTGCTGATCATCTTGGCACACATCTGCTCAGAAGGGTCACAGCAGCCTTGACCATACTTCCATCTTAGCCTCTCGGCATCAGCACGTGATCATCCTTTTTCCACAGCCTCTCTCCTCTATCACATGGTCTCATCCGTTCATGCGCACTCTAGTAACTCGCGGCCATTTTATATAGCTGCTCGGCAGGCCTAAACGCACTATTTTCAAAGATAAACAAAATGTTATTAAAACAAAGAAATATAAACCCTTTCGTTTCCCTCCCATCTTTCTACGTACCCCAATTAGGTATTACCTAGTAGAAGCAACATATAAAGCTGTCCCTTACTTACCATCACTTTATTTTGCAACCACACGTTTTATTTTAAAGCACAAATCATGCATTTTATTATTATTTTAGTACGCAAAATATTATGTTATGTTAGAAATGTAAACAATTATAAGTCCATTACTTTGCACACTGAATTGCGTGTTACCATTAACCCTTTACATACATTGTTGGTTATTTACTTGAACGAACATGTTTATTAATATTGTACGAAAATATTAGGAGGTTAACATTTTTATATTTACCCTGCTCCATCAACTCCCCCTTTGGTGATTTTTAATATCACCACAAAAACCCAAGTTATACAATTTTCTCAGACAGCATATATCTTTTATCCATTTGCTTTTGTTAGTTTATACTTCTGTATCCCTTTCAACTTGTTTCTTCGTTTTCTTGTACATGTTCTCTTTTATTTCTTCTAACTCTATTTCACCTATTTCTCTCTCTCTTTCCTTGTTTATCATGTTTTCTTTTTCTATCTTATTCTGCTTTCTTCTTCTCTTTATACATGTTACTGCAAGCTTCAGTACTAATATTATTATTATTAACATGGTTGCTATTATTATAACTTTCCCTATTATTAATCCACTCATTCTTGTTAACCAATTTGTTACAGAAGAAAACCCTTTACCAAGTTTTCCCCACACACTTTCAACCTCCAGTGGAACAAGTGCTTTGTGCAAATTTGTAATATTTGTTATATACTTCTGTATATTTTCGCTTTTATCTGGAATGTAAGTGCAACAATGTTGGACTTTCAGCATTCCACAGACTCCGCCCTCTTTTGCCAAAAGAATGTCAAGGGCAAGACGATTTTGCATCACCATAGCTCTCATGGCAACCATCTCGGTATTTACCATTAAGAACCCTCCAGCAGTATCTGTAGATAAACGATCTACCACTGTTGATAATTTCCGAATTCTAAATGCATTCAAAGATATTCCCACTGCTGGTATCAATGCACCAAAAATATCACCTACTATTTCTGAAAAACTTTCCCTTTTTCTACGTGTAAAGGTATTTATCACTAGACTACAAGCAGGGTCGTATATTACCATTTGGCAAAAAATACGATCATCTGATAGACAAAGATAATAAGGATGTAGCTAACCCTTTAAATCGTATAACTCCTGTCAGTTCTAGTTCCTCCTCACTTAATACATTACCTAGTGGGAGTGAAAATGATTCAATTTCGATGGGTAGCAATCTAGAGAATAGTTTTTTACGAGAGGTCAAAAGAATCAAACGAGGGAACAGAGAGCAACCACAACGAAAGGCAAATATAACAAGAAGACCAGGAGGGGAAAAAGAGGGGGTAACAGAGGTGGACAAACAAGGGATGAGATTAAGATCTTGGAAACAGAATTAGAACTCACTCCATTGAAGGGAGTTGAGGTAATTAACCTGAGTGATCAAATACTAACCAAGGATATGGTGACTTTACTTGAAAGAGGGATGGGATTCTGTCCTAAAGAGCATGGGGAGGTTTGTAACTCTATGATTGACCTTTTCAAGTTTACGAGAAATCTGAAACTTAAGAAATTCTTTGAATGTAATCCTATACCCAATAAAGCAGTGAAAATCTATTCCACTGATGTTCTATCTGATATAACAACTATACTAGACATTAGGGATACGGAATTACTATTATCAATATCAGACGATGACCGGGACCACATGACAATTGAAGAACTAATGTGGGAATATGACATAGAAACTGACGTCAATATTAACAGTGGGCTCAGGAATAAATCTAGGTGGACCCCTATACTACCGAGTGGAAATAATATTGACATGTTTCATAAATTAGTTACAGAGGACATGTACAGATACTTACATCATGACCATAAATATGGGCACAGACTGGCAGACAATCTAACAATTAATGAACGCAGGGCATTAAAAGATCTTAGCCAACTACAGAACATTACCATCAAGGAAGCCGATAAAGGCGGCAATATTGTGATTATGAACACAAGGGACTACAATGTTGAAATTAGATCTCAACTTGATGATAGAACTTACTATGAGGAACTCAAGGTCAACCCGATAGGGCCACTCACTACACTTCTTAACACACATCTAAGAGAGTGGCTTAACAACGGGCTTATCAATCAGAATGAGTTTCTATATATGAAAGTGGATAAACCTAGATTTCCATGTATTTATACTTTACCAAAGGTACATAAGAACAAGCCATTTCCACCAGGTAGACCCATAATATCCAGCATGGGAGGTCCCACAGAAAAAATATCACAATATGTCGATGCATTTTTACAACCAATAGTGAAGAACTTACCAGCATATATTAGGGATACAAAGCATATCCTGAGTATATTGTCAGATGTCCCCTGGGAGGAGGGCATGATACTAGCAACACTGGATGTCAATGCTTTATACAACAACATCAGAACAGACTTGGGAATGAAAGCAACTAGAAAATATCTGAGTAAAAGACCAGCCACACAGTGGGCACACGTAGAAATGATCCTCACCATGATTGACCTAATTCTCAAGAACAATGTGTTTCTATTCGAAACCAAATGGTATAAACAGATACAGGGAGTCGCCATGGGCTCCAGGTTTTCTCCTTCGTATGCCAATCTTTTCATGGGTTGGTTTGAGGAGGAGTGGATCTGGGGCCCTAGGGGTACTCCATGGAACGAATCCATCATTTATTGGGGTCGTTACATCGACGACTGCATTATGATATGGTCGGGCACAATGGAGAATCTGAATGAATTTTGTGATTACCTTAACTCTAATGACATGGGTGTCCAATTCACATGGAATTTGAGCACGACAGAAATTGAATTCCTGGATCTAACTCTATTCATAGAGAATAACCAGATCCAGAGTAAACTCTATCGTAAACCCACCTCATGCAATGCGGTACTACATGCAAGCAGCTCACACCCTAATCATCAAATAAAATCTATACCTTTTGGTGAACTAACTAGGGCTAAGAGGAACTGTAGTAAGGATGAGGATTTCAGCATCTGTAAAAATGATATGAAACAACGACTCATCGCTAGAGGTTATGACACACAAACCATTAATATGGCTGATCAAAAGATCACACGAACCAAGAGAGTGGACACTCTCAAAGACAGACCAGTTAAGAACAAAACTTCCTCTAAAGTAAGATTGATCACCAACTATAATGAGGTGTCAATAACCCTTAGGAACAGTATGAAAAAACATTGGCGAATACTTTGTAATGATAAATCACTGAGGGAATATATTACAGCGCAACCTCTCATTACATATAGACGTGGCAGGAACATCAGATCGTGGATTAGTCCAAGTTATCCAAAACAGACAACGAAATCCAATTGGCTTACTCAAAGATGCATTGGCTTCCACAAATGTGGTAACTGTAAAATTTGCCCCTTGGCAATGAACGACACAAAGTCATTTCGGAGTCATCTAGGTAAACAATATGAGATCAGACAAATGATTAATTGTAACAGTCGCTATGTGGTGTACATGATTAAATGTAAATGTAGTTACTTCTATATAGGAAGTACAATTAGGGCACTGAAAGAGAGAATTTATGAACACTTGAGGGCCATTAAACATCATGACCCCAGATACTCTACTGCCACTCACATTAACGAATGCCAAGCACAAGGGACATATAAGACACTATCATTCTGTGGGATTGACCAGATAGATATGGACTCGAGGGGCGGTAATAAAGAACTACATCTTAGACGCAGGGAGGCCCTATGGATCATGAAACTTCAAGCAGTCGAACACGGGATGAACACAGATCATGAATTACACTATTTCCTAGGGGATTAAACTATTATAATGTGAACCTACACTTGCTGAACAAGGTTCTAAGAATGATGTCACTAATGTACCCTGCTACTATGACGTATGTACTGAACTATGTGTTGCAGAAGATGTTTAATGATCCTTATAATTATTAAGTCACTATAGTATACTGTACACACATGACGGACTACAGGATTCATGGATAATGATGCTGCACGCATGGAGGGCACCGTACAAATACAACACTAGAGTAAAAATGTCTTCTGATACTTTGGTATTGGCTAGGTCATGCTCCTAACCACACAGTTTGTTACACAGGACTTGATATGGTCTGACGTGAAGCCGAACTACCTTATACTCATTCTTGTAACACTAGATTGTGTTACTTTATTTGACTTTTCTGCTATCACATATTAGATTTCCCCCCTTCTCATCCTCTGAACTACAACTCGGTTAATTTACGAGGACCATTTTCCCTCATTCTTTCCCTCTAAGGTTTATCTTCCATCTCGTACTTTATTATGAATACTCTGAACACAGACAAGTGGCTT
Source organism: Calotriton arnoldi (assembly GCA_963921515.1). Classification (NCBI taxonomy): domain Eukaryota; kingdom Metazoa; phylum Chordata; class Amphibia; order Caudata; family Salamandridae; genus Calotriton; species Calotriton arnoldi. The sequence goes on from CAWUFW010004769.1 coordinate 297,244, forward strand.
TTTCACCTTACTTTTTTAACAGTCTTGGGGAGCAATCCCTGGGATACTAAGAAGGTCTTTTTGATTAATAGCGTTACTCGGACTCGTGGGTCTAACTCTACGAGCCTGTAACTGTTTCGAGTTATGATTTAAGAACTTGCATATAGACGTTAGATTGGATCTCTTGCGTATATTCAAGTTTCACATGACTGATATGTTCGGACCTATATAGGCTATCATGTGACATGGACATGTAAGATATTGCGTAGTTATTGTGCATTTATAACATTATTTAAAACATTAGGTTTGGAGGTGCAGTTCCTCATTGGTAGTAACATAGTGTCATAATTGGCAGCCGGTATACGGGCAGTTTCACTCACCCAATATGGCGGATCTATTTGGCGTGTGATTTATGTAATGCGCGTTCTAACCACGTGATCTATTTATAGCGTGACACTTCCGGGTGCCGTCACTCACTACGACCATACTGAGGCGCGGAGGTCTGTCTTTAGCGTGGACGCTGCAACACACAGGTAGTCTGTTGACAGGGAACTTATTTGCCTTCCAATAATGAGATACAATTGCTCATACCTTAGATTTTGGTATTCTATCTTCTTTGCAGCTTTCCACCGGCTGTTGGAATACGCAGCCTGATATTTAAGCACGAAGCCTAATACAATCGTGCAATTTTGGTAAGTGTTAGAGATGGCTAACTCACTGGCCGGTTGTGGGTCTTTTCAACTTTAGGCATTTCTGCACTGATTCGCTTACTATGGTGGTTTTTAAACGGCATTTTCACGCTCGTATTACCGGGTCACTGGGCCCCATATGGTCTTCACCCTGCCATACGCTGCACTTCTTACGATGATTGATATCATAACTCGTTACTATATATAGAATGAAATTGAGTACTTTGGAATGATACCAATAAGTTTCACTTATCCTTTTCTTTACAATTCAGTTATAACTTTGAAAGGGATCACACTGGGAGATTATCGTCACTTGTCTTAAACCAATAATAATTTGTATCTAGGATAGCTACTTTCTTCTTTTTTTAATTAGTATGCACGATATGCATCAGTTCGTTTTTGCCTTAATGTGCGGTTTCAATTTACAGATATTGCTAGGATACAACCTTTCATTTATACATTATATATCCCAGCCATATTTAGGCTGGGACGGAAGTATAACCAGTCAGAAGGTATGTTTTTCTGATCATATATGGTGTGGATGGACACATGGCTTTGTTTACTAGGTCTACACTTAACGTACACTTTCATGTATATTATAGGCTTGAAATATTGGGCCAGTCTTACTAAGGTAGGCCTGGGAACTTTTCTGGTTCTCAAAGAAATTTTATTCCTTTTACATGCACATATACGTAGATTCACATGCACCCTTTAACTTTCCTTTCCCACCTCCGGTTCTCCACTTCTCACCACCCCCTAAACCTCAAGAGGATAATGTGGGTTGGTGAACCACGTCAGACAGTATCAACCATTTGTTTCTGATGTGGATTGTATTATGGTTATGACACACGCTATAATATCGGCACTGATTTCTGTTATTTGCACTGATAAACCATGTACACACTATGTGGATTGACTTGCGGTACACTGTTGGGATTATATGTAATGCACTCATTTTAACTGGAACAATTGTGCCCGAAAGCAGGGGCTTATACTTTGTTCTATGTATGTCTTCCAGCCCTGAAGAAGTCGCGGGTGTCTTGTCCCGAACGACGAAACACGTGTTGGCTGGAGTTTTTACAAGAAAATATTAAACTGTTTTAACTTTGATATGCTTGTTCTTCTGATAAAAGTGTTTACTTTTGATACTGTATTTATGAGTGCCAGGGATTGATAATATTATTATTGTACAGATCCGTGGATCTGAACTGTGGGGTGTTGGATGATTACCTCCTCCCTGGGCACCTAATTTTATACATATTTAACTAAATATACACCGCTCAGAGAGAGCGCCATCTCCACCCAGGGCATAATCATCCCATTTAGTATTTCTTGTAGGTTTTTATCATTTTGTGTGTTCCTTTTTCTTTTCTATCCACATGAAAAATCTTTGGAAAGACCAGGCCTAAGTAGCATGACCCATACCAATGGTCCGGCAACCTATAATAAGCCCTATTCCCGCAAACATAATAAATCCCTGGAAATATTGGATCTTTTCCCCTTTGAATCCCCATCCACCTAAAATTTGGTAATTGTCATGGCAATTGATGGAACCCACAAAATAATTGTCATATCTTGTCTTATTTCTTCTAATGCACAACCTTCCCTGTTGGGGCCAATCCAGAGTCATAGCTGCATTTGTCTTTTTCTTGTCATGATGTTCTTCCTCAAACGCCCAAAGAGGTGTTTTTGTCTCTTCTATCACTTTTCTTTCAAATTTCACTCTTCTCTCTTCAACCATTTCTAAAAATACCTTTTCTTCCTTTTTTAACTCACAGGTAAGGTTGTACCTAAATATATTATCTGATGTTAAAATCTTATCTTCTAAGAAATATTCACCAAACGTCTTTCCCTCTTTTATTTTGTTAAGCTCGGGAACTACAGAAACTTTAGCAAAAATCTTATCTACATCAGTGTAATAATATTCTAACCTACCTGTTTTATAAAATAAGCTTGCTAATACACTACATGTTATTCCATACGTCAAAGGGAGGTGATGATAAGTCACACCCTCTGCTACAGATGCAGGCAACTGCATACAAACATAGCAATCTCTTACATCCATTGTTTCTACGTACTCATACAGTAATTTAGTAAAATCATTCTTTGAAAAATCTGTTATTGATTTATCCTTATGTAATTCTGCACTACTTTTCAAAATAACTGGCTCTTGAGTGTTAGCTCCTTTTTCTTTCTCAGTGTTATTAGACTTTTCTACTACAGCTAAACTAATTGGAATAGTTATTGCTAAAACCACCCATACTGTTATTAATAAACCTGTACAAAAACAGCACATCTTGCACCATCTACTTAAAAACTCACATCTACACTTTCTATCTCTAGTATTCTCCATTTTGTCTTCTAACCTTATTTACTTGTTTTCTAGAAAATTGTGTCACTACACCTCAGAAATGACTTGCTTGCCACTCTGTACTTTCAATATTTTGTCTTTGCTTGGTACTTTCTTTTAATTCTTTTTCAGAATTCTTTCTCTGTCACATCCGGTAAATTCGTCAGTTCAGGGTTTTGTCAAATCCGGTAAACTATCTAAACTTCTTCAGGTTTGTTGCTTCAGGTTTGTTGCACTTCACTTTCTCCCATCAAGTTTCTTTGTTCTGGGTTTTCGTGAGTGTTCAATTCTTCTTTGTGACTAGTCAGAGCACGATACAACCATTCAGGCGATCTGTACTTTTGATTTACTTTCTTTATTCTTTTCGTTTTCTGCAAGTGTTTTCCACCTTGTTTTCCTTGCTCTTTTTGACTTGTTATTTCATTCACTTGTTCAGCACTTTTCCCATCCAATTTTATGATTCTGTATCTTAATTTTCTTACTTCGTTGGGCCAATTGTCTCCTTTTCTTGGCCTTTTTGCTTCACTTCCTTTTTCTTCTCTTTCTGTTTTCCAATTTCTCTTTCTTGTCTCTATTTTTTCATTTCTTTCTTCTCCACTTTCTTCTGATTCTGTTTCAATCCTTTCGTTATTTCCTCTTATTTTAAAGCTTATAATTTCGCTTTCATCTACTTGTTGTTCTTTTCTTATTTTCCTTCGTTCACCTATTTCTGTCCCTCCTCGAGGTTCTTCCGATTTCGTGTCAGTTTCTCTATCTGCTTCTAAAATTCCCTGTTCTTGTGTTTGACTATCTGTCCCTACTGCTCCTCGGGGTTTTTCCGAATTTCCTAACTTTTGGTTCGAAACTCTCCCTTCTTCATCTATTAATATTATTTTCGAAGGAATTTTACCACAACTCGTACTTGGTTGTTCACGGTCACTATCTTCTGGCTCAGTTTCTTCTCTTATGCTTTCAAAATTCCACTTTCTTTTTAGAATTTCTTCACCTTCTGAATGTTCTGTATCAGATTCTGAACTGGTGTCAGATATTTCCAGATGTCGACTTACAGGTCGATCTTCAAATTCTGGAACTTCAGCTATTTCTTCTATTTCCTCTTCTTCTTCTATCGTTGCACTTGTAGTTGGGTCTTCCAGATGTCGACTTACAGGTCGATCTTCAGGTTCTGGCACCCTGTTTGTCTCCTCTTCTCTTTCTGATGCTGAACTGTTATCTGATATTTCCAGATGCCGACTCACATGTCGATCTTTAGGTTCTGGAACTCTGATGGTGTGGCTGGCATGTACCCAGTGTTTCACTCCTGCACACTTAACTGCGGTGGTCGTCACTAGGATCACTTGTCGTGGTTCGTCCCAGTGAGGAACCAAACAGTTTCTTCTCCGGTGGACTTTTATTCGAACCCAATCTCCTGGATTCAAGTCGTGAGCTGGTTTTCTTTCAAGAGTGGTCGCATCCGGTCCAACCTGATGAAACACAGAACGCACCACATCAGCCAATCCTTTGCAATAATCCAGTACTAGATCATCAGTTATAGTCAGTAGCTTGTTGACAGGTACTTGTGCTTGTCTCATTGCTCGTCCCATGATTATCTCATGTGGACTGAGTCCAGTCTTCCTTTCCGGAATACTTCTGATTGTCATCAGAACTAATGGCAGAGCATCTGGCCATTTGAGTCCTGTAGCTTGACACATTTTTCCTAACCTGTTCTTGATCGTTCTATTTACTTGCTCTACTATTCCAGAAGCCTCTGGTCTGTATGCACAATGCAGTTTCTGTTTAATACTAAGTGCTTCACAAATCAGTTTAACTAATTCGTTCTGGAAATGTGTTCCTCTATCTGTTTCAAACCATACCTTGGAATGAATTCCCGCAGCAAAAGTTTTGCTACTGTTATACTGTCATTCCTTCTTGTTGGATATGCCTCCACCCAACGGGAAAACAAACAGACGACCACTAGAACATACCTCAATCTGCTGCATGGTGGCATTTCAATAAAATCCATTTGCATTCTAGTGAAAGGACCCCCTTCTCGTCCTATTCTTCCTAGACTCACTACTGTCTTTCTTCCTGGATTTAACTGTTGACAAATAAGACATCTCTGACAAAGACTCTCAGCTATGGCTCTGAATTTTGGATTGTACCATGTTTGTCTAAAAAGTCTGATCATTGAATCTCTCCCAATATGGGCTTGTCCATGGTACATCCGTGCCATGTCAGAAATCATGCTATCAGGCATAACTGGTCTCTCATCCCTGTAAACCCATACATCAGTTTCTTCATGTTTTCTACATCCTGCTTTTAGCCAAGTATCTTTTTCTTCGTCTTCTGCAGCTTCTTGTAACTGTCTCACCTCATCCCATGTTTCAATAGAGTTAGTAAAAAGCAAAGGACAAGAAATATGCTCTCTTTCGCGACATTTATTCAAAGAAACCACATTCTTTGCACAGTACTGTGCCATTTCGTCAGCATATTTGTTGCCAACAGTAATGTAGTCTTCCCCATTTTTATGTGCATTGCACTTCACGACAGCAATCTGTTTAGGCAGCTGTATCGCCTCAAGCAACTTTTTCACAAAATCTTCATTTCTAATGGGCGTCCCTGCAGACGTCAAGAAACCCCTTTGTGACCAAATCTGACCAAAATCATGCACGACCCCAAAGCTGTACTGGCTGTCAGTCATAATCGTAACCCGTACATTTCTTCCCAACTTACATGCTTGAATCAGAGCTACTAATTCTGCAACTTGGGCAGACCGTACACCTTTCAGACAAGATGCTTCCAATACAGTTGCTACTGTGCAAACTGCATATGCTGCACTTAGAACTCCATCACTCATTCTCAAACATGAGCCATCCACAAACAGAATATAATCTGATTCTTTCAAAGGCTCATCTCGTATATCAGCTCTTGGTTTTGTACAGTATTCGAGCACATTCAGACAATCGTGATCTACTTCATCCATTTCAATCACATTCTCTTCATCTGGCAATGATGTTGAAGGATTCACATTCATACATCTGTCAATGGTCACATTATCTGCACTCAAAATTACTTTTTCATACCTAGTCAGCCGACTATGTGTCATGTATTGGGTTTTCGTTCTTGTCAAAAGAATTTCCACAGAATGGGGAACATACACTCTCAATGGATACCCCATTACTATGCCTTCACTCTGTTCCAGACTCACACAAGTAGCAGCAACCGCTTTCAAACATCCAGGCAACGCTTTCGCTACGGGGTCTAAAACAGCTGAGAAATATGCAATTGGTCTTTTCATAGTTCCATGTCTCTGCACCAAAACTGAAAATGCACATCCATCTCTTTCACTGCAATACAGCTCAAAATCTTTCTCATAGTCAGGCATTCCCAATGCTGGAGCCTCACATAATTTCTTTTTCAGCTCTCTGAATGCTTTCATTTCTTCATCATTCATTTCAAAAGGATCTTTAACATCCTTTTTGTCAGTTTCTGCAATGGTTTAGCAATTAGTGAAAAACCGCTTATCCATTGTCGACAATATCCAACCATTCCCAAAAACATTCTTACCTCTCTTTGTGTCATTGGAGCTCTCATTCCTTGAATAATTTTTATTCTTTCTGTCGTTACCTTTCGTACTCCTTTCTCAATTTTATGCCCTAAATACTGAACTTCTTTTGACAAAACTGCAATTTTGAAGGGGACACTTTATGTCCTCTTTTTGCTAAATGATTCAGCAAAGCAATTGTATCATTGACACATGCTTCTTTCGTTTTTGATGCCACCAGTAGGTCATCAATATACTGAACCATTACTGACTTTTCTGGCATTCTTAAATCTTCCAATGATTTCTTTAGGATCTGATTAAAGATTGAGGGACTTTCTGTGTACCCTTGAGGAATTCGGCACCATGCCAAAATACGCTCTCCAAACCTAAACGCAAATATTGGCTGGCTATCTGGATGCAATGGAATAGAGAAAAATGCATGACATAAATCAATTACTGTGTACCATTCTGCTTCGCGTGGAATCTGGTATAGAATCACAGCAGGGTTCGGTACTATTGGGCAACAAGGCACAACAATTTTGTTTACCTTTCTTAAATCCTGTACGATTCTATATGTTCCATTTGGCTTTTTCAGTCCCATTATTGGCGAATTACATGGACTGCTCATGATTTCTTTTAGAATCCCTTGTTCAATCATTTTATTTATTACTGGCGTTATTCCTTCAATTATTTCTGGAGTCAATTTATACTGGGGCGTATTTGGGTAACTCGTTCCTTCTTTTACTGTAATTTTAACGGGATCTACTCCTTTCATTAATCCTACATCTTCTCCTGTCAAGTCCCACACTTCTTCTTTCACTGTCTTTTTCAACTCAATTGGGATTTTCTCTGCATCAAATACAGGAAACAAACCATTTACTTCTGGTTCTAAATTTACCATTGTCATTTTATACAGCACATCCTCATCCGGAGTCTGAAATGTAATTCCGTCTGGAGTACAATAAATTGTGCAATTCATTTTGCACAATAAATCGCGTCCTAAAAGGTTCACGGGACTACAATTGCACACCACAAATCGGTGCATTTCACTAAATGGACCAATTCTTACCTTTACTAATCTAGTAAGAGGCGTTTCAATTTGCTGATTGGAAACTCCAACCACTTGTATATGTTCACCTGAGAGAGGAAGATTTGGAATTTCCACTGACCTAACAGTAGAACGGGTAGCTCCAGTGTCAACAAGGAATGTTACATTTGCACCATTCACTTCTCCATCCACAAATGGACCTGACTGATCTACCTCTAGAGTTGCGCCAAGCACGCACTCTTCCCTCTCTTTTAGACACCGTCATAAACTTTCATACGACTCATCTTCATTCTGTCGTAACCAATATTGTGACATTTCAGCTGCACGTGACAACTGTTTTACATGTTCTCCTCCGTAGAATCCTGTTTCTGCACTGTATTTCTGTTGGTTAGCACTCTTGGGAAGTGGTGGTTGTGGCACCTGACCTTGTTGAGTAACTACCTCACTCTGCACCTGTGAATTTAATGATTGATTTTCCACATTAGGTTTTGGAGGAAATTTACACTCGTTTCTCCAATGCCCTAGCTTTCCGCAGTTGTGGCATGGCCACTTTTTCTTCGCCTCATCTATGCTCATTTGTCCTTTTCCTTTACCTATATTAGGTCGGGATTTAAACTGTCCTGTTTCACTGCTAGTATTATTCAATTGAGCTTCTTGCTTCTCTGCAACTTTCACCTGTGCCCACATGGCTTTCTCTTTCAATTTACGCTGTTTACTCTCAATTTCATCACTGCAATACTTAGCATATCTCAAAACTTCATCCACTGTGCTATTCTGCCATCCTATCAAGTGCTGCTTAATCCTTTCACTTATCTCTGGTGTTAATCCATACACAAACCTATATACAAAATGACTCATGTCCTTCTCACTTAGTGTCTCATAACCACTATACTGTTTGAAAACCAACAACAATCTCTCATAGTACGCGTGCACTGATTCTTTGCTTTCCTGTGTTGTTCTGTCTATTTTTACCCAATCTCTTTCTTTTGGGGGAATTTTATTCTTCAAAAAGGTAACTACTTGATCATACTTCCTCATCACTTCTGGACCTGGCGCTCCTGTTTTGGCATCCCTTGGATATTCTACAGCTGGCCAATCAATTGTAATCTTATATTCTGTCCATAAATCAGCAGGTACTACTATATCAAACAATCCATCTAGATCTATCCACAGCACTTTTGACACCTTAACAAATCTCTCCACTTGTCTGTACCATTCTACTGGTTTCTCTCTCAATTTTGGGAAGTCATTTGTAAATGACAGTATATCCTGTCTGGTCCACGGAACATGCACATAACTACCACCTGGTGTTTCTCTCATCGGGTATTCCCTAGCAACTGGTTCCCTATCTGTCACTGCAAAAGCCAAAGATGCTTTATCTGTTGTTTTCTCATTCCTCTTTGTCCATCTATTTCTCCATCTATCCACATCACCCCATTTTCTCAATAAAACAATCAGCTCTTTTATTTGGGTCAGTCTTCCTGATGTGTTCAAATTCTCTATGTCTTTCTCACAAAAATCTACTCTGTACGGTTTCTGCAACGTCCTCACTTTCACAAATTGAACTCCTAGTTCACCTGCAATCTCTTCCAATTTGTCATGTAAATTTCTAGCTCTCCAAGTAAGACTCTTGCACAAAAACATAATCTCGTCATCCTGATAATTTTTTGGTTTTTCTGTCCCAATTGTTCCCAAAATCAACTCTTCCATGTCTATTTTTAACCTAATTACATCTAATGGTTTTTCTTCTGGTTCTTTTGCTTTTAGCGCTTTCATCCATTCATTTAACTCTTCTGGAGTCGGACCTACAGGCGTACTATTTAACTCTATCCAATCACTGCTTCTTTCTGGTGTTCCTGATGCGGACTCTGTCACCATAGGCATTCTCCTAATCTCACTCTCATTTATCGTCAAATTTGTAGGTGGACTTGGTCTACACGTACTAGCCGAATTGTGTGCACCTTCATTATTCAGTTCCATCCCTTCTCTTTTTCTTTGCAAATGTGAATTCATGGGAATCACCAAAGAATGTTCATTTATTTTCTGATTCTCAAAAATTGGCATTACTGGACCTATCGTTACTGATACAGTTACAGCTTCCATATTCTTTGTCAATTCTCTTATTTTCTCAGTCAATTCTTTTGTCGTTTTGGCCAGTTCAATTGCATTGTCACTTTCTGTCTCTTCATTTTGTGAAATTTTAAATGTTTCTTGTGACCTATTTATTTCATTTCTTCGTTCGGGTTTTTTATTCCTCCCAGTTTCCATTTGCGGTGCATTAGGTGTCACCACCACAGAAGTCTGTTGGTATGGAGGTGGGTTTCTGTTTAAAATATCTTCCAGCAATTCGTCATCTGTTTCACTACCACCATACACATACTTTTCTACCACTACATGCTTCTTTTTCTCGGTACACTTTCTCTTTGCTTCTTCCTCAACCGCAAAAGCTGGAAACAAACCTCCTGCCATGTTAGCGTATCTCCAACGCTTTACTCTGTCCTCATGATTTATTCCCCACAACCTTCCGGGTATAAACTCATGATTCTTTAATCCTCTGGATCTCTCTCTCTCATACATCTCATCTTCCCATTCCGCTAAAGCTTCAAACTGTGTCGGTCTAGGTCTAGGTTCTAACATTACCATCTTTTCTCTCAAGTTCCGTAATACAGCTACATTAAATGAACCATTCTCAGGAAAAGCCAATGCTATCGTTCTTGGTGTATTTTGTCCAATTTTCTAACCATATGCATGTATGATATCCATATTTCGGCATCATTTGTGAAGCTGGTGATTTCGGCGGAGGAATTATTTGTCCCTCTCTAGTCACTACCTTTTTGTCCTTCTTAAAGAAGTTCTTAACTTTCGACATCCAAGACGTTTTCTCTTTTCCATACTCATAGTACGACATGATTCACAACCTTTTTCTCCTTAAACAATCCGCAATTCAATACTGTTCCCTATGCGTTATTTCAACCAATACTAGCGCGACTCACACCAACACTCCAATCACAGCGATTTCTGTCTACGGCGCACTGTCCAATCCCAGCGCGGCTTTTGTCTACGTCACTTTGCTCCTGTTCTCATGTGACTGGCGCACCGTCCAATCCCAGCGCGGCTTTTGTCTACGTCACTTTGCTCTTGACCCCTCCTTTACAAAATTTATCGGCAATTTCTTTTTCAACAATTCTTATTAGTTACAACATTTTATCCACATTTCCAGTGTCTGATTCGCTAAACCGAAAAGATAGCTTTGACCATTCACACAAGAATTCTGTATTTTCCAGTAGGCAGCGCTTACCTCTACCCTACCACAGAATTTTCAGTTTCATCGATAAAGTAGCACTTCCCTCTACCTTACCCTTCTTTCAAGCAATCAGTAAACCCGTTTCTCTGGGGATAAAACACATGTGGAGACTATACTGCTCCTGAGAATTAAGGCCAGAGTTTCACAAGAAAACCGATCACTATTTCACTTACACACCTTTTATACGCAAAATGTCCCTAATATAACACAACCTGTGTTATTACCAAAAATGAACTCAGACAGTGTAAAATTCCATGCGACTTCTCTTGTCACACGTGTTCCACTTCCTACTTCCCGGAAGCGTGAAAACTTACATATAACATAACGCGACTCAACAAAAAGTGTTAGACATAAACTTATCAATAATCTATAATCATAAATCAATAATCACCAAACTAATCTATAGTAACCATAACTCTGCTACCAAGAAATCTGATCCAGCGCTAACAATAAAAATAATTTCTCCTATTATGCTTTGGTCATCCAGGTGCAATTATTTCTCTAAAACACGCACTATATCCTATGACGGTGGGGCCCATAACACCGCATATATATTCACTTACTCATTTGTTCCCTGGATTTCCTCCGTCATGAAACCTAGGAGAAAAACGATTCGCTGGAAGGTGACGGGATACCTCTTTTATAATGACACAATAATTCTCATTTGCTTTTAAGGTATTCCGCTCATTGGTCGATGGACCAACTAGTAGGAATCAGTTGATGGTGATTAAGACCAGCTCAATCACAATGAACTCTTTACCATTTCATTATTAGTCATTATACTAAAGAAAATCACTGAGTCATTTGTTTAAAGAATAACAAAGTTTATATAAAGTTTTGAATGCAGGAAATTTGAGATTAATCTTATTATTCAGATCATTGCATTTATCATCAATATAAGAATAGTTTGAAATTGCATGGCACTTTTATTAGACGGAAAATTGAGGTTATCATACTAAGAACTCTATAGATCAACCTATCTATCTCTCTGGGAAATCCTAATAATTCTAATAAAAATCTATCAAATAAAAGTTCTCCTAAAGCAGCATCTTATACTCAACTGGAAAAGGAAAATAACAACAGCAGCATCAGCTCGTCAGCATCAGCAACCGCAAACTCTCCCATCTACAGCATCTAACTTCTCCAGCATCTCCCGCAGCATCCCGCAGCATCTACTCCAGCATTCTAACCCCTCCCACCAAGAGTAGGTCTTCTTATACCCTAATTCTAGCTTACAGCATAAAATGTTTCTTCTTACATGGCGCGATTCATTCTCATTGGTCAAAAACTCAGGTCCCTATACATTTTAATCAAACTTTCTGGTCTTATCCAGTTCCGTGTGGAATGTCCATGCAAGCATCGTTTCCCACAGTTCATGTACTTGCTCATCCGTTTCGATCAGTCCAAATTGTATCTTTTTCTGCTAAGTTTTGTATAACACAGTTCCTTCTATTGATTCAACCAGGCTTCTCACGCTTCTTGCTGATCATCTTGGCACACATCTGCTCAGAAGGGTCACAGCAGCCTTGACCATACTTCCATCTTAGCCTCTCGGCATCAGCACGTGATCATCCTTTTTCCACAGCCTCTCTCCTCTATCACATGGTCTCATCCGTTCATGCGCACTCTAGTAACTCGCAGCCATTTTATATAGCTGCTCGGCAGGCCTAAACGCACTATTTTCAAAGATAAACAAAATGTTATTAAAACAAAGAAATATAAACCCTTTCGTTTCCCTCCCGTCTTTCTACGTACCCCAATTAGGTATTACCTAGCAGAAGCAACATATAAAGCTGTCCCTTACTTACCATCACTTTATTTTGCAACCACACGTATTATTTTAAAGCACAAATCATGCATTTTATTATTATTTTAGTACGCAAAATATTATGTTATGTTAGAAATGTAAACAATTATAAGTCCATTACTTTGCACACTGAATTGCGTGTTACCATTAACCCTTTACATACATTGTTGGTTATTTACTTGAACGAACATGTTTATTAATATTGTACGAAAATATTAGGAGGTTAAAAATTTTATATTTACCCTGCTCCATCACTTACTAACTTTGGTGTGCTGTGTGTACCTTGGAAAACCAGAACTACATGTATGCGCAACTTTGTGGTTAATTGATTCACGTAAGGCCCCAAGAGGGATTGGAGCCTGAACTTTGGATCCATTTGAATGAAGTTTCCTTTGGGTTAACCAACCCATATGCACCTATTTAACCTTGCTGTTGTCTTGGTTTGTTTATTTGTGTATCCCACAGCAGGGGTTGTTCGAGCACATCCAGAAAGCAGCTCTGCACCCCTGTTACCGCCACTATATGACTCCTTTGGTATGTAACACCTACGAAATGTATAACTCTAAACGGAGTATCTTTAATGGGAACTGTTGTTAATTATATTAGATCTAAAAAACCTAACCAAGGGAATGGGGATTCCGCTAAATGCGCGAAAAAACGCCCCTGTCCTAAGAAAAGAAAAATTATTTTCTTGAGTCCCCTCACTCACCCAGGGTTGCCCCTAGGTGACATGCTTCATCATTGGGGCCATCCCAAACAGCTGCTGTTCGGGGCGTGCTGCGATTTGCGGAACTACGTAGGAGCACTTTTTGAAAAAATGTATAGTGCAGTGTTGGTGGAGTGGTGGGAGTGATGTTAAAAATACCTAGCTAGTGAGCTAATATTTTATTCTTGCTCCTAGTTGCTATGGATAAAAAGGGGTTAATAGTAGGGAGAATTGTTACAATTATGGGGCATATTCACAAGGAGCTATCGCCGAATTAACGGCACTTTATCGCAGCCAAAGTCGTGATAAATTTACCTCCCCATTCACAAGCCGGTGTTAACAGCCCACAGCACCAGTTTACCCGCGATAGCAGCCGTAAAAAACATCGCCACAGAGGACCCCCGCAAATATCGCTAATGAGATGCAGAGTAGGAGTTCCCGTGCCAAAAGCCGAGACAACATCACACCTCAACATTCTCAACGACCAGCCACATCCGCGATAAAAACACAAAACAGGCGATAAGGTGCGTTAGCACCAGGAAATCTACACCTTCTCTGACCTGGTGTAAAGTTGGACGGCAGCCTGCAAACCAAAAGGGAGCACAGCCCAGGGCTACATCGGAAGGGCAACAGATGCCATGGAGCCACCCATCATGCGGGCCGGACATTCAAGAGGGCCACAACACCCACCGCCACCACCCCCAAGACCACCCCTCCCTGGCACCCCCCCGACCAAAGACATGCCACATCAGCCACACCTAAACATGTACAAAATATTCTGCTTGATGTCGCACAATCACAACTGGTGACATGCATGTGTCGTCACAGAAATGAGCAGCACACATTCACTTACGAAGCAACAAATTAAACTTTATTAAAATGAACACCGAAATGAAATGAAGACACATGGCCGCTCCCCTCAGGACAATACGTAGGTCACGGCCTATAAGACAAAAAACATGATGAGAAGGTGTGTCCTGCGCACATCAGAGGACAGAGAGAGAGCGAAGGAGAGAGAGAGGGAGGGAGAGAGGGAGAGAGAGAGAGAGGAACAGAGGGAGAGAGAGAGAGAGAGGAGGAGAGAGAGAGGAAGAGAGGGAGAGAGAGAGGAAGAGAGGGAGAGAGACAGAGAGTGCCGCCCCTGCGCACCCAGGCCACACTGCTCACCTGCTGCCACCGGTGTGTCTCCAACCACGTGCCGGTATGTATAGCAGGACACCAGGTCACACATCTGAGTCAGAGCCGTCAGCTGAAACAGAGTCCAGATATATGACTCCTTTGGTATGTAACACCTACGAAATGTATAACTCTAAACGGAGTATCGTTAATGGGAACAGTTGTTAATTATATTATTCCGTTCATAGATCATAGTGGATTCATTCCTCAAGGATTATCCGTCTAGGAATCCGAACTGTTTTACTTTACAGGTATTATTACTAAGAGGAGTGTTAAAGAGGTGTTCTTGTGCCTATTGTTTGATGTACTGGGTTCTCAACGTTATTGCTCTCATTGCAGGTCTCCCTCCCAGCTGTTCCCATCCTTCCCTTCCCCCACTTGATCACTCCATTAAGTCTGTTGTATAAATCAGACCTTGGGGCTATCAGGAGGTGGACCATATAAAGCAACATACGATCCCGAGGATTCAAGGCCTTGACTGAATAAACGGCCCACGAATTATAATCCTCCTGGTCGTAAGTTGAATATGGCTACCTTGGAGGATGTTATAGCCGCTTTAGCCTTGGTACAGGCCGAACTGACCGCCTCTAGGGCAGAAACAGCTGCCCTACAGGCTCAGGTAGAGAGGATACAACAAAACCCTTTCGATGCAGGTTTAGCGCATGCATCCCACGCAGCACCGGTGGTAGTGGAAATCCCTACACCCATTCCTTTAGCTACACCTGAAAGGTTTCATGGGGAGAGTAGCAAGGTGCAGGTGTTCCTTACACAAGTATTGCTACATTTTTCATGTAAAATCAAGGCCTTCAACACCAATCATGCTAGAGTAGCGTTTTTGATATCATATCTGGCAGGGGATGCAGCGCAATGGGCTGTACCTCTAGTTAAAAGGGATGATCCCTTACTATACGATTGGGATGCATTTATCAAGGAATTTGAGAGAACATTCAATCGCAGAGCAGCCACGCTATCAGCGGACCGAGATTTATTGGAGCTGAAGCAAGGGAACCGGGACCTAATCTCCTATCTGAACGATTTCCGAAGACTAGTTACAGAAACGGAATGGCCTGAGGCCAAACAAGCGACTATTTTCCACCAAGGACTAAGGGAGGAAATGAAAGACGTTTTGGCCCAGATCGATCCGCAACCTGCTTCATGTGAAGACCTAATAAGCCTGGTTTTATGGTTGGATCATCGTCTTAGTGAGCGAAAGGGAGAACACAAGAAGAAGGACAGATACACTAACTGTTTTGAGCCATCTCGGACATCTGATAGCAGCCACGCAACTAAGCAAGGATCTATGGAGATCGGAACGGTTCGTTCTTCTCTCACCACAGAAGAAAGAGACTATCAGCGAAAGAAAGGGTTGTGCATTTATTGCGGGAGGAAAGGGCATTTCATTAAAGAATGCACCTTGAGACCGAAGTATCCCCGGACGGACTATAAAAAGGTATCTACAGTTACATCTGGACCACAGACGTGAAACAAAAGAGCTTGAAGAAGGACGAAGGGATTACTTCGAGCCCAGAATACATCCCTTCACTGGAAGGCGACACAGTTAGTGGGAAAGATAATTTCTATTTGGAAATATACTTACCGATACATGAAGAATGGCGCCTCGTCCAGGCTATGTTAGATTCCGGCGCAACAGGTTGTTTCATGGACCAAGAGCAGGCGCTGACCTTGGGAATCACTCTACAGGAGAAAGAAACATCGGAGGCAGTTTTTGCGGTGGATGGAAGACGTCTTGACTAAGGACCCATCCGTTTTCAAACCAGTGCCTTGAACGTCTTGCATGGAGCGGACCACTTGGAGAGCCTGGTCTTTAACGTCATTCAAGCACCCCAATATGGAGTGATTCTAGGACCACCTTGGCTGAGACTACACAACCCTCAGGTAGATTGGGTGGAGAAAACCCTTCTGTTTACCTCAGATTATTGCCTAAATCATTGTACCCAACCTCGTAATAGCCCAGCTAAGGCATTGGCACTATGTCATCACATCGCCACCGCTGTAGAACACAGTGTAACGTTACCAGATGGCTACAAGGAATACGCGGAGGTGTTCAACGAAATAAAGGCAGAAGTACTCCCACCACATCGGCCCTACGACTGCCAGATAGACTTAGTACCTGGTGCCATCATACCAGCTGGGAGGGTGTACGCACTAACTGAACCCGAGAATGTCCATCTCCGCGCATACTTGGACAAGTATTTGGCGTTGGGATTAATACGCAACTCCAAGTCTCCTGCAGCTTCCCCTTTATTTTTTATACCCAAGGCTAATGGGGAGCTCCGCGCCTGTGTTGACTTTAGATCGTTGAACGCCATCACGGTCAAGAACACGTATCCGTTACCCCTGATCAACATCCTGTTGGAGCAGGTAAAAAAAGCTGTGATATACACCCGTCTGGATTTGAAAAGAGCGTACCACTTAGTTCGCATGCGCGACGGCGACAAGTGGAAGACGGCGTTTAAAACACGCTGCGGCCTTTACGAATACCTAGTAATGCCGTTCGGGTTATGTAACGCCCCCGCGGCGTTTCAATTCTTTCTTAATGATGTCTTGCGGGAGTATCTGGATCAGTTCGTGGTGGTGTACATAGATGACATCGTGATCTATTCGCCCAACCTAGGGATTCACACACAGCATGTACGTACCATCTTACAGACACTACAAGACCACCGTTTGTACTGTAAAATCAGCAAATGCGAGTTCAGTGTAACGACAGTCGAATTCCTCGGAGTCATGCTGACACCCTGGGGACAAGAAATGTCCGAACGAAAAATAACCGCCGTGAAGGATTGGCCTAAACCCCTGAACGTCCGAGATATCCAGTGCTTCCTGGGATTCACCAATTTCTACTGCCGGTTCATCGATCACTTCTCGAACCTGGCAGCACCCCTCACGCATTTATTGCGGAAGAAGACCATCTTTCAATGGACGGATGAAGCCCAAAAGGGTTTTGATGCCTTAAAAAATGATTTTCTGTCAGCCCCAGTGTTAGTGCATGCAGAACCTGATCGACCGCACATAGTCGAGGCAGACGCTTCTGACTCTGCTGTAGGCGCTGTACTCTCTCAACGCCATATAACAACTGGCCAGTTACACCCAGTGGCTTATATGTCAAGGACGCTCAATCCTGCTGAACGCAACTATACAATTGCCGAAAAGGAGCTGTTAGCCATTAAAGAGGCGTTTTTGGATTGGAGACATTTCCTGATGGGTGCCAAGCACGTGGTTACCGTGTTCACCGACCATCGCAACCTCCAATTCATGACGGCAGCTAGACATCTAACGCCACGTCAATTGCGATGGATGTTGTTCTTCGCGGAATTCAAGTTTTTGGTGACTTATCGTCCAGGAAGCGAGAACAAGAAAGCGGATGCCTTAACACGCCAAACGACTCCCGTATCTCCTGATGAAAGCCCTGAATATGCTATTATCAATCCTCAGATTCTGATATGTGCAACATATACAGATACCTTCCTTAGAAGTATTGCACATAACATCCTAACTGAGAAGTGGAAGGAATGGCTGGGGAAGAACAAGGACTGGAAGGTAACAAAAGGTCTACCGGTATGAGGGAACCAGCTTTTGCTACCTATCTGTTCACTGCGGAAACAGGTATTCAAATGGTGTCACACCTTACCCAGTGCGGGGCACAATGGCACAGAAAAGACCCTGGAAAGAGTGCTGCGTCAGTTTTGGTGGCCTACCATCAAAAAGGATATCACCACTTGGGTAAACGAATGTGTGACCTGCAGCCAAATGAAAACCACGCATGCTCGACAGGCTGGATTACTACAACCACTTCCTACTCCAGAACAACCCTGGGAGAACATATCAGTAGACTTTGTGGTAGGGATGCCTCCTGACAAGGGACATACTGTCATTCTGGTAGTCGTGGACTACCTAACAAAGATGGCCCATTTCATTGCCTGCAAGCAGGTTCCTACAGCAGGTCTGTTAGCCCATTTACTGTTGGTACACGTAGTACGATTACATGGGTTACCTAGGGTCATAGTTTCCGACCGTGGTCCACAGTTCACAGCTAACTTTTGGAGGGTATGGTGTTCGGCCTTACGTATTTCTTCCAACACGTCCACTAGCTTCCACCCTCAAACAGACGGCCAGACAGAAAGGGTAAACCAAACCCTAAAGCAGTACCTTAGGTGTTATGTTGACATCTCTTCGGAGGCCTGGGTAGACAGTTTATGGTTGGCAGAAATAGCGTATAATAGCGCTACCCATACTTCTACTAAGCACACTCCTTTCTACTGCACGTATGGGTTTCATCCTAGTTTTACCCCCTTTCTGAACCCTTTACATCCTAGACAAATTCCCAAGGTACACGAAAGAATAGCACATATCCAGAACACTTTGAAGGAGGCACAGAAAGGCTTGAGAGAAGCTAAGACCCGGTACAAGACATACGCCGACAAACACAGACGCCCAGGGTCGGTGTATAAGAAAGGCGATTATGTATGGTTATCAACAAAAAACATCAGATTTAAGAGATATAGCGTCTTTAATCCCAAGTACATCGGCCCCTATAGAATTGTCAAACTTATAAATCCTGTGGTGGTAAAGCTAGCCTTGCCCTCCAATCTGAGAATCCATCCTGCTTTCCATATCTCACTTCTTAAACCATCCCATTCAGTGGTTAGGAAAGGTCCGGTGCCAGTTCTGGTGAACAACGAGGTGGAACATGAGGTGAGGGGTATCCTAGATTCTAAAATCTATCGAACAAGATTGTGGTATCTGGTAGCCTGGAAGGGGTACAGGAACGAGGAGAACTCCTGGGAACCAGCCACAGGAGTTCATGCCCCTCGTTTCACAACCCAGTTTCATAAACGCTTCCCTGGGAAGCCATGTCTCTGCCAGTGTTCTTCAGGAGAGGGATGTACTGTCGCGTCACATCGCGGCGGCATCCGGAGAACACTGTAGAGACTTGCGGTTCTTGCGTATACCGGCTGGAACCTGGAGGAACCTCAACTCCCATGATTCCTTGGGTGATTGCCGCTGATGACATAGCTACGTTCACGGAAACTTGGGATTTAATCGCTTCCGGAGCACCGGTCGGATGCCATTTATTCCATGCTTGGAGCTGACTTGGTGACAAGAGGAGGTCCGGTAAGGGTGCTTCTAGCACCACCATTTCCCTGTCCTTTTGTTGTTGAGATTGAGCTCATTCTGCAGTTAGCCGACTTTTACTGAAGTTGGTCCCGGCTGCTGTTTTACCCCGTTGGTTGAGCCATAGAACTGGCTCTTGCGGGGTTAAACGAGCAGCGACTTTGTGCTTTAATCGTCCTGCATTTCTGCCACACTGGCTGTAACAATTTGCACTACCGCTGACTATTCCTACGAGTAACGGCAATGCGCGTTGGTTAAGCGGCTGCCATTACAGTCTGTACATCCCGACTCCCTGTTCTCTCGTGTTGGAGAGTTGGGAAGCCAGCTCATGCCGAGAGAACGTTCACAGCAGGCAAAACGCTGACGCAATACGTACAGTTGATCATAGCTGAATTAAGCATTGTTTCCCAAGGAGCGATTGGGTTACCATAATTCCTTTGTGACACGTTGTGCTTAGAACATTTCTGTTTGGAAGCTACTGCCATTAGTTGCTTACTAACTTTGGTGTGCTGTGTGTACCTTGAAAACCAGAACTACATGTATGCGCAACTTTGTGGTTAATTGATTCACGTGAGGCCCCAAGAGGGATTGGAGCCTGAACTTTGGATCCATTTGAATGAAGTTTCCTTTGGGTTAACCAACCCGTATGCACCCATTTAACCTTGCTGTTGTCTTGGTCTGTTTATTTGTGTATCCCACAGCAGGGGTTGTTCGAGCACATCCAGAAGGCAGCTCTGCACCCCTGTTACCGCCACTATATGACTCCTTTGGTATGTAACACCTACGAAATGTATAACTCTAAACGGAGTATCTTTAATGGGAACAGTTGTTAATTATATTAGATCTAAAAAACCTAACCAAGGGAATGGGATTCCGCTAAATGCGCGAAAATAAGGCTCCTGTCCTAAGAAAAGAAAAATTATTTTCTTGAGTCCCCTCACTCACCCAGGGTTGCCCCTAGGTGACATGCTTCATCATTGGGGCCATCCCAAACAACTGCTGTTCGGGGCGTGCTGCGACTTGCGGAACTACGTAGGAGCACTTTTTGAAAAAATGTATAGTGCAGTGTTGGTGGAGTGGTGGGAGTGATGTTAAAAATACCTAGCTAGTGAGCTAATATTTTATTCTTGCTCCTAGTTGCTATGGATAAAATGGGGTTAATAGTAGGGAGAATTGTTACAATTATGGGGCATATTCACAAGGAGCTATCGCCGAATTAACGGAACTTTATCGCAGCCAAAGTCGTGATAAATTTACCTCCCCATTCACAAGCCGGTGTTAACAGCCCACAGCACCAGTTTACCCGCGATAGCAGCCGCAAAAAACATCGCCACAGAGGACCCCCGCAAATATCGCTAATGAGATGCAGAGTAGGCGTTCCCGTGCCAAAAGCCGAGACAACATCACAACTCAACATTCTCAACGACCAGCCACATCCGCGATAAAAACACAAAACAGGCGATAAGGCGCGTTAGCACCAGGAAATCTACACCTGCTCTGACCTGGTGTAAAGTCGGACGGCAGCCTGCAAACCAAAAGGGAGCACAGCCCAGAGCTACATCGGAAGGGCAACAGATGCCATGGAGCCACCCATCATGCGGCCCGGACACCCAAGAGGGCCACAACACCCACCGCCACCACCACCAGGACCACCCCTCCCTGGCACCCCCCCGACCAAAGACATGCCACATCAGCCACACCTAAATAGAGAGAGCGAAGGAGAGAGAGAGGAAGAGAGGGAGGGAGAGAGAGAGGAAGAGAGGGAGGGAGAGAGAGAGAAAGAGAGGGAGAGAGAGAGGAAGAGAGGGAGAGAGAGAGAGAGAGAGAGAGAGAGAGAGAAGAGGAGAGAGAGAGGAAGAGAGAGAGAGAGAGAGTGCCGCCCCTGCGCACCCAGGCCACACTGCTCACCTGCTGCCACCGGTGTGTCTCCAACCACGTGCCGGTATGTATAGCAGGACCTATGTTCCCTTTAAGCTGTGCGCTTGTGCGCCCGCGCACCGTACTTTTTGCAGGCGCGCAGGGCCGCTGCTGGAGCACGCATCAAGAGATAGACTTCCCGAGCTTTTTAAATCATTGAAGCTGAAGGAAGCTTTCTCTTGGCGCACGCTGTCACAGGAGCAGTACACCTGCTCTTCCATAGCTGTTCTGATGGGGCTTCTGGAAGGGGAAAGTATGACTTCAGAGTCAGGCGGCTGTTACCAATGCCGTCTGTTGTCATGAAGTGCATTCTTATGTAGATGCACTTAGATCTTTAGCAGGCCTTTCAAACTCGATTCCTTGTGGCTTCTGCGGCCTTATGGCCAGAGCTGCTAACTTTGGAGCTGATGAACCAAGGTGGGGATACTCTGCAGCGCTCAACATCCTGTGATTCTGGGCAGATCACTTAATGTTCCCAGGTTTACAAAAACAATGTAACCTGTGGTCATGTAGAATGTTCCAATGCCTCGCCCTAAATAAAATCAGCAGAAAATGCAGAATGCGGTAAAATCAAAGCATTGGCATAAAAGAGTAAAGACAAATAGATGCAAGTTTAGTGGCTTATTTGTACAAAGTAAAACCTGCTAAAACATAACTTCCCTGCTTGTGTGATCTTAGGCAAATATTTTATTTGACCAAAACTCAATTTTCTTCATTTTGTATACGAAAGCACTTTGAAATATGTGAGTTCAGAATACCAGTTGTACAAAAACCTATTGTGTGTGATTTAATAGACTATAATGTTGCTCTTTAACAATCTGGGCCACCTACAGGGTTTACATCACAACTGTCTTGCCTATTAGTTCACTAGTGGTTCATGTTTAAAAACTCTGGGCCTCATTTACAATATTTCGACGCACGGCAGCGCGGCACGCCTTCCTGCTGCGCTACCATAGGTCAAAACAAAAGGGCAGGAATGCACCGTATCTACAAGACACAGCGCATTCCTGTCCTTTTCCCCTGCATTGGCGCACAATGGGCTGCCATGCGCCAACGCACGCACCGTTGCGCCACGGTCCAAGGGTGTCTGCGTTGTAGGGGTGATTGTTTTTGTGCAGGAAGGAAA
Organism: Calotriton arnoldi; assembly: GCA_963921515.1. Taxonomy (NCBI): domain Eukaryota; kingdom Metazoa; phylum Chordata; class Amphibia; order Caudata; family Salamandridae; genus Calotriton; species Calotriton arnoldi. The sequence continues at coordinate 320,002 of CAWUFW010004769.1, forward strand.
TCCTTCCTGCACAAAAACAATCACGAAAGGTGTTTTTCGCTTCCTAAATGTACTGCAGAATGCAGCACATATAGAAAAAGGAAATACAAGGAGAAATAAAGGTATTTCTCCACGTTGCACCTCCCTTATGCCTTCCTTGGGGAGGCATAGGAATGTTATTTTATTTGTGCAAATTGTCCTCACCTCATCCCAAAGCTTGAAACCGGTCCTTCTTGGTAAATAGGACCATGCAACCTAGCACTACCGAATGTGCTTTAGCTCATCTACTGATTGAACCGACCATATGCATGAACTCCTATACCCACCCTCACTAATGATCAATCAATCAATCAATCAGGGGTTTATAAAGCGCGCTACTCACCCGTGAGGGTCTCAAGGCGCTGGGGGGGGGGGGGTGAGGGGGGAGGCAGCCCCGGATCAGTCGAAGAGCCAGGTCTTGAGGTCCTTCCTGAACGTGTGCAGGGTCGGGGAGCGTCTGATGTTCACAGGGAGCTCATTCCAGGTCTTGGCTGCGATGTAGGAGAAGGCTCTCCCGCCCGTTCTGTTTTTGCGGATGCGGGGGACCTCTGCCAGGACAAGGTCGGCGGAGCGGAGGTTCCTCTTGGGTGCGTGGAAGGAGATTCTCTTGTTGAGGTATTTGGGTCCGATGTTGAGGGATTTGTAGGCGTGGGTGAGGAGTTTGAAGGTGACCCTCTTCTCGACGGGGAGCCAGTGGAGGTCTCGTAGGTGTTGGGTCATGTGTTCGTGACGCGGTGTTCCGAGGACGAGTCTGGCTGCGGTGTTCTGGATGGTTTGGAGTTTGTGTAGAAGAGTTCTGTTGATTCCGGCGTATAGTGCGTTGCCGTAGTCCAGTCTGCTGGCTATTATCGCGTGGGTGACGGTCCTTCAGCAGTCGGGGGGGATCCATTTGAAGGTCTTGCGGAGGATGCGCAAGCAGTTGAAACTGGTGGAGGCAACGGCGTTGATCTGGCAGTTCATGGAGAGGGAGGAGTCGAGGATTATGCCGAGGTTTCGTGCGTGGTCTGTAGGGGTGGGTGGATTCCCGAGGGCGGAGGGCCACCAGGTGTTGTCCCAGGCGGAGGTGCAGGGTCCGAGGATGAGGACCTTGGTTTTCTCTGAGTTGAGCTTCAAGCAGCTGTCTTTCATCCAGGCTGCGACATTCTTCATTCCTTCCTGGAAGCAGAGTCTGGTGTCTTCGGGATTCTTTGTGAGTGAGAGGATGAGCTGGGTGTCGTCGGCGTAGGATACAATGCTGAGCCCATGCTGTCTGACGATGGCGGCGAGGGGGGCCAAGTAGATGTTGAAGAGTGTGGGGCTGAGCGATGATCCTTGGGGTACTCCGTAGTTGATATCGGTGGGTTCGGAGAGGAAGGGAGAGAGTCTGATCCTCTGGGTTCTACCGCAGAGAAAGGATTGGATCCAGTCGAGGGCGGCTCCTCGTATCCCCGCGTCGTGAAGTCTGGCTGCGAGCGTGCGATGTGAGACGGTGTCGAAGGCTGCGGAGAGGTCTAGGAGGATGAGGGCCGCAGTGTGTCCCTGGTCGAGCAGCATGCGGATGTCGTCAGTGGCGGCGAGGAGGGCGGTCTCGGTACTGTGGTTGCTGCGGAATCCCGACTGGGAGGCATCTAGGATTGAGTTCTCTTCGATGAAGGCGGTCAGCTGGGCGTTTACGAGTCTTTTCAATCCACCTCAAAGACACTAGAGTGGGCATGGAGACATGGAATGGTCTCCTTGAGAGAATTAGACTAAACCCTTTACAAAAATAACCACTGGATTAACCACTTACCTTGGCTCCTGAGCAAAGTGCAGATTGGCATAAAGCACCTCAACACCTTGTTAGGACTAGTAAGTGCTATATAAATGTAATTGTAATACAATACTCAATAAATGATCTGTTAACTTTCCGTAGTGTCTACTCCTGGCCCTTCCATCCCCTATCGACTTATTAATGCATGTCAGCTGAAGGGCTAAGAGTCAGACGAGGGGTCAGCCCTGAGGTGTCATCTTGGGTTAAAGGGTGAGTGATCACACTTCTGAAAAAATACCACTGATTCTGGTAGCACACTCGCTTGGTTAGTGAGCTGTCACATTTCTTTGATGCACATGGCCTTGATTGCAGTGCACAGAGACCATTCACTGCCGCACACAGGGGAAAAAAGTTAGAGGGAACATTGAGCAGGACACGAGGTCACACATCTGAGTCAGAGCTGTCAGCTGAAACAGAGTCCAAATACATGACTGGCACAGTACACACGCTTGCACAAGACAACATCGCCTGCCCGCCCATGCACACCCAGGCAGAGGCACCCCAACCCCTCCTGCCGCTCATCGGAGCATGCCTGCCCATGCACACCCAGGCCTCAATGCTCACCTTCCGCCACCGGCGCGTAGACAGGAGGTCCCACCACGTGCCGCTGCAAGCCACAAGCCCGGGGCCCGCGGACATGGCACCCTCCACATCATGCAGCCCCGCTCCCCAGGCCACCAGGTCTCACGTTTGGTGCTGGGTCTTGATTACTCCATGGCATAGGACATACCAGTGCACCCGGCACCATCGCAGGCTGCACACCCGCTCAGCCCAATGGGTGCCACCAACTCTGGGATCCCGGAAGCGACGCCACGTGGCGGTAGGCCCGCACTGCCCGCTGGCTCTGGCCTACACTGCGGTCCAGCAGGGCACACAAAACCTGAGCTGTCCGGACCGCCGGGACGGGGCATCATCGCAGGCCGCACACCCGCTCAGCAGCTTAAGGTGCCACTGACTCAGTGCACCCAAAGTCACCGTCCCGTGGCGGGATGCCTGTGCCGTCCGCAAGGCCCCGTGTGCCACTAACCCTGTGCAACCCCAGTCTGCGCCACGTGGTGGTAGGCCCATGCCGTCCACAAGGCCTCGTGTGCCACTAACCCTGTGCGCAAAAACTCATGGGCCCTTAATGATTGAGAACCGTGGAGCGTCCGTCATCCAGTCACCAGTGACAGAGGGGAATGTGACGTCGTCGGCCCCTTATGTTGGCGGAGTCACATGGCCTGTGACGCCTGTGCCGGATGGGTGTGGTGTGCGTGCAAACCTGCCCTCAGGGAGTGGCTGTGACATGCTGACAACTAGACCAGTGACCTGCACACCACCAGCAAGTACCCCTGCGACGGGTAGCAATGAGGGCCCCCCCTCGGAGCGTTAGCGGAGTGGTCTGGCCTGCCGTATGCCGGACCAGCGCTGGGCTTGCAACAATGACTCGTGGGCTCTGGGCGTGGTTCAGTCCATGTCCGGACAAGGAAGTGACTGATGCGTGTGTCCCTGTTGTAGTGTTCACAGGACCCGGTACACAAAATGCAATGTAGCACCCTCTGACTGGCATCCCACAGGATGAACATCATTGACGCAAGGGAAGTCACTGTCCCTACATTCATCCACACATGAATGATGAAAGACATGACACAGCAGTGCGTCACTGGATGTTTATTGCACATCCAGTGCAGTTATGCAGCTGGAGCGGTACAGGGCAATGCCGAGCACACTACACAATATGGGCACGTGGAGGGCCAGCCAGAGTCCATCCGGGGATGACATGTACTGCGGAAGAGGAAGGGTACAGTCCGCAGTCTGGTCGCCGTGTCATTGGTCATCAAACAGGATGTGGCAGTCCATGTCGCTGTCCAAGGTGAGTGAATCGGAGTGTATCGGGGGTCAGTGGAAGGTCATGAGGCCATGTGCGGGACCAAGCAGAAACAGGCCAGGTGGCGGAAATGTATGCTAGTGGCTCCTTCTGAGAGCCAACCCATCCACGTCCTCATCCTCTGATGTGTGCTCTGCCCCACCTGTGGGTGTTGCAGTACCGGCTGCGGCACTGTGTGCCACTGACACATCAGGGGCCGGAGGAGGATTGTCGGCCGCACAGTGTGGCAGTGACACATCAGGGGCCTGAGTGGATACGCCTGCCACACTGGGAGGCACTGACACACCAGGGGGCGGAGATGTGGGTGGTGTGGGGGCAGCCGCATTCATCAGCGACACGCCTTGTGGCAGCAATGCCATGATGAAGTGCTGCAGGGCCTGGTAGATCCCTGCTACATTTCGATGGTGTGCAGCGGTGGCTGCCATCCTTTCCGCCTCCATCCGCACCATGTCCTCCATGAGCCTCCGCATGTGTGCTAGCTCACGGCTGGCATCGCTGGAGCCACTCTGAGCGGACAGGTGTTCTTCTCTCTGCGTCATGACTCCAGCGATGTCAGTCAGGGCTGGTTGAAGACCATGGGGCGGACGTAGACACCCATGGATGGCGTCCAGTTTGGTAGCCATGAGCTCGAACCCCACCCGCACCTGCTCAGCCGTCTCCCTCTGGCCCTCCAGCACACGGCGTTGGAAGGCCATGTGTTGTTCCTGGGGGTCTTGGGAGAGTGCTGGGGCTGTGGGTGCCTCCTGCTGGGTGGTTTGGGTGGTGGGTGGGGTCTCATCTATGTGGCTGGGCTGCCCTGATCCTGGAGGTGAGTGGCGGATGAGGTCAATGATGTCTTGGATGGTTTGGGTGTCGAGGCTGGTGTTGTCCTCCTCGTCATCAGTGAAGAGGGGCTGGGACTGCTCTGCAGGAGGTGTCGGAGGTGGCCCTGCAATGTGAAGGGGAGATGGTGTATTACAATGTGTCCGCATGTAAGTAGCCGCATGGTACATGCTCACATTCAGACAGCATGGCATTGTACATTGTGACAGTCTGTTGGTCTGGGCGAGGACCCAGGGTCATTGTGGGTGTGCACTGTGCCCTGCTTGCTTGTGCATGTGTGCCATTGTGGCCATCTCCACCCGTCCCCCAGTACCTGGTGGTCACTCACCCTGTTGCAGTTGTGTTGTGTCCTGTCGAGCAGTGTCCGGTCCCCCGACTCCAGCCACAGTCTCCACACTGATGACTGTCGACACCAGCTCCTCCATGTCATCCAGCTCCAGCTGTGGCGCTGGGCCCCCACCTCCGGTCTGCGTTGCTGCCTTCTGGTTGGCGGTGAGTTTCTCCTTGGTCTTCCGCTTGATGTCATTTCATCGCCTCTTGACCTCGTCCATTGTCCGCTTGTGCTCTCCGACGGCATTCACCTTGTCGACGATGTCCCGCCATATACGTTTTACCCCAGACATTGCCACTGATCCGACTAACATGTCGATACCAGCACATTTGGCTGACGGAAACATCCCTTTGCGATGGCCCCCCCTTTCTTCACCACAGTAAATTGACAACACGCACGGTCCAGATGCATTTGGCACACACGTCCGAGTACGTGGTTTTCCGCAGCTCCCCCGGATTTGCTCTACATTCCGGTTTTTCCATAGTTCGAACAAACCGCACAACTACCCGTCTTTAATAACTATTAAGGGACAGGACGAAGGAATCCTTCCAAGATGGCCCGAGTGTTTTGCCATAAACAACGGCCCGTTTAATTTTTGCGGGAACTTTAACGGTCTAGTCAAACATTGTTTGCGAGCATGACTGGGCTTTTCCCTTGCCTATAAAAACACACCGGGATACGGACACGCTAAGATGCGGTCCACTTGGGTACCTATAGGTGTTATCAGATGGAGGTGTGCTGTGACAAAGTAAGTCCTTTTTCCTCAACAGGTTTCCCGGTCTTTTGAAAAGCACAATCTGTGTCTCCCACCCACGTTTTTGTGCAGGCTCAGTAACATGCTTTCGCAGCAGCCTTCTAATTTTCCTTCTTTCTGCTAACAGCTAACTACAACGCTCTGTATCTCTCTAGGGTGTGACTACCAGCCCCTCTACCCTTGCAGACCATGAGGCATAGTATTGCCAAAACATAAGTATGTTCCAGGTTTTGTGAGAACATTGTGTTTACATGTTGTATGTTATGTGGTGTCTTTTTTCTTCACAAGTGTTTTTTAATAACAAATTTTCTGCATTTAAACCACGCTTGCTCACAAAGGAGATATCTGATGTGTTTTAGTATGTCACATTAGATTCAAACACTAATAAACCATTACTTTTAAGGGCACCTACACCAACTATAGAGGAGCACATAGACGGGATTACCGCATTTGATATGGACCTGCCCACGTGAGAGGTTGGCAGGCATTATGTGCTAATTTTCTATTCTGTTTTATGTCCCTGAACAGTTACTACGAGTCAAAAAATTAAACCGTATGTATAGTAAATTGGGTGCTCACACATTAGGTGTGCATTCTTCTTCTTTTACTTTATTAAAGGTTTTCACAGGAGTGGCACGCATGGGGCTGGTCCCCTTGTGGTCCTGAAGAAGAGGTTTAGGGGATACCTCGAAACATGTCGACCGAATATTAGGGACTGTATACACATAATTGTAACAATTCTCCCTACTATTAACCCCTTTTTATCCATACCAACTAGGAGCAAGAATAAAATATTAGCTCACTAGCTAGGTATTTTTAACATCACTCCCACCACTCCACCAACACTGCACTACACATTTTTTCAAAAAGTGCTCCTACTTAGTTCCGCAAGGCGCAGCACGCCTCGAACAGCAGCTGTTTGCGATGGCCCCAATGATGAAGCATATCACCTAGGGGCAACCCTGTGTGAGTGAGGGGACTCAAGAAAATAATTTTTCTTTTCTTAGGACAGGGGCCTTTTTTTCACGCATTTAGCGGAATCCCCATTCCCTTGGTTAGGTTTTTTAGATCTGACATTTACAGATTTGTTTTTTAACCATATGTACCTCGGAGGGTGAACCTAACCTTTACCTCCGTCTCCCCCCGTATTTGATAGTTAATTATATTATTCCGTTCATAGATCATAGTGGATTCATTCCTCAAGGATTATCCGTCTAGGAATCCTAACTGTTTTACTTTACAGGTATTATTACTAAGAGGAGTGTTAAAGAGGTGTTCTTGTGCCTATTGTTTGATGTACTGGGTTCTCAACGTTATTGCTCTCGTTGCAGGTCTCCCTCCCAGCTGTTCCCATCCTTCCCTTCCCCCACTTGATCACTCCATTAAGTCTGTTGTATAAATCAGACCTTGGGGCTATCAGGAGGTGGACCATATAAAGCAACATACGATCCCGAGGATTCAAGGCCTTGACTGAATAAACGACCCACGAATTATAATCCTCCTGGTCGTAAGTTGACAGTGAGGCTTTCATTTGGGCTGGTGTCTGCGGCCTCCGTTATTTAACGGGTTTTGGAAAAAGTGATAAGTGGTATTGATGGGGTGTGCATCTACCAGGATGGCCTCTTAGTTTTTGGTAGGGATGAGACAGAGCACAACAAGCGTCTCAGAGAGGTTTTGCAAAGATTAAGTGACTATAATCTTACTGTCAAATTGGAAAAATACAAAATCCGCACTGATACCATTAACTATCTTGGCCATAATATCACCGGAGAGGGTATCAAACCAAAGGCTGAATTGCTTTCCACTATTCACTAAAATAAGTTCTCCTTCATCCAAAAGTGAGTTGATGATGTATTTGGGAATGGTGGAATATTATAGTAAGTTTGTTAAGAATTTTGCTGATCTTAGAATGCACATAAAAAGGCTCTTGAGGAAAGGTGTGGAATTTGTGTGGGATAGTGATTGTGAGAATGAATTTCGTGCAATAAAGGAAAAACGTGCTAGTGCGCCAAAAATTGAAGAACTTTGAACCCAAATCAAGGCCGATCATAACCACTGATGCCAATGAGAAATGACTGGGTGCTGTCCTGCAACAGCATGGTTCTGATGGTATGAGCACTATCTTGTTCCTCTCAAGGAGCTTAAAGGATGCTGAGTCAAGATATTCCTTGGTAGAGAGAGAAGCTCTTGATGTTTTTGGACAATCAGGAAATTGAAAAAGTTTGTATGGGGTATCCAGTTTGAGATTAGAACCGATGGAGGAAATTTTCAATAAAAAATGTCTTGACCTGGTTCCTGGGCGGAATACGAAATGGGTCATTGCCTTGCAAGAGTACAGTTTTACTGTAAAGTATATTCCAGGTGTGAAGAATGGGGTAGCAGATACTCTTTCAAGACTTTTTGATGAAGAGGATTATGACATGGTGGAGAGTGACTTCTTTGAGGATGAGTCGGAATGGGTGTGTTTTTTGGAGAGTAATGCAGTGTCTGAGCAGAGATGGTGAGATGAGTTGAGTGCTGACGGAGTGCTGGTTGAGGTTATGTCTCTTGTTCAGATGGGTGGTATAACAAGAGGCAAGGTTCAGATGCTTCTGAGCCTTTCTGGAGTGTGAGTGAGGAACTCAGTGTCTCTAAAGACTTATTATTTTGGGGCACGAGGTTAATTTCTCCATGTAATCTAAGAAAGGAATTGATTGATGCAGCACACGAGACACATCAGGGCATCACGAAGACCAGGGAAAGGTTGAGGATATCTTATTGGTGGCCTGGAATGGATAAACAGGTGGAGAGAGTTGTACGTGATGTTATCCTTGTGCGTTGAGTATTAAGTCCAAGAGTCCAAGAGTGCAACCTATGGTTATAAGGGAGCGTCCCACTTGGGAGGATGTTGCATTGGATATTCTGGGACCCATTTATGGGGAAGGACAGCTGACGTACATAGTTGTGGTGATAGACGCTTTCTCACATTGGCCAGTGTTTTTCTTCACTACTTCTATAGAAACCAAACAAATGTATCAGATTTCTGGAATAACTAATATACAGAGAAGGGATTCCAGAGACAATTCTAACTGACAATGGTGTGCAACTGGTTTCTGAGGAGATGGAAGAAGTTTTAAAGAAAAGGGGAATTCGGCATAACAAATGTGCACTTTATTACCCAGAGGCCAATGGGATGGTTGAAAGGTTGAATAGGGTGCTCAAGGAGACTATAAGCTTGGCCAAGCTCAATTCTGTGAGCTGGAAGAAAGAGGTGCTCAAATGGGTGGAAATGTACAGGTTCACACCTCACAGTACTACTGGGAGCACTCCTTTTGAACTTTTTTGTGGAAGGTTGCAGAGCACATCGGTTGACCCACCATGGGTTAGCAATTATGAGATCTTGCAAGGTAAGGCGTGTGGTGAGAGTAAAGCACGAGCTAAGGAGCAGATGAAGGTAGAGAGAATACAAGTTTATTTTGACAACAAGAAGGCAGCGAGGAAAACGGAAGTGGGGTTGGAGATTTGGTGATGATAAAACGTCCTGTTATGTTTGGTTCTGGTCCCAAATTCTCCAAGCCTATGTGTGTTGTAAAGATCTTTAACAATGTCGTTAAAACTCAAGATTTTCACATCTGGAATCTCAACAGAATTGTGGTTTTCAAGAGGAATGCTGACCCACTTGGCAATTTAAATGGGAGAAATGGATCTGGGGTTGGAGGTGAGGAAGAAATTAAAAGAGATGCTGTAGTTAGAAAATCTAAGAGGGTTGTAAAATGACCTACTTTTCTAGAGGACTATGTGTAAATTTATTTTGTGTTCTATTGGATATATTTAAATTTAAGCCATTCTTGTAAATAGTTTTTTTTGGTGTGTTTGAGGAAGGGAGGTGTGTGGTACCTGTGCTTGTTCACTGTGGCATTGAACATCTCCTAATGGAACACTTTACAGGTCATGGAGTACTTGTATGGAACATACATATGTCATAATATGTGGATGTGTCATGGAATGTAGGGGTTGTCAGTTACTCCAGCTTTGGTGGATAATGGATCGGATCTTCTGAGGAATAAACACCGTTTGAAACTGCCACTGTATCCTGATTTTCATTGTACATGATGCTACACACAGGGACATGCAAGTGCACAAGTAACTTAGTGAACTAAAAAGAACATCTCTCAACTTTTAAGCACAAACCAGCATGCTTTATAGGACACCTACAGCATCTCTAACATGTGATTTGTGCATACTGAAACTTGGATTTAAGACTTCACAAACAGCTTTTACATGGCAAATCAAGCTACAAGTGAAAGTGCACACACAATACCTGTACTACCTAGCATCATCTATGTTTGAAAGAGTATTTCTCTACATGAATGAGGAGGTTGTGTCAGTACTTGTCAGCATTTCTGAGAAATTGTAGGAGTACACCTGTAGCAGTGACATGAGACATTTAAGTAAATGTGCCAGTATGTGACTGTCTATTTTAGTATCTCTATGACTCTCAAAATATCTCTGTAAGTGTCTATAAACACACACCTCAGTACCTGTGTTACGGAAAAGAGAGCAATATAGATGTGACCACTACTATGTTTGAATCTGCTACATGCATAAGTAGTTTCTAGGTAAGTGACTGAATGTATATGTGCTTCTGTAGCTGTCTGACAAAGCAGTGTAACAGAACTACAACACCCAGAATTCAAAGAAAAACACTCTTTGAGAACAGCACATCATATATACACATGTAAATATTTCACCATCTTCTAATGCCTTGCTAAGTAAAAGTTTAACTCTTAATCTACAGTTATTTTACTTCCAATTCCACCATGTAGTAAGCAGCAAATGTGCAACATACTAATTCAAAGCAACAGATTGTGAACCAACTTCTCAGGCACCTAGTCTGCAAATCAGAGAAACTGTCACATTCTCATAAACTCATAAAGCATCTGATTCCCCTGTTATTAAACATACAAAGCCACTCACAAAACCACTGATACATTACCTCATATAGTTCCAATATTTTCTCAAAAATATTTGATACTCTCTTATAACATTCTCACTTACACATATACCTTTTCAATAATTTTTCTCCAAATTAAATGTAATTCACACACCTGAAAATTGAGTTTGCTGATCAAATATTATTTTTGGGTCTTATCAGATAGATACAATACTGTCCGGAGATGTGAAAACTGAGCAAAAAGAATGGCATACCACTCTCACACAAAGCAACCATTAATGGCAGCATTTTCAACATTACACCCCCTGATAGTGCGGAAGACAGCAAATAAAAACATATCTTTCATTTTTTTTTTTTACTCCATTCCTGAATGGTTAGTATGTGTTAACCCTTTTATATACTTTTATAAAGAAGCACAATATGTGTGGGTGTTTTGCACACTTCTGACATTGGGCTATACTTGGGCTACATTTGGGTGATATTTCTGCTGCATTTGGGCTCTTTTCTCTCTGGTGGCCATCTTGGGAGACTCATTTGTTATGAAGCTCCCGAATCTCCTCATTTACTGCAGTATCTTCAGTAGAAAATGCTTTCAGTTTTCCACTTCTATTCCATCAAGATGGAGGTCAGATGTGCCACACGTTTGGCATAAATTCAGAATGTTAGCACTCTAGAACACTATAGTAAACTACTGATCACCACGGAGTTAACTGGCAGTCTGCTGCTTGTGTTGAAAGCGCATGTTTCAGTCTACATATAAGAATGTTTTAATGAAATAGAAGAGGAAGATATTTGAGAACTCACTTAAAATGTGCCTAATTTTTCGTTCTACAACACTAACCATAATTTCTATGACAAAATGAACCCCCTCATTGTGTTTCTTTCTAAATTAAATGTTTTAAGTTTTACCAGTTTGATTCAATCATAATGGCTTCAGGTGTACCACACTTTTTTCATAAGTAAGACTGTTAGCGCTTTAGTTGTTCTTTAGAACACGCTAGGAGGCTGCAGTTGAACACACAGGAATCAACTGACGGGCTGCTCCTGTTGGAAGTACGTTTTACTGAGAATGTCAGACTTCATTCTCATATATCTGAGAAACACAGTGTGAATTTACAGAAAATATGCTCCCATTTTAGCTTCTGGAGCATCTTCTATAACCTCTATGGGAAAATCATGAGAATACTATTTTCTCTCAAACATGAATGATGTACTCCCAGCAGAAGGCTTTTTCACAGGGTGAATTTAACTTAGAGCACACCACAATTCTTAAACTTAGTATGGTACCATCAACAAACTTGGATTGGGCCAGTCACAACAGTTTGTGCTCTGATCTGTGCATTAGCTTTTACATGGTGAAGCGCAAACCTAATTGGGAATGTGTTGACAGACCACTAGCAGCGTATCCCATTCATTTACTGGTGATACACACACCGCATAGTCAAATTCAAGTCATTAGTGGTTGCAAGGTGACACCCGCACCTCAGAGAAAGCATGTTACCAAGGAATAAGCAGCACACTCTACACACTTGTTCTGCCAATCTCCGAGTGACTATTTGATTTGTCTGCATTTATTCTAAGGTTATTTTGCCATGACTACAATGAATCTTCCCAGACCACAACCCTTTATGGTGAAGGATGATGAGGTAAATTATTTGACATGGGAAGAATGGAAAGATTATTTTATTAATTACATTGACACATTTGAAAGTGATTAAATGACACTGGGCAGGAAGAAAAAAATACTTCTACATTGCCTTGGGCCTGGGTGTCTCAGAGTGTACAATCTTATGGAGATAAAAACCCATTATGGAGATGAAGGGAATGTTTTCCCACAGGCATTAGATGATGTGGATGCATTTTTTGCCCCTACATTGAGTAAGGCTATTGACCGTTACAACTTCTACCATCGGAAACAGGGTCCTAATGAAAAGATAGAGGACTATATAGTTGCTTTAAGGAAATTAGCTTTGTCTTGCAAATTTGGTGTGATAGAGGATGAATTGGTGCGTCATCAGGTTACTATGCACTGCAATAACCCTAATCTGCATAATAAATTGTGGGTCCATGGTGAGTCTAGTCTCCAAGAGGTCACATGTATTCTCAGCAAGTCTGAGCTTACCTCTAGATGCGCCAAAGCTGTAGTGTCTACTAGTAAAAAAGAAGGAGGCGATAATGTGGTTGAAATTGTTAAAAAGAAAATGTATCAGAAAAGTAACCAAGATAGTTTTAAGAAAGAAGAGAAGAATGTAGGGAGACAGAATTCCAGGTCAAGAATGGTTGATTTGAAAGGGAAGTGTTACAGGTGTGGGAGCATTCTCATCTATCCCATGATAAAAGGTGTCCTGCCTTGAGTCAGAAATGCGCTAAATGCGGAATAACTGGGCAATATGCTTGTGTATGTCGCAAATCTAAATCTGTCAAGTTCATTGTAGAATGTGGAATTTGATCAGGAGGATGAACATTCTAGTTTTGACACAGATAACCCTCAAGTTCTATGCATACATCAGGGTGTGTAGGGTGGAGTTGGGACGAACAGGAAAAAAACAGTATACAAAGTAGTAGCAGGTGGTGTTCAAGTGACATTAGTAGCTGATTTCGGTTCTCCTTACACCATCATCAACAAGGACACATGGATGAATTTGTTCTGTGGTAAAATAGGCTGTGAGTTGGACGAGCCTGATCATCACCCACAGAGTTTCACAGGTAAACCCATTAATTTATTGGGCTACCATAAACTGTTATTCAAATTTAAAGGAAGAGAAGCAGAATGTAAACTGTATGTATCTTTATCTGGTCCATGCGTCCAGGGATGGTGGTGTCAGGGGGAAGTAGGCATTCTGCTTGACCCCAATAGTTCATATCCTGTTTTAAGTGTGTGTGGCAAAAGGGAAGAGAGTAGTGATGTCGCAAAAAAAATCCTTGAGTTTTTTCTGGGGGTGTGGGTGAGCTCAAAGGTTTCACCCACAAAATTATTCTGAAAGATGGTGTTTGCCCCTGCACACATAAAATAAGGAACATTCCCATGAGTGTAAAGGATGAGGTGATCGAGGAACTCAATAAGTCAGTTGAGTGTGAAGTGACTGAACAAGCTGCATCGCTGGACTGTTTGGCACCTCTTATTGTGGCAAGGAAGGCAAATGGCCATATCCGCTTGTGTGTGGATTTGAGAAAACTAAGAACATATTTGTAGATATGTTTTCTCTGCCCAGGATTAGTAAATTGTTGCCTGTTACCAAGGGAGTGGAGTGGTTCTCTACGATAGATCTAACATCAGCTTACCACCAGGTTCCTCTACATAACAGTAGTAGACACCTTACCGCATTTATTACCCCGATTGGTGTTTTCCAATATAGGAGTGTTCCATTTGGTTTAGCCTCGGCTGCCGCCATGTTCCAACGTCTGATGTATCAATTGTTCAAAGGCAAGAAAAATATAATTTTTTTTCAGGATGACATTTTAATCATGGGGAGAAATGAGAAGGAACACAGTGAGACATTGGTTGATGTACTAAGAATTTTGGAACATTACGGGTTGACAGCCGAGGCGTCCAAATGCAAGTTTGGGAAGAACTCTGTCACATATTTGGGCCATGAGATCAGTTCCACAAGGATCAGCTGAAGTCTGAATTAGTCAATGCCATTAGGAAAGCTCCTGTACCCCAGAATAAGGACGAAGGAAGATCCTTTTTAGGATTAGAAAATGTTACTCCAAATTTGTTTATAACTTTTCAGAGAAAATGTTTCCTATTCATCAGTTACTCAAGAAAAGTTGCAAGTTTGCGTAGACTAAAGAATGCAAGTTTAGTCTAGATATCATTAAGAGGGATATCTGCTCTGCTCCTGCCCTTCAGGGATTCAAACCCAAATTTAGGACTTCCATTACCACAGATGCTAGCGGGAAGGGGTTAGGGACAGTACTTTCTCAAGAAAAGGACGATGGTACAGAAGGTAATGTTGCCTTTGCGTCCCGGGCACTCACTCCTAGGGAGGAGAAGCACTCCATTATAGAAAGGAAGACCTTTGGGGTGTGTGGGGATTAAGGCACTTTAGACAGTTTATTTGGGGGTACCAAAGTCATAGTGGGGACTGATCCTAAGCCTCTTACTAAGGTCTTCACATCACAAGGTCTGAATAATGTGTCTCCTAGGATATCCAGATTGTCAATGTAACTATTAGATTATGTGTATGATGTGCAGTATGTTCCCGGTGCCCGTAACAGAATAGCAGTTTTCTTGAGCAAGTTGCTTCTACCTGCGGCCGATGGGATCAAAAGTGACTGGGATGACTGTATGGTTGCAATGGTTTTTACAGAAGAACTACAATCCATAGGTCCTGAAGAATGGACCAATGCCATTAATCAGAATGGCGTGTTATGTACAGTTTTGAAGTATGTTCAGGAGGGTTAGCCAGAGAAAAATCAATTGAGTAAAGACCTTTTCCCTGTCTGGGAGGTGTGAAAGAGCTATCTATGGAAGAAAAGTTGTTGCTGAGAGGAGGCAAACTGGTGCCTCCCAAGAACTCCAAGGACAAGGTAGTAAATTTGTGTCATGAAGGCCACCTTGGCATAGTGAAAACAAAGTGCAGGGTGAAACAATCGTTTTGGTGGTCGGGAGTAGATAGGATGATTGAGAAGATTGTAAGGGAATGTGTGAAATGTATTAATTCATACAAAACCATGGTCACTTTTAAGCCTCCTTTGCATTCTATTGTGATTCCTAATATTCCATGGGAAAGAGTGGTGATTGACATTTGACACTGCATAAATATATACTTGTATTGATTGACCATTTTTCAAAGTGGCCTGAGGTCATGGAGGTACAGACGGTAGATTCTTGGTCTATGGTAAATTATTTAGAGGAGGTGTTTTTCTGAGAGGGATTACCTAAAGTAATAGACTCTGACAATGGAGGACAATTCATAGTGGATAACTTCAAAACTTACAGGTATTATCAACAGGGCTACATCCCTCTATCATCCCGAAGGCATTGGAAATGTTGAGCGTTTCAACAGGGTCATAAAAGGGATAATTGAATTATATAACAGTAATGGGGTGGACTGGGAAGATGAGCTTAGGAAGACTGCGGGTGCTTACAGGATTACACCGTGTGAGTCAACAGAGCATAGCCCTTTTGAGTTGATGAGGTGGAAGTCACCACGCACCAAGGACAACATGGGGTGGTTGGAGAGAACGAAAATTGTCTTGTGGTCACCTAAGAAGGTGAAGAATCTCATGGAGTCAAAGCAAGTAAAGTATAAGCATAGATTTGATTATCTGCATGGTGTAAAAAAAGTCAACCTTAGTGTTGGGGACCTTGTGAAAGTTAAAAGAGGGAGATTGGTGTGTAAGGGCGAAAGCAAATATTCCACACCCTTGAAGGTCGTTAAATTTTGTGTAATGCTGCTCTACTAAGAGATAGGAAAGTGTTGCATGCCAAGCGACTAGCCCTATTTAGGGGGACTTCTTTTCCAGTTTGAGAGGGGAAGGTTCTCAGTTGGGTGCTAAAGTGAGAACAAAAATACGATTCGGTGGATGATATATCCACTAAAGTTGGATCAGCTATGAATCCTATCTCTGTTCCATTGCCACAAGGTTCAATTGTGGAAGAGGAGGTTTGTGAGTCATCCAGGGATGGGGATTCAATGAACTGTACAAATATGAAAGAAATTCCTCAGAAGACAACTAGGTCTGGGAGAATGAGCTTGAAGCCTAAACACTTAAATGATTGTATTATGACTGTATGTATATAATTCCATGTGTATGGTTTATTTTCTCCTGAGTTTTCTTATGAGAACATGTTAAGATTTATATGGGTAGTCAAGTACAATACCATAGTATCTTCTGTATTATTTATTGTGTTAAGACAAAGATTTATGTTATTGTTTTGTGGGAAGGGGGAAGTGTTGTGTTGTGCTCGCTCGTGTGCATTCTTGAGATCGAGTAATCCCCGAGCTCAAAGAATGTCATGAGGTCACACAGTGACTATGGTCATTGGAGAGGGGATGTCGGAGATGGAAGGCCTCTGTGCTGGAAGTGCTCAAGACAGAGGCTTGAGTAGGAAATAAATCTTTCTTTGAAGATCCAAGTGGTATCCGTGTTTACTTAATGCTCTCATGTATACTGGTCCCAAGATGGCTGCCAGTACTTTCTGGTTGAAGTGCTGACAGCCAATCAGATCTCACCATGAGATCTGTGCTTAGGTTCCACCCAGATATCCTTATTTGATTTCCCTTAAATTTCTCAACAACTACTGAACTGATTTATACCAAACAACCGAAAGCGTGATCTGCAAACCAAAATCTACCTTCCTGCCAAATGTGGTGTAATTCTGACCAGCGGTTCGGGCTGTAGTCGTGTTCTGTAGTCATGTTCAAAGCTCCTTTGGGAATTAACATGGGAAATCATATTTTTTTTCTATAGAAACATGGTCCTAACTATACATACTGGCGACCACCAGTAGGTACTATATATATATTATCTACTGGCGGTCGCCAGTAGATAGTTATAGTTAGGACCTTTATCCATAGGAAATCCGCAACATTCTATTCCCAATAAGTTTGGAGTCGTTTGACGAATCATCGCGAAAGTTTCAAAACTAGTGGGGCGCTCCGGTCTGCTCCTGTCTTGAAAGTTTCGGGGTGATTCATCAAGCGGCGGCCGAGAAAAAAGGGGGGTCCCAAAACGCGTTTTCTCCGTTTTCTCCATGTTAATTCCCATAGGAAATTTTAGCCACGGCTACAGCCCGAACTGCTGAACGGAATTACACCAAATTTTGCAAAAAGGTAGCGCTTGGTTCAGAAAGCGACCTTTTTTTTAAATGGTGTAAATCCGTTCAGTAGTTGCGGAGAAATTCAAAAAATAAGAGTGAAAAAATCGATTTCCCATAGGAAACTTTATGCAAGGCTACAGCAAAAACTGCTGAACGGAATTACACCAAATTTGGCAAAAAGGTAGTGCTTGGTTCAGAAAGCACCCTTTTTAAAAATGGTGTAAATCCGTTCAGTAGTTTCTGAGAAAATCCAAAATAAAAGTTTCGATATTTAGAGGCACGGAGGATCCGCGCACCCTCCCGACCACGAGCTGCATGCTAATTGGCTGTCAACACTCCAAACCAGGAAGTGTTGGCAGCCATCTTGTTCCTCGGTAGAACCAAGGGACAAGAAAAGACAAAAACAAGGGCGCAAAACGCAAAAAGGGGCAGGGTAGAAACACCCTGACCCCCTAGCCCTGCTCAGGGGGTCCTACAAAGACCCCCAGGGCCCAAAAAAACATTTTTTTTTATTTTTTAAAATCAGCAGAAAACGCGCTGGGTGCGCGGATCCTGCCGATAAAAAAAAAAAACGAAGCGCGGCCTCCCGCGCTTCGTGGTTAATTGGCCCCCGGGTGGGCCAAGTCCCGGGGGCATGCGGGGCTTTATTATTAATTATATGGGGGGCCTCTAAGGCCCCCCCAAGCCCCGGGGACCGCCACCCCCCGGGGCTTTAAACAAAATGGTGCGGGAGGGCTCTGAGCCCTCCCGCAGCCCCGGGGACCGCCACCCCCGGGGCTTCTTTTTTTAAATTAAATAACCTGTGTGGGGGGGCTCCAGCCCCCCCACACGCCCCGGGGACCGCCACCTCCCCGGGGCACTAACAAATTTAAAATGGGGGTCCGTTTTGGACTCCCGAAGCCCCGGGGACCACCACCTCCCCGGGGCTTTGCAGATGTGGGGAGGGGGCCCCGCGGCCCCTCCTGGAGCCATTGATGGCCCTGGGGACCGCCACCCCCAGGGCCGGCTCCTGCAGTGTCCCGGGGTGCTCACCTCCGGGACACTGTAGTTTGCAATGACAGGACGGGAGCCTCGCGGCTCCCGTCCTGTCATTGCAAGCTGCTTTGCTTCATTGAAGTGAGAGCAGGGCCTGCCGCGTATAAATGAAAGCTCCAAGGTCGCCCCAGCTGGCGAGAATGCACTCCAGTCACAGGAGCTTTCATTTATACGCGGCGGGCCCTGCCGCGGAGAGTGCACCACCGCGAAGGAGCGGGTCATGGAGCTGGAAATTGAGTACAGTTCACTACGAGGGGAGCGGCACTGTTATTCGAGACTCTGCTCTTCACAGGGCCCATCGATGGGCATGTATTGGGGACCTTTTGAGACACTGCACCTATTTAGGTTTTAATTATTGCCGCACTACAAGTCCCACAGTGCTGTGGGGGACTGCTTCACTTTGCTCATTAGGGCTGTAGCCTATCATGAGGCAGCAGATTCCGAATAAAGGTGTGGCGCTTAAGCAGTGTGTCATTTGTTACCAAGCCTATGAATAAGGAAGTTGTTCCAAAACGCGTCAGGCTACACTTGTGAGCAGCAGAGCCTGGTGGTGATTAGCTGTGACTGCAGTGCATTCTCGCCAGCTGGGGCGACCTTGGAGCTTTCATTTATACGCGGCAGGCCCTGCTGCGGAGAGTGCACCACCGCGAAGGAGCGGGACGTGGAGCTGGAAATTGAGTACAGTTCACTACGAAGGGAGTGGCACTGTTATTCGAGACTCTGCTCTTCACAGGGGCCATCGATGGGCATGTATTGGGGACCTTTTGAGACACTGCACCTATTTAGGTTTTAATTATTGCCGCACTACAAGTCCCACAATGCTGTGGGGGACTGCTTCACTTTGCTCATTAGGGCTGTAGCCTATTATGAGGCAGCAGATTACGAATAAAGGTGTGTCGCGTAAGCAGTGTGTCATTTGTTACCAAGCCTATGAATAAGGAAGTTGTTTCGAAACGCGTCAGGCTACACTTGTGAGCAGCAGAGCCTGGTGGTGATTAGCTGTGACTGGAGTGCATTCTCGCCAGCTGGGGCGACCTTGGAGCTTTTTTATATATATATATATATATATATATATATATATATATATATATATATGTTACATCGTGGAAAGCCGGAGGGTTGGCTAGCCGCCCAGTGCTTCCTGGAAGCTCGAGGGCATTTGTTGATTCACATGTGGCAACGCGGCCTCCTCGCCGCGTCAGGAGTGCACCATCTTCATGATGATAAGTACGAAGAGGCTGGGGATCGAAACTTGTTCGAAACCTCTCAGCGCAGCGAGCCAGATATAATTCACTTTCCAGAACTTCTTGGTTCCTACTATAGGATTGATAATGGACGTTGATAACGGATGTGACTGTGAACCTACTCAAGGGAAATTACAGCCTCTTTTCTTTTCTTTTTAGAATAATACAATTCCCAGAATGCAACAGATTGGAACACGAACTGAGTGTAGCCCAATGAGGGCTGGGAACCAATGAGAAATGTGTATGAATTGATTAAAAAGAGCCCGTCACACTCACAACTTGTAACAGCCTATGATTAAGGGGCGTAATGCCCTGAAACGCGTCAGGCAACATAACTCACCTAAGAAGTGACGGAAAGTTACATCGTGGAAAGCCGGAGGGTTGGCTTGCCGCCGAGTGCTTCCTGGAAGCTCGAGGGCATTTGTTGATTCATATATATATATATATATTCACTGACAAAACCATAGGTTTTAGGGACAGTTATAGTTAGTTGGACATTTCACTCGTACAAAACCGTAGAAATTCCCCCGTTATAGTTAGTTCAGCTAACTATAACTCGCGCCCCCGCAATGCACTGCTGATGACGTCACATATTACATCACTCATGACATGGTCAGTGACATCACTGATGACATCACTGATGACATCTCAAATGACATCATCACGTGACTGTGTGTTTCTGTAAAGTTTAAATATGTTTAATATATATAGGGAAAGGCGTATTGAAGAATGAGTGGATGTAGAAGTGCCTGAATGGATGATTTAGTAGGTGCGTGACTGACTCTATAAGTGAGTGATTAAACGTATCTTACTGAATGCATGGGTTAGTGACTAAACTGTGTGAATGTCTGTATCCGTCTGTCTGTTGGTGTGTAAGCGGCTGCATAGGTTTGTGAATAGCTACATGAGTGTCTACATGGGTTATTGATTGGTTGTCTGAGTATCTGTATGGGTGCCTGAGTGTTTGTGTGGGTGGGGTGTGTGTGACTCTGTGCATAGATGTGTGAGTGGGTGATTCACTGGGTGCATGGTTTCAAGAGTGCATCTGTGATGGACTGTATGGGTGGGTGAGTGTGTGTATGGGTGTGTTAGTGAGTGAATGTATATCTCAGTGGTACATGTGTGAGTAACTACATATGTGAAAGGCAGTATATATGTGTTGGAGTATATAAATGGCTATAAGTGAGAGTGTGTGATTGTGAGAGTGGCTGTATGGATGAGTGTGTACTTGTATCAGTGATTGTATAAGAGCGTAAGAATGTGCTAGTATTTGTATGAGTAAGTGAGCTGGTGTGTTTATAACTGTATAGGTGAGTAAATGGCAGTGTGATTAATTATTTGCATGACTGACTAGGTGTGTGAGTACCTCTATGGATGAGTGGCGGTGTGTGAGTGTCTCTGTAGGTGTATGAGTGCATATGATAGTCCTGTACTGAGTGATCGTAAGTATGAGTGACTGTACGGGTGAGTGAGTGGATGTGTGTGTAGACCTAAGAATCAGTGAGTGGGTATGTAGTTATTGGTGTTGGAGTGTCTATGGTTTTGAGAATGGCAGTCTGTAATTTAGAGTGGGTGTATCAAAGGTTATATTAGGGTGTGAGAAGATGCATCAAATTATCACATGGATGATGTCATCAGTGATGTCATCAGTGATGTCATTTGAGATGTCATCAGTGATGTCATCAGTGATGTCACTGACCATGTCATGAGTGATGTAATATGTGATGTCATCAGCAGTGCATTGCGGGGGTGCGAGTTATAGTTAGCTGAACTAACTATAACGGGGCAATTTCTATGGTTTTGTACGAGTGAAATGTCCAACTAACTATAACTGTCCCTAAAACCTATGGTTTTTTCAGTGAATTTCTAAGGTTTTTTAAATGCTAATTTCTAACTATAACGTTTCTGAAACCTTTGGTTTTTTCAGTGAATTTCAAAGGTTTTTTAAATGCTAATTTCTAACTATAACGTGCCTGAAACCTATGGTTTTTTAAGTGAATTTCAAAGGTTTTTTAAATGCTAGTTTCTAACTATGCCTACAGAGGTAGGACATGTGAAGAAAGAAGAAAAAACGCACAGAAAGAAGCAAAAGAAATGCAGAAAGAAGCAACAGAAGTCCACAAAGACGAAGAAAAGAGCAGGAAGAAGCAAGACATGTGCAGAAAGAACCAACAGAGGAGCAGAAAGAGGCCTTGTTGCAAAATCATCCTGTGCCCACAACTTTTTCAGACGGGTACTGGTGGTAACTGACTCGGACTAACCAGACCTAGAGCCAGTGCTATGCTAAAAGACACTTAGAATACAGTGAAAACACCTACATACACTAGGGAACACTATGCGTTGGGATACCCCTGTCATTAGCATGACCTCCTCTGTAAGGCCCTAGTACATAATAGGGCAGGGGGATTAAAACTTCCTCTTAAAACGCGCCCCGGGGCGCGTTTGCACAGTGGTGAAGGGAGGGGGGGCCTGAGGTGACATGTGTGCAAACAAGCCCTGTGGCCGTTTTAAGTTGGGAGATTAAGTCCCCTTCAATCCTGAGGGTCCCTGGGGTCCAACTAGCCCACCAGGTACCTCCAGTAAGCGCCACACAGCTGCGTTGCACAGAGGTGTAAAAAGGGGCGTGGCCTGGACCACCTCTCTGCAACGCAGCCCTGTGGCGCGAACTGGAGGTACCTGGTGGGCTAGTTGGCCCCCAGGGTCCCTCAGGATTCAAGGGGAATTAATTCCCCAACTTAAAACGCGCCACAGGGCGTGTTTGCACACATGTCACCTGAGGCCCCGCCCCCTCCCTTCACCACTGTGCAAACGCGCCCTGTGGCGCATTTTAAGTTGGGTTATTAGGTCACCTTGAATCCTGTGGGCTGTGTGGCCCCGCCCCCTCCCTTCACCACTGTGCAAACGCGCCCTGTGGCGCGTTTTAAGTTGGGTTATTAGGTCACCTTGAATCCTGTGGGCTGTGTGGCCCCCCTTCATTTTTCCTTTTTTGGGCCCTGAGGACCCCATCCTCCAGGGCCTGACCCCTTTTTTTTATAAAAAAAAAAAAAGAAAAAACTGAACGGGAAGGGGGCCGCGTGGCCCCCCTCCCATGGCCAATTCCGGCCCCTGGGGCATGGCCACATTTTTTTAAAAATGTAAGGAGGGGGGCTTCGTGGCCCCCCTCCTGAGGCCTCTATTGCTCCGGGGACCCCATCTCCCATCTCCCGGGGCCGGCCTTTTTTTTTTTAAAAACAATTTTGGGGAGGGGGGCTGCGTGGCCCCCCTCCAGGGCCACTACTAGCCCCGGGGACCCCATCCCCCGGGGCAGGCCCTATCCGTTGGGGACCGTGGGGGGAGCCCCAATGCCCCCACGGTCCCGCCAGCTCCCCGCGTCCTGCAGGAGCCGGCATTGATTTTCCACATGTAGAGCTGCTAACATGCAGCTCCCCGTGTGGAAAAGCAATCTGCTTTAGATTTTGGAAGAGAGAGCAGGTTTCCTGCTCTCTCTTCCAAAATCCAAAGCAAGTTTGCTATGGCAGGACGGGAGCCGCGAGGCTACCATCCTGCCATAGCAAACAGCACTGTCCCGGGGGTGGGCACCCCGGGACACTGCAGCAGCCGGCCCTGGGGGGTGGTGGTCCCCAGGGTCATCACAGGCTCCAGGAGGGGGGCCGCGCGGCCCCCCTCCCTTCACTTGCACAGCCCCGGGGAGGTGGTGGTCCCCGGGGCTCGGGGGTCCGTTACGGACCCCCAAATTTAAATATTAGTGCCCCGGGGTATATTTAAAAAAAAAAAAAAGCCCCGGGGGTGGTGGTCCCCGGGGCTGCGGGGGGCAGTGTGCCCCCGTGATTATAATTGATGAAAGCCATGTGCCCCCCACAAATATTGTTGCAAAGCCCCGGGGGGTGGCGGTCCCCGGGGCAGTGTGGGGGGGATTGGGGCCCCCCCACACATTTTTTTACTGCCCCCGGGACCTGGCCCACCCGGGGGCTTCAATTAAACGAAGCGCGGGAGACCGCGCTTCGTTTTTTTTTTTTTTTTTCACGGCCGGATTCGCGCACCCAGCGCGAATTCGGCTGATTTAAAAAAAAAAAAAATGCTTTTTTGGGCCCTGGGGGTTCTTGTGGGACCCCCTGAGCAGGCCTAGGGGGTCAGGGTGTTTCTATCCTGCCCCCTTTTCTTGTTGTGTGCCTTAGTTTTTCTGTTTTCTTGTGCCTGATGGCTGCTAACACTTCCTGGTTTGGAGTGGGTTTTTTTTTTGTCCTCTTTCGCCATCAGATAAATTAGAGCTTATTCAATTTACTCCTGCGGACCCCCTTTCAGATGGCACCAACTGGAGAGCTCTATATCTAGATGGATATGCTTTACACAGTGCTTCTCTACAGATTGGTTCTGTATCTCTCGAAGCACCTCACAGAAACCAGAGAGAATTTAGTAATTTGATGTAAAGACTTAATCATTGGACTAGTGTTAGCTACTATTATCTTGTTGATCCAAGCTGTCCAACCATTCTTCGCATGGACCCCAAAAATCTTTTCTGTTGTTTTTACCTTTATCTAATCTAGCTCTGTCCAATTTTATTATATATTTAATAGAGTTCTGGTTTGGAGTGTTGACAGCCAATTAGCATGAAGCTCGTGATCGGGAGGGTGCGTGGATCCACCGCGGCCGTAGATATCGAAACTTTTATTTTTGGAATTTCTCAGGAACTACTGAACGGATTTACACCATTTACAAAAAAGGGCGCTTTCTGAACCAAGCACTACCTTTTTGCCAAATTTGGTGTAATTCCGTTCAGCAGTTTTGGCTGTAACCGTGTCTAAAGTTTCCTATGGGAAATTGATTTTTTGACCTCTATTTTTTGATTTTCTCCGCAACTACTGAACGGATTTACACCATTTTAAAAAAAAAAGGGCGCTTTCTGAACCAAGCACTACCTTTTTGCCAAATTTGGTGTAATTCCGTTCAGCAATTCGGGCTGTAGCCGTGTCTAAAGTTTCCTATCATGTCATGAGTGATGTAATATGTGACGTCATCAGCAGTGCATTGCGGGGCGCGAGTTATAGTTAGCTGAACTAACTATAACGGGGAATTTCACGGGTTTTGTACGAGTGCAATGTCCAACTAACTATAACTGTCCCTAAAACCTATGGTTTTTTCAGTGAATTTGTAAGGTTTTTTTAAATGCTAATTTCTAACTATAACGTGCCTGAAACCTATGGTTTTTTCAGTGAATTTCAAAGGTTTTTTAAATGCTAATTCCTAACTATAACATGTCTGAAACCTATGGTTTTTTTCAGTGAATTTCAAAGGTTTTGTAAATGACTATTTTTAAATGTATTAATTGTTATATTTATTTTTTTGATACTGATTTACTACATTTTTTTAAACTATTTATTTTTAGATATTTTATTTTTAAATTACATTGTAATTACATTATACATTACATTACAAAATATACTTTCTCAGAATGAATTACTTTAGTTTAAATACTTTGCAAATAGGCAATAGACTTTTAAGTACAGTAGTTACAGTTGTTGCAATGGGCAACACAATTTCAAACACAATGCAACATTGAGCTCAATGTGAATTTCTAGTTAAATGCAATTAGTTACTTTATGGATTACTTTTCTAACCACAGGACTGGATCCTAGATTCAGTCCTGGGACATCTCCTGTAAACAGTTGAGTAAAAGCGTTTTGGTTACAGTAGATATTTTTAAGGAATATTATTGTATTTTAAAAGTTGACACTTAGAAACTTTTTCACATAGAATCACCAATGTTATCCTATGGGAGGAAATTCACTTAGCAGGTAAGTAGTGTTATCGTTACTTTTTCTTACTCAGTGGTGGATCCTGTATCCAGCACTGGTGCATCTCCTGTAAACAGTTGAAAGAATGCGTTTAAGTCATACAGGCGATTTTTAAGGAATATTTGTAGTTTGTGAAAATCGACACAAACATTTCTGCTGAAAACCAGACAATGGATTCCTATGGAAGGAAATACAAGTTACTGGTAAGTTTGGTTAGAATTACTTTTCAGGGTCAGTCCTGGGCTAAAAGATGCAGCACTGGGTTCTCTCCTGATAACAGGTGAGTAAATCGGAATTCGTAGTTCGGCTGATTTTAGAGGAATATTATAAAGTTCCAAAACTCCACACTTAGAAGAATTTCCAAGTAAAACCAGTCAATGTTAGCCTATGGAAGGAAATTCAAGTTACTGGTAAGTACGGTTAGAATTACTTTTCAGGATCTGTACTGGGCTCAAAGATGCAGCACTGAGGTCTCTCCTGATAACAGGTGAGTAAATCGGAATTCGTAGTTCAGCTGATTTTAGAGGAATATTATAAAGTTCCAAAACTCCACACTTAGAAGAATTTCCAAGTGAAACCAGTCAATGTTAGCCTATGGAAGGAAATTCAAGTTACTGGTAAGTACGGTTAGAATTACTTTTCAGGATCAGTACTGGGCTCAAAGATGCAGCACTGAGGTCTCTCCTGATAACAGGTGAGTAAATCGGAATTCGTAGTTCTGCTGATTTTAGAGGAATATTTGTATGTTTCAAAAATCGACACTTGGAAACTTTTTCAGCAAAAAGCAGGCAATGATATCCTATGGAAGGAAATTCAAGTTACTGGTAAGTACGGTTAAAATTACTTTTCAGGATCAGTACTGGGCTCAAAGATGCAGCACTGAGGTCTCTCCTGATAACAGGTGAGTAAATCGGAATTCGTAGTTCGGCTGATTTTAGAGGAATATTATAAAGTTCCAAAACCCCACACTTAGAAGAATTTCCAAGTGAAACCAGTCAATGTTAGCCTATGGAAGGAAATTCAAGTTACTGGTAAGTACGGTTAAAATTACTTTTCAGGATCAGTACTGAGCTCAAAGATGCAGCACTGAGGTCTCTCCTGATAACAGGTGAGTAAATCGGAATTCGTAGTTCGGCTGATTTTAGAGGAATATTTGCACAATGGTGAAGGAAGGGGGTGGGGCCTGAGGTGACATGTCTGCAAACACGCCCTGTGGAGCGTTTTAAGTTGGAGAATTAATTCCTCCTCAATCCCGAGGGTCCCTAGGGGCCAACTAGCCCACCAGATACCTCCAGTATGCGCCAGAGAGCTGCGTTGCAGAGAGGTGTTCAGAGGCCACGCCCCTTTTACAACACTCTGCAACGCAGCTCTGTGGCGCTTACTGGAGGTACCTGGTGGGCTAGTTGGCCCCAGGGACCCTCAGGATTGAAGGGGATTTAATTCCCCATCTTAAAACGCGCCACGGGGCCTGTTTGCACACATGTCACCTGAAGCCCCGCTCCCTCCCTTCACCACTGTGCAAACGCGCCCCGTGGCGCGTTTTAAGTTGGGGGATTAAGTCCCCTTGAATCCTGAGGGTCCCTGGAGTCCAACTAGCCCACCATGTACCTCCAAAAGCGCCACAGAGCTGCGTTGCAGAGAGGTGTAAAAGGGCGTGGCCTCTGTACACCTCTCTGCAACGCAGCCCCTGGCGCATACTGGAGATTCCTGGTGGGCTGGTTGGCCCCCAGGGACCCCCAGTATTCAAGGGGAATTACTTCCCCTTCTTAAAACGCGCCAGGGGCGCGTTTGCAGACTGCTGCAGGGAGGGGCGGGGTCTCCGGCACGATGCCGGTCTTTTTTTTTTTTTTTGTATGTGAGGGGGGCTGCATGGCCCCCCTTCCCTCGGCCACTTTTGGCCCCGGGGACCCCATCCCCGGGGCCTGAGGATTTTCTTTTTTTTTTAAATTAAAAAAAACGGGAAGGGGGCCGCATGGCCCCCCTTCCCTGGGCCTCTATTGGCCCCGGGGACCCCATCCCCCGGGGCATGCCCTCTTTTTTTAAAAATTAAAATCTTTGGAGGGGGGCTGCGTGGCCCCCCTCCTCAGGCCATTTAAGGCCCCGGGGACCCCATCCCCCGGGGCGGCCTTGCCCTTTTTTTTTTTTCTTTTGGGGAGGGGGGCTGCGTGGCCCCCCTCCCGGGCCACTAATGGCCCCAAGGACCCCATCCCCCGGGGCCTGGCCACTCGTTGGGAACCGTGGGGGGTCCCCAATCCCCGCACGGTCCCACCGGCTCCCCGTGTCCTGCGGGAGCCGGCATTGTTTTTCCATAAGGGGAGCTGCTGACATGCAGCTCCCCTTATGGAAAAGCAATCTGCTTTGCTTCATTGAAGCGAGAGCAGGTTTCCCTGCTCTCGCTTCAATGAAGCAGAGCAAGTTTGCAATGACAGGACGGGAGCCGCGAGGCTCCCGTCCTGCCATTGCAAACAGCAGTGTCCCGGGGGTAGGCACTGCAGGAGCCGGCCCTGGGGGGTGGCGGTCCCCAGGGCCACCACAGGCTCCAGGAGGGGGGCCGCGCGGCCCCCCTCCCTTCAATTGCACAGCCCCGGGGAGGTGGTGGTCCCCGGGGCTTCGGGGGTCCGAAACGGACCCCCAAATTTCTTTTCTAAGTGCCCCGGGGAGGTGGCGGTCCCCGGGGCGTGTGGGGGGGCTGGAGCCCCCCCACACAGGTTATTAAAATTTAAAAAAAGAAGCCCCGGGGGGTGGCGGTCCCCGGGGCTGCGGGAGGGCGGAGAGCCCTCCCGCACCATTTTTTATTTAAAGCCCCGGGGGGTGGCGGTCCCCGGGGCTTGGGGGGCCTTAGAGGCCCCCCCATAAACTATAAACCCACCCCCCGCATGCCCCCAGGACTTGGCCCACCCGGGGGCAAAATAGCATCGAAGCACTTCGATTTTTTTTTTTTTACGGTGGGATCCGCGCACCCTAAGCGCATCCCGCCGATTTTTTTGTTTTTTTTTAATGCTTTTTTCTGCCCAGGGGGTCCTTCTGGGACCCCCTGAGCAGACCTAGGGGGTCAGGGTGTTTCTACCCTGCCCCCTTTGTGCGTTTTGCGCACTTGTTTCTGTGCCTCGGTTCTACCAAGGCATAAAATGGCTGCCAACACTTCCTGATTTGGAGTGTTGACAGCCACTTGACAGCCAATTAGCATGCAGCTTGTGATCGGGAGGGTACGCGGACCCTACTCGGCCATAGATATATATGTGATTTTACTTGTGATTTTCTCAGGAACTACTGAACGGATTTACACCATTTAAGCAAAAGGCACGAGTCTGAACCAAGGGCTACCTCTTTGCCAAATTTGGTGTAATTCCGTTCAGCAGTTCGGGCTGTAGCCGCGATGAACGGTTCCTATGGAAAAATGAATGGGGAAAACACGTTTTGGGACCCCCCTTTTTTCTCGGCCCCCGCTTGACGAATCACCCCGAGACTTTCAGGATAGGAGCGGACCGGAGCGCCTCAACAAGTTGGAAAATTTTGCGAAGATTCGTCAACCGACGCCAACGTTATTTCAAATAGAATGTTGCGGATTTCCTATGGAAAATAGGTCCTAACTATAACTATCTACTGGCGACCGCCAGTAGATAATATGCCTTCACAAGTTTACTCAGAGTTGAGTCCGCACTCCGTGGCAGGTAGGTAACAACCTTGATATATGACTAAACAGGTAGCTTCACCTTTCCCTTTTTTTTGTCCCTCGGCCTTACGCGTTTCAGGGAATCCTTTCCCTTTCCTCAGAGGCCAGCGTGAGCCACTTCGTTTTAAAGCACTGCCTTTTCCCCTACGTGCTACGTAATTTGAAAATTGGCCTCTGGTGTGCCTTCAATTAGTTCACTTCCCCACTTATATATATATATATATATATATAAAACACCAAAACTCCCTCACATTTAGGAAAGAGTGCGGCACAGCTCCGGGGTTCAAAACAAGCAGCTTTATTGATATTTCTGCGCGTGGATGAAAGGTCCATGAAAACGCTTTGGCAGACACGTTTCAGCTTGTGTAGCTTTCCTCAGTGCCTCGTTCCAATGGCTCCTCATTATCCCTGGGGGTCAGCTGGTATATAGATGGTGTTGTGACCACTCCCAGTGTGGTAGTTACTTGCCCCTCCTCCGCCTTAAAGTGATACAGGCACTTCGCGCACGTCAGTCCCAAACAAAGGCATGCTGGTATTTGTAGTCACGTCGTGGACGTCCATTAAGTAATTGGGCAATCCAATATATATAACATATAAAACGCTTAATAATTACCTAATACTTACATGTAAAACGCATATGCCTTTACCAGTCATGCCTTTACAACGAAATTCACTGTAAAGGCATGCGTGGTAAAGGCATATACATTGTAAAATCCTGCGTGGTAATGGTATAGGCGTGGTAATGGCACTCGTGTTGTAATGGCAGAGTTATAAAGGTAATACGTGGTAACAGCAGCGTTGTAATGGATGCTTCCCCCATTAATTTATGTTTCTATGCTGAAAGATTACACAGACACAGATGAGTTGGAAGAAGATGTTAGAATAAAAAGCACACCTTCAACCTCAGCTTGACCCAGAAATACACAAGAGCACACATGCTTCCACACACATGCCTTCAAACCTATGAGTGCATTTGCCACACTAACTGCACCTTCATGACCACAAAAAAAGTGTGCCAAATTAAAATCTGATTGCCTTTTAGCACCGACACAATGTATGTCTGACCTGATGCTTGGACCAAACACCAATCAACTTGCTTTCCATATGTGAACATGCTTCAAAGCCTTAGCTGGTGTAATAAAATGCCTGTCAAACCCAAGTGCAGTACTGCATTAAAGATCCCAACAGGATATTGTAACATGTATGCTGGCAATCAACTGACATGCTTTTTCATTTACTTCCTGTATTTTGAACTGGTGATTGAATGTATTATTTAATGCTTAAACCTAACAAAGATTTGCATTATTACAGAGCAGGAGAGCATCTATCAGATTCAGAAATCATTTCACAGACAACAAAAAAGCAAAAATTATTTCTTTTGGCTGACAATCACGCAATGGCCAATGCTGTTTTCCAATAGGAAAGACAACGCACAAACACCCGAGAGAACAGTCCACATACACCCAACTCAACACGGATATGCCTTGTAGTTTGCTATGATGTCATTCAAGGTGTATAGATATCAGCAGCGCAGGAGGC
This sequence comes from Calotriton arnoldi, assembly GCA_963921515.1. NCBI lineage: Eukaryota > Metazoa > Chordata > Amphibia > Caudata > Salamandridae > Calotriton > Calotriton arnoldi. The sequence goes on from CAWUFW010004769.1 coordinate 350,568, forward strand.
GCAGTAGCACCACAGCCAGGTATGTGTGGAGCCACTGTGTCCAGGGTAACTAGGAGCCATGGGGACAATGTAACTGACTAAGGATAGGGCCAATGTCACCCTTGCTACAGCAGACACACAACAGTGCTCGGAAATAAAAACACACCGCACGTAACATCTAACAGAACACATTAAACCGAATCCTCATCATGCACACAACAAAACTTTAAGAAGTTGACTATCAAAGGGCTCTCAACAGTACTAACCAACTTACATCACCCAACAGAACACATAAGACAGGCCTGCTCCTATACACCCAACATTGTTCATATTAGCCATATACTTGACTACCACGAATAACAGCACTGTCATTTCCTGGAGACAGCAATAACACACTGAAGCCATCTCAAACCCCATGATAACAGGAAAATTACTTACATAACAGTTGCAAAAGTAATCAGGAAAGCCTTCTGGCCCCATTTGCTCTGACACAAATGTCAAACAACTCCAGTACAATGTTCCATTTCACCTCCAAACTTTGTTATAGGTCTGTGGGTGATACTTTACATGCTGATACTGTGATTACCCACAAACCAAGCAGAACAAACTATGCAGTCCTATATATAGATGAGACTATCCGAAACATGCTTGGTGAACTGATGCTTGATATCTGTGTCAATACTTGTAATATCTGGGTGAAAATGTTTCAGACACACAAAATTTGCAAAATTGCAGCATCTCGCAAGATTTCCCAGGAGCCCAATTTTACATAATTTTTGCAGGCGGGAGACTGGTTCATGTGGTAAATGCCTTCCGGAAGTTTGTGTGACTATTGAACTTGAGGTAGCCCCTGTGTTCATTTTTCACTCTATGCCGAAAGTGATTTTTGCAAAAACACACAGAATTTTAATGTAATTTCGAGAAATTTGCTAAAAAATTTCATAGTTTCACAAATAATTACTAGCAGTAGTCTGGCTTTTAGAAATATCAGTACTGGTATGCAATAGCCTGGCTTCTTCCATATTTTCTAGGGAGCCACTTTCTAGTTCTACGGATCATTAGTCTGAATGTTTGTATTAGCTTCCTTCTTACCTTTAAACCCACATTTTAGCAATAATCATGCTAGTTTTTAGGAGGATTGTCCCTTAGGATACCCATGGTTTCTAGCCATGACTATATTGTATATATCTATGCATGTGTTGAACTACTCTCGCTTATTGAATATAGCAAAGTTCTCTACCTATGACAGTCTATTCTGGATAACTCGTGCTACCTTATATTACACCTGTTACTTAGATGTATCTTTGTTAACTATACATATTCATCCTTTCTGGGTGGGAGTTTCATGTCTTGCTACACAGTCACTCATATTAACTGTTAGTCTCACACTTGGGAGAGCTATCTTCCCATAGGGGGTGAGGGTCCGTTTTTAGAATAATCTCACTGTAATGTCCACTACTTGCACCACAGTTTCACTAATTGCAAGTCTCTACCTTCATTAAACACAAATCCCTCATTTTTTGCAATTGTAACCCATTAGTCCAGAGTCTCACTTATTTGCAGTGTGTCTCACACACTGGAGCATAAATGATTTAATTTGGTGTTGGCACTATGTGTTGTGCAGTGTCTCTCACAAGGTGTGTGTGTCATGTTTTGAAGCACAGTCTCACTAAATGAGTATGTGTTTTACTTCTTGAAGCACAATATTGCTGTAGGAAATTCACCTTTCCTGTATAGCCACACAAGGTTATTCACCTTTTTCTGGACACTATTTTTGCTGACTTTAGAATTCTGTACACTTTACCGGTGCTAACTATGAGTAAACATGGTTTAATTGGCTTATTCCTATTTGGTCTGATTGGTACATTTAACTTGCATGTAAGTATATGGTGTATTAAATTTATCCAGGGCCTAGGAGTAATTACCACTTTTGGACTGAGGCACCTATTGTGTCATCCACTACAGTGACATTGCAAGCCTGCTACAATGTAAAACCTGCAATGCGACCTGTTAAAATAACCATTGTTGGCAGCTGACAGGTAAAGGCCTCCCTTTTAAATATTAGTAAGTCTTGTAGCCTACAAGGCAAGATGCATGGTATTTAAAAGTGGGGGAGTTAGGAAATTAATATTGCCATGTCCTACAGTGAGTGACAAGGCCAAGCAAAGCTGCTTTCACTGTGGCAGGCCTAGCTGTCCAATTTAGAAAAGCAGAGTACAGATTAAAAAACTAATACTGCTAGCCACCATCTAGAGAAAAATAATCCAATATTTTTAATATTTATTAAAAAGCCAATTCAATGGTAACGTTGGATTTTTAATAATTACTAAGGAAAAGTTACTTTTAGATAGTTACCCTTTACCTTCCTGAGCTTTCAGAAGATAACTATCATTAGCCATTGCCAACTCTCAGTCAATACTCAGACTGTACTCAGCCTTGAATGAGGAGTAAACGACCTGTGAAATTCCTCCGATTAGCTTTTTGGAAGGGATGACTTCTCTGAGCTATTCAGAGTCTTCAGAATGTGGGCTGTGGGCATCCTGTTTATGACACAGTGTCAAATTCTGCTTGATAGGTCTGTTTGAGCCAAATGTAACACTTTGATGCACTTAAAGAGAAGACCACATGATGCCAGGACAATTCTTCTGTATCCCGTCTGGATGCTTTAAGACCCTGTCTTTGTCCTACCAGGCATGTTTCCTCATTTGTTGTGGATATAGGGTCTGCTTCGAACTGTACTTTAGTGATAGCTGTAGGGGGCACTAGTGAATACCATAGTGTACTTCCCTCCACACCCTCAACCCTCAGAGCCCAATTTTAGTATGGCTGAAGACCGTTACCATCTCGAAAATGCCCTGACACATGACATTTTGGAACTAAGGAAAAAGTGGGTTGGGTTGCCCCCCAATAACTTTTAGTATACTAGATAGGGAGTGCCCCAGAGTTATCCTCACCATAAAGCTAGTGACAACCATTAATGCAGCACCAAAGGCACACCACCAGAAAACTTTCTGCACCAGCGAAAGAAAAGAAGAGGACAAAATCTGCTGTCTGTGACCTGATAGGAGCCCTGAAGGCTGGACCTATTTCCTCTGGTACCCAGGAAAAAGAAGAAGACTCCAAGGGTCAGTTGGCTGACATCCAGTGTAGCTATAGGGACACAACCAGCTTCAAGACTTTTTTTTACAAAAGCGCCCATGAGACCAGTGGAAACTATGCTTGGACTGGATTTTGCTGTTGGCCTCTGTCTCATAACCTGAAAGTCTATAAGTGTCTTTCCCTGATGTCCTTCGGGCCATAGAAGGATACACCTATGGTTGTTTGTCACTTGGAGGAAACTTCAACTTTTTTCTTCAGAAAAGTGACAAAGTCCTCTATGCCTTGGGACTTTCACCAGGACCAGTCAACATGTTGCATCCTACCCTGGCTTCACTATGGTCAGACTAAAATTGCACCTAGGTCTCTGTCTACCGCTGTCATAGACTATCATTAGTGCTTTGGTATTTTTAGTGCTATTTCCACTTAAAACTTTAAAAATGTATACATACGCTTTCATTTATAGTTTTTTTTGTAGTTTTGGAGAACAATTCTGTATTAATTTTCACTCTATTTTCCAAATTTGGTTTGGGATTTTTGTTTGCTTGGTGTTTTAACATAGTGGTGGGCAGTTGCCCACACCAAATAATGCAATTTCTTGCAATTACCCGCCAAGTGTGAATGTTACATCTTGGAGCACAGCCTTTCTCATAGTGTGAGAGTGCCATAACCTGGTCTCACTCTTTGGAAGCGATTCCCACAACTTTGTGCGCAGTCTCACTAATTTAGTTTCAATCCAATAACTTGGAGTACGTACTCACTCACAGGAGGATAGTCAGACTTCTCGGGCATTTTCAATATTACCTTTGACGTAAATACAGTCAGACACCAGAAATGTTGTTAAATAAACCAAAACAAACCTCACATCTCACTCCTGTGGCTTTCTGACTTGAGATCTCTACTGAGGCCGTGCCAGCGTGTGGATAGCTACGGGTGTAAAGGAATCCAACAACTGTGGACCTAGAATCAGGATATCAATAGGCATTGTAACAAATCAAAAATTTGAGATTTGTGATGAAAAACATTTACATAAAAAGTCTTCTGCCAGTGCCTTGTGAAATTTTAATTAACTTACAGTAGAGGAGGGGTAATAAAAGAAGACCGTGAAGATATGTAGGATGCAATGGTGGTGAGATGTTAGTGTAAAAAAAACAGACCATTGATTGACAACGAAATATGACAGACGGGGTATACAAGAAGGAGTGGGGTGTTGATATTGCAAAATCAAATCATAAGATGGAATAAGATAACACAATTTCCTCATCAATGACTTTGCATGAGCTCTTGGCCCAAAACAGACACTAGAGATCTCACCTGAACATCGAAGATGGGTTTCCTCCTCCAGATCAGGTTTTCGGAAGCTACAACCGAAAAGGCAAAATACAAAAAAGCATCAAAGGTGCATTGGAACTCGGTTTTGAGGGCACAGAGGATAAGGTGGTATTGGGCCGCCCAGCACTTGTTGATCACCAACTAGTGGGACAGGAATAGGAAGGGAGGGACAAATACCACAACCATCTTAAATGATGGCCGTATTACCGGAGTGCCCCGGGGGTGCAGCGGGCATTTGCGCCCACTTTGCATGCCCCCAGGGCACTTTGGTATTACAGATAGTACCCCAGACGTATATGCGTCCCATTCTGTAATACCGATAGCACTGGTGCACATAAAGCACCAGCACTATCATCAGAGGGCATTCTCTCATTTGCGTGGGGGCGTGGCCCCATGCAAATGAGGATATCCCACTGCCTCTGTGGCCGTGCCGTATTACAGACGCGGGCACAGAGTCAAAGAAGCTGTCAAGAGGCTTACTGATAGTGCGTCGCACACCATCAGTGTGCCCCCTGATAGCAGCCCTCTGGAGGGGGCAGAGGGGATCCCATGGACCCTCCAGACATCTCCTTACAGGTGTGTGCAGTCATTCACTGCACCCACCTGCTAGGGGATCTCTAATCCTCCTTCAAAGTGCAGGCGGGTTGCTACTTGCACTGTGAAACATGGAGCGGCTTCAAAGCAGCTGCTCCATTTTTCACCTGAATGCGCTGCCACCAGAGCAGCGCAGGTTCATGACTGCCCCGGGGGCAGAGCACTCACTATAATGCGGCACATATTCCTGGTTAGTGCTGGGCACATCTTTTGAAAGGTGTGCCCAGCGCTAACCAGGAAAATGCGCAGCATACTGTAATTCGGCCCCATATCTACTGTCATTGGTAGTTCACCTCCACGAGGACAACTTTGCACGTATCAGATGGGGGAAGCAGGATGAACTGACTGACAAGATCCTAGTCTGTAGAGGCGTACGACAGGGTTGTGCCCTGGCTCCCACACTTTTCTCATTATACATCAATGACAATGTATCCTTTCTCTCTCAGGTTGAAGCAGACGCACCCTCATTGGCCCATGTTAAAACCCCAATACTCCTATTTTCTGATGATATGCTTTTGGTCTCTAAGACTCCGAGTGGGCTACAGAAACTCTTGGTACGCTTTGAGTTCTTTCTTGCTAGTGGACTGGAGTTCAACTTGTTTAAAACAAAGCTAATGACGTTCAATCCCCACAAATCTTTTAAAAATGGAATAGTACTGGGGGGGGGGGGCACCTCTTGAAACGGTGGATAGCTTTACTTACTTGTGAATACCTTTAGCTGGTGCATGTCCTGGAAACCTCATCTCATCAAAGCTGCCCTACAACTCAAGCAAGCACCAGGGGCAGTCCTTAAAGAATACAAGGCCTATTATACGAAACCTATCCCACCTGTGCTTCAACTTTATGAAGCCAGGGCCTTGGGCTCAGCATTATACGGAGCTGAGTTGTGGGGTTTCTCTAATATTGATATACTTATTAGCACCGAAAATATTTTTTTCGCAATCTTGCGCTTCTTTCCCCAAGTACCCCATTGGTACCACTCTTTTTGGACATTGTTGTAAGAAGCCTTGCTGGTAACACCAGGTTGCGCCCTCTGTTATACTGGACGTGGCTGTGGTGTACCCCAGAACTAGCTCACTATGCCTTAGCCCTCCAGGATGTCATTCAATCAGGCAATCCTGCTGTAATACCTTGGCTTTTGAACATCTATGAGTTACTCCACACTATAGGGGCACCTGAATTATGCTGCCAATACCTGTTTCCCATCTAAAAATTCTTGAAGAAGCTTTTTTGGTCAGCGATAGAGGCAAACGATCAAAGAAGAGCTGACTTACCCAAAGTGGCCCAAGAATTTCTTTATTTCAAGTCTTTGAGAGGTTATGAGCCATACTTGGACGAAGTGACCGTCCCTATTGATAGGAAGCTATACTTCCATTTTAGAGTGGGCACCCTCCCGTTGAAAGCTTTCACCAAGTGTTGGACTGCTGGGGCTATTGATACATGCCCTGCATGCTCTTCTTCGGTTGAGAGTGTTGCGCTTGTTTTCTTTACTTGCCCAGCCTATGCCTGCCCCACAGACTTTGGTTAGCTCCCACCTGTAGACGTTTACAACAGCATAGCCACTTGGCTGCAATTCATATTTTGAGGTCTGATTGCAGTTTATCGCTTGCCATACCTGCAAGTTCCTGGGGGGCTTGTGGATACTTCGTAGAAAGAACCTACCCACTCCTAACTCCCTTTGACTGTCTGATTTTACCTTGTTCATATAAACTCTAGTGCAACAACTTTTTATAGTTATTTTTAGTATTTTATCTTGTCTATGCAAGTTGATAACAAGTTATTACGGCACTTCCAGCATTTATTCGTAACCAGTAGCGGCTGCTACTGGATGGGGGTGGTGAGGCAGGGGGTGGAGGCGAGGGGGGGGGTTTAATTGATAAATATTAAAAACACTTGCCTTCGAATGGCCGGCTGGCCGCCGCCTCCCCTGTGTCTCTTCCTTCTTCCTCTGCACTCCGGCCAGGAGCAGGATTAGAGTGGGGTATATTGGATTGGGCTGGATTGAGGTGGGTTGGATTGGTGTGAGGTGGATTGGACTTGTGTGGGGTGGATTGGAGTGGGGTGGATTGAAGTGGGGTGAATTGGAGTGGGGCAAATTGGAGTGAGGTAAATTGTTTTGGATTGGAATGGGGCAGATTCTTTTGGATTGGATTTGGATTTTGGATTCTTTTGGATTGGAGTGGGGCAGGCTTTTTGGACTGAAGTGGGGCATATTCTTTTGGATTGGCGTGGATAGGATAGGGAGGGAGTGGGGGGAATGGAGTGGGGTATATTGAATTCGGCTAGATTGAGGTGGATTGGATTGAGGTGAGGTGGAGTGGAGTAGGGCAGATTGGAGTGGGGGAATGGAGTGGGGTGGATTGGAGTGGGGCAAATTGGAGTGAGGCAAATTATTTTGGATTTGAGTAGGGCAAATTGTTTTGGATTGGAATGGTGCAGATTCTTTTGAATTGGAGTGGGGCAGATTGTTTTGGATTGAAGTGTGGACGATTGTTTTGGACTGGAGTGGGCCCGATTGGATTGGATTGGAGTGGGGCAGATTGGAGTGGGGTGGATTGGAGTGGGCAGATTGTTTTGGATTGGAGTGGAGTGAATTAGAGTGGGGCTGCAGATTAAAGTGGGACAAAATGGAGTGGGGCAGATTGGAGTGGGGCAAAATGGAGTAGGGCAGATTAGAGTAGGGCAGATTGGAGTGAAGCAGATTGGAGTGGGACAGATTATAGTGTGGCAGATTGGAGTGGTGCAGATTGTTTTGGAATTGAAGTGGGTTAGATAGGAATGGGGCAGATTGTTTGGATTGTTGGGCAGATTGTTTTGGATTGGAGTGGGGCAGATTGTTCTGGACTGGAGTGGGGAAGATTGGAGTGGGGCAAAAATTGAGTAGGGCACATTAGAGTGGGACAGATTGTAGTGGGGAAGAATTTTTGGGATTGTAGTGGGGCAGATTGGAGTGGTGCAGATTGTTTTAGAATTGGAGTGGGTTAGATTGGAATGGGGCAGATTGTTTTGGATTGTTGGGCAGATTGTTTTAGATTGGAGTGGGCCAGATTGTTTTGGTCTGGAGTGGGGAAGATTGGAGTGGGGCAGATTGCTTTTGATTGGAATGGGGCAGACTGTTTTGGATTGTTGCAGGGCAGGTTGTTTTGGATCATAGTGGGAAAAATTGGAGTGGAGCATATTGTGGTAGGTTAGATTGTAGTGGGGCAGATTTTCTGGATTGAAGTGGAGCGGATTGTAGTGGGCACCTTCTTTTAGATTGGAGTGGGGTAGACTGGAGTGGGGCGGATTACAGTGGGGCGGATTACAGTGGGGCAGATTGTTTTAGATTGGAGTGGGATGAATTAGAGTGGGGACGATTGTTTTGGATCGGAATGTGACAGATTGGAGTGGGGAAGTTTCTTTTAGTTTGGATTGGGGCAGATTATGTTAGATTGGAGTGGGACAGATTGTTTTGGATTAGAGTGGGGCAGATCATTTTGGATCTGAGGGGGGGCAGATTGTTTTGAACTGGAGTGGGGAAGACTGTTTTGGATTGGAGTGGGGCAAACAGTTTTGGATTGGAGTGGGGCAGATTGTTTTGAATTGGATTGGTCTGGGGTGGACTGGATTGAGTAGGGGGATTGGTGTGGGTTTGAGGTGGGGTGGATTGGAGTGGTTTAGAGTGCGCCAGATTAGAGTTGGGTGGATTGGGGTGTACTGCCACAATTATGTGTTAAAGCATCATTTCAGAAATTACACATAAGATAGAAACAATGTTGGTTTGCAATAGAAAAAATATTTAGAACAAGGTAATCCTCATCTTTTGAGAACAGCGCCCATGAGCAAAAGAAAAAATGAAAAGCAAAGTGAGAAACGAAGACAAAATAAAAGAAAGTTAACTATAAAAAATAAATCTAGCAAGAGGCATACTTCTCTTTAAATAGACCTTGCCAAGAGTTTGAATTGGCGTGGATTTTATTATGTAGATTTGGTAATGCGTCCCAATCTGCAAAAATTAATTATTTTGCCTTAAACCTTCACCTGTGGGCCGCTTTAACCCTGGTGATCTCCGGGCCATCAGAAAGGGGCCCTTAGCACAGAAAAGGCCTCTGGGGCTCAGTATCTGTTACAGTATTTCACTGCTGACCCCCATAAGGAGCTGAGCACTAGACCCTCAAAGTAATTTCCCCCTACAGATACCCTGCTGCTTACCCCACCCACCCCCACGGTGAGGCCCCACATTAAACAGAGCCTGGTGAAGGACATCTGTTAAACCCCATGGAAATTGTTTTGCCTTGGGGGTTTACAAGCTACAAGGGCTAAACCAGACTACCATACATTTGACAGAGTAACAGTATAATATTCAAAGGGTACCAGAAACGTGCGATTGTCACCCAAGCATTACCGAAACACGTAAACAACAGTCTACCAACATGGAAGCTCAGCTGCGGTTCTCGCCTAGTTTACAAAGTCACAGTCCCATGCTCCATATAAACAGCATTACACCCAGGGATAGGCATACTAAACTATAGGCCAGTGATATGTGCTCGCCCCAAATGAAAGGTACAAATTTATTTCAATGAAACCATTAGTTTAATTATAACATGGTAAAACAATAAGGAGTTTAAATTATGCAGGTGCATCAGCTTAGCAACGAAATACATTATGTGATGATGACAAACGTGCAGGTAGGTCTTTGTTGAAATGAACGATCATCACATCATTGCAATGTGCTTTTAACAGTGGGATGACAGTGCAAGGAATAAAACACATCAGCCTGAAGCACAACTAAACATACAATCTCCATTTATCACTTTCTCATGGAACATGTTAAACTTTTCCTTTTTTCCTTGTGGAATAGGAGCGGTTTGTCTGGATTCTCCGAGACTAGATCTCAAGATTAAACATAAACAGCAGCCCTTGGTATACTTGGTCATCATGTTGTTTAAACTTAACGAGCCGGTGACACTGGCATTTAAGCAATATTTGAAGTCCGAGAAAGAAAAGAAAACAGTGTCTGACATTTGATCTCCAGGGCGAGTGAAAACACCAGCACTCCTGACAAGAGCTCTTAAACAAAGAAAAAAGAAGTTCCTAATTTGGTCATAAAATGAGGGATAGTGTACTTAGTCCCTGCTTTCGGAGAGAGGGTAAACAGAGGGAGAGGAATAACAAATGCATGCCGTGGACAAATGGAGAGCAAAAATAGGAGAGTGACAATGGAGCAGCAAATGGGAAGCCTATGGGCGGGCCGAAGCCCACTAAGTAGACACAGCATGTCTCTTCGAGACAGCGCAAGCGCTGTCTAGCTGTGACCTAAAAAAACCATCTCCTAAGTACTAACAGACATTTAAAAACATTTAAAAACATTTTTGAAAAATTAGGAAGCGATTGCAAAATAACAAAAGTGTCAATTGCAGTAAGCCTATAATTCACATTTTCAGAATAAAGTACATATATTTCATAGGTTCCTGATTGGCCAAAGGAACGCTATGGTGCACCATGAAATCAGCAAAAGATGGCAAATCATTGTCCTGCGTGGTGGATTCATTTGCAAGTATAGGTTATTTCCTCAAATATAACTGACACTTTCAGTGCATGAAATAGTTTAGTGTGCAAAATGCAAATCAAAATCAGTCTCATCTCTTTTAATTGTACGCCTAGAGAACTCATCATTTAAACCTAAACATGGCACAATTGGAGAAAGAGTCATGGTGGAGGAGCGTCGTCCCACTAGCTCAGAGCCAGCAGGTGAAAAATAAAACGATATTTTACTATTGTTTTATGTTTTCCAGTTTGCTTAGCCAGCGTGTGCAGGGAGGGGAGGGGCCGGGGCCATGGGAGGGGGGAGGAGGACTGGTTTCTGCACTGTAAGTGCGCATGTGTGTTTGGCCGGCCGTCTCAGGCCTGCCAAACATACATGCACACTTAGATTTCTCCAACCTCGCTGTATTGAACAGCCGGGCTGGAGAAACAGCACAGACTCACTGTCCTGAGCGGAGCATCAAAGCAGCCCACTCAGGCCAATCGCCGCACTGCACTCATGCTTGAGAGCAGTGCGGGGATTGCACAGGGGCTCTGGAACTGAGAAAGCTTCAAAGAACTGAGGCACAAGGGGGCAGAAGCAGCATAAGGTAAGTTTTTTTATTTTTAAACTTGTACTCTCTCCCCTGCCCTCACCCCTGCCACGCTCCCCCCTGCCCTCCCTCGCTCCCCCGGCCCACCACTGTTTACATTCGTCGGCCGCCACTGGAGTCATGAGTTTGCCAGATGTCTTTCTCCAAGGTCTCCTACCTATCACCCTTTTGTGTTTCTATAAAGGGTGGATTTAGAGGATGAGCCCATTAAAATCGATGGAGATGAAAAAGTATGGTGGGTGAGCAACGTTGCGTGGGGAAGGGGTATTAGGGAGTGATTGTGCTCACTCCCTACAATATGGTAACATTGGCTTACACCTGATTGGCATATTTAATTTACTTATACGTCCCTAGAAAAGTGGTATACCATATATTCAGGGCCTGTAAATTAAATGCTATTAGTGGGCCTGCAGCACTTATTGTGCCACCCACTTAAGTAGCCCCTTAAAACATGTCTCAGGCCTGCCATTGCAAACTGTATGCAGTTTTAAACTGCAACTTAACTTGGCAATATAACCCCCATGCCAAGCCTTAACCTCCCCTTTTTTTTTGCATATAAGTCATCCCTAAGATATGCCCTAGGTAGCCCATAGGGCAGGGTGCAATGTAATTGAAAGGTTGGACATGTATATATATGTTTTTCATGTCCTGATAGTGGAAAAACTCCTACATTCATTTTTCACTACTGAGAGGCCTACTTCTCCCAAAGGATAACATTGGCTGTCTTATTACATTTAATAAGTGCTAATGTTTGATTGGTAACAGGCGAACATTTTATGTTTGGTGTCTGAGAAACTGTAATTAAAAATCCTCTTTAATGGTAAAGTCGGATCTTAAGTTACAATTTTGAAAATGCCACTTTTACAAAGTTGTGTAGCTAATGAAGGGGTTATGTCATATATTGTTGGCCAGGTGGGGCGTAGATAAAGTTTTACAAAAAGTAGAACCTGGCAACCGTTTTTTTTATGCTGCTATTTATTTCAGCAGGCTGAGGGCCAATATTTATAATCCTTGGTCCTGGCTACATTATTTCGCCATGATTTATATTTTTGAATTGCTGTCAATTTTGAACAATTTTAAGGATTTTAAGGATTGTTTTGTGACGCTTGTAAATTAAATCGTGCCGCCATGACAGAACAGAACAGAACTCGCACACAATGTTACAACTTTGAAACTAGAGCATAAAACGAACCGGCAATTCTGGTCTAACAAGCTCACAGCGTAACCGAGAGGCCCGCTGCGTCACAAAACAATCCTTAAAATTGTTCAAAATTGACAGCAATTCAAAAAACCGGAACACTTAAAAGAAATTCACTTTCCAGTCAGGAAGACGGTTTACCATTATAACTCAGATTACACCGTGTTATTGCCCTGAAGATAATCCCTTGAGTAAAACAGGGATTTGAAACGCGTCGGCACTTTCTTTTTCTTCCACCTTGATGGAGACTGATTAAATTAATCGCAGAATCTGTAGAGGGACCATGAACATTGATTTATCCCCACAGATACCGAATATTCTCCTCAAGGAGAGCAACTCTCTAAAAGAGGAAACCCATTGGGTTTAATGAGAGTGCTCCTTAATTGAATAGATGTACAAAATATTTACTGGTGTAATTTCACAAATGTTAGTATGATTTACATAGGCACTGAATTTAAGCACAATTGTTTCATTTGACAAAAGCACTGTTTATGAATATTTAATGTTGTGACCATTTGGAAAATCAGTACAGAGCAATTTTGATTTAGAACTAAAAAGTGTATCACTCCTTGTTTTCGGACGTATATAACTGTTAAAAATGTTTCTTTAAAAATGTATAAATCATGGCGAAATAATGTAGCCAGGACCAAGGATTATAAATATTGGCCCTCAGCCTGCTGAAATAAATAGCAGCATAAGAAAAACGGTTGCCAGGTTCTACTTTTTGTAAAACTTTTACAAAGTTGGCATTTCTTACCCTAACTATAATAATTTTTGTCCAAATTTCTTCTAAGTCTGAGGATAGGCTGTGACCAGGCTCAATCCACTTTTTGTATCCAATTCACGCTCGATCGCGGTCCGCCATATTTTTTTACTTTAACCCGATCTCGTGCAACTAGGTGTTGTTGGTGCTTTTATCTTTTAGGCGCTAACACTTTAAAAATTCATAACTCCTGATCTACTTCTTGGATTTTTATCATTTTGGTGTCAAATAATTTATTCAAATTTACTCTATTTTACAAAATTGGTGAGGGATTTTTTCTGTGTTGTTTTCACTTTATTGCCGTTTGTGTGCTGCATAAATATTTTGCACATTGCCTCTAAGTTAAGCCTGATGGCTTTTGTGCCAAGCTACTAGAGGGTTAAAAGCACAGGTTAATTTAGTGACTTTTGTGGTTCACCCTGATGGGGTTCGTGGCTGTTGCCTGAGCAGGGTTAACACCACACATAACCAACAACCCAGTTTCTCACAAGGAGTAAGCCAGGTAGGCGGATTTCATGTGTTGGAAAAATTACAAACTGAAAGCATTAAAGCAACAAGAGGGTGACCAGACTTCCCCCAAATATGGGTGAGAGTACTTGAGAAGTGTAAGTCTGGCATCAACAGGAACGAACAAGACACAATGTTTTCCCATGTTTGCAAATCATATATACCATATTTAGAGTTTGAAGGGCGGGATACTCCATCTCAAACATGGTGACTTCCCATCCACCATACCACAAGTGCAGCATAGCCTATGGCACTTGTAACACTTGTAACACAGTGGACGGGATCACCTAGTGTTATAATCTAAAATAATAACATAATGTTATGGGAATCCACTTTTTGAACTTTGAAGATTATTAATCATTTTGGGCCATATGTAGGTAATTTCTATTTACCGATTCCTAAATACCGAATTTTACCGATTCGGTATGTAAGAATCGGTAAATAGAATGTAGGTAAACATTCAGTAAATTTTACCGATTCGGTAATATTCGGTATTACCGATTCGGTATTTACCGAATCGGTAATAAGGAATACCTTCCCATTCATTCCTATGGGCCTGGAGGCCCATAGGAATGAATGGGAAGCTATTCACTATTACCGATTTGGTAAATACTGAATCGGTAATAGGGGAGCATATTCAAGGGTGGCAGGGTGTCAAATTGACACCCTGTTGCACCCTGAATCGTGCATGTGTGCACATGTGGCGCACATACATGCCCTAAGGGCATGTTTGTCTGCCACATGGCACTTTTAAAAAGCACAAAATTGCTTTTTAAAAGGTATTCAGTATTTACCACCAACTTGTAGTTGGTGGTAAATAACGAATCCTGAAACCAAAAATGCACTCACTTGAGTGCTCCCTACATAGGATTTAATGAATCGGTAATTTACCGATTCCTTAAAATAACGAATCGGTAAATTACCGATTCCTTAAAATAACGAATCGGTAAATTACCGATTCCTTAAATCCGGCCTCCTACATCTCAATTGCCTAAATACCGGTCGGTAACGGGAGATTTACCGAATTTCGGCCGTTACCGACCGGTATTTAGCTACCTACATATGGCCCTAAATTACATGACATTCATTACACAATTTATGTGGCAAATAATTGGATGACTTGGTTCAGGCTCTAGCCAGAAACTTGGCTCGGCTCTCCCTATCAATTTGGTGGATGTTCACCTCTAGGGTGCCAGTCCAGAATCAAAATCAATTCATCAAAACATGAAGAAAATGGCCAGAGTATTTCACTAAAAAACATGGAGGCACTGGTAACTCACGATTTTCCTGGTAGCAAGCCTAAATAGATTCAGGATATTGTTTATAAAGGTGGACACTCTAAGGACATGTATCATCTTGTTCAAGTATTTTTTGGGCTTGAATATTATGGTGGTTACACCGTACAGTGATTGCAAAGTTCGATCCTTAAGAATATTGTCTTTGTTGATGGGGGAGTTGCTGCTCCACAGAGCTGCTCGCCTGCTCCCTGGCTAGGTTGCCTATATATCTTCCTGGTCCTTGCTGTAAAGCCACCAGGCACAGCCTATTGGTTTATAGTAGTTTCAGTTAATACTTTAATTTAGCCAATGCAATTTCTCATGTTTGCTCCGCTGGATATAGTTCAATTTCCAAAGCTTCGAATGTCACAACTGAACCCACAGTTCAACTGGAGTTTCCATTAGGTGAGGAACCATTTAAAACAGGTCTTATTTGATCAAATTTGTAGAGGGAGCCTGCATTTTAAGTGGACCCACCTGGCTATCGCGGGTCTTATTTTTTTTGTATCCATGTACATTATTTTTATTTTGTTTTATTATTTTTGGAATGCGGTCATGCGACGTAAGCAGGTCATGGATCCCCAGTGATAAAGAAATGTGGGAATAAAAAAGCACTGAGAAGTATTATAAGGACACCAGCACTGGCAAGAGATGGGAGTCGTCGGGTTTTTGTGGAAGAATGAGATGTTTGCTTCCCGATCGGAGAGTGCTCCAGAGAAGAAGACCGTGTTGGTGCAGATACCTGTCCCGTCCAAAATCCTTGCCTTTGTAAATTCTCCTTGTCCATTCCATGCTTTACTAACTATACTTGTGCTGCCTATATACAGTCACGTTCACTACTTGCAGCCTGATTGTAGACACATCAGTATCTTTTAGGTATGCATTAGCTAAGACCTTATGGTTTTACCAAAATATATGTATAACATGCTTACCTCAAGGGGCTCTCAGCCAGTCCTCTTCATCCTTTAGTCTGTTATTGTGTCATTCACAACTTTTAGGTCTGGTGTTAGCCAACACCTTTTGATTTTACTAAAATATATGTATAATATAGTTACCCATAGGGGCTTTCAGACAGCCTTCGTCATCCATTGGTCTGTTATTTTGTCATTCATATTTTCCTTGCGCCCATTTGGTCAGCCCACTTCACCAGTTGGCTAACTTCACTGTGAGTGACGGCATCTGCCCTTTCATAAGGAGCACACACCCAAACAAACATTTTAGCTGCGGTGCAGGGCCTATAATCGCAATGTGTGCTTGTTGAGACCTAAAAATATTTCAAATTTTTAGGCAATTTTGTTAGATTGACCGTGGCAAGAGAGCTTCCCCAACAATAAAGTTTTGCAAAAAAACTTGCAAAAAAAGTCACTGACAAAGCCAAAAGTCTGGCAGCGAACGTCAGACCTATTTGCCTGGTCAATTCTTGTTTAGTGGCTCATTGCTACACCTTGGCTTTCTAGCAATGAATAAGTATTTCTTATTCTGCTTCTATTTCTTAATTATAGCTGCACCTTCTCATAGCCAGGCCTTCGGACCATGCTCTACTCTCCAACCATGCCACCCAGCCACCCCCACTTCCGGTAACAACACAAAGAGGCGAGGAGGTCTTTGCACACTCCATTCTACTCTAAGCCCACCATGACTTCCCAGAAATTGGTGGCAAAAAGCAGCTTTGTATTTTTAATGAGGTGGAGTAACAAACAATTTGTTCCGGCGCTGTAAACAGCAATTTAGTAACCGGGAGGGTAATGTGGAGCGGCAAGTACTTTTTTTTCTCCATTTTAGTTGTCAAGGCAACCACACAGCTGGGCATATTGAACAAGGTATCCCAGGGCGACGTTACTGCTGAATGGCGAAGAAACCTTGGCCCCCTCAAAGAGAAAAGGCGGGAAAGAGGTGAAGTGTTCTGTTCTGCTTCCTGGCAGAATACAGACACTTCAGTTTATTGCTGTCCTTGCGAGCTATTTTCAGAAGGCTCATCTGAAAGCGAGAGATGAATCACGTAAGCAGGAACGCGTGAGGCTATTTAAAAAGTCTTTCAAGCTGACATGGCGCACTTCAATCAGGGACATTAGTTGTTGCAGAAGACCCATTTCACGCAATCAGTCCCCAGATATCCAGCGTCTCGAGTCACTGTTGAGTACCTTTGATCTGATGGTGTCCATTGTAGATGCATGAGGGCCGGATCCATGCCAGATTTTTAGGACAATACCATGGGATAAATTTAAATATTGTAGGGCCCTCATTCTAGGAGTGATTTTACGCCAGATGCAGTCATTTTACACATGAAATTACTGAACACATGAGATCTGCGAATCCGGGATGCAAAATTATTGCATTAGTATAACTATGGTCCTATAAACTATTGAATTGTTGGCAAAATCGTTATTACTGTACCAGTTCTGCCAGGTAGCAACCAAATTGCAGGGTTGATATTACCTAGCGAACAGTGACCTTGGAAAACTGCATGCAATATAACAGTTTTTCTTGTAATATACTGTTAGATGGAAGTTCTCAATTACGCCCAAACTGTATAATGAGAGCAGACGGTTTACCTAATTGTTGCTTAACCTAAAATCCAGCACCCTTAGACTAAAGTTAGGGAGCCCCGGTTAATCTCAAAGTTACATGATTTTGAAGTTGACTTGTCTACGGCAACAACCTATGGACAGAGAGAGCTTTACAAATGATAGACATTTGCGTTACTGAAGAACACGACTACTCAAAAATGTTGGTGTCTTTTTGTTTCAAATATTTTTATCCCCATCCTCCAGCAAATTCGCCACCATTCTGTTACGTTTCAAATCCGGATGGAGGTGCCCAACATGGTCTAAAAGTCCACTGGTTGTTCACCAGGCAACCTTCCTCAGATGACTGTTTAACGGGTTACTACTGCCGCTAGCTCCCCAGGGTTATTCCAACCAAACTGTCATTCCAGTGTCTTATTGGGATGGAAATATCTTAAAATAGCGTTATTGTTTCATTTTTTAACATTAAAATGTCTGCTTTATCAGTATTTGTTATTGTTTCCCTCTCAAAAAGTCTTCGGGTTTTCTTTGACTTCGAAAGAACTTATAAAGAACATGTGCTTCGTCTTCCATCTCTGAGTGTACCCCAACGGGAATGTAGCCCGGGAATTCAAGTTCCAAAGGTGCAACCAAAAAGTCCTGATGTTTAGAAAGTCCTTTTCAACATGGTGGATTGTTTGGAGAGGTAGAGTCTGACATGCACACGAGGCAGGGACCTCCCCGCAGAAAAGATAGGAGATGCGGATAGGTTTGTGAATAGTACTTTTGTGGTTTGTGAGTAGAACAAATGTAGTACTTGCTTTACATACTACAAATCAATTTTGTATATTGGCCCTTTTGTGCCTATACCGCACTCACTACTGGAAAACAGACCACTGCTCATTTAAGTCACCAAGAAGTCCCCCTGGGTATGTTCTGGCTATGTTATGTGCCATAAGCACCTTCATTAAAGAGGTAGGAATGAGAATGGCAAAGCATATAGGATATTTATTGTATGTTAGGTAGCGGGAAAGGGACACAGATAAAGACCGTGCGAAGTTATACAATGCACTTACTTCTGTGTGTACGATCGAGGCCGGAATGGGAACCCAGAGCAGCCCTAGCAATTTTGACGGACCAGCCCCCCTGCTGCTTTTGTTACTGGGGGCTGATATAGCAGCACAGCTGCAAAAACCGGTAACAAAAACAGGCCCCTCCACTGCAAAATCGGCACCCACCCTTTTTTCAGAGAATTACGAAATGAGGTTTAGATTAGATGCAAGATAGTCCGAGGTAATACAGAAGAAAATTTCAGAGAGCCGGAAACTGTAATGAGAATTCTCACCAGACTCGGATCATAATTTGGTACTGGGGACCTCCCAGAAATTTTGTGAGTAACTACGAGGTAGGACTGGAGGTTGCCTTGTTGCCAAACGGGTAACTCTTACCATATTGCTATGTTGGCAAATTGACCACCCTTATGGCTGGACTTTTCTATCCACTAAATAGTAGAATCCTGTCTCATTTTGAGATTGATCAACAACTGCGCAAATTATCCTCAATGAAATTCGTTGTATGTAATTTTTCATTCTATTAATCCATTAGACAAGTCTAGCCATACGCAGCAGAGCAATTTCGACTTTAGGCGTCTCCTGTGTTTTTCTACTTCAGTGTTTCACCTTTTAATTTTTTGTTATGTGCACTGAAATCTAAACACAAAATAAGAGCACAGACCTGTGCTTGAAATAAAATTTGTTTAGAGTGAGACGTTTCAGTCGTTAAATGCCTGGCTACTGCAAGTATCAGAACCCGCAACACAGACTCACTGAGGATCACACTACTAAGCCGCTGTATTTGGGCACTTCATTGAAGACAGTATCGTGCTGTGGGGAGGTCTGGCAGCATCTGATAGACAGTTTTCCAACAAGCCGCCTGTCCTCTTTTGTTTGCTAAGCAAGCGTACTGGTGGCGAAGTGACACCTCTATGAAAACACGAATTGATCAATAGTAAATCAATGGAGTCTATGAACCTCGCGGATCATGGAAAAAGGAAAGAGCTGATAAAGCCACCGCTCCAGCTGTAACGACAAGATAGAGTAACTATAAGAGATCCTTAAAGGGCCACTTTCACTTGAACAAGCTGAGTGTGCTTTTTAAAAAAAATTATTTGGAACGCGTACTCTACAGGCCAAGCTGTACGTAAGCATAACGACCATATAGATATTCATGACACTGACAAAGCTTGTCATGTGATGCTTAAACTCCCTGGAAACCGGATTTATCCACTTTTTCACACCGACATTTTCAAGTTTGCCATCCATGTGTGCACAACATGCATGTAGACATAATGTCCATTGCTTAGTAGGTGCAGGCAAATGCAGGAATAAGCGCGCACCAGTGATAAACTTACCTCAACCCTTCAGGTCCGCGAGCAGAGCCCTGTGACAGTGAAGACCTAAAGCACCTTGGAAAAGCCACAAAGTGGAAGGGAAACACGTTTGCAATCCTAAATGTAACTGGAAACGAAGCTCGAGGACTAAATGGAAACACATTCAAAAGGAAAAGAAACAGTTTGTTATTAAATATGATATTCACAACTTTCATAGAACAAAAATTAGAGATGACCTGGTACAGAAATTTACTGTAGTCTATACCACTCTGAACTATAGAAAGTGTTCTGGCTAATTTTATTTGCTATCGATTTTGGTCAGGATTTATATAAAACTCTAAAACAAAAAAGATCACAATTGCCCCAAATCATAAAATCATTTCATACAAATACCCAAAATGTCTTTGAAATAGCTACTAATATTGCTATGGGGAAAGCATTTAAGAAGAAACATTGGCCAATACTAGCGAAAAAAAGAAAAAAAAGACTGAAAAAATTAAGTTATAAATTAAAAGGCAAGGAAATCATGGCAGTGCGAAAAAGATAGGGATTATGTCATTTGATAAATGGGTAGTGAGTTTTAAAGACAAAATAAAAAATTCAGAAACGAGGGCCAGCGTATTTCCCCTGTGTACCACATTATCACACTGTAAGGGATTTGTAGTATGACCCTTCACCAGTGGCGGCTCGCAGAGGGAGTGCTGCGGGCAGTGGCGGCTGCTCCATTAGGTCGTAGGAGCACCGCCCCACTGCTTTCTCGCAGTGCGAGAAGCAGAAAATAAAATGGTATTTTAAATACCATTTTATTTTCTGCTTCTCGCGCTGCGAGAAAGCAGAGGTATACCTGGTTGGGGGTGGGCGGGAGGATATGCCTGGTTGGAGGCGGGAGGGTGGGCGGGTCGGGGAGGAGTGGCTTGCACAACTCTGAGTGCCGTGACTGCTTGGTCGGCCCTGGGGCCGACCAAAGCAGTCATGCGCACTCTACATTTTCTCTATGTAGGCTGCATGCAGCCTACATAGAGAAAATGGCCTCCCAACAGGTGCCCGGCTGGGCGCTGCCCACGACTCCGCACCAATCACAACGCTGCCATTGCAGCGTTGTGATTGGCTACAGGAGGGGAGGGAGGAGGCAGCATGCCTGTTCATGTTCCTGCACAGGACAGGCCCAGGATCAGAGGCGGCGCGGGACCGTGATCAGGTACGTTTTATTTTTATTTTACACCCCCCCCCGCCCACGAGAATTGCGAGCCGCGACTGGTTTTATTACCACGTCATTCCGTCGTCTGCACTTCAGAATGGAGCAGAACTCGGTAAAACCACGCTTTTCTCTAAAATATACAAGCTGTGTATTTATCCCCACAGATCTTTCAAGGTTCACCAGATGAAATTTGTAAAAACAAAGTGTAAAATGTGTGTACTGTTTATAATAGCGGCTCGTAGGCAAACTCCTGCGCGCGCACCTACCAGGATTCCCAAGGGAGAGTGTGTGTGGTGGGTGGGGGGGTGGGGGTCTAGAACGAGGGCTTTAATATCTGGCAATTTTAGCTAGCACACCTGCTAGCGACTACACCGAATCATAGACGCATTGAAGAAACCCAAGAACTCCTTAAAAACAACTTCTCTCTCAAAAACAAAGGTTAATAACGCTGTCGCCGTGCATGCAGATTTAGTTGATTTAACACAGGGCCAGACAGGGAAAAATGCTGAAACTAGCCCCGCTCCCTTTCCATCAATTCAATTCTCTCTCTCTAAGCCCCACGCCTAGGTGCTGTAGCTGTATTATTCCCGGGGGACCTTGAATAAGTAAACAGAGGCGCCAGCAGCGACCCCAAATCTTTTAAACCCGCCCTCGAGTGGCTCCGCCCCTTCCAGCACATAAACCTAACAGTCCACTGCCATTAACCCTATGGTATATTGACTCCCCACATAGTCATACATCTAATAGTATTTCTTTGATGCCCACCCATGCTGGACGGAGACTCGGGGTACCTGCGTCCACCCCCTTATGTATCTTACGTATATAGAACGTGGCTTACTGTTTAGACCTAATAGTCATTCTCTCATATCTATAGGAGGAGTTCTACCAATGTGCAACTAATAGTTGTTGTACTAAGTCCACGGAAAGAGGAGGGCATTGGGAGATTTCTCATTAAAATGGTATCGCTGGAAGTCCACAGGGCTGGGGCAGAGTCAGATTCGTATATTATCTGTAGATCACCATAAACCTACAGATAACATACCCCTTATATATGTGTCCACAGAGCTTCCTATGGCACTTTCTATAGTGCCTTTCTAGTCCCATGGAAGCCGTGTAGGGCAGCGCAGTTATCGCCGTGACTTATGCTCTTAGGAGTCTGGCATCACCTGTGATTGTAGTGATTTTATGCAGAAAGTATTTTTAAATGGGATTAATAGCAGAAGTATTGTTTTTTTAATAGATCAATTGACTTTATTTGAAGATGTTTACCTTTTACTCATTTGTTGCTTACAAGAACTCTTATTACATATAACGCTTGTAATTAATTATGCATAATATATTAACAGTAATAATGCAGGTAAAATTCCGATCGCACGGATCTCTCGAGTCTTTGGCTAAAGGGTTATTTTAGTGAGGTAAAGTCCCACTGGAGTAATGCACGTGACCCAGTAAACCAGAGATGGACCCTGGCTCTTGCTCCAGCAGACTCATTGACTCCCCTCGCTCACCCCTTAGATACGATTGCATCAGAGAAGCAAGCGTGTGAGCAGCATTCTGAACGAGTTCCCATCTCATCCCAGAGAGGCCAAAGAGTGAATGTGTGGCTCTATTTGCTCGTTATCGAGCTCTGAAGTTTTCCCCTGTCATGTGGGCGTCGTCAGCCAGTCCTGGTTTTACAACACTTCTTGTTTTGCGGTCTGCTACTTGTAGTTCTGCATGTGTACACTGCAAAGGTAACACTCCACACTCTCTCCCTCTAGAGGGTTCAAGCCACTCAGCGGCCTTGCCCGGAATCAAAGTAGCGTCTTTCAGTTTACATGAAGGAGATCTTTTCAGTAAGCGCTCAACCTACTGAGCAATCTTAAACCGGATACATCTTTTGAAATGAAGGTTGCATGCCGATCTCTGACGCAGGCGCGTAAACCTTCCGAGTTATCTTACGATCGTGGGCCCGTGAGCATCGCACACCAATAACTCCGAGCACACGAGAGAGTAGCAGCTCCTGAGAATTACCGGGGGACTTTCATGGAGGGTATTTTG
Source organism: Calotriton arnoldi (assembly GCA_963921515.1). Classification (NCBI taxonomy): domain Eukaryota; kingdom Metazoa; phylum Chordata; class Amphibia; order Caudata; family Salamandridae; genus Calotriton; species Calotriton arnoldi. Next base: position 373,561 of record CAWUFW010004769.1, read on the forward strand.
TATCTTGGGGTTTCCAGAAGAATTTTGTTTTCACTCAGAAAGCCTCTCAGGCTGCCAGATAGTTTGAGAAAACTAGAGAGGTAAATCGGAGAGTTAGTTTGGACTGTGTTGTAGGCAGGATCTCTCAGTTTCAATTTTATTCTAGACACCTTCCTGCTTTCTCAAATTTGCTTGAAAATGCACAATTTGCCCACTCTTTTTTCAAAATTTTCTCGGGGGGGAGATCCCCCCCAAACCCCCTGTAGGCGGTTCGGGCTCGCTCGCTACGCTTCGTCGCCGCAGTGCAGTACGACAATTGTTTTACGCCTCACCACTTTCAAATGTCACCATCCGCCACTGGCTGCGGGGCTCTGGGGCGGGGGAGGGGCTGGGTGGGGGAGAAGTGGAGTCGGACATACTACGGGCAGGAGTAAAGTAAGTAAATAAATAAATCAAACTATTTACCTTGCGCTCGCTGCATCGCACCCCCAAGAAAATTTAGGAAAAAATGGTGCATTCTACAACACATTTGTCATTATATATCAATTTTATTAGCTACTAAAGCATAGTAAATGATGACTTTACTGTGCACCAGGTACGACAATCTTTGGTGGGGCTCTTCACTGATTCCCTCACTATCACCAACAGTGCCTCTCTCTCACATGTATTTTATTTGTTTTCTAGCACCTCTCATACCAGTGTAGGGTGCCAGAGCACTTTATATCACACACACATACAGAGACAATGATTCATACGTGTATAGAAAATTTTACATAAGGCAATGGGGACTATAAGGCAAGGGGACATACTGGTAGGCATTTTCTAAGAGTGCTTGGTCTGAAGAAGCTCTAACTCAGGATTCAGAACATAACACAGTAGTTAGCATTGACTTCAATGATAAGAATGTATTACTACCCAAACAAACCTTTTTTAGCAACATCTGGAGAATGAAAAACTAGGAAGAAAACATAACTTTCTAACCTGTACCATGTGTCCTGTACCAGGCGTATCCTCAGGGTCGTACTGATGCTCAGAGGGGTTCACCTCTCGACAGCCCCAAGTCTGATTTACTGTAATAGCGCAGACTTTTAAGATGGTCAAGCGGGGGAAGGAAAGGTTGGGAACTGCAGGGAGGGAGATCTGTGAATGGAGAGAGAGAGAGAGACTTGTAATAACTCTTATACGAGTAAATAGCTATTTAGAACCAACAAGTGAGGTTAGAGCCACCTAATAACTACCTGTAAAAGAAAATAATCAACCCAGTAACAGGGGAGGTGAGCGGGTGTATTCAAGTTCCCCACACGGTTACTGTAAAGGAGGAAACAATTGAGATTATAAACAAACACCTCCCTCTGTTAATAAGGCCTGTAGACTCGAGAGATAATTCAAAACACTTTAAACCAATACACCTACCCTCAGTAGCGGGGCGAGATGAACTATTAAGGACGGGAGCCTCAGGTTTCCAATCACCCACCACTGACCCCCCTGTTAAATGAACAAAAGAATTGCCACTGCTGATTAAATCTGTTTTTTGTGTAGCTCCAAGCGAATCAAGAAAACAGTAGAGTACCATGAACAGAATAAGAGGAATGAGCTCTGAGGCGATAACTTCGGCCACCTCAAAAGAACGAGCCCCTTTGCAAAATCCTCTACAAACAGAGCTTCCTGAATGTTGTCCTTGTATATAACAATATATATATATCTACTGCAGCAGTATAACGAGAGTTCCTTCACTCTCTATACATCCAAGAACGTCTTTATCATCTTTCAGAAACCACATGAACAATACCTCTCTCCGCTTGAACCGTGAAGATCGGTTCTACCAACAGGGGAGGTAACGAGGAGCAGAAATGAACAAACAATAGGGAATCTCCCCCGCATAAGTCATCAGAAAGGACTCGCCAACGGGGGAGCCAAGTATCACATCCACACCCACTACAAAGGGAGAGCAAGTGGGTTTAGAAGCTTTCGCTTCTCTTGCCTTGCGCTTGTTAACTATTCCCCCGCATGAGTCCTCCAAGCAGCTGGACTTGTCAACGGGGGAGAAGAGCAGGAATCAGCACAAACCCACAGGAAATCCAGGAGGGTCTGAAGTGCAAATGGACCTTCCGAAAATAGTATCAAAAAGATATGGTGCCACTAGCACCCTTAACAGACCGGGATATCAGCAACAGTAGCTCTAGCCGGTAGTATGGAATAATCGGCGGCTCCGTGAAATGTCTGCCCGGCTATATCCGGGTTTCCTGAAGGCACGCACAACGTAGCGTGCTGCATCAGGATCGCAAGTCTTGCGGGGAAGTTGAGTTCCTGAAGCACAAGGGGAACCCTCTACTCGTCCTGCTCACGCTAACAGCCTGTCAGTGTTCGCGAGAACGATGCAACCTGACACATGCAGCTTGCTTGCAGCTCTTTGATGGCAGTTCATAGCTCAATGTGCTACATTACTGTCAGGAATCGCGGTCTTAAGCGCCTTCCTCGCGCCAGAGTTTGAAGAAAACTACATTTCCCATGAAACCATCCGGTTGGAGGCTCATGGGATATAACAGGATGACGCACAACGTTTCCTGTTCGTAATTCCTTCAATGTTTCTCGTCGCGTCCGGAGGTTCCGCATTCACAGAACCCATCAAGAATTCTCCTTCGGCTGAAGGAGAGAGACTCTAAACCTTATTTTGTTTATTCCCGTCTTCCTGCTGCAAGGAAGGGGGAACGCTGGGGTGCGAACCGCTCCCCTTGCGGTGACATCCACATTTGGCGAAGTCCAGAGCCTCGGAGGGCTCCTTTGCGGGATAGTCAGCCCTGGAGGGCTGATCTCCTATTTCTTTTGTCTTTTGTTTTTTTTTGTTTCCTGCGAAAGGTTTGCAGGAATAAGAGGCTACATTACCTACTGGGTCCGGAGCCTTGGAGGGCTTCAGTGCTGGAGAGTTGGCTTGGATAGGCTGCTCTCTGTTTCTTGTTGTTCCGCTTTGTCTCCAGGAAGGAGGCATTCCGGATTGGGATACTGAGAACAGTATCACTGGAGAGCACTCGGATGCATGGGACCATTGTGCTACAAAGATTATGGTGATAGAAACAACTTCCAGGTACGAAGTATTGTTCTTAAAAAGACTACACCACTTGTTCATTTTTTGGATATATATACTACTTATTTGATAACATTTGTTTGTTTTTCTTAACATTGAGGTTGAACACACTTGGAAGTGTACTTCCTCTTGGATTAGCGGTCAATGGTGAATGTGAAGATTAGGGGAGAAAAACGAGACTCTATCTTAACCTAAGACTACTCATTGCACAGAAGAAATTTCTTACAAGGTTTCCCTAGCCTATTTTTTGTTCTACCTTTTTTCTTTTCTCTATTTTTATGTTATCTAAGGTATGTGTGATTATTGGTACAACCTATCTTTCAACATTATAGGTGTTGTGGTTTGTGGGTGTGTTGGAGGTAGGGAAGGATTTGATTATTCTTGTTCTTGTACTTACAGGCTTCAGCAGGGAATAAGTTATCGTATGACTTGGCGTGTTTTGTGGAAATCCCAGAAGTTTGGTCTGCCTTGTTTCGTAAGGTATACTTTGTATATAAGCGAGACATATTGAGAGTAGTAATTAAAGCACAGTGCTAATGTGTATTTTCTTGTTCCCTACAGGTTCAATTCCCTGCTGTTCCTATTCCCACTACCTTTTCCCTCGCCTGCTCACCCTTATGCTTTGTGTGTGATTATTCTCAGAGTTGGGGCTAACAGGAGGTGGACCCCTTTGTGCATCATTCCGATTCTGAAGAGTCTCGTGTGAAGGATCCGACAATTACGTATGTAACTTATGAACTGCACAGTAACAAAAGGATCTCAGTGACAAAAGCAGTAACCCACTGAGCTCTGCACATAAAATACTGTTCTTTGATATGCATGGTACACATTCTTTGCAGCAGGCATATTAACCCTCTGTGCTACCTTAGATGATTCAAAACTGCCACTAAACAAAACTCCCATCTCTCTCCAGCAGTTACATTAGTCACCAAAGTTATTGTGACACTTTTATTGTTGCCTGAAAACTACTGGATATACAAGGAACTTTGCAGTGCCAGCCCCCAGTAACAAACCCTCCCCCCCCACCTTTCCAGCCTCCCATGGAAACGCCCAATGCGAGGTCCGGCCAGTCCGGCCTTGCTACCACCCTCCAATGGTGCGCCTCATCTTCACATAGACCCTCTCTCATGTGTATTTAATTTCTTATATAGTGCTACTCATCCGAAGTATGTACGGCAGGGTGTCGGAGTGCGTTACATCACAGACATATTATATAGACAATGACTCATAAATTTGAAAGTCAATGTATAGCCAATGTTACTTAAGACAATGTTACTTACAAGGTGTAAGAGCCAGATGTCATCCATACTGGTAGGGAGTGGCGTACTGTGGGCATGGCCACAGGGGCGGTTGCCCCAGGCACAATATTCTTAGGGGTGCAAATTTTTAAAAGAAAAAATATTTGTTGTGGAAGGGACTCGAGTCACGTCAGTGCTGTTGTCTGCAAGTGCAGGGTATGGTGTCTTGCCCGCCTTTCCCCGCAGAATTTCTGCACAGAGCCGTGCCCTCGCGCATCTCTCATGGCCTTGGGGCAGGTGGAGATCTGTTCGTACCGGTTCCCGGTGGCATGGGAGCAGCGACGCCCAACGGCACTACAGCGGAACGTCTCTTGTGGTACCAGGGCGCCGTACAAGGAATTCGTTTCTGCTTTTTGGTAAGCAGAAGGAGCATTTTGAGCCCGAGTTCCCCGCTTGCTGCTTGACGTCATGTGTCGGTTTGGGATGGCGGGTTGAGTCACCCGGGGGTGTGGCATCCATTCATTCTTTCATCCATCATTCAGTCTTTCACCGTTCAGTCTGTCTTTCCATATGTGTGCCAATCCATTTCCAAACCAATTCAACAATTTCCAAACCTATCCATCATCTATCCTTCCATCCATCATTTCACTCATCCATCCCTCCATCCACCCTTTCACTCATCCATCCATCATCCATCCATCCTTTCACCCCATCCATCCTTTCACTCATCCATCCACACTGCCACCCATCCATCCATTCACTCATCCATCCAACCATTTACCCTTTCACCCATCCAGCCATCCTTTCACTTACTCATCCATCAAGCCATCCTTTCACTTACTCATCCGGCCATCCATCCATTCACCCAGTCACTCATCCATCCATTCCTCCATCCATTCACCATTTCACTCATCCATCCATCCTTTCTTCCAGCTCTTCACCCTCCCTTTCACTTATCTATGCATTCTTTCACTCATCCTTACATTCTTCTTTTCGCTTATCCATACACCCATTCATCCTGTCAATCATCCATCCTCTCTCCATCCCCCTTTCACATAACCATCCCTGCACCCATCTATCCACCCACCCATCCAGCCACTCATCCACTTAGGAATCCATCCATTGACCCTATCCATCCTTTCACTCATCCATCCATCCTTTCTCTCATCCATCCATCCACCCTTTCACTCATTCATCCATCCATCCTTTCACTCATCCATCCATCTTTTTGCCCATCTACCTTCCCTTCCACTCACTAATCCATCCTTACATCTACCCGTTCACTCATTCGTCCATCCATTCACCCTTTCACTTATCAATCCATCCATTGTTTCACTCATCCATCCACCCATTCACTCGCCCATCATCCACCCTTTCACTCTTCCATCCACCCTTTCACTCACCCATCCACCCTTTCACTCACCCACCACCCTTTTACCCTTACAACCACAATACCACCCATGTATCTATTTATTTACCCTTTCTCTCATCCATCCTTCCAATCACTCATCCATCCATCCTTTCTCTCATTATCCATCCATTCACCTGTTCACTCATCCATTCATTCTTTCACTAATCCTTCCAGCTATTCACCCATTCCTTCACTTGCTTACTCACCCACCTTTTCACATTAATTATGAGCTGAGCCTTTGTCTGCAGAGTTGCAGACAGAAGAGGCCCCTCAAGAACTCCACTCTGCTGTAGTTCCTACAGCAAGCGGTGGGGTGAGGGAGGGTTCACTATGCCCCTGCACATAGACAATCTGAAAACTTAGAAGACATGAGTCATGCATGATGCACAGTGCCAGGACGTGAGGTGACTGTGGCATGGTGTTGCTTTCAGGGCTTTAAGTGGGTTGAAAAAACTTGGGGGTCTCTCCAAAGGGTGTGCCCGATGTAATTAAGAGCGTGGCTTAAAACACATAATCTAAAAATCTGTACTTATCATACTGTGCTGCCCGACTGGTATCCTGCTACTTCTGTTATTGCATCCAGATATATAATACAATACATCTACAACAAGCCAGGACTATAGGCTGTGTCAATGGTTGTTAGTTGCATAAAATAAAAAAGCAGCAACTATGGCTTCATTGTATATAATATTGAAAATGCTTCAGTTCTAAAATGACGAGACTGTGTAAGAACTATAACCCCTTCTTTTTAACTTCTTTCGCTGGCTTCTTTACATGAACTGGATTCTGTACATTTCTTTCATTTTCTGAGGTGCAACATTTTTCTTTATGTACTGTTAAAACAGAATGCCCTGCCCTAGACCGAGGCAGGAGGAGGCCCACCACATGCTTAACAGCCCAGACTGGCCCATTGTCATTCTGTATGTGACAATCAGCCGGCATACAGAATGACAATGGGCGGGGTGGGGCTGCTCTTGTGCTCAGAGGAGGAGTGCGAGGCGGCCCCATCATGGAGTTGAGGCTTCTTGCAAGGTAACAGTGCTGCACCGTGCAATGCCCAAAATTACGGACAAAAGGCGTCTGTAAAAGGGATGATCATGGACAACGGACGTGAGATCCAAATCACGGACGATCTGTGAAATTTACGGATGGTTGGTCACCCTAGTGGGCTCACGCAGGACAGGAAACCTCAGGCTGTAACTTCAGTCACTGAGCTACCTGATCTGTTGAATTATGCCAAAGCATCTCTGAGGCTCTCTGGGACGAGCAATGCTTGATGAAATTCTGTACAAAGTTCAATCACTTGAAGCGCACTCTCACAGGAGAGAAGCAAACAAAGACAGGCAAGAAAAGCTGCACCTCCTCTAAATAGAGAGGATCCCTAAGAGACATTTTGAATGGGATGTTGTTCTCAATAGTTTAGAATCAAGAGTAGGTCAGTTTCAGCAGTCGCTTAGTGTCACGCATTTCGTCCTGTGGCTCCACCTCATTAGTAGCTTAGTATCACCATTGGTCAGCATCATTAGCGGTCAGAATCATTAGCAGCTCATTAAATACTAGCAGTCTACCACATTGTCAGCAACATACTGCAGACAACTACAACCTCAAACTATGTGAATTGGTTGATACAACACCAAAGGACAAGGTTGCTACACGTTAAACATATTGAACATGGTTGTCACACAATTAATGTTTAGGTCAAAGTTATAACCCAATCATGATATATGCCTACTTGGAAGACACGTGGGCTAAACAGGTTGCTACACAATCAAAGTATGGAGTGAGGTTGTTACATTATTAGAGAAATGTGGCCTGGATGCTAAAGAAAGTGATCAGGCCTCAACGTAGTCAAGGAAATTGGGTCAGGTTGGCGTACAGTCAGTTGTATAAGATTAGGTTGATACATCATTATCTGTAGAGTTTCCAATTACAGACAACCTACTGAATAGTTGTAGGAAAGTAGGATCTGCTTCCATGGTTACCCCCACCTTTTGCCTGGTTCTTAGCTGTATTTGACCTGTCTGACTGGTATCCTGCTAATCAGGACCCCAGGCTATCTGCGTTCTCCCTAAATTGTTATGTTCAGTACTTAGGTACACCCCAGATTGGATACTGGGGCACCCTTATAAGTCCCTAGTATATGGCACCCATGTACCCAGGGCATAGGTACCCCAGAGGTCTCCCATGGGCTGAAGCATGTATTATGCCACCCATTAGAGACCATTCAAAATGGAACTACAGGCCTGCCATTGCAGCCTGCGTAAGTTGGTGCTTGCACCACTTACTAAAGATATAGTTTTCCTATATCTAGGGTCACTGCACTTAAAACCTATAAGTCACCCCTGTAGCAGGCCTTTGCAATCCTGACAGCAGGGTGCTTGGTTCTAAGTGAGAGGGTGCCCCTGCATGAGCAGGACACCCCTGCAGTCTACAGAGTCCATTCTCCTGGGTTGTCAGTGAAGCAGCCATATACTATATAGAGGGGCACTGCGTAATTATGGGATGACCATCTCGAAACTGGCTGCAACGAATCCTATCATGTTTGGTATCAAATATGTTGGAATCATACCCTCACACCGTAATCGGTGTGGGAGGTATGATTGCAAGCACTGGAAGAGCCTCCGTTAGGCTCTGTGTTCCCGGTACCAGCCTTCTTGACCCGGAGTGTTACAGCAAACAAATGATGGACGGAATGCTGACAATGCAAACATTCTCCCCCAGTCAAAAGATCTGGGTTAAATCCATCGTTCTTTTGCCCACTACGCCACCCCAGTTTGGACCCAGCCATATGCAAATCAGTCTTGACCCTGTGCCCCATGGGAACAGTCCAGACCGAACTGCCAGGCCAGGTCCTCCCTGGACTGGAAACAAGCATCCTGGGACCGGTTTCAGGGTATGTCACCCTTCTTCAGCCAGGCTAGCTTGAATCCAGTGGCTCAGTGAGCAAGGGACCCACGTCTGGGCATACCCATCCCACTTAGAGCGAAAAGTGTTACAGCAAACAAATGATGGACGGAATGCTGACAATGCAAACATTCTCCCCCAGTCAAAAGATCTGGGTTAAATCCATTGTTCTTTTGCCCACTACGCCACCCCAGTTTGGACCCAGCCATATGCAAATCAGTCTTGACCCTGTGCCCCATGGGAACAGTCCAGACCAAACGATGGATTTAGGCCCAGATCTTTGTACTGGGGTGAATGTATGACATTGTTCTGCATTCTGTCCAACAACTGTTGTTTTTGCATTTGTCACCCCGAGTGGGACGGGTATGCCCAGACATGGGTCCCGTGCTCTCCATGCCACTGGAATCAAGCTATCCTAGCTGAAGAGGGGTGAAACCCCGAAACCGGTCCTAGGATGCTTTTTTCCAGTCCAGGGAGGACCTGGCTTGGCAGTTCGGGCTGGACTGTTCCCATGAGGCACAGGGTCAAGACTGATTTGCATATGGCTGGGTTCAAACTGGAATGGCATGGTGAGCAAAAAAACGATGGATTTAGGCCCAGATCTCTGTACTGGGGTGAATGTATGACATTGTTCTGCATTCTGTCCATCAACTGTTGTTTTTGCATTCTTGACCCGGACAGCACAAAATGGTTGCTGCCGACCAAAGATACGATTCTGCCCTCCTGCTGCTGAGCCAAGCTTGAGCAGGGGAAGGCAGAACAATAGCCATCCTGTCACAGGGAGGTGTGACCACCTCCCAGACAGGATTTAGTGTATTGGGATGGGGTGGATGCTCTTGCCAGCGCCACTCAGTCTGCATGAGGGGCACATTTGGTGTCCCTGTGCATAGTCCAGTTCAAACCAGTCCTGGGAGCCGTTGGCTCCCGCTCCGGCGCAAAACTGGATGAAGGACATGGGAGTAACCTCCCCCCTGTCCAGACCCTCCCCTGGGAGGGCCCCCTGAATCTTCCTAACCCTTTGGCTAGGGTACTTAAGGTCTTACCTGGGTGTAGGTACCTAGATTCGTCGTGAGATAAGATTCAGATTAGACACCACTGCTCTTCTACCGTCTGTGCACTCTGCACTTCGCTGAACTTCATTTGGGCCTGACTTCGTTTCCCTTCCAGTCTGCTGCATTGTCTGTGCCTGTGCATCATACAGGAACCTTCCAAGGCCTGTGAAGCATCAAAGACACTGGAAGAAATCTCCCTTGGAGTGAAGGAGTCACTCCCCTGCATCCGCAAGCACCTCAACTAAGTCGACCGGTCTGCTGATCCTGAGCTACTCCAAAGGCTCTGCAATACAAGTGGTGGTTTTTCACAGCTCCCAAGGCCTGCCCTGCCCTCTCACCAAGTTTGAGGCCAGTATCCCTCGTGGGGGTTGCAATAACCGAACCCCTGCGTACTGCGTCAACTTGCAGTTGCAAAGGTTTGTTGACTTCTTTCCAAGAAGATCTTTGGGCCCAAAGTAGCCCCAACCTCGAGCACCTCCAGTGACCAGAATCTTCAGCCACACCGTATCGTATGCATCATGGCCTGCCTCTTTTGGTGAGCTGCTTGAGGTCCTCTCGCGACTCCAGTGCCTCTGGCCTGTGGGTCCACTTGAGGGTCACCGTTGTTTCTTTTGAGCTCCCCTGATTGCTCGGGGCCTGCCCTGACTCCCCTGCTCTTGGTGAGTCCCCTGGACCTTGCTGGTCCCGACGTTGCTCCTTCTTTGATTCCTGCATTGGTTGCATTTGCCAAGGCTTGTTGGTGCTCCTGCCGGTCACCGAGGATATTTGAATGTACTAGAGAGTATTATATAATAAATACATATTTTTATAAATACTTGGTGTGGTTCTTTTCACTTAAGCTATACTATAAGATTGAATTCTGGTAAAACAAGCTGCTTTACATTCCTTCTGGACTAAGCCTGAAGGCTGCTCTCCACAGCTACCTCTTAGAGAGCTTTCTAAGGTTTTCTAAGACCTCTTAAATCAACATAAGGGTTGTCTGGACTGGTGCAAGGTGCCCACTTACATTACTGGACATCCTATACCAAGCCAGCTTCTCGCAACAGTGATGAAATGTTGATGTCTTTTTTGTACAACCATATTGAATATTTATGAGAAAAAATATATTGAAATGAATTTCACTGACAGTTTTATATGTATTTCCTGGTCATTCTGAAAATCTCAACTGGATATTAATATTTAATTTGTGAATAATTAATTGTGTGTGTCCAGGTACCTACCTGTACAGAAATATGGCCAGGCTACTTCCTGTATTGCGTACTGTATTCTGTCTGGTTGCTTCATCTCAGGTGTGCATGGTCACATTTATTTATTTAAAGTTTTGTATAGCGCGAACATGACCCCAAAGGGTATCAGAGCGCTTTACATACAGTTTAAGTCGACAAAGGAAACAGCTAGGGGAGAGAAATCAGGGAAACAGTGGGACAAAATACAGCAGGTGCAGGATGAAATTGAGGAGGACAAAGGAAGCTGGTTGGGAGAGACCGAAACGTAGGGCAATAAACAACAACAAACGAGACAGAATACAGTAACTTAGCGGCAAGAAGAGCACAGCATCTAGTTCAACGCATTGTTCATTAGAAGTTTTTTGACTTCCCTTTTGAAGGCAAGTGTAGAGGGAATCAGTCTTGCTTCCACTGGGAGGGAGTTCCAGATTCTTGGGGCGATGCCAGAGGATGAACGATTGTATGTTTTAAGCTTATTAAATTTCTTGGGCTTGAGCAGCAGTGTGCTGGTGCTCCTTGTGGACCGGGAGCCACCAGAGAGTTCCAGCTTGTATGTCAGGTAGAGTGGGGTGTTGAATTGTAGTGCCCTATGGGTCATACAAGCGGTCTTTAGTTGTATCCTTGCTTCAAAGGGAAGCCAATTGAGCGATTTCAGGTCCGGGGTGATGTGGTTGTTCTTCTTGGAGCCCGTGATGAGTCTAGTAGCAGCATTTAGAGATGCTCGGATAGGTGCTAAACTGAGTTTCGGCAAACCACAAAGAGTCGCACTGCCGTATTCTAGTCTGGAGATGACAAGTGCTTGCACGGCCAATTTAAAGTCATCATGGGGAAGGAAGGGTTTGAGTTTTCTTAGGATGCAGAGTTGGAAGTTTGCTCCTTTGGTCGATGATCTGATGTTTGTCTTGCATGTTTAGGTTTTTGTCAAGCACAACTCCCAGTGATTTAGTGGAGTCCACGATGTGAGGTGTGCAGTTGAGTGCTGTGAGGTTACAGAGGAATTTCACCACCGTGGATGTTTGCCTAGCGGGTGCAATGAGGAGGAATTCCGTTTTGAGGGCGTTTAATTTGAGATGGTTGGAGGTGAGCCAGTTGAGGGTTTTGAGAAGGGTTCCATTGAGGGAGTTGATGTCTTCGGAGGAGGAGATTTTCATGTAGAGTTGGGTGTCGTCCCCGTACATGTGATATTGGATGTTGGAGGCTTTAAGAATTAAAGTCAGAGGTTCAAGGAAAAGGTTGAAGAGTGTGGGGGAGAGTGAGGATCCTTGGGGAACACCAAGTGTGCATGGGCTTGGGTTGGAGAGAGACTGGTTGGATTGACTCTTTGTGTTCTGTTGCTGAGGAAGGAGGAAAACCATTTAAGGACCGTGCCTGAGAGCCCCATCCTGGGTTCCAGGAGGGAGAGTAGATTGTCATGTTTGACAGTGTCAAAAGCCGATGAGAGGTCGAGCAGAATTAAGAGGCAGGCTTCATTTTGGTCGAGTAAAGTGAGAGCGTCATCCACAATGTGAGTGATTGCTGTTTCTGTGCTGTGGCCAGTGCGGAAGCCCGATTGGAATAGGTCGAGAAGCTGGAATTGCTCAATGTGTTTGCGTAGTTGTTCATGAACACATTTCTCCAGAAGTTTTGCCATGGTGGGTATGTTAGTGATTGGGCGGTAGTTGTTTAAGTCAACAGGGTCAGCAGAGGGTTTTTTGAGAATAGGGAGAACTAGGCCCGCCTTCAAGCAGTCCGGGATCTCACCTTGCAGAAGTGAGGCATTGATGATCTTTGACCAGAGTGGCGCAAGTGAGCCAATCATTTCTTTAAAGAAGTTGGGGGGAAGGGGGTCATTGAAGTGATTTGAGGGTTTAAGGGTCGAGAGAGTATTGCGGATGGTAATGACATTGAAGGGAGTGAAAAGACTCCAAGAGGCCTTGTTTTTGAGTGGAAGATCAAGAGTTGAGGTCAGGGGAGTGGAGTCAGAGGCATCAGGAGAGTGCGAGAGAGTGAGTGCAGCAGACCTTAGGTCTGATTTGATTTTTTCTGTTTTTTCGAGGAAGAATTTAGCAACCGAATCACAGTTTGGTTGTGGGCGAGACGGGTGCTGAGATTGGGAAGAGGTGTTGTTGGATTGAGATTTAATGAGCTCAAACAGTCGTTTCGGGCGATTTTTGGCTCTGTCAAGTTGTTGTTTGAAGAAGTTGGCTTTCACCATCCTAATGCGTTTGTTGTATGTACTTCTTTTGATTCGTAGAGCTTTTAGAAGATCCGTGGAGGGAGAGGATCTCCACTTACGTTCAGCTAGTCTAAGACTGCGTCTGTCAGCATTTAGATTGTCATTGAACCACGGTTTGGAGTCTTTTATGGGAATTCTTTTTAGTTGAAGTGGGGCCGTATCATTCAAGGCAGATAGCATGGTGTTGTTATAGTGTTCAGTGAGGTCGTGCACGTCAGACATGTCAGCAGGGGGCGGAAGGGAGAGATTGCATCGCTGTATAAGCTCACTGACGCTTGTGTTATGGAGCGGTCTTTTCCACTGTTTTAGTTTCACTGGTTGAGCAGTTTTGTGGATCCAGCTTTCAAGTATCAGAAAGTTGATAAAATGATGGTCAGACCAGTCACAGGGGAGAATGGAGTCGAGATGAATGTAGCTGGGGTTGGTGATGATGAAATCCAGTGTCGAGCCTAAGTTGTGAGTGGGGCCGTCGCAGAATTGGGTCAGCGATAGGTCGGTTAGGAAGTTTTTGAGGGATGTAACCGACTGATCGTGCGGGTCATTCCAATGGAGATTGAAGTCGCCAAGGAAGATCTGGGGGGAGTGACGGCCAAGGTTGGAGGAGATGGTTTCCATAACTTGTTCGATTAGATGGAGGTTATCACCTGGGGGGTGGTAGAAGATGTGAAGGCTGCATAATGGTCTGTGTGTGCTAGAGATATCTATACATAGGTATTCACAGGAGGAGAGAGTAGCTGAGGGGGACTGTTTTGCTGTGAGAGAGTTGCGGAAGATACAGGCTATGCCCCCTCCCACTTTCTTAACTCTGTCGAGTCTGATAATGTTGTGACTAGGAGGGACTAGTAGGTCAAGGCTAGGGCCAGAGGAGTCGTTGAGCCAGGTTTCTGTGAGAATAAGGAGGTCCAGATCTTGGGCAAGTATGAGATCAGCAAGGTCTGTGGCATGTTTCACCGCTGATCTGCAGTTAAGTAACATGCTTTTCAGGTGTGGTTTGTGCAAGGTGTCTGTGAGCGCGGGTTGTGTAGTGGGGATCTGCAGGAGGTTATTGATGTTTGAGGAATTGGCGTTGATACTGGGTGCTCTATGGGGGTTGGGTGTGATGGTTTGTATGGAAACAGCATGCCCATGTTTAGGGAGTGATGAGTTAGATGCATTAGGTGACGTGATGGTTAGGATGGGTTCCGCATTCCCATGTTTAGGGAGTGAAGAGTTAGTTGAATTAAGTGGGGCTGTTTGTGAGGATTTAGCATGGACTGCGCTGGCCGAGGGAGGAGAGAAGTACTCCCGGAGGAGGGAGAGAATATCAGCTTCTGAGTATGGTGAGGTGTATTCAAGGAGGAGGGAGAGAATATCAGGTTCTGAATAAGGATTTATGGATCTGGTAGGTCTAGAAGGGGCAGTAGGGTCGGGAGTGGTGTTAGAGTAAGGGGCAGGGGGTTTCGGGTGGGTCAAAAGTGGGATCTCATGTGTTGTCAAGGAGGCAGTGAGATGGGGGAACTCAATTGTGGCCATGTTGGGGGGGAGATCAAGGGCTAGCTTTTCGGTGGCCTTAATGAGTTTGAGGATGACCGATTTGAGTTCATGGCTTATTTTCTTGAGCTTAGACGCAGGATCAGAGTGTGAGTTATGGGGCATGTGAAGGGGTGTATGTGGGTGGGACAAATGGGAGGGAGATGGGGGGATCAGGGCAGGTGAACTGGGGGGTGTGGAAGGACCAGTGATGGAGAGTTCGCTATCCGATGTGAGAGTGCGCGATGCGGGTGGGCGATGTAAGGGAGGTTAGAGGAAGGGAGGTTGGATGAGTTCCTGTTGGAGAGTGAGCAAGCCTGCAGTATAGTGAGGGAGTTATGAGGGCAAGGGCTAGTGGGAGCGGGGAAGTGTAGGAGAGGTGGTCGGAGCGAGGGCTAACAGAGGCACCGTGATTATTGGCCCAAGTCTGGTCAGGTCGTGGCAATGTGGGTGAGTTGGGGACGCCAGGGGTTGGAGGAGCTGTGGTCCCGTGTGTGTTGATTGGGGTAGGGGTGGCAGTCCTCAGGCTGTGGTCCGTAAAAGAGGGATCCAGGATCTCATGAGATGGGGTAAGGGTAAGGTCGTACTTAGTTTGAGTAGGGGCGTCGTTGGGGACCAGAGATCTTTTAAAGAGAGCAAACCTGTCATCAAATATGTTCAGGCTGCGATCAGTGGCCTGAATGAGTATGGTCCCATTGTTGTAGATGGATATAGTGGCATTTGCTCTAAACGTAGGAGATTTCGTGACCAATAGTCGCAGACCGTGAGGGAATTTTTGGGATGAAGTGATGCTGAGTAGGGAGTGGAACGTAGATCTCCACTGAGCTCTTCTTTTGGTGTAGAAGATCAGGTCGCTCGCGATAGTGCCATTATTTGGGCAGAGGTAGGGGTCAGAGATAAGGGTTTCTGGGTTGGCTTTGAGGAGTCTATGTTAAAAAATTTGGTAGCATTACTGGAGAGGTTGACCGGATAGTTAATTATGTAGCTGTTAGGGCCAGACTTTTCAAGTCTGGAGTCCATCCTGAACTGTGTAAGAGTGGAAGTGGAGGAGAGAATTTAGAATACGTGGTTAGGCAGTCATAAATAGTGGGCAGGGTAATTGCAAAAAGGTGGTGGAGTCATATAGTTTACCCAGTTAATCAAGTGGAGAGCATAATGGTAGTGGAGTCATATAGTTAACCCAGTTAATCAAGTGGAGAGCAGGGGGTGGCCATTTTAGGTAGAGGGAGGAAACCTAAAAGGAGGAAGGGGTAAAGCAGTCAGCCAAGGTGATCCAGGGAGGGGTGGGGGGGCGGCCATCTTCGTGAAATATCAGTATCAGTATTGTTGGTAATCTACCCCAGGAGGGGGCGGCCATCTTAGTGAGAGAACAGTAGAGTCAGTAATCAGGCGAATGAAGTCCTTCAAGGGGCACTTACCCCAACAGCAAGGAGTGGAGGTAGAATCCAGAGAGCGGCCGTAAACCTGAGTCATCAGAGCGCCAGTTCTCAGAGCCGGCGGTGGAATCAGCTCTGCAGCAGAGGGCGAATGTGGGGAACAGCGTCACACCGAAGATGCCTGAGTCCTTTCGGTAGGCGCAGAAGATATTGGCGAGGTGGGAGCAGGGGGCAGGGACACCAGCGGGCGCAGCGATGTCCCGGAGTCCAGAAGTATATACACACGGCTGGATTGGGGGCACAGAGCCACGCCAACACAGCGGGTCCAAGGGTATGGAACGACGCTGGGATGTTCGGACTCACAGGAGGGGTCAGAAATCCGCCATCCCGGGAGAGCCAGGCAGGGGGCGCCTCATCAAGAGAACCATAGACAGGCAACGTCGCACGCAATCTTGTGAAGCGTGCCCTCACTATCTTGGGAAACTGCGGCAATATTATATCCCTCCATAGCCATCTTGAGTCCCCTCACAATCTCGGGGGAACAGACCCCGCCACAAAATGGCCGCACTGCAGTCCGGGCAATCTCTCGGGACCGGGGCCGCACAGGACCGGTTGAATCAGCGGAAAGTCAGGAGGCCGCAGGGAGGCCCGGTCGAAGAACAACAGAGGCAGCGGGAGGTCCGGGAAAGGCGGCGTCGGCTGCGCACCCAGCGACAGCAGCGGAGGAGGCAACCAAGGGAGAGGAGCGTCGGATCCCAATGGGGGCTGAGACAGCCGGCAAACCTCACCCGAGTTGGAGCGCTGGGGGGGGGGAGCAGGATGCGCCGCCAAACGATCGTCCTGGTAGGCAGAGGAGGGTGAGACAGCCGCGGGTCGAGCTCCTCAAACAGCTCGAAGTGAAGACCAGGAGGGAGTTTGCAGCCCCGACACATAGGGGCCAGGCCAGAAGACACCGCAGGCCCAGTCAGTAGAAGCCCACCTCGAGTCCGGGGGGACAGGGCCCAGGGGGTCCGGAGGGCCCGATCATGGGTGTGTGCGGAGGAGAGGGCACTCTAAGACGCTCCAGCCCAGTGTACTCGGCTCTGGAGGGCCTGGATAAGCCGGGAGCAGTCCTCGGGACGGAGAGAAACGTCCTCGGTCCGGAAGGCCAGAGCAGCACCACGTCCCTATTCAGAGGGCCAGAGCCAGGAGGGGGTGGGGGGGCAGTCCTGCAGGGAGCAGCGTGGCAAACCTCTGAAGTCTGGAGGTTGCCCCAAAACCAGCTTGGCCAGAGCCAGGAGGGACCGGTCCAGCAGGGGAGCAGCGAGGAAACCTCGGCAGTCGGGAGGTCGCCCCAAGACAGGCGTAAATTCATGATTTTGTCAGTAGCCCTCTATAGCGGTGTATCCTTTTTAAATCATTTTTATCTTTTCGAGATGTCATCAGTTATGTCATTCATGACGTTGTGAGTGAAGCCATGTATTTTGTCTCATGTAATGACGTGAACAATATAATTGCTGGTTGAGTTATAGCTGCATAGTACTCTACGGGTCATTTTTACATTAATTTAGTTGTTTTTGTTTTGCATTGTAACAATAACATTACCTGTATGGAGATGATGTGTGTTGTATCTCACATATCAGTAGGGTTAATGAAAATGTATCTGTTCATTTCTTTTTTTGTCTTTGGTGCATGTGTACCTAGTGTGGTTGCAACCTTAACATTGCATTACCTCAAGAATTTTCAGTTAATCCACTTTGCTTTTTTAAGTCTCGTACTTTTTGTCTGTGCAAGGCACTTGTAGCATTCCCAACACTTGAAGCTTAGTTAGGGAAGTGATAACATCGGACTTTAATGAAAAGAATGATATTTCAAAAATGTCAATGTTGTTAGAGTGCCGTACTTCTAAAAGTAACAAATATCATTGGTGGCTGCGGCCCTCTCGGGAGGGGCTGGAGGTCCCCGGACGGAAATCAACCCGGTCCAGTGCACGGCTTGGGCCTGGCGGACGCTGGCACATCGTGCGACACTAACCTACCTTTATGCCCCCAAGTTGCCGATAGCAGCGCATCCCGGCATATCTGCACTGCAGGAGCGCTTGGCGCGGACCACGTTGCAAGCCGTCGGGATCACCCAGATGGGGGACTTTTACAACCAGGGCCGATTCCGTTCGTTACAGGACGTGCAGGCGAACCGGCCTCACGATATTATGCTAGGTTTTACTTACGTGCGGGTTCGTCAGGCCATTCGGGATGTTTACCCTGACTTCCCCGCGGAACCCCAGACGCTGCGGGCACTGCAGGCGGTGCTCGCGGGCGAGGCCCGTCAGGGGCTGATTACTAAACTCTATAATTCATCTCTCCGTGAGCGGGAGGCGGTGGCGCATCCGTCCTTTGCTAGATGGAACACGGCCCTGGGAGGGAAACTGTCGGAGGACCACTGGTACTATTGCTGCAAATTGACTGGGCGACTGACGGCCAACTGCAACTTACGTATTATACATTTTAAATTCCTGCACCAACTTTATTATACCCCTGTACAATTGCGGAGATTTGGATTGCGAGATGATGATTGCTGTGTACGCTGTGGACAAGCAGACGCTGCCTTTTTACATCTTTCATGGGTCTGTCCAGGGATAGCTGCCTATTGGGCTAGGGTGACGACTGTGCTCACGGATGTTGTATTGGAGAGAGTGTAATGTACGCCCGAGATGTGTCTGTTGGTCAGTGTAGCGTCCCTGAAGCCGTGCAATAGAAGACTGGTTGCAGTGGCCACACTTATGGCTAAGCGAGCTGTGGCGCAGTGCTGGGGTGCAAAGGGATTACCCACGGTTCGTAAGTGGCTGAGGGATCTATCCTACTGTAGGGAGCAATTAGAAATCTATGCGGAGGAGCTGCCTGAGTCGTCCCGCCCCAAGGATTTTTGGGTCCCGCTCACTCTATATCTGGCGAGTCATCCTGACCTCTAAGCTGATCTATCCTCTGTGTCTCGTGAATGGAGGTGTCCTGCCTCATTAATCCCCGGACTCCTGTCTTATCCTTGTAGATGTGCCTAGTGAAAGCCAAATTGCTTCTGATTTATTTGTCATATCGTTACTGTGCCAGAGGGGGAGGGAGGAGGGGGGGGGTTTCGCTTTGTTCCTATCCTTTGCTTGGTTAATATTATTGTCTTCTCTTCATCTGGATGCTGTGGGAGGTAATATAATGCCGATATCTATCCGACTGTTCCTCCCTCCATGACGCGGCCGGCCCTGAGTGGTTGTAGGCGGCTTGCTGTGTATCCGTTTTATTTATTTTTCTGCAATGCACGGTCGCGCATTCCACGGCCGGCCCCTCTGGGGATGTAGGCATAGTGCTGTATTCTGCATTGCTTCCCTGTTTTACCTTCAATAAAGGTTTAAAAAAAAAAATAATAATAATAAATAAATAAATAAAAGTAACAAATATTTACGTGTTATTGTATTGTACGAGGTAGATAACTGGAAAAAGATATTGAAGATTGGAAAAACAAGCTAATTTTAAAAAATGATTTTTTTAGTTTTAATCCATAGCACATCATGCAAAACTTAACCTGAATAGGATACATATTAGTTGTATGTATATAAACTCAGAGATGTGTCATTTTCACTTAGGGGGTAGTTATTAGGGGTGGGCGATAAATTCTGCTCCGCCGGCAGAGTTGACAGATTTTTGGCCACTCTGTGTTATGCATATAACACAGAGTTCTGGCTAAATTCCGCCAAATGCCGCTTGGCGGAGTTTTATCTGCCAAGCGTGAATTGGCAACCCCTAGTGCAATTTTTGGGTGCTAGGAGGGCACCCGGCAATATTTTCTCAACATAGGCGGTGACAACCATTCGCAATGAGAAAGCTGCCTCTCGAGTAGAAAATCTACTCGAGTGGCAGCAAAACCAGCTCGAAAAGCAGCACCCTCTGGCGCACTTTGTGGTGCCGCTCACGCTGATTTTTCAGTGCAGAACAAGCTCCCGGCGCTAAAAATCATTGTGAGCAGCGATGTGTCGATTTCCACCCATTCACGGAAACTCCGAGGAATCTCGCAGAGCTTTCATGTAACTCCACAGAATTGTGCAGAGGGATACTCCGCGAGTCCCGCCTACCCCTATTTGTTCTTTCAACTCATAGGTAGGGCATTAGGACCGTGCATGATAGAATACTCCATAGACCACATTGAGCACACTGGACACCACTTGCTAACCCAAGGACTGGAACTGAGGGACCAGCAGGGCATTCTAGGGTATGAGAGAGCAAGGACTGAATGTGGGAGACAAGCAATCTCAGAATTCAAGAAACAAGTACCGTAATCAAGCAATCAATTAGCATTTATATAGTGCAGCACTATTACCCATAGGGGTAGCTGAGTGCTGAGGGTGCAGTGTCTCTGTCGAAGAGCCAGGTTTTGAGTTTCTTTCTGAAGTCCGCCAGGGTGGGTGCTGTATGGAGGGGGTGTGGCAGGTCTTCCCAGGTGTTGGCGGTAATGTAGGAGAAGGAGCGACCCCCACTGTGGCTGTGATGGATGCGGGGAGTGAGTGTGAGGGCCAGAGAGGAGGAGCACAGGTGTCTTGTGGGTAGATGGAAGTTCAGTTGATGGTTGATGTAGGATGGTCTTTGATCATGCAGAGCTTTGTAGGCATGCGTAAGAATCTTGAACTGGCATCTCTTCTGGATGGGGAGCCAGTGGAGGTTTTTGAGATGGGGGATTGTGTGGGACTGTTTGGGAAGGTCCAGGATGAGTCTGGCTGCAGTGTTCTGTATGGTCTGGAGTCGTCTGAGGAGCTGGGTGGAGATGCCAGCATAGAGAGCGTTGCCGCAGTCGATGTGCCTGGTGACGTGGGCCTGTGACGGTCTTTCTGGTGTTGATAGGGATCCATCTGAAGAGCATGCGGAGGACATAAACAATCAAATATAGTTTATCCAACATACCTGCTTCATGTCTTCCGTTCACTTTTCCCCTGGAACCAACAAACTATAAGTGCAGCAGATGGGATGCTCCATCACAAGCGCGGCTGATATCTAGAGGTGGGTGGCCAACTTAAAGCTCGAGCCAGGCTTTGCCAGATGCCTGGCTCTTGGAGGCTTAGGCCCAAAACGAGCCAAGCTTGAACCGGAGATGATGTAGCCTAATGGCTACGGCTGCAGATCATGTCACTTCAGAAACCTGGTTCAAATCCTGGCCTCAATTTAAAATCCTGTGAACCCCAGCAGTATCCTGTGAATCCCAGAAAATCTTCCAGTGTCGAAAACAAAAAGTGAAAGTACTTGTTGAGTGTTATGAAGTGCTCTGATGTCCTTCTGCAAGGTTCGCACTATGTCAAACTCCCCAAAATAAAATGTGTATTTTGCCTTTTAACTTCTCTTTCTTCTCAAATTCCTAATGACGCAGCATTAACCATTAATGTCAGAGATACCCACCCAGCGGCTGAATTGCAGTGTGAATATGCAAATTTTGGTATCAGTCCCAACTTCACTGCTTGATCAAACTGTGTGATCCTAGTCAAATACTTTATTCCGCCAAGCCTCCTGTTTGTTCATTATCACACATGAGAGCACCTTCAAGTGCGCAAGTTCAGGATTGCTCTTTCACAAAAAAAACTTGATTTAATATTCTATATTGTTTTTCCATCTATAATAGCAAACATTTAAGATATGACAACTGACTTGCCTTAATTCACTAGTAGCATTGTCATCAGGGTGGGGACACAATTGTTTTTCAGTTCATGTTTAAAAAACTCTTTTTTTATAAATACTTTTTGAGTAACCTGATGCACTAAGGTTAAACGCTTTGCGTGCTAAAGAAATACACTTCTTAAATTTGGAAGACACTATCGCACACTAACACAGTGATTCCCAAACTGTGTGGTCGCCAAAGTCCAAGCAATTAAGATGCCTATTCTATTTATCCTATGACATTTACCACGCTTCAAAGGCAGAAGCCAAATGTTAGGCTGTGTCTTCTGACAAATTGTTGCTTTTTTAACATGTGGATTGGTGATACTAACTCCTATTACTTTGCCTTCAGAGAAAGAAAAGTAAAATGAATTATGAGACACTCTTCCTAGGCGTACAGATGTTTGAAAGGATGTCATTGTTTCGTAACACACAACAAAATGTACATACCTGTAAATGAACTCCACACATTCAGCAGTTAGGAAAGCAAAAATGAAGCAATTTATTTTAGTAATTCTGAAGTGTGATGGAAGCAAAGATTTTAATAGGATCAATTAAAATCAAGACACATTACTTGGTGATGCAGAAATGATAAATATTCGATGGAACCTGCTTCCCACACATTATCATTTGTTTTCAATACAGCTTTACCAGTAACACTATGTCTTTGTAAATTTAGTGGCCATTTCACCGGAAAATGTGCTGTCAGTAAATGACAATGGCTACCACACGATGCTTTAGTTACATTTAAAAAAAGCGCCTGCTTTATGTCCATTGAAGCTTAGTGGGTTGCAAAAGTTTGTTGTTCTAAAAATTGGGTCGTGGTTCTAAAACGTTTGGGAATCACTGCTCTAACATGATGTTTGTGGCATAATTTACATGCCAAATGTTTTCAGTGCTCGACCTGTGCACTGGCTCTTAGATCCAGAGCCGACCCCTGGCTTGGCTTTGACTCTGTACGCCCTGTTAATTTGGTGGCCTGCCCAACTCTACTGATTTTTTGACTGCCCGCTGTATTGCAAGCGCCATTGTCTACAATGCACCTGTAATTTGGCGGACAGGCTATCTGCCACGTTTGTGATGGAGTATTCCTTCCACTACACATCAAGCGAGGCCTTGAATCTGAAAACACACGTCCCCCAAATAAATTCTAAAGCTACGACAACCACAGTCCTGAAAAACAGGTCATTGCACAAATACTCCTTTTTAAAACAATTTTAAAAAATGTAAACATTTCTTTACAGTTGCTTATGACCGCAAATGGATTGTTGTAGCACGCTCAATTTCTAGAAGTGTTATCCCAAATGGCACTAAGCTATAACATACATCAGTTCGGTTTGGAATCGAAATTTCTGTTTAGATCTGAAAAAAACTCCACCTGTCGGTTCATTTGCCTTTAAGGCCCGCAGCCTCCTCCCTTGTGATTTTCTCTTCCGCTGGTCCATGTTTCTCAGGGAGGTTTCCAGACGCTTATTTTTCCCCAGGGCCTTTGCCACAGTGGAACTTTCCATGTTTGTTGGCCTATAAATATCTGTTTATTCTGCACGAAGCAGAATAAAAGATGGAAAGGAGCGCTGTTAATGATACTGCAAAATATCCCTACAAACAATCATCCATACTGGCGCTGAAAAGGTTCTGAAACATTTTAAACACAATTACTAAACCTGCACGCATAGTTTATTTATCAAATTGCGTCAAGAAGAGGCGACGGCCTGGCCAATAAAAAAAATATTTCGGAACTTCAGACCTGCTGAAGGATGCAGATTGCACGGCTATAGTCTGCCAGCAAAAGTTCTTGAAAATTTGTTCTAGTACTTTTAAATTAGGGGTAGAAATTCGAGTCGTATTACTTAATTTGTGGAGGTGTTTTCAGAGGTGGGCACCGGTACTCCTTTTCGAGGCAGGGACACATTATTCTGCCCCACATGTTACCCGCGGCACGCAGGATGACAACACCAGAACTTCTGATGTAAAGGAAAAAAAGCTATGGTCAATCCCACCCACACCTAACTCTCTTTGGCTGACCTATTCAGCCGGATGTGGTCAGCTGGGGCAAGCCATGAATATGTGCAGTGTACTTCACAATGTCTGAAAACGCCACCACACCAAAGGCTGGCAGAGTGTATGATGTTGCTCCTGGTTCATAGATACTCTTTGTCCATGTGCTCAAAGCTTTTGTTTTGGTGTAGTTAAGAAGGCCATTGGGCGCGGATAACATTGCATCTGTGTGTGTATGCCGGAGTCTAGAGATGTGCCCTCAGATTTACACAACTTGACCCTTCACTTATTTCAGGCCGGTCAATGTGCAGACAAAACTCAGGAGAGCGATCAAGTTTCTGAAATTCGAATGAGAGCTAATTAACATACTGATGATAACACAGGAAGTGATGTTACAAAAAAGTTCAAGTCATTGACATCATAGTGATGCATGGAGATAACTAATTGAACTTAATGTCAAATTAAAAAAATAAAACCAAAGCCTAACTAGGGTAGTCTCGTGTGTGGGGCAGCACTCTGAGGTGTCCAAAGTAGGATCAATATCAAAGGAAGCAGGGTTGGAGGGTTCGCTATGGTAGTCTTACTTCCTGGCACCTCTACAGCTCCTAGACACTACTCTTCACACCACAGACCTCAAAACAGAAGCACATTAAAAATTCAAGATCTAGCCCTCTCGCAGACGAGCCTACAGCTCAATCGAAGTTCAGGCATGTGTTCAAAACTCACGTTTTCTATTGCGCTGATGCGATCTCGCCCTTTATTCAGTTCCTTAGCACCACGGACTCACTCACATTGAGCGAGACTTAGTGCTCTCCCACAGGTTGTGGTGCGATTCCAAGAAAAATCTTGATCCCAGTCACTCTTTATTTTTTGCAAATTAAGCATTCTAGAACAAAAATTGCAACAGATTTCTCCTTTAACCACTATCTATGAAGAGCACGTTCCACTGAACCTGGGTTTCAGATCACGCACATATACAGCAAGGCTTGGTAGCTTTGCTGCAACACCTACCTCAGGAATCGATGAACCACTAACCATTTTGGAAAAGGATTGCATAGTGGTCTGTGTGCAGCCGCTTTAGACAGTGGGGCAGCAAAAGCCCCACGATGGATCCTGCCGTTGACCATGTACTGTGATCCACGTGTCTGAGGAGCTCATAGTTATTACTAGGGGGCAATACCAAGCCTAGCAAAGCCACCCACAACTGGAAATCAGTGGGCACAGCCAGATGCTTCAGTGTTAATTCTGGCCCTTCAGAGAGACACTAAAGCGAATTTCCTGAGAAAAAGAATGTTCCTCTAGTGAATAACTCACTCAAACAATCATTACCTTATACAAAAACTGCATCGTTATGATCCAAGCACCAGACATAGATCTCAATAAATTCGCTGACTTCTTCTCCATCCTCAAAAAACAAGTACATCATTCCTCTACGCACCCCCTGGGCCTGCCATCCCCTCCTGACTCCTGTCACAGCTCCTGTTCATTCAGCTCAAAGTCCAAGGGTAAGGGCCTCCCATCTAGATCTACCAAAGCTGTTGCCTCTCCCCCTCCACCCCCCCCCCACTCCCTCCCATAAGTCGGGTTGGCTCGACTCTCCCCAAACTGTTCCCCACTCAGAACAAATCCCGGGACTTTATCTCCCCAAGTGCTGTTGGAGAACTTCTCTCCACTCCCCCCCAACCTCCAGCATCTGACAATAAGGCAACGCCGCAGCCCCCCTCTTCCTATCCTCGCTCCTCGCCTTCTAGCTTAGTAACCAACACACACCTCACCCTCAGCTCACATAACTTTCGCCCCAACAGTCCCGTAACCACCCTACTGAGTTCGCCTAGCCCTCCTCTCTCCCCTCCTCCCAGTAACCTAGCCTTAGGGTGGTCGAGCTCCCCCGCCAGGCTTCCCGCTCATGCTGCCAGAACCTGTCCTGACCCACAGGTCCCCTGTCCGCAAGTACAACCTTCACCTATGGATCTTGAAACCCTGAACACCAGAGCATCCAACATAGTTCAGAGCATCCAGAAATCCATATTAGAGTTGAAGAACATCCTTCTCCTCACTGAACACTCTATCGCCACCCTCAAGCCCTCCCATAACTCAGTCCTTCCCCCGCTCACCATGCCTTCCCTCCAACCCATGCCGCTGGCCAGCAGACACCTTCGCCCTCGCAAACATCCCAACTACCTCTCGGAGGATGAAACTCTAGCCCTCCTCTCATCCTACAAGACCTCCCCTGACGCCCCCGTCCTCCTGACAAGAAAGTTGATTACTTGATTCCCACTGTCTCAATTAACACCAATAGATCATCTCTCCGTAATAGAGTAAACAGCAACAACTTAGCGCAAGTACCCCTATCCTCCCTTACTTGCAACACTTGCCCCGACGCTCCACTCTCTGGCCTCCTACTTAACTGCCATTCAGCTGCAAAGCATGTCTCCGACATCGCCGCCCCCATCCTGAGCCAAAAAACTGATGTAGCTATCCTAACCGAGTCTTGGCTCAATGAATCTTCATCTCCTTACCTAGATTTACTGATCCCGCCAAATTACAACATGTTAGGCTTGACAGACAAATAAAAAAAGGGGGAGGCATTGCATGCATCTACCACTCAGACCTCCTTGTTACAGAACTCCATGCCGACCCCACGGACTCCTACGAATATCTTGCTCTCTCCATTTGTAATAACACATTCAGTTATGCAAACTGCACATCTTCTACCACCCCCCAGGCAAGAACGACACATTCATTGACCTCCTCATGGAAATCATTACTGCTAAGGCTTCCCCCCACTCCAATGACATTTTCCTCAGTGACTTTAATCTGCACTGGAATGACCCCAATGACTCCCAGGTCAACGCCGTCAAAGTCTTCCTCAATCAATCAATCACTCACCAATCACTCATTCAAGCCTGCACACTTCCAAGCCACACGAAAGGCTCCACGCTGGATTGGATAATCGCAAAGTCATCGGCGGTAAGGCTTAATTCAATAGATCCGTGCGACTGGTCAGACCACCACGCCATTACCTTCCTAATACCTGACTTCCGCATGAAAAGGCCAGGGCAACCTGTGAAACCGAAACGCTGGCTCAGAGACACTAAGAGCCTCGACCTCGAGAAGCTGAATGCTCGCTGCGTGAATGACCTACCCCCCCCCAATCTATCTAAGGTCAACGACCTCACAGAGCACTACAACTCGACTATATCCAACATAATTGATGATCTTGCCCCGTTAAAGCTAAAAAGATCCCAAATCAAAGACAAAAACCCCTGGTTCAGCGGACCCCTCAATAACGAAAGGAGAGCTCTCCGACTAACAGAAAGAAACTGGAGACAGCACCCCTCAGCCTCCCAACTTAAACTTCTCCGTCAGACCAGAAATACATACCACAGGAACATCCTCAAATCCAAAAAAGAGTTCTTCAGATCAGAACTGGAAAACGCTAAGAACAGACCCTGCAAGCTCTTTGAAATAGTCAAACACCAATCAAACAAAGTAGCTAAATCCTCCAAAGAATCTACAAAATCCCTAATAACCTGTGAGGAGTTCTCCTCCTTCTTTACAGCCAAAATTAACTCTCTAGGAAACAAACTTAATTCCGCCTCTAACTTCCCACCTCCTCTTGCCAGGACCCATCTCTCCTCTCATCCTCCCCAGGCAACACTCAAAAATCAAGCTCACTGGTCCAACTTCGAACTATATGACGACCACTCCATCTCGAAAATTCTTTCCTCCTTAAAACCGAATAGCCACTTCAGCGACCCTCTCCCCTCCAACTGTTTGGCAGCGACCTCCCCATTCATCATTCTCATTTGGACAACTATTATCAACGCCTCCCTTCTCCAAGGGTCCATACCTGACTCCCTGAAAACCGGGCAAGTCATCCCATTCCTAAAAAAAACCACTCTGAATCCTGCTATTCCAGACAGCTTAAGACCAATTTCCAATATTCCTCTTCTTGCGAAAGTGCTGGAGAAATGTGTGCAGCTTCAACTGAGCCAACATATCGCTAAGTTCAACTTGTTCGACGAATTCCAATCTGGTTTCAGGCCTGGGCATAGCACTGAAACCACTATTCTTCACATTGTAGACGACGCTCTCCAAGCCCTTGACCAAGGCAAAACCTGTCTCTTGATCCTACTGGATCTATCTTCCGCATTCGACACAGTCAACCACGAGAAACTACTTGAACGCCTCGAACACAGGATGGGAATAGGAGGTACCGTCATCAAATGGTTTGGTTCCTTCCTCCGGAACCGCTCCCAGAGATTCTTGGTCAACAGTAACCTATCTGCTCCTTCCCCGATAACAATCAGTGTCCCTCGAGGCTCTACTCTGTCCCCTACCCTCTTCAATCTCTACCTCGAATCGTTAGCTGAAATACTCCGCACTGCCAACATCTCCTTCCATATGTTTGCAGATGATACTCAGATCTACATCAAAATCTCATCTCTAGAGGAGATTACGTATCTGAATGACGCTCTGAAGCGGAGTGTTCAATGGCTCGCCAACAACCAGCTCAAACTGAATGCCGAAAAAACGGAGTTCCTTCTCATCTCCCCCCCTAAAAACAACACTGACATCCTGGAATGGACTAACTCGATCACAGCACTTAACTGCACACCGACCATAGTGGATTCTGCCAAATCGCTCAGTATAACCCTGGACAGCAACCTGAATATGCGTGACCACATCAACTCGATGGCCAAAACTGCCAGGTTGCACCTGAGCTATTTGAGAAAACTAAAACCCTTCCTTGAAGCTGAGGACCTAAAAACCGCAGTTCAGGCATTAGTTATCTCCAGAATTGAATACGGCGGCTCAACCCTATCTGGCCTACCCAAGACCTCCACGGCTCCCCTAAAAGCTTGCCTCAATGCGGCATCAAGACTCTTAACAGGCTCAAAATAAATTAACCACATCTCAACAAACCTGAAGGCCCTGAACTGGCTTCCTTTTGAGGCCAGAATCCAGTTCAAACTGGCCTGTATCACGCACAAAGCTCTATACACAAACTCCCCGGCATATCTCGCCCAGAAAATCGTGGTATCTGGAGGAGTCAGAAACTCCCGGTCCGCCAGAGTCCGTGTGCTCCAGCCACCCCGCTTCCGTAAGGAAAAAACTTATAACCGTGCCTTCTCTGGGGCTGCACCAAGAATCTGGAACTCGCTACCGTCCTCCATCAGAAGAATACCTTCTCTGTCAATCTTTAAAAAGGAAGCTAAAACCTTCCTAATGAGCAAATTCCTCCCATAACTCTCTTTCTTAGTGCATACCGCCTTGCAGCATTGCTTTTATTCCTATGCAAAATTCCTGTTCTGCTTGGTTGCCCCTATTCCTTGTACCGATTTATTACTCCCTCAATTGTATTGCTGGTTCTCTCTGCATTTTGCTGTCATATCTCCCCTCATATGTAATTGCTGGTTTTCTCTCTATATTGCTGACATGTCGCTCTGCTGATTATTGTATATAACCCTGGTTTTTGTCCTAATGTAGTCTCTTCCCTCTATCCCTATCCATGTGTGTTGCCTTTGTCAAACCTGTACACAACGTGTTATCTCTGTAAAGCGCTCTGATACCCTAACGGGTCACGTTCACGCTCTATAAAACCTCAAATAAAATAAAATAAAAATTATAATTTCTGGTGTGAGTGTGTGCATTAAAGATTGCCCAATTACACAGAAAATTGTCCTAAGGCACTATCTAAACTGATGAAGTAAAAGAAGAACAGGGCTTTGGAGCGAAGACAATGCAAAGACATGATGTTCTAGCAAATACCTACAAACCAGATGCTATCGGAATGATATAATTAACTCGTTAGTGAGCCAATGTAGAGATTGGTGCTGGCTGAGACACAGGCTTATTTAGAGTCCTGCACATGGGGAGGACCACAGTAAAACATGTTGCTGCTGCCCTGCCAAACTCGCAGTTCCCCCTCTCTACTTACGAGTTGGGGAAACCAGTGTCCACTGGCTCCGCCTGCATAACACTTGACCTAATGGTTCGTCCAGCACAAGACCACTGTTTCACAGAGATGGTAGTCCTGCTCTATTTAGATTGGGATGACTGTCATCAATTTTCCCTGCCTGTGCCTGCCATGCAAACAGCACAGCAGTGGGATACCTGCCACGCTGGGGGATCTCTAAATACGGATACGGTGGCAGAGATCATGACCCCTCCCTCTCCCCCGCCCCCCGGCAGGACCGCGGTCCACCCACCAAGGCTAAGACTATCAGTCTTGTTTATGCAAGCCTCTTCTTAAACAAACAGCATCTTTATGTACTGTTTGCTCATGGCTAAACAATGTGATGGGAAGCAATATGTTAATCAGCCATTCCTGGGCGAGGCCTCTAATTACATTCTTTTAAGGCAGTGAATCTTTTTTTTTTTTTTTTTTAATTATTAACACAAGTGGGTATAAGTTTCAAATGGCAGCTCTCAGTATCATAAGTTTTTCCCCTTGTCTGGGCTTAGTGATGTGGAATCAGCATATTATAGAGTTTAGTCAGACACAAAGATTGTATCCTGAATATTTTTTACAAGTCCATTGGAGTCACTAATAGAAAATCTACACCCAATGGGACAACATCTTTGTAAACAAGTTTCAAGACACAATATTTCTATTAGACTAAATTTTTGACTACAATATTCGGATATACAACTGGGTGTGGAATCCTAATAAAGAAGGGAAGCAGGAGAGCCCGCCTTTTCCCACCAATGTGTTTGCAGACTCAAACAGGATAATCTCAGTATTACTGGCATTCAGTTCTAACTAGCCAAAGGTCATTCATTGTTCAATCTTGAAAACGTATTAAGGACAAAGAACCCCTTACTGTACATTATAAGGATATGCCAAGTCACCGAAGAGTTCCTTTATAAGGTTATGGAACCCCGAGGTGACTTGCAATATCCATATCATGTATTCCAGGGGATATTTTATCCCATATAATACATGATCACACCATCACCTTTCCCACAAACCAATTAAAACCTTGGGCCATAGCTCTTTCATATGAAAGAGCAAGCATGTCTGGAAACATGAAGAATAAAAATAAAATCTCTAGTGCAAAATGAAACACATCAAAAACCTGTTAGATATTTGTTGTAAACAGATATTAGAACAGTTCAATACAAGTTAGTTAAAAAAAAGTTGCAATAGCTTGAAACTTGTAGAAACATGCAAAAAGATTCTAGCGTTTCTCTATCTAAGGAGTGCAAAAAATAAAACGTATTCTCTCTACTTTTCAATGTAGGCTTTTAAAATAGAGCAGAAGAAAGAAAAGCAGTGTCTGTTTGTTGCTTTAAACAGCTGCTTTAATTATGGTGACCTGCTTTTCACTTTGACTAATGGCTCTTGCAGCAAGCATTGTGACGTCAGAACTCGACTGTAATAACCTTTAATAGTCAAGCTCTGACATCTGGTGACTTGGTGCATCACAAGTCACTGATTATAAAGAAACTATTGACTGCCGTATATACAGAGATTACAGAATCCCATGTAATATATTATTCTTTGGCAGAACATTTGTCCCCCTGCATAACTGTCTGCCCAATAGAACTGAAATTCATCGCTATGAGTGGTATTCTAGACCCATAGATGATCTTGTATGCAAAGAGTGTCATAGAGTTACTCCAAAGGTTTTGATGTGGATGGGGCCGTTGTGGAACACGGCACGTGCAACTATTAGTAATAGATCAAAATGTACCCAGTGTCAGTATCTGAGGTCCTTTCAATCAGAAACTACTCGCACATATGAACTTCTTTGATGTTTTCGCAACCTCTGTCAATTAGGTCAGAATAACGGCATGACCATTTTGTTTGAAACCTTCAACCTCACCATTAGTTTTAATGAACTGACCTACCCATCGTCTGTAGTGTCCGATATATCCCTGAGATCCATTGAAGGAATTGTACCCTTGTAGACAGGACCAAATCCTCGCTAATTGGAGGAAGTGGACAAAGTTCCTTCAGGTAGCCTCCTTCATTAACGTTTTTTCTATCAGTGTAATCCAGGTAGGCAAGATAGTATTTAGCCTTAACATAACAGAAACCTTGGTAACAAATGATGACATCTTAAGTAAGGGAATTGCTAGCCTTCATTCAAAAGGTACCGGCACCTGTCCATTCCAGTAGATGGATGTGTAGATATTATTTCTGGAATTAAGGAAGCACAAATTTATAGCACAATGGCAAGACTCAAAATTGGCTGCTGATTCTGCGGACTGTGGCTTGGAAATCCTCCATATCAACTGGTTTAACACAAGAAAGTATGTTTAAAGGCATTAAGGAGAGTTAGGACTCAGTGTTCCCAACAAAATGGCTGAACATTATTGGCCTAATCCAGTTGGTAAATATATCCATTTTGAATAAAAGCAACATGTTTAAGTCGAGTCATGCTATTCAAGAACATTTCTGGAAGAATTGTTCATGGCCTCAGGTGCTGGAATTCCCCCTTAAATCCTAGGAGGGCTTGAACTTTCAATATATTCCAGCTGTGGTGCACCAGCAAGGGCAGGGGCACCACTAACATTTAGAAATTGTGTTTGGGTGCTGTAGGCAGTGCAGCAGCTCCCTGGAAATTACCCAAAACTTGTCCTAAGTCACACCGAGGGTTGCACTGATACCACCTGGGGAAGCTGTGTGTTAGTTTAAGCACTCCTGGAGCCTGTACTTTTGAGCACAGGCTCTGGAGTGCAGTGATCCCTGTTTGTTGCTCCTGAATTTACAGTAACAGCATAGTAAAGGTACAGACAAGACTCTAGGACGAATCTTATTCAATGCAATGCTTTAACAACAAGGTTTTTAATCATAATGAATAGTATTGAATGATGCTAATATATATTGTAATATTGCATCTAATATAGGTTGGCATCTAACATAAGGGTTGTAATTATGGGTTCAGGATTTGCTTGAGGTGTGAACTGTTCTGACGTTGTCCCCAAAGGTATTTCCATTCACCTGATTGTATATATTTGTCATTAATTTATAATATTTAGTTGTGTGTGCTTAGTAAAGTACCTTTGCTTGTAACAAGAAAAGGGACTTACTGGAGAATGATTTATTCAGTGTTGTTGTTTGTACCAGTACGTAGAGGTATTAGCCACCCCACCTCCCCCGAGTAGGCATTAGACTGCTCTGCTTCGCTACCATGAGAGAAGCAAGTGCTAAAATGGAGAAGTTTGTTCCCAGTAAATAGAAAGTTGCAGACTTATTAATTGTGAAGGACTCACAACCCTCAAAAATAATAACTCAATTTCTTAAATTATATTTGAAAGAGAAGTGTGTAAGTACATAAGTTTCACACAGAGAAAACATACAACTAATCATAAGAACACGTTCTTTGTAGGAGCTCCCATAGGAGGTGCCTAATTCTTGATGACTAAAAAAAATGAGGAAAGAAAAAAACGAAATGTAATGGAAATCACTAAGATGTAAAGTTAGCATAGAAAGGAAGATACAACAGTATTAGTGAGTTTCCACCTATTTATTTAAACTTGTGGGCAGGAGAGACAAGCTCAAGTGTTGCTTTAATCTTGCCTGTCATGTCTATAGACCAAACTGAGTGAAAAGGAAATTTAAAAAAATTCTCATTTGTAGAATACAATGTCTGAAATTTTTGTAAGGTATAGAGGAAACATTCTTGGTGGTGTGTACCAACGAGCATCAGTTACTCTGCTGATTCATGTGTTCCACTATTTACATTTACAAAAGTTAAAAAAATTACTTTTACACACCATACTCATACCACTGTTTTTCAACTGTCTGAGAAGGAAGTTGTGCCATGATGAACCCGTTGGCCTTAACAGGGGTTATTAATAGAATAGATTCACGGAACCAGATTAATATAAAGAAATTTGTCACTTATAGCCTTAAGGAAATTAGGAGTTAGAAACAAAATTGAATAATTATGTTAGCTATTTGGAGGAACTTTTGTAAGAATGTTTTGCGGATCAACTGTGAAACAAGATACTTACTGCGAAAACTGTAACCTTATGATATGCTTGGATTATGGTCAATAAATTGATTTACTATGGGCAATTAATTAACTTCAAAAATCAAAAGGATTCCATTATCAATTAAAATATTTAATTGTGCACATACAGTCTTAAAATGTCTCATAGAAAAAAGTTATTTGGTTGTACCTCAAAACTTAGATTTACGTTTTTTTCCATTTTCAATTTTTGTACATTACTACACAACCAGATCTCTTTTAGTAAACGTGAAAAGAGGGCACAATTATTTTTATTAATTCTAATTATTTACAAATATCCCTTGAATATACCCATTTTGGATGTGTTATGGCTAATTTACAAAGGCACGTAAAAATACGTAACATGAGTACTCTTGTGTACTCCAAAATGCCTGTGAACAGGCCGCCAATTGAAATAAATAAAACCTGCTGAAAAATCCCACTCAAATGCTTCCAAGCCCACCGTCATATACAAATCCATCCCCTTATGAAGTCTCCAGTCATTCATCCTCCATGAAGGAGATGCCTGTAGATATGTGATCTTACAGTGGGAATAAAAATGGCCCTAATGAGAAGTGAGTAGTGCGCAAGCTCAAATGTTTGCTGCCTCGACAAACTGTTTCTGGGTCCGTTTTTTAAGGTTGCATGAACAGCTTTATTTTATTTTGACAAATAATGCACAATACCATATTTTAGAGGATACTTTTGTCGGTCCAGCCGGCGCTTAATTTAAAAAAAAAAAGTTTCTTAAGAGCTTGCCTTCTTTGCTTCCAGATGCCAGGACTGCAAAATACTAAGGGTGTAAGTTTTGATTCCACCTCTTGCCTCCTTCTTCCATTTGCCTACACTTACTGTATCTTGTAGGCCGGGGCGGCTCCTCCGCTAAGGCGGAGGTGCGTCGCCCCACTGCTTTTCAGCACTGCAAATAGGGAGAAATAAAATGATGATAGCGCGCTGTTATTTGTATTTTATTTTTCCATGATGAGGCAGTTTTGTGGGGAAGTGCTGGGCTAGGCTGGGTGTTGAAGGTAGAAGGTCCACAGGAGGCCAGGTTGTAGTTCCAAGAAGTAACTTTATTCAGGTTCAAGTTACAGAAGCTTTAGGTAGATAGCCAAGGTGGTAAGTAGGCCAATATGTACACCCCACCAGGAGCAGCCTCCTAGCTGCTCAGCCTGCAATCACCAACTGACTCAGATCAGGCACCCAACATTCCAAGGCATCATCAAGATTCCACACAAGCTCAGGCTGAACAGCAAGGGGAAAGAGAGAGAGCACAGAAAGAGGAAAAGTCACAACACTACATATCCTCTTTCTTTACACTGAAAGAAAAAACAAAGTAAAAAGAGATACACAGAAGTAAATACATCACTAAAGCAAGTAAGTGCACTTAGAAATTGATAGAAAGTTAATCAAAAGTGCAATATAACAATGGAACAATACCATAAGATACGCACCCAATAATACAATGGCATGAAGAAAACAGGTGCGAAATAAAATCAAAAGTGCAATATAACAATGGAACAATATCATAAGATACGCACCCAATAGTACAATGGCATGAAGAAAACAGGTGCGAAATAAGAACAAAAACATAACAATAATAAAAAGAGAACCACACCCATCCCCTATTCTCATAAGGAGAGGACAGCAAAAGTAAAGTATGCGAGCACACATACCACAACACCTGAAGGGACAAAAGAGTCTCAGGCAAAAACATGCAGAGTGGCAAGTCGCACACAATGCAAATCCTGCAAATCAAAAAAACAAGCACACAGGATCTCAATGCAAACAAGCAAAAGAAGTAAGCAAAAAATACGCACCAGACCAGTACGCCTGACGTAAAGGCACCCCTACGTTCTGTGAAAAGGAGCAAACAGCGAACCAGCGCTTCAAACAGAAAGTGACCAGAACACAGAACGTAGAAAAAGAAAAATGTACGTGCGTGTTAAGTAGCAAGTAGGCAACCCTCAAGGACAACGAAAAAGCTGAATAGTACGCCTACTCATGTAAAGTAGCAAGTAGGCAACCCTCAAAAACAACGCAAGAGCTGAATCGTACGCCTACACACACCCCGCAATGAGGGGGTAACAAGTAAAATGTAAAAACTGCGCAGTAAGTCTGTAAAGACAGAAGTAAGTAAATCAAGAACTAGGCCTAAAACTGTAAAGGGTTAAACATTCTACACCAAGAAAGAAAGTACATATGTATTCATGCAAGTAAACCCAATGTAAACAGTAGCTAATGAATAATAGCTGGGTACACGTAGAAGAAACGGAAGTAATATGAATTACAGAGCAGGTAAAACTAAGGTTACGTAACCTCCCACAAAGAATTGTAATGGGGTACACACACCCATAGCACAGAGATAAGGCAAACCACACATTGCAATGCAAATGGAATAAGGACTGCAGTAACGCAAGATATAAAATAAGCAATAGATCAATAATAACACTAGTAAAGATTGGAAAATAAAAACGAAAAACACACCGGTGAGCGAACTCTCACCCGGGTTGTAGATCCAATTGTTGAGTCAAGTCACGTGTACAAGGTGTGTTGCTCGAGTTCCACTTGTCAAGGTCAGAAATGCCCGCAGACTCCCAAGCGCTGTGAAGCCAAGGGCTGGCACTTAGATGCTGGTACGAGAGGACAGCGCAAAAGCACAGAAACTTGCAGGTCAAGAAGAAACTCCGCAGAGTAGCTTGACGGAGGAACTGACACTAATACCCAACGAAAGTACCCATAATGCTGACGAGTATCCGTAATGCCGCATAGAATGAACTTTAATGAGGAAGAGAACACAAACAGAACTCGGTGGAAAATGGTACATCGATGGTGCCAACTACAAGATGGCAGCACGATCGGTGACGCCGTGCCGGATGGCTCACGGCGCAAGCGTGCTTGCAGAAAAACCATGCAGCAGTGGTGACGCAGGGACGAAGGTTCCATGGAACGGGAGGGTACAGCTGACGAAGATTCACGCAGCTGAAGCTCGAGGTAAGAAGACCTCGCGGCGTGTTCAAACATCGCAAGGTACTTGTAACTGCCGTTGTGACGTTAGCAGTAACTGCCATTGTGCTGGGAAAGAGCCTTTACGTGTTTTTAAAGTACAAGAAAGCATAACAAAAAGAAAGCCTGACCTGTAGTAGGTGGCAGTGACTATCCAATTACGCTGCCGCGTATTGTCAATGGCTCCGCAAAAGCATATCAAGGCGCACAAGTCTAGGGCGTGCTCGTAGTAGAGAGAAGTCGAGATCCACGATTTGTCTAAGTGGATGGCGTTGGTTAAAAGACGCTGTCAGACACTGGAATGAAGCAATATAAGCACGTTTTTTGGAGCACAGGCACGGATAAAGCTTGCAGGAATAACATTCACGTTTCAGGTTACAAAGGAGCAGAGAAGTTGGTGTCAACATCTAGAGAAAGCACAGGACTGTAACACATAGCGTACACTTGAATGTAGGAAAACCGAACTTGAGTGTAGTAGAAATCTGGCACGCCCGAGTTGAGGCTGACCGGTGTCAAATGGTCACTGGTGGGGCTGGGGCTGCCAAGTTCTTTAAGACGTAAGTACACAAGCTTGAGTTTCTTGTAGGTTGCAGTATATTTTAGTTCCAGTTAGTTGCAGTTTAAGCATTCTTTGAAGATGACGCAGGTTCGTAGAAAAATCGTCGCCAAAATGTTGAAGGTAGAAGGTCCACAGGAGGCCAGGTTGTAGTTCCAAGAAGTAACTTTATTCAGGTTCAAGTTACAGAAGCTTTAGGTAGATAGCCATGGTGGTAAGTAGGCCAATATGTACACCCCACCAGGAGCAGCCTCCTAGCTGCTCAGCCTGCAATCACCAACTGACTCAGATCAGGCACCCAACATTCCAAGGCATCATCAAGATTCCACACATGCTCAGGCTGAACAGCAAGGGGAAAGAGAGAGAGCACAGAAAGAGGAAAAGTCACAACACTACACTGGGCAGCACGGGGGAGGAGTGGTGGGCACCCTCCTAAGTGCTCAGGAATGTTTCGCCAGCCGTCTCAGGCCAGCCAAACAGTCATGCGCACTTTGCATGTTCTCCACCCAGGCTGCATTACAGCCTGGGTGAGGAACATGCTCAGGCTCCCATTCCCCATCTGAGTGCCGTGCATTGCAGTGTTGTGATTGGCTTACAGGAGCCTGGGTGCTTCCTGTTCGAACAGAAGCCAGGAAGTGGACGGAAAGGACTGGTGAGAGGCAGCGGCAGGCCAGCTGGCCGGCCAACATGTAAGTGATCTTTTTTAAATTTATTTTTTAATCCCCCTCACTACTGCTTCCCAGGAGCAGCTGCCACTGCTTCCAGGTTTTTTTTCATCCCTGCTTTCTCCTTCTGTCACTGCTTTCCTATCTTCCTCTGCCTTCTTTCTCCCTTTTCTGTCTTTTACTCTCTTGCTCTGGGACAAAGTCTGATGATTAAAAATAAGTTCTGGTCACAAAAATGAGTGCCGGGGCACACCATCTGCAGCCCCCAGGATGTTGAAGCCTCTCCCTCCAAAAATACACAATTCTCATGCGAAAACGCCCCTACACAGTTACCTAATTATGTGTGCCACTATTGTAGCAAGGACGCCAAGGGCCCTAATGTGTAGTGTCCTCGCGCCAGTACAAAGGACACGGACACTATGAATTATGTGGGGAAGCCTTTATTCACCTCCTGCTCCTGTATCCTTCTCTCTACTCTAACCCTAACTCGATTGCCCCTCCTCTTCCGCCACCCGGCTCTCCTCCCACTTCCTAGCCTCATGTGCCGGTCCTAGCGCCCAGCACATATCTCAACATTACATCTTCCCCCTTCTTGACCAATTGTAATTATTTTAAATGTGTCCGTGCATGCCAGACTAAACAATGATATAAACCAACATAGTTACATTTCTTCAATCAGGCGAACTGGTCTTCGATGAGTTCTTTGCGGCCGGAGATGAGCCTCTTGCGCCGCCCGTTCCCTTTCGTCCGGAGACGTGGAGGGTCGCTGATTACTTATCGACTCAGGTGCATCTCCAATTGCCATACTGTGAGGGGCAGTCAATGCTTCTCGGACAGTGGGTGTGCATTTCTGAAAATGCGTCACGTTCCTTGTGATCCTCTTGTGCTCCGACGCAGCTGTAATCATGGTCCCTTTTTGTTTTGTCACCCGCAGTGGGCATGCATGATATCGACAGTCTGCTTTTCTCTGTTGTTCTTGTCGCACCAATACCCAGTCTCCCTCATGAATGGACGGCTGTGCCGCTTTTCTCCGTCGGTCTGCATATTCCTTCATCTTCTCCTTTTTAGTTTGTCTGTGGCTGCTATTTCCTCGTGCTCAGAGTCTTGAGACAAACTGCTAGCTGCATCTTCCCACGTTGGTATTCTGGTGCGCACTGTGCGACCCAACATTAATGTTGCGGGACATTTGCCTGTGGTAGTATGCGGTGTGCTTCGATAGGCGCGTAATACTTCATTGAGAGCCCCTTGCACATCACTCTTTGAAAGTTCTGTCTGCTGGATGGTCTTCTTGAGAGTGGCCATGAATCTTTCCACCATTCCATTGGCCTGGGGCCACAGAGGGGTGATCTTCCGGTGTCTGAAGTTTAGGTGCTTGGCAAATTCGGCGAAGTCTTGCCCATTGAATGGAGGGCCATTATCTGTTTTTACTACCTTTGGTATGCCCCATGCTGCGAAGACCTCATCAAATACCGGTATGGTGGTGGCGGCTTTGGTTGACGTTACGAGGTGCGCGATTGGGAAACGTGAGTATTCGTCCATCATGACCAGGATATATTTGCCAGATTGTAGCGGTCCAAAGAAGTCCACGGCGACCTGATGCCACACGCCATCCGGCAGTTCAGACATTTGCAGCGGCGCGGGTGGATCCTCTCGACTTACTAGCTGACACTGTGGGCAGTCTTTCAGTGTAAGTTCCACCATCTGATCTAGCATGGGGAACCAGACCCGTTCCCTCAGCGCTCTCTTCGTGGCTACAATACCTCTATGCCCTTCATGCGCCAAGTTGATGACTCCTTGGCGCAACTGTTTCGGAATGATGATCCGTTTGTCCCTTAGTACAAGACCATCTGAGGTGATGGACAGTTCATCCTGCACATGTCTGAAAGAGGACAGTTCCTGACTGTCAATCTGTTCACTCTGTCCGGATTCCTCCAGATGCCTCCACCTGTTCGTCTGAATGCGATGTTTTACATTTTGTAGCGTGGCATCTTCATTAGTGGCATCAAGGATGGCATCCAGGGGGACTGCGGGTGGTTTGGCTTGAGCCACTACAAAATGGATGTACTCCTCCGCTAATGATGGGTTGGATTTGGATGTTGCCTTGGGATGTCGGGACATATAGTCCGCTGGATTTGCAGCTTTTCCCGGCTTATGGATGATGGTATAAGTATACTCTTGAAGGCGGATGCCCCAGCGCTCTATTCGGGGTGGCATCTTGGCTCGGGGGTTGCCGAAAATGGTTATCAGGGCCTGGTGATCCGTGATAAGTGTAAAGTGTTTTCCGTAAATGAAGATGTGGAAATGTTCGCAGGCCCAGACTACCGCCAGGCTTTCCTTTTCAGGCTGGGAGTACGCTCTCTCTGTGTCCGTGAGACTCCGACTGGCATATGCTACAATATACCGTTGATCACTCTCTTTGTCATATTGAGCCAATATCGCTCCCAGGCCTACAGGACTTGCATCCACAGTGATTTCAGTTTTTCTTCTAGGATTGAAATATGCCAGATTTTTGGCGGATTCAACCGCAGCCTTGATTTCATGAAATGCTTGATCACACTTCGTAGTCCATTGAAATGGGTGTCCTTGTTTGGTCAGCTTTCTCAGGGGGTAACTGATAGTGGCATAGTCCTTGATATAGCGTGCACAGTAACTTGC
Source organism: Calotriton arnoldi (assembly GCA_963921515.1). NCBI lineage: Eukaryota > Metazoa > Chordata > Amphibia > Caudata > Salamandridae > Calotriton > Calotriton arnoldi. The sequence continues at coordinate 414,064 of CAWUFW010004769.1, forward strand.
CATGCCTAAGAAGGACCGTACATCTCCTGCGTCTCGCGGCCTGGGGGTATCATTTAGGGCGGCAATCTTTTCTGGATCAGGTTTCATGCCAGAGCCTGAGAAGATGTGTCCAAAGAATTTTAGTGTGGATTTGTGGAATTCGCATTTATCTTTATTTAGAGTGAGATTGGCATCCAACAGAGCATGACAGACTCGGTCCAGCGCTGTGTCATGTTCTTGCATTGTTGCTCCATAGACCAGGATGTCGTCACTGTAATTCAAAGTGTTGGGAACGTGATGAATTACCTTTCTGATGGCCTCTTGAAAAATCTCAGCGGCAGAAGAGACCCCAAAGCTGAGTCTTTTGTATCTAAACAGCCCTTGATGAGTCGAGAAGGTGGTGATATATCTCGATTGTTCGTGAAGTTCCAGCTGGTGATAGCCCTTGTTGAGGTCTAGTTTGGAGAATATTTGCGCCCCGTTGAGTGACGCAATCATGTCGCTAATATGAGGCCCCGGGTGTCTTTCTCTTTCGATGGCGGTGTTGGGAGCCCTCATATCTACACAGAGGCGCACGTTGTCAGGTGAGCCCTTTTTAGGCACAACGACCACTGGAGAGACCCATGGAGTGGGTCCTGACGTTCTCTCAATAATGTCGGCCTGGAGAAGATCCTGCAATTCCTCCTCTACAGCCTGTTGCAGGTGAAATGGAATTTTCCTGTGATGTTGTGCTATGGGTGACACACGTTCATTTATGTGTAGTCGAACTTGGCAATGAGCCATCTTTCCAAGTCCGGTGAATAATTTAGGAAACTTGTGCACTATATCCGGTTCATCATCCACTTTGTACAAAATGTCTACTAGTCGAAGGCGTTCCGCCGTGGGCAGACTGAGAAGACAATCTGCTTCAGGACCATCAATGACGTGAATGCGGGCCGGAATAGTTCTGTCCTTGTACGTGAGATTGGTCGGGAATTGTCCTAAGCAAGGAAGAGGTTCCTTTGACATCCAAGTGTACACCCGCACGGCTGCTTTATGCAAGTGTGGTGGTGGACTCATTTTCTTGTATTCTGCAACTGAAATGTAGTTGAGAGATGCTCCACTATCCAGAACAAATTTCGCCAGGTGGGTGTCCATTTTCAGATGTAGTCGCGGGTATTTCTTCAACCGGTCCGGATCCGCAACCATGCAGACGTACTCATCACTGTCTTGCGATATTGGTGACAACGACCTCGACTCCCGAGATTGTGATCGACGAGATCGATATGTCCCCTGAGACTGACGGCTGGACTGTGACGAGCCAGTGGAGGAATCTCTGTGGTCCCACACTGCTTTGGCATGATGGCGAGTGTTAGACTGTCTGGATTGTCTGTACTTGTCTCTGTGGGTGTCTTTGCGAGGAGCTCCACAGACGTTCTCAAAGTGGTTATCCCGGCCACACTTCCTGCACCTTTGTCCTAATGCAGGGCAAGTCTCCTTGTGGGGAAAGTCATATCCACAGCGATAGCATTTAAGTTGACGCTCCTGCCGTTGGTCAGTCCTACTGGTACTGCGACGTCGACGACTCGTATGCTGGGGCTGAACTTTGGATCTGGATGATCGTTGCTTTGCAGGGGAAGACCTGTTGGTGTTGCTGGAGTGGAGCCGAAATGCTTGTTCACATTTTCCACCTCTTCCCGCTTCCATTCTCTTGGCCTGTTCTTCTGCCTGGTCGTGTACTCGCGTCATTTCTTCGATTTCATCCAGAGAGTAACTTTTCTTTAGAAGACGTCTGCGCAACGACTCAGACTGGCATCCTTCTATGATCCGCAGGCGAAGGGCGTCTTCTGTCGAGAACGAGTCAAATTCGCAGTAGCGGGCCAAGCGTCGAAGCCGCGTAAGGAAGGTACTCATGGGCTCGCCTTTTTCTTGAGAAGTCAGATTGAAGGTATATCTTTCGTAATCAACATTCCGTTTGTGAAGAAATTTCCTGTTTAGTGCCTCACGCACATTGGCATAGGACGAGACTGCTTCAGTCGGAAGCTCCTTTATGATCTGACCAACATCTTTTCCGATTAAATTGCGTAGTGCAATCAGTTGCTGTTCTTCCTCGGTCACCTTAGACCCTTTCATGAAGTCTTCAAAATCTTCTAGCCATTCCTGCCAGCGAAGGCCCATACCTCCCCTGATATGAGGACCAAAGGTTCCGGCGGGCGTAGAAAAGGGACTCCGAGCAGGCCAAATCCGTGTCCACCCATGTGCGCTGTGGGCGTGGGCACCTCCTGCCTGGTGCTGGCGCCGGCAGAGGCATGACGCTGCCTTGACGTTGGCGATCCAGGCATTGCGGCTGACTGCGGTGGGGTAAATGCTGCGTGATGAACAGTCGAGCCACAGGACCCTCACAGCGCCTGCCACTCGGTAAGAAAATTGTCAGCGTGAGCGCCACTCCTCAGTAATGCTATACTGGCATATATGGCCGTCTCAAAAGTCCATGCATAGGGCCTTGTACCGCAAGATAAGGCACCTGATAGCTCCTCCGACAGTCATGTATCTAAGCTCGTTGGAATTTTTTTTTTTTTTTTTTTTTTGGTTGTATCTGCCTGACCTCAAGATGGCCGCCGGGCACTCCTCGCAGGGGATTGGTTGAGGCGCCTGACCTCAAGATGGCCGCCGGTGAAATCTCGCTCCTCGCGAGACTTCGAGCTTGAATCTAGCAGAGAGAGGCAACACGGTAAGAGAGAGCCTCCAGCACCGACGACTCCAGTTACCGGGCACACCAGCGGACCCTGCACTCCTCCCTCGATGGATCCACAGCCAGGTACCTGCAGTCCAGAATGCACGATCAGGGTGAGCTCCCGGGCACTGCAGCGCCGACTCTCCTCCAGGATACACGCCACTGGGGTGGGCTCCCAGTGCGCAGCGGCGGACTTCTGAGCTCCGAGGCGGCGGAGCGAACAACCACACACAGCGGGGCACAACGCGACCGGGGTGGGCACCCGGTCCGCTACTCAGCACAGCTCCGAGGCAGCGGAGCGCACGCTAGGAGACAGGTAGGCGGGCAGGCGATTCCGACCACCCTCGTCGCCAGTTGTAGTGTCCTCGCGCCAGTACAAAGGACACGGACACTATGAATTATGTGGGGAAGCCTTTATTCACCTCCTGCTCCTGTATCCTTCTCTCTACTCTAACCCTAACTCGATTGCCCCTCCTCTTCCGCCACCCGGCTCTCCTCCCACTTCCTAGCCTCATGTGCCGGTCCTAGCGCCCAGCACATATCTCAACATTACATCATGCAAGCAACGAAAATGACCAGTTTGACTGCTGCCGGGGTAGTAAATATAATGGTTAGAGTTCAATAGGCTATTCAGGGCTCTGGGCCCCGTTGCCACTGCACTTGGTGCACGAATGGTTGCTACGACCCTGGGCTTAAAAAGGTTACAAAGGGGTGATGGGGAGGAGTTTTAATTGAGCTGTGGTTGTTAAAATTTAGCAGCAGTGCTGGTATGTATTTGCGGATGGGGTATGAAGTCGTGGACGTAGAAATAGGTTCATAAAGTATGTTGCTGAGTACCTCTCATTTCCACGATAGGTACGGAGAATGTTCAGTGAGGAGAGTAAATGACTGGCACCCTCAGCCCACACCTACGCAGCAGTCAGTGTATTCATTCTCTGCTCGAATTGGTGCGCAGGTGTCTATTTATACACACTCACTATCTTTTAAATGCTAATTTAGTGCAAATATATGCTCAGACGACTGCTGCAGGAGCACAGACGCTGAGGTGCCCCGAATGAGGTCTCTCTCTGGCAGTCTCTCTCTCTCTCTTGCTTTTAATTAGCTGTTATGTAAAGAACTGTGGATCCTTCGCGTTTATTGCAGCCTCGGTTTCAGCCCACTCAGCTCGGGGGGGAAGCTGAATACGCAAGCGTGGAAAGGTTAGCCGGAACAGGAGGCATTATTATTAACCACAATCAATGTCTAAAAATGTACCGCGCATCTCAGCATCACTTCGTTTCTACGTCAGCTCTTGCGTAACTGCGTCCGGCTGCAACGTCCCTACGTCTCCCTGGTCATTCCCTGTTTACTTCAGGGCTATTGCTTCTGCGGCAGGCGGTCACGTGGGGCCCAGTGCTGTAGATGGCGGCATCCGGCGCGCATTCTTTTCTGTCGCAGCACTTCTGTCCACATCACGATTTGTAGATGACCTTGGTTACCTGTTGTGTCTGTTCCAATTTCATCATTCATGTATTATAACATTGGAAAATTGAAAGTTCTTTTAAAAAACAATGCAGTGGCAAAACTCTCGACTGGAAATCTGGTCCTGTCTATTTAATTTAGAACATCTTACCCTCAGTAGGTGGAATGTTTTAATAGCGTTAAGTCCTCCTTCCATGCCCCCAAACTGATCGCTGACAGTCCTTTCCCTCGTTATAGGTCCAAGCCTGAAGGTCAGGTCCGTAACTTGTAGAGGCCTATCTATAATCAATATAGCCTTCAACAGAAAAGATATAATGCTAAATTATTTTCAAATGTACAAGTATTTGATGATCTTTTCAGTCTTTCTCAATCAGTTTGTAACTTGCGGTCAGTGGGAAAAGTTTAGTACTTCGTCTTGATTTAGATTCTTTTCATTATTAGTTCCAACACAGTAGATTTACCTGTGGACATCTGACCCTTTGGAGTTAAGTCTGCGAGTGTATGCACTTGCGCACGCATCGCACTTGCAAAACACTTGTATACGAAAAAGGGCTTAGATCCCACTCGCTGCTTACCATTTGTTGGCTGCGCATCGGTCTTTATAGCCTCCTTAATTGGTCACCATAGCTGCCAAGGTTTCAGATTGCCTATGTGTGACATTTTCATCATTTAAGTGCAATTATGAGTGACATTCAATGACTATGAGTGACATTTTCTCGTGAGTAAAATCAAGCAACGAAGATGTGGGAACATAAATATCCGAAATTACACCTACTTTGATCAACCAGAAACTCTAAGAATATTCAAGAGGCCTGGGAGCAAGAAGAGGGTCTACACACTATGCGGCATTCTGAGCTGGTGGATAAGGAAGACCATTGGCAATGAAATAAGGTGGAGAACGGCATGGGGGCAGTAAAGAAACCGTGTGTAGAGTGCCGCATTTTTTCACGAATTGACATGCTGCACTCTGTCATGTTAGGACATTACCAAACATTCCATTCAAAGTGTTATGTCGACATATCCATCTTTTGTCCGCCAAGGGGCCATTTGAAAAATCATTGCAAAGCACTCTGGTTTCATAGAGGCTGCGACGGTGGAGAACATAGTGATAACAATCAAAAACAAGGAAGGCATTGTTAGTGTTTGTGTTTGCCAAAACGTAAATTAGCAGCAGACTACATAGGAGACTGTGACGCAGGGCCGGCGCTAGGCATGGGCAGTGTGGGCAGCTGCCCAGGGCCTCGCACTCCGCCAAAAAAAAGGGGGTCCCGCGTCACTGTGAAAGGTCACACTTTCACAGTTAGCCCACTACAGGGCCCCCTGCCCCACCCGATCACATTACGCCTTGACCTTCCTGGTCACGGCGTGGTGGCATTCCTGGGGGTAGGTGCAAAGAGAATGGGGGACGGCACAGCAGCTGGGCCAGCAATTATGTTAGCTCAGAGTGTCAGGGGCAGGGCAGCGCCTCTGTTAAGTACCGGCCATTCTCAGCGCTGTTTGTCCATTTTGTATCCAGGCAACAGAGGGCCCCTTTGTTTCCAGGACCGGCCGGACACAGGTAAGAGGAGGTGGGTGAGAGGAGGAGGGATCAGCCAGATCAACTGGCTTTTGTTAACCTTCGAATTCTACAGCGCAGTGTCTTGGGAAGTGCCTCGTTACTGTTACAAGGCCCAGGGGAAGGGGGCCCCCCTCCCTGGGCCTCGAAGCACTGGATCAAGCTGCAAGGTCCAGGTGTGGGGGCCCCCTTCCCTGGGCCTTGTAGCCATTATGTAGTGCCAGGGTCGGTTTGGAAAGGGAGGTATTCAGCTGGTGCCCGAGGCCCAGTCCCTGAGGCTTCATGTGGGCCTTTTTTTTCCTCCTTTAAGTTCAGGCTTGCTCTGCTGCTGTGAACTCGAGAGGCCTCGAGTTCCTTCCACTGCCCATGTCATATAAAGAATGCTTTTTTCGATTTTCGTTAAACAAAAGAACTGAATGGATTTCATTTTTAATGTTGAATTTTGGTGCTCCATGTAAAACAAGCATTTGCAGTACAATAGGTCTCGCATTTGCAGAGTTTAGCTATTAGTATTGTAAATGACAATGCTTTTTATTTATGTTTTGCTTTTTAAAAACATAATTAAATGGCATTGTCCTTTACAATACGAATAGCTTAAACTCTCGTAAATGCGAGACCTATTGCACTGCAAATGCTTGTTTTTAATGCCCTTTGACCTCTGATTGGTTACTGTGGCAGGTCTGAATGCAGAAACAGAAAACCCACAGACACCCAAATTCTGACTGGGGGCGTGCTGTGAGAAGCTATGTTTTCCTATTTTGTAAAGGCAAAAGTTTCAGTGTGCTCTCTTGTCCATCCAAGTTGTGAATGCGGAAGCAATTGCTTTTATGATTAGTAACAAAAATTGTGACTTTAATGGGTGTTATATGATATTTGTGGGTCCACCAAAGTGTAAGAGAAAGTCACATGCACCATAGAGTTAGGTACCTTCTGTTGTTTTAAAACTTTTCTGATACAGATTAGTACGTCCAATTAGTTAGCAATTAGCTGAGCAAGGCAATTATTATATTTTATAATAATCAAGGTTCACATGTAACAAGAAAGTGTGGGAACTAAGCTGTAGCGCAAAGTCGTTCAATAAGCAGCAACACTGAATTGCCATAGTTGCAGCGTGAGGCAGGAATCACGGCGGTCATTTATGTTACAGGAATTAGAATGAGGACAGGGAATTGTGTATGTAGAAATTTAGAGCACCAAGTTGTGATTTTCTAAGTGGTGCAATTGCACTCCCAGCAGGAGATGGGCAAAGAACGAGAAGAAAATTCTATTTACATCTCTAGTAGAAGCAAAACCATTTGCATTACAACAAAGACTTCAAGGTTCACTGAAGCTGCGGTTTTTATGCTTGCAAGGAAGATACAGCATACATGGCCAAAGGTATACACACATAGATCAATGTATTTATTGCACAGCAGGATAACACAAAGTTCAAAGGTTTTAATCTTGGGCAGGACCCAGTTTGTCTCTCATCCTACCAAAGAGGGTAACAAGAACACCAATTATTCATACACACGGTCAATAATAGCATATCATTATTTGATGGCTGTTTAACTGGCAAGAATAAAGCGCGCCTTGCTGAGTTATGATAAGCACTCGGCCACTGAAAGACAAACTATTCAGGTCTGGGAAAGTATGTCGAAAAGGACCAATCTCACCTATCTCACACCTGAGCCCTTTTATGACTTTAAAGAAGCAAGTCACTGGGAAGCCAAAGTGGGGAGCACAATAAGGTTGCAAAATAAGAATTGAGGGCCCACTAAAATATCAAACAGAAAGGTTGCATCACACTTCCAATTACTTTCAAAGTGATTATAAGATTTGTCATAAGCTAAGGTTCACTCCAAAATTCTCGTTTTATTTTTTTTCAAAGGTGGGCACAGCTGTTAAAGACGAACAGGTGGTTACATACATCAATCAGGGCAGTCCCTGTATGTATGTAAAGCCCACGTTCAAACCACAGGGGATCCTAGTGCCAATTACTTACTTTAGCGCGAGGTTGAGTGGACCTGCTGGGATTCGAACCTGTGACTAAGAGCTCATTTCAAACCGCTACAAGGGCTGCATTCGTCTAACGAGCCACCAGACGAGATAGCTAACTGACCTGCTTTTAATCTACAAAAATGTCCGAAGAGGACGGGAACCAACGTTTCCAGACCCTTCGCTAGAGAGCTAGAGTGATAGGAACTGTGCCAGACAATAGTTTTACAGCAAAAAACGAATCAGTACCAGACCTCCTAATCCCCAGAATGGACGTCATAACTTGGAAGTTGCATCGTTTGGCACAACCCTATGCCATGGAATGGTGTCTGGAGCACAGTCTTGTAGGTAGGCGCTGTTCATAACTGTTCCATTATTATACTTTTCAGGGACACCCACGTGTCCCAACATAGTATGGTATGAGGGGGGGTCTTTTAGAAACAGTACGAGGATTAAGTTCAACATGGTTTGTTTCATTAAAGCGTGCATGCTTTGCAAGCCAGCCTGAAACTTCTGCTGGCTGGGAAATGGCGCTTCCAAAGTCACAAGACACGGACGTTTTCTTGGGTGTCCGGGGGACAAAAAACACACGCATTTGCAATGCAATAGGTCTCACATTTACAAAAACTCTCAAATGCGTGACCAATTGCATTGCAATTGGTTGTTTGCAAAAACGCCCCATACTGCGCTTTCACATTAATAGAGGCCACGCCCCTTTCTTTAGACAAGCCGTGTCTAAAGAAAGGTCCGCGGCCGCTATTGAAGTGAAAGTGCAATATGGTGCGCTTTTAACAAAAAAAGCATTTTATTTGTCAAGTTGACAAACAAATGCTTTTTTTTGCAAAAGCGCCCTGTGAAAGTGCGCATGGTGCGCTGAATGTTGCAGAGACGCATGTCGTGCCTGCAGTAAGAGAAACTCAAAGAAAATAGTGCTTACAGACTAAATAACACATACCGTGTAACAACCGAAGTAAAAGGGCCAGTCGCCATGGGACATTACAAATGCAGACAAGGCGGTACTAAGGAGGCACGAACAAGACTATGAACCAATCAGAAGCCAGCATTTACAAAGGGCAATGACACAAGCCAATGACAAATATGGGCAGAGAGTGGACGGGGCTTCAGGTACATACTCCAATACAGCATGGCTCGCAGAGCATCGCATGCGCTGCCCAGGCTCGACCTAAAAGAGAGAGAAGTCTGACAATACCATCTGCATGTCTGTATTAAGCGGGTATATCACTCCTTGGTACGGGGCCTGTCCTTTCACAAAACATGCACGATGTAGCATGCGGCCTTTCAATGAAAGAGGCACAAATAAAACACACCCAGCCAGCAATGGTCTGCAGTAGTTTATTTATAGCTGGCAGAAAATTTTCAAAGAGCAGAGCTGCTGAAAACATCTGGAGTGATCACGGCATATTGAAATCTATGACCAAATATTCCACACACAGCCATGTCTGTGCAGGGCTGTCTTAACAGCATTATAGGCCCTCATACAAAGCAGTGCACTGGGCCCTGCCTACACAACCGCTCACAGGAATAAAAATGTTTAAAGGAAAATCTGTTAAATTCTGGTCTGCATGGGGACCCTATGCTCGTGGGGCCCCCGGGCACCTGCCCAGCGTGCCTATGCGTTGAGGGCACTGTGTCTGCGGTCTCATGGTTGACAGCACTGGTCCTCAGCGCTCTCTTTACTTTTACACAATGCCTGCTGCAGCTGTTTCTGTGGTCGACACTGGAATTATGTTAATATGTCTTTTTGGTATTTGTTATGAGTTTATGAAGCACAGCATCCACCCTGGGGCTTTTTGCTGCAGATTCAGCAAACGGTTTACAGGTAGAGGGCTTAATTTGAAGTAGGTCTTTGAAGCCTCCCTGGGTTTAAGGAGGGATTCTTCCCAGCTTGGTGACAAGGGAGAAGACTTCTGCAGCTGGGCTGCAGTGACCGAGGAAGCCTGGCTGCCAGCCAGGCACCTCCTGTACTTGGACGCATCCTCTTTGAGTTATTCACAGACACCTGCACTAAAAACACTGCTCTTTGCAAAACCATCCTAACACAGTCATAATCTGATTAAATCACAAAACACCTCCTCATCCTCAACATAAACCTATTTTATTAAAAAATGCAGGCGTACATTCTGACTTTGTTATTACTGGTTGTAACAAGAAAGAGGGCAGCAGCGTACAATAGTGGGGAGATGGTTGTGTATGTCAGTTAAGTGAATTTGTGTCATTGTGGTGTTTTCACACAGCTACCAGTGAAATTGTTGCATTCTCATAAGTTGACCATGCTTCCCTGGTGAAGCTGCTCCTGGGCGAGAACAGCTGTGGTTCCTCCTTGTGTAAAGTGCTTATTTCACCTATAACCTGCTGAAAAATTATATTAATGAGCTCCCCAGTCAGTTATTTCTCAGTGTATTTCATTGTAAATAGCATTTATATAGCGCTTACTACCCCTGAGGAGGCGTGTATACATATTTCAAGTTGACACCTGAAAATTACACCATTGCGTAATGTAACTACCTAGAAAAATACACAATCTCCTCACCAAAGCATCCTATGATCTGAGAAAGCAGGAGATTTTGGATGTTCATAGTTTGAGCAGATGATGAATGCTGGAGTTATCCAATTAAGCCACTGGTATTTTTGACAACAATCGGTCCATTTCAGCTCAAGTCTCATAGGCTTGCTGTTGCAGTGTTAAAGGAACTGGTCATGAACCTGGAGCGCAGCGTCTTTGCATTCCCACAGTGGCCTCTTATGCACACTCACTAGTGACATATTTCCTCTCCTTTATGGTGTATCTAGATCGTCCAAAAGAGGAGAGATTTTTTGAGGTTACTTTGGGGTCAGCCCTACCAACATAGGTTGTCATGTGCTTGGTAGATCTATATTATTACTCAGTTGTCACGTGAGTTGCAATCTGTCCTATTCTCTGCATAAACCTTTCATTTATATGTACGTTATTGCGGATTGATTAAAAGGCAGAGTTTTGAGAAATGCCTCGTTACTGTTTCAAGGCCCAGAGGAGAGGTGCCTCGAAGCACTGGATCAAGCTGCAAGGTCAAGGTGTGGGGGCCCCCTTCCCTAGGCCTTATAGCCATTATGTAGTGCCAGGGTCGGATTGGAAATGGAGGTATTCGGCCGAGGCCCAGGCCCTAAGGCTTCATGTGGGCCGTTTTTTTTTCGCATTAAATTTTGGCCTTGCTCTGCTGCTGTGAACTCGAGAGGCCTCAGCAGCCCCTTTCAAACCCATCACAGATTATCACAGCCCATTGTCATATATGGAATGACAATGGGCCAGCCCCAGCAGGTCCATCATGTGTTGAGTGCTCCCGCCCTGGTCTTGTGGTATGATGGTGAGGCCTTGCCATGGGAGATTGTGCTTTTGAGCAGCAGAGTTTTCACTCCCCTTAGAAGGGGAAGTGGTGGGGTGGGGGCAATAAACAGGGTTCTGCTTTTGTCCCTGCAGTGGATGGCCACAGTCCCATTCATGGTGGCCAGTCAAGGCATCCTCGCTGCTCTACCCACCTCCCATCTCAAACCCAGAATTTGACCAGAAAGCAAGCCCTGCCTTACCAGTCTCTTGCAGATTTGGCACTTAATTGAGAGGCATTGTCACCAGATGGCCTCGACATTGAGTTTCCAGAGCTTTAATGCCACCGCATTGCAGCTTTTAAATGACCGTAGTCAAAGAACAGCCCTACAGAAAGTGTTACTATTTTTCAGAGATCAACTGTTTGATTATGCACTCCTTCCTTGAATACAACGCTCTTTCAAACAAAGCCTGTGAAAGTGTTTACACCTGTAGCTTAATTTTTAAGGCAGCACAGTCATTAATGTGCTGTCTGCTGGGGTGTACTGATATAACCAGGGCCACTGGAATGATACGGCAGTCGAGGGCCAAATTATGCAGCAGGGTTGAGTAAATTGTGCGACAAGAAAAGAAAAAGTATGTGGCGTAATGCAGCAAATTAATGATAGTATTACTTCATTATTTTGACATTTTTACACTTGTTAACAGTGTTTGTGCATTGGCTGCACCTCATTAGTACCAGTTTAACACTCAAAAAAGAGAAAAGCAACAAAAAGGTGAGCAGCCAAGCATTGCAAAGGGGCTTCTACTGCGCGGCAACACGTGTTGCTGCGTTTTAGGTAACTTTTGAACCCTTTGAGCTAGAAACAACTTTTTGTGTTAAAATCTGCGGATTATACAGGAGATGATGGAATATGTGGCAAATCTATATGCATAAAACACTGTAGCCACACAATTGCATAATTCCAGTGGCCATGGATATAACTTGCAGGCTTCATTCTGACCAGTACCAAACCAATTATTCTTTTTTCTGAGAAAAGTGGATCATGGTATTAAAAACACCTGTTGGGTACAGTGCTACGAAATGGCAGGAAATTCAGTGGAATGCACTATGTAACAACTCAAATTGTATGCACCTTTCCTTTCTTTTTCTGCCTCTTTCAGCAATGCTCTGCTTTTTGACTCTGTTGCACCGATGTCTGTAGCTCACTTTATTTGTCCTCACTGAACACATCCGCATCCTTTTACCACAACATCAACACAGTGCCTAACATGTGCAGATAGTTGGTAGTGGTTGGCACAAGCTCTCATTTTTGGACACCAAGGCTTACTTTTAACATGAGATTTTGACCACCACAAGAGAGAGAAAGGCAGAAAACGAAGGGAACAAAGTCATAGGAAAGCACTGACAAAGGGAGAAACGAGAGAGGAAAATGAACTTGCAAGAGTGAAATAAAGAGACAGGAAGAATAGGATGGTGAAAGAAAGCGGAATAGGGTGAAACCAAGTGTTGATTGCCTCGGTACTGAGCAGCCCTGTGTTCAACAAATCCGACCAAGAGCTCCTTAAAGAAAATCTGAGCCCCAAACACATATAACGTGTGTGTGTGTGTGTGTGTGTGTATATATCAACACATAAGAGGCCATGACTGAGAGCACTGGTGGTGGGCCTATAGGTAGTGCAAGGTTCTCACAGAGGCTGCCAGAGGATCATCAAAGTGTTTAGAATACTACCTATGGGGTTGTCTAGATTGATGGTGCATTCTTGCAGTAAATATTTACATTGGTTTCTTTCTTTTGCTGTAGAACTCACCTTATATATAGGTCAAACTCTACCTGCTGAGAAGGAGCAATCTCTCGAACATTGGATCCGGTTACTTGCAGATTACGCTTATATCACTGATATTGAAGTAAGTGCCTGCAGATCGGCCATTCTGCCTCTACCACTTCCTACAGTTTTAACACCAAATTAAAAACGGTGATTTGAAAACCCCTTGAATCTGAAGCATACCTTCACTTTAAACACACCCAGATACTTGGCCTTCCCTAAATGAATCAATACCAGGGAGCCACTCAACGAGAATAATCTAGAACGTTGGAGTTACTCTATTTATGTTTCACTGGAATTGTATTTTTATGTGTTCATTCTCTCTTCATTGTTTGATTGCAATATTTCCTTTTATCTGCTTTTTATAATAAATGGATATTTGCGCACCTGTTTTCCATCCCCTCATCTTTTTGTCCAAGTTACTGATATCCACATTAGTTTGCTTCAGTGATGCCAAATAAGATCAATAGTCCTGCGATGTCACTTCCTGTGATGTCACTTCTTGTGACGCAATATGCAATTAGAGGGGCCTCACATCTTCCCTTTCGCCCGGGGCCTCAGAAGTCCTAGGACCGGCCCTGCTGTGACGTGTGTGTGGTTCATTGCAGAACTTCAGCGACAGGGCAGCAGGCAGCTGATTTGACCACGAGCTAAACACTATTTATACTATAAAGCACATTTTGGAACCATGGAGACTACTTACTTAAAACTCGAAGCTGCGCCGCGGTAATTCGGTTTACGGCCGGGCCGCCCGCTTCCGGAGTGCTCCTGGCTGCAACAAATGACTTCCTTGGGAAATGCGCTGCCCGGGCCATTCAGGATCAGCAAGCAGCAGCTGTGCTATGGGCTCCTGCGGCCGCCACAATCCATAGGGTTGGGTCCGGCGGTCGCGCTGGAGATCTTGAATTTAAACTTCAGCGCGGCGGTGCAAGCAGTGCATTTGTGCTGCCGTCGGTCCCCCAAACGTACTTTTGGAACTCCAGTCACCCGCTCGCGCAGGCGGGAGCAAGAGGTGACGTCAGCCGCGCCGAATCCCAATCCTATTGATACATTGTAGCCGCAGTTAGCAGCTCAGCCAGTCCCCAAGCCTGCAGGGAGCAGCACGCTCGCCACGGCGTGCTGCCACTCAGGTTTAATAGTTTCAGTCTGAGTCAGCATAGCAGCGCTACCGCTTCACAGCCGAGGTAGGCACTGTGTCTATTATGCCTGACTTTGCATTTCAGTGCGGTGATGCGGATCACCACACTGAAATACGTTAGTCTAACGCCTGATGCGTGATACTTGGCAGGACTGGGTCACTGCAGACGTGACATAATTTCCCGTCACTTCTGTGGAGCAGGGACCAAGCACAGCTTAATTCGAGTTAATTCTGTGCCCGTCCCCTGCTCCCGACGTGATTGAGGTACTATTTCTCATTTTTTCTTGTATTATACAGCCATGACAATGACTGGACCTGAAGGCATTGAAGCGCTTTATATGAGCACCAGTTACATTACACAAGTTCAAATGAATTTAATGATTTCTGCTTTAAGTGATTTGACCAGGATCACAGGACATTGAGCCGACACCAAGCCTCTAACCTGGTTTTCCAGTTCTACAGCTCTGATCATTGCGCCATATCCTTCTCCCCCCTTTCACCCACTCCTTCTCCAAATGACTTCTTTGCCACTTTCTGACACTCCAGCGCCCGTCTAGTTTTTAAAGCACCTCTTGTGATTTAAATGTATGTGCACTTGAGGGTGTATGTGTGTTTGCACCATTTAAGATACCCTTAGTGATTTACATATATGTGAACTTCAGTGTGCATATGTTTTTGTACTGTGTGCACCACTCCTTTAAAGTGACATTTGTGAGTTCTAAATATGAACCTTTGAGTGTGTATGTGGGTATTCACTGTTAAAGGCACCCTTGGTGATTTTACATCCATGTGTCTGTATTTTTGCGCGCACCATTTATTGAAGGTTCTCTTTGTGAAGTATGTCTATGTGCTCTGTGTGTGTGTAAATATTTGTGCCCACACTTTATTTAAGGTGCAGTTTGTGACGTATATCACTTAGGTGTATGTGCTGTGTTGGAAACAACAGTTCACCTCTACTAACAGTTATCATGCATTATAATGTTTGCCATGTGAGTGGAGGTTCAAGCTTTGCCTTATGTACATTTTCCCCGATTCGCCTTAGTGCAACTGTGGTCCAATGCTATGTTTTTTTCCTGTGCTCCCTGTAAAACCAATTGTACCACTTCTGACGTCTCAAGCCTCACTTTCATGCTTTGCAATAGCTATAACAAATTCTCAAATAGCTTGGCCAGCACCTGAGAGTTTACATTGTGGTATCATTTTGAAGGTGGAATATGCTCTGTCTTGGAGGTTCCGACTGCACTTGCAACAATTTCTTAGTATAGGTTTTGGTCATGTGATCTCCATTGGTGCCTGTGTATAAAAAACCCATAAATGTGTTCTATGTGGATGTGGATAATGCATCATTATGCTCACTGGTGTAGGCAGAGGGGGTCCTTTTTGCCTAATTCTATGACTCAAAGGCGGTTGATTTCTGCCTAAATAAATGAGTGAAAGCTTCAAGTAGGCATGATACCTGATTTTACTTCAACAGCTTCTTGTTATAAACTTCCTACAGAAAGAAAAGCCTTCAGAGAAAGGTGACTTTATCTCTCAGTCCTGGAAGACTGTGCTAGATCTCTGAACTATAGAAGTACAACTTCTGCACTTAACTCATTTGCTCAAAGGCATAAACTAACTAAAGCTAAAAAATATTCCTCCTCCTATTTTCTCTGAATTTCAACTGCTGATTTTTACACCAATGCAAAAGAAACAGTTGATGGACGGAATGCTGGACAATGCAAACATTCACCCCCAGTCACAAGGATCTGGGTTTAATCCATCATTCTTTTGCTCACCACACCACCCCAGTTTGGACCCAGCCATATGCAAATCAGTCTTGACCCTGTTCCTTGTGGGAACAGTCCAGCCCGAACTGCCAAGCCAGGTCCTCCCTGGACCGGAAACAAGCATCCTGGGACCGGTTTCAGGGCATCACCCTTCTTCAGCCAGGCTAGCTTGAATCCAGTGGTGTAGTGAGCACGGGACCCACATCTGGGCATACCCTTCCCACTTAGGGCGACATATGCAAAAGAAACAGTTGATGGACGGAATGCTGGACAATGCAAACATTCACCCCCAGTCACAAGGATCTGGGTTTAATCCATCATTCTTTTGCTCACCACACCACCCCAGTTTGGACCCAGCCATATGCAAATCAGTCTTGACCCTGTTCCTTGTGGGAACAGTCCAGCCCGAACTGCCAAGCCAGGTCCTCCCTGGACCGGAAACAAGCATCCTGGGACCGGTTTCAGGGCATCACCCTTCTTCAGCCAGGCTAGCTTGAATCCAGTGGTGTAGTGAGCACGGGACCCACATCTGGGCATACCCTTCCCACTTAGGGCGACATATGCAAAAGAAACAGTTGATGGACGGAATGCTGGACAATGCAAACATTCACCCCCAGTCACAAGGATCTGGGTTTAATCCATCATTCTTTTGCTCACCACACCACCCCAGTTTGGACCCAGCCATATGCAAATCAGTCTTGATTTTTACACCAAAGCATGATTTGTTACGTTGAAGGTACTACTCTACGCCTCTCTTCTCCACGCCACTCTACTCTATCCCACACCACACACTTTTAACCATGTTGAACAGCAGCCACGCTGTAAAAGACATTGACAAGGACAATAGCTCTTACATAGGTGAGACCTATTGGCTTTGCCAATTCTTGTTTTGTCTTTCTGTTTAAGGCCTTTATTACAAATGTGCTAAAATGTGGAGAGGTACCCAGTGTTTGGTATTTATCTAGTACGGTAAATACCCCCATTCCATATGTTGGCCTTTGAAGTGAAGCCAACATGCAAAGTCACTTTTTATTGCACCAAAACGTCCCCCTTTTGCCTTCTGGTCGGCCCTTTTTCCCTGATAAATTTCAGAAGAAAACAGCAATGATGCAATAAGTATCACAGTACTCGGTATTCCGACACCTATACTAGCACAGGAGGCCTGTGCACACGTAATCGTAGTCTGCAGAGCAAATTCTGCGTATCTGAAATTCATGGAATATTTGAAAAAACACCACAACAGTATTCGAACAAGTAATCTATGGGAACACTCCAGATGTTGCGTGTTCTCTGTGTTTAATGTAGATCGATTGCCCAGCCAACACGTGTTTCGTCAGGGTGGAAACCCACGACTTCTTCGTATCCCTGGAATGAGCATTACCAGGCTCCTTCCATACGTGTACGCTGCATATCTCTCCAAGTTATACCTTAGAGATCGTTCACCACACAGCTTTCTTGTCCAATAGCCCTGAAGAAGTCGTGGGTTTCCACCCTGACGAAACACGTGTTGGCTGGGCAATCGATCTACATTAAACACAGAGAACACGCAACATCTGGAGTGTTCCCATAGATTACTTGTTCGAATACTTTTGTGGTGTTTTTTCAAATATTTCATTAATTTCAGATAAGCAGAATTTGCTCTGCAGACTACGATTACGTGTGCACAGTCCTCCTGTACAAATAACTTGGTGACCTTGTGTCTGCTTTGGGAGGTTTAGGGTTATCCTTCCACCTGTAGCACCGTATCTCACTAATAACTTCTTTACACTCACGTACACACGAGTAGGCGCCATCGCATACCGCTTATGACTCGAAACCCTCTCTCGTTTTAAACCTATACTAGCACGTTTGCGCAGGAACCAGAAATGAACCCCCGTGGACATTGTCATCCTAAGTGCCATTATTATTTTATGTTTATACATTTGCGCTCACATTTATGACATTTATTTTACTGTCCTATTAATTTTGTGCAAGGGCATTGAAGAACCGGAATAACCCACTCACTGGGTCTCGGCGGCGGGGGAATTGCCCAAGTCTTCCATACCCTTCATACGTAGTAAAAGGAGACACAGGAGCCTTCGTCTGCAGGAGGAACCCAGATTTATTCAAATAGCCCGGGCTATGGAACAGAGTCCCAAGCTCGTTAGAAACAAGACAGAGGAGGCTGCTGCTTTACTCCGCAGCTTACAAGCCTTTTATACTTTTTCATTCCAGTCTTTTGGCTGTTAGTCCATTGTTCAATCAGGGCAGTGTTTGCAGTTGATAACCAGATCCAGACGGTGTTTGTGGTTGGTGACCTGATCAAGGCTTGGTACTCAAATTATTGTTCACTCAGCTTGATCAAAGCACGGTCATTCAGGTCATTGTTCGATCAGCTTGATCAAAGCTCGGTCATTCAAACCATTGTCCAATCACCCTGATCAAGGCCCAGCAGTCAGACCATTGTCCAGATAACCTGATCACGGTGTCAAGGATGTTTACCAGGCAGGGAGCAGGAGATGGGAAACAAATCATTTACACAGGGCGTGAGTGTCTCATGGTTTTCTGTCGAACTGCAAAGAACAGGGGGGTTGGGTGTGCGACAGTTCCTAGCAGAAATGCAGGCTGCAAGATGGTTTTTGTCGTGTTAGTTAGAATTTCCTTAGGCATCAGCAGAAACGACCAGGTGGGTCGTGTGGAAGTGTTTGACACGAAATGGCAATGAAAAATAATGGAGTCCTGGTACAAATGATACCGATCAGAAGAACACTTTTCCTCAGACCCTCCTTTTGCCATTGAGTGGCAAATACTTTAAGAAATGTCAATGTTCATAAGGCCATCGGTTTCTTGTTGGAGCATCATCATCATATTGGTGTTGCGAATGTTGGAGGGTGGAGGCTGGATGGTCTGGACACACATTGTACAGAGCACTGGCAGGCACTGAAAGCACAAACAGCAGGAGACCAGGACAGTTATTCCCAAGGCAAGGAAGATGAGGACCCTCCACCCCCACTGGGAAAGGAGGCCCCAGATCCAGCCTGTGAGGGACCAGTTGCCTTTATCCAGATGAATTTCGGAAGAAAGGCGATGCAGACGTTGGATGGCATAGTACACTGAAGGTGCGTTGTCTGGGATGTACACGCAGCAGCTGGAGCCGATCAATTTACACACACCACCACGATCAGCAAGGAGGACGTCTAGGACCATGCGGTTCTGCAGTGTTATAAGGCGGTCCGCCTGTAGTTCTGCAGTGATGTTGGAGAGGGCACCAGCTGTTACTGTGATGGTGGCTTCAAGGACCCTGGTCAGTCCTCGTACAGCCCGACTGTTTGCCATGGGGCCCCAGAATGGAAGGAAACCTTTAAGGAAGTCCCCTGTTTCCTGGCCTGCTGTATCCTCGGCTGATATGACGCCCCTACGTGAGCGACGCAGAGCGCCCTTCATCAACAGGTTTACCACCTGTTGATGAAGGGTAGAATACGTTGGCGGAAGGAGGAAGGCCAGATAGCAGGTACCAGACCAGTTACGGGGGAGCCAAGTGTAGGCGGCAGTGCCACAGATAAAATAGGTGTTGGGGAATGCCACCAGCTTCGGAGGAGATGTAGAGTTTAAAGATTTTGTGATATTACAAGTACTGGTACCAACTTTCTTAGTCCCTAGGCCATGGATGCAGACACGGCCTTGCACATTTATGACATTCACAGTGTCTCGTTCATCGGGCAGTATCCTTCTTGTGCGGAATCTGGAAAATGTTCGTCGAGTGGTTGAGTTGAATACTACCATCTCACCGAGTTCATCTGGTGATAGTAGCGATGTGGATGAGCTGGTCGGGCAAAAGGAGCATTGGCATGGCCAGATCTGTTCCGCCAGAAGTCATCCTGAAATGTTCCAAGGGCAGAATTGGCAGTACCATTGACAGTGTAGGCCTCCTGTATCAACATCCACCATGCAAGACAAGACCCAGAGATGGAAAAGGGGTAGGGAAAGAATGGGACAGGGTGTATCATGGAATGCGGCATCAGTCCGCAAACCCAGCAGTTGGAAATGTTCATGATCAGCTGATGATGTTGCAACATTTGGATGAAGGTGTTATTGAAGAATTCTGCACGGCGGGGTAACTCGTGGGCTGGTAGCGTGTAATACTGGTGCTCTGCAGGAGTTGGGGTAGGGGTTGGTGAGGTAACAGGATGGTAGATTAGTAACAGCCAACCAAGAATAGACAGGATGAGGGAGACAAACAGCGTCACCACGGTGGCCATGAAGCATTTACTATGTCGGAGACTGACATATTGTTTCTGGATTCGAGTGTTTTGGACGGCAGCCATTGTGCTAAGCCAGGGACCTCTAGTGGCTGTCTGTGATTGGTGGTTGCTTCACTGGGCGCAGGTGCCAAGAGCCCTATGGCGTACCTTAGTCTGACACACCAGCACTACTCTCGGCCGGGAGATCACAGCCCTACAGCCTATAGGCACTTGGCGAAGTCAAAGGCAAGCCTTCCCTCGGGGCGCAAGTTATATCGGTCGGAAGTAGGGTCAGTATGGTCGGGAAACAATTGTTCTGGACGTTGAGCAGAGTTAAGGGAGGGTTCCACCCTTCCTTTCAGTATGCTGTCACTCTCTGCTTCCGTAGATGTAAAATGCAGTCTGGCATCGCTGAATGGGACAAACGTCAGGACTGTTTCTGTTTCTGAGTCTCCTTGTCCTTCCCTCACCCACTGATCATAGGGGAGGCAGAGGCACACGCCTACAGTGGGACGAATGCACCCAATTCTTCCGACCTTCTACTTTCACGGCGGTGCAGGTGGCCAGCAACACCTGACGGGGCTGTGTCCAGCGGGGTTCGAGGCTCTTAGTCCGTTGAAAATTTCTTACTAAGACCCAATCTCCAGGTTGGATAACGTGTCCTGGGCCCTCGCTTTTGTCAGGTATGGCCTCATGCACCTGGTGATAAAGAGTACGAAAGGTATTATTTAGACTGTACAGGTAATCAGTTAATACAGGGTATTCAACATCAGACAGTTTCTTAGGCCGCGGGACACCCCATACATTGGCAGGCCTCCCGAACACAATCTCATGAGGGGATAGCCCTATCCTGGTGTGGGCTGTTGTTCTTGTAGACAATAGTGCCAAGGGCAGAGCATCAACCCAAGTGATACCTGTCTCGGCTACTATTTTGGCCATTTTAGTTTTTAGGATGCCATTGTACACCTCCACTAGACCTGCTGACTGGGGGTGGTTAGCTGCA
The DNA here is from genome assembly GCA_963921515.1 of Calotriton arnoldi. Taxonomy (NCBI): domain Eukaryota; kingdom Metazoa; phylum Chordata; class Amphibia; order Caudata; family Salamandridae; genus Calotriton; species Calotriton arnoldi. The sequence continues at coordinate 435,025 of CAWUFW010004769.1, forward strand.
TGAAATTTTTGTTTTATACCCAATGCTGTACAGATATATTCCATAATTTGAGCCGTAAAGTGTGTCCCGTTGTCACTCCAGACCAAGCGGGGCAAACCGAATCGTGGGAGGTACTCTTTTAATAGCATTTTGGCGGTAGTGATAGCGGTGCAGTCTTTGACGGGGTAGGCCTCCACCCATCGGCTGAAGGTACAGACCACCACTAGGACATATTTTAAATTGTTACATCGGTCCATCTGGATGTAATCTATTTGGAGGACTTCAAAAGGGAAGGTAGGAGGAGAGAATCCTCCCTTAGGAGTAACTGTGCCTTTTCCTGGGTTATACATTAGGCAAATCATGCATGTTTTAACCAGCTTTTCAGCATATGTTGGTATCTTAGAGTTGTACCATGTAGGTTCCAACAGTTTACATATCCCTTTTGCACTAATGTGAGCAGGACCATGGGCCATCGTAACTACTGGTAGCACATGACTGTCAGGTAACATCCATTGTCTTTCCATAGTCGTGTGGACCCAGCAACCATCAATTCCCTCCTTTGCTAATTGCTCCTTCCACACCCGTAGTTCCTCAGGAGTAGTATGGGACTGAATATCGATCACACTCTGTACTGTGTTTTCAACCATGCCCTCGTCTGCCACCCACCTAGCGGGACCTCCTACATACATTCCTTCCCTTTTTCTAAGAGCTGTTTGTCTGGCCGTCTGGTCAGCCAGGGCATTGCCTTTCCCAACATCATCTGTCACTTTCTTATGGGCCTTACATTTTATAATGGCCACCTTTCTGGGGAGTGTCAGGGAGTCTAACAATCGGTGAATTAGGGGGCCATGTTGAATCTTGGTCCCATGGGAAGTAAGGAAATTCCTTTCTTTCCATAACCTCCCGAAGTTGTGGGCCACCCCGAAGGAATATTGGCTGTCAGTATAAATATTTACCGTCATCCCTTTGCTTAACTCACAGGCTCTAGTGAGGGCCACTAATTCTGCTGCTTGAGCAGAGCACTGCGGAATCTGAGCTGTTTCTACTACTTGTCCTAATGTCGTGAGGGCATAGGCGGCTGAGGTGTTACCATCTGGCCCTCTGAGACATGATCCGTCCACATATAGTGTACCTTCTGGTTCTGCTATCGGGGTATCCTGTAAGTCAACCCGTCCCTTCGTCTCCTCCTCTGTCCTTAATATACAGTCATGTGGGTCTAAGCGGGCATCCTGAGTATCCAGTGGGAGTAATGTTGCGGGGTTCAGTACAGTGCATCTCTTGATGTTAATGTGGCTGGAAAAGAGTGTCAGTTCATATCCTGTGAGTCGTGCGCTAGTGAGGTACTGTGTCTTGGTGTTATTAAGGAGGGTATCTACAGAATGGGGGACCATCAGAGTCAGGGGAGTTCATGACGATCCCCGCACTCTGACGGACCATGAGGGCGGCCGCAGCGGTCGCCCGTAGGCATCCTGGGAGAGCCCTTGCAACAGGATCTAAGGTGGCTGAAAAATAGGCACATGGCCGATGGTGACCTCCGAACATCTGGGTCAAGACAGCGCATGCACAGCCGTCTGTCTCATGTACAAAAAGAATAAATTGCTTGCTATAATCAGGAGTACCGAGGACTGGAGCAGTACACAGAGCCCTCTTTAAATCTTGGAAGGCCTGCGCATGCTCTCTAGTCCATGGAAAGGAACTGTCTGATATGTCTTTAGTGGTGAGGGCAAGAAGAGGTTTGACCATTGCCGAAAAGTTGGAAATCCACTGTCTACAGTATGAGGTTAGGCCTATGAAGGCTCGCACCTGCTTTTGTGTTTGTGGGGCCGTCATAGCATTGATAATGGCTACACGATCAGCGGTGAGCTGCCTTCCTCCTTCGAGAGGAGATGACCTAAATAGGTCACCTTCTCTTGACAAAACTGAAGCTTTTTTAAAGAGACTTTGTGATTATGGAGGGCAAGGTGGCGTAACAAACAGAGAGTAGCTTCTTTACATGATGGGGCAGAATTTGCAGCAATGAGGAGGTCATCTACATATTGTAATAGTGTGGAGTTATCAGGGAGTTCCAAGGAATCTAGTTGACTTTTGAGGGCTTGACTATAGATACTGGGGCTCTCGGTGAAACCTTGAGGGCGCGGCAGAATCTAAAGCTTCGCCCACCAAGGGAGAAACCAAAAATGTCTGCTGTCAGGATGTATAGGAATGCTGAAAAAGCATTCTTCAGGTCTATGACAGAAAAGTGCGTTGCGTCAGAAGGGGCCATCGTTAAGAGGGCTGTAATGTCGGGGACAACAGGATATTGGGAGATTGTTATTTTGTTAAGGGCTCTCAGGTCAATCACGAATCTGTATATTTTAGGGGAGAGAGCATCTCCATTGGTCTTTTTAAGAACGGGAATAATGGGACTGTTACAGATATTGCTACGTGTTTCCTCCACTACGCCCTTGTCCATTAATTCAGATATTATTGTTAAAGGGCCATTTCTCCTTCCGCGGGTAGTCGATACTGCCGGAGGCGGGGAGAAGTGCACCTGGCTCGATGCGTACCACATGAGGGGATATGTTGAGACACCCTACATCAGTGTCTGATGATGCCCAGAGGGAGGAAGGTAAAAACTGCAATTCTGGTGGGAGGGGACCAGACAGATACATATAGGAAGCTGCAGTGGGAGAAATTGTTAGGGATACACCTTGGGGACTACATGATATGGTCGCATACAGAGCTTTCAGTAAATCCATGCCTAACAAGTTTTCACTGCAACCTGTAGTAAGGACCAAGGGAGCGTCAACATGTGCAGGGCCAATATCGAGAGGGAGGGGTTCAGAGACAGGGCTCGTCACAGGTGTTCCTGCAAAACCCACGGAGACATTTATTTTGCCAGAAAGGGGTGCCTCCGGGACTGACAGACGTGCAATAGAAGACCTGGTGGCCCCAGTATCCAAAAGAAAATTCTGATCGTTCCCCACAACTGACATTTGAACATACGGGCCCCTTTGATCCACTGGAATTTGCACTCTGGTAATACCCCTTTCCTGGCTGTCCTATGCTTGGTAGGACCCTATCTCATCAACTTCGTCATAATCATCATTGTAATAAGTGCGTGTTGCTTCGTACCCATCAAACCTATTGGCCGGGCGCGGCCGGGCGGGAACGTGATCCCTGGGCCTACGTTCTTTATCCTGTGGATGGGGCGGGCCATGGTCCCTAGTCGGCCTTCCCTCCCTGGGAGCGCGAGGCCGAGTCTTCCCTGTTCGGATGTTTTCAGCTAACACGGGACACTCGTCTATCCAATGGCCGTACCCCTTACAATAAGCACACTGATCTGTTTGGAGGGCTCCCGTATGTTGAGGGCTGGAGGGGGTAGACTGGCGAGCCCTCGGAGGGTGTTGGGGTTGAGGTCTGAAATTCCCGCGGGCATCGGGACCTCGGGAGGGTAAGCCTGCTGCAGAAGTGCCTTAGTCTTAAGATCCCTAACCTTCTTACTTTCCTTGTCTCTATCTTCATTCTCCCTATTCTCATGATATTGTGCCATAGCCAAGATACCAGTGATAGTTTGGGCAGACCACGTACTTTCAACTTTCTTAAGCCTGGTGGAAATCTCAGGAAGCAAGTTGCTGACAAACTTATCGACAAACACTGGGCCAGAACCTGGGGTCCGGGGATCCAAACCACTATGTCCCTTGTATTCTGTCTCAAAACGGGTAAAGAAGTCCGCCACATTCTCATCTTTTCGCTGCCTACAGGCGTTTATTTTATCCCAGTTAATGACAGTTTCCGGCAAAAGTGTTTTCATAAACGTTATTATTTTACCGGGCAAAGTCAGGATGGCAGCTTCTGGTTTAGTCCCTCCTACCCTTGCTTCTTCCATAGCCTCTAGGTCAGCCCATTTACCTCCCAACGCCACTTCATGATCAGTATGTCGAATCTTGTCCCAAATTTCACTGGGAACAACCGTACCAAAAAGTAAATCTATATCCTCAAGAACGAGAGTACCTGCAGATATAATCTGACCTAATTCTCTGTAAAAGGCAGCCGGATTCTTCCGGGGATCTGGTAATTGTTCTTTTAACTGCATTACTTCTGACCTTTTCCAAGGAACATGAACCCAAAGCCTGCGCCAGTGTGCCTCAACAGCCCCTCGGCCATTATTTTGGGCATCGGTAAGTGCGTTAACAAAGACAGGGGCCGCTCTCTCATTGGCATAGCTGTCTCTAGAGGGGTGTTGGAAAAAGCGGTCATATCACGGTAAGCCATTAAAGCAGACACAGCACCAAACATCCCCTCTCCCTGAACATCGCCTCTTCTTATTTGTGACCTAAGGTCCATTAATCCAGTGGATATCTGCATAAGCGCATTCTCAAATTTTTGCATGACCAGCGTACACATGTATTCAGCCCAGGTGGTCTGTTCCATAATCGTCCACTGGGAAAAGGTGGACCATATGTCTTTAAAGGCATAAATATTCCCGTTCTTTATCCAACATTCACACTGTTGCTCCTGTAGGTCATTTTCTCGAAGGGACGAAAAGCTGACTGCAGAGCGCAAGGAGGCCAGTCGGGGGAATTGAACATTTTATATAAATCCTGTTTAACTGTAGACCACGGGGAAGTAGGAAAAGGGCGGGTAGGGGTAAAGCCGCAGGGGTTGGGCGGATGGAGACTTGTTGTCACTCCCGCAGTGAGGACAGGGTTAGCGGGCGTGGTCAGTGTCATAGGAAAAATCGGGAGGGTTGGTGTGACAGGAAGAACAGTAGGAGGGGCAGTGGGGGCAGGAGTGGGCGGTGGCGGGGGGACATGTGGGGTTTGAGGCGTCAGGGCAGGGTACATTGGGGCATATGCAGGAGGGCTTTCTAGCATGGTATCAAGCAAGGAATCACCTTCTTCTCCCCCATCCATATGGCCCTTTCTTTTCTCCTCACGAGCTGGATAGCATTTTTGTACCCGGGCCCCATGCTCCCTGTTGGCTATTTCTACCGATTTTGTCATTTGATTTTGTAAATTTACTCTGGCGTGGTCGGCCATTGACATGCGTTCCTGTTTTCTTTCTTGAGCCTTCTGCTTTCTAGCTCTCTGCTCTATCTCTTTCCTCCAAAATAAAACAGATTCAAACATAGACGGGCGCGTTTTTCTTTTCATTAATTGTTCCTCTAAGTTGGTGAGAACTTGGGAATTAAAGGAGCCGAAAAGTGGCCACTGTAATTCTGCGTTACTTTGTTTCGTATATTTTACCCAGAATGAGGAAAACATTATGGCAGAAGGGCCATGTTTAACATACATCGTATGGCCAGGGGTCCCTTCTAGAGGAAGCGGACAAGCCGCCTCCAGCTGGGAGTCCTGCGTACACATACAACAACATAATTTCTTGGACTTACTACTGACTGGCATGCTTGTAAATAGGTAACAGACACCGGCGGGTTTTAAAATTCACCTCGCCTGCTTGGCTTTTGCAAAGGTCAATAACAGCAGAATCATACAGACTTGGTGGGTGATCAGTCCACCCTTACCTTACAGGGGTAGTTCTCTCCTGCAGACGTAGGGCTGTGTCCTGCTCCAGAAATTACTTGCTAGGGGACTCCAGCGAGGACGCGGTCATGTGGCCCAGACCGGGTGGGGAGGAACAGCGGGCGAGTCGTTCGGCTTACCGGATTGCAAGAATCCCTCTGGTAGGGCGCCTCCGTCGGAGTCTCTCCGTTCACCTCCTCACATCCACCGGGCCTGACCTTCGTACTCGTGGAGTCCCTATTCGGGCGCCATTTGAAGAACCGGAATAACCCACTCACTGGGTCTCGGCGGCGGGGGAATTGCCCAAGTCTTCCATACCCTTCATACGTAGTAAAAGGAGACACAGGAGCCTTCGTCTGCAGGAGGAACCCAGATTTATTCAAATAGGCCGGGCTATGGAACAGAGTCCCAAGCTCGTTAGAAACAAGACAGAGGAAGCTGCTGCTTTACTCCGCAGCTTACAAGCCTTTTATACTTTTTCATTCCAGTCTTTTGGCTGTTAGTCCATTGTTCAATCAGGGCAGTGTTTGCAGTTGATAACCAGATCCAGACGGTGTTTGTAGTTGGTGACCTGATCAAGGCTTGGTACTCAAATTATTGTTCACTCAGCTTGATCAAAGCACGGTCATTCAGGTCATTGTTCGATCAGCTTGATCAAAGCTCGGTCATTCAAACCATTGTCCAATCACCCTGATCAAGGCCCAGCAGTCAGACCATTGTCCAGATAACCTGATCACGGTGTCAAGGATGTTTACCAGGCAGGGAGCAGGAGATGGAAACAAATCATTTACACAGGGCGTGAGTGTCTCATGGTTTTCTGTCGAACTGCAAAGAACAGGGGGTTGGCTGTGCGACAGTTCCTGGGCAGAAATGCAGGCTGCAAGATGGTTTTTGTCGTGTTAGTTAGAATTTCCTTAGGCATCAGCAGAAACGACCAGGTGGGTCGTGTGGAAGTGTTTGACACGAAATGGCAATGAAAAAATAATGGAGTCCTGGTACAAATGATACCGATCAGAAGAACACTTTTCCTCAGCATTTTAAATGTTTTGCTTTGAATAAAACCAAGTTCATTGTTAACAAGATATGGTTGATGGTTTGTGATTCTCTTCCAAGACGTATTAAACTATAATGCTATTTTTAACTGAACACTCCCTGAATGATAAATAATTTCAATTCAATCTGTTGATGCATTATTGGACAATGTAGGAGCGAAGTGCTGAATACTGTGAGATTAGAAAATGAATTTGACTAGTGATTTGCTCTCAAGCGCTGCATTAGAACATCGGAATGTTCAAAGCCAATGACAACGGACTAGCTCAGGGCTAATAATGGCGTAGACAGACCTTCAGCTCTGACAATCCAGTGTTTGTCTTTCTATCCTCCCTTTTCAATTTAGAACATTATACTCTCAGTGGGTGAAATGTTTTAATAGCATTATAGTCGTTCTGTCTAAGGCTATACCCGAGACTGCTATGCCTAGCATGGCAGTTCCAGGTAGTGAAGTGAAAACGAGTAATTATAGCACTAAATTGGTTGGAGCAAGAGTCACAGTGTCCTGGTGGCGCAGTGATGGACAGGCCATCTTGCCAGAGGTTTATGCTGGCAGACCCAGCTGAGACTCGCTGGTGTAAACCCAGTGTCACCTACGGCTCTGAATAAAGGAAGTGTGCTGTAAGTTTGAGTAATGCCCATTGGTAAACTCCAGTTGATCCCTGATATCTTTAAAGATAGGAGGACTCCATATATTACACTCTGTAGGCAGGCTGGATTTTGTGGTGGCCCACCATGTTTTGGGAGAGCCAGAGTCAGGTGGAAAAATTCTAAAATCCAAACACGAAATCAACACAAATGTGGTCTTGATAGGGGAGTAGAAACAGGGAAGGAGTCATGGGGCCTCAGGAGAAAATCTCAACACTGGACCAAGATAACAGGGGGAACAACTCTTTTAAAAAACTTTCGCCCACTGCACTTAATTTTTCTTTTATTTATATTTTTTTACCATTTAAGCACTAGAAGACACCTTAGACCTGGGCCAATCGGATCCAGCCTAGCCTGGAAGCAAGGCACAAGAGTCCTGGGAAATTTCTCAGAAGGGATTTAGCTGTTATTTACACGTTCAACTAATGCAGCAAAAATACTGATTGGAATGATAACAACCAATCCTATCCAGGAACAGATGGCCTATTGATGTGCCAGCGACAAGTGTGGAAAAAAAGGCAGGACTGGGAATTGAGAGGATGGAGATGTTTTTTTCCAAGTCTCCATGGGAGGTGGCCTTAGAATAAAATATGGATATAGCCGTGTGCATAACCCTTATTCAAAGTGCGAAATGTTGGACTGGAGGAGAAGGAGCATGGCTTAATTTGAATGAACGAATGAAATAATAGACACATACATATACGAATAAAAATGTATCAGTCAAACGGTCCAAAGTTTTTCCACGGAGCCCCCCGCTGCTATTGATTCTTTGTGTTGCATCCTTTTGATGTGAGACAAGCCAGTAGGCTTCTTGGGAAGTCAAGACATTCTCAGAGAGACTATTGCCTCTAAAGGAACTCAAGGGCATTGGCAGAGTCAGTTGCATGGAAAAGTCTTGCGACTGCCTCTGTCCAGCCTGAGCCTTCCTAGCTCTTCAGAAGCACTGTGCTTGTCAGCAGCGTCTTTGTTTCTGTTAAGTAAGTGTGGTTTGTTCAGATTTTGTAGTTTCTTTTCCCTTTTGAAATTCAACTTTTTTATTGAATATATTGTAGACAGGGCTTTAAGTGGGATGGAAAAACTGGAGGGTGTCTCAAAGGGGTGTGGCTGATGTAATTAGGGCGTGGCGTAGAAATAAGCTAAAAATCTGCTTAGCATAGTGTGTAGCCCCTCTGGTAATTTGATGCTTCTGTCATTGCATCCAGATATATAATACAACAAGTAACATTACACCTACAACAAGCCAGGACTGTTGGTTTTGCCAATAGTTAGTTGCATAAGATAAATAAGCAACAACTCTGCCTTCATTGTATAGAATATTAAAAAATGCTTCATTTCTGAAATGAGTCTCTGAAAGAACTATAACGAGCCTCTTTGAAGTTACATCAAAGGCAATGAAGGGTGGTACTGCTGCAGAGTAAAGAATTTATTTTTTCCATCCTGAGGGTGAGGGCAAAAATGGAGATCCCAATAGAGAGCGACCCCTGACCTTGACTGGTAGGTCGCTCCCCCACCACACAGCTCGGTCTGTGTGCCCTGCTGCTGCCCCTGATTGTGCTTGTTTTTCCTTTCTGTGCCCCCCTTGCTGCCCCTGATTGTGCTTGTTTTTCCTTTCTGTGCCCCCTTGCTGCCCCTGATTGTGCTTGTTTTTCCTTTCTGTGCCCCCTTGCTGCCCCTGATTGTGCTAGTTTTTCCTTTCTGTGCCCCCCTTGCTGCCCCTGATTGTGCTCGTTTTTCCTTTCTGTGCCCCCCTTGCTGCCCCTGATTGTGCTCGTTTTTCCTTTCTGTGCCCCCTTGCTGCCCCTGATTGTGCTCATTTTTTTTCCTTTCTGTGCCCCCTTGATGCCCTGATTGTGCTCGTTTTCCCTTCTGTGCCTGTTTCCCGCCGCTGCGCCCTGCGGCCCCGCCCCTCACTGCCCATTCGCTGCCCCATTCCCTGCTCCTCCCTCCCACCTCCCCATTTATGGCGGCCGCTGCGCGGCCACGCAGCGGACGTGCGCAGCGGGCGCGCCGCTGGCGCGCCGAAGGCGTGCCTAAGGCAAGCTTGTCTGCGCCCGTCCGCGCCGTGACCGCGCCCAGCGCCAGACCCCTGGTCCGGGCATCCCCGCGCCCGCCACATCAACAGACGCCGATACGACGCCAGCACCCTCCACGCACTCAACCCCGGAAAAGATCACGCCTGCTACCAGGCCACCCGAGCGCACCCAAGGGCCCTTCACCTGCCGGAACTGCAGCTTCGCCAGCACCCGCCCCGCCAAACCACCGCCCAGGAAAGAACCCAACTACCTCAGATGCATCCTCCTCAACACCCGCTCCGCCCGCAAACACGCCATCGAACTCTGGGACCTTCTCGACTCAACCTCCCCAGACGTCGCATTCCTGACGGAGACCTGGCTGAATCCCGCTTCAGCCCCCGACATCGCCATTGCCATCCCGGACGGATACAAGATCACCCGCAGGGACCGCACCAACGGAGTCGGAGGAGGCATCGCCATCGTCCACAGGAACACCCTCAGAGTCTCAACCAACACCGACGACACCCTCAGCACCGCCGAACACATGCACTTCCAGATCCACACCGATCCCAACACCACCCTCAGAGGAACCCTCATCTACAGACCCCCGGACCCCGACCACAGTTCAGCGATTCCATCGCTGACTTCGTCAGCACACACGCCATCGCCTCCACGGACTACATCCTCCTCGGGGACCTGAACTTCCACCTCGAGAACAACAAGGACACCAACTCCACCACCCTGATCGACAACCTCGCCACCCTCGGACTCAGACAGCTCGTGACTACACCCACCCACGCCGCCGGCCACACGCTAGACTCCATCTTTTCCGCAAGCCCACACGTCTCCTTCAACCACACCTCCGAACCCCACTGGACTGACCACCACTGCATCCACTTCACCTACAGGAAGCCCACCACGCACCACCACACCGAACAAATGCCTCGCCGCTGCTGGAGCAGAGTCACGGAAGACCAACTAACCACAACCCTCGCCCTGAGCCCACCCGCCGAACCCTCCGACCCCGACACCGCCGCCCGCAACCTCAGACAGTGGATCGACGACTGCGCCAACACCCTCGCCCCGCTCAAGAATCCGCCCAACAGCCACACCAGCAAGAAAGCCACCTGGTTCACCGAAGACCTCCAGGCCTCCAAACGAACATGCCGAAAACTGGAGAAGATCTGGCGCCACGAACGGACAGCGACAGCTACGCCGCCCACAAGAGCGCCACCCGCAGTCACCATCACCTCATCAGATCCGCCAAAAGGGCCTCACTCATAGACCGCCTAGACAACAACGCACACAACAGCAAAGAGCTCTTCAACATCGTGAAGGAACTCTCCAACCCCAGCTCCAACACCAACGACATCCAGCCGTCGCGAGACCTGTGCGACTCACTGGCCACCTTCTTTCACCGCAAAATCGCCGACATCCACGACAGCTTCAACACCACGACCGCCCCGGCAACCACCGAGACCACTGCCCCCACAACCACCTGCTCTCCTGGACCAACATCAACGACGAGGACACCAGCGAGATCATGAACACCATCCACTCCGGTTCACCGCTAGACCCGTGCCCTCACCACATCTTCAACAAAGCCAGTACAGCCATCGCGCCCCATCTCCGGAAAATAATCAACATCTCCTTCGAGACAGCAACCTTCCCGGAAAGCTGGAAGCACGCCGAGATCACCGCCTTACTCAAGAAACCCAAGGCAGACCCCAAGGACCTCAAGAACTTCCGACCCATCTCTCTGCTCCCGTTCCCCGCGAAGGTCACCGAGAAAACGTCAACAAACAACTGACCCGCTACCTCGAGGAGAACAACATCCTGGACCCTTCCCAGTCCGGCTTCCGCAGCAACCACAGCACCGAAACCGCCCTCATCGCCGCCACCGATGACATCAGGACCCTGCTAGACAACGGAGAAACAGCAGCCCTCATCCTCCTGGACCTATCAGCCGCCTTCGACACGGTCTGCCACCACACACTACGAACACGCCTTCACGACGCCGGGATCCAAGAGAAGGCCCTGGACTGGACCACATCCTTCCTTTCCGGCAGAACACAAAGCGTCCGCCTCGCCCCTTCCGATCCAAGGCCACCAAGATCATCTGCGGCGTACCCCAAGGCTCCTCCCTCAGCCCAACGCTGTTCAACATCTACATGGCACCCCTCGCCCACGTCGCCCGACAGCACAACCTCAACATCATCTCCCTACGCCGACGACACCCAGCTGATCCTCTCCCTCACCAAAGACCCTCACACCGCCAAAGCCCACCTCCACGAAGGAATGAAGGCCGTCGCCGAATGGAAGAGGACCAGCCGCCTGAAGCTGAACTCGGACAAGACGGAGGTCCTCATCCTTGGTTCCAACCCTTCAGCCTGGGACGACTCCTGGTGACCAACATCACTGGGAGCAGCCCCGCCACCCACCGACCACGTACGCAACCTAGGGGCATCCTCGACCCCACCCTCTCCATGACTAAGCAGGTCAAGTTTCCTCATCCTGCTTCAACATCCTCCGAATGCTCCGCAGGATCTTCAAGTGGATCCCCACCGAAACAAGAAAAACAGTCACCCAGGCCCTCGTCACCAGCAGGCTGGACTACGGAAACGCCCTCTACGCAGGAACGACGGCTACGCTCCTGAGACGGCTGCAACGCATCCAGAACGCCTCTGCACGTCTTATCCTCGACATCCCCCGACGCAGCCACATCACACCCCACCTGAGAGACCTGCACTGGCTCCCTGTCAACAAGAGGATAACCTTCAAGCTCCTCACCCACGCACACAAAGCACTCCACAACTCCCGGACCAGCCTACCTCAACAGACGACTCAGCTTCTACACCCCCACCCGCCAGCTCCGCTCGACCAGCCTCGCCCTCGCCACAGTCCCCCGCATCCGGAAAACGACCGCCGGCGGCAGATCATTCTCCCACCTCGCCGCCAAGACCTGGAACACCCTCCCCACCAACCTCCGACAGACCCAAGACCTACTGGCCTTCAGAAGACTCCTCAAGACCTGGCTCTTCAATCAGTAGCAGCACCACCCCCCTCTTCCCCCAGCGCCTTGAGACCCTCGCGGGTATGTAGTGCGCTTTATAAGTGACATGATTGATTGATTGATTGATTGATTGAGACTCGTCTCAGCACCTGCTTTTTAGGACTGCTGGTGCTGAGCATCGGCAGGACCTGGCCCACTTAAAGCCCTGATTGCAGACGTTTTTGTTTGAAACTGTTTCCCTCTCTATACCTCGAACAGTTGTGTAAATTAATTTCTATACAGCGCAGTACTACGTACTGAAGTTAGAAACGCTCTATCAACTGTTGCATACAAAAAATAGATTGTTCCAGGAGGCCATGACTGGGTCCAAAAAGGAAAAGGGCACCATACCCAAGCTTGCGGGTTTAGGATGTAATGAGATTTGATGAATCCTTGTGTTAAAATATTGAGCCGCCTAGTTTTTTTTTTCTTTTAATTGAGTTCTTTTTTGATTACTTAAAATCATTAAAGAAACAGAAAATATGTTCAGTTAGTTTAATATAGCACATCCTTCATTAAAACATAAAAGTCGGTTACCTTTAAAAAAAAAAGTTCTGCTAAGAATTTAAATAATTAAATACCACGTAAGAAATTTTTTTCCTGTTTGAAATCTTGAACTTTAGTTAATATGTGGCAGAAAAAGGATCACAAATTACAAATAGTGCTTCGTTTTAACACATAGGCACTACTTCCAATATGTATAAGTGGTGTAATGAGCTGCATTGGATTTTTGTTTTTAAATTCTCAATGTAAGTTTAATAAATTGTGTCACTGCCGACAAAGCTCGTATCAGTGCCTCGCACACATAATTTTACAACATCTGCAATTGCCCGAATATTATATTTCCAGAAAATTTGCCTAAGTAATTTGATGCAATAGTTTTTAATTGTGGGCACACACAAAGTAGTTGAGCTATTGACTCTTGTTTACCTCTACATGGGCACAAGCATCTAAGTCTATATTTGCTATAACTGTTCAAGCTGGCTGTGATGTGTGCTATTGGTTGAAGCTGGAAACATAACCTCGTGTATCGATGTTTTATTTTTTATTGTGATTAACTAAGGCTTCAGAGTTAGAAATGTGTAGGTTTTAATATCAAAGTTTGTGTTTTTGAGCGAGCTAAACGTTTCAAAATCACCGTTAACAGATTAGCTGGGCATAATTTGTTTAATTAGAGCTCTGCTGGTATAATACTGGCTCTGGTTCGACCAGATGCTGTTATTTTAAATTGAACTTAATAGAATTTATTTGAGCTGATAATCACCATTTCCAACTGTACTAATGGCTGACACTTCTTTCTAGAGCATGCTATTAAGGAAACCCTCCTTCTAAGCTAAGTGCTGATGTCATGGAATTGAATGTGAGATAAGGTTTGGTGTGCCTGTCTCCGTACTTGGCACACACTGGGCTTTTGGAAACTGGTGCCTGATCCTGGTGGAGCATGTTGTAAACCATAGGTACTCGTAAACATTTGCCCAGGGGCCACAAAGTATGGTGTGGTGTGACCGAGGGCCGCATTGTAGCGGTAGGGGGTCCTGGTGGGTCCGGGATTGTGTAAGGAGGTCTAAAAAATGTTAAATAAATGGGCAAGCATTTATTTGCAGGTTAACTAAAGTTAAGTGGTACATGACACCACAGTAGTTTCTCCATTTAACCTGCAAATAAATGCGTGCCCGTTTATTTAGTATTTTTCTTTTTAATATTAGTGCTCAGCAAGTGAACAGCAGCTTGTGCTACTGTTCACCAGTGGGGGGGGGGGGCATGTAAAAGTCGAGAGGGCTGTAAGTGGCCCCCGGGCCGTACTCTGAGTATCACTGTTGTAAACACTTATTCGTCCTATATAAACTGAACTAGACCGGTTTATAGTTGAAATGTAGTCCTACTAACTCAGCCTTTTATCCTGCTATGTATTTAAGGTCAGACATTCCAAGTAATTTGTGAAACTGGGCACTCTTCTGAAAAGGTTGATGCTTACTAGAGGTGGGCCAGTCACAGAAAGCTCTAGTAGATGCCTGACTCTGGCTCAGCTCAAGTACTTCCTGGACCCTCGAGCTCAAAACTAGTTGAGTTTTCATGTGGCTTCTACCTACCACCCATGCTCTAACATAATGCACATAGAATAGAAAAAAACATTAACCTTTGGTGTCAAACAGGAGATGAAAAGATATGCCCATCTAGTGGCTGAATGGTTCAATGTGAAATCAAAAAATCTGTGATTTTCCCCCAGATTCCCTGCTTGATCAAACTGTGCACTCCTAGGCAAATGTTTTATTTAATTGTGCTTCTGTTTTTTCTTATTGCATTTGAGGGCACTTTATAATTAAGGCTGCCAGTTTTCAATTTTTTACTGATTTTTTACAGATAAATACAGACAGAAAACAATGTGTTTCCTGTCTGTATTTATTTTTAAAAGCAGAAAAATACTGAAAATTGTGCTTTTTATGAAAGACTCTCCATGCTGTCTTTCATGAATTCCAGTCAAAAGCTGAGCAGATAGGCTGCATGGGGAGTTACAAAATAGGATCAGATTTGCTTAAATACAGGCATATATTAACATATATTTGTAGTATAACACTAATATGTACCTGTGGGTGTAGTATTTTGTTGTACTGTTATGTGGCTGCTTAATTTTCTAAAATGTGACAGGCATCCATGTATGAGTGCACCTCTAAGAGCTAAATAAATGTGGAAATATACCATTCAATGATTCCATTTATTGTGAAAACACAAAATAACTACGGATAAATACCAATAAGATGGCCAAAAAATAAATATGGATAAATACAGACGGAAATCTTAAAAAAAAAAAATACCATAAAACCGGGAGCCCTATTTATAATATGTCTGTTTCGGGTGTGTGCTAAATAAGCACACGCCTTCACCTGATTTAAATAGACTATAATATTGCTCCATGTAAAAATGTAAGCCACATACAGGGTGCACGATTGCAACGGATTTGCCTCTTAATTCACTGATGGCATTGGTGTAACAGTGTGGAGGCTGGAAAAATTTTTGGCTCGTGTTTAAAAAATGTCACTTTTAATAAATGCTTCCTGATGTACTAAATTGAAACTCTTCTGCAGGTTAAAGAAATACAATTTTGGGGATTTTGAAGTATTTATAATATGTGTATATGGTGTTTGAAGCACAGTTTACGTGGTAAACATTTTCGGTGCTCGGCTTCTGCATGGACTCTGAAAGCACAGCCAGGCCTTTAGCTGGCTCGGCTCGCCCTGTTACTTTGTTGGCTTGCCCTCCTCTAATTCTTACTAAGAAAGGACAAGGGTTAGATGTTGTCATGTTTGAAATGTGACTGACTCAATCTCAGCGTTACCAGTATTTCACAAGTGCCTTGATCTGTGGGAATCATTACATTTCTAGTGGTCATTCTCTCTTCGAAGCTAAGCAAAGCGTTCTATTGAAGATCGGCTTGTATGTATGGTTAACCATGTATTTAGTAGTTGTATTTATGTAGCGCTTCCTGTATAGCACATATTCGTGTTGTGGTGTTTATGTTGTAGGTGTTACAAATAACCAATCAAATAGTGCTTCTGAAACTGGAAGGATGAAACGCTGAGTAGGCCTACCTAGATTTAAATGCGTCACCTGCAGGTTACACACACAGCTCCTTCGCCAGCTTCTCAACCAACTGAGGTGTCTCACTGCATAACACGGCATCCTGTCGCAAGACTCGCAACCTTCTTTTCAATGCTACACGTACTCCCTTGTGGTCTCGGGGGTCCTACGGGATGATTCGTCCTCGTTTAAAATAGCTCACACTTTTCATACAATTAAATATGTACTTCCTTATTCCATTGCAGGTAATGATATTGCTGTCTTCCAGTGCGGGTTCAAGTTGAGGAGCTATAAAAAGGTTTCTACTATGTCCATTTGTGACTTTTGGGAGTAAAGACCGGACCGGATGTGCCCCCTGGGGAAAAAAACGTGCGAACAACAAATGTAAAAAAAATACTACCTGATATTAATTAATTCGAAGAACCAACGCGAAGATGGATTCGGAGTTATTTGGACATCTGGTTTTCCGCTCGCTCTCGTTGTCCATTGGGAGTAGCAGGTTATCGAGTTGTAACAAGAGCAGTCGCGTTTTCCCGGGGATGACTGTGCCCTGGGAAGGCTGCTTCACACCTGGAGCACGCCTGGGATTACCAGCCAGCTGCTAATGGCGGCTCTGCTTGTGCTGGGCCGCGTGACGCAGACCTATTTTACTCACACGGCCGCGTGGCCAACATCTTCACACTTCCTGCCTCGCTTTGCTTACCTTCCAACCAGGACCACTGAAATTATCAGAAAGAGGAGGACCACATTATGCAGCGGGGAGGAAAAAATATGCGGCAAGAAATATCAAATTAAGCAGCATATCGTGGCACATTTTGTGATAGTATTATTTCATTATTTTGTTATTTTTACATGCTAACACTGTCTGCGCAAAGGTTTCGCCTCATTAGTACCAGTTTGACACCACAGCACAGCAATAAACAAAAGAAAGGTGACCAGTTAACCAGTTCAAAGAGCTTACCATTGCATAGCATAGCATCATGTGTCACTACGTTTTTAGTAACGTTGAGATGTGTCAGCGAAAAACATTTTTTTTGTTAAAATATGCATATTATGCAGTAGATGATACATTAAGGGCTAAATGCTGCAAATTCATAATTATGCGGAAAACGCTGCAGCCGCAAAATCACCTTACATGCTCTCAAACTCCATAGAAACATGGGCCCTCATTAAGTGTATGAAGGGAATTTCCGGTGGAGATACCGGGGCCAAAGATACTAGCTGCGCAAGTGTCTTCGCGGCAATTACTTGCCTTGGGGAGCTATCGTGCCAGGAAAAGGGAATAACATTCTTGACCCAAAACCGCCAAATCCGATTCTACCCCACATCCCACCCATGAGTGTGAGCCTGTTCCTATGCACATTTTCATCCTAGTGTGCAGGAGAAACATTTGGTTTTACTGGGAGCTTTCCAGCATCTGGCAAAACTTGATATTGGGTTGGGTGGTTTTCCCAACCTGAGATACCTCTCTGTCTGCCTCAGAATTGGTCCCTTATAAGGTGAGGATAAAGGTTTCTGATGCGGTAATCAGAAGCGCTGCATGGATTACCAGCACTCCACGAAAAACAAATATGCGGCTTCTGCGGTCCGCAAACACTTAAAAAATCAGTTTTTCACGTACTGCAGCGCTCTGTGGTGACACAGACTGCTGATTTATCACCCCCTTTGCACTGGCCAGACTTGGCAGACTTACCGGGCCATTCATAATTGTGATTTACTCCCCTACATTCAATAACATTTCCATTGTCCCTATTCATGAAGGCCTCTAGATAACTGCCAGGGCCATTCTATCACTACAATACCCTCAGCCAGGAAACTCTTTAGCCAACAACACTTTGCATGCTGCTATCGTGAGTTCCTACCTATCGGAAACTTAGACTATGAACTTCAGGTTGTAAAATTCTTTTAACTTTAAGTGTCAGTATTAGGTCTGACATGATCGCTCTTCACCTGCTGTCTCACAAAAGCTGTACCTCTGCTTGGTGACTTGGAGAGGAGTGGGAGAAATTCACCCCTAAATTAATTCTTAACAAAAGTTGGCAAAGCCAGTAGGTCTAGCCTCTGCAAGCTGTTACAATGGTTAATTATTATGGCTTTTATTGTAAGCATATAATACAAACATAAAAAGAAAGAAAAAATAATTACGCTTCTGCATAAAAGTGGAAGCTATATGCGTACAAATATAAATTTAAAATAAAAAAAATAAACATCAGTTATAATTTTAAAAGAACAGTACAAGTGATTGATAGTGGACACAACATGTAGAAACTTTTAATGCACATCAGAGGAAAATATGAGTCTTATTGGAGCAAAGAAAATATACCATTGGCTTTGAATAACTGTAAGAGTAAGACATGGTTTAAACATACAAGAACAACTAAAACAATAAAAAGGATAATGAATGGAAAGAAAAAGGCATAAGCAAAGTTAAGTATTGACCCACCAGCTATAGCACTGAAGAGCACTCATTTTCAGGTGGATGTACATGTATGATCAGGTGAAATTCTGTCACTCTCAGTTGATCACCAGCCCAACACACTCAGCGGGCCACACACTTGACGGAATCTTTTCCAACCATCCCGCTCTGAACATTAGTAGTATTTAACCTTTAACCTGGATGGATCATTCGGCCATCCTATTCCTGATTACAGGAAGGGGATCTCCTTCCCCCGTCAGATCAACTCCCCACACAATAGCTACTAGTGCTTGGCACAAATTTGATACAGAGGTTTTTTCGAATCTTCTACATAACTCACAACCTACGCTCTCAGAAGACCTGGGAACTGCAGCAACATAATATACTGCCTGGGTCGACTCTGCAGCACACACGCTAGCCCATATTAAGTTGAATAAAGTTAAAAGAATTAAGCTCACAGCCCCATGGTTCTCCGTAGAGCTGAGAATGTACAAGCAAACTTGCAGAAGGCACTGCCACTACAACTCAGAGGAAGGTATTAAGTATAAATCTTACCTAAACACCTTAAAGGCCATTATCTTTTCCGCTAAAACCGCTTACTTCTAAAAAAAAAAAATCGAAGTAGCTTCTAACTCCTCCAGAGAATTTTTTCTTACAGTGACCAAGCTCACAACAGAACCTACTAGAGCCACCTTAATTGCTAAACACTCTTTCTGCGACTCTTTAGTCAACTTTTTCTCCAAAAAGTATCTAATATCTATAATACGTTCTCCCTTCCTACGCACCTGTGTTGTATCACCAACAACTGTCTCAAAGCTATACCCAATGAATCCAAGTTTTAATCCTTTTCTCCTCTATCCACTGAAACTATTACAAAACTGATTACATCAGTAAGCTCAGGATCTCCAGGGGATCCCTGCCCACAAGCGATAGCAACCTCCATCCTGACCAGAATTTTCCATCACATGTTCTATGTGGCCATTTTCCCATCTGGAAGAAAGCATCGATTCTTCCTTTGCTAAAAAAAGCCATCGCTCGATCCCACAGAGCCAAACAACTACCGCCCCTTATCGTGTCTCCCTCTACCGGCAAAGTTTATTGAGAAAGAAATGAATAGTTAGCTAGTGAAATTTATCCTGGACAACAATCTTTTGAATGAAACTCAATTTAGCTTTCACTCCGGGCATAGCACGGAGAGGGCTTCAATTAAAGCAACCAAGGAAATAAGGAAATCTTTAGATCACAGTGGCAAGATCGCCTTGATACTTCTGGACCTGTCGGCGTCTTTCAATAGTGCACGTCATGGCAGACTACTGAACCGTCTGAAGCAAATCAGGGTCACCGACAGGGCCTGGAAACTTCTCAGCTCATATCTGCAGGGCCGCGAACAAACGATCAGACTGGAAAAATTTGTATGTCACTCCTTTTCCCTCCCATGTGGAGTTACGCAGGGCTCATCACTCAGTTCTACGCTTTTTAACATTTATGTTACCCCTTTCGCGCAACAGATCACGTCGTTTGGCTTCAGCCTTAGGTCCTACGCCGATGATACTCAAATCGTTGTGTCTCTAAGCCAATGACTCGATAGAAACTGGACTCAACTTTAACAAGTGTATGCAGGCAGTTAACCACTGGATGGCCGATAACTGCCTCCAACTGAACTCGGCCAAGACAGAGGTTCTCCATTTTGGGGCGACCAATCCTTCTGGAATCCCACCTGCTGGCCTCAGGATATGGGCTCCCTTCCACTCCCTGTCAACCAAGCTCGCAATCTTGGTATCATAATTAACAACAAACTTTCCCTAGCAGATCAAGTTAGTGCAGTCGCTTCCCAGGTTTTCTACACTCTAAAGCTCTTGAAGAAGATCCTTTCATTCCTGCCCACCTTCAGCAGACATTGGTTACCTTCCTCACTCTCTCACAACTGGATTACTGCAATGGCCTCTATCTAACTGCCCATAAGCATGTGCTGAACAGGTTGCAGACGCTGTAAAACGCAGCCGCACTGCTGCTCCTGAAAATACCAAAGTATCACTCGGTGGACTTACATTTAAGGAAACTCCATTGGCTACCGATTAGGCAAAGAGTACCCTTGAAAGCCATCTGCCTTGTCTTTAAGGCCCTGAAAGCTCAAGGTCCCTTATTCCTCAAAAACAGTTTAACTGGTACCAGCCCACCAGGTCTCTACGATCCACTACTAATACAGTTATTGTTCCCAGCTTCAAGTGAGCTACTTGGGGTGGATGCAGTTTTGTGCGACCGCCGCCTTCGCTTGGAATGAACTTCCTTTTTTCATGAAAGCTTACCCCAGTCTTTTGGGATTCAGAAAACCCTGTAAGGCCTGGCTTTTTAATTTTCCTCATTAGGCTTCTCCAATTTAGTATAACAGTGCCTTCCAGTAATCAGCCCAAGACACCATTACGGGTAATTCAGCGCTAAATAACATTTATAACATAACAATAACTGAAGGGCGCTGACACCCTATCCACATGCTGTATGCTGTAGTAGGTGAAAGCAAAATATGAATGACAGTTGAACAGACCAATGGATGAAGAGATTTGACCCAAACATGACCCATGCATGTTATGTCAAGAAAACCTAAACTGTCCTTAGAGAATATCTAAAAATATGTTTAAACGGAGTTTGTTAAATGTCTCTCTTACTCTTCCTCACATATTAATGTCTGGTAGTAATTGGTGCAAGCTGCCCCTCTCAGTTTTTTTGTACTCAATTCAGTTACTTTATTCTGATAAAAAACATATCCATAAAAGAGCAATTCACATAACAGCACATAAAATACACAAATTCATGATAAAAATATAAAAACAAATTCAATAAAACATTGTTCATAAAGTGCACATCATATTGCAGGCACACACAACAATTTCAAAAAGTGCCAACTCGGGGAACCAGTTCATCGTCTTCCAAGTTGAGGACGTTTCTATTTGCGGCATAAAGGTGACACATGTAATACACGAGTTCATGATAATCATAATAACAATATAAAAACAGATTCAATAAAACATTATTCATAAAGTGCACATCGTGTTGCGGGCACGCACAGCGGTTTTCAGGAAGGTGCCAACTTGAAAAACCAGCTCATCATCTTCCAAATTGAGGATATTCCTATATGCAGCTTCGAGGTGAACGGGCAAATTCTTTTTAAAATACGGTAATAATAACCATTTGGCATACTTTATATAAACTTGCAAAAAAATAAAAAATGTAATGTAGTTTGCCCACTCTGGCCGTCACACGGGCATGACAGGGAATCTAAATTGGCCTGAAAACCAAGAGGAAAACAAAGTAGAAATTTCACTGTGCCAGCCCTTAGGTGGAAAGGGAGTCCCCTCTCCCAGCGGCCTATAGGTTTTGCGAGATAACTGGCCGGCTGATAAGAAGTGTTCTCAATAGGCATGAAAGTGACTACAGTTGGTTTCCTGGACTCCCTGTCGAGTCTTGTCTTACTATAATACATATATAGTGCTGTCCGAAGATCTTTTTACTTACAATATTTATCTCATTTGGGCATAGAAAAATCTGTTCGAGGTTAACCCTGTTTAGGCTTGATCTCACCTCGGCTGACCAGGGAATATCCATTCCCCTTTCACACTTAAGGCAATCTCCTATAATCTCTCTTGTAAGAGATGCTGCTGGGTTTTTCCAACTGGCTAACCAAAATAAAGCAGGGCGGGCCTTCAATATAGTGTAATTTTAATTCGCTATGGCAAACATATTGGGACGTAGAGATAGGGGCAGCCAAAAGTTTCCGACAAAATCTATTTTCCTCACACTGAATACTACAACTCTTTGAGTAACCCCATACCTCTGCGCCGTAAGTTGCTGTAGGAATAGACAGAATTTTTTTTTTTTTTAAATGGCTATGATAGTCCCCGTTCTCCTTGCTTGGGGGAGACTAAGAACCTAATTAATAGCTTTGGAAAACTTGTTCCTACAGTACACATTATGATCAGGCCAAGAACCATTAGCAGCAAAAGCCAACCCTAAATATGGAAAAGTGCTAGTGCATTATAAACATTGATTACCCACAGAGATAGAGTTTAAAAGACACCTCCTCGGCCCGCAAGCCATTATAAAAGATTTTTTTAATTAGTGCATAGGTCTAAGTTGGCCATAAAATCAACAATTATTATGGCTTTTATTGTAAGCATATAATACAAACATAAAAAGAAGGAAAAAAGAATTATGCTTCTGCATAAAAGTGGAAGCTATATGCGTACAAATATAAATTTAAAATAAAAAAATAAACATCAGTTATAATTTTAAAAGAACAGTACAAGTGATTGATAGTGGACACAACATGTAGAAACTTTTCTTACTTTTAATGCACATCAGAGGAAAATATGAGTCTTATTGGAGCAAAGAAAATATACCATTGGCTTTGAATAACTAAGAGTAAGACATGGTTTAAACATACAAGAACAACTAAAACAATAAAAAGGATAATGAATGGAAAGAAAAAGGCATAAGCAAAGTTAAGTATTGACCCACCAGCTATAGCACTGAAGAGCACTCATTTTCAGGTGGATGTACATGTATGATCAGGTGAAATTCTGTCACTCTCAGTTGATCACCGGCCCAACACACTCAGCGGGCCACACACTTGACGGAATCTTTTCCAGCCATCCCACTCTGAGCATTACTAGTAATTTACCTTTAACCTGGATGGACCATTCGGCCATCCTATTCCTGATTACAGGAAGGGGATCTCCTTCCCCCGTCAGATCAACTCCCCACACAATAGCTACTAGTGCTTGGCACAAAATTGATACAGAGGTTTTTTCAAATCTTCTACATAACTCACAACCTACGCTCTCAGAAGACCTGGGAACTGCAGCAACATAATATACTGCTTGAGTCGACTCTGCAGCACACACGCTAGCCCATATTAAGTTGAATAAAGTTAAAAGAATTAAGCTCACAGCCCCATGGTTCTCCGTAGAGCTGAGAATGTACAAGCAAACTTGCAGAAGGCAAGAAAAGGAGTGGCACTGCCACTACAACTCAGAGGAAGGTATTAAGTATAAATCTTACCTAAACACCTTAAAGGCCATTATCTTTTCAGCTAAAACCGCTTATTTCTAAAAAAAAAAAAAATCGAAGCAGCTTCTAACTCCTCCAGGGAATTTTTTCTTACAGTGACCAAGCTGACAACAGAACCTACTAGAGCCACCTTAATTGCTAAACACTCTTTCTGCGACTCTTTAGTCAACTTTTTTCTCCAAAAAGTATCTAATATCTATAATACGTTCTCCCTTCCTACGCACCTGTGTTGTATCACCGACAACTGTCTCAAAGCTATACCCAATGAATCCAAGTTTTAATCCTTTTCTCCTCCGTCCACTGAAACTATTACAAAACTGATTACATCAGTAAGCTCAGGATCTCCAGGGGATCCCTGCCCACAAGCGATAGCAACCTCCATCGTAGAGACATTAGCCCCCATCCTGACCAGAATTTTCCATCACATGTTCTATGTGGCCATTTTCCCATCTGGAAGAAAGCATCGATTCTTCCTTTGCTAAAAAAAGCCATCGCTCGATCCCACAGAGCCAAACAACTACCGCCCCTTATCGTGTCTCCCTCTACCGGCAAAGTTTATTGAGAAAGAAATTAATAGTAAGCTAGTGAAATTTATCCTGGACAACAATCTTTTGAATAAAACTCAATTTAGCTTTCACTCCGGGCATAGCACGGAGAGGGCTTCAATTAAAGCAACCAAGGAAATAAGGAAATCTTTAGATCACAGTGGAAAGGCCGCCTTGATACTTCTGGACCTGTCGGCGGCTTTCGATAGTGCACGTCATGGCAGACTACTGAACCGTCTGAAGCAAATCAGGGTCACCGACAGGGCCTGGAAACTTCTCAGCTCATATCTGCAGGGCCGTGAACAAACGGTCAGACTGGAAAAATGTGTATGTCACTCCTTTTCCCTCCCATGTGGAGTTACGCAGGGCTCATCACTCAGTTCTACGCTTTTTAACATTTATGTTACCCCTCTTGCGCAACAGATCACGTCGTTTGGCTTCAGCCTTAGGTCCTATGCCGATGATACTCAAATCGTGGTGTCTCTAAGCCAATGACTCGATAGAAACTGGACTCAACTTTAACAAGTGTAGGCAGGCAGTTAACCACTGGATGGCAGATAACTGCCTCCAACTGAACTCGGCCAAGACAGAGGTTCTCCATTTTGGGGCCGACCAATCCTTCTGGAATCCCACCTGCTGGCCTCAGGATATGGGCTCCCTTCCACTCCCTGTCAACCAAGCTCGCAATCTTGGTATCATAATTAACAACAAACTTTCCCTAGCAGATCAAGTTAGTGCAGTCGCTTCCCAGGTTTTCTACACTCTAAAGCTCTTGAAGAAGATCCTTTCATTCCTCCCCACCTTCAGCAGACATTGGTTACCTTCCTCACTCTCTCACAACTGGATTACTGCAATGGCCTCTATCTAACTGCCCATAAGCTTGTGCTGAACAGGTTGCAGACGCTGTAAAACGCAGCCGCACTGCTGCTCCTGAAAATACCAAAGTATCACTCGGTGGACTTACATTTAAGGAAACTCCATTGGCTACCGATTAGGCAAAGAGTACCCTTGAAAGCCATCTGCCTTGTCTTTAAGGCCCTGAAAGCTCAAGGTCCCTTATTCCTCAAAAACAGTTTAACTGGTACCAGCCCACCAGGTCTCTACGATCCACTACTAAAACAGTTATTGTTCCCAGCTTCAAGTGAGCTACTTGGGGTGGATGCAGTTTTGTGCGACTGCCGCCATTGCTTGGAATGAACTTCCTTTTTTCATGAAAGCTTACCCCAGTCTTTTGGGATTCAGAAAACCCTGTAAGGCCTGGCTTTTTAATTTTCCTCATTAAGCTTCTCCAATTTAGTATAACAGTGCCTTCCAGTAATCAGCGCCAAGACACCATTACGGGTAATTCAGCGCTAAATAACATTTATAACATAACAATAACTGAAGGGCGCTGACACCCTATCCACATGCTGTATGCTGTAGTAGGTGAAAGCAAAATATGAATGACAGTTGAACAGACCAATGGATGAAGAGATTTGACCCAAACATGACCCATGCATGTTATGTCAAGAAAACCTAAACTGTCCTTAGAGAATATCTAAAAATATGTTTAAACGGAGTTTGTTAAATGTCTCTCTTACTCTTCCTCACATATTAATGTCTGGTAGTAATTGGTGCAAGCTGCCCCTCTCAGTTTTTTTGTACTCAATTCAGTTACTTTATTCTGATAAAAAACATATCCATAAAAGAGCAATTCACATAACAGCACATAAAATACACAAATTCATGATAAAAATATAAAAACAAATTCAATAAAACATTGTTCATAAAGTGCACATCATATTGCAGGCACACACAACAATTTCAAAAAGTGCCAACTCGGGGAACCAGTTCATCGTCTTCCAAGTTGAGGACGTTTCTATTTGCGGCATAAAGGTGACACATGTAATACACGAGTTCATGATAATCATAATAACAATATAAAAACAGATTCAATAAAACATTATTCATAAAGTGCACATCGTGTTGCGGGCACCCACAGCGGTTTTCAGGAAGGTGCCAACTTGAAAAACCAGCTCATCATCTTCCAAATTGAGGATATTCCTATATGCAGCTTCGAGGTGAACGGGCAAATTCTTTTTAAAATACGGTAATAATAACCATTTGGCATACTTTATATAAACTTGCAAAAAAATAAAAAATGTAATGTAGTTTGCCCACTCTGGCCGTCACACAGGCATGACAGGGAATCTAAATTGGCCTGAAAACCAAGAGGAAAACAAAGTAGAAATTTCACTGTGCCAGCCCTTAGGTGGAAAGGGAGTCCCCTCTCCCAGCGGCCTATAGGTTTTGCGAGATAACTGGCCGGCTGATAAGAAGTGTTCTCAATAGGCATGAAAGTGACTACAGTTGGTTTCCTGGATTCCCTGTCGAGTCTTGTCTTACTATAATACATATATAGTGCTGTCCGAAGATCTTTTTACTTACAATATTTATCTCATTTGGGCATAGAAAAATCTGTTCGAGGTTAACCCTGTTTAGGCTTGATCTCACCTCGGCTGACCAGGGAATATCCATTCCCCTTTCACACTTAAGGCAATCTCCTATAATCTCTCTTGTAAGAGATGCTGCTGGGTTTTTCCAACTGGCTAACCAAAATAAAGCAGGGCGGGCCTTCAATATAGTGTAATTTTAATTCGCTATGGCAAACATATTGGGACGTAGAGATAGGGGCAGCCAAAAGTTTCCCACAAAATCTATTTTCCTCACACTGAATACTACAACTCTTTGAGTAACCCCCATACCTCTGCGCCGTAAGTTGCCGTAGGAATACACAGAATTTTTTTATTTTTTTTAAATGGCTATGATAGTCCCCGTTCTCCTTGGTTGGGAGAGACTAAGAACCTAATTAATAGCTTTGGAAAACTTGTTCCTACAGTACACATTATGATCAGGCCAAGAACCATTAGCAGCAAAAGCCAACCCTAAATATGGAAAAGTGCTAGTGCATTATAAACATTGATTACCCACAGAGATAGAGTTTAAAAGACACCTCCTCGGCCCGCAAGCCATTATAAAAGATTTTTTTAAATTAGTGCATAGGTCTAAGCTGGCCATAAAATCAACAAAACCCCGCACTAAGATGCGTAGGGCGTTAGGTGTACGGCCCATTAATACCGCATCGTCGGCATATAATAGTGCAGGGAGTATATTACCATTAACGCTGGGGGCATCATTAGTAAGTTCTATCAGTGATTTGTGTAGATTGTCAATATATGATAAAAAGTAGAGGGGCCAGAATGCAACCCTGCCTGACCCCTCTACAAACTTTGATGTCATTGGAGATCTCTCCTCCGGTGTTGATCCTGACCCGAGCTTTCAAGTCCTTATGCAGGTATGCTAAAAAGTATACCAAAACCTCGTCTAATCCACATTCTAATAAAATGGACCATAATTGTGACCGATTAACATAATCAAAAGCAGAGGTCAGGTCCATAAAAGCCAAATATAGGCATTGTTCAATAGTGCCTACTTTACTCCTGAACCCTAGTTGGCATGGTTGTAAAATAAAATTATCATTGGTCCATGTTTTAATCTTGTTATATAAAACCCTCCCTAAGATTTTCAAAGTGTTCTCAATCAGGGAAATTGGTCTATAACAGCTAGGTTGGGAGCGATCACCTTTTTTAAAAATCGGGACAATAATACTAGTTGACCAAGTACTTGGTAACGGCGCGTTAGTTAAATTATTAAAAAACATTTAACAAAAGTGGGGCCCAGAAATCGGGTTTATGCTTGACAAGATCAATAGGTAACCCATCAGATCCTGGGGCTTTATTGCCCAGGCTCTGTTGTATAGCTTTCTCGACTTTGGGTAGGGATATTGGTATACCAGTAGGGGCTAGGTGCTCAAACAGATCTTTGTCATATACTGAAGCTGTATATATCATAGAAAAGTGAGCCTCCCAGGCCTCACTAGTTATGTTACAACTGATCGATTTAAGTGGTTTTCCCACTGATCTCATGTCTTTGACAGCTGCCCAAAAGGTTTTTCCATTCTTTGAGGCAGCGGCACTAGCAAGGGCATCCCATCGTTTGTTTAATAGTTCTTCCTTCCTATGGGAGATGGCTAGCTCATACTTCTGTCTAAGGGACTTAATTAGCAGATAACACCTCGGGTTGGTTGAGAGAGCCTTGCATAGCTGTCTATTAATCACTGAGTACTCACTATTGAACCATCTGGGTCCGTGCTGTGTAGCAGCAGTGGGTTTTAATAGTGCAGATTTTATAGCCTCACAGAGTTTGGTAAAAGCGCTAATTACCTCGGGATTAGGATCCTGTGCTGACAAACAGGAATCGATTAGTCTCAAGTTATCTCTTACTACCGTGTGAAACAAATCAGCACTGTTAACCCCTCGCCAAACCAACCTTAAGTTATCTGTAGAGGGTACCAAATTCCTAGCACCACATTCAATTTTATATGTTGGCCTTGGGGACAGTTTCAACACTACTTTAATCGGGTTGTGATCAGCATGGTATGTGGGAACAACTTCTGCTTTTAATAAACAGTCCTCAAAGGCGGGAGGAATAAAAACATAGTCAATAGTGGTGGTGCTACCCCTTCATCTAAATGTTGGATCTGGTGAGTTATTATTATTAGTTACAGCAGCAATATCCATAACATTGCTCAAATCATGGTTTCGCAAATGTTCCATTAGCTCCTCACCCCTGTGGCAAAATTTTCCTCTGCTGCTAGACCTTGCAACGGCAGTTTCTTCACTGGGGAGCTTGGCATTAAAATCGCCCCCCAGACAAATGCCAGCTATTTTGTCGGAACCATTACTGTGCTTTAGGGTTTTGACAAAATCAAATAGACCGATAAAATTAGTATTAGGTGTACTGTGAAAGTAATTATTGTAAAAATTAAGTAGATAAATCGATACCCCCCTTTTGTATAAAAGGCTTGAAATGTATCACTTTGTGTGTGTGAAATCTTAGCGCTACCTCCTGCGGCAATGTTCACCCAAATCGAAAGGCCACCAGACGGTCGGCCAAATTTGGGGATTGGGGCTACAAAATTAAAACATTCAAATCCTTCAATATATATTTCTTTGGTAGCCCAGGTTTCTTGGAACATAAGGATGTCCTGCTGTCTAACTAGTTGCAGCCAATCTGCTAGATGTATTTTTGACTGTAAACCAGCAACGTGCCAGCTAAGTATATTCAGATCTAGGTTATCGGGAGCCTGAATTATAACAGCGTGATCATGTATCTCAGTTATATGTGGGGGGGGGCATGTAAATATATAATCGGCACCATTAATCTCAGGGGGCAGCGTTAGTCAGTCCTGAGTATCCAAATCGGACAGTGCTAAAAATCTATTTTGGGCAGCCAGGGAAACAGGCTCATTTATAGGGCGTCCAAAAGTTGGTTTATAGAAGTAGTCCAATGGTAGAGACCAAATTTTTGATGGGTTGGTTGTTATAATCTCCTGGCTTCTCAACAAAGATCTTACCATAGATGGTCTGCGAAAGTTTATAACAATACAATCCCCTTCTATGTTCTTAGGTGAATCACCTACCCACCCCACTCTTCGTACCATAATTATCTAATTTGTATGTAACACATTGAACCTCTTATTCTTAGATAACCAGTCCACACATTTATTGCGCAGTTGATCCCAAGTTTCCCTCTGTTCCTTCTTAAGAGTTGGTACCCCTGCCAGCACCAAAACGTAGGGGCAGGCTGCCAGCGGCAATCCCAGCACATCTATGTTAGGCCCAAGATGATTCCTACTCGAGGTATCGGGTGTATTACTGCTCGGTCTGCCCAAATTTGATCGGTCACCAACCAGTTTATTACAAGATTCAGACGTAGGAACAGGGGGCGCAGTTGGGTCTGACCCAGCCACGGTTAATGCGTCGTTGTTAACGAAAGGAGGTTTTGACACTGTGTTAGCCTTAGGGAGGAGACACTCCCTTAGTTGAGAGCATGTTTTACAAGAAGTTACAACTAAGGGGTCGGTGGGCGGGCACGTAACAATAGGGGGTGGATTGATGTTGGGTGAAGCATTGAATGAGGGGATTAACCCCCCCCCTGGGGGGGGTACATTAGTTTGGATTTTCTCTCCCCATTGGCTAAGTTTGTTCATAACAGTGTCCAAATGATCTAGGCGCTTCCATAGGGATCTAAATTTCATATCTATCATATCACTAATCCGTGAACATATGGTATTAATGAAAGTGTCCCCAAAGTCTGCTACAGCGAGTGCCACTTCTGTCTGAGTACAAATAGAGTTACTAGACTTCCCGCTCGGCGCTGGCTCCGAATTACTGACACTAGATGATGATTGCATCCAGGAGGACAAACAGCTACGGGATGAACAGGAGCGGGGGGGGCTGTTTCCTTTCAGTGCAAACAGGCTTCCCAAGCTTCCTTTTGCATTTTGAGGCCAATGCTACTACGGTTGTTGGAGTACCCTTAGTTGGCTGTGTCTAGGGCGTGTTGTGCCCTTGGGTACAAGGAATGTTCCCACTAAGAAACTGCGTGTTATTAGGGCCAACTGGCTGATGCGGGGTTCGCAAAGGCCACAGGGTGCTGGATCAACTGAGACCCTCCAAGTGCAGGGCCAATCTGTAAAGCCTCATTTCCCAGGGACAATTGACGCTCTGTTAGCTCTAGCTCGCTCGACACAATGCTGACCACCCTTTCAAGCATACTATCCATAGTAGTGGCAGGATGTGCGGGTTGTAAACCAATGTGTTTCCCCATCGTGGATGTTTGGCCAGACTGTTGCCAATCCATTTATAGTAGGCAAACACTCACCTCGAGCCTCTGAGCCGATGCTCTTGTTTCGCTTTAAAGAGGGTGGGCCCAGCCCAGCCTCTGCCGGCCGCTGATGGGCGCAGACAGGCCTGCCTTTGGCCCGGGCTTTGCCTGGGCGCGTCCATGCGTGTCATGCCTCCTGGCGCGTGCTGGCGTCGTCGGCGGCCGCAAGGGTCGCACAGGTGCCTGATACCTGTAGTCCTGGTCCCCCCCTGGAGCGGTGAACAAGGCAGGCGAAACTGGCAAAGACGGGCTCCCGCACTGCGGGAGCCCCGAGCTGATTTAATGCGCCTCCTGACGCGTGCTGGCGTCGTGGACGTGCCTCCTGGCGCGTGCTGGAGTCGGCGTCGGCCGCAAGGGTCACACAGGTGCCTAGGACCTGTGGTCCTAGTCCCCCCCTGGAGCGGCAAACAAGGCAGACGAAACTGGTGATGACGGGCTCCCGGTACTCAAATTGCTCTTCTTAATGCTGGCACCCGGACCCACCCTATTCTGATTGCCTGCATCTTGCTTTTATTTTGGTTGTTAAAAGGCTCCCTTTATTTCGCATACCACTTGCCTATCTTTTATTCTGACACCCCTTCTCTGCCGTTCATTCTTACATCTCTTCTGGGTCTTTCATTCTGATATGCACTTTTCTTTTTCTTATTTTTACATCTTTTGTCTCTTTCATTTTTACACCTCTTATTTGTCTTTAATTCCAACACTGCTCTGTCTTACTTTCTTTTAACACCTCTTATCTGTCTTTCATTCTAATACCTCCTGTCTCTTTTTCATCCCTACACCTCTTCTCTATTTTTCATTCTCATACCCCAGGTCTCTACTTCATTTTTACACCTCTTGTCTGTCTTTCATTTTGTATCTCTTATCTGTCTTTCATTCCGATACCCCTCTGTCTTTCTTTCATTTTAACGCGTGAGGTGATCAGCGCGTTAATTATTACATTTTACCTGTCTTTTTTTCTGATAGTTCAAGCATATCTTTAATTAGTTCACCTTACGTCTTTCATTCTAATATCCTCATCAGTCTTTCATTTTTATACCTCCTGACTGTCCTTCGTTCTCATACTGCCCATATGCCTTTCGTTCTCCTACCGCCTATCTTTCGTTGCTAAGCTTAGTATGTCATTCATTCTCCTACTTCTCATCTGCCATTCATCATCATCATAAAAACTTTATTCGATTTTACAAGAAAATCATAAAAGTACAATAAAAGACATAATTTCCTCAGTAAGTGCATCAATCAGTACAATGACAAGAGTAATAATAAGTTAAAAGAGAAGACAAGGGTAAGTGTAACCCAACATTCATTTCTTATTTGCACTCCTGTGAATTTTTAACAAATCAGGCGGGACCATAATAAATACTTAAAGTGCATGTGCAAAATGTAGTTAAAAAATAATTAAAAGGAAAAAAAAACGTATTTACATGAACAACCCAAGATGAGTTAATTTAATAATTTAGCCATAACACTTTCATATTAAAAGGGCTGCTCTTATAACATTCAAAACAACATAACAGATATCAGAGGAGTCAAGGCATCTGCCATTCATTCTAATACTCCATGTCTCCTTTTCATTCCGATACCTTATGTCTGTTTTTAATTCTTATTCTTTGTATGTCTTCCGCTCTGATACCTCATGTCTGTTTCTAAATCTAATACTTCTTATGTCTTCCTCTCTAAAACCTCATGTCTGTTTTTAATTCTTATACTTCGTATGTGTTCCACTGTGATACCGCATGTCTGTTTTTTTCATTCCAATACCTCACGTTTGTTTTTAATTTTTATACATGGTCTGGCTTTCACTCTGATTCCTCATGTCTGTTGTTAATTCTTATTCTTCTTATTTCTTCCACTCTGATACCTCATGTCTGTTTTTAATTCTTATACTTTGTATGTCTTCCACTCTGATACCTCATGTCTGTTTCTAAATCTAATACTTCTTATGCCTTCCTCTCTAAAACCTCATGTATGTTTTTAATTCTTATACTTCGTATGTGTTCCACTGTGATACCTCATGTCTGTTTTTTTCATTCCAATACCTCACGTTTGTTTTTAATTCTTATACATGGTCTGTCTTCCACTCTGATTCCTCATGTCTGTTGTTCATTCTTATTCTTCTTATTTCTTCCACTCTGATACCTCATGTTTGTTTTTAATTCTTATACTTCGTGTCTTCCACTCTGATACCTCATGTCTATTTTTTCATTCCAATACTTCATGTTTGTTTTTAATTCTTATACTTCGTGTGTCTTCCACTCTGATACCTCATATCTGTTTTTTTTCATTCCAATACCTCATGTTTGTTTTTAATTCTTATACTTCGTGTGTCTTCCACTCTGATACCTCATGTCTATTTTTTTCATTCCAATACTTCATGTTTGTTTTTAATTCTTATACCTGGTCTGTCTTCCACAGATACCTCATGTATCTTTTTCATTCTTACCCCTCATACCTGTCCTAAATTTTGATACTGCTTATCCTTCATACTGATTCCTCCAGTGTGACTTTCATTTGGATTGCCCCTGCTTCCTCCTTTCCTTCCGAATACCCCCTTTCTTACATTCATTAGGCAAGGGGGCATGCCTGTGATTTCCACTGCACCTCACTTGCCTACGCTGACCAGGAGTGGAGGTGTGCACTATGCCCCCTTAACAAGGGAAGCGTTCCTCACGCCTCGAATCATGACAAGTATAGCTTGCAGATCTTTGCTTCTTTTGCTGCCTCTTTAACAATTCCAAGTGAAAACTCATAATAATGTCACTAGTGTGTCACTTTAATTAGGCTCTGCCAGCCGAAGACTGACATCTGCCAAAGACTTCTAATAATCACAGATGCAATAAACATGAATTTGATGTGATTCCAGGATGGTCGTTCGAAAACATGGCGCATGCTTACAAATAGAAGTAAGGAGGCGGGAGCCGGTGCAGACAGCCAGGTTCCATAATTGTATTGTAATTGCATATGCATAGTGCCTCATACTTAGGGCGTTTTTCAGTGAAAACATAGCACCCCGCTCTGTTGGATACACTTGGATGGAAGAGTATAGGTTTAAAGCGTGGTCTATGAGCATAGTTTGGTGACAAAATTATAGTGCCGCTGTGTTATATACTGCTGAAATGGAGCTACAGGCTGAGAGTAGAAAATAAGTAATTTGGGTGTGGTAGCAAGAGAATTCATCACTAAAGAACATTCATTTGAAATGTGATGTTACTGCTTAGGTGGTTTCAGTCAGTGAAGTTGTGTCTTAATTTATAATATTGAGCTTTGCCACTGAGATCTGAGTCTAAAACTGTGTACCAGGGCTCAAACTATGAAGTCAATGCGACCTGGTTAGACTTAAAGCTGGTTTTTGGTCTCCTACACCCAGACTCCTGCTTAAAAACTTTATACTTAACCACATGCAGTGGACTACAAACAAAAGAAACTCAGAGATCAGTGTCAGCCATCCAAGAGTCAGGCAATGCAGGCAGGCAGAGCATGTGGTACATAGTCGTCACAAACACAAGTAAAATCAGGTCTGACCGCCTGGCAGCACGCAGAAGGTCATTTCGGATTGCATGACCAGTTCAGCCAAAGTTGTAGCTATTGGAGCTGTGTAATTTTGATCCCACCCTAGGATACTGTAGGAGTGCATTATAATCATGTGTAGTCAGCACTCTAATATATTCTATGTGATTAATGTTACTTAGAGAAG
The DNA here is from genome assembly GCA_963921515.1 of Calotriton arnoldi. Lineage (NCBI taxonomy): Eukaryota > Metazoa > Chordata > Amphibia > Caudata > Salamandridae > Calotriton > Calotriton arnoldi. The sequence continues at coordinate 469,330 of CAWUFW010004769.1, forward strand.
ATGAGGTATTGCATATTTAAAGTACGCCACATGATAACTAATTACATTTATAAACTGTGTGCCTTGAAAAGTGATTAATAGAGATTCCTTCAATACTTATATATTAATATTTTGAGAGAAAGATAGGCTTATAACATATCTCATGTAAAGCTTACGATATGTATGTGTCGACTAAGGTTTAGACATTTATACATGTAATAAGGAATTATAGTCATACGGATGTATCTTAAAATGACATTCCTTTACGTTATAATTTACAATTTAATCATTCATCAAGAAATTGCATTTGCTATATGTTTAGAAATGTGCACTCATTTGTAACCGTGTGCACTATTAAGTTGACATGATTCTGAGGCCTCCAGCACAGCTTACAGCACAAGCTCACGTTTCCAGTCTAACATTTATTTGCATTTAACCTTCAATGTAGAATGTGTTTGCCTGCATTTTTGTTTCTACTGCAGGTGTGGACAAAGCCTCATTAGTAAAGAAGGGTTTGTGTTTTAGGAAGATAGCTAAGTATGAGAAGATAGATTTTGGCTAGGAGAAACGCGGTAATGAGCAAGGAGGCGAGTTCCCATTAAGGTGGAGAAGAATGGCCAAGGACGAATGAAGTAGCAACTTACCGATGTGGGAAAGATGGTGCCAAGAGCCAATTTGTGCCTGAATCGTGGAAAGGTACCGGCGCTGATCTCATGATTTACCTTGAATGCAGACTAATATCTTATGTTGTAATGTAGTGAGGGTCAGAGAGACATCTTAGGACTTCATGAGGTACAGACCTCTTCTTCTGCCTTGTGTGGCTTCATGCTACCTGACCCTTAGTTGGAGATTCTTTTACTGAAGACTCTGACAGCTGACACCTTTGATATTAGTCATGCTTACTCAATGTTTCTTATTTTAGGGCTGTCCCTTTTAAGGTAGTTTAGGGAGAGATAGCGTGCTCATGCTTACATTTGATAACCAATTGATGCAATAAGGTTCAATTCTTTTTCCTAGTTACTTGCATCGTCATAACCAAATTAGTTGTATGCTTTTTGTTATATAGGATAAATATCTTTAGGAGATTTGGACTTATTCTGTTTGTCCTATATTTCTATTCTGTAATGTTGAGACTGATTTATAGCAATCTGTTTCTGAATTTATAATGAATCCCTACTAATCTCAATTCTAGTTGTAAAGTAGTTATTGTGTAACTAAATTGGTTATACTGTATTTAGACTTTGAATGTGATTGTTTCTCCCTCTTACCTCTCAAACAGCTAAAAAGACCATTTGGTTGACTAGGGATGTTTAAGGGGACCTGAGCTCTCTCACTATCAGTAGAGAAGCAAGTATTGTTGCACTTGGGCCTATGTTTGGGGTCTAATGCACCCAACGAAAGGCTGTATTTTAAAATAATCCCACTGGTTTGGGGGGGGGGGTCCATTTTCCATACGCACACTCGGACCGATGGACACATTGCTCCGTGACTGACATATGCAGATCTCCATGTCCATGTTTCGCAACACCTTATTCAGTAAGTCAGTCATTGTCATGTCTGTGTTTGTGTCAAAATATAGATCGGACTACTTCATTTCATCTCTCCAATGTGATTACCAGGTTTGTCACTAATATTTGTTATCTCTTGACTGGATGCATCATTTATGTTTGGAAGTGAAGTGTAAAGGGCAATGTTTCACAAAGTCAATTTTCTTTATTTCCTTCTTTTATGTTGAGGAGTACTTCCATTGTAGTCCTTCTATGCCAAGTCCCTGTCTTCACTGCTGTACTGTAGTCCTAATTCTATGTCTGGCCTGTCTTAGGTTAGGTTCAATTTTTTGAAAATCTGTGCACCCTGCATTTAATAGAATCATTAGATATAATTTTGAATCTATATCTGCAATTCACAGGACATCTTTTTTAGCTCCTTTTTCCAGGTCTCGCGTGGCAAAAACACTGGCCACTCACAGGCACTTCTACACACCTTGGGCTTATTGTGCGAATAATAAAGCTCTCAAGTTTTGAGAATTTTAGGAGTGAGAAATAATTAGCATATTTGATGATATCACAGGAAGTTATGTCACAAAACAACAACAACCTTGAAATTAATGATAATATGAGAATTGAAAGATGAAATAATAAAAAAATAATAACAGTAACAGTAATATGAAGAAAGTGGCAGCAAAACGTTCCTAAAGTACACTCATGTTTATTAAAAGTAGAGGAGCGGCGCCCAGCTGTGACCTTTCATTTGCTAAATCAATCTGTAGGATAGTTTCAGTTGTAGTGGAATTGCCTTCTGGAGTCTTTTCAGCTTAGATGAGAAGCTCTGCACACAGTAGAACTTTAAAAAGAGTTGCATTAAGTGTGCCAGTTCCAGCTCTTCTTACCAGATGTGAGATTTAACCTGCTTTGAATGAGAGCTCAACCTGATCTCCGAAATGTGTGAGTCTCACTCGCAATGAGTGAGGCCTGGGGTCTCACTGCAGAGCTGCATGAATGCCATCTTTCTGAGGCTGCAAGAGGGGTCCTAATCTTCTCTTGGTTACAAAACTCGATGTCCACAATCCTAGGTACCGTCAGGATCATGAAAATATGAGTAAGGTATAAGCAACTTTCTGAGTTCATGAAGTCAAAGGCCGCCTTGTGATTAGAGGGCTAACTATGAGGTATGCAGAGCTCTGTTTTATGTTTAGTCACAACCTTGTAGCTCCACCATCTTTCGCAAGTGCAACCAGGACTTCATTCCTTTACTTTTAGAAAAGTCCTTTCCTGTGATTTGAGAACCAGCAGGTCTGCATGTTAGAGCTAAGCTACCCTTTAAATAACAAAACTGCCTCTCTGCCATCTTGTAAACTTCCTACCTCATCAGCATAAAAAAGCCTTTCTCCCGCAAGCTATGAGAGCCCGCTGAGCAACCAATCAGGCCTCTGCCTTTCCTTAAGGTGCAGCATCTGCATCTCTGCCTTAATGCATATGGTCTAGCTCATGAACACCAGTGGAAAGTCTTACCTGTGCTCTCAGGCCCAGTGGGTCACATGCCAGAGCTCTTAATTCTATTACTCATAAAGATGCATCCGCCATCTTGAAACTCACCTGCTTCATAAGCAGCATTGAAGGCTGCGCGTGGTCTAAAGCCCATTAAGGCCACGTATTAGGTCTCTGCTTCTCTGCGTCTCTGCTTTCGATGAAGTCACAAATCCTGGTGTCCGCCATTTTGCTCACCACCTCAGTAAGAGGCCTCACTACGGTAGGGTTTACGTTCAGGAGCTGCAGTCTTGGGAGATTCAGCATTCTTTTTCTCCTGAGGTCTGACCTTTTCTGAAGCAGGCTACACATTCTGTGGAATTACTACCTGTGACAAAGAGCTCTCCTCTCCAGCTGGGCACATGCTGGGCAACCTTTAGGAACAAGCACCACTGTGGAAAGAAAGAGAAAGAAAGACACTTAGCAAAATAGGTGCAAATAGACTTGTAGGGCCCATAATGCATCTCGTCCATTAAAATAGGAAGCAGTAGTTTTTATTTTTTCCACCTTTCTTTAACTATACCTCAACGCTGATCCGTCCTCACTGTAGTACTCCCTACTCCATCCTCGCTGAGAAACACATCGCACTTCTTTGTAACTCGCAGAGTTAATTCTTCTTTTATTCACAAAAGATCATACCTCATTAGCACCAGGCATTTTAATCCGCATCATATCCTCCCTATACATCGCAAGTGCAAGGATTTAAAAAAAAACCCAAGCAAAATGATGTATTGCCATTTTTGCATTCCTTTACCTTAGCAAGAAAGTTAAAGTATTTGGCTGCAGTCTGGTGCCTTGTTTTGCTTATTTGTTGTGACCCCCTTAAGACAGCGGTCTACAATGGCCTTAATATAGTACCTGCCATGCAGTCATCTCATTACTTCAGATTCCGTCTTCCTCCTCCCCATTGTTAATAAATGTTGGTAAGGCAGAACCCTGATAAATAGGTACTCTGCAGGGGGAATTGTTTTCCTTCCTGCTCCTGCCCATTCCTGGCCCCTTAGGTGAAGCTAGACAGGACATCCATTCCCAGAACTCCCTTTGTCTACACCAAGCCAAACACCGGTTTGAGCCAACCTTTCACAAGCGAGGGAGGAGGAGACTGGATGAAACCAGGGAGGCGGAACCCATGCGTAATGAAGGTTGCCATAATAAAAGCATTTCATCCTGGGACCACTTCCTTATCCCATTCCTTATTAAATCAGGATATACCTCAGATTTGAGTACTAATGCCATCACTTCTACTGAAGTAAGAAATCACACGGTAAACCTTAGGTCGCGAAGAGCCTAAAAGCTTGGCTTTAAGAGCTCGAGAGCCACACTATTCAGGGATCAGGACCTGAGAGGCACTTCTTGGGGGTCAGGAACGTGTTGAAAACGGGCCCAGGAGCTGAGGGGAGTCTGTTATGTCCCTGAGGCTCAGATCAGGAGGCCAGCAGACACTCTGAGTCACTCTGGAGTCCTGGGTTCAAGATGGGTCGCAGGTCCAGATATTCTTCCCCAGGCAGCAAGAGGGCAGCAAGCAGAAGGTCAGCATAGAACGGCAGCATCTCCTTCAGAGTAGCAGTCCAGCAGAGAGGCACTTCTTTTTAGCAGCACAGCAGTTCTTCCTGGCAAAGTATCCACAGGTCCAGAATTGTTCTGAAGTTGTGATGTCTGAGGTCCTTCTTTTACACTGGTGCCGTGGTTCTGGAAGGAGGGAGAAGCTTATAGACAGTGTCTTTGAAGTGCATAGAAATTCCCTACCTCATCTGCCCTGGCTCCAAGCTGGCTGAAGTGACAATGCAGGATTCTTAGTGCCCTTTGTGTGGAGCCAGGACACAGACTATTCAAGTGTAAGTGAGGCTGGGCTCTGTTCCGCCCTCCCATCATGTCAGTGATGGCCCATCTAGTCACACCTAGGTTCCCATTGTGTGCGGCTGTTTAGGAGGAATACACAAACCCAACTGCCTACTACACCCAGCTGAGTGACCGGAAACAGTCTGCAGGCACCAAGTGGCTAAGGCAAGAAAATGCCAACTTTCTAAAAATGGCATTTTCAGAATTGCAATTTTAAATCCAACTGCACCGTAAGTTAGATTTTAAAATTCTGATTCAGAGACACCAAACTTCAAGGGATTTTCTCTTCCCATTTGGAAATTACACTTATAAAACTTAACAAGGTAACTCCAATGTTATCCTATGGGTAGAATAGGCCTTTCAGAAGTGAATAACGAATGTAAGAATTGTTCGCTAAGGACATATACAACTTAAAAGTACATGTCATACCTTTTAAATACACTGCACCCTGCCCTCTGGACTGTCAAGGGCCTACCCTAGAGATGATTTATATGTATAAAACGGGAAGGTATGTGCCAAGAACCCACAATGCACCTCACGATCCAAAACTTACACATAATGGGCACCGGTAGGCACCTCACAAAATGGCTTGCAGACTCACTAAGGACTCGCGCGACACACACACTGGCACCACTAAGACACTACTGGGACGCTGATTTACAGAGACAAAGCACAGACAACGAGTGGGCAGCCATACTCAGGGGACCAACATACATTCCGAGGAACGCTAAGTTCCGCCTAATACAATACTTCATAGTACAAAGGGCCTATATGACGTCTGCCAAGATCAACAAGTATCTCGGCCGAACCGACTCCCACTGCCCTAGATACGGGCTGACAGGTGGAGACCTGCTACATATGTTATGGGCCTGCACTACCCTCACCACATACTGGGACACGGTAACAACACAGTTATCGCAATGCACAAGCCGCACCGTGGAGCGGGTCTGGGAGGTCTGCCTCTTGGGGCTGTTCCAACGATCCAAAAAACACAAGGCAACATCTAGATTCATAGACCTCGGGCTGATAGTAGCGAAATGCTTAATCACTAGACGCTGGAAATCTCCAGAACTACCTGTTAAGGAGGCCTGGTTCCAATCACTAGTATGCTGGGCCCAGGCAGAAAGCGTAGCACTTCATCGAGAAGACACACTAGGCCTGCGAAAATTGCCAATGGCTGCAGCATGGGACACCATTCTAGCAGAACTTTTCACATCCAGGAAAGCAAACACAAGCACAACCGAGCCCTCCCAAGGCACGGACAAAACATAAGAGCCCACAGTGAACAGACCACACAGTAAACAACACTACATACCGTAGGCCACGACACGTGAAGAAACCTTACACACTGCATGCCCCGTGCGCGCACCCAGAATATATCGCAATCCTCCTGTCATGTAAGGCATCACCGACAACACACTGCCAAACCATATTACTCAAGAATTGAAGACAAGGCGGCGCAAATACAAGTAGTCAGAAACACTGTACGGCACAAGCGTCAATAGCACATATACCTATTCACCACCTCCCACACCCTTTCCGTTAATTCCCCGGTTACATGGCACAATTCCGTACATCACGCAGGTAGCACAAGAACCGCCAATTAACGATTATAATATTCACAAGCTAATGCTAAATGTAAAGTTATACCTTGAAATTTGTCATGTGTGCATGCCTGTTTAAAAAGTCTGTTAAACACTAAAATCAAGAAACAAATTTAGCAAACAAATAAAAAGGGAAGGTATGTGCCTGGCAAAAGGTTAATTTTGCCAGGTCGACATGGCAGTTTAAAACTAAACACACAGGCTCTGCCAGTGGCAGGCCTGAGACATATTTAAAGGGTTACTTAAGTGGGTGGCTCAGTCAGTGCCCCAGGCCTACTTGCACCTTTTAATTTACAGGCCTTGGGCACATACAATACCACTTTAATGGGACTTATAAGCAAATTACGTTTTCTAATTGAGTATAAACCAATGCCATCATTTTTTAGCAGAGAGCACATGCACTTTAGCACTGGTTAGCAATGGTAAAGTGCCCAGAGTCCTACGGCCAGCAAAATCTAAGGCAGCAGAAACAGGAGATCTGAAGGTAAAAGGTTGGGGGGAAACCACACCAAGGACGCCAGGTTTAACAGTTAGGCAACAAAGAGATATGCCCAGTAATGGCAAGCATGAGCTGGCCTGGCTGTAAGTCAGGCTGAAGAGCTTGGGCAGGGCGAGGTCTGGGAAGATCTGCACGGGGCAGTGGCAACACAGTGGTCCGTAATTGTTAGACTTGGCCCTTTTTGCAGGGTCATCCCTGAACTTTTTGCCTTCCTCCTGGTATTTTTTCTGACCTGGTGTTGGTGGCTTTAGGACTCTGGGCACTTTATCACTGCTGTCCAGTGTAAAGTGCATGTGCTCTCTATGGTAAACGTGGTAAGATTGGTCTACACCTGTTTGGCGTATTACATTTACCTATCAGTCCCTTGTAAAGTGGTATCTCATATACCCAGGGTCAGTAAATTAAATGCTACTGGTGGGCTTGCAGCGCTGCTTGCGCCACCCACCAAAGTAGCCTTTAAAACCTGTCTCAGGCCTCTGCCATTGCAAGGCCTGTGCGCACAGTTTACTGCCGCTGTGACGTGGCACATAAAGTGGGTGCCATGTCTGTGACTCCCCTTTTACTACATATCAGTCACCCCTAAGGTAGGCCCTAGCTAGCCCTATGGGCAGGGTGCGCTGTAGGTAAAAGGTAGGACATGTGCCTTAACTGTATGGCATGTCCTGGTAGTGACAAACAGCCATTTTGGTTTCTCACTACTGTGAGGCTGCCCTCTCATAGGAATACATTGGGGATTCCATGATATGTGTTTCAGTGGTAATTCCTGACAGGAGAGGAGAAGCGTGATCAAGTTTGGTATGATTGGAATAGTGGTAATAAATGCTGCGTAATGGTGTTCGCAGATTTATTATCACTATTTTAGAAAAGCCACTTTTAGAAGTGGGCATTTCTATGTGCTATGTGTCTTTGTGCCTGCCTGTTGTGTATTGCATGTCTGGCTCTGGAGTGACAGGGGCTGGGGAGGTGCAGTGGCTCCAGAGGGGCTGGGTGAGTCAGCGCTAGGCTGAATAGGCCAATCTGCATTTGAAGTGGTGGGAGGAGTAGCACCTGGGACTGAATAGGACTGTGCTGCCTTCCACAATGCTGGCTCCGCCCCCCTGTGGTGTGTCTGGGGCCAGGACCTACACTGACAAAAGAGGGTGTTGTGCACATGTAAGAAAATGTGTAAGTGCCCCCCAGAATTGGTTTGGACCGGGCAAAGATCCCTGTGCCAAGGGGAGAACAAAGACATGAGTGGTATAAGTACTGGGGCTGTGACCCCATTTTGGTGCTTGTGGAACTTTTGGTTACCTGCTGAAGCCGAAGGACTGCTGGGCGAGGAGGAACCGCCGTGGGACCCAGCTGCTGGCTCCTGGGGGTCCCTACATGCTGACCTGCCTGTGCCCAGCTCTACCCTCAGGAATTGGGGATTTAGCACCTCGTGAGCGCTCCATTTTCAATGCTGTAGTGCCAGGTGAAGAGAGGAGCGCTTTGTGCCCTGCAGCGTGGGCAGCGCCCCCCTCTCCTATGTGACCTGAGCCCCAGGTGGGGGCCCACCCTGCCACAAGGCGTGAGGAGTGCCTCAGGGGTTTTGCGCTTGAAAGCGCTGTGCAGCGAAGCGCGCTGCATCGCGGAATCCCCCTCAGAAGGAATCCCGGCGTGGGGATTCCTCTGTGCTGGCTGGTTGTGGGACGGCCCACCGGAAGTCAGGCAGAGTCTGCGCCTGATGGTGGGCGGAGCCCCCTGCAGCAAGAGACGCCGCAAATCCTCAAAGTCGAGCGGGAGCCTACCCCGCGTTCGTGGGCTTCCAGGGCCCCAGAGAGGAAGTCAGGCAGTTGTGGCCTGGTTGGGGGCCGGCCAGAGGAAGCGCAGCCGGAGCGGAAGCCAGGCAACCCTGTGCCAGGTTCAAGGCGGGGCTCCCGTAGTGCTGAGGAGAGCCCCGAGTGCAGCCAAGACCAAGACGGAGCCTCACAGGCTCACCGGACACTGAGGGAGGACCGGGGCCTCGCGGGCTCCCTGCTGCTGCATCCTTCCTGTTTCCCGGTTTCACCCGAGAGGAGAGGTCTACGGCGGGAGCCACTGGGAGCTCCAGAATCAAGCCCGATTGGCCCTACGAAGAGGAGAAGCCCCGGTGAGTGGGGCTTACAAGGCACACTGTTGGTGCCTGCTTGTTTTCACAGCTGTGCCGCCAGATTGCGGGCAGCTGCGACGTCGGGGGCATTTGGTGTCTACAGAGAGACACGGGTGAGTTGCATCCTCGCCCCCATTTTTAGCACAGGCCTGTTGGGGCCAGTACTCTGCTGCATCGGCAGCCCGGTGGCCAGTTTGAAGGTCTCATGATAGTAGAGGCCTGACTTTTGGGACAGAGGGCATTGCGGGGAAGCCCAAGATGGGCCCCCGAGGTTAAGGCCAGCCGGCCTGATGGTCGCCCCTATGTTTAGGTAGGGCCTGATGTGATAAGGTGGTGTAAGGATCACCTATGGTGCAGTGGATGCCTAAGAGGCGCATAAGGTTTTATGAAATTATGCATTACTGATGATCTTTTCTGCCTAATGTGTATATGCTAAGTGTACTATTGCCAGTAAGTACTGGTTGTTTTTATTTCACTACTAGTGAGATCTAATGGTGACGACAGTGGCCCGATTGGCCCTGTAGTGTATATAATCCCTGTAAAGTCGTATCTAGTGCCTGGTGGCACAGTGTATCTAGGTGATTGCATTCTAATGTGTTTTATGAGTAATACAAAGGCTATTTTTTATATAACCTTGTGTGGAGTTTCTTTTGTGGTGTGCCTGGTGTGTCGCAGCTGTGTGAGTGTGTTGCGCAACCGCTTTACACATTGCCTCTGGGATAAGCCTGACTGCTCTGCCAAGCTACCAAGGGGGTGAGCAGGGGTTATCTTCAGCGTGTAACTCCCTTGCCCTGACTAGAGTGGTGGTTTCTGCCTGGCTTAGGCACTTGCCCTAGCCAACCAGAAATCCCATTTCTAACAGTAATGGGTTGTGTTTTTATCCAGGAAGCAAGCAGGCTGTGAAAAGGAAAAAAGGGTGACTTTACATCCACCTTACAGTAAAGTGGGCAGACGACCATGGAATAGGCAATCTTATGGCTAGGAGAAGGAGTTGGATGACTACAAGATGGCAAAGGTTACTGCTGAGATGGGGCCAACTGCTGCCCATATTTTTGGTGCGGAGTAGAATCAGGCCATGGCCTGACATGATTTTAATACATTTTGGGCAACAATGTCCTTACACAACTGACAGGCTTGGAGCTGATCAAGATAAGGAAGAAGGGTCTGAAAGTGATACAGGAGAGGTTGGATGGGACTGGCATTGTATGTCCACAGCCTCTGACCACAAAGGTCTCATGGAGGGACAAGAAACTCATTAAGAAGGTGACAAGAAAGTGCATGGGGAAGTTGCAAGGTGAGGAACAATTGGATGGTTAACTGTATGGACATTGCATATTTACCCATGTTTCACAATATCAATCTAAGGGTACCCCCTGTGAATTAATTTCAGGTCTGGGAGGAAGGGGTACGTACAAAAGAGAATTTTTAGCACAAGAAACTCCCATTAGACCTAGATTGCTTTTATGTAGGCTGACTGCAGCTCTTAGGGGCTATCTGCAATGACAACATAACAAGCCCACAATTTCTAAGCCTTTTTTTTTTTTTTTTAAATATCTTAGTGATTTAAAATCATTTTTTCATCATTTATATCAGCATAAAAAAGAGTAAAAACCGCTTTTAAAAAAAAAATAACTTTTTTTTATCCACATTTTTTTGTATTTAGATATTGAACCATTTCATCTATTTATAAAAAATCCAACATGTATATTATCCTTTTTCATGGACAATAATATCTAAATGACTTCATTACAATTATACAACCCCTGATGGTTAACCACACTTGCATACTAGCCTATCACACCAACATGCATACCCATTCTTTTATCAGGCCATACCATACCCTCCCAAGATAACATACACTACAAGAGTCACAGAGAAGACAGATGCACAGCAGTCTCCGTGACAGTGTTGTTGGTTGGGTATCAAACGTCCAGGTCAACGCACGTTTCGGTGGTTAATATTTCTTTAAAGCCACCTTCTTCAGGACCACTAATACAATAAATAATGGCGAGTGGTAGGGGAATAGCATAAAAATGTCCTTACACAAGTGACAGGCTTGGAGCTGATCAAGATAAGGAAGAAGGGTCTGAAAGTGATACAGGAGAGGTTGGATGGGACTGGCATTATATGTCCACAGCCTCTGACCAAAAAAGGTCTCATGGAGGGACAAGAAACTCATTAAGAAGGTGACAAGAAAGTGAATGGGGAAGTTGCAAGGTGAGGAACAATTGGATGGTTAACTATATGAACATTGGATATTTACACATGTTTCGCCATATCGGGCAGGCACCTGCAGTGCTTAATTTGTAAAAAAAATAAGTGCCAGGGCCTGCGTCAGGAGTCCACTGCAGCTTGCACCACCCAATTTCACAGCCTGTTCTGCCAATGACTACCAACAAGACTACTAACCATCACACTCCTACAAGTGTAACAATTCATACACTTCCAGGTCACCCAGCTCTGTAACAATGGCTTGGGCAGCACATATTACTAATTTTAATGTATATTGAATTAGTAAACAGCTGTTGTAGTGCTCATCTTTACATTAGACAAACAGCACCACCATGTGGCAGACTGTCAGAGGTGTCAGGGCTGAAAATTAGGTGTCGGTGCTGAGCACCGAAAACCAGTGGCTCAAATTAAGCACTGGAAACCTGTCTTTTATGGGGTATGGGCAGGGCCGGTGCTAGGAACGGCCAGTGTGGGCAGCTGCCCAGGGCCTCGCACTCAGCCCACCAGCATGGGGCCCCGCACCAGTTTAACACACCACCAGCCCTTTTGTACTCCTGCGGACTCAATTGAAAGAAAGCCGTCTCTTTGCAATTGGGCCCATGAGAGGGAGGGGAGGAGGCCCTCCCTGGGCCGTATGGCCCGGCTGCCCATTCATAGACACTGCGGGATGCCCATTGTCAGCACTTTAGCACCATACAGGTTTAACTCTCCGCCCCTACATCTCACACCTTCAGCCCGAAATGGGCTGTAAAAGAGGTGCTTGTAAGTGGCTGAGAGGAGGAGCTGTGGCCCAGGAGAAGTCTGAACAAAGCAGCTTCTGGAGCCCTAAATAAGTCAGGTATTCAAATTTGAGGGGCCTCGCACATTCCCTTTCGGCCCAGGGCCCCAAAAATCCTAGAACCGGCCCTGGGTACAGGAATTACTTAATAAAGTGTAGTAAGTGCTGGGAGAATGATTTGGGAAGAGTAGGTGTAGACTAGAGGGTGGGGCAGAAAGAACACCTGTGGGGAGGGTGCTTGTGCTGGTGGAAAGGGAGAGCTCAGGACAAGGAAGGGAGAGAGCGCAGAAGATTAGAAGAGGCGTCTGGGGAGAAATGGGGTAGAAAGAAGCCTGGGCCCTCTGTCATTCAACCAAAAAGGAATCTGATGGAGATTCAATGACAAAGAGCAGGAAAATAGGAGTAATCTACGATGAGGGGTGGAACATAAAGGGGGAGTGGTCTGTAGATGCCTATGGGTGGGTAATATTTAGGGGAGTGTGAGTGGTTTAGTTTTTATCATAGCAACATTGCTATGTTTATTCAGTGTGTGTCGCTAAGATGAAGTTTTGATAGAAATTGGTGTGGTTGGCATTTTAAACTCTTCCTGCTTCCCATAAAGTGGATTTTTTTACAACACCCATGTGTCAGGAGTGGCCCTTCTCCCAAGGCCATCATTATGAGTGGCCTGGCAATTCCGATTGAGCCAGTAATATCTGGTAATCAGGTTTCCAGTCATTCACGCTGCCCATCTCTAGTTGTTACTGGATAATGTGGCGGTAATACCAGCACGGTAATACAGTAATACCACCCACGACCCAGTGAATGTTGAATATGTCACTGTCCACCTATAAGGGTCTGCTTATTTGCTGGGGGAAATTCCAAGCCCAGATGAGTTTGTTCAAGTTCGGAATTCTGAATTGGGCGATATTTATTAATCTCCTTTCGCGAGTTAAAACCTGATGAAATTAATTAAGGGAATGGGACCAGAAAATGAAAAACATGCAGATTTCAATATGATAAACACCCGTGTTCAGCTTATTTCCAGGGCCAAACTCAGTCCAAGAGGTATTTTACTGTGACCAGTTTTATGCTTAATTTGAGCCGGTGGTTTCTTGCGCTCAGGGTCGGGATTAAATTGGTAACACCGGCGCTTGTGACAGTCTGCCACATGGTAGTGCTGTCTGACTAATTTGGAGATGACCACAACAACAGGTAATTATTAATTCAATATACATTAAAAATAACAATGGATACCTCTCTCTGGGATACCGGTATATACCACGTGTGATTAAAAAAAAAGCACTCACTCACTATTCCGACCTCCTCATAATCGGCCACTAAAATATCATTCTGTAAAGATCTTTTAATTCTAGGGTTTTGTGGACTGTTCACTAGATCACCAAACCGGGATCCACAAACAGAAGAAATAACTCTGACTTGTTTTTATTACCAACGCTTCTCTTTCTGCTCTATTGGCCGACTCAGTTCAAAAACCCAAGTATTTAAGTGTACATCTTCTCTACTTCCGTGCTACAACGACAGAAATACATCCTCACCTGTTAAGCATAATAATTAAAACTACGAAAATGATGTTTATGCCAGTGATTTTGATGGTGTCAAGATACGAACTGAAGGTTTTGCTATTTTGTAGCTACTTCCGCACTCTAAAAGCCATATTTCACTACAAACATAAGTGTATTATCATATCAGTGTCCTGCTTAATGCCGCCTCCTGGTGTTCCAGAGCCCAGCGGCCCCGCCCCCTGCCGAGGGTGACCTTTGAATCCTCAGTGGGACGGCAGGGAATGTCACAGCAGAGGCGCAGCATGTGGCTTATTATGCAGGAATGGAGGTATAATTAATACCTAGGCTGCAGTAATTGTTAACTATCATTTAATCTGCGTTTTGTAAACAGTCTTACTTGAAAATTACAGTGGAGCGCGGGCTAATTGTCGCTTTTTTTGTTAGCATCAGATATATGTGCGACTTCGCCTTACTATTGCTGGTCCGTGTGGGTATTAGACAGCAATTTACAGAAAAAAGAGATCAGGGGCTGAGGGCCAACAGAGTTGGGTTACAGCACAACCAGGTAGGAAATACTCCCAGAAAAAGGTTTGTATCAAAACTCTACATAACACAGACGTGGCCATTTTGAAAGCGTGGGGCCTTGCAGACTGCTAAAAAACAAAGATGGCTGCTTTACCTTTTGGGAAAAGGAAGATACCACAAGGAGCTCTTATTCATCTTGTGACCAAATAGGGACTATGACGAGGGATGGCGAAAGGATAAGAGAACGCCAATGCTGCAAATTCTGTCTCCATCTTCGGACTTCTCAGAAGTCCCAGGAAAATTGCTCCCACACAGAGGACCATACCATATCCAATGTGTTCCATGGAGACCCAAAAGTGGATATGATGATGGCAGAGTGCTAGAGCCAAACTAGAGAATCTCTCAAAGCCTCTCTCTCCATTAATGCCCTTGACTGAGTCCACACGACAATTGCGTGCATGGACCGGCCTGTCTAACCTCATGTGTTCCATAGAGCCTCCAAAATGTCGAACCAGTGAAAAAAGACATATCAGTGTCTTTCTACAGTCCTAGTGGTATGAGGGCACTAGGACATTTGCCGCAATCGGAACAGCTTGTCTCGCCTCAAATGTGATCCCGGGATCCTCCAAAAAGGGGATACGATAAGAGCAGAGTGGCAGAAGCACTGCAAGACAACACCTCAAAGCCTTTCTTCCGCCCTAGCCTTCTGAGGATCACAGCACACCTCCTTGGTGTAAAAGTGATCTGTGGGACTCCTAGGAGAGATACAATGGGCGTGGGGTGGTAGGAGCAGTGCAAAAGAACATACCACATGCTCTTTACACCCCTTGCCTTGTTAGGGTTTCAGGGCAGTCACCACAAACGTGCCTGCCCATCTCACTGCAGCAGCGAGCCCCAAAAGGGGCATATGATGAGAGGGGAGTGGTAGAAAGAACATTACATATGCTCGTTACATTATTCAATGGGGGTGTGTCTGACCTCTTCCAAAGCTGCATGAACCTATCTCCTGCCAAATAGACGTCATCAGTAACCTCTACCAACTTGGAGCATGAAATAGTCAATGTAAAAGGATCGGAAAGGTTGGAAGACACTGGACCGGCCAATGTTCCTCAATCTTTGAGCAAGAGGAGTAACATCCATCGCCACCATCCAATATCTTTCAGCCATAATATTTCAGCTTTTTCTCTGATGTCATCGTGGGTTATAACAAATAATGGAAATAAGGAAAGAACAAACAAGGCCAGAGAAGTAGAGGAGACTGGACTAACCGATGTTTCAGCATCTTGAAGTGAGAAATGGTTTTGATCATTAGGATCAGGGGCGGCTCCTCCGCTATGGCGGAGGAGCGCTGCCCCACTGCTTTCTCACAGTGTGAGAAGCCCAAACATAAAATGGCAATAACTTTTAACTTTTAGTTATTACCATTTTATGTTTGCTTTGCGGGCAGGCGGTTGGGCGGGGCTGCTCTGCTCTCCGAGCAGGGGAGGAGTGGTTTGCCCACTCCTGAGTGCGCACAGACTGTTTGGTCGGCCCTCTCGGGCCGCCCAAACCAGTTATGCGCACTTTGCCCTTCTCCATGCAGGCTGCATTGCAGCCTGCATGGAGAACATGCACACCCCTCTAGCCCCTGGCGGAGCGCAGTGTCACAGTGCTCCAGACCAATCACATGCTGCATGCAGCATTGTGATTGGCTTAGCCTGGCTGCCTGCTTCCTGTTCCTGTCGGAGGCAGGAGAGCAGGAGCAGTGAAGACGCGGGACCCGGAGGAAAGGTAGGTTTTTAATTATTTTTTCTTTTTACATTATGACCCGCCTCTCTGCGCTCGCCTCCCCACCCACGAGCTATGCCGGCCGCTACTGATCAGGATACCACTAAAAGGGACACATAGTTTCATTTGAAATGTAAAATAAGTGTTAGGAGCAAGTATAATAGTGTCCAAATCATGTGTACTTGCACTATAAATGGACAAAGTTAAACCAACATGCTCTGCTAGTAGAAATTCCCTCAGAGATAAAAAATGAATGTATCTCAATCTTGACATGAAGCACTGCTGCCAATCCTGCACATTAAACACACTGTTCATTCAAAGAACGTCAATCCTGAGGTAAGGCAATCCTTTCTTAACCTGTCCTAGGGCCAGATGATGTATGACCCTTTTTAGCGGTAGAAAACGGGAAATCAACCCGTATGTACCAAACCGATTTTGTGAGTCGGTAACCTGTTACCGACTCGCAAAATAGGTTTTTGGAGTCGCTATTAGGAAGGGGCATGCCAAGGGCATCCGTGTCAATGTTGGAACTAGAGGTAAAATATTTTGAAAATTATTTTTCTGTCTCTTTTTAACTTTACACCAATTTGGAAGCTGATCGCCTGGGTTTTGTGCTGGGATTTAATTCCAGCTATTTGCTGATGATGAAATAAGTCACAATAGATATCAAAAGGTGCCAGCTAGGCATAAAATATTTTTTGACATTAATCTTCATTTCATTATATATTTTATAAAATATCACAACCAAATCCTTTGGTAAAATCTATTCAAAATCCTGTAATTGTATTGTTTACATTCCACAACGCTCTACTCTCTGACAATGTTTTCTGCTCTAAATTCTTATTGTTGTAGGCTACATAGGCTCAGGGAGGAGTCATTGAGAGCATGGCCAAGTGGCATAACAAGCAATAATTATGCACATGTATGGCACTTACTCCTTTGGCAATGGAGCAGCAGGCACAGCATACCAGTGATAGCCTCAAAAAGGCCATTATCTGATGTGGACTACAGACTTTAGGGCCATATGTTCAAAAATCTAGAATATGATTTCCTAACTGCGATTCTCACAGAATTGCAATTAGAAAATCGCAATTTTTGATGTAAGAAAACGTATATATTTTAAATAGTGATTCCTAGTGGGTCGCAAATTGACCTACCTCATGAATTTCAATGAGGTAGGTCGCAATTTGCGACCCTTTAGGAATTGCAGTCATCCCAGGGATGGTGACCTGCTGAGGCAGCGACCAGCATGTCTGTGATCACTTTTTAATAAAGCAAACTTTAAAAAAAATAAATGCAGCCTGTTTTCCTTAAAGGAAAACAGGATGAGTTTAAAAAGAAAAAAATGAAACCTTGAGATTTCATTTAATTTAAAGTATGCAGTGGTCCTTAGGACCACCGCCTGCTCTTAAAAAATATATTTATTAACATTCTCAACAGGGAAGGGGTCCCTAGGGAGTCCTCTAGGGACCCCTTCCCATTTGCGAATGGTTACCACTGGCTTTTAGTAGACAGTAAAAAAGGAATGTTTTACGACTGTAATTCGGTCGCAAAACATTTATACATGCCACAACGATTCTGTACTTGGAAGGGATGCCCTTAACACGCCTCTTTCAAATACCGAATTGGTATGTATGTCAGCCGAAGCCGGTCCATTGGGGCTGAGGGGCCACGCCCCTCCCAACTTTTGCCCCTCACAAACAGTGTCTTTCAGGCTGAACAAATGTAAGCCTGACAGACACTGTTCATTTTCAGGTCAGGCAGGCAGAGATGAGCTAAATGCGCAGGCTCCTGGCTGCCTGAGCTGAACTTTGCTGGGCTGAGGAAGTCAAAGCTCCTGCGGGCGTGACCTCCTCAGCTCAGCAAAGGTCCCTGAGGCCCTCCCCTGAGTGACGAGGGGTAGCGTCATTGATTGCCTCGCGCCTGGGCGCTTCAGTTTTAAGCCCTGAAGCGCCCAGGGTTGAGTGTCAATCAGTGATACTTCATCTCACAGTGGGGTGGGGTCAGCAGTCTCACTGACACCATCCAACTCTGTGATGACCTTGGGACTGCTGCCTTCCCTCATTGGCTTACTTTAGGTCAGCCAATGAGGGAAGGCAGCAGCCCCAAGCCTTCTTGGACCTCAGAGGGAGAGCTGCAGGTAAGCGTGTGTTTTAAAAAATAATAATGTTTAGTGCGTGCGTGCATGTATGTATGAATGTTTGGTAATGAGTGTTGTGAATGGATGTGTTTGTGTGTGTGTGGGTGTAAATGCATGGCTGTAAGTGTGTATGTGTGCGTTTGTGTCCAGTCTGCACCCTCCCTCCTAAACTCACTGGCCGCCACTGATGTATGTGCAATTTGTTCTTTGTACATAAGAAAAAGCATTTTTGCGGTTGGGAAATGCACAAATGGTTTGTACATATAGCCCATAGCCAATATTAATCTAGGGTAAAAGGGGAAATAGTGAGTGAGATCACCCCTATGGTGGAAGGGAGTGGCTAGGTGCAGAAGCATGCTTTGGCACGATTGAGCATGGCTTGCCACTCTTCCTTTTGGGATGTCATCTACTGCTCTGATAGATTGCAACTCCCTATAGCACTGCTTAGATGGTTTAACAGTGCGACCGTTGGTGGACATCATATAATATCTGCTGGCTAAACAGTGTTTCCACCTTACTTCTGGGAAGCACATCATGTAGCATTTCCAGTGGCTGTGGCCTTCCATCATTTATTGTGGTCCCATAAGGCACTTCCCTGGTCATTTAGCAGCACGTCCAATTGGTGGGCCCGCTAGTGCTCTTGGATTAACTTCATACAATTCCCTGCTAGCATAACAGATAACTGCTTAACAGCTAACAATGTCTCAGTGGGTGAGCCCCTTGTCACTCTTGAGTGCATCCATATAGCATTCCCCAGGTGGTTTTAGAAGTGCTCTAGTGGGTGGGCCCTTTGTCGCTTCTGGGCAGACTCCACATTGCACAACCTTGGTCGTATAACAGCACCTCATAAAAGCGGGTCTCTGTCTCTTTTTAATGGGCTCCGTACAGCTGGGTGTGTGCCAAACATGTGAAATTTGCTTAAGCGCAATTACGCAGTTTTGTAAAAAGAAAATATGCAAAATTACAAGTAATTATGCATAATGCAAAACAAGGATTTGGCACCATAATTTAGCGCAATATTAATCTTGCAGACGTATTTGATGCTAAAAATAAAGCACAAAGAAACGTGCTGCAAACAGCAACTGGTTTCATGCTGATCGTTTCCATTGCTCCCATTTACTCACGATAGATGTTTGCAACAAACGGCACGTAATTACAGAATGTGACATGATGGCAGACATTTGAGAATTTTGCATAACAACCATAACAAGAATCTATTCATACACTTTGCACCACACCTCATATTTTTGCACAGCGATATTAGCCCTGATATAACTGTTCTTATGAATTTTAATGCCTTGGAGTAATGGAACTCATATTTTAGCTAGCTTAAGGCAACTAGGCCTCAGACTCCATCATTAGTGTGACATTTCAATACATTACAATGTTAGAAATTGGGCTACAGGTTGACTGGGGTGTCAGCCCTGGTCAAGCAGCAACCACAATTCTTGTCAGGGTAAGGCACAAGCAAACCACAAATTATCCTGTGCTCACCCCATTGGTAGCCTGGCACAGAGCAGTCAGGCTTAATTCAGAGGCGATGTGTAAAATATTGTGCAACACTTCAAACAGTAAAACAGTGAAAACACCAGGTTAGAAAAATAGAGCTTACCTTAATAAATAAAACAAGACCAAAATGACAAAAATCCAATCAGTAGACTCGGAGTTATGATTGTTTTAGAGAGTAAACTGTACAATGCCACCTAAAAGCATAAAGTGCCAATTGCGGCTATCTGTTCGCGCTGGAATGTGTCAAAAGTTCAAGCCAACTGTGATGGAGTGCAGGTCGAGTGCAGTCCCAGACCAGTCCCACTGAAGGTTTACCTTCTCAAGCTTTGTGGCAAGAGTTGCGTTCGCATTGGAGAGGGTCGCGAGGATCAAGGAGAGCTTCACAGGCGGCAGAATAGGCCGGGCATCACCGACGGGCAGGCTGTCGATGCTGCTGTGCGAAGAGATGGGCTGGCGGCGGCTCGTTCAGGATTTCAGTGAGAGCAGTGCAGTTCCTGTGAGAACGGGACGGTTTGTGGTCGCGAAGAGCACAAAACCTTAATTTCAAGAGCTTGTGAGCCACACCAAGGGTCCATGAACTGAGAGGCACCACTTGGGAGGCCAGCAGATTAGCCATTTGAGTCACTCTGGGGTCCTGGGATAAAGATGAAGTTGCAGCTCTAATTCGTGTTCCCCAGGTAAGAGAGCAGCAGGCAGTAGGTCAGCTCATCAGGGCAATAGTCCAGCAGAGTGGCTGTCCTTCTAGCAGCACAGCAGTACTTCTTCCTGGCAGAGTAGCCACAGATCCAGAGGAGTACTGAAGGGTTGATGTCTGAGGTCCTTCTTTTATACACAGTTGTGTCTTTGAAGTGCGGATAAGCTTCTAGGGGCAAGCCTTTGAAGTGCACAGATGCCCTGTCTTCCTGGCCCTGGCTAACTACAGGGGGTATGCAGTCCTTGGTGTGGAGGCAGGACACAGCCTATTCAAGTGTAAGCGTGCTGTGCCCTGCACCTCCCTCTCATCCTGCCAGTAATTGGCCATCCAGCCACACCTAAGATCCCATTGTGTGTGGCTGTCTAGGAGAAATACAAAAGTCCAACTGTCACCCACACCCAGTAATGAGACCCAGAGACAGGCTGCAGGCACCGAATGCCTAAGGCAAGAAAATGCTAACTTTCTAAAAGAGGTAATTTCTGAATTGTAATGTAAAATCCAATTTCACCATGTTAGGATTTTAAATTAGGATTCCAGAGACACCAAACATGAACTGATCATCTCTTCCCATATAGAAATTACACTTATAAAATGTCATAAGTCAGCTCCAATGTTATCTTATGGGAGAGATAGGCCTTGCAGTAGTTAAAAAGGAATTTATGAGTTTTTCACTACCAGGACATGTAAAATTTAAAAGTACATGTCTCACTTTTTAATCACATTGCACCCTACCTTCTGGGCTGTCCAGGGCCTACCCTAGGGGTGACTTATATCAGAAAGGAAGGGTTGGGCCTGGCAAAAGGTTTATTTTACAAGGTCAAAATGGCAGTTTAAACGGCACACACTGGCTCTGTAATGGTAGACCTGAGACATGTTTAAAGTGCTACTTAAGTGGTCGGCAGAACCAGTGCTGCAGGCTCACTTGTAGCATTTAATTTACAGGCCCTGGACACATGTTATGTTATGTTATTTTAATTTTATAAGGCGCACAGCTACCCTAGGGTTTCCCGGCGCCGCCTGAAGGGGCCAACATAAACAGAGGGGCCTACATATTAAATAACCAAGTTTTTAAACCCCTACGAAAGTTCTCATACGAAGATTCAATTCGAAGATCGATCGGAAGGGAGTTCCATAAAAAGGGGCCCAAGTGGGAGAAGGAACGATCGCCCATGCGCACTAGCCTCGTCCTAGGAACAATGAACTTTGCCTGGGTGGCTGAGCGCAGAGCACGAGATGGAACATAAGGTTGAACAAGAGTCTTCAAGTAAGGAGGTACCTTTCCAGATTTAATCTTAAACATGAGACTCAGAGCCTTAAACTTAATGCGGCTTTCAATCCTAAGCCAATGGAGATCCCGAATAAAACTGGAGATGGAAGCAGTTTTAGGTATCCTACAAAGCAGCCTCGCAGCCGCATTCTGTGCAAGTTGCAACTTGCGTAACACCTCCTTGGCGGCACCCAGATACAAGATGTTGCAGTAGTCCAGTCTTGAGGTGATGAGAGCCTGGACCACCGTACGTTGGGTAGAGGAAGGCAACATCCATAAGATTTTTTTTAGCCATCCAAGGATTGTGAAGCAGGTCGAGGCAACTCTCATTGCTTGCTGCTTCATAGACAATTGGTCATCAACTAAGACACCCAGGTTTTGAACTTGCTGTTTAGGTTGGGGCAAAGGACCCATATCACATGCAGTGATACTTGACTATGGACTTGCTGGTAAATATGCCAATTGGATATAAGTCAATGTTACCATGTTTTAGGGAACGAGCACAAGCACTTTAGCGCTGGTTAACACTGGTAAAATGCAGAGTCCTAAGGCCAACAAAAACGAAGTTAGAAAAAACAGGAGATCTGAAGGCAAAACGTTAGGAGGAAACAACACCAAAGATGCCAGGTTTAACACATGTGAATAAACCTATATTTTTAAGTCTCACTACAATAAAAATTGAGTGTGCCACACAAAGGAGGGTGAAGACTCACAGGCCATTCTGAATAAAGTATACAATTCAAGGTTGGATCTAGGTATTCATAGAGAATCACATACTATGTAAATTTACTGTTCCATTTGCAGATGTTGCTTGTGAGAAGCTCAATATAGTAGAATTTTGAGAAACTTGTTGAATGTATTCACTTGTAAATGTTTCCCTTTTGCTTGTTTCTGATTGGTTAAGAGCCTGTGAGCATGTACTACTGTTGTGAATGTATGAAATCCTTGGTTCAGAACCCTATATAACAGTGTGTTTGTTGATGTTTCCATTAACCTTAGAAAGTGAATCTAGGCTAGAATTCTTCTGCATCTCATACTCTGTATTTTGCTGATCTGAGCTCTAATGAGTTCTTGGTTTATTCTCTACCTTAACTGGGCTTTGCACTCAGATTTATTGACTACCGATTTTGATTGCATTGAACAAATCCCCATATGAATGAATTTCTTAAAATAAAACCTTTAAGGTTGAGACTTCACTGACTGTAATTCTTGTAAGAGGAAACGTGCAGCTCTGTCATTTGAAATTGCTGCCTTTAACTTCTTAAATTTTGACAGGTCCAGTGGGGAGCACCAAAGTCCGTCTCAGGGCTACACTGCTTCAGATCCATCTAGGAACACCCAGGGACAAGATTGGATTGGTTTTAGAAGCCGTCAGGCTCATTGTCCTTCCACCACATCTTTCATACCACACTCACCTCATTTAACTTGTCTCTTGTAAGCAAAACTTCAAACAATGCCCTTTCAACCATGCACACCAAATGGCACCCTGCAGATGTTTACAACCTTGTTAGTGGTATAAAGAGTTACATTTATTTATTTAGCAAAGTTCAACAGAACAGTACCAAGGACATTAAAAAACATATTTCATCTTACAAAATACAATTTTGAACAAAATAAAATCAATAGCCTACATTTTTAGAATCTGGTTCCTAAAATAACATTATTGAATCTGAAATCATAAGCAAGTAATGACAGTTTAGCCTCGGATATCTCTGGCCAACTAAACTCCATGTGCATATTGTCCTGCAAAGGACATCTCTATAGAATACATTGTTTTTTGATGGCACCTCGAGTTTGACCGGTCCAATAGTTTTCTTTTATTTGCAATCCACCTATCCTAAACTTAATATAAAAAGCATCTCACCTTGGATTCAAGATTAGTTTGCATATAAAATGTAATTTTTCTTGCATGTGCAGCAAAGCAAACTTGGATCTTACAACACAGAGTATAATCAAAGCTTGTTTGTCTAATCCTTTCTTTCAATCATTGTTTTAAAACTTATTTAGATGTTATATTAGTGTGGAGAGGTGTGGTGCAGCGGCCAGGGCAGCTGACTTCGGAGCACAGGGTTCACGGTTCGATCTCCGGCGGCAGCTCAGCTCAGCACCATGTGACTCTGGGCAATAGCTCACTTAATTTCCACTCCGGCCCCCAGCGCCTTGAGACCCGTAAGGGTGAGTAGCTGCGCTATATAAAAACGGACTTACTTACATATATATTAATAAGATCATTCTTCATTAATGCTAATCTACTCAATGGTGTAGTTAGGATCATTTTAAAGGTATATGGATTAGTGGCATCTGTTAAAATTCTTCTGGAAGTATAGATTTTATTATCCCTCTAGGAGCTTGCTCAAGAGCATACCAATAGCGGATTATCTGTGTAATATTTAAACTGCATACTGACCATCCAAGGTCTAAGAGAATCCCCTCAATTGATATCCCCTCTCCAGGGGCAGGAATGTCTTCTAGAGCTTGACCATCTGTTTTCCAAACTTGGGCAACACCGAAATATTTAAGGTCTCAATAGCATATAATAAATGTTAAAACGTACTTGTAGACTTTTCTATGACACGTGTTTATCAAGACCAAAGAAGATGATAAATAACGTGAGAAATCAATAAATATGGTCTGTAAAAACATATTGCATATGTAGCAGAAATGTATTTGGGGATCAGAACGAATAGCATTTGTAAGATACATGAGAAGAAATACAGGTCAAGTGGAAAATCTTTTCTTATTTACTATTTTTGCAGACACATCCACTAGTGCGCATGTGCCTGGCGTCACATTATTTGCTGGGCTTACCTTTCATCAGCCCTGGCCCTCACTGGCCCGCCAGTCTTTAGGACCATATCCCCTGTAAGGTAATGCAGCCTCGCTATTTGAGCACCGGTAGTGTGCATCAGGCTTCAGCGCAGTGCTTTCAAAGGCTGTGTGTCAATTAGCGAGGATGCGCACCCCTATTCCCATCTCGTCACAGGGGAGGGTGGGATCAGCAAGACTCACTGATCCCACCTCTCCCTGGGACGAGATGGGTTTTGTTGCGTCATCAAAGTCAGTGTGCTTCAGCTGCGCATGCTGCTTTCCAGACAGGAGCTAATTCAAATTGCCTGCACCTAAGAAGATTGGAACAGCCTTTCATCTTGCCTCTCTTCTAGGGTGACCAGACGTCCCGGTTTCCCCCGGACGGTCCAGTTTTTTCGCGAAGTGTCCCGATACTTTCCTCCAAACAGAATAAATGTCCCGGTTTTTTAATAGTGGCTGGGATGAGCACAGAAATGTCCCGGTTTTTAGTAGTGGCTGCGTACGCACTGGTGTTAAAAAGATGTTCACAAGCTCACTTCTCGAAATATTACAGCGTGACGTCACTCCAGATGAGGTTGTTGCGAGAAGGGAAATCCTTTAAAGAGAGACATTTTCGCTCGGGATTTCCCTTCTCTTTCTTCAACGCAGCAAGAATGTCATTATGCCAGCCATGGGGGCAACAACAGCGTGTCCAAACCGCCAGCATGACCCTGCTCACTGGAGTCAAAGGTCACTACCTCCACCAAGATCGAGCCAGCCACCAGTGTAAACTGTAGTCCTACTTCTATGTTTATGACCTGTCCCGGTTTTTTCTTTTGGGAATCTGGTCACCCTACTCTCTTCAGACTTACAATGTCTAAAAATGTTAAACACATTCCACCTGCCTCTGTGCGGCAGCATCTTGTCAGTCAGAGCAGACCATACGTTCCCTTGGTTGCTTTCAGGTAGGGTCATTTGACTAATTTCCAAATTAAACTTGCGAAGGCTCTGACGTTCTCGGAAACTTTCTGCAATGTGCCTCAGCTTTCCTTCACAGAGTTCAAGGCGGGCACAGTCCAGCAACTGTAAAACACATTAACAACGAACCACAGCAGTATACGCTGGTTTTGAATACAGTAAAATGTTATACAGACTCGTGGCAGGCCCAAAGGACAATAAAATCCTCCTCACAGGGGCGTAGCTTCAGGGGGGGTTTGGGGGTGTTACACCCCCCTAATAAATTTATTTCTGGTAAATAGTTGGGCTCAAGTGCTTTCCGTTAGGTTTTGGTGCGGTATCTGTTGAATTTTACCAGGACTTTTTTCATACACACAGACAAAAACGCACACACACTCTCTCCATCTCTGTTTCGAAAATCTTCAAATATATTGGTTATTGTACAAAATGTGATTTCTCTCACTTAGTACCACTACCAATTTGCACTCTTCTTCCTTTCCACTGGCCCTTAAGCCCCTCTTATGCATGCACCCTGCTTGTGCTCTAATATATTTTAACATTATACTGTTGGGAAATCTGAAGTTCACACCCCGCCAATCTTACTGACCAAGCTCCGCCCTTGCCTCCTGAACTGCACCCCACTGAGTTCCCAGCAACCAGTGAAGCGCTCCTTGAAAGTTAGTGAAACAGGCTGACATACTGTGTTCTCTTCAGCAAGAAACAGCTGGCTTGTGGACTCTCAGCAAGTGCTGGCTTTGGTAAGGAGGGAGTCAAGTTAAGCACAGCTGGCAGTGGCCATGACAGAATCTCACAGGTTGTCTTGGAGCAGATCGGTGCCTGGAGTTCGGGGGTCATCTACTCCCTGTCTCACTGCCTGTTCTGCCCTTGAGAACATGC
This sequence comes from Calotriton arnoldi, assembly GCA_963921515.1. Taxonomy (NCBI): domain Eukaryota; kingdom Metazoa; phylum Chordata; class Amphibia; order Caudata; family Salamandridae; genus Calotriton; species Calotriton arnoldi. The sequence continues at coordinate 495,445 of CAWUFW010004769.1, forward strand.
AGAGACTGGGTGCACTTACAGACCGCCCTTATCTAAATGATCTAAGAGTGCCACTGATGCCAGCTAAGACGCCTGACAATCAATAAATACCTCCACGCACTTTCCTTGAAAACATTTCTGAAAACCACCCTAAAAAGTATTGCTTCAATGACTGCATGCATTATTGCGAGGACCCCTACATTTAAATGTCTTTCTTCTTTCTCCTCCTTTCTTTTGGTTTTTCTCTTTTTTCTCTCTATTTTATTTCCTTTTATCTTCCCTTTTTCTCTGTCTGTGTCTTTCTTGCTGTATTTTTTTTATTTCTCTCCTCTCCACTTCGTTCTCTGCTTTTTTCTCTCATTCTCAGTCCCCTCTTTCTGACTATATTTTTGTACACTTGCTGATATGCTAAATCTGTATTGGACTTTTTATATATGTACTGTATCTAACGCAAAAGTGTCCTATATAAATTTATATCCCGTAGCTACCTCAAATATGGTCATACACACCATTATTATGTATTTCTTTTTTTACTCCACATAGAACACGTTGCACTTGATGACTTGCCAACTCAGTAAAGCGCCATATACACTTATACCATATATTTCTCAAAACTGTATCACCTGTAAAGCCTGATGTCTATTGTATATTTCGTTTTTCATACTGTCACTATGTATCTATACTTGCAAATGTAACTCATGCAGTTGGGGATGTGCAAATGCTGTGAAGCGCTCTGATACCTTCGAGTCAAGTTTGCGCTATACAAAACTTGATAAATTCTATGTCCCCTTGCTTCTTTCATTCCATTTTTCCATTCTTTCAGTCCACCGTTTCTTTCCTTCTTTTCTTCCTAACTTTCTTTCCCTCCTACCTTCCTTTCCTTCTGTTCTTCCCTCCTCTCCTTTGTCGTTGAATGCACAGCAAATGTGACAAGATAAGGACAATATTTACAGGCGTTATTACTGAACGGAGCACTCGCGGAAGAATACAAGAGGAGTTGGTGTGAAAAGGCTTTGATCCTTGGGAGGGACGGACTCACCCTGGACAGCCTAAATCAAATAAAGCCAGTAAATACAACGCCAGAAAATGTGTATTACAAACCACAAAGCCACGGGCGGAATGCATTCCCAGGCAGTACTTAATTTGTAAAAAATTAAGTGCCAGGGCCCTCTTCAGGAGGCCACTGCAGCCTACATCACCCATTTCCCCTGCCAACGCTGCCAATGACAGTACCAAACCAGCTACTATCCATCACACTCTTACAAGTGTGACAATTCAGACTATTCCAGGCCCCCAAAGCTATAAGTTAGCATAGGCAGCAGGTCATAGTCATTTTTAACGTATATTGAATTAGTAAACAACTGTTGTTGTACTCACTCTAAATCAGAGAAACAGCCCACCATGTGGAAGACTGTCAGAAGACCCGGTGCTGCCAATTAAGTGCCGGTGCCGAGCACCGGGAACCACCGGCTCAAATTAAGCACTGTTCCCAGTGAAGCTTTCCGAATGTCCGAAACTTTTCTTAGTAAACCAGACAGCTCCGCTGGGTGGTAGGCTTCGATGTAAAAACCATGCTGCACCTCAAGTTCTCTCCTACAACTAGACATATAGTTTAAACGGCAAGAGTGGCAGCCAGAACTTTGGCAAATGTTACATTTTATTGAGATGTGGTTACATCTGGCAGTTGATGAATTGTTGGAAACATTTCCTGAAGTACGTCAGGGCCTTGTTGGTACCCCAATAGTATTTGCTTTTACACCTATAGATGTTGAAACTATTTCTTTAGTAAAGTTAGTCTAGATGCAAAACGTCCTCTTGTTTTAAAAGATTTATTGGGGGAGAATCCCTCCAATCGCTGCCCCTTTGGAAGATTTGGGTTTGCTCGCTTGTTACCGGCAAACCGTGACTAATGTTACGCCCTACCCCTTTAAAATCTCACCAGCCGCCTCTGTTTGAATTCTATAAATTATGAAGCAGAAACTGGATTATGTGGCAAAGTTGATAAATACACACTTACACAGAAAATGGCACAGCTGCAAAATTGTATAATTCTATTGGGTCTGATTATATTGATATATCTCAAAATATGGTTAACTACCCTAGTTCATGCACCACAGAGCTACATGCCCTTATGAAGTCACTCGGACCGTAGCATCGTGCATATACAATCACAGGACCCCTTTAGTGACGTACATTGTCCTGATTTCTTACAGCTGGAAGAACCTGGTCAAGTGCATTATAAAACCCCTTGTGGTAATCTTCACTGAAGGAGCTTGGCCTGGCTCTGCAACTATCTCCGTGCGTTTCTCTTTTTCTCTTCAACAAGCTGTCCCCTCGGCTGCACTGAAGGATAAAAGCAATGAAAGGCCGTCTGAAGTCACTAATGGAATTCCCAACATATGTCGCATGTTTGTCACTTTGATGTTTTAAAAATGTTTTCATTTTCAACTCTAGGATTATCCCATCTGACATTTGAAGGTGTTTTTCACCCCATTTTTTTTCACATATTCCTCTCCCCAGGGAGTGAAAAATTACCGTTGAAACCAACAACAGACTTCTACCCGGCAACACGCTTTAAAGCATAATGATTTCTTTTGATGTTTGTCTTCTAGGCCTGTTATCGGGGAAAAACGCGAAAGTGGCAATTTGGTTTTGAGAGCTGCTGTACTTTACGAGCATACAAGACTCCTTGGGAGTAAGGTTTGATGGCAGAATTTTTTGTATACTGACGGCCGTGCTGTGTTGTCCGCTTTCCATACTGATTAAGAAAACGCTCAACTGCACAGGCCCAACGTAATTGAATTTATCGAAATTGGATAAACTCTTCGAACGGTAGGGTGTACCATTCCAACATGGCGGTCCAAGAGGAGAATATCAGATGGGTGTTGGTTGCAGCCTTGTTATTGTTCCACAACATATTTCTTTGTGGCAGCCAAATAAAGGTCTGCATTATGTACTGTAGTCATTGTATTTTGAATTTTATAAGCGCTGAATCATGTCTGGTACTCCCTTACAGCGAGGTAAGTCATCAGCTTTATGGCACAAAAAACCCAAAAAGTTATGGACCTGGCAAATGCTCCAGCTGGCTAAATTGTATTTTTTCTGGAGCACTAATAGGCAACTCATTCTTGAACAAAGCACGAAGAACTGAATCCTAGACGATTCTGTGAAATTTAGGGAGTGGATGAAGCTGATCAGTGGATGACATGGAGCCATCTCAAATTGAATGTTTCCAAAATGGAAATACTCACATGCGGCATTTGGAAAAATGACCCACCAGCCGCCTGGCCTGACAATCTGGGAACACTGGTTAAAGTATCTAAAGAAGTAAGAAACCTTGATGAATGCCCAAGTGGACAAACTAATAAGATCAAGCTTCATTTCTATAAAACCTCTGTGACTATCTCTCTTGTACTGTCTAAACTTGATTACTCCAATAGCCTCTACCACGGATCATCTTTAACAACTATGAAACAAGCATTGGCATAGCCAATAGGTCTCGCCTTTGGGACCTTATAAGTATTTAGTTATGCAGCACAATATCCTTACTGCAACAGCATTAACTGTTGCATGGCTAAACACTTATAAGGTCCCAAAGGCGAGACCTATTGGCTATGCCAATGCTTGTTTTTGTTATGCTCTTTAGTAACATGCTTGTGCAGCATATCCAGGAGAGGGCGTTTGTGACTTTGTTGCTACGTATTTATATTGTAATTGTCACATTCGGCGAAAGGAGACAGGCTGTCCGCATTCAAGCTGTTTGGTGAGCGCTGGCCCCTTATTTTCTTGCCAGTGAAAAGGGTGCGAAAAGGAGGGAATGGAAACCGAGGAGAGATGAACAGGCTCTGGTTGAGAACTGAAAGCAGGCGCATAGTTTGAAGATTGCTATCGCTCTTCTACACAACGTATGGGCCTTGTTTGGCAATGTAAATATTTACTGAAGTGGCCGTAAGAACAGGATAGGAAGCTTCCCACCATGATACAACTCTGGATGAAATAAAACAAGCGATACGCACATAAAGTTAATGTTTATGGGGCATGTGAAAGGCAGCGTGTCTTTTCGTTGTTATCTACATTTGTAATTTGCATGCGTAACTTAGGTAAACTAGCACATTGTTTAAACAGTATACCTTCATACACAATGTTTTCAATTTCAAAGCATCAATTGAAATGAAAATACACGCTACCTTTTAGATGCCCATAACCCACATTACCAACCAAAAAATAAAAAACAAGCCGTAACTAATCCTGTGAGGTAGGCATGGTTTCAAATAAAATGTATATGCCTTCAGTGTGCGCATTTAGTTTTGGTGCACCAATTTAGCAACTAAGTATTAATAAAGAAAAACTAAAATCTCAAACGAAAACATTCCATAAAGCGCCTAGCGTCGGTTTTCCCCGTGCCTACCAAATTAAGGGGGCTGCACGCACCAAAGGAAAACAGAAACAGAAAATGAAGTACAACAAGCAAATGGTGCGTGCGAAAGTGATCGCGAGCAAAGCGGCCAGGAGGAAAGACAGATGGCGGCTGCGCGCGTGCACGCAAGCTTTAGGCCACCAAAAAGCCTGTGGTAGCACTGTGAAAACCCGCTTACAAAATGTCTCCGAGCAGCGCATGCGCTGGCTCAGGTGAGACCTAACAAGTTTCTGGACCACTGGCTCGAGCGCCTCTGCTCTCTTAGGCCAGAAACAAAGCACATCCTGGGCTGAAGTGTCACACCTCCTCCCCCAAGATGAGCACAGTGCTTGAGAGGGAAGTTTCAAAGGCCTTGCCGTCTTTGTAATGAGACCCCAGCCTCTGCTGCTAGCAGCAGATGGCAGCCCCCGGTTCAAACCCCCACTTTTGGCGGGAGAACCGGTGGGAAAACTTAGAAAGGCTAGGAGGTGTGCCACCATCGCCAAATCCAACCCTCAGGTGCAGGAGGCGAAGTGAAGCACTTTTTTTAGTGCCCATCATCTTGAAGATGGTGGGACTTTTCCAATTAGGGCTAGGGCTATGCCCCCTCCCACAGGAGGGAGGCATAATAGTGGGTGTAGACATCCCAGGTGAGAGACCCAGTGGTCCCTACCGGTCACTCCCCTGTAACGCCCCTAAATCTAGTATTTAGGTGGTATCCAAGACCCTGAAATCAGATATCTCCAGGACAATAGCTCCTGCTTGATTGACTAGTGCAGTGAGGCACACTTTTGAGATTTCATTTTTCTGAGCTCGTACGAACGTCTAACGTTATGGCACTGCTTCATGAACATTTACAAAAAAACAAGTGTGCAAGAAGTGAAATAGCACAGAAAAACATCAGTTTCTGCACTCTGGAGGTCTCACTGCTCTGCTCTGGCACTCCGTCTTGTCTCTGCAGCCACGGAAGAGACAGCAGAGGGGTTTTAGGAATGCAAATCAAGCTGCAACAGAAAAGCAACTAACAGTGAACTCTGCTAGACATCTGCCCCGGACCTCTCTCCACCCCCATTTTAAAGTCCAGGCTGTTCCAGATTTGAATGGAAACAGCTTCAAGCCAAATAAGTAAATGCAATCTTTGGGAGGGAATAGGCTGAGAAGAAGTTACTTACTTTCGGTAAAGAGGTTTCTGGGGATACTCTAGCAACCTACAAACTGCTCACCTCTCATCCAGGTGCCAAATTGGATCTGGAAAACTCGAAACAGCGCTCCAGTGCTGGCAGGTGTTGGCACAATGTCAACACGGCTCCGGTACCTTCTGGATTGTGACGGAACAACTACATATGGCATCATCTTTGCACTCGGATATCAGTTCCCTTCGAGGCAAAGACGAGACTGATAAAGGGCACAACAGAAAAGCAGTGCAAAAAAGAACTTGAACCTAATTAAGTAAAAAATAACACTCCTCAGAACAAGAGTCAAGGAATCTGAAAAAAGAATATTCACCAAAAACATTGTAACCGAAGGCAACATCTTTTTTTCTGATGGATACTACTACCTGAAGATTTTTACATCTTGACTAGGCCTGGGCGGTAAATTCCGTTCCGCTCGCGGAATTTGCGGAATTTGCGGAATTTGGGTAATTTCGCGTTCCGCGGAGAACGCGGAATTGCCAAAAATTCCGCAGCTTCACAGAGTTTTTTGCTTGTTCGCGCCTTCAAAATGCGTGTTCGCGAGATATTTCTCCCCGAGCACGCACACAGCGTTCGCGAACAGGAAAAAAGCATCGCGAACGGGCGGAACAAGCAATTCCGCGTGTTCGCAGAACTTTTGCGTGCTTGCGGAGATTTTTTACCGATTCGCGGAGCTTTGCGTAGCGCGACTACGCAAATTCCGCCCACCCCTAATCTTGACTACATACCAAAGTAATGACAAAAAGCCAATCCATGAATGGAGTCATCCACATGAGACCAAGCTGGGATTAAAACTCAGTGACAAGAAATAGAATAATCCCCACTCTGCCAGGCAGTGCAAGCTGGTGCTGACAACACAGAACAGCAGGAAAAATTGGTCTTGTCTGCAGGAGACTAAGTGACAAGATGTTCTATTAACAACCCAAGAAAAGACCCAGACTTGTAACACCAGACCCATAATTTCAGCTGGAAGTTGCAATAAATATCTATCTTTTTTCTTTATGAAAACACAGCGGTCCGGGCAGGGCCATCAGACCATAAAAACTTAATGTGCCATGATGATGGAAATGCCACAATTCAAGCTATGGCTTGGTTAGCACCAGGGGATGAGTAGCCAACCTGCACCTTCCCTGTACACTCCCTCCCTGCAGTGGAGAAAGGCGAATGCGCATCATCATAGCCCTGTCAACGATATGGTAAAAATAGGTGGGACACCAACCAATAACAGCCAGGAAACACAATGCTACACAGAAGGGTCCAACTTCAAACGACTCTACTCTCCCCCCGGCAGGGTATTACAGGCTCTATCATGGACTAAGAGGGGATGATAGAACAGAAGGGCATAGGAGCCCCGACCAGAATCAATCAGATGCTAGCCCGAACAAGCATTGGCATAGCCAATAGGTCTCGCCTTTGGGACCTTATAAGTATTTAGTTATGCAGCACAATATCCTTACTGCAACAACATTAACTGTTGCATGGCTAAAAACTTATAAGGTCCCAAAAACGAGACCTATTGGCTATGCCAATGCTTGTGTATGATGTAAGTCCATATGGAACCACTGCTTTTCTTTTCTTTCAGGATGGCATCTGCACCATCACTTTCGTAAGCCCCTCCCAACACTTTAATAATTGTGCCCTGCTCTGAAGTCAGTGTTGACCAGTTTCTTCAAAACATCAATATTCAGGCTATTTCAGTAACTGAGTGGCACAGCACGAATAACTGGGGGTACTTTGGATAGCCAAATACAGTGAAGGTGGATTTATGTGCACTCACCTTGAGGGTAATATCAGATGAAAGGGGCACAAAAACCGTAGGCACCGTTTTAAGGACACTGCCCAGGTATAAATGATATCATTCATAATACCAGAAATGCTCCATCATGTACAGCCTCTGTGAAACAGCTGAAGTGGGTAGCTGGGCATCCTGTATAAGAAAACTGAAAAGAAACATTTCCAGATGCCCCAAGCCAAACACAACACGCATTAGCAAAGCCACAGAAAAACACAGCCTGGGATAAAAGGCAAGTAGAAATTCTGAATTAAGAAAATCAATAACAAACAAATGGACATGTTTCAGCTAGTTTGGAGAAGCAACTAATCAGGAAATTAATATGAATGAGAGGGAAAAAAAATAAACACCTGTGCCAATTCTGATCCTGCTCACAGATACTGTTTTGCAATTTGGGTGTCTACCTTTATAGATACAAGGACACTGCCTTCCTGTGCACTTGTAAAATATATAGAAACATGATCCCCGATGGGGAACCACAGCGTTTAACAACATTTGAAAAACATTCCAAAGTAATACATTTTTAAAAAACTCAACTTTCACTGTTCAGCACAGAATAACTTAAAATGTGATGACCTGGCAATGGCATTCAGCCAAGGACACTCGCTGTACTCTCCCAATATTAACTCTGCAACAAATTGTACATGGCCACCCGCCATATTGCTACTCTCTATGCTGCTTCCTGCTCACGGTGTCGTGAGTTTTGTTTGCTGTTGTATCTCCTTCTCATCCTTTTGCTGCAGAGATTATGTTTTCATTCACTCCCTTTGTGAAAAAGCAATGCACACATTTGGAGAGTTCGTCAGATAAGAAAAGTTGGAACGTTTTTAAAAACTAGATAACATAAAGTCAAAAACATGTGCCAGGATCTCATAGATTAGCATAATTTCCATTTTGTTTAAATTAGAGTTCCATATGTGGCCTATATGTTCTAAAGTGGCAGAGGACCAGAAGCTTCTCTTTCAGAGTATATTCAAATTAAAACTAGGACTTCCCGAAAACCCATTGGCTTCTTTACAGTGAAGGAGCATGGCCCCACACTTAAGTGTCAAGTGTTTTTTCTCCACTACAAAAGTCTGTAACTCCATATGGTTTGGAAGTCTCCCTGCTTTAATACCTAAAATAAATTAAAAAAACGGAATAGCTGCCGAAATATTAAGACATTGGATTTCATGACGCCCCCTCCGTAAAAAGAGATGCTGGAGTTCCCACTGGGCCGTTTGGGGCTCAAACTATTCAAGCCAAATATTTTAATTTATCATTCTGATATTTTATGTAATCTTTCTTCTTTGGTGGTGTTTTGTGTAAATGCAGCTTTGAATGACGAAAGATATTAAATAAATTATCAATGCTACCCAGAAAACAAAGCAAAAAGTGGATGCGTGCTCTTTAAAATAACATCTGTAGAAGACCTCTATTACAAAAGTAATAGCATCATATTTACTATGCTTCTTGCGTGTGTGTACTAGAAACTGAAGGCACCACCGAATAAGGCCTTCATATCAGATATGGCCAAGAGTTAATCAGAGAATCACAGCACCACTCTGTCAAATTGTAGGAATTTAATAATTAAAAAAAAAAAAAAAAAGAAACACAAGGCCCAGCTTTACAGCATGTTCTGAATGATGACAAAGCAGACTGCAGAAGATAAAATCAAGGAAAAAAAGTTGGGGGGAGGGGCGTTCTGAGTACACGATGTAAGCCCATCAGCTATAACAATGCAGTGTCACACCACACTCAAATGACAGCCCCAACCTCTTCCTCCAACAAGCATTTGCAATGCAATAGGTCTCGCATTTACGCAAGTTTGAGCTATTGACATTGCAAATAACAATGCCTTTTATTTTTGTTTTTGCTTTTAAAACATAAATAAAAGGCAATGTCATTTACAATGGCAATAGCTTAAACTTGCGTAAATGCGAGACCTATTGCATTGCAAATGCTTGTTTTCCGGACTGCGAGGACAGCAGGCACATCGAGGTGCCCGTGCACACACTGCTCACTTCTCACTAGTGGAGACGTTACGGCATGACGTCATGCCAGGTGAGTTGTAGGGGAAGGGAAATCCTTTAAAGAGAGTCATTTTCTCTCTGGATTTCCCATCTCTTTTTGAAACTCAGGAGCAGCAACATTCTCGTGGTGTCACCAGGGCTTTAAGTGGAGGCTTTTTCAATATTATATACAAGCCAAAGTTGCTGCTTATTTATCTTATGCTACTAACAACTATTGACAAAGCCAATAGTCCTGACTTGTTGTAGGTATGATGTTACTTGCTGTATCATATATCTGGATGCAGTGTGAGAAACAGCAAAATACAAGTCGGGCAGCACACTATGCTAAGCACAGATTTTTAGCTTACGTCTTTTTAAGCCACGACCTTAATTACATTGGCCACGCCCCTTTGAGAGACCCCCAGTTTTTTCATCCCACTTAAAGCCCTGCTCGTGCCCTTTCTTAGTGAACCATTTGGCTCAGTCGAACAGATTAAAAACAGATTAAAAAAAGAGTAAGTAATACTGTGCAATTGGGAGGGATCTTTGGAGGTCATTGTTTCGCTGGAAGCTAAGATATCAAATGTGACAAAAAGGGTGTGCCGACGTTAATGCTTAAATATGTCAACTGCTGCGGCCATTTCACAGGCCACATGGAAGTTTCTGGAACATATTTTTAAGTGTAGTGTTGCTCTTTTCCATCGGTTATTTAACCCTAGGCCCTAAATAAAAGGATCATTATTTTGCCACGTCTTTTTCCTGGCTGGACACACAATACATCTCGTCACAGACAGCTCTTCGGAACCGATATGTAAGTAGCTCCTGTTAAGCAGATATTGTCTCTGTGCGCAGTTACTCATTCTGACCACAGCGACAGCGCCTCATTGATGAGACGACGTCGTGACTACCTCCAGGGTCGAAACTATCAATAGTGGTGCAGTGGCACTGAGGCAAGGCGCGAGGAACCCACTGCACCCCAATTGTGGGGGCAGGAGCCGTATTTCCCCAGACTGCATTAGGGCAAATGGAGTTAGTTACCTCGCAGGGCTGCATCTGCAAATCATATACAGTTCTACACAGGGTGCATAATTTGGGTCTTACGATAAAGCACGCATGGACTCGGTTTAGTTTTGCCCTGGAAGAGTGTATGCCTCGCGCACACCCGACAAGTGTGTCCTTCCTACATTCCATGAATTTGTTCTAGAAGTGTATGGCGCATTTTTTAACGCTTCGTTGTTGAACCGGATTTTCACGCGGCAATGTTCGTGAGCCAGCGGGATTTAATGTGTACAATATATGAATACAGATAATGTTAAATAAGAGGCCTTCTGGTGTAAAGAGCGATGTGCTGTTCAGATCTCAACTCCCATGGCGAATAGTACAAGCAAGACGTGCGGCCGGGACCAGGAGTTGTGCGCGCGCGTGAAAGTGAAAGTGATCCGCAGCAGAAGTTAAAGTGATCGCGCTCCAGATGGCGCCTCGGGCGATGAAAGCTGGCGGCTGCGCCCGTGCACGCGTGTGTAACCGCGAGCGCTAGGCCAGCAAAAGCTGTGGTAGCACTTTGAAAACCCCACTATTAAATGTCTCGCAGAGCAGCGCATGCGCTGGCTCAGGCGAGACCTAAAAACTACAATGGGTTCAGAACTCTGCTGCCAGATTACTCCTGCATGTAAAGCCACAAGCCCACATCTCCCCCGCCTTGAAGGCCCTTCATTGGTTACCGGTTTCCAAAAGAGCCACAAAACGATACATGGAACAGGGCCGCTCTTCATCAGTGTTAGAAATGGGGTCACTAGTTGGTAGGGGTTTGCACCCTGTCCAAGTAGGGACCCTCACTCTAGTTAGGGTAAGGGAGTCAAACAGATAAGATAACCCATGCTCATCCCGTTGGTAGCTTGGCACGAGCAGTTAGTCATATCTCAAAGGCAATGTGTAAAGCAGTTGTACAAACCCACACAGTAACACAATGAAAACACTACACAAGGACACCACACCAGTTTAGAAAAATAACCAGTATTTATCTGAATGAAACAAGACCGATACAACAAAAATCCAACATACAGAAGCAAAAATATCACTTTTTTCAAGCAGTAATGCCCTCGTTGTACTTTAGAATACTTCAACACTCAGGACGGCATGGATAACAATGACTCTTGAAGCTAGTGCGCTTCTTGTGAAGTAATTATGGTATTTGTGAAATCAATGCGAGGAGCGCAAAGAAGCACGTTGGAGCCACTCGGGTTCAAAGTAAAGACAAGCAGTTTGTCCTCATGTATTGCAACAATCTCAGCTAGCAGCACTAGTGTGTTTCAACAGCAGGCAATGTGTCCCACAGATTTGTAGTTCCAAACCCAAACTGCAGGCATTCCTTTTAAGGGAGTTAATGGTACCTCTCCAGCCTCCTCCCCCCCCCCCACGATACGGCTGTCTCTGCTTCTGAGGATGGGGAGATTCGGAGCGGCTCCACCCATGAATCCAAAACACAAGTTAGTCTTCCCCCGACATAGATCACAGTTTAGATACTCTCCCGTACGGAGCTCAGGGCCCCACGAGGAGATAGGCAACTATGCAGTCACTACGGGAAGTGCTGTATGGCAGGGTATACGTTGTCGGAAGCAAAGTGCCCTCGAGTGTCTGGGACCACGCGTGTCCTTTTGTCACCTTACAGTTGGAGATAGCAGCACGTGCGGCCGCTGGCGAGAGTCTCTGTTAGGTCAATGGAATGCACTTCAGTTGACCTTAGTACATATATATATGCCATATCTCATAATTGCTACGAACTGTAGTTAGTAACATAAATTTAACTGCATTGTTGGTATTTCTATACCTGGATACATAAACACTACAGATTTGCCCTTGATAGCAGTGTATTAAATCTTGTGTAGACTGAATATCCTGATGCAACGACTGTGAGGAATACCTCCAAATTTAAATCTTATCCATAACTTCTTTCTCATAACCATACTGACACCAGCTGCAAAGAGAATTCCACATGTACGTAGCTATAAAAGGAGAGTGGCGCAGTAAAGGATGAATGAATATAAGATTTGATAATCACATACATGGAGCATGTGGGCTATTCCAGCACTAAGGAAAGAATGCGGTACAGCAGATCAAATACTCAAACACACTCAAGGGAGAGTGAGAGGTAATAATGCCTTTGCATGTCCTCCCAATACAAAAACACACACAAAAAGTGCAAAGGCCTGTGCATTTTTATGCCTATATGTATTTTAATGCGGTATCCTACAGGACTATTCAAATATTAAGAAAAAACATCTCACCTACCAAATGGTGGCATGCCACATCTTTGGCATTTTTTTCTCACCCTTGTAGGACTATACCGCTAGGGTGGGTTCAACCACTTCTGGGAGCTCTTATATATTCAGAATTTCTGGACACTTCCCGGATGTCCAGTTACAGATTAAAAGGGTTGTTTGTAACTAATAAACCACGCATATTCTTGGAGGATGCTGATTTCCAAAAAGATCGGTCCATGTTTGCACTTAAATGCGCCCGAGATTGGTTGGTGTTACTTATAAGAACTGCCAAGCGATGTTCGGACACCATCCTTGTTAAAATTAAAGCTAGTGAAACGTCATTGAAGACCCAGGTATTCATCACAGTTTTTAAGAAGAAACTAGATGAAACGAATAAAACAATGAACAAATATAAGGAATTCTTGATGCAGACAAAAATAACCCGATTCCAGAAAGACCTGAAGACGTTTTCAATGGAAGCTCACTCAAAAAACAGTTACCAGCCATTAACCAATCGCAAGTTCGATGACTCTTCGGGAGATAGATCATCAAGGGTAATACAACAATAGATTCAGATTGGAGTGAGGGTGAAGAGAATAAACCAAGACATAGACCCTGCATTAGAAGTTGCGAGAGGGGGGCAGCACCACACCATTATGGACAAATGTATCATCCCCTCAGTTCTTTGGATGGCACCCCTTTCCCAATCTTTATGATCTGGAGAGGCGATTAACAAACTCTACAGTTATTTCAACAACGGATAAACAATCTCAATGAATTTTTCAAATTTTCTGTATCTTGCAGTGATGAGGAACAATCTTTTCTTGACTTAAGAATAAAAGCTCAGAAGGACACACTAGTATGTGAGGTCTTTTATAAACAGATGACACAGAATAATTTATTAAGGTTCGATCGTTTCCATTCCCGAGACTTGAGGGAAAATCTCGCTTTTGGTCACTTTTTACGCTTCAAAAGGAATTGCACTAGGGATATAGACTTTCAGAAACATGCAGATAAACTATCCACAAAATTGGGACAGAGGAAAGATCTGAAGAAATACATCAAATCAAACAAGCTAAGAAAAGGGCGAAGAACATTCTACGAGATGTGTTACTAGGGACGAATACTAAACAGGAACTAGACAATCTCATCTGTGTGACCACTTATGATCCCTAGTCGAATACAGAGAAAAAGTTGTGAATAGAAATTGGAAGATACTAACATCGGTATCATTGAATTTAGCACAACCAGTGTTTGCATTCAGAAGGAACAGGTTTATTAGAGATATGGTTGTCTGTACAAGGCCTAGGCAACAAGAAAAAAAGAAAGACACTACTATTCATGGACTATGGAATATCCCCACGGTTAAAGGCCATTTCCAGTGCAGAGGTTGTAACGTATCTGCTCTATCAGTAAAAAGAAAGACTGTGGACTAGGGTCTAACCCCATGGATACTTAATACCCATACAAATTGCAACACAACTAATATGGTCCAGAGTTTCACTTGCCCATGTAACCTGAGATATGTAGGAATGACCACCAGAAAATCCAAAGTGATAATTATTGAATATCAGAGCACCATAAGATTTGGGAAGGATAACACCAAGCTTACGAGGCATTTTTTAGAAACGGGCCATATCGATTATGATTTACGATGGGTGATCTAGCAAAAGGTCTCTGGTAGTAACACCCAACTACCAAATAAACTGCTCTGTTATGAACAGCGCTGGATTTACAGATTGAAGACGGATACTCAAGGCCTCAATGATATTGTTTGGAGTAAGCTGCAAACAAGTTAACGCATTATCACAGTTTGCACAATATCTTTCACCCTTAATTAATCATACTCAATGAATATCTTAATTAGAACTGATCAGATGTAAGAAATAGAAGTAATGCAGTCTATGTTTTGCTAATGGACATCGAGCCGTTTAATAATCAGTTATATGTTTTAGTACTAACATCAACAATGCAAACATAGTACAAATAAATATAGAAATTTCTGCCCTTGAGTCATCATATACATTGTAAAAATGCCGCCAAAACTGATTATATGAAATTAGTGTTTCCCATAGTTTGACACCGTACATGCAGAATAGATTGGATCCATCGGATACTCAGTCTTACAAATAATATGACGTGAATAATGAATGATTGACTATAGGAGAGACTCCATTCCAATTGGAATGCATTCCAATGGATAATACACTCTGCTCACATAAGTGACTTCTTTATCAGTCTAATGTTTTTTAAATATCTCTATTTGAAATTCAAGGATAGGATTAAAACTTCTAATAAAGAAAATGTGCTTGTGCAGATCTGCAATTAAACCACTGCTGTAAAATATAAAGGAGACTACGTTTCCCTGGTGACACGCGGTACGCTGGTAGAGCGTGACCTACATGGTAGCGAGTCACATGATGACATACCGGTTTGTCAAAATGGCCACCGGAACTTCCGTGCTTGTCGGACGCAGCCGAGGCGGGGAACACCGGTTGAACAGAGACACTGTCCCCTTGGAGTAGTGAATAATTGGGGAATGGGCTCTGCCATTATAGTTTCACTGTGGGCTCAGAACCCACGGCAATTCACTGAATTTGAAGTGGGATACGGGGGTAGCTGCCGGCACCAATTAGCAATTAAGATTGCTGAAACGGATATTGATATTGAAAGAGTAGATGCCACTCATGTGTCATATGTCACAATTCCCGTTACTTAGAAGCACTTTTTACTTGACATAGAAATACCAATGACATATTTGTTTGTCTGTCGATGTGTGTATCATTGTTATACCACCATCAACAGATATTACAGGGAGTCTGTTTTACTGCGAGGGATGATACTATGTATTTGTACGGTGTTTTTTGTCCTGTGATACAAGGGTGTTTCATACAACAATTAGAAGTACTTATAGTATGATTAGAATCCAGTATGGCACAATGGGCTTCCTGCTTCTACGTGTTGTCACTTATTTACAAGAGAGCGACTTTCGAAATACCTATGATGTGATTACTTGCTGGAAAACTAATACGACACGAGCCCCATGGGTGTGAAAGCTTGTCTGTTTACATGTAGAACATGCTAATACACATGGATTTGAACTTCTCCAACAGGACATAGCCTCTCTTTTTATGGGGAAATTCGAATTAACCAACAGCATTATGTAATAAGGTTACATCAGTGTTTATATGTATGTACTAGATACAACTTACTAACGCATTTGGTAGAGACTACTTAACTTTTAATTACATATATCATTCCCAATAGTGTGACTACAGGGAAGGGTCTACCCCCTCAGAGCTGATGGGACATGTAGATACATAAATTAGGTAAGAATAAGAACCCATGCATTGTAGCAACCATATATCCTTCTCCCATAGGTACTCCCTATGGGTTTGTGTGAATATATGCAATACAAGTGACTTTCTTAGCATGCTGTGTGCTGTGTGAAGTGGAGTTTTGTCTCACTTTATTGTGCACCAGTTTGTCCAAGCTTTGATATAAACATGAGTGAGGTGTAGTGCCCAGAAATGCTGACAGTTTTTAATTACTTATGTCTAACAATGATTTTCTATTTATGAATGCCATGCAGGTTCACGAAAAATACAGGTAGGAGAGCCTTATGCCTCCCTATATTCACAATGTCCTTACATATAGTTGAGGGTAGGCAAGGAGGTCTAGGTGCCCTGAAGAAGGCAGAGTGACCCATATGGGCATATGAGAATCTGCCTAAACATGTTGGCAGGCTAGAGATGCCGGAACCATTGGATTCTAGCAGGCATCTAAATTTTAAGTTTTAACGGTTGTATGACGTTACAAAGCATGCTTTTACCCCGCATGCCGTTGCAACGCAATTTTTTACCCCGACTTGCTGTTGGGGGTGCGCTGGAGTTTGAATAGTATAATTTACTATTTCAACTCTAGTCTGTGCAACAGTAGGGAAGGTGTTGGAGTTAAATCCCACACGTATACCCCCTACAGCAAGCCATTTTGGTTGTAATGGTATGCGTTGTAATGCATGCCTTGTAACGGTTGTTTAACGTTTTAACTGTGGTATGGGTTCCCACTAAGAAAAATATTTGGGTACATTTATAACCATTTTTTAATTTGTAACTGGACCTCAGGGAAATGTCCAGAAGTTATGAATATATAAGAGCTCCCGGCAATGGTTATTGTAAAACAATACGTCCTGAGGTTCTCATTGGGAGGCAGCTTGCACCAGCCCATTTCTCCTATTAGCACTGCCTAAAACAGAACCAACTACTAACCATGAAAGTGGGGAGTGGATGTGGCGTAATGGCCAGAGTTGTCGACTTCAGAGCTGGGGAACTAGGTTCAAGTCTCAGCATCAGCTCAACATCCTGTGATTCTAGGTAAATCACTTGATCTCCCCATGCCTACCATAAATGAACGTGTCCTTAACTGGTGCTCAAGAAAAGCGCCGGTGTGGATGATTAAGTACCGGTTCTGAGCACCGGAAATCACTGGCTCAAATTGAACACTGGCTTCCAGAAGCGGTTGAACCCACCCTAGTTTTATTGTCCTATTAGGGGGAGAAAATACGCCAATGATGAAGCATACCACCATTTTGTGGGTGAGATATTTTTTCTTAATATTTTAATATTCCTGTAGGATACGGCATTAAAATACGGGAAACAACCTTTACTACGCATGCATTACATCGCATGCCATTAGATCGCGGTCTTTACAACGCAAGTCGTTACAACGACTTGCGCTGGAGGGCGATATAGGACAAGGAATAGTTTAATTTACTATCCAACACCTTCCCTACTGTACGTAGGCTGGAGTAGGAATAGTAAATTTAACTACTCCTAAGTCCAGCACCCTCCAACGAAAGTCGTTGTAACGACTTGCGTGGTAAAAACCGCGATCTAATAGCATGCGATGTGAATGCATGCGTTGTATAATCATACATTCTTAAAATACATATAGGCTTTTTAATCCATACACTGATGCACTTTTCGTGTGGGTTTGTACACCCGATTAAGCCTGTATAGGTAAATAGAGGCACATGCCTGATGAACAGAAGGCAACTTGAGAAAGGTGGCTGATGCGGTGATGAGATAGGCAAAAGGTGCATGCCCCTCAGAAATGTGGTAAAACCCAGGGTCCAATTTCTGGATGGCTCAGAGAAAAATGCATAAAAATAATTGTTTTAACTACTAGAAGAAATCGAAGTACAAGCAGATGGTGTGATACATGGAGTTTCTACAAACAAGTCCCAAAATGAGCTTTGCTGCAGCACTGTGAAGCATCTGAAGTGCAAGTGTCAAATATTTGGAAAGGCTCAAATATAAGCAAGTGCTGTAGTCAAGATCATGGCTATTAGTGCCTGCTTTACAGTCTCGCTTTACCTAATCAGGAGAAAGACACTATTATATGTATTGTTTTCAGGTAGAATGAAGACGTAGGGCAGAATTTGTTGACCTATGGCTTAAACAAGTGTGCAGTCAAGTATGAAGCGAAGATACCCTTTGGGGGTGGTGGTGAGCTTTAAACATCTTCCCTGTTGACCAGGCGTCAGACTCAGTTATGCCTTGTTATTGGTGTTTACTTTGAAGGGTTTTAGACTCATCCCTTTCACTTTTGTTGCTAGGCACTCTTTAAAAGGCACTTCAGTATTAGCCACATCTACGTTTCCAAAATTATGTTGGCAGTAAGGATAATCTGTCCTTACAGCCAACATATAAATCAGTTCCTAAGTGACCAAGAAATGATGGATGAACAATGTGGGGGCACCAACTTGGAGTTGCAGAACAGAACCCAAAGATTTTTGATGAACCATGACTTATCCTTACCTTCCTCTATCTCGATTGGTGTTCCGCAAGGCTTCACTCTCTCCCCTTCACTGCTTAACCTTTATGTCGAACCACTGACTGAAACTCTCCAGCATACTAACACCTCCTACCACATGTATGCGGATGATACCCAGATTTACATGAAGATCTCATCTCTGGAGGAGATCAAGTCAATGGACGATGTCTTAAAGCTGACTTTACATTAGCTAACCTAAAATCATCTTAAACTCAGTTTGCACAAAAACGGAATTCCTTTCGAATCACTGCTCTAAACTGCACTCCCGTCCTGGTTGACTCCTCCAAATCTCTTGGTATTATTCTTGACAAGAACTTAAACATGCAAACTCACATCAACTCGATGGCCAAAAGCACCCGCTTTCATTTGAGCTATCTCAGGAAATTGAAACCATTCATTTCATCTACTGACCTTAAAATGGCAGTACAGTCCTAAGTCATTTCTAGGATCGAGTATGGTTGCACAACACTTTCAGGCTTACCCAAGATCTCCACTGCTCCCCTAAAAACGTCCCTCAACTCTGCAGCAAGACTCTTAACAGGATCATAAAAAATTGACCACATCTCTCCTCATCTGAAGGCTCTGAACTGGCTTCCATTCGAAGCCAGAATTCAACTTAAACTGGCTTGTATTACTCACAAAGCCCTCCAATACAAAACACTTATGTATCCTGCCAAAGAAAATCAAGATTTGGGGGGAGGAAGTCCTTCGCAGAGTGCCAGGGATCTAGTCCTGAAACCACCCTTATTCCAGAAGAAGAAAACCTATGACAGAGCCTTCTCTGGAGCGGCCCCTAGAATCTGGAACTCGATTCCCCCTCACATCAGAAGAATGGGCTCTACTTCTGACTTCAAGAAGGAAGCTAAGATCTTCCTTATGACCAAATTCTTACCATAGCTGACGACTGAACTCAATCCCCTACACCCCATAACCCACGCTGCCACCCAGTCCATTATTGCCATTTTCCATTAGTTATGACTCTGTTCTTTCCATCTAGCTCTATCATAACAACTCTGTTCCTGAATTGTTGCATTACATTAAGTCCTTACTAGCTGAGATTTATCATTTATTGTACATTTGTTTTACTATTTGCCTGTTACGTCCTCAAAGTAACATTGTTTAATCCAAGTACTTTGCATTGACCTTGTTTACTCCTATCTTCACTATGTCCCCATGATTTGTTTGTTGTTTATCGCTTTTTTGTTGTAATTTTGTTTACCACTATGTATTTGTTAAGCGCTCTGATACCCATGGGTCATGTTCGTGCTATATAAAACTTTGAATAAAGTCACAAAAAAAATAAGATCAGAAATGGGTGGGATGACAAATGCTTTCAAGGTTGGAGCCTGCAAAGCCCTTGCACACAGATATTGAACCAAGGTGTCCCCCAAAGGTGATTTGGCCTAGCAGATCATCAGACCTCTGAGGGATGCACAAAGGTGAGGCCTTAACTTGGACTTATATGACACCTTAATTAGTTCATGTCTTTATTGTCCTCAACATGGGAACATTGAGAGAGCCTTTTAGGCCATACAAGAGTAAGTTGAAGCCATCCCACTACAATCCGCTCAGATGGGTGGAAATAAGCGAGAGCAATAAAAACGCTCATCTTACCGGAACTTGGACTTTTTAACTTTTCAAGCATGACATATTATTCAACACTGGTACCCAGGTTGAGGAACCCTGGGTATCTGTGGAGCTAGGGATGTAAGGATCTGAAGAGCTCCAGTATGGCTAAAACCACCATTACTAGGCCTTGCTTACTTTTTCTAGCTCTTTCTGGCCTGTTTAATGTTTAACGATTGAGGGAACTATTTAATTTTTCCAGAAAGATATGATTGTTCTTTTTAATCCAGTCCTCCATGTTTGGCTTAGCATTTTGCTTAGTCCTTTTTGGGCCCAATTTGTTTACATACCAGAAAGCTTACCAGATCTTGGTTGTGGTCAGGTACTTCCAATGAACTGGTGGCAAACAATTTGTGACTCTGAAACAGGACTTATCCAGGTCTGCCAATAAGTTCCTTTTATGGATGAAATAGGTGAGGCTGTTGCCTTCTCACAGGCAAATAGCATTCGACTGTCTGGCCCCGTTTGGGTTCTTAAATGTTGGGTTCTTTCTCAGTGCTATTCTTCCTATGGCAAATTTTAAAGGGTTGAGTGTAGGAAAGCCAAGCCTGGATAGCAAGAAGATGGGGAAGTGTGAGGAAAGCTAATTCGTTGTTTCCTCTCACAATTTATCTAGGTCCTCCCCTTGGGATCATATTAATCATTCTTCTGGTCAGCGTTATTGATGGGGAAACATAAAAGTTTCTCATTTGTGTTTGACACTGTGGCAAGTACGGTCTCTGACTAATCTGCTTGGTTTGCCTGGGACAGTGGTCTTTTCTGCCATGTCTCATTTTTGTGCTCTTTGGTGTTTCACGGACCTACAATGGGGGTTTTGCCAATGCATGATATGGCGCATCAGGTTTGATGAAGGAGCAAGGAGTCACTACCAGCAATTACTGCATTTTGCCAAAACACTATGCCTTTATTTCCTTCACTTTTATCTCCATTTTGTATGATACATTTTTCTAGGCATGGGCAAAGTTCGGGGAGTTCTGCTAAGCAGAACTCCACAAAGTGACCCCAAACAATTGTTGCACTACGCGGAGTTCTGCAAGCTGCGGAGCACTGTTTGCGCTGATTTTTAGCGCCAGGTGTTTGTCCTGTGCTGCAAAAAAATCTGCACGGACGGCACCATGCGCAGTGCAAGTGGGCGCTGCTTCTTTCTGCCACTTTAGTAGATGTTCTACTCGAGTGGCAGCTTCCTCAACATGAACGGAAGGTTTCTCAACGCGAGCGTTAGTGGCCATCCGCGACCGCCCGCTTTGAGAAATCTCGCTGGGAGGTAGTCTGCAGTAAGATTTTTCTTGCTTGCCAACTTAACATCAATGAGTGCGAGCGAGGAAAAAACTCTACTCTGCTACGCAGAGCTGAGTTTTTCGGAACTCCGCGTGCTATGCAGAGTGCGGAGTGGGAAAAACTCTGCAAACTCCCTGAGTGGAGCGGAATTTCACGCCCAGGCCTATATTTTTCTTGCCTTCATCTTTTGGGAGTTGGGACTTAATTCAGGTGTTTTGGAGTCTCTTGTCAGACTATATTGGGATGAGCCCCTTGGATATCTTCCTTGTTAGGAATCTCTGTTTTAAGGTGACGTGCTGGCAACTGCATTGCACAACTGCATAACATTTCTGAGATTCCCCTTACATGAGCTTAAGCTAATCCCACCAGCCAGCTCCCTAGCTTCACAAGACAACACAGATTTATCCTGCACTACTTTTGTTTACAGCATAAAATGTGTCCTCCACATTTTGCCAAAACACTATGCCTTTATTTCCTTAATTTTTATCTCCATTGTGTATGATACATTTAAGTGACCAAAAAACTCTGCCGCACTACACGGAGTTCCGCAAGCGGCGGTGTGCGTTAGGTCGCGCAGTTTGCACAGATTTTTAGCTCCAGGTGTTTGTCCCACACTAGCAAATCAGCGAGAACGGCACCATGTGCAGCGGAAGAGGGTGCTGCTTCTTTCTGCCGCTCTAGCAGATGCTCTACTCGAGCGGCAGCTTCCTCAACGTGAATGGAAGGTTTCTGAGCGTGAGCGGTAGCAAACGTCTGCGACCGCCCACGGTGAGAAATCTCGCCAGGAGGTGGTTTGGAGTAAGATTTTCCTCGCTTGCGCTCCCAAACTTAACGTTGGTGAACGCAAGCAAGGTAATAGCGGAGCAGAGTTTTTCAGAACTCTGCACTCTACGCGGAGCGCCGAGTGGGAAAAACTCTTCAAGCGTAGCGGAATTTCATGCCCAGGCCTACATTTTTCTTGCATTCTTCTTTTGGGTGTTGGCACTTAATTCAGGTGCTTTGGAGTCTCTTGTCAGTCCTTATTGGGGTGAACCCCTTGGATATCTTCCTTATCAGGAAGCTCTGTTTTACGAGGTGACGTGGTGGCTATTGCATTGCACAACTGCATACCATTTCTGGGATTCCCCTCACATGGGCTCAAGCTAATCCCCACCAGCCAGCTCCCTAGCTTCACCAGACAACACAACTTTATTCTGCCATAATTTTGTTTACCGCATAAAATGCATCCTCCACTTTTGCACCAGTTGCCAGTTTAGGGCTTTTTGCCCATTCACGGGGATAACAAATTGAGCCAAGAATGGGGGTTAAAGAGCAAGAGACTTAAGCAGGGAATAGTTAGGCAAACTACCTGAACCACAAGTTGTTCACGAGAACCTCCAGCCACCAAATCAGAACCACTAATGTTTAGGTTTCCAACTTCGTGCTCCCTCAAACTGACATATCGGTCCCTGAGTTCAGCACCTTCCCAACTTCATGAGGCCTTTTCCTAGCATGAACCAACTCCTAAGAAGCTGCTAGTCGCTGATATCGCTCAAGCTCTGTGCCTAACAATGACACCCGCTCACAAGGTCCTGCCGGAAGTGTCCAAGGTCCTCCGTCTGTCTGTGCCTCTCTCAGTGCTTAATTTGGGCCGGTGGTTTCCGGTGGGGGGCACCGGCACTTATTTTTGGAGGCTGCCACTTATTTAGCTGCATTAGACGTTTACCGAGATCAATAGAGGAAAAAATTGAAACAGTGGAAAGATGGAGAAAGAGAAAGACATTAACACCATCACAGAGGGAGAAAGTAGGGACATGCATATCTGAGATAAAGGCGAATGTAGTGTCTGTTAGCGAATTAAAGATGAATGAGGTGGATTTAAGAATACACAGCCTTGGAACTCCGTGCACGTACATTTAATTGCACCAGCCACGTGTTTCAGAGCAGAGCTTTGAGCACCCGCACCATTTCATTTACAAATTAAGCACTGGCCTCTCTGAAGGGTTTATATTTCAATGCTACCCCGGAAACTCACAGGAGAGGAAAAGAAATAATTTCCAATATTCGAGAAAAGGGATGATGTTCTTTTCGAACCCCAGCCCTCTAATATTTGGAGAAACTGTTTGCTTTTCGCATATCATATTTTCTGCAAATGAAGAGAGTAAAAAGACTGCACTGTGAGTTCGCATGTGTAAAGTTTATTCCTATTCGTATAGGAGACTGTAGGGTATGAACAAACAGGGAACTTCAACAGATGTAACACCTCATCCAGACAAAAAGCGCATTCCATTCACAGAGCACTTAAGATTTCCATCTCTTAATACCCTGGTACCTCCACCGATCGTGTACAAAGGCAGGTAACCAATCAGAGCTTTCCACTTCCCCCAGTCAGCGCCAACTGAGTGCCTCTGGGCGCATGTTTGCCATGCACCCAAAAAAATATAATTTTTATCCTTCCCATCCATAAGGTCTCTGAAATATCCTAGAAACATTATTAGGCCAATTCACATTACTCATACCTTCTAGTAGCCATATTTATTACTTTTTAGTGCAACACAGTGCAGCACCCAAAGGTGCTGTGTTGCGCAAGGAGGTAAAAGAAGAGCAGCAACATTCTGACCGTTGGAACCTATTGACTTTGCTAAAGGCTTTTAGCCACACGGTACAGCATCTGTAGTGACCGGCTGGTCACCGTTCTAGTGTTTGTGGTGACAGCGACTCTCCGAGGGCTGGCTTACACTAGGCCTAGGCGTTGAACTCCGCTCCATTCGCGGAGTTTGCAGAGTTTTCTGCACTCTGCACTCCGCGGAGCTCGCGGAGTGCAGAAAACCCCGCTTCGTGTAGTGCAGCAAGGTTTTTTCCCCGCGCGCGCGTGGCAACAGTAAGTTTGCGAGCGCGAGCTGCCGCTCAGGTAGAATTCTACCCGATCGGCAGAAAGACCAGCGCGAACAGCTGTTCGCACTACACTCCGCCACTTGCGGAACTTCGCAGAGTTTTTTTGTAACTTCGCGGAGTTACACGTAGCAAAACTCTGTGAACTACGCCCAGGCTTAGCTTACACTCCACCCCACACTCATCCAACACAGGCGTCACAGGACATGTGACCCTGCTAAAAAAAGGGGATGGGCGCACGTGCCCTGGGCCAGTTCCCCTAACCATATTCCAGTGTCTGTGTCATTTGTATATGTACATGGGGGCCTAGGGCCCCGCTACATTACAGCATCCACAATATACTGAGCCACATGGCTAAAAGCAAAAATAAAAGGTGTGCAATGCGCCGACGCGCCTGTGTCATTTTGTAGGTGCCTACTTGGTCTATTATGCATATACAACAGTAAAATGATGTAGGTGTCTTCTTAAAATTTTTTATTTACCAAACCAAGACAGTTCAGTAAATAAAAGAAATATATAGATTTAGTGCAACAGCACTGTTAAGGCGGAGGGGCGGGCAGCAATTTGCTGCCTGATTCTCTGGAATGAAAATAATAATAATACATTTTTTAGAAAAGGGGTGTGGGAGCAATGGGGAGCAGGAAGGAAGGAGTGGGCAGCAATATGGAGCTGGAAGGGAGAGAGGAAAAGCAGCACTCATGAATGAAGACCATGAGGGAGAAAGCAATGCTGTGGGAGAGGCACACGAGATCGAGTGCAACATCGAAGGGGACAGAGAGAAGCACTCAGTTGAGAGAGCAGCACGGACCTTGGTGGTGGAGAGGGGGAAGAGAAGCACACAAAAGTGACAGTCAAAAAACACATGCACACTTTTGAAGTGCTTAACCAAAATGGAGCTCTCAAAAAGTAAGCAGAGGAAGGACACAAGTAAAAAGCCTATGCTCCACTGGAAGGACAAAGACAGTAGAGGAAGGCAAGCCCATATAAGACACGAATATAAGAGTGACAAAAGAGCCAACCAGTGTTAAGCAATCAATAGCTCCAAGCCCACTGTAAGTTCACAATAGGTATTTCGCAACCAGACAGTTTGCGCTGTCTGCAAGGTAAGAACTAAAAGGGGCTTCTGCTGCTCACTAACCCGGCCCTGGCACTCAAACAACGCGCCTAGCACTGGGCACATACTTTGCTTCATGGTGCAGAGATGTGTGTTTGGTGTGTAGCATGGATTTGTACTGGAAGTGTACCCTTCCACTATAAAATCCTATGCCTATAAAATTCATAAACATTCCACTGGTATGTGTGCTGTGCAGCGCACATGCAACATGTGGAATGTTTGTAGAAATTAAAAAAAAATTCCTATTGCCTGCTTTTTGCTATCTTAGTACATCAGGGTTTACTTTTGTATCAAAAACTACGGGTGCCTGTACCTATCTGTTTGAGTTACACCCCAGTAATGCCCCTTGATGCAGGGTAAAGAGCCTGTAGGAAAAGCAATACCCTTGCAAGAGTTTGCACAGCTTTGCATCTAGGGTTGCCACCTGACTGTTTTTTTTACTGGCACATTGGTATTTTAATGTCCTGGCTGGTACAAAAATAAGCAAAATCACCAAAGCTGGTAATTTTAGCTTTTATCTGCACATACTTCAAACAGCAAACATAAATAAAAAAAAATATATATATGTTCTAGAGCTGCGCGAATGACCCCGACTGATAATTAAACAAAGAAAGAAAGGTAATGTTACAAAAGAATACATGCAGTTATCACATCCGGGCCTTTGCAGACTCTTAAAACAACAACAAATGGCCGGTATTGTTCTCTTGGAAATGTGGCAACCCATTGACCATCGCTCTGTCCCAATTCAAAAGCCTTAGTATATCTGGCTCCCGGGCTGTATACCTATGTAGCAACGATCATTTGCAACATTTCTATGGTTAACTCTTTGAGAGTGGCTGAACAAAAGAGATACCTTGACTAAACATAACAGTATTTTAGGCCCGCCCATTGTATGTGGTGAGCCACAGATATACAGCAGAGCATAAAACACATGGCGTTTATGAAACTTTCTATGATACTCCCCTTTGGAGGGAGACCTAGGACTCTATTACGTAAAAATATAGCACAAGGTCCCTTTCACTGCCTACACTCCACTTCCTAGAGTTTAAGCAGTGGAGTACCAGCCCCTGACAGGTACCCTTTGACTCCCAACCGCTTTCTCCAACCGTTGGATACGCGTATTCCAACCTCCTCTTCTCTGCATCTCCTTCTCTTTAATGTACCACAGTCTGAAACTCCCTCAATCTAACCACATGCCCCCTGGTAACATCACCACTGTGGTATAAAGACAGCAGCCTGTGATGTCTCAATGCCGACAGCCTGAGGTACACTAAACTGGCTCATAAGTGGCTGGACCATGCGCTCTGGTGCGGCCATATTTATTTCCGGTGTAGGTGGTAGTTTCTTCCGGAGCAGCGAGGTGTTCGCCTCGTTCACATGCGCAATGATGGTTTCTTTGGTTGCAGGTGGATGTTTTTTCAAGGGCAGTCACGCTTTTTAACCAATCAAATGGCTTATTGGAAAATACAACTATAGCATTACTCCCATTACCACCATTTAGCTGGCCAGTCAATGTGAAACATGCTTTTTAATGACTTTTTATTTTTATATTAATTTGGTCGCTGTTGAAAAAAAAATTAATGGCAATCAGATTATCACTCTGTGTCGTTCTTTATTCTGGAGTGTGGGCTTGTATTATGGGTACGCCTATGCTATTGTATTGTATTGTAATTGCATTTATATAGCGCTTACTACCCCTGACGAGGAATCAAAATGCTTTTTCGGCGAGTAGCTCGCTACTCCGGAACCCATAAAGGATTAGTGGTGAATTAATCTAGTGAAATATGAAAGTAATTTGAGTGGTGGATATGTTAGTCAGTTATTTGGATTGAGAAGGATAGAGGAGGGATAGAAGAGGAAAAAAGGTTTGCATTTATATAGCGCTTGCTACCCCTGATGAGGTGTTGAAGCATTTATAACACAGTAAGACCACCGTTCTGTGACCCGATTAGCAGTTTAATACCAGTTACTTTCTCAATTTCCGAAACATTTAAATCACTAACCTATAAGCGTACCAATATTCAATGTGTTATGATTCTCACCACTTTAATTTCATGTTATGAGTAAGCCTGGGCGTAGTTCGCGAAGTAGCGCTACGCGAAGCTACGCAAAGTGCAGTTCGCACTACGCGAGCTACGCGTAGCACTACGCGAACTGCGTAGTGCACTGTTCGCAATGATTGCACAGTGCCGGATGCTTGTCCGCACTGTGCAATCATTGAAAACGGCATCTTGCACAGTGCGAGCTGTCTTTTACTGCCGCTCGAGTAGATTTTTACTCGAGCGGCAGCTTTCTCAACGCGGACTGGTAGTTTCTCATCGCGAGCAATCGCGAGCATACGCGACCACTCGCAATGAGAAACCTGACCTCCCCGCATTGAGAATCTCGCCGGGAGGTTTATTTTCCACGCTCGCGATCGGCAACTTGATGTTGCTGATCGCGAACGAGGAAAAAGTCTCGCCGGGATGTCATTTTGCTTGCTTGCGGTCGCCAACTTGACGTTGAGGACCGCGAGCAAGCAAAAAATGACCGCTGCACTACGCTACGCTACGCGTGTTTGCACTGTGCTACGTGCAATTCGCGTTGTGCGAAGTAGCGCAAACTTCACAAACTACGCGAGCGTAGCGTAGTGCTTTGCCCAGGGTTAGTAATGAGAAGGGCCATTGGAAAGTATGTGACAAGGAAGGACCAAATTACGTGACAGGGCTGACTAAATTATATGGGCAAGAAGAGCCAAATCATGCAACGTAATTTTGAATTTTGTGATAGTATTACTGCATTATTTAGTCATTTTTACACATCTGGGCTAAGGTTTCACTAATACCATTTTAAATCCTAAATACAACAATAAGCAACTAAAGATGACCAGTCAACCTTTGTTGTGGGCCTTCCACTGTGTGGCAACACATGTCGCTTCATTTTCTGGAACTTTCGATTTTTTCGCGCTAGTAACAAATTTATTGCAAAAATCTGCAAATTTTGCGACATGATGGATTCTAGGGCAAATTCATAATTATGCTGAAAATTCTGTAGCCGCAGAATTGCATAATTCCAGTGTCCCTGCTTATAACACAATGACAAACCAAAGCTTTTCTACATAGTAATACTCTTTGTACAGACCACAACTCACTAGTTGAGGATGCTTCTATGAAGGGGATCTGTACAGCAAGAGTGTACATGCCAATATTTGGAAACAGGAGGGGGAAATTGATTTCCCTAACAACTTTGGAGTGTGGAATGTTATAATTGACAAGTAGCACAGCAACATAATTTTCATTTTTTGTAATGTGGGTGGCCTCTTACCTAAATTAGGGGAGTTGTCAGGTGTGCGAAAGTGTGCTGCCAGGTGAAGGTCTCCAGTCCCGTAGGAACAGCAGAGTTTTCTGGAGAAAAATCATGATGGTGGGTCCATTTATCAATTACAGCATCAAAGAGAGAGCCTTCTTTTACAACAGTGACTTGGAGAAGCTTCTTCTGCATGGCCCTGAAGCAGTGGCATTTCTGGAGTCCTGCAGCAGTGAAACGGCACTTTAGTGAGCACGTAAAATACTACCGGCCTATAACACCGCTGAGGACCTATGTCACTGACCGGGAAATATATGAAGGAGAATTGTCTGTGGATGTCTCTGTATCTCAAGCAGCACCCATCGTAAACAAAATCCCAACTGACAAGGTACAACTAGGAGTAACCTAACCTGGGGCGGCTCCTCTGCTAAGGCGGAGGAGCGTCGCCCTACTGCTCTGCGAGCAATAATTAAAGGAAAACTAAAATGATAATAACCAGCGTTATTATCATTTTAGTTTTCCGTTTCCTGGTGTGGGCGGGGCTGGACTGCCAGGGCAAGGGCCAGGAGGAGGAGTGGTTGCTCCACTCTAAAGCGCGCATAACTGTTTGGCCGGCCATCTCTGGCCAACTATAACCGTCTTGCGCACTTTGCATGTTCTGCACCCAGGCTGCAATACAGCCTGGGTGCAGAACATGCCCAGGCCACCATTCCCCATCTGAGCACCTAACCACGGCGCTCAGACCAATCACAATGTTGCTTTACAGCGTTGTGAGTGGCTAGGGGAGTCAGGAGCCTGGGTGCCTACTGGTTCCTGCTTTAAGCGAGAGGCACGAGCGGAATGAGAGGCGGCGGCTGGTTGGGTGGCCGGCCTGAAAGTAAGAGTTGTTTTTTTTATTATTTAATATTTTAATTTTTCACCACACCCCCCTCCTCCTTACCCCGCCCCGCCACCCCGTTAAATAGCGGCCACCACTGAACCCTTACACTCAATTTATTTAACAGTTTTACATAACATTCGATCCACAAGATTGGTATAAAGCAGCTGGACTGGCACAGTTGGGCAGTAGCTCACTAAAGGATCTGCTTGAGCGGGAAATCATAATAATGCTTGGAGGGAGCTCATGGTGACAGGTCAATGGCAGGGGAAGCTTGCAAGTGTACGGCACGCCTGACGCTTTGGGGGCAAGGTGCTTCTGGGCAGCGGTCCACTTTAGAACTCTGAGAGCGAGAGGTCAGTGTGCTGTACAGCTGGGAGGTGACTCTCATGGTGGATAGCGTTGGTCGCTTTTTCCAGTGTCTTTGATTGCTACGTAACAAAAATGAATGGAACTCAAGAAGATGAAAATGTAAAAGATGACTTAATTGGTTTAGAGGATTTGGTATTCGTAGGAGTTAAGGGTGGCTCTGAAGAGAAAAGCGTAATTCTGTGCCATCAATGTTGATAGACTGGGCAAGAACTGTATGCTAGAGTCATGTGGGAAGAGGTGTGGTGCAGCGGCTAGGGCGGCTGATGCCGGAACACAGGGGCTCACGTTTCAATCCCCGGCGCCGGCGGCAGGTCAGCCCAGCACCATGTGACTCTGGGCAATAGCTTGCTTAATCTTCCCAACGGCCCCCAGCACCTTGACGCCCTTGGGAAATTGTTCGCGCTTTACAATTACTCGATGTGCCTTTATCACAGTTACTGTGGGGGTTTTATTAAAAAAAAGAGAAAAGAAAACAGGACCATAAGATAATGAGTTGCTCTGTAGTGATAATATAATTTTAAGCATTTGCTTTATTTTGTTTAAAAATGATGCCAGGCGCTTCCTGGGAATGTTGTACTGTAGCAGCCAGATCTCAAACATAAAGTGCTCCCTCCACTTGGAACAGCATGCTGTGTGGGGCCAGGTTGAGGTTGGGTCTCTGAAACCAGGATTTGAGAAGGCGGGTTGTGGGAATATGTAAATGGGATTACAGGATGAGCTGTGGTTCCACACAGTAAGATAAAGCACTCTTACATATTACACTATGCTTAGATGAAATTGGCTTTCGGTAGGGCACCAATAGTAAAGGTGCATGCTTCTGAACAACCGGCTGAACATTATTTTGAAGACTGCTTGTCGGTGTCAGCGGGCGAGAGTGATAATATTCTTAAGCAACTGAGCGCAGAGAATATTGTAAAACCAATGGACATTTCTGTTGTTAAGTCCTTTGGTCATTTCTAATAGGAACAACAACAACTGATATTGCCAATAGGGTTGACTTTTATTGTGTAAAACGTAGTGCCTCGGTTAAACAGGTGTTCTGTGTTTAGTTTTTATTTTATTTTATTTTTTTAGATTTTTTGTGACAAATTGAGTAGCTGGTGTCTCATTGTGAAAAGCTTATTGTGTTGGTAGGGAAGGTGTTTGGATTTTAGTTCTTTTAAGAATCAGTGTAAAAAAATGAGTAATGACCAACGACATGTCACACCGTCCCTCCTTTGGGATTATGAGGAGCGGGCCTGCTGCATCTAACGTACGCTCGAGCCGGCTCGAACATTAGACAGATTTTGCTAGTGGCAGGTATCTAGCGAGAAATACCAACACTAATGTAATTCTGATAGCAGGGTGGGACCAGGAGCAGTTGTTTGGGGTTTGGAGACCTCGGGCCCGATTCCGATGTCGGACGGACCGGAGTCCGTCCGACATCAGTCAGGAACTGTAACTGACCGACCTCCTGTCGTCGGATTACAGACCTGCAAGTAGGATGCAACCGAACCCTGTTCGGTCGCAATCCTATACTTAACAATGGGAGCATGCATTCCGAACGGAATGCATGCTCGCATCATTATGTACAGAGGTGCAGTTCATCCCTGCACCCCGTGGCAGGCACCCCAAGGTGCCTGCCACCTGGTGCAGGGATCAACAGGGGGGCACCATAGGTGCCCCCTAGGCCGCCATCCGGCAGCCACGCACCCATGGGGGCCCTGCTGGGGGCCCCCAAATACAGTTTCCCACTGCCTTTTTGTGCCGGAAAGACCGGGACAAAAAGGCAGTGGGAAACAGCCATCGTACTCCCTCAGCCAGAAAGAGCCGGCCGGGGGAGTACTGAAGGCTTTCCGGATGGCGAACGGGCTCTCCGAGCCCGTCGGAAGCTATCCGGAAAACTGAGTCAGATTCCTTTCCGACCAAGCCCATCGGAATGGCTTGGTCGGTAAGGAATCCGAACAGGCAGGTCCGATGCAGTTAGGATGGCTCCGACCGAGGGTCGGAGCCATTCCTAACCGCATCGGAATCGGGCCCATAGTCTGCATGTGAAAACCAGACAGACTTAATGTGCCTAAGTTAAAGTATTTTCCAGGCTCCAGATTGTAAGATGTGAGGGATAATGCTCTTCGGGTATTTAGCTGTAGGCTTTGGAATACAGAGAGTTGTCAAGACTGCTGGTGGAACAGTTGGAAAAGTCAGGACCTGCTTTCCAACTTCAGGAAGCTTCAGTACATGTGACCTTAACACTGAGATGGGTGGGTCAATTTCATGTCATGACCAAGTGAGTCTTTGAATGCATGCTTGTTTGTTGTTAAAGGTATTCGTGTAGAACGGTTGCGTAGTGCAACCCTAAAAACACGAGTGTTTCTATGTAGCATGTTTGCTTATAATTCTACTTGTTTAATACAAACTTTGCTTCCAAGCAAAATAGTTCTGATTATCAGGAGTAAGTAAATGACCCATGGAGGGTAAATTGTTCAGGATTGTGTACGTAGCAAAGAGAATGGAAGACAAATCAAGGACCCCTAATTTCTTAGAGTTAAAATCCTAATTCAAAATGTTGAATGTTCCTCATAACAATCCAATAAAGAAGACCTAGGGCCCAGTTGTGAGTCTGGCAGTCAATGGACCGCTAGACCCATCGGGCCTGTCGGTGGCGGTCTTCCAACTGCCCTATTAAGAGTTGGGCGGGAGGTCAGACATCCACAGCCCGCCTCAGTTGCCAGGTAACCGCTGTTTCCTGACAGTGTTGCGGTGGTCAGGAGGCATCAATATGCTTGGTGGGACCACCGCGGTCCCGTCAAGCATATTAGGAGTTTCCTCTCCGCCGGCGGTGTCATGGAAATTCCTCCTCCATGAACACCATGGCAGAAAGGAACCAAAGAGGGCCCTGCCTCCTCCACATGGAGATGCATGCAGGGGAGCACAACATGTGCCCCCCTGAGTACATGCGCCCCCAGTTCCTGCCCGGCATGGACTGAAAAGTCCATGCTGTGCAGGAACAGTTTTGGCGTTCCCATTGCGGTGCCCATTTTTAGAGGCACCGCTGAGGAAACACCAAAAAGCAGCCCGTCAGAAAGGAGGAACTCCTAATCTGACGGACGGTCTGACCACGGGTTTGGCGGTGCGGCAGCGGGAAGGACCCAGCTCCGCACCACCAAAGTCGTAATCAGGCCCCTTGTGTATTACTCAGAATACGATTCTTTGGCTACACTGATGAGACAAGCAGATATCTTGAGCTATTTGCAAGGGTTATCCTGAATGTTTAGTGTACAGCACAGATTTCTTGGTTAAGCCTTCATTTGTGCAGGGGATTTTCATAGTATGTAGGTGAACAACTTATCAGTTCTGACTGAGGGTATAAATTAGTGTTAAGATGTACCCTGAATTGGTGGGGGAACTTAAATTAAACATGTTACATTTGGGGAAACACATAACCGCATGAATGCAGGAAGCAGTTGGAAGCATTTTAAAATGCAACAATGGCAACTAACTTCAAAATATGAAGCTGCCTTGTAAATAAACAAATGTGTAATGGCCACATCACTTGAAGATAAAAATGACTTCACCAAAAGTAAAATGAAGAAAAATTTGAAAACTTTCTATAACTCCCAAAACAAAAACAAAAATGCTTCCTGCTGAAAGGCGCAGCAATTTTCAATTCAACTCATGTGCTTTGTCTGGAGTACATAGGGAGTGCTTTCCCATGGACATAGATTCTTGGGGAAACTTGTGAATCTCAACAAATGTATGTGACATTTCAATATTATTGTTTTTCTTTTCTTTAATTCAGATGCTTCTGCTTTAGTTTAAATATGTATGACTCCTCAGAATTTGAAATGTCCCTAATGTGTACCCAAAAACAGTTTAATCCCAGAGATTACCAGTTCTGTGTGTGTAATTGAATAAAAGCAATTAGAAAGTAATAAGTCAAAATCATTTGCTCAAAAGCGTACATTCAGAAGAGTTTCATGTTTTGAAATAAGTTTATTATGAAATTTGTTTTCTCAAAATTCAAAATGTTGAATCTCTCTAAACTGTCATAGACCCACATTACTAGCACTATTCATGGGGGATTGTGAAGTTGAGAGTCTACAATCTACCCTCCACTTCAACAATCATTATCCGCTGTAGTCTAAAAGAGCTTCCTGGGTCCTGGAACCTGAATTCTTCTTCCTATGGACAGTATCCTAGTGAAACAAATTGTAGAGAACCTTGCCAAAACACAACTGTGCAAATAGCTCTGTAATTCATGGTGTTTTTAAATTACTTCGCTTCTCAGCAGCAACCTGCATGACCCACGGGTAGGGCGGGGCAGGTGGGGGGGTTACGGGTGGATGGGGTTCGCGCGGGGTCGTGATTGCGGGAAGGGGGGGGGGAATTAAATGAAAAAAAATCACTTACCTTGCCGCTGCCAGGCCCCGCGTCGCTGCTCCTGCTCTCCTGCTTCTGATTTCAGGAACAGGAAGCAGGCAGCCAGGCTCCCTCCCTTAAGCAATTCACAACACTGCAATTGCAGCATTGTGATTGGTCTTAGCGCCGTGACACGGCGCTCAGCCAGGGGCTGTAGGGGTGGCCCTGTTCTCCATGCAGGCTGTATATAGACATTAAAAGGTTGACTGTCTCTTCTTCACATAATACAGGGGTAGCATTACACTAGCCAGATGCTCCCATTAATGACAGTACAATACATTATATAATCAATGTTTTCCTCTATACGGTCAGTGGAATATGTTGGGGTAGCTTACATGCAAAGGGCAGACTGTAAATATCAGCTTGCCAATTGAATATATAATAGAGGGAACTCTACCCCAAGAGGTTGATCCTTTAATTGTCTCATTAACAACCCTCTGAGTTGGTCCCTTTGTGTGGGAGACGGCTTCTATTGCCAAACCGTACATTTACTGAAAAAAAATCTACCCCGAAGTTCCTAACATTAACCTTGTGTGAATCACCAAAAGTTAATTTACATCGCTCACAGGATTACTTTTTTGCTCTGGTACAAGTTCAGCAATGCTTTAGAGTTCTAGAGAACTTTTAAGGAGAGTACCCTTTTAGTTAAATGTCTTCAGCTTCTCAGCTCCGGTGTGTGGAGGCGCCAGCACAGCTGCAAAACGGGCCCCCTGTACCGAAAACGGCCCCCACCCTTCCGACCCACCGGGAAAAATGCCCAGTGCCCACTACCGCCAGTCCGGCCCTGCTTTCAGGTTATTCTCTTCAGTGGTTGGATCGTGTTAAGAAGCCCTTGAGGTACGGTTAAACTTTACAAATATTCTCGACTACAACACCATCAATGTCCTTCACTTTTACCTGTACATCTTATTCTCATCACCATGACTGGTGCTTATGCCAATGAAATACACTCTTGCTAGTTGTGACTGGCAACCATGTTTACTACTTGGCCACCTGTTACAAAAACTGCTTGATCTGACGCCAGACCCTCCCATTTCTGATGGTGGGTGCCATATTGATGGCTCCTCTTGCTTGTCCCCAGCACCTGTCTAAAAAGAGGCAGACCTTGCCTCTATCCATCCCTCTGCCTGATCTAATTATATTTTGGAATAATTTTGGAGTTGTTTTTCAACCGTCAGGTGACCAGCATCCCTCTTGTTTCTGCCTATCTGTTTACAGGTGAATGCTGCACTTGTCTAGTAATGTTTTGAAAAGGTGGTCATTTTTTTTTTACTCTAGTAGCCCCGCCCCCACCCGCAGGTCCATCAGTATGGCCCTCAGCCACAAACCAGACTGTACTTTTGGCTTCCGAGAAACAGTTTGTGAGAACCCATGTTCTATGGAGTAACTGTATGTTCTTTGTGACTGTACGTTTGTCCATTCAAAGTTTATTTGGGTTGCTCGTAAAGCACTTAATATAGCCTGTGGCCATATCAAAACGATGTGAAGGGTACACAAAAGCGGGGTCTGTGATAAAGAATGAGTGAGGCACCTTCTGAATACAAAGGACACCCCATAATACTTGTACTGCACCCTCTTCAAAACAGGAGCGCATAAAGGGTAGTGCCTCATAGGCCTCTGGTAAGCTGGATGCAGATGAGCCAAGGTGACAGCAGATGGATTTGGTTGCCTTTCACGTGGGGCACACAATCTGAAGGGGGTTATGGCAAAATAATAAAAAACAAATAATTAATCACCAGTTTAAACACACTGTAACAAATGAACTAAATAAAAAACTATATATTAGTAGAAACAGCCCTAGTGAGTGCCACATTTTCAGCTGATGGGACAAGAATATGTATCTCAAAATATGATCTTACCTTGATGAATATTGTTACAATAAAAGTGCATCGTGCCAAAGTACTAGAACTGACTCCATGAGTTAGATGAAATAGCTGGGTCTCTGTGGTGAGTGGCCCATGTTGAATACAAACATTTGAGCACAATACAACAGCTGGCAGGCTGTCACTAGAATAAAAAAGGCTATCTGTGTGCAGACACCACTGAACTGGAAAGCTGTCAATGTCTCCTAGCACTTCCATTGAGGGGACTCAATAAACGTGACCCTCTCTTTTTAGGAAAGCCCTGGAGAGTGCATGCGCTGCTCTGCGAGGCATACTGTGATGTATGTTGTGGCTTGAAGCCCCTCCTATTTTTTTCGTTCGTTCCCGTCCCTACCTTTTAGAAATGCATGCTTATGTTTGGTCAGCATGCATAGTTATTCCTGCCTTTTGTTGTTTTAGATCCTCCATGCCGACTGCCCCTGCTACATGTGATCTTCCATTTTTTTTAATTTACGTTCCTTCCTGGCACAATTTTTCTGTTTTTTGCTTGTGTTCGTGCATGTTTGTGCGTTTCCCTTCCTAATACATTGTTACTGCTTCCTGAGTTTCTGTTTGTGTTGCTGTTTAAATTGTACAAAATGTGTTTATATACTTTTGGACGCCGCAGGACTTTTATTTTAAAAACACAACAACACGGCGCCTTCTTCAGGAACATGGTGCCCGTTTCAGGGAACCCACGCTTTAAATCATTGTCTTCTTTCCTCACGGGCAATGCAGGGGAGGGGCATGGCTGCTTCGTGCAGTAAGCTTCACTTCCTCATAGTTCACCATGCCGACTTGTCGAAGGTCCGTGAGTGGAGCAGGATACGAGGTAATTGCGCACAGTAAGACCGCAGCCCTGCCAAGGGTCACTCAGCAGGGGCTAAACTAATGCAAATTTGGTATTGTTATTGCATTCCCTCAAAATATTTTGTCACGCCATTCAGAGCACCAGTACTTGCTTGAATTACTGTGCTGGTAATGCGCTTTGCATGGAGACTAACTGTGTCTGTTCTTCTGCGGATCTGTGAGCATGCCCAGGGCCGAGGAGAGGTCATGGGTTATGATAAGCCGTTTAGAAGTCACAGACTCCCATGGCTGGCAGCTTTTGGCTCAGCTTTACTTTAATACTCATGGCAGTCCTGGCAGCTTCTTTTCCCCTCCCCTGCCCTCCCCTCCTCCTTTCGCTTTTCCTGTTGGTCCCAGCAACTTCTGTTTTTTTAGGTCTCGCCTAGCGTCGCAGCGCATGCGCTGCTCGCTCTGCGAGATCTATTGTCGTCGGGTTGCTTTTGGAAGTGGGGTGGAAGCTCCGCCTCTGCTTTTCATTGGCGCGCGTCACACTTTATGTGAAATGCGCGCTTTTGATTATCAGTGAGGCTTTTTGGTCCCCTCCCTGTCTCCTTTCCGGCTCGCCCACTCGGACTGGATATTTTGCTCGCGTCTCTTCCGCCTTGTTTTTATTTGTACTTTAAAACTGAGCGCGGCGCCGCTTCACGGACACCGCGCTCGTTTTATTGATATATTTCTTAACTTTAACACTGAGCGCAGCGCCCGCTTCAAGGACACCAGGCTCAGTGTTAAAGTAAAAAAAAAAAAAAAAGAGCGCGGTGTCCTTCAAGCGGCACCGTGCACAGTTTTAAACTTAAGCATTTGCAATGCAATCCAACCTATTGCATTGCAAATGCTTGTTAATTCCGTTTGTATTGCCGGTTTTATAGGTGTATGCTTTCGGGTAACGTTTCAATGGAGTGCTCATAAAATGTGATGTAACGAGGCTGTACTCCCCCTGAATGAACGCCTTGTATTATTCAACAGGCCACCGCGCGGCACTGCACATGCGCAGCTCTCTGGAGCTGTGGTGAGATGCTGCGGATCCCGTGTCTGTCCAGAGAGGAGGTATCGCAGTGCCCAGGATCACACGGGTCAGTGGCGAACAGAGGATCAGACCCTCTGACGGTTAGTCAAGAGATCCCTCCACCCGCCGCGGGCACGCGCAACAGCGGATTTTCTCTCTCTCAGAAATAGGTCACCAAATTTACTGGTACAGTAGCTTAATCCAAAAGCGCATCAACTATGCAACCGATGGCAGGAATTTGAAATCATTCTGTCATTATAGTGAAATTACAAGTCTTAATTTTCCAGGCACAGGGAAATGACTGCGACTTAATGTGCAACTCCTTGTAGGAGCCTAGAACATTCTCCTAAATAAGGGCAGGCTCGTGCAGCTTGGCCTACGTCGAACTCAAATGTGTCTCAGAAGTGCTTCTTATCCAAATGCGTGAAAGGCTGAAGGCATAATGTAAATGTGTTCAAAGTTATGCATTATGTATGGTGACCGCGATTCAGATTAAATGGACATGCCTACGTTCTGAAACAGATCACAAAAAACAAGTGCTCTAAGTAAACAAGGACCTTCAAGTTCTGAACTAGGACAGAAAAAAAATGAACTAGGGCTCTATGAGGCCCTCTATTTCTGTCCTTCACCAACTGTCTCATACCAGAGCCGCACGTCAACATCCCCAGTACTCCACTTTGTGACATGGGGGCAAAGCACAAGGCAAGCCCTGATGATTACGATTGGTGGCCCAGGGCACAAGCTAGCATTTCATTCCAATTGAATAACCAAATTATCACCCATTATACTCTATATAAAATGTTTTGTTGCTCATCGCCCAGGAAAAACTGTCCAGCAAAGCGGATTCTATTTCACATACACGTGGCAGCGCCGTCAGAACCATAGGTCTCGTCTCTTGAGGAGGTTTTTAACATTCTTCCGAGAACCCCCGCTAGCCTTTGTCATCCAAATGGGAACACTTAAAAACCCTCCAAAAGGGCGGTCCTATCCAGCAAAGATTTCTCAACTCACCAAAGGTTTTTTTTTTTTTTTTTTAGCGAACGAACCAGGCTGCGAAAGGCATTTATGCCCTGGACAATAGCCAAAAAAAAAGCATTTGCAATGCAATAGGTCTCGCATTTACACGAGTTTGAGCTATTGACATTGCAAATGACAATGCCTTTTATTTTTGTTTTCGTTTTTAAAACATAAATAAAAGGCATTGTCATTTGCAATGTCAATAGCTCAAACTCGCATAAATGCGAGACCTATTGCATTGCAAATGCTTGTTTTGTGGGTGGTTAGGGGATGGTGGGCTTGGTGGAAGGCTGAGTGTCTCTTAGGGCGCTCTTGCCACCAAGCTCCGCCCCTTACAAGGCCACCCCTCCTCACACAATGGCATTTATTTACAGGTTGGCAGGTCTAAGACCTGAATGAAATGTTGACAAAGCAGGGCCATTAGTAGGAGACGAGGCAAACAGTGCCACCCGTGCTTTCCTGGAACTCGCTGGTATTCAGAGGGGAGGTGGCTTCCGAGTTTCTTCGCGCTTCAGGAGGGTTAGCCGACACAAGAACAGTCAGCCCCCTCGCGAGCTGACTGACCCAGACTCAGCCCAGACCATTACCCTTTCCAGACCCAATGACCTCACCCAAGCCCAGATGAGTGTCCTCTCTGGAGTACGAAAATCATCCTACGTGTGCAAACTCACCTCTCCCCAGTTCAGGCGAGTGTGCTCTCTAGGGCCCAAGCACAATTAATTGTTGGCAAACTGGCCCTATCTAGAACCATGCCTTGTGGACTACCAGATCCTGCACACCCAGGTGCTTGCATACATTCAGCTCATAGTGAGCGCGTCACACGTGTAGCAGAAGCTCAAAATACAATCCTGTATCTAGGTTAAAAAATTATAAATGGGGCCTAGAAATGAAAAACAGTACTTTCACCTGGTTCGTCTTTAACCAGGGTCAGTGTGATTCTGGTTCACGGAAATGCGCATGAGCAATTCATTGCATGTTTGTGTGGACTTTTGAGCGCCACAAGCCACAGCGATCAACCCTCGGCGCTTGCATGCTTATTGTTCAAATAGTTTTGAGGCGGCTGCACATTCAGTTTACCTGTGTGAAATCCGCAAAGGGTTTTAAGTACTGGTGTAGTGCTGCACACGGCTCAATTGAGGCTTCGAGCCACAGACCTAAGCTCCCCTGTTCAATTCATCATTCAATCGACAGAATGTTGGAGTGTGCTGGTGGGTGGGGCACAGACCATGTCAAATTGATTGTGTTTAAAGAGCATCCGAGCTTCATTGGAAGCAGAAATCTGAACCTGCTCTGCTGAGGGTTGAACCTGTGACTTACAGAGCAGACACATCAACCCACTGAGCTATCTTTCCAGCCTTCATCTGGTCAATTTTTCCTGGCTTATCTTCTCTAACTCGACAGTTTGATGGGAGACTGGCTGACCTTTGCATGGATTTTGTAGGATTTAATTGTTTTCCTCCATGGTCATCACTACTGTCTGTGTCTGTGAAAAGTGATCTTGCAAAACTGGAGTCCCCACAACAACGATATTTTCTAGCTGCAATATTGTAAAAAAATAACATTAAGGAAACTACTGTTCTTACAAGTTAATTTTTTCATGGCCCTGATCATCAAGTTCAAAGTTACCTTAGAAGGTTAATAAATGTTCTATCACTCATCGCGGGGCTGACTCAGTCCTTCTCTCTTTTGAGGTCAAGAAAATAAAGGTGGTCCACTTGGATAACAGGGACAAATTTTGTTTATGACCTTGGGAAGATGCAGTGGTGTAGCACCAAGCACCGTCAACAAACAATCAGTGATAATGAAATGTCCCATGCAGCAAAGCAAGGGTGCTATGGGCCTCACAGGCGAGACCTATTAGCTTTGCCAATGCTTGTTTAGCTCCTTGCTACAAATACACAAAGTTCAAAGGTTTACAATGTTCCATCTCCAAAGGGAGGGTGCTGGGCCTAACGCTGATGCACAAAGACTGAAGCAGTGCAGAAATTACAAATTTTGGCCTTGACCCTATCCTGTTTTCACACTGCTCTGGGTCCTACCAATACTCGATGGAAGGGCAGGATCAGAATTGGAAGAAGCAAACTGGTTTATGCTTTCAAGGGGAGACTGTGGTCTGTGACTGTGTCTTCCTTTTGCTATAAAAGGAAAGATGGATTTCCCAGCGGCCGCTCCTCCGTTATGAGCGAGAGGAGCGTTGATTCCCCGCTGTCAGCAGCCGCAAAACCTCAAAAAATAAAACAATAGTAACACAGGTTTATCATCTTTTTATTTTTAGCGCTAATGAGTCATCTGCCGCGGCAGATGATGACAGGCTGGAGGGGGAGTGGTGGACAGCGCTGCTGTCAGTGCGCATGTTGGTTTGACTGCCTGGCCATCACAGGACGGCCAAACCAACATGCGCACTGATGCTGTCTCCAACCCAGCTGTATTGACCGATTGGAGACAACAGCCACAGGCCTCCAGTCTCTCTGGGGGCACAAATTCACATCTCTCTGGCCAATCCAGACGCTGCTTTCAAACATGAGAACAACGTCCGGATTGGCCGCAGGGGAGATTGGGAGCCTGTGCAGTGCAGCAGCAGAAGAGCACAGAGTCGGCGATGCGGCACGAGGCAGGTAAGTGGTTTTATTTTTATTAATTTGTTTGTCCCTTCCCCCGCCCGCCCCTCTGTCCTGATACCAGCCGCCACTGGGATTTGCAATCCTTAATTGCCGAATATCTTTGAAGGCTAGTCAAACATTTCATGTGGGAGAGAGGTTTTTAAAGCAAGGAATCTCTCACTATTGCCTGTTAGGAAAGGCCACAGATGCACTTAGGTTTAGAGCAATGGAAAACCCCAGACTGACTCTCAGTGAGCGAAAGTGCAGAGTGTGGCTACCAAATCTTTGCTTCCCAAAGGATTTCTTTCTCAAATTTGGTGACACTAGTTGATACCAAAGATGTTTAGACTCGCCTGAACAATATATCTAGATCTGCGTAATTATCAAACTTTCGAACAAAATGTCCCAATATGTATATAGTATTAGATTTTCCATTATTAAGACGTCAAGGACATGTCCAAGACTTTGTGGTATGCTTCTGTGCTTTGATGCATGGTCGTCATTTTCTATAATTTACACAAGGACACTGGGTTCCTTTGTCTGTGAAGGTTGCTAGGATATGCAGCATCACCACTGCACATTTCCAAGGTATGCATCCATTCAGTGTTAGGATGCTCAGGAATGATTTCTATTGTTCACTCATGCTTTATAGAACAGCCTCTGGATTGTGGGAGAAGAGGTTGAATATATGCTGGCCCTGAAGCAAGGGCTGAGAGGAGCTATGAAGAACCTGCCTTACCATGTAAATCCTGCAGCACCCAAAAAAGGTACTTCAAGATTTAATAATCTGCCTCTAGGCATGCATTTACAGCTACATTCCTGTCTTTTCTTGTTCCATGCATCGGAGACTGCTCTGAAAAAAATCAGTTTCATCACTGTTTACCTACAATAGCTCTGCTTTTCTCCTAGTGTCCTGTGGTAACAAAATGGCAGCCAGCAGGTCCAGTTGGGGAATGTTGTTTCCTGTGACATCATAAGCAGGCTTTACTGGTCAAGTGAGTTCAGCTGCTCAGTTAAAGTGAGAATTATTAATAGCAGAGCACTAGAGGACAATTTTCTAGAGGAACATTGGACAAGAAGCCTCCTGGTGCAATCATAGATGGGCCCCTTGCGATGCATGCAGATCTGGCACATTGTTAGATCAGATTTAGGTGAGAGAGAGGCAAGAGTGTTAACATTGGAGCTGGGGAACCAGGTTCGAGTCTCCGCGTCAGCTCTACCAAAAATGAGTGTGTCCTTGTGTAACGTAACTGGTGCTCATGTAAAGCGCTCCAATACCTTCAAGTCGAATTTGCGCTATGTAAAACTGCAAAAAAAAGGCTCAGAAAATATCCCGGAAACAGATGAAGTAACTGCAAAACTTGTCTATTTCCAGGATACTACGCGATAAGATTGGCGCCTACATATATGTAAATCCTCATTACTCTTGAGTCAGGTACCCATCCCTAGCACCGAGGTACCCACAG
This sequence comes from Calotriton arnoldi, assembly GCA_963921515.1. Taxonomy (NCBI): domain Eukaryota; kingdom Metazoa; phylum Chordata; class Amphibia; order Caudata; family Salamandridae; genus Calotriton; species Calotriton arnoldi. The sequence continues at coordinate 538,512 of CAWUFW010004769.1, forward strand.
GTGTATGTCTGTGATTAACTACCAATCCAAATAAATAAATGATGTCTTTAATAGTACTTGCATGATGGACAATGCCAAGAAAACATCTGCAGCAGCACATTGACATGCTTTGTCTGTGTATTGGTACTGATGGAGCAGAATAAATGAAAAAATTTTAACCTCCTAATATTTTCGTAAAATAATTAATAAACATGTTCGTTTAAGTAAATAACCAACAATGTATGTTATATGTTAAGGGTTAAAGGTAACACGCTATTCCGTGTGCAAATTAATCAACTTATAATTGTTTACGTGTCTAACATAACATAATATTTGCGTACTAATTCAATAATAAATGCATGATCCGTGCTTTTAAATAAAACGTGTTGTTGCAAAATAAAGCGATTGTAAGTAAGGGACAGCTTTATATGTTGCTTTTTGCTAGGTAATACCTAATTGGGGTACGTAGAAAGACGGGAGGGAAACGAAAGGGTTTATATTTCTTTGTTTTAACAATATTTTGTTTATCTTTGAAAATAGTGCGCTTAGGCCTGTCGAGCAGCAATATAAAATGGCCGCCAGTTGCTAGAGTACGCATGAGCGGGAGACCATGTGATAGAGGAGAGAGGCTGTGGAAAAGGGATGATCACGTGCTGATGCTGAGAGGCTAAGATGGAAGTATGGTCAAGGCTGTTGTGACCTTTCTGAGCAGATGTGTGCCAAGATGATCAGCAAGAAGCGTGAGAAGTCCAACTGAATCAATAGACGGAACTGTTTAAAACAAAATGTAACAGAAAAAGATACAATTTGGACTGATCGAAACGGATGAGCAATTGCATGAACTGTGGGAAACGATGCTTGCATGGACATTCCACACGGAACTGGTTAAGACCAGGAAGTTTGATTAAAATGTATATGGGCCTGAGTTTTGACCAATGAGAAAGAATCACGCCATGAAGAAGAAACATTTTATGCTGTAAGCTAGAATTAGGGTATAAGAAGACCTACTCTTGGTGGGAGGGGTTAGAATGCTGCGGGAGTTGCTGCGGGAGTGAGTTGGTGCGGGAGTTGCAGAGGTAGATGGTGGAGAAGTTAGATGCTGTAGATGGGTGAAGTTGCGGTTGCTGATGCTGACGAGCTGATGCTGCTGCTGCTATTTCCCTTTTCCAGTTGAGTATAAAGATGCTGCTTTAGGTGAACTTTTCCTGATAGATTTTTATTTTAGAATTATTAGATTTTCCCCAGATAGGTAGATAGATTGATCTTTAGAGTTCTTATTATGGTAACCTTATTTTTCCGTCTAATAAATATGCATTGCAATTTCAAATTATTCTTATATTGATGATAAATGTAATGATCTGAATAATAAGCTTAATCTCATTTCCTGCATTCAAAACTTTATATAAACTTTATTATTCTTTAAACAAATGACTCAGTGATTCTTTAGCTCAATGATTAAAAATAAAATGTTAAAGAGTTTATTGTGATTGAGCTGGTCTTAATCACCATCAACTGATTCCTACTAGTTGGTCCATGGACCAATGAGCGGAATACCTTAAAAGCAAATGAGAAATATTATGTCATGATAAAAGAGGTATCCCGTCTCCTTCCAGCGAATCGTTTTTCTCCTAGGTTCATGACGGAGGAAATCCAGGGAACAAATGAGTAAGTGAATGTATATGCGGTGTTATGGGCCCCACCGTCATATGGATATAGTGTGTGTGTTAGAGGAATAGTTGCACCTGGATGACCAAAGCATAATAGGAGAATTATTTTTATTGTTAGCGCTGGATCAGTACTTATGCCAGTGCCTGGATGAGGTTTTAGGTGTAGAAACTAGAAAAGGAAAGTATGTTATGGTTGTCTGTCTTCTATTTTTACTAATGCCCCTGCTTTTAAAAAAAAAGTATTGGACAAGGTGGTTGGTAAGGCATAGAATGGGGGTTAAGAAGGAGGGGCAGTGCAAGGGTGGGGGTTTAATGACTGTAAATATGGGTTAAGAAAGTCTACACAACAAGCAGACGAAAGACAAAATGGGTGTAAAGAGAATTAAATGCAGCGTGGCCCAAGCATGTAGGGTCCAATGAATTGAAAATGAAAGAGGGAGGACAAAAGGGAAGTAAAGCTTTTCAGTAAGTGAGGGAGTTTTGGAAAAAAAAGCCCAGAGGAAGGGGACTTAAAACTGGTAGAGGCAAAAGTTTAGCTCTGTATTGCCTTAATATTTTTTGCAAAGTCAAAATCCAATGAAAATGGCTTTCCACGGAACAGTTTAGTCAGGGACAGCACCGCAGTGGAAAAAACATGTTAGACATTGGTTCACCTTGATTCTTGCTGAACCTATAGCTAATGAGATTGGCACGGACGAGTATGTTTAGGTCTGGCGTTGGCCAAGATCTTTTGATTTTACTCAAATTGGATTTATAATATACTTATCGGAGTTGTGCAGCCAGCCCTCCTAATCCATTAGTCCATTGTTGTATCATTCCCATTTTTCTTCCGCCTACTACAGCATGTAGCGTGGGGCAGTGGTTCGGCCCACTTCAGCCGTCGTCTAACTTCACAGATTGGGACGCCATTCTGCTCTTTCACAAACAGCACATCTAGGGCCATCTTAACAGCATTATAGGACCCTGGGGTTACGACAATAATGCGTTTCCCTTGGGCTAGAGCTCTTTCTTTTGCTACAACGGTTTGAACCGCTGTCAGTATTTTTTCTGTTGAAGTGAAGCGCATTTCTGCTTGTGTATACAAATGTGATTTGTATGCAATTGGTACTTTTTCACCCTCATTAAATGTTAAGTAGGTGAATCCGCATTGACCCGAAATTATTCGGATCACTAAATTGCGTTGATTTACGCGTGTTTGTAAGTGATTTGTTGCTAACATGTTAGCTTGGAGTGAACGCAAGATTTCTGTGTGTCCCTGTGTACAATTTTTGATTGAAAAATCAGGTTTGATTAATGCGTAGAGAGGTTTAACCCTTTCTGCGTAATTTAGAATGTAAGTTCTTCCAAAATGTAGGAAACCCAGGATGGATTGTAAATTTTTCAGCGTTTTTGGAGGTTGGAGCAGCGCACACTTTTCTAAAAAGTTAGCTGCCAAGCTCTTGCCTTCACTTGAAAGCTCATATCCTAAAAAGAGGACATTGAGATGGGCAATTCTGGACTTTTTGAAGTTGAATTTGTAGCCCTCAGAGGCGAAGCCCAATATAATGGTATTCACCCTGTTCAAGTGTTTGTCCAGGTCATCGTCTGTCAGATAGATGTCATCGACATATGACAATGCCTCATTATCATAAATTTGTAGTAACTCCGTTACCCTCGCTGAGAATAACCCCGGGCTGTTCTTGAACCCTTGTGGGAGTCGACAAAATTGACGCTGGGTCCCCATTATTGAGAAAGCTGTTAAGTACCTGCTTCCAGGTGCTATGTTTTGACAAAAGAAACCATTTGAGATGTCCAATGTGGTTTTATATTTTTTACGCACTATGTTATTCATTAATGCTGTACTATGTGCATTTTGCACTGCAAATGTTTTAGAACAAGTGTTTAAGTGTCTGTAATCCAAAACTAGACGATAGGTGTTGTCTGGTTTGGAGATAGGAAACAAAGGATTGTTCATTGAAGAGGATCATGTTTCAATCACCCCTTGGTATTCAAGTTGATCTAAGACCCTGACCTGTTTTTTAGCTTCTTGCTTTATTGGGTACTGCCTTTGTGCATTAGGTTCATTTTTTAGATGTATTTTATGATGAGGTGAATCCTCATCCCATCCTACATGATTTTTGTATAATGCTGGGGCCTGGGCAACTGCCCATTTCCTGGCATAAGTATATTTTAGGTGAACTGGAATATGGTTAGAGAAGGCAGGCATAATAATGTCTTTGCCATGTGGGCACTCCCTGACAAATTGTGGTGGCCAGTCTTTTTCTGCTAGAAGTATATCATAACCCCTTGAAAGTTTTTCCCAAAAGAGTGCTTTCACCTGTCTAGGTATGTCTCCCTCCATCCGGAGTGTTATTTTATATAACTTTTGTGGAGTACTAACCCTGGTGTCTACAGTCTCTACTGTGATGTACTCATTCAAGTCCACTATCTCCAGAAGTTCCTTCAGGTTCTGGCGAGCTATTGTGACTTCTGCTGCACTGTCCAGCATTGTCTGAGCCCATTCTCCGTTCTTGAGTTGTGTTCTCAGTGTCCTCGGCATGTCTGATCTTCAGACCTGCAACCTTCTTTTTTGAGAATTGAGGTTTTGATTTATTTTTCGGAACGTGTTTGTCGTCTTTCGATTTTGCGCGTTCTTCTCTATGTTCTGACCGTCCTCTTCTTTCCGATGTCTGTGACGATATCTGAAAGGTACGAGAGGAACGTGTATCAGTATCTTGATACCTGTCAGGCTTTTTCAAATTATCCCTATTCCTGAGGTTATACCTCCTTTCAGAGGGCTCCTTTTGAGGAGACCTACCTCGGGATTGAGAACGTTTCTCGTTTGAATTTTGTTTATTAGTTTCCCACTTCTTTTTAGAAGATGTAGGAGTTTGTTTAATAGAGTCCTTCTCAGGACTTTCAGATAGTTTTGGCTTCAATGGTCTTCCACCCAAACTATCTCTGCCTAATTCTGCATAAGATTGTTCTATTATTCTGGGTAGTTCTGTTTGATGTTCTGTAACATCGAATTCCCTTAATCGTTGGCGGATCGCCACTGCTGCTGCCTCCCCTTTAATATTAGATAATATTATTGTTGAGACCTGGTCGAAATTTTTAAGTAATTTCATACCTAAATTCAGAGCAGGCTCTGCCCCGTATTCGTTTTGAATTTGTTTCAGGACATCTGGTATTACTGCGATTGACGGAACACCATGTGTTTTAGTATAGATGGCAGCAAAGACTGAGCCCCAAGTGGTGCAGTCTTCCAGTTGTGGTGTGATCCCCATCGGTAAACAGATTGTTAGGATTCTGTGTTTCTCATAAGGGCTAGTATTAGGAAATACTGCTTCTATTTGAGTCATTTTTTGAGCTATCCAGAATGGAATTTGCTTACGTTTTGTGGGCATTTTTCCCATGACTGCGTATAGAGTCTGTGGTGTAATTTTTAGTGTATTCCCCTGTTGAGGGGTTTGATTTGGAAGTGTTAATGGTAGTTGGACTGTGAAAGTCCGCATGACATATTGGACTAATTGTCTGTAAATTTTTATCAACTCTGTAAGTTGAGTAAGTAGTTCCTCGTCTGACATTATTTCGAGGTCAGGATGAGGAGTGTAGCCGGCTAGAATCGGCCATGTTGCTTCTGGTCTACCTAGTGGTCCGAGCCTGGTAATGTTTCTGTGATGTTTTAGGGCGCCTTTAAACCAGAGCTGATGCTCCTGGTATGTTAGTGGAATTTCAATATCCTCGAAAGGAATATATTCCTCTGGTGGTTCATCTTCTTTGTAGAAGTGAAACAGTCTTGTTACTGAATTTGATTCAGGAAATATTACCCATGAATAGAATACCTCTGTCTGAAAGGATTTGTGTGCCTCTATCACGAAAACTGCTCTACCGCCTCTTGGTGGTAGGCTATGTTTTATAAGTTTTAGAGTGATGGCTCTTCTTAAGTTTGGAGCGATGTCTATAACACCCTCCTCAGGTTCATTTAAACCTGTAAAGTTAAAAACTGTTACGACTGGGTCAGCTGCAGCTCCACCGTTTTCGGTGGCATTGTCCCGTGTGGACATTTGTTTTTTGAAAAATGTAGAACAAGTTTCAAGGAAACAAAAAGATAAGGTGCACAATATTTTGGAACACTGTATCCTTCAACGTTGAACAAACCAAACAACTAATATATAGGGTTTTTTGTCCTAATTAGTTATGGCGGATATTTAACCCTACCCACTCCAGACGTCTTATGGAGTATGTGAGTAGGGGTCTCTGAGAAAAGCACGACTGAGTTACTCAGTATCTAGCGTTAAATTACTGCCTTACCAAACCGTTGGGCGCCATGTAGTGTAGTTCCTATTTCCCTAATAGGCTCTGCGCATTGGAATAATATAACCTATAGGCTTGACATAGGACTAAGGTCGGTATGTCCCTATCGAGTATATTAAACTGAATTACTTGTGCCAGCTAGCTCAGAGGCCACTAAAAACTCCTTGAGAACAAGAAGTGAGTAGTTTCTGGCAACCGAAAAACATGACAACTTTGTTTCCCTTTAGAATCGGAACACGTCTCAGAATCGTGGAAACAATAGATAACAGTTTCACTCAGTCAATCATGCATGCTTAGTTTCTACAGAGTTACACAGAAAGGAAAGACGGGCGTTTCAATAAAAGGTTTTATTGAACAGTCTTGTTTCTCGTGTAAGAGATATGTGCTGTTATGGTCACAAGACAGTATGCAAGATAAATAATGTACAGCGTAAGCAGTAGAAATAAATAATACTGCGCTAGCATTCTTTTAGCATATATTCACGTAAATAAATAACATGAGCTAAAAATGCGAGTACTCATACGATGCGTCTCTAAGCTAGTTCTACCCCGATGTACCTAACCTAGTCTAGGTGTAGGGAAAGGTAGAAGTAGGTGGAGTATTCTCTAGTCTGGTATACTAAGAGTATGTTAAGTATAGTACGCCAAGTATGCCAAGAGTCCCTCTAGGTTCTAGTCAGCTCCATACCTTGTGAATGAGAGAGGTGGGAATCTCTTGCCGGATCTGGAACTCTAACACCCCGCGAAGGGAGTCAGAGCACTGGAAGCTGGATTCGTCTGCGTGCAGGATTGACATCGTCTTCTCAGTGCGTCAGGCCGGGATACGGGCTCCTCTGAAGTCGAGGTCACCTCTAACTTGCTTGGGCAAGGGAAGGTCTATTTATACCTGGTAGGTGCCTTGGATTGTTAGCATTGACGTAAAGTCGGACAGAGGAAGACGTCAGGAATGAACCCTTAAGGTATAACGGTTCATACATAATAGATGAGTTCTTGGAGAAATCAATAGTCCTGTGCTAGGGGAACTCCCGAAGCTTAAGGGTCTGGTTTCTAAGAACTCGTTGTGACGTTATGGTGGACGGATGTCGGTGACCATGCCTGTATTTGGAGTGCACGGTTAATGCCTAAATAAGGACAGGGATTCTATGCCTATATAAGGGCAATGCGAATTGTGCCTATATAAGGACATGATTCAGGAAAACCTATATACAGACACCTAAAGCGGAATACAACAGTAAAGCCTACACAACTTGTCACAGGAATAAAAATGTTTAACGGAAAATTAGTTTAAATTTCTGGTCCGTATGGGGCCCCTATGCTCGTGGGGCCCCTTGGGCAACTGCCCAACGTGCCCATGCATTAAGATGGCACTAAGCACATCCACAGACCTAGCAGTTCCCTTCATTGCCACGGACTGGCAACATGTGCTATATGAGAGGAAAGACATACTTTTGCTTTTTGCCATTTTGATTTTTTTTTTAAATATTAGCGATGCCCTGGCAGCTCCCACAATGTCTGATAAAAATCCATGGCAAAACAAAATAAGCATTGGAAAAGTCAAAAGATTGGCAGCCAACGCCGGACTGATTGGCTTTGCCAATACTTGTTTTTTGCCATTGGTAATAATAGTCCTTGGCACGCAATGTGCATCTAACCTACTCTTCATTGATGGGTTTGGAGAGAAATCGTACATCAGGTCGGGCTATATTTATTTTCATTAAATATTTTAACAGTTTGAGCCAGGAGTTTATTGTTTCGGGGATGGCACAGGATTTTTGGTCAGGCGCCAAAACCCAGATTAGAGCCAAAGTCTTCATGTTTCAAGGTTATTCTTCCACCTTCAGAGTATCATTGTTATGAACGTGGGCTAGAAACATATTTACTTTCGGAGCAGAAGAATGTTCGGGGTTGTCTGGGTGGTATTCAATGGATCTCTGCACCATCTGATGCCATCAGAGTGTTACAATTCCCTCATAATGGTGGGCCCTATCTGCAGCTGTGATACCATTTGTAATAGATTAAAAAAAAATTGAGGACAAGGTAATGTCTAAATTTTACCGCAAGGAAATTACTCAGGCCATCGATATAAAAACAAATATAAATAATGCACTTTAAGAAATTTCATGCAGGCCTTATTAGCTGAAGCTACTGCAATAACTTCAAAGTGGACATTTTCATTTGATCAGCTTACACTGCAGGTTTTCCCTTAGCAAGCTGCATTTTTTTTGTTTTACATGTTTGTTCACAGTGGTTGTATGACAGAGGCACACATGGCTAAACCAAGTGTGCCTCTACAATGCTGCCCGAACAATGAATCCGTCTTAACAACGCATTCCTTTACCACGCATGCCCAATATTGTGGTAAAGGCATGACCGGTAAAGGGATGTGTGAGGTAAAGATCGCAACCCCGCCCTGAGCTCTAAAAACAAGCTCGGCCCCCAGAGCCCCGAAAACAACTCAACTCCCCCCCGAGCCATAAAAACAAAGAGACCCCCTGAGCCCTAAAAATAACCCCGACCTCCCCTGAGCCCTAAAACAACTCCTACCCCCGAGCCCTAAAATCAACCCCAACACCCCCAGCCCTAAAAACAACCTGACCCCCCGCTGAGCCCTGAAAACAATCCCGAGCCCTAATAACAACCCTGCCCCCAAGCCCTAAAAACAACTCGACACCCCCTGATCTTTAAAACAACCCAACCCCCGGCACTGGAAAAAAATCCCGACCTCATCTGAGCCCTAAAAACTACTCCCCCAAACCTAAAACCAAAAAAGAAAAAAACTTACCAGATCAGGTCCACGTCTCCTGAACCTTCCTTTTCCTGTGCACGCCCATCCGTGCATCTAGACAGTGCACTGCCTTAACCGGTTAAGGCATATGAGTGGTTAAGGCAAGCGTGGTTCCGCTTGCGGGGAAACAGCACGCGTGGCTCAGACCGCGTTGTAAAGGCCGTTTCCCATTCACAGGTAATAATAACTAAGCAGCAGATAGATTCTGACGCACTCAACAACTCTTTGGTTTCTGTGAACCTGTCTTGTGTCGTCTCTGTATCTTTCTTTGTCGGCAGGATCAATATTTGTTTTCTTGAACATTGTGTAGGTCGGTGGCTATTTTTGTGCCCTGGTGGTATTTATATCCCTTCTTAGATGTAGAGCGTTACTCGGATAAATATCAGACTTCTGGACCCATCGACAACGCGATAGACTGGAACCCTGGTAGGTTCATAAAGGATGTCAGCATGGTTCTGTGACTTACGCATCAGTAAAAGGTCATCTGTGAAGGTACTGGTGCACAGTGTTGTTTAAGCCGACAACAGCGCTGAATTGTTAGTTTGTGTACACTCTTACCACTCTTCTTCATGTTGTTCTTATTATTACATCATCTTGTTTTGCATGTGCAGTTGCTTTCCTTTAGTTAGCTTTTAATGATTTGTGGATTAAAAATACTCATTTTTTTTATTTTTATTATTTTCACAACTTGTATGTAGGGCCCAGGGAATCTGGCCATATGATTCACTGTACAAATTCTTTAAATTAAAAATAAGAAAAATATACACACTGCTGTGTGTAATCTGCACTGTAAACAAATAATATAATATGTCAGATGTATAATTCTTTGTTTTTGCAGAGCGCTTTGCAGCTGTTAAAGAAATGGTGAACTTTCCTAAGAAATTTGATAAAATAATAATCGTCTCACAAGACGGACAGGACCCCCATACCACATTTCTTAAAACAGAAGCTGAAGATTTGGGTTCAAAAACTGCGAAAAGAAGGTAAGGACATCTTCTACAACCTAGGTATAAGCAATCCATGAGTGTGGTTGGGTGGTACAAAAAATCCAAATAGTAAAGTAGTATGGATTCAAAACACGAATTTTGATGCATTTTTGCTACACTTACGTAGGGTCAGATTAACAAAGGTAAACTTGCACTTTTGTGGATGTTTATTCTTTTTGGCTATTCACAAACTCTGATTTAATAGTATTTTGATGTGGAGACCGCCGTCGGGTTGGAGAACTCCTCACATAAAAAGATAGGCCTGTGTACAGAGTCTCTGCAGTCGTAAAGGTAATATTAAATCTGAGTTTGTGAATACGGAAAAAGGGTAAACTTCCACAAAAGTGTAAGTTTACCTTTGTGATTCAGGCCCGCAGCATTTTTGCTATCGAAAAAGGAATAAACAGGTTTTTACCCTGTTTATGACATAAATTCTATCAACCAACTGTTTAGCAATATGGGTACAGTACGTTATTGTGTTCTCAGTGCTTAATTTGAGCTGGTGGTTTCCAGTGCTCGGCACCGGCACTTAATTGTCAGCACCGGCACTTATGACAGCTGCCACATGGTGGCGCCGGTTGTGTAATTTAAAGATAAGCAGGACAGTTGATTATTATTTCAATATTAATTTAAAACAACTAATACCTGCTGCTAAACCATTCCTATTGCTTTGGGGGCCTTGAACAGTCTGAATTGTCACACTTGTAGCAGTGTGATGGGTAATAGTTGTGTTGATACTGTAATGGGCAGCGCTGGCAGGTGCAGGGGTGGTGCAAGCTGCAGTGGCCTTCTGCAGATGGCCCTGACACTTATATTGTTTACAAATGAAGCACTGTTCGAGAAGGCTATACTGAGAAACAAAGTATGCAGAGGTCATTAACGAAAGGCAAGATATTTTCAATGCACTTTTTTTTAGCAAGCACTGCTCAAAAAGCTGACATGTCCCTTGGAGAGTCCATTAACACACTGTTTTTGATGTCAGCATATGTTTGTAGTTTTGTGTGTGTGTTCATTTCCTCCCCAGTCTGTTGTGCAGCTGTTTTCATCATATCCGCATTTACATTTTTGTTTACATTTTTGAGAGGGAAAAAAAATTCTGTGCACAATTAGCATGATCTATTTTTTATTTTTTTGCTGGGAGTAAGGTTCATTCAGAGGCGCTGAAGGCAGTATAGTTTTTTCTGCTTTTTGCTGTTGAAATGTATTTTTAATGCTCCATGAATAACAAAAGCCACTGTTATGAATCCTGTTTTTGTGCACCGTAGTGGCAGGTTGTGTCATATACATAGTGAAATGATTTCATTTTTTCCTAACTGCAGTGCTTTAAATGGGCAGGTGCTGTCCGGTACTGAGTGCCTGCACTTCTTTCATTTGAAAGGGAGAGTACCTGCACCTTTCAGCACTGCTGCAATATATTTAATGGGAGAGTACATGTACTTCGCAACACTGCTGCAATATATTTAATGGGAGAGTACATGTACTTCGCAACACTGCTGCAATACATTTAATGGGAGAGTACATGTACTTCGCAACACTGCTGCAATACATTTAATGGGACACTGCTCAGGAGCAAACAGTTTCTCTAAATAGTGAGTACCTGCTCTTCTATATTTCCATTTAAAGCCCTAACTGTACAGTTTTTTTAGGGGAGATATCAGGTCTATGCCCATAATCCTTTTTGAACTGCAGAAAGTGCTGATATAGCACTTAAACTATAATAAGCACATTTTGTTCTTTTGTTTTCGTTTTCAGCACTTGCATTTTGAAGTTTGGGGATCTCTGTGACTGATTTTACGCCGGGTCATTCGGTAGGAGCACTGTCATGTTTGTGGCCTCAGAGGAAGGGCACTTTACTAAACCCAGTGTTGTAGAAATCGACTTTGGGTGTTCCTATTTTTAGTTTGTAGTTTAAGAATTATTGAGTTTTTTCCAAGAGTAGTGGGTTGATGTAGTTGGTTGCTTTTGTTACCCAGTTGATTTTACAACGTTGGTGTGAGTTGAGTTATACTAAATAGGGCAGATAATGATCCGCCCCATAGAAGGTGAGGTTTAAGCATGGATATGTGCCAAGGGGTGTATTTCGTTTCCTGCTCATGCACTGGCCAAACACATCAAATGAATGGATGATGCCATGTCTGGCTCAGGGAGGCAGGAAAAGAAAGAATGAAAATGATGCTGGTTTCAAGGGTACATCAAGGTGACAGTGTTGGAGGGTTTTCCATATGTGGGCTAAAGGATGGAGAGGGCTGTATGTGCCAGATAGAACCTGTTTGGATACAAATAAAGACTGTTTTGTTAAATGATTCGACATTTGCTTCCCAAGTCGTTCCTCAGTCTGCTTGTCAGAGGCAGGGCTTATTTGGGATGTTGTACAATTGAACAAACATCCGTTTCCGTAGCTACTGGTAGTGGAAAGGAGCTGATGACAAAGGCAGATGGGAAATGATGTTGGATCTTATAGTGGGGTGGGAAAAAAACAAGTCAGGACAGTTTCTTGAATATCAAGAACACTCAACCTTGGGGAGATGATGCTCCTGGCCAGAAACAGAGGGGAAACCCAGTAGTTGTAGTGTGGCAACACTGTGGACACGGTTGTCCTCAGGTCGTTCCAAGTGGGGATTAAGGCAGATTTCTTCCCTCTTCCTAGTTTGCCTTCTCTTTGAATGTCAGAGAGAAGGTTGTTTTGTTTGTTTACAAAAAAGCTGAGATCTGTCGGATGGATAATCTTTCGCTGACTTTACAGAGAGTTGGAGATCGGTAGAATCGGAACAGGTCTCTCCGGTCAAGACTTTGTTTCTTTTGGATCATCCTGGTATAACATAATGTGTATTTATAAAGCGCTTGTTCACCCAAGGGTATCTTGGTGCTGAATAACAGATGTTTATTGTTACCCAACTCAATGGTACTCATTTTATCGAACTCAGAAGGATCAAAGGCTGAGTGGACCCGCCAGGATTTGAACCCATGACCATGAGGTCAAACACAAGCCCTTACAGTGGACACATTAGTCCACTAAACCCGGTATAGGATGTCTACAACTCATTTGGATTTTTTTCTATTAATTAGGGACTTTTGATGATTGGCCTGGTTAAAACGAAGGTAGGACTGATGATGAAGAGGAGTTTCTTGACTATGGGTGCCGGGCACTGATCTGCAGGGAATCTAGCGACTGATACTGGAGGTTGTCTCACAGCCTGTAGTACAATGTCTTTCAAAGGCAATACATATTTTCACTGGGCGGCTTAGTGACTGTCTTTTTAGTTCCTGGTGAAAATTGTTCAGGGCTGCAGTGGATGGAATTTGAGCCTTCTCCACCTCTTTCATTTCCCTCCATGGCATTCTGAGCACCCACGTCTCAGTCATGGTGCTTTATCATGTTAACATGACTTTCTTCCTTCTTCTAAGCTGCTCCCACATTTGCTAATGAACATACATGCTTCCAAGACGGGTAGGGAATAATATCTTTGAGCATTCCATCAATACTGTTCCTGATATTTTTAATACCTCTTGCACTACTTCAGGTTAAGAAGACATTGCTATGTGTTTCAAGTAACAACTCTTCCAGAAGAATTGGTGCTGACAGAAGTTTTGATTTAGTTCAGAATATCAAAAAGAGTCTTGCAGTCAATTTTCTCAGACCAGTTTCTGAACGTTGTGACCGCTTGCTTGAAACGCACAACATTTCCTTTGCTGTTGCCAGATTGTGTTTCAGTCTTAGTAGGGCATCGCCTACTCGCTTCTAAACTGGCATGAACCAGTCTGTCATTCCATGTTCAAAGATTAAATATTGGACACAGATATGGATTCTCCTGAGAATGATACGGGGTTCTGTGCATCCCACAAAGCATTATCATACACCGAAAGCCATGGAAACCATGCATATGCTTCCTGTTTCTCAACCTGTCTCTTTAGGACACCAATGAGGTTCTTTTCCACCGTTCTGCTACCTCCTTCTCTTGAAAGTGGGCCTTCTCTCGTGGATCAGTGCATTGATTTATTGATTAGGCACAGTTCTCAACCTTTCTATGCCTAAAGCCGTAGGCAAAAACACAGAGTGGCCACAAATGAGCCTGTTGTGGTTATTGTGGCTCCTCCTGCATAATCGTTCGTGGTTAAGGCAATCCTGGGTGAAGCAGTTGCGGCTCCTCCGCTAATGCGGAGGAGCGTCGCCCCACTGCTTTGCAGCAGTGAAAGAAAGGAATAATAAAATGATAATAACTTAATGTTATTAACATTTTACTTGTTCCTGCTGCGGCAGCATGGGGGCGAGGAGGGGCGGGCTGCTCTGTTTGCAGAGGGGGAGTAGTGGGTTCACTGAAGTGCACATGACGCTCGGGCCCGCCAGTCATGCGCACTAAGCATGTTCTCCACCCAGGCTGCATTACAGCCTGGGTGGCAAACATGCCCAGGCCCCAAGTCCCCGTCTGAGCACCAAACTATGGGGAGCCAATCACAACGCTGCATTGCAGCGTTGCAATTGGCTCAGAACAGTCTGGCTGCTTCCTGTTCGGCCGATGCAGAGGAGCGACGATGTGGGAGAGAGCGGCAAGGAGGTAAATGTCTTTTTTTCCACCCCATTACCCCCTCGCCACCCGCCCGCCACCCCAGATCCGTGCCGGCCGCCACTGGGGTATAAGTAAACATCCAGCTTCTGCTTTATCGTTGTTTTTTAGAGAGAGCGAATGCGTCACAGTAAAGGGAAAACATCTTACCAGAATGCTTGTGTTATGCTTAGATTAGAAACTTCACATTACGGCTCCTTGTAATCTTCAGCTCTGTGAAAACTTTGACAAGTTTGCTTCTCCCTTCCAACACTGCAGTGGAATTCCTCTTCCTTTTTGAGAACAGTCTTCTTTGGACAGCGGCTCCTCTTCAGAGGAAGAGAAATATAGAGGAATGCTTTCTTAAAGAAATGTATAATGCTCCACATAAGTGTGAGACCTGTCAAACTTTCCTACTGATTGTCTTCAAGCCCCTGCGCCATCTTTGGTGCCTGGAGTTTGTTTTCAAATTCAAACGGAGGAAAAAGTCACTTGGAGATTATTTTTTTTGGGGGGGGGGTTGGGGGGGCTGGGGGTGCACACTGATGTTTCCTCATGTGGCCTCCCATTTTGCCTTACGTTCACTCGATTACTCTGAAGTTTAACAGCATAATGAACAATGCTCACCACAAATGGGAGATCATTGTGTTTTAAACTATTTAAGTCCTCAAATATGCTATTGGTACATCTAACACTTGCCCTTAAGCTCAGAAACTTGTATCCTAATACACAACTGCACCCAGAGCCCTGATCATGTTTTTGTTGCATATTCGCATCACAGCAGTCAGAAACTAACATAACAGAAGCCACAGCTATTTGCTAGGAGCTTAAAGGGGAAGACGAGGAACAGCAGAGAGACACAGACACATTCAGTCAAAACAAGAAGACAGCACATACTTTCCCCTTTGTTTCTTCGGCAGATAAGAATGGCCTGTGAACCTCTGGATCTTTAAAAGCAACATGGACATACTCCCCCAACAACCCCAGAGACATAAAGGAAGCAAAAAAAAGGGAAACACCAACTAACTTCAGCAAAGAGTCATAGCGAAATCATGTCTCTGAAGCTGCACTGAAAAGTTCTTAGGAGAATCAACTCAACAAAATACTGATTTTTTTTTTTTGCCCTGGAGGATAACAAACGTTTAATTTCACTAGAAGGCCAACGAAGTCAAAAAAGTGCCTTTTATCTCCGTTTAGTACTTTATTCCTTACAGGTGTTTCTAATATTTATTTCTGGAAACGGGAGGAGCCAGTTGTTCTCTAACAACACCATCTTTGTTTGAATCAAAACATGCAGCACTGTCACACTGTGTTCTACTGACATAAAGGTCAACATCCCTGTTTCGCCAGTGTTTGGTCACCCTCGTTTGGCCGCTGGTATATTACCAGCGGCGGCTCCTCAGTAATGGCGGAGGAGCGTCGTCCCACTGGCTCAGAGCCAGCAGCAAAAAAATAAAACGATATTTCAGTATTGTTTTGTTTTTAAGCCGCTGGCTCAACCAGCGTGTGCAGGGAGGGGCGGGGCTGAGGCAAGGGAGGGGGGAGGAGGAGTGCTAGTGCGCTCCCTAAGTGCTCATGTGTGTTTGGCCAGCCGTCTCAGGCCGACCAAACCTCAAATGCGCACTTAGGTTTCTCTAACCCGGCTGTATTGAACAGCCGAGTTGGAGAAACCCCACAGACTCCCTGGTCTGAGCAGAGTGTCTTTCTAGCCTGCTCAGGCCAATCCCCGCACTGCTCTGCAGCGCGGGGATTGGACAGGGAGTCTGTGACTATCCTGCAATGTCTGCTGGGACAAGCAAGTCCTAGCACCAAGGCGATACGCGGTCAGCGTAACTTTTTTTAATGTTTTAATATTCGTATTTTTATTATGTCCCCCCCACCCTGCCCGCGCCCCCTCCCGCGCTTCATCCCATGCTACCCCCCTCCCCAGGCCCTCCACTTTGTGTATGTGGCGGCAGCCACTGGAATACACTCTATATGATTTCCGCACATGTTGTTCCAGATCATCATGAGGCATCTCTCCTGAGATTATCCAGTAGCTCAGTTTTCAAGTTCAGCTTTATCTTGCTTTCACTGGCACCATTTTTAAAAGTTGTCATTCCATCTACCCCCATGCGTTGGTCCTTCAGCATCTGGAATTTAGCCGCCGAGCCTCCTATCTCTTTCCCCCTTCCCATAGAACAGGCAGACATACTCTCCGCCTTCTCTTGCACTGTTCTCACTACTCTTGCTCCAGAAACTTCTCCCAAGAGGCCGATTTTGGTCTGGAAGTTCTGTGCACCTTGTTTGCATGAAGCTGAGTGGAGTCGTATTGTGATCTTCCCTCGTCGCCACCCTCGCTTTCGGATCTCTGAAATCAGATTCTGACATTAGGATGGAAGGAGAGTGGACAAGCAATGGAAATGACCTTCACAACACTCGCATAGCTGTACCTTCAGTTCGTGTTTGTGGATGAGTGATCTTGTGTGTTCTGACAGCAGCCACAAGGAATTGGAGGGGGGGCATTGGGTTTGTGAAGGGAACGTCAATGGAGGCAAAAGGTAGCAGCGAAATCAAAGAGGTACATAACCCAGGTAAATGTTCCATCTGCCTAATGGGACTTCTTGCTGCAAAGTACTGCACGCTGTATTCTATACATCATGTATACATTTATCCGGCATCGAAAGGGGCTTGATAAATACCCCACGGCAGAGCAGAAAACATTTGTGGTTTGGCGTTATTACATGGCCATGGTGGTAAATAGGGGAGTGCTTGGTGCAAAAAAAAAATCCTCTGTATCTTGAAATCAGGGTTGTAGTGGTGGTAACATGGCAAAAATGTTTGTGTGTATTTAAACAGACTGCAGCTGAGGTGCAATGACACAACAGCTTAAAAAACACAATACTACAGTACAGTAATGTTGCGTTGTAATGTGCATTTTTGTGTTTAGCTACATTCCGTTGTGGTTTGATGTGTTGCGACTTGTCATGTTTTGTTGTGTGACAGTGTTTTGCTTGTGCTCTGGTCTGTTGTAAAGTTTCTTTGTGAACTTTAACAAATGGTGTTGTGTTTTCAGTCTGCAGCTGCACATTGCATTAAATTGGCAGTGAAAGACAACCATTTACCACTGCCTAACTGGTATCTTAACAACACTAGCACTTAACCTACTTAATATGACACCAGTTAGTTTGAAATTTGCGGGGTGCATAATGCCAGTCATTTCCTTTTACCTAATAATGTGACATTTCAGAAAAATTACACAAAATGCAAATCCAGGGGCAGATTTACAAGCCCCTTGCGACACTTTTGCGCCCCCGTTGCGTCACTTTTCTGACGCAGCGGCGGCGTAAACAATGCGTCACGTTGCGACACATTTACAACTTGACGCATCTATGGAGATGTGTCACGTTGTAAAGCCCTGCACCACATTATACCTGCGTCAGGTATAATGTATGCAGGGTGGTCGTTCCTGCAGGGAAGCCTCGTAAAAGTGACGCAGTGAAATCTACAAGATTTCACTGCGCCACTTCTACGACGCAACTGCATCAAAACCTTACGCCTGCTTGAAGCAGGCATAAGGAGTGATGTTGCACAATAGGTATAGGCATTCCTTAGCATTGCTGGAGTTGCATCTTGCTTGCGAGTTGCGACACGACTCCAGCAATGCGTGACCTTTGTGCCAACAGATGCATGACGCATCTGTCAATCCTTGCGCCATGGTACGCCGCATTGTAAATGTGACGCACCCATGGTGGCACAAGGTTTTTTTTGCGCGACGCAAGTAAACTGACGCATCTCTGCTATAATGCAGAGATGCGTCAGTTTCTTGTAAATCTCCCCCCCTGTGTTTAGTGCTATATTTTAGTGTGAAATACGTGCCTGCGTCCTTTTTGGACTAAAGGACACATTTCTCACTAAAAAATAGCCCAAATATGTCAAGTGACTCGAGCAAGAGCTGTTTATGTTCTGTCTGTTTGTGTTTTTTTCCGTGCTCCAGCGATAGGATTTCTACACGAACGGATATGAGATGATACAACATTGAGTAGTTTTCTGAATTTTGCCTAACCAGAGTGACACACAATACCGGAAATTGCACAAGATTAAGCCGTTATAAGGAACAATTTGCCCGTACCTATTTAAAACCATGTCGCAGAACAAGCCTTGAATCCGCACTTCTCGCTGGGTTTATGTGAAACTGCCACAAGGCCACGCTTTAGTTCCTGGCGCTGCCACAAATTGTGATTTTGCTAGGAATGGATAAGGTGGTGGACACTGTCGGCTTCAGCTCGATGGGAGACATTGCCTGAACACGAAATGTCTCTCTTTGTAGCTCAGATTGCATTCAAGCCTTTGTAGCTCAGATTGCATTCAAACCTTTGTAGCTTAGATGGCATTCAAGCCTTTGTTAAGTCACTCAAACAAGAGCCAGTTCCCTTTTATTTTGGATACTTTGTATCACAGCACAGTTTCAGTTTAATCAGCTCAGTATAATACCTTTCGAATAGTAGGCTGCAATGCTGCCTGTAAAATGACCTTTCCTATTACTTGAGTAGCAGAATTGTTGTTTTGTGAATGTGAAGATTATTTCTGTTATGGTGACCCCTGGTGGTAAGATCTATGCTTGAATGGAGCATTGATTCCATATCTACCAGTAGTAAAGAACTTGGTGTTTGTTGTAAGTCTGTTTGGGGTCAAACTTAGCACAGATATGGACAATCTCCTGTCTGTTTATATTTTTATGGGTAAACTATTTGTGGCCAAACTTAGCACAGGTATAGACAATCTCCTGTCTGTTTATATTTTTATGGGAAAACTGTTTGTGGCCAAACTTAGTACAGGTTTGGACAATCTCCTATCTGCTTATCTTTTTATGAGTTGTAATGTGCATACATCTTAAAAGCAAAGAAAGGGTTCAGCATCATTAGAACTTGAGCCATATTTCCAGGGACTCAACCATCCCAGTCAATACACGTCACTCAGGATACATACAGATTTACTTTAAATGATGTATTTTTTATTTGTTATTTTTATTGTTTTATATAGCGTGAACTTGACCCCGTGGGGTATCAGAGCGATTCACATTATAACCGTATATACATAATTTCTATTGTACATTTCGCTCGAAAGCATTTAACAACTTTTAACCAATTCAGAAACCGTAACAGCAACTTCATTAGCAACATAGACGTATGCACATTCACAGAATGTAAGTCTAGTAGATCCAATATTGCATATTAGTTTGTTAACACCATGGAATGTAAACCCCTAAAAATAACAGGCGAGATGGGATCTTGGTAAGAGATGCTCGTGCGTGGATTAAGGGGGAGTTTATAGGTGAGGCTGCGAGATTAAATGGAAAAGGTTACGGGAGGAATTTTCTCATTAGAAATATCTTGGTTTCTTTTTTGAATCTTGCGGCGTTTTGTAATCTTCTGATGCTTGGAGGTAGCGAGTTTCAGATTCTCTGTGCCGCTCCTGAGAATGCTCTGTCATATGTTTTTTTCTTCTGGAATATCGGTGGCTTCAGTAGTAAATCTCTGGTGCTCCTGGAAGATCTTATTCCCCTGGAAATCACCAGTTTCTGAGCTAGATACCTAGGTGTATCGCTTTGTGTGTGATACATGCTATTTTGAGTATAATTCTGGCTTCGTATGGTAGCTAGTTCAGGGCTTTCAGGTGAGGAGAGATGTGGTCGAATTTTTTTGACCCTGTTATAAGCCTTGTTGCTGCGTTGAGGCAGGCTTTTAGAGGAGCCGTTGTAATCTTTGGAAGCCCTGAAAGTGTAGTGCATCCGTATTCAATCCTCGAGATTCCTAATGCCTGGACTGCCATTTTGAGGTCTGCTGTTTCCATGAATGGTCTCAATTTCCTAATGTAATTCAAGTAAAAATATGCATTCTTAGCTAACGAGCTGATGTGGGCTTGCATGTTCAGGGATCTTAACCCCAAAGCCCTATAACTACCATTCCATGTTCAGGGTAACTTCTATGGAAATCAATTCCATTTAGTTTTATTGTATGTACATTTATCTTGCATTGATGTTAAGAAAGTCTGAGATGGATCCAGGCATCATTGACCTACTTTGTACACACCTGGCTTAAACTATCTAAATGATTTGAATTTTGTTTGATGCTCATTACCCTCCCTGGTAGTGCTTGCCATGGCACAATATACTGTGCACAAGGCCAAAAATGATTGCTTGAAAGTTTCACCCCCATCGTAAAACATATAGTACACTGCTACACTTTTGTATCCCGCACAGCCAATCACATTTGTTTTCTTTCTGTTTTTTTATACTTCAGTCACTTGTTCTTATGTTTCCCCCCCACTTTCCCTCTCACAAGAAACTTTGTACAATGGTTTTGTTTCAGTGCCTTTAATTTTTTGTTGTTGGTTTTCCAATGCACTGCTGTTTTTCAGGCCGGCCAAGGCTATAGATACGGTATTTTGACCTTAAACTGGTCTCTTCTGACATTATAAAAACTGCCAAACGAGTAAACCTGTCAGGGAGCGTAGTCCTGAAACCCACATAATCATACACGTTTAACAGTATTGCAGATTTTCCATATTGTAAGAGATGGGTATCCATCCACCTTACATAAAGGCTCTCTGTTTTTCAGGAATATTCTTGATTACTCATTGAATGATGGAGATGGTATTCAATTGCAAATAATATTCATGTCGTAAGCGAATAATATTGTATCTAGTGCCATTAGCATGACTCTAAGAAGCTGATATGGCTCCAGTAGCCTACCCTGGAAGAGCCTCTTCCTGGTGATAATTTCTGTATTCTGTTTTGTAGGAACCACTGCCATTCTCCCTAAACACAAGCAGAGGATGCCTTTGGACAAAGAAGAGGCCATAAAGAAACTTGAGGTAACCATGTTTATAGTAAAACTCACTCCACAATTTACAATGATATTGAACTAGAATTAACCATTAAAGAAGAAGTATTTGTAAATCATGAGCCCATATTGAATAACTGCATATATATCGCAGACAAAACCGGTGGGCATCGAAGAACTGGTGACATAGGAAGTGAGTAGTCACATCTTCATGGTCATTAAATACATAATCTCTGAGCACCTAAAATTCAATGTAGACTCCAGACACAGGTCACACCCAAATCAGTTTCTAAAAATGTGGAATGCAGGCAACCACTGCAGATTGTAATGAAAGTCATGTGAGAGCAGAGTACACCAACCTAAACCGTTAAAGTGTATACAGTAAGAAAAATGTCAACGCAAATAAATGTGAATTTTCAGTCAGCCGGTCTGATTGGAGCATCCTCAATAATTTTCAAAATCAAATCCATGGACCCTGAGTACATACGTCACGAGCATTGAATAGGCGCCAGGAATTATGGTTGGCAACTTACCAAGGCCGGCTCTTGTTATTTTCTTATCTTGATGCCCCTATGATTATTTTTAATATTAATGCTTATATTTTTCATCATTTGCTTCTTTCATCGAAAAATGTCTTTGAATGGTGTAATTCTGTTATGGTTGGAATTAGTGTAAATTATTATATGCTGTAGACTCATCAGAGATACTGCACTTCTGGCGGTGAAGTGATGTCTGCAATTCTATAATGACAAATGTATTCCTTTCCTGGAAGCATGGTATAGAGAGTGGTGCAATGAAACTTAAGGAGACCCACCTGCAAAGTACATGGAGGTGCCCCCCCCCTCTGGGCTCACTCAGCAGCTCTCAGGCCAGGTTACTGTGCTGAGAGTGCCCCCTGAAGCTCGCCCCGCCCCCCCTGCACTGCGGGGGCTGCAGGGGGCTTTGTTACACCACTGGGTACAGATCCACTACAGAGCTATACAGGACATTTTAGATTAGTTGTGCATTCAAGTGACTCCATAATTTCATTTTAAAATTTGATCTGAGAAAGTCGGTATTTGCTTTACCCAAAATTTATAATAAACAAACACAATCCACATTGTGCGTACTCAGCAATTTGAACTTTTACCATGACCTTCTGAGATGTACTATTGAAATATCATGTTCTCTGCATTATTTGACCATAATATTAGTGGTCGAATGGAATGGAAATGCTTTGGAAAGTGCATCATTCACCGCTACGGGCATCTTGGCCCTAAGAACCTTATAAAAGGCAAATTAACCAAAGGTGAGTGACCACAATTGTTTGAAATAATGTCATCAAGTGAGTATTAAAGTATTATATGGTGTTTAGGTTTAGGAATAGGTTCAGGGCTAGAGTTTGAGTTTTAGAGCTAGATGTGGGTTACAACTAATGGTTAGGGTTCGGTGTTTTGTTGATTTTTACTATGTGATATGTAGTTTACCATTGCCCTGTTACATACATAATTTGTGCAGACAGTATTTAGTTGACTCTGGGGGTTCGCGAAACCTACTCGGGGGGTCTTCGACTGCTTGGGAAATTAAATAATATTAACAGATTAATGAAGTGTCAGGGGCGTAATGCACACCCCTGCAGTCCTGCGGTGAAGCGGGGCATAAAGAAGCAAAATGTAAACCTAATGGCTAACTTTTAAGTGGGGTTCTCATATTGATTTGTTGGAGAAGTGCAAACAAGATATAGCATCGATATCGGGTGACCTCAATTGAATTTGGAAAAGCTCCAACCTTCCCATTAAAGTGAAAACTTAGGATTTTTTTATATTTGGGAATTAAATAAAATATTTCATAATCTGTGTATTTGTTTGATGAATGCTTGTTTCTGTATGTCATGTGTACTATTCTGCAGTTCCAGCAAAAATGCTTAGGCCAGGGTCCCCGTATTCCAGTAATGGTTCAGTTGGGGTCCCAGGTTCCAGGAGTGAATAAAAGGGCAGAAGTCAAAAAGTTAAGAGCCACTGATTTAAGCTATCCAGCATGTTCTGTGTTCCACTGGTCCTAGGTGGCTTTTCATCATCTTGGTTATTCCTCTTGTTAAGTTGCCCTTGAAGGGATTCATGTTACTTAGTGTGAAGTTTAATCTTACTCTCCTATTGAAGAGCCTCAGATATATTTAGAAGAGTGCTTCTGTGCAGCTTCACAATCTTTCCTTTTTTTTTCCAAGTGGATAAAAACCCCTGTTGTGCATCCTAAAAATGTTTGGGGAGATGGTTTGTTCCACTTTTTGCCCCAGAGAGGTATTTTCTCTACTCTGCTATAGGAGCATGTCTCCGACAGTTTCTGTGGTGTGAAAGGAATATGCCTCTTATTTCCACTTCCCCATACCCCGCATGTTGTTACAACGCGGTTGTTACAACGACCGCGTTGTAACAACGCATACCATTACCCCGCAAGTCGTAACAACGACTTGCGGAGGGGGGCGCTGGATGTTGGAATAGTATAATCTACTATTCCAACTCCAGTCTGCGCGGACAGTAGGAAAGGTGTTGGATTTTAAATCCAACACCTTCTCCCCCCTCCGCAAGTCGTTGTAACGACTTGCGTGGTAATGGTATGCGTTGTTTCAACGCGGTCGTTGTAACGACCGCGTTGTAACAACATGCGGGGTGACGGATGCGGAGTAAGGGGTGTTTACCGTGTGAAAGGGTCCGAGGTAAGTTTATGAAACACCAGAACATTTTTTTGTGGTTGTTCACAATCTGGCAAGAGAAACTTCCTTTGCTTGCTTAGGATTTAGTCCTGCATGATATTACACGATAGAGAGTTAATATGAGGAAAGTGAAAAGGATTTATGATTGCAATGTCACTTTTTGTGAATCCCTTGCAGTCTTGAATCCATCTATGTGCACTTATAAATCAGATTTATAAGCCTAAAGGGCTTCGTGAAGCGGGCCATTTCTGGCATGTGGCAAGAGTTCCCAGCCTTTTAAAACAGAAGTAAATATAGCCCAAAAACTTTCAATATTAATGACTCTTCCTCATTTTGCATGTGAAATGAAGACGATCTGCTTCTTTGATGAGTTTAAATGTTGTGCTGCTGGTTTGGTCTAATTATGGACAGCTCCATGCAGTTCCCGATTCACCCATTTTGGCTGATTATCATGTAGGAGGCTGAAGAGAACAGTTGTCAGTAAACTAAATTTATTTTAAAACATAAAACTATAACCGTGTGATTATTTCGGCTATTCCTCTTTTTTATGTAGAATCTGGAAAAGAAAGAAGAGAAAGTGACATCTGATGAAGAAGAGGAGAAGAAAAAGGAAGAGGAGGAGGAGAAGGAAGAAGAAGAAGAGGACTACGATGAGCAGGAGCATGAAGAGGTCAGACTTTTCACTGTAGAACCCTTATAAGACAGTACAATGTTTGTAGATATTGTGTGGTGGTAAAATGTAGGGGTGTGCGGAACTTGCGGAGTTACAGAAAATCTCTGCGAGATTCCGCGGAGTTCCGCCAGCAGGCAGAAAATAATACTGCTCGTACTTCAATTTAGGGCCGGTAGCACATGCACCACTAAAAAATAAGCTTGAACATGCACCATCCGTGGCCATTGGAGTTTATTTTGCTGACGCTTGAGTAGTATATTTACTAGAGCGGCAGCAAATCTACTCGAGAGGCAGCCCTCTGACCGTGACTGCCTGTGTTAGAAAATCGTGCTAGGGGACGCCAAATCTCACTCGCGCTCACCAGCTCCTATTTTCTGGAGCCTCACAGGAGAAAAATTCTACCACGAGACGAAAGGCGTAAAGTTTTTTTTGCATAGCTCGAAGTGGAAGGACTTGTAAGCATTTTGTACACAGACGGAGCACTGTTTCTGACGCTGTGAGCATCATGTTCAAAATAGCTTCTGCCATTGTATGACACTTTTGTTCAGTAACTTTTGATTTGTTTGAGCTAAAAACTACTTATTATGTTGAAATCTGAAAATTATGGGATGAATGCTTTGTTCTGTGGCAATTGCTGTGAATCCATCATTATCTGAAATCTTTGTGACTACCGAATCACATATTTCATATAATAATTTACTTGGAATTCTAAAAATCTTCATTAGTCATGAACTTTTCCGCATGCTCGAATGTGGTTTTATGTCTTATATTGAAACTCAAGCTCACCTATACCAGAATGGATTGTTATGGCACAGATCTGCAGGACTTTATTTGTTTCCAAATATGCCCGCAACCTCTGCCTCCCCATTAGGGTTGCTGTCGATGCCAGCTGCTTCCAGTGGCTCCTATGTGATGCCATAGCTTCAAGCATTGGTATTTGAAGCCTTCACATCTTTATACTTTCGGCGTCAGACGCCATCGCACCTGTATGAGGTCCATGAATTTGGTGGACACTTTTAGGCCACCAGCTTTCACATTCAAACTGACCTCTACTCACATACTGCCTAAAAGTAAGCAGCCAACTACCTACTTGAGAAAGAAATGGTGTAAATTAAGAATATCACTGGTTCTGTGGCAGTTTCCATGTTTCCTGGCATCTTGTTCCAGCACAAACTCCAGGGTTCCATCATGGGATAAGATGGGGACTGTGCAGCAGACAGATTTCCTCCTTCCAGAATTCTTGGACATGGCTAATTAGAGGGACAATGTCCTGCAATCAAAGAGTGTTGTTACTAAAATTAAGAACATTGGAGCCGCCGCTACATTCCTTATCTTAAAGTCCAGCGTCACCACTCATTCTTAGTGACAAAGTGCAGGATGCAGCAACCACATTACCTTATTATTCTCTCTGAGTCTTTGATTACGATTATGTTTATAGCATGGGTCAAGCCGCATGTCAGTCCTCCCAAGTGTAGAAATGTATACGTAAAGCATAGAATTCCCACACTGGATCCAGCATTCTTTATTGGTACTTATGACCCCGAGAGCCAAACAAAGGCCAAATGCATTTTAATGTGTACCCTTGGAGGGGCAGTCACCAAAACTGGATAGACTGGCAATGTCTTCCCCCGAGGCATCCTAGCATTGGCCGCATACAATGACACTTGCCTAATGGTCCAACACTTCCATATGATTTGGAAATTGACTGAACTAGATGGGAAACAGTGTTTACTACGCATGCTTTACATCGCATGCCATTACAACGCGGTTGTTACAACGACTGCGTTGTTACATCACGAACCATTACATCGCAAGTCGTTACAACAACTTGCGATAGGGGGCAGAAGGTGTTGGATTTACGACCGGAGAACATGGCGGCCAGCGAGTTGCCGGTCGCGGAGACTCCAGGAGTCGGGAGAAGAAATGCTGAGATAAAGCAGCGACAAATGGTGATTTTAGCCAGATAGCGTGAAAAGCAGCCAGCAGGGAGATGAATTTACTTTCTATCATGGCAGGAGCTCTACAAAACGGAATTTGAACACTTACAGGAGTCGGCGTTTTCGGTCCCGTTTCGGTCTCGGGGCGGGACGCTTGGATTCTCCGTGTTGTTTTTCAGTGAGTTCGGTAGTGTGGAGACGCGGTGGCAGGACGGGGAGTGTTGTCTGGGCTGAGAGCGAGGTGGCGGCTGTGGCGCCACCCGTTGGAGAGCGGTCCCAGGGGGGGCGGTTGGTCCGGGAGCCTTTTTGGTCCCGAGCGGCCAGAGAAGTCGGTCAAGGTCGGAGAGCCTCGGCGCGTTTCCCCATCCAGGGCGGCAGGGGCAGAGGCAGCATAAACACGCTGCAAGATTCACCGGCCGCACAAAGAAACCTCTGGAAGACGGAGGCAGCCAAGGAACTCAGCTCCAGTAAGCAAACTAACGAGGGAGAAGGAGCAAACCCAGCACGGGGAGGTAAAGTGGAGGTGGCAGAAGAGGGAAATTTGCTACATAACTCAAAGGAGGCGGAGGAATATCCCAAAGTGGGGTGTTTAAGTGACAGTGGGGGCACAAACATAAGTACAACCACAGGAAAGCAAAGTAGGTATACTTTGAGGAGTACAACCTCAAATCAATTTAATTACAGTCACCAAGTAAAATTAAATAACCAAGATATTCTGGGTACTATTACAAAACAGGAAACGTATGTATGCAAAAAACATATAAAACCGCCACCACCACCACTATTAATACCCAAATCAAAAGCAATTTCAGGAGAATGGATTACTCCTAAGAAGAAAAGAGCCAAGAAAATAAGAAAATCCCCTCAGAATCCGCAGAAAGTGAAACTTACCCCGTCACTGAGGAGCTTTTTTAAGGTTGCTTAAAGAAAGGAACCAAGTTGAAATAAAGCAGTCATGTGAAAAACTGGAGGATACATTTGACTCATTAGCTGCCAGAACAACAATGTTGGAATCCACTGTAACAGAGCTAGTCTCAAAATCAGAAGAAATTACAAAAGATATAAGCAGGTTAAAAGAAAGGGAGATGGGCTTCCAGGATAAGCTAGAATCCCTTGAAAATTCCCAAAGGAGAAATAACATATGTCTACTTAAGATTCCGGAAGAGGCAGAAGGAAATAATCTTAAAGAATTTGTGGTTAAATTGATTAAGCAAGCCACTCAAATTGACACTCCAGCACAAGCACTCATGCTGGATATCCAGAGGGTGCACAGGGACCCCTTCAGACTGAATCCAAACAAAACCAGGCCTAGGAAAATATTAGTCCACTTCTTAACGTATAATCTGAAAGATGAAATTCTAAACAAGGCACTTAAGTTAAATTCACTATGTGCAGAAGGAATAACCTTTGAAATACGGTCAGATGTCTCATCCATCACAGCAACCAAGCAGTGGGAGCTGGGGAAGTTATTAGATCCCTTTAGAAAACAGGGTGCAACTGCCCAGCTAAAATTCCCAGCCATACTAAAAGTAATGCACAACAACAAAATGCATGTGTTTAGGCGAGTAGAGGAAGCGGAAGACTTCCTACAGTCTATTTCGGGGGGTGGAGCAAGCTAAGTAAAATCTTTATTACTGTGCCACTTATAGTATTATTTTTCTACATATTTTTTATATCCCACTGGTTTGGTGTAAGAATTCTGGGTTTTATAAATCTAGCTTTAAACGCTCTTTAAGCTAGCTTATTTTCCGACTCCTAGGGGAGGGACTCATAGGCCAGGGTAGGGCCATAATGAGAAATAGAGGGGTTCTCCGAGGGAGGGATTAGGTGGGGAAAAGGGGAGGGAGAGGGAGGGGAGCACAGGGTGGGGAGCAGTGGGAGAAAAGCAAAAAAAAAAAAATATGTCCGATTCGCCTGAGCAGGCCCTCAAAATCTCATGTTTTTATATTAGTGATATGTCATATTCAATAATGGATCAAAATGTATACTTGAGGGTTCTGTCATGGAACTTAAATGGTCTAAGATCAAAGTACAGGATGGAAAAGATTTTTCAATATCTGAAGGATGCCCCAGAACAAATCCTTATACTTCAAGAGACTCATCTAACGGACACTGAGATGAGGAACTTATGTAAGACCAGAAAGAGGATCCAGGATGTAGTCTGCACCACGCAACAACTAACAACAAAGGGTGTGGCTATATTAACTAAAAGAAATCCTGAA
Source organism: Calotriton arnoldi (assembly GCA_963921515.1). Classification (NCBI taxonomy): domain Eukaryota; kingdom Metazoa; phylum Chordata; class Amphibia; order Caudata; family Salamandridae; genus Calotriton; species Calotriton arnoldi. The sequence continues at coordinate 567,110 of CAWUFW010004769.1, forward strand.
ATTATGGTAGTAGAAAGTAAAGTAGACAAGATGGGGAGATGGGCCATAGCCAAAATAAAGTGTCACTCTCAGAAATTTACAGTGGCAGGATACTATGGACCCAATACAGACGATCCAGTCCCTTTTAGAGGCCTGCTTTCCGAACTACTAAATTTCCCAGACCCTTTAATTTTGGCAGGAGACTTTAACGTGGTTTTGGACCCAGTTATGGATCGCTCATTAAAGAGCAGAGCAACACAAAACTGTAAGATGAGGTCAACGATTAAAAATGCTATAAGACAGCTAGGATGGCTTGATGTATGGAGAGACAAAATGGGAAATAGAGGAGGGTATACTTTCCATAATAAAAAATACAGACATAAGTCCAGACTAGATCTCTTTCTAATCAGCCTCGATTTGAAAAACTGGGTGAAAGATGTAAAATACATAGGGGAACATCTATCGGACCACTCGGCAGTAATTTTAGCTTTAAAATTCCCAGCCAGATTGCTGTCTAGGAGATGGACTCTAGATCGTGCCATCCTGCTAGAGAAGGAAGTGATAGAGAGCCTGACTAATGAGACAAGGGATTTCTTTCTAAACAACATTGACAGTGCCCCAATAGAAATAGTGTGGGATTCATATAAAGCCTTTTTGAGAGGTTGCATAACATCGCTGCAGATCGCCAGACAAACAAAATATAGAACTGAGGTGGAGGAGATTGAATGTAGGATTCAGAAGCTAGAGCAAAGGCACAACACTCAAGGGGGCAATCTGCTGAATGAGGACATCCCGGCAGAGCTGCAAACTCTTAAATTTGAGCTGGCAGGGGTAATTGACTCAAGGTTAAAAAGGAAATGGCAGGCGAGTAAACTTGCTCACTTCGAGTATGGGGAAGGCTGCGGAAAGCTCTTAGCCTGGAAGACTAAACAAGATCTAGCAAGGGGAAACATAAGAGAGATAAGATGCGAGGCCTCAGGGAACATACTTAAGAGTCCTGTAGAAATTGAAGAGGCTTTCCAAAAGCATTTTGAAAAGGTGTACCGAGAAGATCAAACCATTTGAAAAGAAGAAATTAAGACCTGGCTTGACCAAGACGCCCCAAACAAAATCAATGAGGATGATTCTAATAATCTGAACAGCCCAATAACAACGAGTGAGATTAAAAAAGCAATAGCGGCAGGAAAATCTGGTAAAGCTGCGGGACCGGACGGGTTACCGGCGGAACTGTATAGGTGTTTGATGGAGACCCTTATCCCAGTAATGGAAAAGCTATTTTCTCATATCTTTGAAGAGGGAGGGAATATGCCGCAATCGTGGAATGAGGCCGCAGTGGCTCTAATCCTCAAACCGTCAAAATCACCCAGCTCCTGTGATTCATACAGACCTATCTCTCTGCTCAATCTTGACTATAAAATCTTTGCCAAGACCTTGGCAGAGAGGTTAAAAGGAGTGATAGATGGTTTGTTACATAAAGATCAGAAAGGCTTTGTCCAAGGGAGAGGAATTCAAGACCTCACCTATAATTTGATTGGGGCAATCGATCTAGCAACGCTTCACAATATACCGATGGCCGTCATCACTTTGGATGCCACAAAGGCGTTCGATCAAGTCAATTGGCCCTATTTAATGCAGATATTGAGACTGTGCAATCTGGGAGAAAATTTCTGTAGAACAGTAAATCTGTTTTATCAATATCCCACAGCCAGAGTTTTAGTGAACGGGAACATGTCAGTTCCTGTTAAAATACAGAGGGGGACAAGGCAGGGGTGCCCGTTATCACCTCTGCTGTTCAACTTGTACATTGAGCCGTTTGCTGATAAGGTCAGGCGTCATGCCGGAATATCACCCTTCAAATATAAGAGTTGGGAAAAAAAGGTGGCATTATATGCCGATGATTTGATGGTATACACGTCTGACTTGAACACGGCAATCCCAATAATATATAACTTGGCATCCCAGTTCGGTCAGGTATCCGGATACGAGATAAATGCTTCCAAAACAGAATGTATGGCATGGAATATGGATACTCACACACACCAAATGAAAAAAGAAATTAGATACCTGGACATTATGATCACACAGAGTATTGAGAGAATCCCAGATACAAATCTCCATAAAATTAGTAAAGATATATGCAACTCTCTGACGAGTTGGGCATATTTACCTCTTACAATAATTGGTAGAGTTAACCTAATAAAAATGATGGTCTTACCGAAACTCACCTTCCTATTCCAAAATATCCCCCTAGCTTTCAAAGAAGAGGGTCTGAAAAAACTCCAGGCAAAAATTAACAGCTTTATATGGGCCTCAAAAAGTACACGGATTTCGTGGAAAAAACTACGGAGAAAAAAGAACAAGGGAGGACTATGCCTACCAGACCTAGTCTCATATGCATGGGTATTCCTAATGAGGGCAGGAAAAATGCTTCTGACTGAACCAGATACCTCGGGAGACATCCATTACCACGCGGGCATTGCATCGCAATGCCTTTACATCGCGGGTATTACAACGCAAGTCGTTACAACGACTTGCGCTGGATGGCGCTCTAACCTAAGGAATAGTATGACTTACTATTCCAACACCTTCCCTACTGTACGTAGACTGGTGTTGGAATAGTAAATCATACTATTCCTAAGTCCAGCGCCCTCCAGCGCAAGTCGTTGTAAACGACTTGCGTTGTAAAAACTGCGATGTAACGTACCGCGATCATTTTGATCGCGTTGTAACGTCACATATTCAGATACCTCGGATATTGGGAGTATGTTTAAGGAAATGCTGACAGATTTAAAGGGAGGAGATCGAGGTTTTATATACAAATTTGGCGATCCAAGATTTTTCAAAAGGGTACGTCTAAAGACGCTAAATGGGCTAGCCTCTACCTGGTACAAAATCAGAAAAGCTTTGAAAATCAGCTATTACAGTGCACTGGCCCCTATTTGGGATGCTCCAGGCTCGCTGGAATGGACCAAAGATTCCTTAATAACTCCCTTGAAAACAGCTGAGATATCATATTGGGCTCAACTTGCACCAGAGGGTATGCTGCTTTCGTGGGAAAATCTGAGGAACATCACAGATAATGAACTATCAAAGTTTAAATACCTGCAAATTAAAAGGTGGCATCAAGCTGTTGGAACAACGGTCAGCATATCCAATGAACTAGAGAATGCCCTCAAAAGGAAAAATGGGAAAAAGAAGGAGGTGGCGAACCTATACTGGCTTCTGGTAGAACTGGCAGAGGACGATTTCAAACTTCCAACGGATCTGTGGGGAGAGTGTTTGCCCGGTCTACATCTAGAAGAATTATGGCAAGTATCTTATAACATCTTGTATTCCATTGTTCAAGCTGCAAACCTAAGGAGAAATCACATCTTTTGTCTCCACAGGGTTTATTGGTCCCCCTTAAGGCTCTCCAAGTTTGCGAAAGGAGCCACTCCGAAATGTCCAAAATGCCTCCAGGAAAAGTCAGACGATGTGCATATGTTTTTAAACTGCCCAATGTTACATCATTTTTGGGTCAGTGTAAGTAAAGCCATGTTTGGGACGGATATACAGGTGAGCATTAGGCTGGTATTTTTTGGGGTCTTACCAAATTATGAATCTATGTCTCCAGAGGAAAATAATTTAATATTTTATCTAGTTTTACTTGCACGGAGAGAAATCTGTAAATATTGGATTAAAAGTATTTCTCCGACGCTTCTTGATTGGTTAAATTCTATTAAGTATACGATGAAGCTGGATAGAGTCTCGAGAAATAAGAAAAACAAGAAAGGGGATTATTGGTTACCATGTGTAGGCTGGCTAGATACCCTTGATAACGGTACAAATACTGTCCAATGATTATGCCTCTACACTGTAATACTTTACCCCTCTGGTTGTTCTCGGCAGATACCCAGTGAGAAGGTCAGAACACACCAAACACGGGAAAGAGAGGTTCTGTGTAAAGTGCATCCATCTGGATACAGAGCTCTCTAGCCGGCGCCAATCAAGAGGGGGGCCGCGGAGAATTTTTAAGTCGCTCTGTGTATATTTGATGGCAAATGAGGACAAAAAAAAAAAATCCAACACCCTCCCTGCTGTTGCACAAACTGGAGTAGGAATAGTAAATTATACTATTCCTAAGTCAAGCGTGCCCCCTACAGCAAGTCGCTGTAACGACTAGCGATGTAATGGTTCGCAATGTAACAACTCGGTCGTTGTAACGACCGTGTTGTAATGGCATGCAATGTAAAGCATGCGTAGTAAAGACATATATTCGAACTAGATGTGTCGAGAGTACCTAACCATTTGGAAAGTCCATTTTTGCAGTCTATTATTGATGTAGTACTGAGGAGAGATTTTTCGGGATGGGTGATTTTTCGGGTCGGCCGGTGGGCCCACCCAAGGCTTATTAACATACCTCTGCAATGGCAAAGGCCGTGTGGCGACAAAACAAGTCGCTGGGGGGATTTAAAAGGAGGATGGGTATAGACCGCATTCTTGATCTTTCTTGTCTACCATTCCAGTTCCACCAGAAGTAATGCAACTTCCACTTCCATGGATACAAATGGTGATTCAGAAAGCCACTTCGGCAGCCGCAGCAAGCACCAGAACTATTGTATTTTCATATGGAAGTGGAGCTTGCAGAGGCCACCATGGGTGCCGCTTCCTTCCTCCTCAGCACTCGCCACTCGTCTTTAAGGGCTTCATCCAGACGCTTTTATGTTTTTGAAGCATTTTATAGGGCACTGGGACCGTGAGGTATTAGGATGCTTTACGTAATAGTGCTGTTGTATCAAAACATTTCCCAAACCGTGTAAGCGAAAATGCAGCTTACGACATTTGGGTGGTTGACAATAAATTAGTGCTCGGTGAGTTGTGGTGGAATACATGGTTAGGGTGAGTTAACTGAAGGACATTGTGACTTCAGGATCCATCAGGAAGAAGGTTGACAAACGTAAGGCATGTATTCTTCTAAACAGAGGAGCGTCAACTTTTTAAAGGTATATTTCAATTAGTTCTGTTAGCAAAATAAGTTATTTTGAATTAACTTGGAGTGTATGGTCTTTGAAGGGACACATTAAGCATTGGAAGGGCGCCCACTCAGGACATCCCAGTGGCAACACGAGTGGAGAATATTGCCATATTGATGCTACCTGGTTTACGATTGGGCATCCTTTCCAAGGTGCATTTTAATGTAAGTGTAGGGGCCCAGGCCTATTGAGGAGTTGTAAGTTACTCTATAAAATGTCTGTTTTTATTCAAAGCTTTTTGGCATGAAGTATGTCCTCAGTGCTGTAACTTGTTCTAATGGCAAGGGCTGCTTCTCTTTTACAAGTACATTCTCCCTCAGCAGCTTGATCTGGTTGCTGTGCCTCCCAGAGGCAGACCAGACTGTTAAGAATACTGGAGATTTCTTGGCAGCTCAGGCATCTGAAAGTCTGGTGAGGCTACCACAAAAACAAATGCCCAGTTCAACACAACGCTTGGCATGAAACCGAGGCAGCAATAGCCCCCGAGGACAGAGCCCAGTGGGAAGACTGATGCTGCGATCAGACTTCAAGCAACCAACAGAGATTCTTGAATCATTTGAGATATTCAGAACTCAGTCCACTAAACCGAGACAAGAGTGTTTTTTTAAAAACCCTATTTAATTTTAAAGTAACATTATTTATACAACTTTGAATAGAGCATCCTGAAGTGCCCAACCAAAGAAAATTCTATCTTTTCAGTTGCACATAAGAGCTGCACATTTTCCTTTTCTTCTGCTGGTGTTAACATTAAAGTTGTTTGTTTTTATTCACCACGTGACTGACATACACCCTTCCAGGTCATTTACACCAATGAGCCCCAAACCGTCAGCGTTTTTTTAAAATCATGGAGCTGTGGCGTCTGTCTTTGAAGAACAAAGGTGCGTTTAAGATGTTGCTAGCTTCGATGAGCCCCTGTTTGTGCCTGACTTCTGTATTGCCAATGTGTACTAAAGATCTGCCCGTCGACGGGGGGTCCACAGCTTGTTGTTGGATGTGTCCATCCAGTTTTAAGACATTCCAGACTTTGCGTCTCAGAAAAGGCCTTTATTTAATGCCACCTTTTTTCGTTGTGGATTGCTCCAGTAAAACTACTTTGGTCTTTTAGTAAATTAGGAACAGTTGAAGGGGACGCCTTTTAAAATGTTTTCGAATGGGGCAAAAGTGAGCGAGGTGATTTTATAAAAATTGACTATTGTGGTTTTGGGACAAAGCTGGCTCTGTGGCTTGGGGTGCCACATTGCACAAATACCTTGCACGGTGGACAAAAGGGAGTTGCATGAATTTGCAGCTAGAGTAAATTAGTTTACTTGAGTCAAAAGGAACGGAAAAGGCTTGTTTTTGCCTCAAACCAACTACTATCTTTCTCATTTACAAAGTGAAGCAAAGGTGGTCTTTTCTGTGATGAAAATAGAACTTGATAATTACATATAATCGACATCTTTGGACAAAGAATAGAAAAAATAGTTAACGCTCCATTCTCAGACGGAACCAGCAGAGGGAGCTATTCACTAGGTGATGGATGCGGTTGGACCATTGTATCTTTCTGTCTTGTGTTTTCTCCTCCGGTATCAGAAGCAAAACACCGTAGCGTCGTCTTTGATTCTGTCTTCTAGGCGGTACAGGGGGTAGAGAAGAAGGGCGGGGTGAGGGATAATCTATGATCCTCTGTAGCGGTGGGATAGACTGTGATTCTCATTAGGAGTCCTAGAATACATACCCCCGAACCACAAAGTGGGAACCCCATCACAAGTGTAGAAAATGTCGCAAATGGTGACTGTTTTTGCCATTTGAGACTGAACACAATTTTGGATTAGAAGAACGTTTCAGATTTACTTGTTTTCTGATTGATTTCTCCCTCCGTATCATATACACGTTTATGTATATTCTTTACCAGAAAGTTAACAAACGTTTTCCTTTCCCCACCTTGGCCTTTATTCCTATCTTCTGAAAATACAGTTATCTTTTTTAACCTTTCTTCTCTGAACTGTTTCGTTAAACTGCTTATGCACCTTATTTTAACTGCTTTTTATCTGTGTATGTAATGGTTTGAAAGTCAGCCAATGTGCTTTTGGGTTCGCGTTTTTAACGACTGCATGAAGCTTGGGAAAGAAACGTTCTCCAGCTGTCGGAGGCCAAACCCCAAAATTATTGAGGTATCTTATTATTATTATTTTAATTGTAAAAATAGTCTCCACTTCAGGCCCACTTGCCTGGATGTCAGAATGCTTCAGACCACTTCATGTTTCAGTGTCTCTTGGTGTGATCGTGACTAGAACGGCACATATTTTCGAATAAAAAAACATGTTGTGACTGGAATGTTTTGTCTTCCTGGAATTCATGAAGAAATGCACGTTTTTATATCATACAATGTATCAGTTAATCACGGAGGGCCTGATTCACAGAACTAACTTACGTCAAAAACGTAAACGTAAAGTTAGTACTTTTTAGGTATTTACAGAATGAACTTACTCATTTCGGTATTCACAGAAGTTAGGAGTCCTAAAGTTAGGACTACTAACTTCTGTGAATACCGAAATGAGTAAGTTCATTTTGTGAATACCAAAATGAGTAAGTGTATTCTGTGAATACCTAAAAAGTACTAACTTTACGTTTACGTTTACGTTTTTGACGTAAGTTAGTTCTGTGAATCAGGCCCGGAGAATACTGGTTTAGCCTGCGTTTTGTAGTGAGTTGTTCCTCTTTTCTTCATTCGCCATAACATTAAAATCGGGTGGTACCAGCTGACTCTTAAACTTAGTTCCCTACTAATTTTGTGACCAAGAGCTCACCAGCAAGCTTCAAACACAGTGCTTAATTTGTAAAATATTAAGTGCCAGGGCTCTGACCAGGAGGCCACTGCAGCTTGCACCACACATCGCCCTTGTCATCGCTGCCAAAACAACTACTAACTATCTCTCTTGCATGTAAATGCGACAGGTCAGATTATTCCAGGTCCCCTAAGCTAAAGGAATGGCTGGGGACGCAGGTATTAGCAATTTTAATGTATATTGTATTCCTAAACAACCGTTGTTCTGCTCTTCTCTAAATTAGATGAGCAGCGCCACCATGTGGTAGACCGTCAACACCATACTTAGAACAGTTAGGTGCCGAGCACCGGAAACCAATTAAGTGCCGGTGCTGAGCACCGGAAAGCACCGGCTCAAATTAAGCACTGTTCAAACATAGGTATTTGTGGCTATAGAGCACCTTCAACAGACGTCTGGCTTTGACTGTTCGGTCAGGGGTTCTGCCTTGGAGTAATTTATCATTCTGAGGTTGTTTTTTTGATTGTTTTTTTTTGGTTCAAAACGTTCATATGAGTATAAAGGTAAAGATTTTTTTGTTTATTCTTTTTTTCTTCAGCTTGTACAAAAGAGCAGGTTTTTGCAATTTGTCACACATTTACTTTGCTGAATATTTGTCAGCCTGCTTGTGTTAAAAAAAACATTCTATCCTTCAGACGTTATACCTTCTCAGTGACATCAGCGATGTTTTAAGGCATGGGCAAAGTGAGCAGTTGCCCAGGAACCCCATCTTCCAAGGTGCCCCCCTGGGAAAGTGAGCTTTCTCTCTAGCTCATTTTTGTGTATTTTTGTATCTTAATCTGTATTATATAATTCAATACTGTTAGGCAACATAGGACTTGAGTTAGCAAAAAATGTGCATTAAAATTCATTTGGTTATTTCACATAGGGCCCTCAAATACTTCTTGCCCGGGGCCCCCAAAATCCTTAAACGGACACTGGCTGACATTTAATTATGACCCTCGTGATCTTATTTTCTGGGGTTCCTGAATGTACTGAGCATCTGTCTCTGTAGTCCTTTGATAAAACGAAGAGAACAACTGCATCCTGATTCAAAATGGTTTCTCCGCAAAGTGGCCTGTCAACTCTGCATTTCAATGGTGATGGTATCAAAGAAACTAGGACAACCCTTCTTTTACTGACTCTTTGTTGCACATACCAGAAGAAGCAATATTTTAACACAAGATAAGTGTAAGTGGATCCGGCTGTCATTAAACTTCACCTTTTGAGAGCTGTGTTACAAGGTCCTCCATTTTTGGGCTCACATGGAAGCTGTTGAGTCTTGTTACGCTCCTAGGGTTTGAAGGAGGGGCTTCTGTTTGGTTCTCGTAGATATTCCCCTTTCTGATATAATCTTGCCTTAATATGTTTTCATGTGTACTTGCCTTTCATGGACGTAAAACGAGTGTTTGTTTTTCCTTGGTATCCAGTCGAAGGCATTTATTATTTAGTCACTCGGTCTCCATTTCGACCGTGTTGGCATCAATGAAGTTTCTCTTTGAGCTGCGATCGTATCTGGTTGTGTACAAAAGAGCAGAACTTGGCAACTGGGCCAACCATAGGATACTATTTTGGAAAGCGCCTTTGCTGAGATCCAGAGAAGTGGTTCTTCCCAATAGGCTCCAGAGCTCAGTCAATAAGCCAACTTTCTCTGGTTCACACCTATCCCGTTTATACTTGATGCAAGGTTACGGTTCACTGGTTTTATGAACTGTTGGTTCCCCCATGACATTGTGGCTCCAAACAGGTCTTCATAAGATCTGCAACATAGCAACTAATCCATCACCAATAGCTTGCTTTTTCCAAAACACTTCCTTTACTATTTTCTATACAATTAGCATTATTCAATCGACATTTTGCTCAATTTATTAGTCTCAGAAAAATAAAAGAATGCCTAGGTGTCTTGGCCAGGGTTCGAACCTGCAACCCACATAGTGCTCTCAGACCTTTAAAGTGAGCATTACACTCACTGAGGTAGCTCACTTGTCTTAACTTGCTAAACCCACCATGTCAGCAACACAGGGCGCCAAGGGAGTGCTCATTTTCATTCCGAGGACGAGCTATGCAAAAGTTCAACTTGCAAGTCTTTCCTTGTGTCAAGCTTGGTTGCGGTTGAGTTTGGGCACCAAAGTGGTTTGAATGTGAGCAAACATCGTGCAAGGTCAAAGAAAACACTCAGAACCTTTTTCATGGAAATATAAATTTCTGTCCTCCATTTAAATTTGATCTCACATCCACATTGTTGAACACGTCATATGTGATTGAGTGGCAAAGGGGTATTTTTCATTGCAATTTCACTGAAGTCGCTCTAAGTAGTTTGTGCAGTTTTAAGGTGAGTGTAAAATGAGGATATTGAAAGAGCACCAAGATTGTTGTGTGAATGCTCTCCAAGAAAAGCCTTTGATTTGAATCACCTCTTTCCCATCCAATTGGTGACACGTCTTCTTACTACCACTCTTTTCCTCTTAACATTATGTTATATCCTGACTTCATGGTTATGCATGCCCTGCCTGTAGAATCCTACAGTGATGACATGGTTTGGAATGTTGTCAGTCAAATGAGTCACAGTTGACTGGGCTGAGCTGCCTGCTGGCTGCTCCTGGTGGGGTCTTGTTCTAGTCTTGATCTGGTCTACTTATGGTCTCCCTGTGATCTTATCCCATCCTCGTCGCCAAAAATTCTGTAGTGATTGAGTCTACGCAGGTTGGTATGATTCAAGTAGATTTATTCAGGATCACATCAAGATGATAACAGGACCATGACAAACGAGACCCCACCAGGAGCAGCCAGCAGGCAGCTCAGCCCAGTCAACTGTGGCTCATTTGAGTCACAACATTCCAAGACTTGACATCACTAAGATTCTACAAGCAGGGCATGCATAGCATAGAAATCAGGATATAACACATTATCACTTGGATTCTGAACTTGGACACTACTGAAATCCTTAGATATGGAAATAGGCCACCAGCACAAGTGATCCCATCTTGATTTTAGACCTAGAAGAAGTGCCCCACAAACAAACACAACAAAAAGTCAAGGATTGTTCCTAGATTTAGTTACACAGGAATCACAACTAGACACTTTGAAGAAAACCTTAACAAATACACTCAGAATCTTAGGATGGAGTTTCCCCTAACTAGGTTTCCACACAGGGCACAAGCTACCCATAAATGTGTGCTCTCGCTCGCCAGTACTACACATACAGACTATACCTAGGACCCTAGAAATCACTCCTAAGTAAATTACAAGGACAAAACTCAGGGTCTACCTACACTTCAAAGCCTGGAACACTGCCTTGTGACCTTTGACTGCTTCCCAGTTTCTACAAAGCACTGTCTATGAAACTGTGAGTACCGTACGGAATACAAACAACATTCCAGCTAAAAAAAAATGTGAGACCCACTACCGCAGGCGAAGCCTCTGTTCCAAACCACTGCTGAAGCTAAAAGTACAATATTTCAACAAAACTTGACTCAGGTTAAACTTTTTCTTTCAAAGCCAGCAAGCTATGGAACTCTCTCCCACACACATAAGGGAACTACAAGAACACCACGCTTTTTGGAAAGTCGCTAAAACTTGCCTTTGGAATTTCCGGTCCCCAAATGGTACTTTAGCAATCTCCAAGAAAACACCCACTCACTAGCAAAATAGAGAATCACAATGCAAAACACTATAATCATTCATTTCAAAGGCTGTAGTTATCCGATGTCGGGTCCTATGTGATACATAGACAACCTCCAAGAAAACTCCCATTTAATTGTTTTATTGATATATTTATTTACTTTCAATTTTATATAGAGTTAACAAGACCCAAAAGAGTATTTGAGCGAAGTAACTACTGCATACAAGCAGCTTACAAAAGAGCAGTTACATAGTTAAATATATCAACAAATAGTACCATTAGATCAGTTTAACACCTTCGCCGCGATCGGAATTCCGCCCAGGTGCTGGACATTCCGATCGCGGGCGTGGTCGTGACGAGCTCAGCTCGTCATGCGCACACGCCCACCGCGCAGCATGACGAGCTGAGCTCGTCATGAGCATCGAAAGGGTTAAACAGACGTCTCACACATGAACATAACCCCAAAGACTGTTATAGTCTTTGCCATGTAGATATGCGATGGCTGGCAAGCATCAGTAACAAGACTAGTAAGCCCCAAGGCAAACCCCTCAATCAAAAGACAACTGAACCACAATGTAGAACAAGATAAGATGTCTTCCAGACAAGAACTCTTTTGTGGTCCATAGTTCTTAAGTATGTTCTTGCCACTTTAACAGTGATGCGGTCCTTTGGATCTTTGTACAAATCACTTAGAATGTTATTCGTTCCAAGCAACAGTGAGGCAGTTATGGCTGAGCTGGCCTGGTGCTTGCTGTGCAGTTTTGTGGTGGATGCATTAAAGAGAACTGAACACGACATCTTGCTTAATTGTGTTCTCTTAACAATGGCGACGAGCTGAGACATCCACCAGTGAACCCTGAACCCAGTGTGCAGGTTTTAATGGACCCAGAAACTTTTCCTTATGAGTGTTGCAGAAATAAATGCACCGGTGAGTGACTATTTTCTGCGTGTTTTGTGGGGAAAACTTCTTTTTACTGCCGGTGTCTGTGTTTGCCTCGAAAAGCTTCCCCTGTGTTTCCTTTCTGACCCGATATTTTATTTATTGTGCTGTTGGGGCTTCGGCAATTAAAACAAGCATTGGCATAGCCAATAGGTCTCGCCTTTGGGACCTTATAAGTGTTTAGACATGCAACAGTTGATGTTGTTGTATCAAGGATATTGTACTGCATAACTAAATACTTATAAGGTTCCAAAGGCGAGACCTATTGGCTATGCCAATGCTTGTTAGTGAATACTGTGGAAAAAGCTACAAGTTGTTTAATTTTATAATGTTGAATGTTGCTCTCCTTGTGTTGGACAATGTGTGGCAGCACGTAAGCCAATGTGCAGCTTTTTATCGCAATTAACGAACTGCTTTGACTAATGTACACAATGTTTCTAAAAACATATTTGACCGCCTTACGGTGTTTATGCCAAGTTTAGGTAGAAGGAGTGTCCGTGTCTGTTCAAAATTTGCCAGGTGATGGGCAGATTCAGACCGGTCCAGGCCGTATTAGTTAGCATGTAAAGACTGGTGCAGGTGATGACGAGAGGCACACCATATTCACAAAGGTGCTAGTACACCAGATGCTGCTAGAAAACAGTCCAGTCGTACAGAACGAGTGTGTTTTTTTTTTCTTTTTCTTTTTATTGTACTCCAGCGCTACCATCACAGTATGTCCTACAGGAGTACATGCTCATTCATCACTCTTGCCAGCTAGAACCCCTGCACGCCCCCAAAGCTACAAATGTAAGGGCTGTAACAAATGTGCTACTCTGCAGTCAGCATATCACATGATGGGCAAAGCTTTTCTGTAGTTTTAAATTGGTTAGTCTGTTCAAGATCAGTGTACCCCAGTTCTGTTCCAGGTGAAGTCTATCTAACCCGCTATGGACTGCAACATGTCAAACTAGATAAACAGGGGTGTGAATGTCAAGTCTCCTAGTATTTGAACTATATGTTGAAGAGCAAAATACAAATCTAGACTATGCATGCCTTTTGCCCCATTTTCAATGTGACTGTTCCCCGGTCTGCTTTGCATGTTTCTCCGCACTGTCTCCCATTGACGCACTGTTCCCAGGTGAACCCAATAACCATATCCTACCTTAATCGGAAATTCTAGTGAACAGTTCTCATTCTGTCCTTGATAGCAGGTAACGATAGACTGGTTCAGGCAAGTAGAAGTAGTACAAGTTAGCATGTACTGGTGCTGGCAGGGAGAAGCAGGCTGATATGAGCGGGTGCGAACAAATGGTGACGTGCAGTTACGGATGAGTGTTTATAGATGCAGATCTGCCCAGACATCCAGAGCAGGTGATGTGCCACTACGGACAAGAACATGTAGATTTAGGCAGCTACTGACAGTCTGAGATTGGTAAAGTCGTTCAGTGACGGACAGGTACTGATAGGCCTATGGAGATGCAGGTAGACGCAACGTTTCGGAACCGTTAAAATGCTGTAATTGTTTTGCATCTGTAGGTGCAAGTGCTGCAAGGGAAGGAACCGCCTTGTTTCCTTCAGTGTTTCAAGGGAGGAATGATCGTGCACACGGGGAGGCGGGAAGAGGAAGAAGAGAACACGCAGAGTAAGTAATGATTGTGAGAGTGCGTTCGCGTGAAAGCAAAGTTTTGCTTCATTGCTTGTACACGTTACACAGTTTCCAATCCGACGTGTGATCTAACCTGGTGTTCTTCTGCCCCCTGCAGGCAAATGGAGGTTGTACTGTGTGCGCGGAGAAGTCCCCATTGAAGGGAATCTGCTCGAGGTAGCCAGTCACCGTAGCAGTCTGCGCTCAAGGACGTCTATGATCCTTCTCAGTGTAAATAAGGCCCTTAAGTACCTGTGGCACGGGTGCAAGGCGCAGGCGCACACGAAGGAAGTTGGTCGAACGGCTGCGAATCAGATTAAGGAGCAGTAAGTACCAGAAGTAGAACTGGGCGTGCAGGGTCGGGAGGCAGTTCATGTGCGACTGCGCAGGCACGGAGAAGAGCTAAAATAACAAGCGCGCGCGCCTTGCGCTGAAAGGAGGCAGCAGGGGGAAGGGAGAGAGGAGGGGGCCTGCGCCTGTTTCCCTTGCGGGAGCGAGCAGGAACCATCTGTCAAAGCTCGCTCCCGCAAGGGAATCGCCAACCGTGCACGCGTTGCCATTGAAAGCAATGCAATGCGTGCACGTTTTTGGCAGAAAAAGGGAATCGATTGGTAAAGGTCTCCTATGCAGCGCATGCGCGCTGCGTAGGCGAGACCTAAAAATGCCGGTGCGCGAGCCCCCGACATTACCTTGATGACGCTTCTTGAATCGGAGTGAGCCGTCATCAGTGTCAGCATCTACTTCTTCCTAGTCTGCATGGTTTGAGTTGCCTACTCTTCGGCGTGTGCAAGTCAAGGCGCTTTCAGCGCGACCAGGAAGTTGTCTAGCTGCTACAGGGGGAACACTAGAATGCTAACCAGCATTACGGCGTATGGACTAAGAGATACGCGCTGAACCAGCACGTTGTTTCCTGGTTTTTGAGGCTAGCTGAGTTTTTTAGCGCGTGCACACCGCAACATGCTATGTCACTTTAGTCACAGCATACTGAAATCAGAAGAAGGGTATTTTCAGGACAGTTACATTTTTTTAAATTGAAGGGTAAGCTTTCCCCACCCTATATGTCAAGCACAGCCAGCCACAGTTGTTATTTTAGTCCATTATGTTAATTTGTTGTGGTATCTTATTATTTTGGCTAATTATTTTAAATTGCTATGTTAGTTAATTATTTTGGCTACCTGTGTTAATTATTCTTGGAGACCATGGCAGCGGGAAGTATGCCTTCACCCCAGCAGTTCCTCTCTGAAGCTGGTGACCTGAACCTAACATGGAAGAAATGGAAAAAACTCTTTGACTCTTATTTAATTGTGATTGGAGGGGAAAGATTCTTCCCAACAAGGTATTTTACTACACAACCTGGGGATTGAGGTTGTAATATTTATGAGAGTTTGGATGAAATCACTGTGGGAAATGTCGAGGGGGGCCCGAGAGATATTTTTGAAATGTCCATGTCATTGTTGGAGAAACATTTTGGTCCTAGAATTAATGTGGTTATGGAGAGACATGCATTTTTTATGAGGATCCAGAAGAAAACAGAGAAAGTTGGCAATTACATAGCTTTGCGCTTGTGATTTTGGTGAACTAACGGCATCTTTAATTAGGGACCAACTTGTGCGCTGCACTAATAATCCCAGAGTGCAAGAGAAGTTACTAATGAAAAATCCCATTCTAAAGGATGCAATGGATATAGTGGAGGGTATGGAACACACGACGGGGTGGGTCAAAGAAATGCAGGATAAACCCAACAGCACTAGTGAGAGAGTGGCACACCTTAACTAAACCACGGAGAAAGATGAGGACTATCTTTCATTTATACACAATGTTAGGGCTACCAATTCCAAGGGCAGTTCCATGGATGTCAAGAACAAAGGAAATGTGGTCAGAGATACTAAGGATGAAACTAAAGTGGGTGAAATGAGAACATTTAAATGCTTTAGGTGTGGTAATCCTAAATACTTGTCCAACAGTCCCAATTGCTATGCAACAAATTTTACTTGTATGGGTTGTGAATAACGGGGACATCTACCAGGGTGTGCAAGAATACTAAAGTGCAATATGTTGATTATCAGCCCTTGGTGCACCTGCAGGCTATACTATGTGTTTCACAGACCCAAACTAGTGAAGTACATCAGTTGAACAAGGAGGTGGATGCTGGGTGTGTGTGAATGCCTAAATGTCAGATTCTGGTTGATGGGAGGGAAATCACAGTACTGGCATTTACCCTCATAAGTGACAAAAACTGGGAACACACATTTGGAAATGACAATATCAAGTTGTGTGCCCTGGACATTTCCCCTGGAGGCTATGGTGGGGTTAAAATTGACCTTGTTGGTTACACCATAATGAGTATTTATTTCAAGGGCTGCAAAACTATAGGCAAAGTATATGTGGCCAAATGTGGGGACAACCTTTTGGGATGTCGACACCAGAAGAATTTGGGGATTACATTAAATCCAAATGCCACAGACCAAGTTATGCTTATTGAAAATGAGGATATAGTGAAGGATGTTCCTGCAGTTTTAATTGAAGATTTGGGTCTACTGAGGGGATTTGAGCATAAAATCGATCTCAAGAACAATGCCAAACCAGTGGTTCATAAGGTTGTGAAGGTCCCAAACCTCATTATGGCCCCTTGAAAGAAGAACTGGCCAGAAATAAAAGGTTGGATGTGGTGGAAGAAATCGACACGGCTGAGCGGTTGGCCTCTGTGGTTCTCGCACCCAAGGATAATGTGTCAAGTTGCGAATGTGTGTGGACCTCAGGGATCTTAACCAATGCATTTGGGTGGATGGACAGACCCTTCCAAATATAGTTGAAACATTGTCTATGCCAAATGGGGCCAGTATTTAGTGTGATGGCCCTTTCAGTGGCAGATCATCAGGTGTCATTGCACAAAGATTCCCGCCATCTCGCATCTTCTGAAGGAGCCTTCAGATTCGAAAGAATGCTCTTTGGACTGGCTTCGGCAGCTGCATGTTTTCAGAGATTAATGAAGGGAGTTCTGGATGGGGTCAGCAATGTTATGTTTTTCAAAAATGACATCTTGGTTAATGGTAAAGACAGAGCAGCCCATGATGTCATTTTGAGGCAAGTTCTAGAAAGACTTAGAGACAGTGGTCTCACGCTAAAGCGTGATAAGTGTAAATTCAGCATGGGCACAGTATCGCACCTAGGGCATACTGTCTCAGGAGAAGTCATCAAGCCCAAAGTAAACATTACTGAGTCCATCACTAAGACCAAAGCTCCTGTGGACAAGGATGGTGTTCGGTTGTTTCTTGGTTTAGCCGAATACTATTCAAAGTTTGTACAGGATTTTGCCAGCATTGTGTTGCCTCTAAGAGAAGAGTCATGTTGAAGAAAGGTTTCAGGTTTGAGTGATCAGCCGAGTGTGAAAAGGCTTTCAGGGAAGTCAAGAGGGTAATTGGAATCATGACTAGTTTGGGACATTTTGATGTTACTAAGAGGACTATTTGAACAACCGATGTCAGCCTCAGAGGTTTGGGGGTGGTTATCGCCCAGATTGTTAATGGCGAGGAAAGAGTCATTGCATTTGCTCATACTCTGTTAAATAAGCTGAGGAGAGATACTCTGTTATCGAGCATGAGTCACTTGTCTATGTGTGGGCTTTACATCACCTTTCACATTGAGATCTGACCACAAGCCCTTAGTACAAGTTTTTCCTTGCAAAAGTTCTGAGAGGGCGACCCCCAGGATTAACAGATGGGTTGAGGGGGTGCTTGATTTTAATTTCAGAGTGGAGTACGTACCTGGATTTCATAATGCAGCATCAGACAGTCTTTCCAGACTGCTGTTAGAGGACAGAGTACTCTCTGAGGTGGACATCCCGGTGATGTGGGTGATGGAGTCAGCGTTGTGTGAAGAGGAAAGGAGAGAAGAGTGCAACAAGGATGCAACTTGGGTGGATGTGATGAAATACAGTACAGAAGGTTGGCCTGATTGCATGTTTCGGTCAGAAGCAGTGAAGAAATATTGGGGAGTGAAGGAAGAATTGAGTGTACGGGATGGCATGTTGCTCAGGGGTGACCGTTTGGTCCCACCTGGAAGGGTTGAGGAACAAAATCGTAAATTTTGCGCACAAAGTGCATCTAGGTTGAAATCTTACCAAGGCCAGAATAAGGGAGAGTTACTGGTGGCCTGGTCATGACAGGCAGGCAGAGAACGTAATGAGGGATTGTTAGTTATGTGCAAGCAATGACAAATCCAAGGTGGCGAGAACAATATCCCCGTCACCCGTGGAGGTGCCGGAAGAGTCCTGGTACAAACTAGGGTTAGATATTGTGGGTCCTTTTAACCTACTGTCTCTTGGGGGAAAGGTTTGGGTTCTACCTGGTGGATACACTTCCAAATGGGTGACTACGTGATGTACAAACTCTAGCACCACAGACAGTGTAATGGAATTTTTAAAGGATGTGTTCACATGTGAAGGGATCCAGAGGGTAATTGATACCGGTAATGGAGCCCAGTTCGTGTCAGAGGAGATGAGGGGTTTCCTTGAGGAATTGTTTATCGAACATCAACGCACTCCACTGTATTCCCCCAGGCCAATGGCCTGGTGGAGAAAATGAACAGTTTAGTAAGAGGTTGTGCCCAAGCCGTGGTGACAAACAGAGGGTCGCTTAGAAAACTTTTGAGAGAGAAATTGTGGGTATACCGTACCATTCCCAACACTTTAACTAGAATCTCTCCGTTCCACAGCTTGAAAGGATGTTTGGCAGGGTCCAAACTCAACCCTAAATGGTTGAAGTGAGAGAGGAAAACAGTGTGCCCTGACAGGGATAGAGTGTTGGATTACTAAAGAGGTTATAAGAAGTGTTTTGATGCTAAACATGGTGCCATTTGTAGATTATGGCAAATTGGAGAGTGCATTTATGTCAAGCGACCAAGATGGTCTGTCAAGAGAGGATCCAAATTCATGGGACCTTTCTGCATAGATGAGATCAAAAAGAATATGTGCTGTTGAAAAATGGTAAGATGTGGAGCATGTCTCGTCTGGTGAAGCGCACTTCATGCTTAGCATGGAGAGAGGGAGTTTCTGTGTGTGATGTGGGTGAACTGGAAATTGCCACTGAACGCAATGGCAAGGCTGAACTGAAGACTCCCACGAGGTCGCTATTTTTGGGAGCGCATATCAGGTGAAGACCCACCTTCCTCAAGGATTATGTGTAACCGACCTTTTGTGGTAGGAGGAGGTTGGTGTTAGGTTCACATTCTGGTGTGTGGTGGTCACAGTCTCCTGCGACACTTAAATGCTTTATGTTTACCTTTGTTCTGTTTCTCTTTTCTCCTTACTTTTCTCAAACGTAGTACTTACCGCACCATTACTTTCCTTCTCAGGTGTTCTATTGTTTTTTTTCTTATATTGTTGGGAAGGGGGCGTTGTGGTATGTAGTTGTTAAGGATGTTCTTGCCACTTTAACAGTGATGTGGTCCTTTGGATCTTTGTACACATGACTTAGCATGCTATTCCTCCCAGGCAACAGTGAGGCAGTTACGGCTGAGCTGGGCTGGTGGTGGCTGTGCAGTTTTATGGTGGATGCAACAAAGAGAACTGAACACAACATCTTGCTTAATTGTGTTCTCCTAACAAACTCAATTCAAATTAATCTTCATTCGGATATAAAAATCCATACAAGAAATAAATATCATACGAGTCAGAACAATTCTCGTATACATTCTAATTCTCTGGCAGCAATGTACCATTATAAAACAAATCATTTTCAAATTAGCCAGATATCCTATCATAATTATACTCTAATCATAGTTTACTAGTTAGATATATACAGTTAAGCTCTCTCATACAAGAGGTTTTCTAGGTAGGAGTTTTCCTTCGTTTTATTGCACATATAATAGTTCAGCTTTTGCATAGCCAACTTCTATGGTATTTAGATTACATACAAAGTTAAGAGCCTGATAAAAAAAATTACAAAAAAGAATACAATGTTGGGTAGACTGCAAATTTGCCATTGCATGGCCAATTTGATAGATTCTTAGCCCATGACCCCATTTGTGGAAATACAACAATATAGTGCAAAGTGCATAGCCGGAGCCTAGTAAGATAAAACCTATCCTGTGTACATGTTACAGTTGTTTAATAACTCTGAATAATATTAGGCATGTAACAGTTAAGGTAGCACTTTGCAGATGGTTTAATATGCTCTCAGGTTTCTCTCAGAATTTCTCTCTGGCCTATGACAATCATTTTTTGTTCTATTTTTACTATAAGTGAATACTCTGTAAGGGCCATCAAGATTAAATTTAATGTCTATAATTTTTATGAGATCTTTCACGTGAGCAAACCAAGGGATTTTATCCCTCCCACCTAAGGCCAAACAGTCCTTAGTATTTTTAGTACATTTTGTTCCTGGTTTAGCCCAAATTCCATACCAGATCAGAAGAGCACTAGTATAAATGTTATCTCCTATATATGGGGTTCAAGTTTGTTATGAAAAATATATGCTGAGGTAGAATGGGGTACAGCAAGGAGCCTACATAGAAAGGTATTCTCCAGAAATTGTAATGTTTTTATTGTTGACAACCCCCACAAAGCAGCCCCATAATTAGAGCTGCTAATGCATTTACTTTTCTACAATTGTAACATTTTTGGTATTAGTTTATTTCCAATTTTTGCCACAAATCTGAAAATGGCTTCTACATTTCTAGAGAATTTCATACTAGCAATTTTTAAGTGAGCATTCCACACAATCTTATTTGTAAAATGTACACCCAGATATGTAAAGTTTTCGACCTCTGCAATTATCTGCTCTTTTAGTTGATAGGTGACGGTCCTCCTCTTTATGTTGCCTGTGCCACACACATTCACAAATGTTTTAGATAGATTGAGTCTCTTATCCCTTTCTTCCATAAAGGTGTTCAAGGCTTCAGTCATGGATTATAGGCCGGTTGCAGTTCGTGATAACAAAACTGCATCATCTACATACAGTAGGGTTGAGACTGGCCACTTTCCTATTTTGGGGGGGAGGGTCAGCATCTATTTGTTAAAGAAATAAATCTAACTCATTAATATATAAAGATATAGGAGTGGTGCGAGAATGCACCCTTGCCGGATGTCTTTCATAATCTTAAAGCCTGGGTTACATTCTCTATTAGCACCATAGTGAACATGTGCAGTCAGATAGCTATATAATTGCGAGAGAAAGGATATTATATCTTGTGGGGCTCCCAAATCAACCAATATTTTCCACAACTTGGAGTGACTGACAAGGGCGAAGGCACTGCTTAGATCTGCAAAGCATAAATGAAGACTACCCTTTTTTGCTACTGTATATTTATTCACGATCAGGTTTAGGTTGATACATTGTTCTAATGTGCCGACCTCTCATCTAAAACCAAACTGCGCATCTGTAAGTATATTCTTGTCCTCGGCCCATGTTTCCAACCTTTTCAAGCACCTTAACTGAGGTATCAAGGAGGGAAATTAGTCTATAGCATTTCATTTCCCCTCGATCTCCCTTTGTTTATATGGGCACAATTATGCTTTCTGCCCATGTGATCGGTATATATCCCTTTGTAGCTGCAGTATATACTTGAGTTGATATAGGTTCCCAAAGCATGAGGTGTGACTTCTATGTATCTACAGGGACCCCGTCAGGTCCTGGCACCTTCTTATTTGCACATTTCCCTAAGGCCACATTTACTTTGCCCTCCTTAATCAGAGTTAAAAAGGGAGGTTTATGTGAGATAATCTTATCATTGATAGGTCCCACAGTATATCTCACTGTAATGTGCCAACCAATCATCTGGGTGCATGTGAGTCGCTATAACAGGTGCGGTAATATCCATGCCATGAGGAAGGGTTGATTATTTGTTCTCTAGAATAAGGAGCTGTCCCTCAATGTAGCTGCCGGTTCCAGGTCTTCCCATGCTTTCTCTCTTAAGTATTTTTTCTGTTTCTCTTGTGCATGTTTATACGTCAATCGTAACTATCTAACTTATTCCCTAATCCTAGGCATCGCTTGTAAGGTTAATTTAAGCTTATTACTCGCCCATGTGCAACGGCGGTCAAACCATCCCATTTTGCTGGCTTTGTTGTTTTTAGTGTTAATTTTCAAGCTATCTGTAATAGCGTGAGTCAATTTGTGGAAAGCTATGAGTATTTGGCGTGGACAGTTATTCCATTCTGTACATTCCATAAATTCTTCTCTAGTTATTTTTTTCCAACAACTCAGATTCATTTATACTAGCCCATCGTAGGCTGATCCCATTTTTCTTTCCACTTTGAGACAAGTCGCTGTCTGGGCTTCTATGGCATCTTTAATCTTGACTTTATAGACATGGTAAAGTTGTAGATTGTCATTAAAAGGGGTTGGTAAAACCCTATATGAATCTAGCCTTATAAGACCATGTCTAGAAATTAGGGTATGGTCAATAATTCAGCAATGCCCCCCTCCCTGAAAGGTCGGTAACTCTATATTTTCTTTGCCTGTATTCTGTACCAGCAATTCCAAATCCTACTTAAACATTAGTTCATTTAGAGACTCCCCATATACATCATGCGTGAAGTGTGGTCGGCCATTTCCCTGCTCGTCTATATGCCCGCAAACTTTATCAGTTGGGATTTAGCATTCAGTAATATTGAAATCCCCCACCCAAATAATAATATGGGTGGCTATGATGTCTTTTACAAATATTTCTAGTGTTTTCTGGAGGGAATGGACCACTGCACTCTTGGTATTGTCAAACCTTTTATTGTAATAATTAATCAATACAACACCCGGCTCATTATGTAATCAAAAATACAAAATTTGAGGAACTTGTGTATGTCTTAATCAACGTGTACGGGCTTAAGGTGGAAATAAATACCACCAGGCCTGCTTTTGCTCTTCCCCTAGGTGAAGGGTCAGATGGTGTAATAACTGAAGTATAACCATTTATTAAAAAAATTATCCTTATGCCACGTCTCTTGTAAGCAAATTACATCTGATGTTTTTTTAAAAAGCAAGACATTAATTGTTCTCTGTCTTGTTCCTTACACCAGCAATATTCCATGACATAAATGTAAAATTCTTACTCTGCGAAGTTGGATACAAATTATCCGATGCTACGGGAGGTCCTAATGCGTGAATAAGAGCCACATCCTCTGTAATGTTTCCTGTCGGGAAAGTTAACAGATTCGTATTAATATCAGCGTCAATCTAGCTCCTCACAACCACTAAGGAGAGCATATGTATTTGGGCATTCCCATGAGGGGCTCCAAGCTTGACTGTTCATAACTGGTTTTGAACAATGAGATAATCCTCCGTCCGGTCTCATGTTCGGTTTAAACAAGAAACCCAGAGGTACAGCAGAGATTTCTTACCCTTTAGCCGTAGGCTTATTTTGTTGTCTATGATGGAGATCAGTTAAAAGTATTTTAACCAATGATAGACATCGGACATTTATCACAATACAGTCTCCAGTATCTTTTTTCCTGGAGTGTCCAACCCATGCCATTCGTCGAACCATGATGATATCTTGACTTAACACATCCAATGAGCATATGCCCTGTGACATCCAGTGCGTTGCCTTGTTAAGTTGTCCTGCGCACGACTCTGATGTACATGCTGTCAATTATGGTACATTTTTCACAATAAGTACATAAGGTGTGGCCTCTGGGGCCAAATGTAGGGGGCTTTAGCAGGGATTGTCTCTCTATATTTCCCTGACTCCCTGATTCTGCCAAGACCCGTGCTTGGCGCTGACAAACGGGGATGGGTGCTGTTAGCACCCTCTTCCGTGTTGCCTTTTCATTATCTCGTGATGAGCTCAGTTGCGCCCGCCCCCTTCCTTGTGTGTACCAATCGTTGGTGGAGAACTAGTTGCAACCAACCCAGAAGCAACGCTAGTTATGGAAGTGCTAACCAATGTATTATGTTTCCCTAAGGAGTAATTAATTGATTTTTCAATTACTGTTACACGTTCTTTTATCTCCCTTGTTTCCGTTTGGAGCTTTTCCTCGATATTATCAATTTTGTTATGCCACCTTTTGAACAAAGGCTCTAGACTCTTTAGTGTGGGGTAATCCTTGACATGGTCTATGTTGTGATACAATGTATCCTTTCCATTTTGGTTTGATGTTTCATTTGCTACCTACTTTGCTTGTCTCATAGGTCTAATGGTGGGAGCTTTCACTGGCTGATTACTTGTTATGGCGAACACAGCTGGGTCTTCAGGAATTGGTAACTGTTATAACTAGACTGTCATTTAAATCGACGGCGTTGAAATAATGTTGGGATTAGCGTCCAATATTACTACATTGCCGGATTGCTAGACTCAGCAACATGAACTTCGGCTACGACCTCTCGTAATGCGTGTTTTGTGGCCACAAGCTTGGCCTTAACATTAACGATTTCCTCATTCACTCTGCCCATGGCATCTGTTGGGTACTTAGTGATCACGTTAGCTGTTTTTGCAGTCTTAGCATTATTTCCTATAAATTCTTGGGTTTGTTTACATTTCCCCATAATCACACCAAATCTCTTCTCAAACAAAAGGGAACAGGAGATAGTCTCACCGTATTGTTCCAAAACCAGAAGCCAAGAGGGGGGCGTGGCCCGGCCTCAGTCAACCACTGGTGGGCACAGACAGGCCCGCCCTTGGCCTGTGCTTAGCCTGGGTACGGCCCGCGCATCCTGCGGGGTGGTGCCCAGCGCTTTATAGTGCTATGGCGGCGTTGCGGGAAGCGGCCCCTCCTCCTTCCTGCAGTGCAAGCTGGAGACGTGAGTCCCCCCAGTCCAGGCAAAAACAATCAGCAGAGGTACACTGCGTCCCCAGACAGGAACTCAACAACTTTAATGTAAAATAAAGATGTCTGGATCTATCTTATACTCTTTAAAGTTGGGTATTTATAAAATAGTGCCATGCTCGAAGCAACAACACTAGACTACCTTCCAGGACCTCGCACAACTCTTCACACTTAGGTCATACTAAAGCCAGATCCTTAGTCACCAAACATACTGGTCCACCAGTAATCGCTCTGGATAGTCCCACTAGAGGCAGTTCTCGGTAATGCAAGTGTCAAATAACATCCTACAACGTATACTCTTCTTAGATAGCACAAGCTGTGACTATAAGCAACACACACTGCCCACTGGGCAGGCCCAGACTCGCAACCACACACCCCTACAGACTGCGGAGGTGGCACACATTGGCAATTCATAACCGCAAAGGAGTATGACGTGGTATGAGCAGTCAGTGAGCAACTCATCATGGCCGATGGGCTAGTACAGATTTGTAGTCAGCCTCATTGTGTTGAGCTGGCACAGTAGTTTTTACACAGTCTCAGGCAGGAAGCTGGCACGACAGACTGGGGAGCTGGCACAGAAGCTGGCAGTCGGCAACCATATATAATGTCTGCTCAGAAGCCAACTGGGTACCTTTTAGATGCACACTGATACACACTTGGGCTCTCTCCCACTCACTTTCCATCAAGCATGTTGTGGAAGTGTGACTCGCCTGATCATCTCTGGCTGCGGTCATAAATTAAAAATCCAGCTTCTGTCCGTTGTCAAATGCATACGGTAATATTTTAAAGGTGTTTAAAATGCAATTAATAAGCTATACATGGACTAGAAAATGTATAAGCTAAAACAAAATATGTGACACATGAGCCTGTGATTTTTTAAGCTCTGAACAAGATATGACAAGAGTGCTGCAAACTAGAAATCATTATTTTATTTTAATTTTGTAACCTGGAAAAGTATTTTTATATTTCTTTCCAATAAAATTACCATATCTGCTATAGGGGTAACCTAGGCCTTTAGCCCATGTGATAAAGGGGATCACACACCTCTCAGAGGACCAAACTCAGTTGAAGGCCTTTGTATATCTGCGAGGTGCACCACGCAAGAGAAATTCTGTGGATCCCCTCATCACATTTTACACAGGACACCCATCACCACTGGTATCTGAGAGTTCACCTGATGCCTAGCCATCAAGACATGCTTCATCAAGAACATGCCATTAACAAAGCTCATTCTGATGTTCGCCTCTTCCTGAAGAGTCCTCTTCTTATAAATAACCCCAAGCGTCCCACTGGATCTCGACATTCTACCAGAGGTGATGTCGCAAGTCCATGCGAGCGGTGCTCATGCCAGTAACGTAAGTTCCTTTTTCTTTGGTCCAGAGCCTCATGGGTCCAGAGCGCCATTATTATTTTTGCATGTTTTTTTATATTAATATATTGGGAGAGGATGTAGCCTAATGGCTAGGGCGGTCGATCTCTAATTTGGAGAACCGGGTTCGAGTCTCGGCAATGACGCCAGGGGCGTAACACAGGCCCCCGCATCCCCCGCAGTGCGGGGGGGGCCCCGAGCTGCAAGAGGTCCCCTAAGTACAGTGCTCAGGCCTGAGCGCTCCAGATTAAATCCGGAGCGGGGGCCCCTCCGTGTACATTGCAGGGAGGCCCCTAAAACCTTCGTTACGCCACTGAATGACGCTCAACATCCTGTGATTCTGGGCAAATCAGTTGATCGCCCCGTGCCTACAAAATATGAATGTGTCCTTGAGTAATGCAACTGGTGCTCATGTAAAGCGTTCTGATACCCGATACCTTCAAGTCAAGTTTGCGCTATATAAAACTACGAGAAAAAAATAAATATATATATATATGTCAGTTACTCCATTTCCTCACCCAAACTACTGAGGTACCAAGCCATTGGGTATGCAAGCCCACATTGTCTGAGTTCACAAACAACTTGAAGATGGTTTGTGGGTCTAGATCATTACACTGACTTCTTGGACATCTTTGTCCAGATAGAATCCAAAGCCAAAATAAGCACTGGAAAAAAGGCCTGGCCTTGGTTTTGAGGCAGTTTTTTAAAATTCTTATTTTGAAACTATATGCGATAAATATTACAAGTGTACAAGTAATAAAAAGTACACATTTCACAATATAATGACTTGCATATGTTAGCAAAAAACAAAAAGTAGAAAATGACCGATTCAGAAATAAATGTCCCTCATGGCACTGAAGTGGACTAATCTTTTGGTGAAGGTGCACATAGCAAAGAGAAAAATACCATTACACATAGTGAAAAGGGCAATAGTCAAATTGAGCTGATTCATAGTCCATGCTGTACAGTGTGGTGGTCGAAAGCAAAATGTGAATGGCCTTCTAATAGACCATTCCAGGAAGAAGAGAGCTGGCTGAAGACTTATCATATTTTTTTTCGTTTATTAGGATTTTATGGAGAGAGAGAAGCTAAGATTTCCTTGCTGGAGGCGTGGCTTCGGAGGCCAAGGTGGCGACCGCATGTTGATTTTGCTCCTGAGGCCCCTCCGTCATCCGTGCATATCCTGCCTGGCAGCACTGTCTTCTTCCTCCTCTCTCTCACAGTGTGTGAGAGGCCGTAGTGTTCTCCAGAGCCTAGGAGCTGGTGACGCAAGAGCCACTGGGCCATGAGGCGGCTCCCCAGAAGAGCTCCTGATTGCCTCGCCCAGCACCAAAATGGCGATCTGTACAGAGGCCATGTGGACCGCTGCATAGCAGTGAATGTTGGCCCAGCGGTTAGTGCTGGCGAAGGACTGAGAGGCTCGGACCTGAGCCCGGAGATGGGTCTGACCACAGGAAGCTGGTGCAGGGGTCAGTGCCTGCTGGCCTGCCACAGTACAGGTGTGGGAGCTGGCGGCGCCTCCTGAGTCACAGTGCCGGGGACTGCTGTTTGGGTGCCGGGAGCCCGGGGCCTGACCTGACCTCGATGGAGGACATCTGTGGGCGGAATTTGAGGCAGGTGAGCCCTCCCTCTCACCCCTGCGCCCTCGCTTGTGCTTTTTGACCCCCACGCCCTCCATTGACTTGTTGGAGCCCTCAGTGGCCAAAGAGATACTGTACTTGGGGCTGCCATGACTACTGCGGCTGATTACCTGCGGTGTCTTGTGCTTGCGCATGGGGCTGCCTTGAGTTGTTTGCCCAGGGCAACAACATCCCCCTTGGTTTTTCCCCCACCCAGACTGCAGGTGAGACTGGCTACTGACTGGACGTTGGAACCGCGCCTGTTCTAAAGTTTGCTATAAACACTATTGTTGCTGTGCTGACTCCCCCCGATATCACCCATTTGGCCTTCCTCCACTGGGCCATCATGCTAATGCCTCTTGGGGCCAGCTCAGGTAGTGGGGGCCTGCGGATGCTGCACCTTGTGACTCTTGTCTGGCGATGAACCTCTTGGACCCCGCCTGGTCCTCTCACGGCTGGCTGCCCGATGCCCTTGAGTGGTCGCTACTACCCTGGCTTCTCCTACCGTCCCCTGGGGTAAGCAGGCCACAGGTGTGTGAGTGAAGTCCATCTCTCCTCACTTTGGGGGTGTCTTGACGGTGTTCGGTCGAGATAAGCCGCTCCCACCGGCCCCAGTCCAAACGACGATTGACCAGGATACTAAGCCGGCATTCAGTGCTTCTTGGGCCACTGGTGGGCCCCAGGGACCGCACACACCCCCTGCACACTCGGACCTCATCACCATCCTTCAGGCAATCCAAGACTCAAGAGAGACAGTTGAGACTATGGTGGGTGAGATGCCAGTCGATGTTTCGTGATTGCGCCAGGATCTCCGCAACGTTGCCGGTCATGTGACTGAGGCAGAAACCAGGGTGTTTACAGTAGAAGATGAGGTGGCCACCCTTAAACTCCAGGTCTCCAAACTGCTTTCGACAATGGCACTGCTCGAGAACCAGGCCAAGGATGCCGAGAATCGCTCACAAGGGAATAATCTCAGGTTTGTTGGTTTTTCGAAGGGCATGGAGACCCCTGGAGCAGTTCCTGGAGAGTTGGTTGCAGTTTTGGGTCCCAGTGGACAAGCTCTCACCCTGGCTTGTGGTGGAGAGGGCTCATAGGTCTTTGGGCTGCCTGCTCATAGCACTCCTTCTTAACCATCGAGACAGTGATGTTATCCTCCGAGAGGCGGGAGCACACCCAGACCTTTGCTTCCAAAATCAGAGGAATATGATCTTCCCCAACTACACCTGTGCTGTCCAGCAACGCCAGGGGTCTTTTGAGACGGTCAAACAGAAACTCCGGGCGCTTAGCCTGCAATACATGCTCCTCTTCCTGGCGCGGCTAACGGTGATTTTTAACTCGGACACTTATTTCTTCAATGCTCTGAAGCAGGCTTGGGAGTGGGTGGCGGAGAGGAGGAAACTTTGGCAGCCTGACGGGCTGGGGGGATCTAACTCCATGGTGGGGGGGTGCTCTGCATCTGTCCCCAGGCTGGCCTGGTGGAAACATGCCTTCTACCGGAGGACTCTCTCACGCCCCCATGAGCCTCAGGGCTCCTCTGGTTCAGAGTGTGGAACTGGTGCGCATTGCCCTGACAACTCTTTAGCAGATATTCGGGAGCTTCTCAGAGACCCAGATGACGACGACTTTGATATTCCTCCATAAGCCCACGTGGGTGATTGGGCTGTGCCTAGACTCCTACTGGTACTAGGGAGTGGGGGGATGTGTGTGAGTTCTTGGCGCTCCATTCTTTTGGTCCTTGTTCTGTGTTGGTTTGTAATATTTTCTTTTGATTCTTTTTCCTTGCAGGTTTCATAAAGGACTGTATCCTTGATTGCTGCCAGGCTCTAGGATCAGATTGTTATGAAGGGCCTCTAGGGTTGTCGGGCTGTTAACCTTCGGCCTGCTTGTTAACGTTATGTGTGGGTTTATGGTGACAGATGCTTCCGGGGTAGAAAAATGGGGTGGGGGACATTGGGGGGGTTTGGGTGTTCTTGTTGTTCTTAAGAAACCAACCACACTTTTTTGCTCAATTTTCAGAATTCTAAGCCATGCAATGCTCCTACCAGTAGTACTTCTGTCCTCATTGAGCCCCCCGATACCGATACCACTCCCCCCGGGCCAAATCCAACTGCTCTTACTTCTTGATGGTGGTGGTTAAGGTACTATTTTGCAATGTGAACGGCCTGCTGGATCACATTAAGAGATCTTCTGTCCTTTATGTTTGCTGATTCCAGCTGGCGGTTCTCATGTTTCAGGAGACTCACTTTCTAGGCACACATATTCCCTTCTTAGGTCGTTTTGGTTATGATAGCATTTTTCATGCAGTGTTCTCCCTGGGCCGTCGGGGTGGGCATTTTGCTGCTTAGGGGATTTCCATTAGTGGTGTCTGAGGCTCATGTGGACCCCCAGGGAAGGTACATGGGGATAGAGGGTTGGCTGGAGGGCCAGCACTATAATTTCATGGTCATCTGCATTCCACAGCCTCAACTCCAGGTCACGCTGCAGTCCCTTGGAGCCTTTCTTTTGACCCTCCCGCACAGTGTCACTATAGTGGGGGGGCGACTTTAATGTGTTCTCCAATCCTCCACTAGACACTTACGGACCCCCCCCCCCCATCCCGGCCGGGTCGCCAGACGCGCTCCAGTCAGTTGATGGCTTGTGTGGATTCCGTGGGACTCTGTGACTTGTGGCGTACATGGCACCACCATAACTCTACCTTTACCCATACCCCAGTGGCGCATACAACCATGTCCCGTATTGACTTAGTGCGGCTTTCTGCGATGGACATTGAGGTCCTCCACTAGGGTATTTCGGACCACGCCCCCTTTTGTTCCAGATTGGTCTGGCCCCAGCGGGGTTGCTACCTATGTGGAGGATTAACGCCTGGTATCTCACAGATCCGGGATGCGCGACTTTGTTGAGGAGGAAATTCTCTCCTATTTCGAGCTCAACAGGGGTATGGTGAGGTTGGCGGGCACACTGTGGGCTGCTAGCAAACCCACCTTACAAGGCTTGGTTAAGGGGTATGTTCAGAGTCAAGAGGCCGTAAAGCTGGAGCGTACAATGGAATTAGAGACTCAGATCCTTTCTGTAGAGTGGTAGGCACTGAGGCAGACATCCACTGAGCAAGACCATCAGCTGGTGCTGGCGTGGGCCCGCCTGTGTCAGAGTTCGCTGGAGGAGGCGCGGCAGTGCTGGAGGGCCTCCACACAGAGGGCCTAGGAACATGGTGACAAAACAGGTAGACTGCTTTATTGACTGGCCATCAGAGACGTCTCTTAGGTGGTGCCTTCAATTAGGGACAATGAGGAATGATTGTGCGAACGGGCCTCTGACATCAGGGACGTCTTTGCAGTTAATTATGGTTCGTTTTATGCAAATAGACCTGAACTCTGACACACCCTGTATTGCAGGACAAGAGGTTCACCGGTCTTCTGCTTCCTTACCTGCTGGCAATGTAAAACGAGGTGGCGGACTGTGGGGCGTTTGCTGTGGGACTAGATGACGCCCCGATCGTGTTGATCCCTAAACCGGGCCAGACACTCGACAAGTGCTCTTCATACTGGCCTATTTCTCTCATTAACAATAAAGTGGAAGTGTTTGCCAAGGTCTTAACCAATTGATTGCATTGCACTTTGTCCTAACTGGTTCATCCAGACCAATGTGGCTCTATGCCTGCCCGTGGCACGTGACACTGTATCCGTAGGGTCTAGGTGCCCCTCGTCCAGGCCCATTGTCTTCACGGCCCGCAGCTTTATTTTTAGTAGATTTTAAGAAGGCCTTCGACATCATAGACTGGTCCTTTATGAAAGCAGTGCTTGAGCGGTCACGGCTGGGGCCCTGCTTTTGTGTCTACGTGAGTCTTTTGTGAACTTGCACTGCTGCTCGAGCCCAGGTCAACAGCATTTTGTCATCTTCCTTTCCTGTTTTTCAGGACACTCATCAAAGCTGCCACCTTTCCCCTCTTTTGTTTGCCTTGCCGATCGAACCATGTGCACCCCTTATCCGCTGTGATGCCCGTATCCAGGGGTGGTCTTGGGACGGTGGCCCTGAGGAGCGGATCACGTTGTACACTGATGATCTTTTGGTGTTCCTTGCGAACCCCCAGGCCTCTGGCCCACGATACTTGAAAATTCCCATGATCTACGGGGTGGCATCTGGTCTTAAGGTCAATAAGGCTAAATCCCTGTTGGACCTCATTGCTGGGAATGTGAGCACTTGCCTGTGGCACTCCACAGTCCCTTTGCGTCACCTGTCCTTCAGATACTAAGGACACCTAGGATACCAATTTTGTGCCTCCCAGACATTGCCTGGAGTCTTAATCTGACACTACTGGTTACTAAGATGAAACAGAACTTGCAGAGGTGGGGGTACTTGACTTTGCATGTCCTAGTGAGAGTGGCCCTCTTTAAATTGATGGTTCTACACCAATTCCTATACGTCTTTTCGAACTTTCAGTTTCCAATCCCCCGGTGCTGGTTCCAGTCTCTTCCTTTGATGATCCGTACTTTCCTTTGGGCCCAGCCGCCCCCGTGTGGTCTTGTGAACTGCGGGTGTTCCCCCTTTGACAGAGGGATGGGGATTGCAGACCTTTACTGTTACTATCTAGTCTCACAGTTGGTCGTGATCAACGACTGGTTCACTGGGGGGATGTAACGACCCAACTTACCGAGTGGAATTAACTTCACTTGGCTTGGACAAGCTGCTGGGCCTGCTCTATATAGCCCTGTTCCCTTGCTCTCCCCCTGACTGTACCCATGCGACACTGCTGTGCTGGAGGGCGAGTGCGGTGATTCATTTTGTGGGTTGAAACCGTCAGCTTACCGGGCTGATTCCCCTGTGGCAGGGGACATGGCTGTACCATACCACAGAGTTGGAAGGCTTTGTGCAGTGGGATAGGATTGAGATCACACATCTTTGGGATGTCTGGTTGGGCACATACATACTGGTGTTTCCACCACCCAATTCCACAAGTACCTACAGGTGGTCATGCCTTGTTGGCCAATTTTCTCCTGGACATGCAGCTCCAGGAATTCAGTCCCCTGGAAGCTCAACTACTGATGGGACGGTTACAGGCTGGGGCTATTTCTATGATTTACCATTCTTTGTTTGTCAATGCTCCAGGTCACTTCTCCAAGCTGTGTTGGCGATGGGAGGCCTGGGTGGGAGACCTCAAGGATTCAGATTGGCACAAGGCTCGGATGACGCACTGGGAGCTGCCTAGCTGCACACTGCTCCGTTTGGTCCACCTAAACTACTTGCATGCGACCTACATGACCCCCCCTGCAGTCCCATCGAGCATGCAGGGCTCCCCTGGTCAACTGTACCAGATGTTCCTAACTGGCTTCATCCATGTAGTGTGGTCCTCCCCGGGTATCATACCCTTCTGGGATGGGATCGGGAGGGAGATGTCTGTCGTTCTGGGCTGTAGTCTTCTTACCCCCAGAGCGGCGCTGTTGGGACTGTTAGACGATGTGGGTGCACCTAGGATGGAGCGCTTCTTCTCTGGGGTGGTAGCATTGGTGGCTAATCGGTATATTGCCCGTAAATGGAGATCCCCAACCCCTCCCATGCTTGTGGAGTGGCGCCGGGGAGTAGATTGGTGTGTACAACAGGAGCGACCCATCTATAAGGCCCGGGTTGTCCTCGTAAACATGAGAAGGCCTGGGGTGAGGGGGGGGGGCTCACCATGGACCGGATGCTGATCCTGGCTGTTATCACTGTGCTTGTATATTGCTGACTATTGACCATGTTATCTGTCATCCCTCTTGGCAGGATGGGTTTCGGCCTCTTTTGTTTTGTTTTGTTTTGTATGTTTCGTTGTGCATTGTACAAAATCAATAAAATTTGGTTATAAAAAAAGATTTCCTTGGCATCATACCAGCAAGAGAGGAGGATCACCTCTCGCTCCCCTTCTAAGGGACACCAAGATGGGCCTCCTCTGTAAGTCAGACACCCTTCAGTGAGGAGCAGTCTTGTCACCACCCAAGGCATAAAAAAACACAACAAGCAATATCATTCTTGCACCATGAGCCACGCTCAGGGATTATAAACATTGTACTAGGACACCTGGCAACTTGTTTCACTCTTCCTTTGTGTCCATTCCAGTGCTGCAGACATTTCCATCCCAAGCTGATATGGGCCTTCCCTCTACAGTGTTGATCTCCCCAAGATGAAAGCCATGAGAGGAGAGAGGATGTAGCCTAATTGCTAGAGCAGTCGACCTCGAAGCTGGGGAACCGGGTTCGAGTCTCGGCAACAACGCTCAACATCCTGTGATTCTGGGCAAATCACTTAATCTCCCAGTGCCTAACAAAAATGAATGTGTCCTTGTGTAACAAAACTGGTGCTATGTAAAGCGCTCCGATACCCGATATCTTTGGGTCTAGTTCGCACTATATAAAACTCTAAAAAAAAAAATTTTAAGTTGTAATACCTCAAATATTTCCGACCCCCTGGCAGTCCCTAGGGAACAACTGCCATTGTAATGACCCACAAGTCATGATGACTTTGGCTGCTAGTCAGAGCCAAGCTTCTCCCTCACATTGACTCAGTTGCCCCCAGTGTTGCAAGACAGCAGGCCGGCTTCAGGGATGCCTGGTCCGATGTAAGGTGTGGGACGAATCCGCACTAGTGCTTAGTTTATCACCACTGATTTTGGGCTCTGCAATGTCCGGCACCTCTAATGAACAATCTCAAATTCAGACCAGTTATGAAGAGGGCAGCTAAGATTTATTCAAATGAAGAGCCGAGGGTCATCAAATGTTTGCTAGGAAATCAATAAAGGTCTCAAAATATATATCACTCACCCTCCCCCTAATGATGAAGTGGACGGTGGCCCCTTCTCTTAGACAACAGGATGCCATTGGCATAGCCTGGTAATAATTCTTATCTACCTGAGATGAGTGCTTCCTCAGAAGAATCCTCAATGCCATTGCTTCATTTTAACTAGGCCCTTGAAGAACCATGTGACAGACACTGCACTGTCCCCCAGCTGCGACCCTTCTGACCAATAGAACCAAAGTCCCTTGACATGACCTGACCTGTCCCCTCGACCTGACACCCGAGATTTGGGGCCATATTACACAACGTGCCCCAGGGCACTTTGGTATTACAGAAGGGGCCGCGGCCCCTTCTGTCATACCAATAGCGCTGGCACACATACAGCGCCAGCGCTATCTTCAAGGAAGCGTTCCCTCATTTGGGTGCCTTATGCAAATGAGGGAATCCCTTTGCCTCTGCCCCTGTGCCGTATTACAGACGCAGGCGCAGAGGCAAAGAAGCCCTCTGAAGGCGCACTGATAGTGCGCCAAATTTAAAAGGTGGCGCACTGTCAGTGCG
Source organism: Calotriton arnoldi (assembly GCA_963921515.1). Classification (NCBI taxonomy): domain Eukaryota; kingdom Metazoa; phylum Chordata; class Amphibia; order Caudata; family Salamandridae; genus Calotriton; species Calotriton arnoldi. The sequence goes on from CAWUFW010004769.1 coordinate 602,161, forward strand.
CCTCCTGAGAGCAGCCCTCTGCAGGGGGCAAAGAGGGTCCTATGGACCCCCCAGACATCCCCTTGCAGGCGAGGTCAGTCACTGACTGCACCCGCCTGCAATGGGATCTCTAAACCCCTTTAAAAGTGCAGGCAGGTTGCCGCCTGCACTGTGAAAACACGAGGCGGCTGCTTGCAGCCGCTCCAGTTTTCACATGAATGCGCTTCTCTCAGGGCAGCGCGAGTTCGCGGCTGCCCTGGGGGCAAAATTCATTCTAATATGGCGCATTTTCCTTCATTGCGCTGGGCGCACCTTTTCTTTTTTTTTAATTCATTTTTTTTTTTACGGAGTTTTTATATAGCGCGAACTTGACCCGAAGGTATCAGAGCGCTTTACATAGCACCAGTTGCGTTACATGAGGACACATTCATTTTTGTTAGGCACGGGGAGATTAAGTGATTTGCCCAGAATCACAGGATGTTCAGCGTCATTGCCAAGACTCGAACCCGGTTCCCCAGATTCGAGGTCGACCGCCCTAGCCGTTAGGCCAACTCCTCTCCCCTTTAAAAAGGTGCGTACAGTGCAATGAAGGGAATTGCGCTGTAACTATACCTCCCTTGGTGGTAAGCGTTTTCAGCAGGACAAAGCTTAAAACGTTTATCTCTGTCCTGGTCAAGGAATCTTTTAAAGCAGTATGCTCTGGTCAAAGAGTTCTTTTCTTCTGACAGTTTGGCATTTAGAATATCTTTGCTATCATGCCTGGTGCTACCCGTCAGGTTTACTTACAGGGCATGAAGGCTATCTCTTCTTCCTATCTAAACAGCCTATCATTACCAGTTTTCTGTGAGATTTTCAAAATTATTTTCCTTCAAAGCCCTTTGTGTCCCCTGTGTGGGATTTAATCTGTTATCAACATTCAATTTGGTGACCCGTTTTGAACTTTTCCATTTTTGTCCTTGGAAGTTTGGAAATAGTTTCTTGGTGGTACTTGCTTCAGCAAGGAGGATAGGAGTGTTTCAGGCATTATCTTCCAATCACATGACATCCTTAAGTCATGTGATTAAGTGAGTGTTTTTGGGACTGTCTAAGGTCATTACTATGTCCCATATCTATCAGGTGTTGATTCCAGATTTGTTCCCACCTCTGCATCCATCACAAAAGAGGACAGGCCACTTAGGTACGTTCCCTTGGACGTTTTTTGGAGTGACAAAGAGAATACAGCAAATTAGCAAATTCATAGGCCCAAAAAAGGGAAAGGCCTAATTATGAAGACAGTTTCCAGAAGGGAAGCCATATGTGTTATGCTTTGCTAAAAACTGCCATAAAAAGACCCACCTTAAGGTTTCAGGGCTCATTCCACACAAGGAAGGCAGGCACATCTGCACTCCTGAAGGGCGTCTCTATTTTGGCCAGGCAGTCACTACAAGAGCTGCGGGAGGGGTAGAGATAGCCAAACAGGTCTGAAAATCCCGAGAAAGAGGGGCGGCATGTGGGTGGGGGCATATGAATGGGTCCTAGCTTGCACAGATGCTCCGCTCACATGCTATGGGGTCTCATTTGATTTTGGGACCTCGGATCTTTTGCTGTTGTTCGCCTGCTCCTCATAGTTAGTAGATGGAGTCAACAACGGTTGCCACTCCAGGCTGACAGAATTCAGAGGGTGCAGCTTTATGGGCGCTTCACCCTCTGTGCGTAATTTTGAGAACAAGCAATTTTTTCCAGACGAGCACAAATCGGATGGAGACAGGACTCAAGGGTGGCTGTTGAATGCCCGGTGATCCGCGAATTCAAGTCAGACCTGAATTGCTCAATAGCAGTATCTCTAACGTGATAAGAAGTAAGAAAAAGAATATCTCAGTTTGCCATTCGTCCCCAGCAGCCTGCCCTTTTATTTTGATTTTAGCTAACGTACCTAGGTTATCTAGCAATACCTCTGAGTCTACAGAACAGTTGAAGAACAAAGTGACCCACTGGCTTCATAAACATACCAATAATAGTCTGTGGGTGTTCGGGGGCATCTTATTTGCTCATAAAGTTGACTGGGTGGAACCTGGACCCAACGAACTGGGGGGTGACTGTATCATCGTGAACTTTAGAAACCCACCAATGGTTGATGATCTGTTACAGATCTTTAATCGCAAATTAACTGGCCTAGGAGGTATTAAAGTCTTACCTCTGGGATTTTTATTTCAGGGCCCTGAGGGCAGGGGGAGTCCAAACATCACCGGCACATGTATTACATTCTACCACTCCTGCCAGGTGGGGGGGGGGGGAGTGTTCAATTTTGTTAACCAATAGTAGATTTTTGCTTCTTTCAGGTTTACAGGAGCAAGGGTGCTCCGTGGCAGAGGGGGATGGTAACGCAGCTAGGGAACCACCAACAATAACTTTTCAGGTCTCCCGTAGCAAATCAAATGGCCCAGCCTCTGTAATTCCTGTGACAAATGCCCTTTCTCAGATCCGCACGCCAAGTCCCAAGCCTATGGAGTCAGTAAGTCCAAATGAGGGGCTCAGAGAGATCAGGATTTTAAGTTGGAATATCTTAGGGTTAGCTGGGAAACTTGAAGTTAATAGTTGACTAAAAAATGTTAAATCATATGGCATAGTTCTTTTCCTAGACCTAAAGGATCCATATAAGTCAAATATGGGACTAGGGACTCCTCTTGTTACGAATGTTATTAACCTGGTGTGCATCGCTTCTCGGCCTTTTGGCTAAGATCAAGTGTAGTATCTGTTCTTATCAGTTTAACCTGGTGTGCAAAACTGCCATGCCTCAATCTTAGAGAACGGCCATATTTGTTACTGTATTTTAAAAAGGTTCTCAAATTAATCACAGTTGTTATCGGCCAATATCTTTTATAGACTCCACGGTTAAGATAGTGGGAAGGATAACTTTAGAAAGGCTGCTGGTCTGGGTGGAGGATAATGGCATTCTCTCTTGGCTTCAGTATGGGTTTAGAGCGGTGCTGGGGACATGGAGCAATGCCTCAATTTGTATCTCATAATTAACAAATATACTGTAGCAAAGCAAGGGTCTATTTTTCTAGCATTCGTGGACCTTACCTGCGCTTTTGATAGCGTGGTGAGATCCAAATTGTGGGCTAAGTTGGAGGGCCTAGGGATCAATAAGGTGCTCGCTGAGTTCTTGAGGGCCCTACGTTACGATCTTTCTGCCCTCATCAGGTATGGACCTGGCGGTGAATGCGCTGACTTTTTGCTCAGCCCGTGGTGTGTGTCAAGGGTGCGTCCGTGCCCTGATACTTTTCCTTTTGTATGTCAGTGGCTTAGAGGAGGCACTGTTGGCCAAGGGAGGAGACATTCCCATGATTAAAAATATCCCTATTCCTGCCCAAGCCTATGCAGATGATACGGTGTTACTTGCCAGAACTGTGAATCCCAGCAAGACCTTTGTAATGGCCTGCAGCCCAAGGAATGTCAAAATGTGGACCATGCCTATAGATGGGAAACCAATACCAAGAGTTAATGAATTTTCTTATCTTGGGGTTACTTTCAATTCACAAGGTTCGTGGTTGGCATGTATATCCAGGGTAGAATCCGATTTCTTAATTGCACTGAGTTCATTTCTAACCTGGCTTCTTTTATTTGTAAAAAACCCATTGCCCCCTTTTAGAAGTTTATAGGAGGAAATGTCTTCCGTATTTAACTTATGGCTCAAGCATTTGGGGCTACAAAAAGGTCTCTATCCTCCAAGCGGAGGAAAACAGAGTTTGAAGATGACTTTTAGGCCTCCCGCTATGTAGCCCAAGTTTTAAATTGCGTGAGGAGCTGGTTGAGGATCACTTCATCTTGGCCCTATTGCTACTATATGGAGCAATCCTCAAGCCCTACTTAACAGGGGTATCATTGAGGAGTGTTTATCATGTAGCATGGGTCTCCAAATTCCGTGGCTGGCATACGTCAAGCGGATCTGTTACTTACTGGGTAGGCAGAATTGCTTCCACAGCCGGGAAGGGCTGTGTAGGAATGATAGATCCAAGCTGAAGCACTTGTTTCTCGAAATGAGGCTGTGAGAAAGGGAAGCAGGAGAAATAATTAAGACCCAAAATGCGGATTACAGCTAAGGATCGATCCATATTCGAAGTATGTGACTGCCACTTGGGACAGGTTCCTCTGAACTAGATTCAGGCTTGGGTATTAGATGGCAGCTATGTTTCCCCCTTGGGCATTATGAATCCTCTTCCATCCCCGTTTCCCCACAGAGTTTTGTGTTTCTTTGCGGATTTTGCTCTTGTGTTACAAGATGCTATCTAATCCCAGTTTTGAGGGGTTCAGGGATAACCAGATGTAGACCAACCCTACTGCACTTACAGGCACTGAGCTCACCACTGATTTGTTTTAGCGTTAGCTCATGTCTTAAAACCGCTCTCCGTGTTGGGAGTCATATGATCTTTTGATTTTAAAATGTAACATGGCCAGGAAGTTCCTGCCCCGTCTTAATGGTTTTAAAATTAAGAGTAATTTTATATATTTGCTTTTCTGAACATTTTTATTGTTTGAATAACGCTGTGTGATCTGATCTGATTGATTAGATAGGCAGTCACTTGAGTATGTGTGCACACCTTCACAAGGTGTTCTCTCTCGACTTGGATATGAGGTTGAAGCTACAAATCTGTTCAGCAAGTGCTGGTGTCAGAGTGGTCATCTATCCTCAGACCCACCTTTGACATTGTTACACCTTTGAGAGTCTCTTAAATGTGATTAATTCCTGGAAAATTTAACTATAAAAGGAGGACAAATTACTTAATTTTAGAAGAATTTGTGATGGATACTTGATCTACTATAGATTAGATACTGCTGCCTCACATATCACCTTTTCTGGGGTGGATCATTTATGTTTTGTTTTGGGTGGTGGGTGTGGTGTAGAAAGAGTGTGTGTGAGTGTGTGTGTGTGTGTGTGTTTTCACACTGTCTCTACCAATATAAAACATGATGTCTGTATTGCACCTGAGGAGGTGGTGTGGTGATCTTTTGGTGTAGTAGTGTGTGTGCTTTGACTTATCTAATGTAGCACAGAGGGTTAATATGCCTACTGCAAAGAACGTGTACCATGCATTTTAAAAAACAGTATTTTATGTGCATAGGTTAGTGGGTTACTGCTTTTGTCACAGAGATTCTTTTGTTACTGTGCAGTTCATAAGTGACAATCGTAATCTAGCACAGTGACCTATAAACTGTCATCAAAGAGCTGCTTGCAAACTGCATGGTACAAGTTAGAAACATATGTTTTTCCAAGTCTTTCATTATCCTGATGCTGCTAAAAAGATTTATTTGGGTGGAAATACATCTTTATTGTTAAAGTCAATGCTAACCACTGTGTTATGTTCTGAATCCTGAGTTTGTGCTTCTCCAGACCAAGCACTCTTTAAAAATGCCTACCAGTATGAATGACATGTGAATCCTACACCTTGTAGTCACATTTGCCTTATGTAACATTTTCTATATACTGATTTACACGTATGAATCATTGTCTCTATGGGGCAGATTTACAAGGAAAGTGACTCAGTGTGTGCCGCAAGCCATTTGGCTGCGCCGCACTGATTCACTTTCAAAACACAGGGATGCGACATATTTACAACAATATGTCGCATCTCTGTGCTTCCCCTGCGCTGGCGCAAAAACTGCTGCCATGCGCCTGCACAGGCACCCTTGCACCATGGTGCAAAGATGCTCTGCGTCGTGGGGAGATTGTTTATATGCAGGAAGGGCTCCCTTCCTGCACATAAACAATCAGAAATGGCGTTTTTCAACTTCTAAGTGTGCTGCATTAGCACACATAGAACTTGCAAAACGTCATTGTTTTACTGATTGTTTATGTGCAGGAAGGGACACCTTCCTGTACATAAACAATCACCAGAGGTGATTTCCTCTTTCTATGCGTGCTGCAGAATGCAACACGCATAGAAAGAGGAAAAAAACAAGGAGAAATGAATAAATTTCTCCTCGTTGCGCCTCCCCTGTGGAGGCATAGCATTCAATACAATCAGACAAGATTGGCAACCCTACCTGTGTACTTCTAACAATGCATTACGTCATATCAATTATTAACTAACCAGTGCTAATAGGTGAGTTCACATGGAGAAGAGGACAAAAAATGTATATCCAAAAATATAAATTTATTAAGTCAATACATTAAAAAACATAATGATAAGATCAATAGAAAAAAGTCCCACCGCTTATTCAATCACACTCGCACTAACATTCCTTCAAACAAACCGCAATCATTCAGAACAGAACATCATGCATTCACTCACATAATCAAACAGCATACATGTTTAAATAGATCCCCATATAATGTCCAAAAACAATCAGACATAATATTGGACAAGATACTGAAAATAACACAATACAATCAATAAAGCTCTAAGACGTTGGCCGTGAAAAATTCAATAATGCTAAGCCAACAACAAAATTTGAGACATAGAAAAATAATTCTGAAAGGGGAGATGTAATAAACACTCTAACAAGGGTTAGATCAAAAAGCGCCGACGCGCGTTTCGGTGTGTAGCCCTTCTGTGGGCAAACACCTTCTTCAGGGCGCAAATGGCGGTAAGTTCAAGCGGTGGGTGAGTTCTAAATAAAGGATGATTTAAATCTCAGTAAATTGTAGACCAACGAACAATAACAGCAACAAGCTGTGTCAAACTGGACGTAGCGCAGCCCTTGGTGTAGTCGACAAGAATCCAGACAAAAAGCGCCTCCCGGATAGCTAAATGGGCTGATCCAAAGGTGAATGCTCGAATAGGCCTGAGATATTCTATGATGGAGTGAAATAACTGGTTCTGGAACCGTGGCTTCTCAAATGAGGAATAGCTGGATCCAGTGGAATGGGGAGAGTCCTGACTTCTAGGATCCCCAAATCTGGGAGCGCAAACCGCAGATTGTGCGTTGAATTCCCTGTTTATAACAAATGGACCGACTCTGGGGATGTAAATAGCGTCAGGGTACCGATTCTCTAGAGCTCAACGGGCGAGGCAAACGGGCGACATGATGGTCGGCCGGCAGGAAAAATAAATTCTATAGGTGTCTCTACCTCTAAAAAAATTCTATAGGGGCCCCCTCTGTTTGAGCCATAGCATTCAGACACATTTCCAGATTTAGGATTTCTAGTAAATCTGAAAATATGTCTGGTTTCATGGGTGTTGCGTGGGAACACCCACAGCAACACCCATGGAACACCCCTTTCACACAAAGTGCTGTGTGCAAATGGGCCATATTTACAAGACCAGGAAAATTCACGCAGGGTGGCTTTTCCTGCCTTGGAAATATGGGGCACTAAAATGCGCCACCGGTGCGTCACTTTGTGACGCACCTGTGGCGCAAGTCGCTTGTAAATCTGCCCCTATGTGTGTGTGATGTAAAGTGCTCTGACATCCTACAATGGTATGAGAGATGCTATAAAACAAATGAAATACATGTGACAGAGGGGCTATGGAGAGATGAGAGGCACTGTTGGAGGGTGATAATAAGGGAATCATTGAAGAACCCCAACAAAGATTGTCGTATCCTGGTGCATAGTAAGGTCATCATTTACTATTCTTTAAAAGCTGATACAATTCAATATATAATGATAAATTTGTTGTAGAATGCACCATTGTTTCCTAAATTTTCTTGGGGGGAGGGCCTCCCAAAGCCCCCTTTGTAGTGGTCAGGCTCACTCACTGCACTTGGTGTGCACTGTATGGGGACTGGTCTGAAAACATTTACCAGGGCTGCTTTGGGTTTCCAGTCTGGCCCTGGCAGGAGCCTTGTACTGCGAAATAAAACCAACGATTTAAAAGTTAGTCACGGAGATGCAGCACTAACCTTCCTGTTTTTTGCAAATTCTTACCAATATAAAATACTAAACTCCTTAGTAATTTGAGTATTTGTTTTGTGTGCACACGTGTGTTTATTGTTTTCGAATTACTGTTTTAATGTTTGAAATTTAATTCATACAAATTGCTTGGGGTCCCCGGCTTCCAGTGATGACTCAATGGGGGTCCTCAGGAGTCAAAAGTTTGGGAACCACTGATGTAAACCATCAAGGGCTCATATCTGCGGGATTGCCAGCTTGTGGGACACACAATCAGAAAAAGCACAACGCTGCAGGATGCACACAGACTTTCGCTATCGGAGGCAGCTAGCATAAAAGAAGTCCACTCTGATATGCTCGGATAACCTTTGCATCTACCTTAGTAACTGGGTTATGCATTTAAATGTGTAAAAATAATTGTCTTCTTCAGGGTGTGGCCCCATGCAAACGAGGGGAATCCCTTTGCATCTGCACATGTTTGTTTTCATTATACTGGTGTACCGACGAGGAGGATCTGGGGAACATGCGCATTGTTCATCAACGAGTAGGTGGCAAATATTCACCATGTGCTCAGGGGCGTAGCCCGGTCAGTAAGATTGTTAGGGGGAGGGGGCTGAGCTTAAGATTTGCGGACAATCAGGCTAGCATATAATGCTTAAATACATTATACAACAAGCATGGTGCATGAGAGGAGCCTAAAGGTAAGTGTAAATGGAGAGGAGTACAGATCTGTAGGAGTACTAAGAGACAATGCAATAATTTGTAAAATAACCAATATTTTTGAGGACTTGCCAAACAGGAGAGAGTGTGCTTGAATTTTTTTCTGTGTGTATGTAGCAATTCCTGGTGAAATCCAACAGACATCTCAGCTTACCCGGGTGAAAAGACCTGTACCCAACTATTTATTGTAAAATACATTCATTGGGGGTGTGTATCACCCTAAACACCTCCCCTGAAGCTACGCCCCCGCAGATGCTCAGGATGTCCTGTGAAAGGTGGCAGGGGTGTTTCACTAACAGAACCCTCAATCAGTGCTTCCTTCATAAGGGATACTAGGGATTGCCCATTCACACACATAAGTGGGTACTGCTTTCGATATCTTTTCATGTACACTTTGCATATTGCCCATTGCAAGGCCATGTTCGACCCCAAAACAGCTGGTGAAGGCCCCCATGTATGCATGTCTCCAGGCCTCTGGTAAAGTATTAGGGTGGCACCCTGCCCACAGAGAGTCAGAAGGTTAACTGTCCCTCCGCGTCAATTGCTGTTCATTCTCACTCACATGCACCAATTCTGAAAGTTGCCTCAGGCGCGTTTTGATTACACATTTTATGGTATAAACTGCTTGATCATAAAGCACACTTACTGGTCTCCTATTATAAGGGCCATAGTATTATACGATTCTGCAGCTTTTTTCGCATAATTATGGATTTGGCGTATTTGCTACATAATCCATCATAAGCTGCATAATCTGCAAATTTTAACAAAAAAAATTGTTTCTAGCTCAAACAGATCAAAAGTTACTAAAAATTGGGCGACGTGTTCACACACAGAGGATGGCCTTTCACAAAGGTGAACTGGTCATCTTTATTTTGCTTATATCTGTATTTGGTTATTAAACAGGTATTAATGAGGTGAAATCTTTGCCCATACAGTTTTACCCTGTACAAATTACAAAATAATGAAAAAAAATACTAACAATTATGCTGCATTACGCTGTATAATTTACTTTTCTAGCTGCATAATTTTGTCAACCCTGATGCATAATTCGGAGCTCCCTGCCACACAATTTCAGTGGCCCTGCTTATTGTTCAAACACGTAGTTCTAGTGACCAGGGCTGTTGCAAGGAAGTTTCCACGTTTATGCGCAAACCTAGTGATAAATGTAGTGGGTTTTAGTCAGACTCACACCTCTGCAATCCTGTATACCTAAAACGCCATTAGAAAATAACTAAACAAGCATTAACACTAGACAAAGGGCTGTTGACTATGTACATATTTTTGCACGCTCTAGACTCGGCCTGCTTTGAAGCTTGTGGATTTGCACTGGACTGAAATAAAGAGGCCATGAAAGAGTGTGAAAGTGGACCCCATTCTTCAGTTCCTTATGTTAGTCAAGGACACTTAAAAACGGCAGTGTTTTTCATGTGATATATATGTATGTATATACTTACATATGACATGAAAAAATATATATATATATATATATATATATATTATCTACTGGCGGTCGCCAGTAGATAGTTATAGTTAGGACCTATTTTCCATAGGAAATCCGCAACATTCTATTTGAAATAACTTTGGCGCCGGTTGACGAATCTTTGCGAAATTTTCAAACTTTGTGGCCCGCTCCGGTCCGCTCCTATCCTGAAAGTCTCGGGGTGATTCGTCAAGCGGGGCCGAGAAAAAGGGGGTCCCAAAACGTGTTTTCCCCATTCATTTTCCCATAGGAAACTTTAGCCACGGCTACAGCCCGAACTGCTGAACGGAATTACACCAAATTTGGCAAAGAGGTAGTTCTTGGTTCAGAAAGAACCCTTTTTGTTAAATGGTGTAAATCCGTTTGGTAGTTGCTGAGAAAATCAAAAGTAAAAACACATATATATCTATGGCCGCGGAGGGTCCGCGCACCCTCCCGATGACCAGCTGTATGCTAATTGGCTGTCAACACTCCAAACCAGGAAGTGTTGGCAGCCATCTTGTGACTCGGTAGAACCAAGTCACAAGAAAACAGTAAAAACAATCGTGCAAAATGCAAAAAGGGGGCAGGGTAGAAACACCCTGACCCCCTAGGCCTGCTCAGGGGGTCCTACAAGGACCCCCAGGGCCAAAAAAAGCATTTTTTTTTTTTTTAAATCGGCGAGATTTGCGCACCCAGCGCGAATTTCGGCCGAATTTTTTTTTTTAAACGAAGCACGGGCTCTCGCGCTTCGTATTCAAAAAGCTCCCGGGGGCATGCGGGGGTTTGTTAATATTAAATGAGGGGGGCCTCTAAGGCCCCCCCAAGCCCCGGGGACCACCACCCCCCGGGGCTTCAACTAAATAATGGTGGCGGGGGGCACATGGCCTCCCGCAGCCCCGGGACCGCCACCCCCGGGGCTTCTTTTAAAAAAATGTGAACACCTGTGTGGGGGGCTCGAGCCCCCACACGCCCGAGACCGCCACCTCCCCGGGGCCTTAAATATGCAGATTGGGGGTCCGTTACGGACCCCCTGAGCCCGGGGACCACCACCTCCCGGGGCTTTGCAAGGTTGGGAGGGGGCCGCGCGGCCCCCTCCTGGAGTCTGTGGTGGCCCTGGGGACCGCCACCCCCCAGGGCCGGCTCCTGCAGTGTCCCACCCGCGGGACACTGTAGTTTGCTATGGCAGGACGGGAGCCTCGCGGCTCCCGTCCTGCCATAGCAAACTGCTTTGGTTTTTGGAAGAGAGAGCAGGAAACCTGCTCTCTCTTCCAAAAACCAAAGACGATTGCTTTTCCACACGGGGAGCTGCATCTTAGCAGCTCCCCATGTGGAAAAGCAATGCCGGCTCCCGAGGGACGCGGGGAGCCGGCGGGACCGTGGGGGGATTGGGGACCGCCCCAACGGAGAGGGCCAGCCCCGGGGGATGGGGTCCCCGGGGCAAGTAGTGGCCCGGGAGGGGGGCCACGCGGTCCCCCTCCCCCCCCAAAAAATAAATTAAAAATAAATAAATAAAGGCCTGCCCCGGGGGAGGGGGTCCCCTGGGCCATAAGTGGCCTGAGGAGGGGGGCCACGCAGCCCCCCTCCATAAGTTAAAAAAAGAAGGCCATGCCCCGGGGGATGGGGTCCCCGGGGCCGATTAAGGCCTCAGGAGGGGGGCCACGCGGCCCCCTTCCAAATTTTTTTTTTTTTAAATTAATAATTAGGGGCAGGCCCTGGGGGATGGGGTCCCCAGGGCCAATAGATTAGAAAAAGAAGGGGGGCCACACAGCCCCCCTTCTTAAAAAAAATAAATAAAAAAAGACCGGCATCGCGCCGGAGGCCAGCCCCCCTGCTTGCAGCACTCTGCAAACGCGCCCCCTGGCGCGTTTTCAGATGGGGAACGAATTCCCCTTGAATACTGGGGGTCCCTGGGGGACAACTAGCCCACCAGGAACCTCCAGTATGCGCCAGGGGGCTGCGTTGCAGAGAGGTGTGCAGAGGCCACGCCCCTTTTTACACCTCTCTGCAACGCAGCTCTGTGGTGCTTTTTGGACGTACATGGTGGGCTAGTTGGACTCAAGGGACCCTCAGGATTAAAGGGGACTTAATCCCCAAACTTAAAACGCGCCACGGGGCGCGTTTGCACAGTGGTGAACGGAGGGGGCGGGGCTTCAGGTGACGTGTGCAAACAGGCGCCGTGGCGCGTTTTAAGATGGGGAATAAAATCCCCTTCAATCCTGAGGGTCCCTGGGGGACACCTAGCCCACCAGGTACGTCCAGAAAGCGCCACAGAGCTGCGTTGCAGAGAGGTGTAAAAAGGGGCATGGCCTCTGAACACCTCTCTGCAACGCAGCTCCCTGGCGCATACTGGAGGTACAGGGTGGGCTAGTTGGACCCCAGGGACCCTCATGATTCAAGGGGACTTAATACCCCAACTTAAAATGCGCCACGGGGCGCGTTTGCACAGTGGTGAAGGGAGGGGGTGGGACTTCAGGTGACATGTGTGCAAACAGGCCCCGTGGCGCGTTTTAAGATGGGGAATTAAATCCCCTTCAAACCTGAGGGTCCCTGGGGGCCAACTAGCCCACCAGCTACATCCAGAAAGCGCCACAGAGCTGTGTTGCAGATAGGTGCAAAAAGGGGCGTGGCCTCTGAACACCTCTCTGCAACGCAGCTCTCTGGCGCATACTGGAGGTATCTGGTGGGCTAGTTGGCCCCTAGGGACCCTCGGGATTGAGGAGGAATTAATTCTCCAACTTAAAACGCGCCACAGGGCGTGTTTGCAGACATGTCACCTCAGGCCCCACCCCTTCCTTCACCATTGTACAAATATTCCTCTAAAATCAGCCGAACTACGAATTCCGATTTACTCACCTGTTATCAGGAGAGACCTCAGTGCTGCATCTTTGAGCCCAGTACTGATCCTGAAAAGTAATTTTAACCGTACTTACCAGTAACTTGAATTTCCTTCCATAGGATATCATTGACTGGTTTCACTAGGAAATTCTTCTAAGTGTGGAGTTTTGGAACTTTATAATATTCCTCTAAAATCAGCTGAACTACGAATTCCAATTTACTCACCTGTTATCAGGAGAGACCTCAGTGCTGCATCTTTGAGCCCAGTACTGATCCTGAAAAGTAATTTTAACCGTACTTACCAGTAACTTGAATTTCCTTCCATAGGATATCATTGACTGGTTTCACTTGGAAATTCTTCTAAGTGTGGAGTTTTGGAACTTTATAATATTCCTCTAAAATCAGCCGAACTACGAATTCAAATTTACTCACCTGTTATCAGGAGAGACCTCAGTGCTGCATCTTTGAGCCCAGTACAGATCCTGAAAAGTAATTCTAACCGTACTTACCAGTAACTTGAATTTCCTTCCATAGGCTAACATTGACTGGTTTCACTTGGAAATTCTTCTAAGTGTGGAGTTTTGGAACTTTATAATATTCCTCTAAAATCAGCTGAACTACGAATTCCAATTTACTCACCTGTTATCAGGAGAGACCTCAATGCTGCATCTTCGAGCCCAGTACTGATCCTGAAAAGTAATTCTAACCGTACTTACCAGTAACTTGAATTTCCTTCCATAGGATATCATTGACTGGTTTCACTAGGAAATTCTTCTAAGTGTGGAGTTTTGGAACTTTATAATATTCCTCTAAAATCAGCCGAACTACGAATTCCAATTTACTCACCTGTTATCAGGAGAGACCTCAGTTCTGCATCTTTGAGCCCAGTACAGATCCTGAAAAGTAATTCTAACCGTACTTACCAGTAACTTGAATTTCCTTCTATAGGCTAACATTGACTGGTTTCACTTGGAAATTCTTGTGTGTGGAGTTTTGGAACTTTATAATATTCCTCTAAAATCAGCCGAACTACGAATTCCGATTTACTCACCTGTTATCAGGAGAGAACCCAGTGCTGCATCTTTTAGCCCAGCACTGACCCTGAAAAGTAATTCTAACTGTACTTACCAGTAACTTGTATTTCCTTCCATAGGAATCCATTGTCTGGTTTTCAGCAGAAAAGTTTCAAAGTGTCGATTTTCACAAACTACAAATATTCCTTAAAAATCGCCTGTATGACTTAAACGCATTCTTTCAACTGTTTACATCCAGGATCCACCACTGAGTAAGAAAAAGTAACAATAACACTACTTACCTGCTAAGTGAATTTCCTCCCATAGGATAACATTGGTGATTCTATGTGAAAAAGTTTCTAAGTGTCAACTTTTAAAATACAATAATATTCTTTAAAAATCACTACTGTAACCAAAACGCTTTTACTCAACTGTTTACAGGAGATGTCCCAGGACTGAATCTAGGATCCAGTCCTGTGGTTAGAAAAGTAATCCATAAAGTAACTAATTGCATTTAACTAGAAATTCACATTGAGCTCAATGTTGCATTGTGTTTGAAATTGTGTTGCCCATTGCAACAACTGTAACTACTGTACTTAAAAGTCTATTGCCTATTTGTAAAGTATTTAAACTAAAGTAATTCATTCTGAGAAAGTATATTTTGTAATGTAATGTATAATGTAATTACAATGTAATTTAAAAATAAAATATCTAAAAATAAATAGTTTAAAAAAATGTAGTAAATCAGTATCAAAAAAATAAATATAACAATTAATAAATTTAAAAATTGTCATTTACAAAACCTTTGAAATTCACTGAAAAAACCATAGGTTTCATGCACGTTATAGTTATAAATTAGCATTTAAAAAACCTTACAAATTCACTGAAAAAACCATAGGTTTTAGGGACAGTTATAGTTAGTTGGACATTGCACTCGTACAAAACCCGTGAAATTCCCCCGTTATAGTTAGTTCAGCTAACTATAACTCGCGCCCCCGCAATGCACTGCTGATGACGTCACATATTACATCACTCATGACATGGTCAGTGACATCACTGATGACATCACTGATGACATCTCAAATGACATCACTGATGACTTCATCCACGTGATAATCTGATGCACCTCCTCACACCCTAATATAACCTTTGATACACCCACTCTAAATTACAGACTGCCATTCGCAAAACCGTAGACACTCCAACACCAATAACTACATACCCACTCACTGATTCTTAGGTCTACACACACATCCACTCACTCACCCGTACAGTCACTCATACTTACGGTCACTCAGTACAGGACTATCATATGCACTCATACTCCTATATAGACACTCAAACACCGCCACTCATCCATAGAGGTACTCACACACCTAGTCAGTCATGCAAATAATTAAACACACTGCCATTTACTCACCTATACAGTTATACACACACCAGCTCACTTATGTGAGAAGTTGGCCTGGCATATGCTGTCCACTAATTATAGTGGGCACCTTGCACCAGTCCAAACAACCCCTTATTGGAGATAGGTTAAAGACAACCTTATTGAAAGCTATCCTAGTGGTAGCTATGGAGAGCAGCCTTCAGGCTAAGTCTTGAAGGAATGTAAAGCAGCTTGTTTTACCAGTCTATAATCTCTTGAGTGATCAAATGAAAGAGCACCACACCAGGTATATATTCAAAATATATGTATTTATTGCTAAACACACCCCTCTAGTCTCTTTATGAGGCTAGAGTTCGAAGTACACACGTTATAAGTTATTTAAACACAGTAATAGCACAAATACACGTTTGGGCCCTAGGGGCGTACCAAACCATATACCAATAAAGTGGTATAAGAACCACGACTGAACTAGACACTAGGCCTAGAGCCTCTAGAAGTGCTTGGACCACAAGGAACGACCCAAGGTAGTGACACAGGGGACCCACGGGGACGCGTGCAGTGTAAATACACAACCGCGATACGCCGTTAACTTCTATGGAGAAAGTTGCGATCAGGAAATTAAAGAAAAGGGACACTTAAAGGAGGACTTGGAGCAAACCCTTTGAGAACTAGGTCGTTCTAGAGTCTCTACCCATGGGAGCACCGGAGTACTCGTGTTACCTCACCCAGGGAAGCCGGGTGCATAGGTGCCTTTCGGGGTCGGGTTTCGTCGTCGATTTGAATGGCGATCTGCTGCAAAGTGCTGCTGGCGACCAAGTGGAAAGTGTCCGGGTGGATCCAAGAGTGGATAGGAGATCTGAAGAACCTGAAAGCAGAGGGGACAGAGTCTGGGTCACTAGCCAGTGACCAGGAAGGCGATGGACAGATGCCCACCGATGTCGAGTGCTTCAGGTGCATTGACAGTCGTCTTGACTCTTCAGCCACGAGGTCCGGGAGGCGTTGTCGGCGACCAGGAGCAGGATTCGGGCTGGTACACGATGTCTGTCGAGTGCTGAGGTGTCGGCGACCGGATTGGACCCTACAAACCTTGGCAACGGCAAGTCTCGTTGAAGATGAAGATCGTCGATGGTGCAGACCAGCAAGGTCTGAGGAACTCACCCAGCAAGGGTAAGTGAGGGCAAGCCTGGAGCAACCAGGGAGCCCAAGAAGAAAAGGATTGGCCTTCATGAAGGGCTACTAGCCAACGGGCTAGCGACCGCAAAGGAGCCTCGAGACGTCGCACGTGGATCTGGCTCACAGGACACTCGTGGAGTGGAGGCCAGTGATCTTCGGTGCAGTTGGTGCTGGAGGCTAGGGCTACTGGGAGCCCAAAGCACGACTTCGTGGGAGACTCAGAAGAGGATGCACTAGCAAATGCGTGCGGTGTCCAGGGGTCACGGTTCCACGTTACCCACGACAGCTACGGGCCTCAGCTTTGCTGGGGACTCAGGGCAGCCTCGGGGAAGTCTGGAAATCTACCTCTGGTGATGCAAAGACTTCGGCGTTCGACTGGAGCTTAGGCGATGCAGACCGGACAATTGCTTCTTTGGTGCCTGCCAAGCAGGGGAGTCACTCCTTGACCCCAAGGGAGATTCTTCTGTCCTCTAGTCTTGAGTAGAGCGTCGAAGGTCCAGGATTCTGTTTCAGAGTTTCGTCCAGGGATAATCTAAAGTCCTAAGGACTGGGTTCCTATACTTATACCAAGTTTAGGGGTTGGACTACTCTGTGGCCCCACCTATGGGTGGGTCAGGGCAGAGGGGTGGCTACACCCCTTTCCCTTTGTCCAGTTCGCGCCAAAGCAGGGGCTGCAAGCCCCTGATCCAGTTTGAACTGGGGTATGCACAGGGACACCAAGTGTGCCCCCAGTGCAGGACTTCAAAGCACCCGAAAGTGCTCCCGCCCAGCCCCAATACACATTATCCTGTCTGGGGAGGTGGTCACACCTCCCTGGGACAGGAAACCTATTGTCCAGGCCTCCCCTGCCGGAGTTTCGTCCAGCAGCAGGAGGCCAGACTTGTGTCTGTGGCAGCAGCATCCATTTTGTGATGCCAGGCTTTAGAAAGAAGTTACCGGCCAGGCCAGGGTTAACATGTCTCTCCCTCTAGAAGGGTGGAATGCTACCCCCGCCGCCAGAATTGGCGGGGGGTAGTATTCCAAGATGTTTGACACCAAACACGACATGTTTCGGTGCAGCCATTCCAAAGTTAGCATTTAACGCGAGGTTATAATGCGCTTAAGAGTATATGGTCAGGCTGCACTACAAACAGCATCAGAGAAGGGTCTCCGAACGCTGCAGAGGGGCCCTGCTCATGCAGGGGCACCCTCTCACATAGGAACCACGCACTCTGCCTTCAGGATTGATAAGGCCTGCCATAGGAGTGACTTATAGGTTTATATGTGTGTATGTATTTAGTGATATAGGTAACCTATATCACAGTAAGAGGTGCATGCACCACCTTACCCAGGCTGCAGTAGCAGACCTGTGGTGTCAGTTTGGATGGCCTTCCAGGGGTGGCATAATACATGCTGCAGCCCCTGGTAGGCCTCTGAGGTACCTATGCCCTTGGTACATAGTATACCATATACTAGGGACTTATAAGGGCACTCCAGATTCCAATCAGAGATGTGCCTAAGGCACATGGAAACCTTTTACAGAGAAAGCAGATAGACTGGGGCCCTGAATAGCAGGATCCCAGTCCAACTAAGTCATAAACCAGCAAAACACCATTAAAAAGTGGGGGCAACCATATAGTCAGATTCCACCTTCCTACATAACCCCCCAAACGAAAGGAGATAAGGCTAACCTTGGCCAGTTGAGCCTTTATTGACTAAGTGGCCATATAAGGAAGCACCTGCACTAGCATGGTTGCCCCCTGTCTTATGGTCCACTAAGCAATCCCTCACCCTAAGGGTATGAGAGGGTCTCCACCATGGGGAATCACTACCTGTGGTGTGCTTAGGTAAAGTACAAAGTTCCGTCCATCATCCCCTTTTGTATCGCTTTGTTCGCCCTAAGTTGGCGGGGGTATGCCCAGACGTGGGTCCCTTGCTCACTTTGCCACTGGATTCAAGCAAGCCTGGCTGATGACGGCTGGAATGCCAGAAACCGGTCCTAGGATGCTTGTTTCCGGTCCAGGGAAGACATGGCTTGGCAGTTCGTGCTGGACTGTTCCCATGAGGCACAGGGTCAGACTGATTTGCATATGGCCATGTCTGAACTGGGGTGGTGGAGTGAGCTAAAGAATGATGATGGATTAAACCCAGATCAGTTGACTGGGGGTGAGTGTTTGATTGGCTCAAACGTTCCGTCCATCATCCCCTTTTGTATCGCTAGGTAAAGTACAAGGCTGGTGAGGTGTCTGGGTAGGGAAGTGAGGCCCTAGGAATGTTGGTCTCAGCTTCCTCAGATCACTGGTCACCATGTATGCCTGTCTTTCCATGACTGAGTTGCACTTTGCTCTAAGGGTCAACCTTTGGCTGCCTACAGCTGGGGGTTGGGTCCCTTTGGATGGACTACTGGAGGGACATGGCAGGTTTGGAACCTTTTGGTCCCAGGTTTGCCCTTGCCTATCAGAGTCCTTCTGGGGGAGGTCCCTACATTAAGGTATGGGGGATCCCTCAGTGTGTAGAGGAATTTTCACCTGGCTAGGGCTACTAGACTGGGTGCCCCTAATCTGCTGATGGGGGGTTCCTCTGGACAGGGGGCCCTGGGGGTCCACTGACCTCCCTGACCTCTGCAGCCCTGGGCTGGCTGAGGCAGGGTAGAGAGGGGCAGGTTACCTGCTCCAGACTGGGTACCACCTTGGAAGGGTCCTCTGCCATCAGGGGTGTGGCCAGGCCAGGCCTGACTACCTCTGGGGCAGTTCCTTCACTAGGGGTAGGGTCAGTTCCCTGAGGAGGCTGACCCTTACCTACTGTCTGGAGGGAAGAAGACTTTTCTTCAACCCTTGTGCTCTCTTTTGGGGGAGAGTGGGCCATTCTTCCAGGCTCCATCTCTCCCAAATCTTGGGCTGGGGCTGTGGCCATCACAGCCCCACTAACCCTACAGGGACGCCCAGCATCCTTAGATGGGTTTGGTGTTCAACTTCAGCCCAGGCTGAAATTTCCAGATCATTGCCCATCAGGCAATCTACAGGTAAGGTTGGGGACACAGCCACTCTTTTTGGGCTTGTGACCCCCTCCCAGCTGAGATTGACTATGGCCATGGGGTGATCTGTCCTGACACCATCAATGTTGGTCACCTGGTATTTAAACTCAGGTAAAAACTGGTGAGGGGGGACTAGTTTCCCTGCCACCATGGTGACACTAGCCCCTGTGTCCCTAAATGCCACAGCTTTCTGACCATTAATTATTGGCTCCACTCTGTACCTGCCCAACGCTGTGGGACCCATGGTAAAGGTGGCAAATCCTATACCACCATCAGAGTCAGAGGAGTCTGTTGAGGGGTCCCTGTCTAAACTAGGGCCCACCTCTGTTCCTCTTGCAAAAGCACCTAACTTTTTGGGTGCACTACTCCCAACTGGAGGATTACTACTGGTAGTACCAGGAGGGGTGGTAGTAGTTGTGGGAGGAACATTTTCTTTATTGCCAATCCTGGGGCAACTGGGATCAGTTTTCCAGTGCCCAGGCTTTTTACAGACATGGCAATATGGTTTCTTTTCAGGAGAAGAAGGAGTTTGGGACCCACCCCCAGAAGAGGAATTTTGGGGCCCTGTAGTGGACTTATCCTTAGATTTGTCCCCACCTTTCTCTTGGGACTTAGTAGAATCTTTCTTCTGGTCACCACCCTGATTTTTAGTTTTTACTCTGGTTCTGAACCATTTGTCTGCCTTCTTTCCCAATTCTTGGGGAGAGGTCAGATCAGAGTCCACCAGATACTGGTGCAAAAGCTGGTTTTGACAATTATTAAGGATCTGCTCCCTCATAATCAAATTGTACAATCCTAAAAAGTCATGCACTTTGTTGCCATGTATCCAACCTTCCAGAGCCTTAGTAGCACAATCTACAAAATCAACCCAGTCTTGAGTCTGAGCTCTTTGGGTGTCTCTGAACTTCAACCTATACTGTTCAGTGGTTAGGCCAAACCCATCTATCAGAGCACTCTTCAAGACTGTGTAATTGTCAGCATCCTCTTGTCTGCAAAGGAGAGCCACAAGATTGCTGCCCATTGCTTCTGGGGGACCTTCTGAACTTTACAGGCCCTCTCCAGTGCAGTTATCCATTTGTGGATGTCATCCCCACTCTGGTAGGGAGGGACAATCTTGTTTAGGTTTCTATGGTCATAAGACCTTTCCCTATCTTTAGGGATATTGCTGCCACCATGGGACTCTAGTCCCAACTTTTCTCTCTTTGTAGAGATCTAGGGACTCCCTGTCTATAGCCAGTTGCTGTTTTCTGAGTTCAAGCTGAGCTTCCTCATATTGAATCAGCCTCTTTCTCCTCTCATGAGAGGATTCCCTCCTATGAGAGGAGACAGAGGTCCCTATTGAGGTGCCAGAGTGGTTAGACTCCTGAGAAGGAGACCTAGACCTTCTGGGCACACTCACAATCCTTCCTGGGGGACAAAGTGGAGGTCATCTTGAGCCTCCTCCTCATCCACAGGAGGAATTGGGTTATCCAGGTCAGGGTCATTGTCACCCTCCTGGTCAGTTCCAGAGGGGGGCTGGGGGTACTGCTACCCCTGGCCCCATCCTCATCTTCTGCCCCACCCTCTGCTCCTACCCCTTCAGTCCCTAAGGGCCTGCTGAGATCATAAGCCTCCAACATCTCTCTAAGATGTTGGGTGGTGGGACTTTGTCCTGTCTTCAGTTTCCTCAAGTTACATAATGCTCTCAATTCCAAGAATGGGAGTGTATCATACTTGGAGGGGAGAAGCCCATGGGCTTCTGGCAAGGACTCACTGGGTCCTGGCTTTGAAGACATCACTAGTGAGGTGTGGTGTATGCACTACCTCTAGTGTGGCCTACTAAACTCTCTTGAGTTGTAGAAAGGGTGTGCTATCCCTTAACACACAACTCTAAGTTCAGTAGAACTTACTGTATTCTAAGCTTAAATTATATGTACCTTAGGTACCTTTAGTGGTTTTCAGTTGATCAATTCAATTGAGATTATCTGGTAAAACAATAGCAAGCTGGAATCCCACACGCTGCACACCAATGTGAGAAGTTGGCCTGGCATATGCTGTCCACTAATTATAGTGGGCACCTTGCACCAGTCCAAACAACCCCTTATTGGAGATAGGTTAAAGACAACCTTATTGAAAGCTATCCTAGTGGTAGCTATGGAGAGCAGCCTTCAGGCTAAGTCTTGAAGGAATGTAAAGCAGCTTGTTTTACCAGTCTATAATCTCTTGAGTGATCAAATGAAAGAGCACCACACCAGGTATATATTCAAAATATATGTATTTATTGCTAAACACACCCCTCTAGTCTCTTTATGAGGCTAGAGTTCGAAGTACACATGTTATAAGTTATTTAAACACAGTAATAGCACAAATACACGTTTGGGCCCTAGGGGCGTACCAAACCATATACCAATAAAGTGGTATAAGAACCACGACTGAACTAGACACTAGGCCTAGAGCCTCTAGAAGTGCTTGGACCACAAGGAACCACCCAAGGTAGTGACACAGGGGACCCACGGGGGACGCATGAAGTGTAAATACACAACCGCGATACGCCGTTAACTTCTATGGAGAAAGTCGCGATCAGGAAATTAAAGAAAAGGGACACTTAAAGGAGGACTTGGAGCAAACCCTTTGAGAACTAGGTCGTTCTAGAGTCTCTACCCACGGGAGCACCGGAGTACTCGTGTTACCTCACCCAGGGAAGCCGGGTGCATAGGTGCCTTTCGGGGTCGGGTTTCGTCGTCGATTTGAATGGCGATCTGCTGCAAAGTGCTGCTGGCAACCAAGTGGAAAGTGTCCGGGTGGATCCAAGAGTGGATCGGAGATCTGAAGAACCTGAAAGCAGAGGGGACAGAGTCTGGGTCACTAGCCAGTGACCAGGAAGGCGATGGACAGATGCCCACCGATGGCGAGTGCTTCAGGTGCGTTGACGGTCGTCTTGACTCTTCAGCCACGAGGTCCGGGAGGCGTTGTCGGTGACCAGGAGCAGGATTCGGGCTGGTACACGATGTCTGTCGAGTGCTGAGGTGTCGGCGACCGGATTGGACCCAACAAACCTTGGCAACGGCAAGTCTCGTTGAAGATGAAGATCGTCGATGGTGCAGACCAGCAAGGTCTGAGGAACTCACCCAGCAAGGGTAAGTGAGGGCAAGCCTGGAGCAACCAGGGAGCCCAAGAAGAAAAGGATTGGCCTTCGTGAAGGGCTACTAGCCAACGGGCTAGCGACCGCGAAGGAGCCTCGAGACGTTGCACGTGGATCTGGCTCACAGGACACTCGTGGAGTGGAGGCAAGTGATCTTCGGTGCAGTTGGTGCTGGAGGCTAGGGATACTGGGAGCCCAAAGCACAACTTCGTGGGAGACCCAGAAGAGGATGCACTAGCAAATGCGTGCGGTGTCCAGGGGTCACGGTTCCACGTTACCCACGACAGCTACGGGCCTCAGCTTTGCTGGGGACTCATGGCAGCCTCGGGGAAGTCTGGAAATCCACCTCTGGTGATGCAAAGACTTCGGCGTTCGACGGGAGCTTAGGCGATGCAGACCGGACAATTGCTTCTTTGGTGCCTGCCAAGCAGGGGAGTCACTCCTTGACCCCAAGGGAGATTCTTCTGTCCTCTAGTCTTGAGTAGAGCGTCGAAGGTCCAGGATTCTGTTTCAGAGTTTCGTCCAGGGATAATCTAAAGTCCTAAGGACTGGGTTCCTATACTTATACCAAGTTTAGGGGTTGGACTACTCTGTGGCCCCACCTATGGGTGGGTCAGGGCAGAGGGGTGGCTACACCCTTTCCCTTTGTCCAGTTCGCGCCAAAGCAGGGGCTGCAAGCCCCTGATCCGGTTTGAACTGGGGTATGCACAGGGACACCAAGTGTGCCCCCAGTGCAGGACTTCAAAGCACCCGAAAGTGCTCCCGCCCAGCCCCAAAACACATTATCCTGTCTGGGGAGGTGGTCACACCTCCCTGGGACAGGAAACCTATTGTCCAGGCCTCTCCTGCCGGAGTTTCGTCCAGCAGCAGGAGGCCAGACTTGTGTCTGTGGCAGCAGCATCCATTTTGTGATGCCAGGCTTTAGAAAGAAGTTACCGGCCAGGCCAGGGTTAACATGTCTCTCCCTCTAGAAGGGTGGAATGCTACCCCCGCTGCCAGAATTGGCGGGGGTAGTATTCCAAGATGTTTGACACCAAACACGACATGTTTCGGTGCAGCCATTCCAAAGTTAGCATTTAACGCGAGGTTATAATGCGCTTAAGAGTATATGGTCAGGCTGCACTACAAACAGCATCAGAGAAGGGTCTCCGAACGCTGCAGAGGGGCCCTGCTCATGCAGGGGCACCCTCTCACATAGGAACCACGCACTCTGCCTTCAGGATTGATAAGGCCTGCCATAGGAGTGACTTATAGGTTTATATGTGTGTATGTATTTAGTGATATAGGTAACCTATATCACAGTAGAGGTGCATGCACCACCTTACCCAGGCTGCAGTAGCAGACCTGTGGTGTCAGTTTGGATGGCCTTCCAGGGGTGGCATAATACATGCTGCAGCCCCTGGTAGGCCTCTGAGGTACCTATGCCCTTGGTACATAGTATACCATATACTAGGGACTTATAAGGGCACTCCAGATTCCAATCAGAGATGTGCCTAAGGCACATGGAAACCTTTTTACAGAGAAAGCAGATAGACTGGGGCCCTGAATAGCAGGATCCCAGTCCAACTAAGTCATAAACCAGCAAAACACCAGGAAAAAAGTGGGGGCAACCATATAGTCAGATTCCACCTTCCTACAACTTACTCATACAAATACTAGCACATTCTTACGCTCTTATACAATCACTGATACAAGCACACACTCATTCATACAGTCACTCTCACAATCACACACTCTCGCTTATAGCTATTTATATACTCCAACACACATATATACTGCCTTTTACATATGTAGTTACTCACACATGTACCACTGGGACATACATTCACTCACTAACACACTCTTACACACACTTACCCACCCATACAGTCTATCACAGATGCACTCTTGAAACCATCCACCCAGTGAATCACCCACTCACACATCTATGCACAGAGTCGCACACACCCCACCCACACAAACACTCAGGCACCCATACAGATACTCAGACAACCAAACAATAACTCATATAGACACTCATGTAGCTATTCACAAACCCATGCAGCCACTTACACAGCAACAGACAGACGGATACAGACATTCACCCAGTTTAGTCACTAACCCATGCATTCAGTAAGATACGTTTAATCACTCACTTATAGAGTTAGTCACGCACCTACTAAATCATCCATACAGACACTTATACACCCACTCATTCTTCAATACGCCTTTCCCTATATATATTAAAAATATTTAAACTTTACAGAAACACAGTCACTGGATGATGTCATCAGTGATGTCATTTGAGATGTCATCAGTGATGTCATCAGTGATGTCACTGACCATGTCATGAGTGATGTAATATGTGACGTCATCAGCAGTGCATTGCGGGGCGCGAGTTATAGTTAGCTGAACTAACTATAACGGGGGAATTTCACAGGTTTTGTACGAGTGCAATGTCCAACTAACTATAACTGTCCCTAAAACCTATGGTTTTTTCAGTGAATATATATATATATATTTTTTTTTTTTCTCAAATAAATGTGACTAACATTTTTAAACACCAAATACTATTACAATTCTAACTGTTTAAAATGTTTGTTATTGGGGATGTGCTTTCTGAGCCGAAGCAGCTGGTCTACTGCAGTTAGGAGCTTTTGCCACCATTAATTCAAGGGATTCCTCGGGTGGACTGGTCAAGAAGGAGTGAGTAGAAGTATGCACGGGCCACATTCGCCCTCCAAAGCATGTCAAAAGCGAGGGCGGGTGGGATGAGGTAGATGTGATTTATACCTGTGTCTGATCCTCCGTGAATCTGATTGAAACCAGGCAGTTGTGAGAGCTGAACATATAGATGCACTAATCGCCTCCATTAGCAGTGTAAAGTTTGGAAGCACGCTCCGGGTAATGAGTCCCTGACAGTGTGATTAGGTTCCTGACAGGATGCGATGCTCTTCATTTACTAAAGGAAATACTCACTGAACCAATTGCAACGGAGCAGCGCCGCTAATAGGTGCTCATCACCCACGGTGAAAATTACACAAAGCTTTTATATTTTAAATGGAGGTTCGCGCTGAGTATTGAAAACAAACTGCCGGTGTCAAAGAAAGAATTACAAATATGCTTTTGAGTGTTGTTTAGCTGGCGCACCTTGAATTGCCAATTAAAAAAATAGAAATAAACATGAACACTTCTCTGCTTATGTTTGGTTAAGGGTTGATGAGAAACACGGGGCACGTTCTGCTGTTTGTGCTTTGAAAAGCCAACAGTGCCTGTGAACTGCAGCATCTGCTGTCTTGTTTTGAGGGCACTCAACAATGGCACACCCAAGCCCAGTAATCGTGTTGTGGATACTATTGCTGGAGTTTCAGGTGTTGGTCAGTCTCAGGAGCTGCAGCCTCCAAGGATACCGAGAGCTCCAGGATCCAGTTGGGCCAGCTCTCTGCTGGACAGAGTCTGGCCTATGTTGAGGCCCAGTGTGGGAGCTGGCCTCCACTGAGGTCCTAGGAGACGCAGAATACTTCCGGCACCTGAGACCCGCTAATCCAGGGACAAAAAAGTAACACGTGTCTACCCTTGCCCCCTTATTGAACTTGAGGTCTAGGAAGATAAAGTCAATGGCCCTCCTGACACCTTTCCAACAGGGCTATCCCAGAGGAAAATGTCTCAGGGTTGCATTACGTACAAACCCGGGGTCTCATTTACAAAAAAAGATTGGAAATCTGCGTCTGGAGAGTGACATGCGCACAGGGGTGCCGGTTTACTCATTTTGGGAATTTACCCAGGTTTCTCAGCTTATGTTTGGAAATCTATGACAATCTGAGGTTTTCAGACATACTCCAGGAAAACCTTATTGAACATGGGACTGCAACTATGTGGAGGCATTTCTGAATGCACAATTATGCATAGGGCACACTAGGCATAGGGCTTTACCATTGCATTTGTGCACAGATTTTTATTTCCTTCCATGGGGAAATTATTCATCCATGTGAAGAAACCACGTCCGCTATTCCCTCATAAATGGCAGGAGCACGTTTCCAACTAATTCTAGGAAGGGAATGCTTCAGAAACAAGAGAGGAGCGGGGGCGAGCGAGCGCGGCAGCCTGGGCTTTTGAAAGCTGACCAGACGCTCGTGCGTCATGGCCTTTTCCCTGAGATTACCCGCACGGCCGGCATGTGTTTCCAATTATCGCGCCCGCGTCTGGGCACGATAATTGGAAACAGATGTCTGCCCTGCGCGTAACCGCAGGGAAAAGGCCATGACGCACAAGCGTCTGGTCAGCTTTCGAAACCCCCTAACTTAAAGTCTCGCAGAGCAGCGCTTGCGCGCTACTCGAGGCTCGACCTAAAAACGAGGAGAAATTAATAATTTCTCCTCGTATCGCCAGTTTAAGACCAGGTATTCCCTGGTCTTAGTTTTTGGCATTGCTCCAGCAGTGTAAATATGGGGCAGCATCAAAAAGCAATGGGTGTTGCGGCGGAACTCCCATTGGAACACCCATTGCACTTCTTTTCCACTCTAGGTAAAGTGTGAAAAGGGGCATTATTTACAAGTCAGCGTTAAGCCATTTTAAGAGGCTTAACACCCCTTTGTAAATAAGGAGATGGGGCTACCGCCACCAGAACATTGCTAAAAGTGATGTTCTGGTGGCGATATCCCCTTGTAAATATGTCCCTATTGTCAGATTACTGTGGGCTTAGATCCTGCCCATAGCTTACTATTGGTTGGCTTTGCTGTCACTCTGATTTGCTTTCTTTTCATTTGTCTGCTTAGATATGCTTTCCATCCTCTTCTTTTGTTTGTCCATCACCTGGAGAATCTGTGCATTACTTGTTTTGTTCCACTGCTTGCTTTCAAGCACTACATTCTCCTTAGGGCTAAGCAGTTCATGAGAGTGCGTGTATTTTCCAGCCCTCCCATGAGTACTTCTCTCCCACAGTCGCACTTCATGTTGCTCTCTGCCACCAGTGTGCCTATTCTCCACCACCCCATCCATGTTGCGCTCACCATTGTGTTCTTCTCCCCCACCTGTTTTGCTTCCTCTCCCACGTGCATCTCCACCACAAGCTTCCTGTTGTTCTCTCTTGCACATTGCTTCTCACACTGCCTTCCATGTTGCTTCCATTCCCACCAACCTCCATGTTTTTTCCTGCCACCCGTACCCTCCGAGTTGTTACCCCCACCTAGGCCCTCCGTGTTGTTTCACCACACCCATGTCCTTTGTGCTGCTCCCCCCACCCACAACCTCATTGTTGCCACTCTGATATGCTCTTTAAAAAAAAAAATCCTACTTATTTTTTTTCTATTTACCGATTCAAGGGCCAGATGTACGACCGTTTTTTGCAGTTGCAAAGGGGTTTTAGGCCCGTTTGCGACCGCAAAAAAAGTGTGGGCCATGTACAAACCCTATTTTGCGAGTCGCAAACAATTTGCGACTCGCAAAATAGGTTTAGCGACTCGCTATTAGGAAGGGGCATTCCAAGGGCGTCTTGAGGGCGTATGAATGTTTTTCAACCGCAATTGCGGTCGCAAAACACTCGCAGTTTACCACCCTTCTCAGAAGGGTGGTAAAGCTCTCGCAAACTGGAAGGGGCCCCCTTTGTGAATGCATGCGCAAATATTTTTAAAGGCAGGCAGTGGTCCCAGGGACCACTGCCTGCCTTTAAAAATAAAACAGAAAAGTTTCATTTTTATTTTTAAATGCATCCGGTTTTCCTTTAAGGAAAACGGGCTGCATTTGAAAAAAAAAATGCTTTATTTAAAAGCAGTCCCAGATATGGTGGTCTGCTGACCCCAGCAGGCCACCATCCCTGGGAGTGCTAGCCATTCCCAATGGGGTCGCAAATTGCGACCACTTCATTAATATTCATGAGGCATGCAATTTGCGACACCATTGGGAATCGCAAACAGTGTCTCAGACACTGTTGTACATTGAATTTTGGGACTCGCAAATTGCGACTCGCAATTTGTCGCAATTTGCGAGTCGCAAAATTCAATGGTCGTACATCTGGCCCCAAGTCAGTAAATAAAAAAAGAGCTTGCGTCATTTTGTAGTCGTGCACATGCATGATGTGAGAACCTTTAAAATGATGTGGCTGCCACATCACAGCTCCTTTTATTGTATTTAACTATACTGCACAGCTTCGGGGATGCTGTAAAGCACATCTGAAGACCATTTGCAAAGCTAATAGCTTCCAAAACCTAGAGCTATTGTCTTTGCCAGTACTTTTAGGTGTACAAAAACGTGTACTGTTGTTGCCCATACTATGTACCTGGTTTCTATGAATGAATCGTGTATGCCAGCTTTCCGTACTGTACCCAGAAGGCAGGAAGGTGGTCACAATTTGTGGCAGATTGGATCTCTGTGCCACAGAAAGTTAATGCTGTTTACCCAGACCACACAGTTTGGTCACATGAGAAAGTCTAGATTAAAGTGCTGTAGTTCTGCCTGCCCCACAAACAACACTGTATGCCTTATTCACACAAAAAAGTCTAAAAGTCCATGCAAACGTTTTACACCTTCGCTTGAACTAATTTACATTCTTGTTGCAACTCAAAAACATTCCAATCAGTGTGCCTGAAAAACTGCCCACAGGGTTCTAGGAAATACTACTTGTAGTGGCATTTGAAAGGATTACGATTTGACATTTCCCAGTAGAGCGTAATTACGCAATGTTGAAAATACGTTTTTTTTTCTTTTTTCCTCCAAGGGGAATTCCTTTTTCCCTGTAGACCAGGGGTCTTCAAACTGTGGGGCGCGACCCCCAGGGGGGCCGTGGAGCGATGCAAAGGGGGTCGCGCCTTCCCAGTCACACTTCTGCCGAGGCCCAAGGGCTTCAGCCCCCCCTCTTCCCCCGTCCTGCGTCTCAGCCCGAGCTGCTGCAGTGCAACTCGAGCTGCTCCGGGGGCTCAGCTGGGCAGTGTCTGGAGTCTTATCTCCGGCACGCCCGAAGTTTTTCACAGGTCTTTAAAGACCATTTGCATGTTTACATGCCTTTGTAAACTGGTTACAGAGGCTTAGTTTTTTCCTGGTTCCAGTCAGGGGCGTAACACAGGCCCCCGCAGCCCCCGCGGTGCGGGGGTGCCCCCAAGTACTCTCACTCTGGATGGGGCCCCCATCCACTTCCGAAGCCTTCTCGCAAAGGCTGCAGGAAAATACACAGGAGCTGCTGCCTGGCTGAAGCCTACTGTACGGGATGGGATATCCCAGCAGAGTGAAATATATTTATCAAACTTTCAAAATCAATTGTTGGCAGAGGAGGCCCCAGGGAAAACGGGCCCCCATGTCTCTTTATGTCAGTGGAAGGAAACACCTGCAGAGCCCAGGGTGAGAGTCAGAGGCATTTATTTTGGGTATTTTTTTTTACCATATTCTTTCCATTTATGACTTTAATTTTTATTGCCAGACTTCTTCGTGAAAGGCCATCTCTCCTGTTTCATCTGGAAACAATGTAGCATGATAGCCCGTTTCCAAGGGCGATAATGGTTGGTAAAAGCCCAGACTCGGGGTCTGTAACGAGGGTGAGGGTTTTTAACATCCTATATATCCTGGGACGGAAGGGCTATAATGCTGCTAGAACATACCAGCCTCAAGGGTAGAATGTTCCAAATTCAAAAGGGAACAACGTAAACCAAGCGTTTGAATGTTTGACCAGAAGGCCTATATCAGCCATTATCGTCCCTCAACCATTCCACTGTCCTCAATGCGGCTCCCAACGTTCCAATAATAATTATGCATATATGTAGCACTAAACAACAGCACTAACAAAGCAATAGGTGTAGCAGTCAGTGTGTCCAAATCTATGCTACTCTCGTCTCTACTTTGGAAGTATGAACGGCTGAGTCAGTCTTGTTTAGTTTTCCGCAGGTGGCACACTATTAAAGTAAAATAATTTACATACATTTTTTTCTATTATGTCACGTCATGCATGCAAATACTACAGTTTACCTGCCAGGTGGATGGCAAGCAGCCCGAAGCCCAAGGGAAAGAGGCAGAGGTGCTGCCTTCAGCCGCCTCTCTTCATGTTGGCACGGCGCCCCTCAGCTCCTAGGACCCATGCCTCGATGGCAGCCGTCTGCTGTGGGGCACTGATGACAGGCGGTGAAGCCCTTCCATAGACACAGCCCAATGTGTTGTGAAGTAGTGCTGTTGGCTAGCAGAGGTGCTGGTAGGGCTGGGGCCGTTTCAGTCGCAAGTCGGACTCCACACAGCAGTCTTACAGAGGCACGTGGCAGCTATGAAATCACTTCTTTTTGCTAGAGGCAGTCCACCATTACCCTTTCACACTTCTGACTGATATTCCACTTTGCATTGTAATTGTAATTGCATTTATATAGCGATTACTACCCCTGACGAGGCGCCCCAAGAGTAATATTTAAAGTATACTGGTGGATCCGGGCAGTGAGGACCAGCTATTCAGGATAACGAACCGGATTTTACATCATCAGACTTTGCCCCGGGGCTTAAAATGGAAATATAGAAGTGTAGGTACTCACTCTCCGAGAGTACCTGTTTCCTACATAGATAAGTGCTGATGCTCTCCTATTAAAAGTGTTGGACATCTGCTGAGAAGTGCAGGTGGGTGCTTGCACTTTAAAATGAAGGAAGTGCAGGTACTCAGGGGCTTATTTTTGAGCCCCTTGCTACACTTTTGCACCGCCGTTGCATCACTTTTCGTGACGCAGCGGCAGTGTAAATAAGGCGCCACGTTGCGCCATATTTACAAAGTGACGCATCAGGCGGATGCGTCACTTTGTAAACCCCTGCGCCACATTAAACCTGCCTATAAGGGATTTGTTTATATAATTAATTTGGACTGATTCTTGCTTTTTACTTAATGCAAGCTCTTATATATTGCTTGCAAATTAATTTCTTTATAAATAGTTTAAATTGTTCATGCACAAACAACTCATATACAATTTTAGTTTTCTAATGAAATATGAAAACATCAGATTATATCAGAATTTGTCAGAAAATGTCAGAAACATCCTGGCTCGAGCTTTCAGCAGCTTGCCCACCTCCAGAAAGAGGGAATCAGACTTTCCAGCAGGTAAGGAGCTTTGAGGCAAAGCTGTGCCATCAAGGAGGGGCTGGGTGATGTCTGCTAGGTGGCAATGAGACAAGAGGGTTAACCATTGTTAAACATTTTCAAAAATGTTAAGGAAAATAGCTTTTGCAAGTAATATGTGATTTAGGGTTTGTACCATGAGAAGCCCACTTTCATATTAAATGTACCCTTTTGTACGTATAAGGACAAAAGGAATACGCAAAATATACCAGAAATGCATCAGTATTGTTATGCACATCTGCACACCAATTAAATCTCAATCAAATTAAATGTGTGCCCCTGGTAGGGTCCCTTAGCACTGTCCCCAGACCCCACCCCTAGTCCACATCTCAATTTGGTGAGTACCTGCACTTAGTTTTTTCCATTTAAAGCACTGGACTTGAGGCGCCTCTGGCATTTATCAGTGCCGGTAGCAGGCTCCCAAGAAAAATGTTGGGTCCCTACTGGACTAGCCCAGTGGCAGAAACACAGGCCCCCACAGCCCACCGCGGTGGGGGGCCAAGCTTCAGGGTCCCCCCTCAGCACGGTACCCTGGCCGGAGAGCTCCTGATCCTGTCTGGAGGGGCCCCTCCACGTACCTTGCAGGGGGCCCCCTCAAGTTTCGTTACGCCACTGGTTCCAGTACCCCTGGGCCCCCACTCTGCCTATTCCTTACATTTGTATTTTACCTTTACTGCTGCAGTGTGAGAATGCATTTCATGAAAAGGAATATAAAGTAGGGTTGCCAAAAGAAAAATGCCTGCCGTGTTTTGTTTAAAGAGCCTGCAAAGACCTCCTCTTGACACTAAATAGACTTATAAATAAAAAAGTATGTATGCATTCGTTATGTGACTTTTCTGTCTTTGTTCTCTTTAATTATCAGTCATGGATCATTGAGGCAGCCCTAGAACACAATTAAAAGTGCTTTCTATTTATATTTGCTGTTCGAAGTATGCACAGATAAGTGCTTAAAATACAGCTTTAGGTGACTGCTTATTTTTGTACCGACTAGGCCATCAAAATAATCTGCTGGCAACCCTAACCATAGGACTGGAAGTTTGTTGCAGGATCAGCACATTATTTATTTCCTCGATCCCCGATTAATGCCATAATAGCAATAGTTTAACTTAGATCTTAAACCCTACGCCGCCGTCCATAACATGCTGAGTTACTTCAAGTGTCTGGGAATGCACTCTGCATTCAGACAACTCACTCGTCATTCTCGCCCTTCACTTTCACGCTCACCCTGCATTCACAGCGATCACAATGCACTCACACCATTCACCCGCTCACCCTGCACTCACAGTGATCACTCTGCACTCACAATGCACTTGCGCAGTTCATCCTATACCTCACCCTGCAGCCACACGAGTACACTACTCATCCTGCACTCATGTGACACTTCACTCACCTGTCCCCCTCACTGCTCAATATGCAACTCACTCAAACAAGCCCATCAGTAATCATACACTCATTTGTCCCATTCTGAACTTGCATCCGCACCTAAATTCATAAGCCACCTCACTCACCCTGCAGTCACTCCTCTTACCCTACTCTCACACTGTTGCATCGCTCACCGTGCACTCACATGGGCACTCTTGTCACCCACACAGTGCAGAGGGTTAACGTTCCTGCTACAAAGAATATGTACCATGCAGATCACAGAAATGAGTGTGAGTAAACTATGAGTAGCGCTATAAAAAAAATGAAATGTTTGTCAGAAAGGTGCTATAGAGAGATGAGGTGAATTGTTGGTGAGTGGCAGTGAAGGAATTCATGGAGAAGGAGGAAACGGGGGTGGGGCATCAAAAAAGACTGTTGCACCGTGTGCGACCAGTGTTAGGACCAGCCCTGGCTGGGAGTGTTAAAGGTGAAGTGAGAGGTTGAATGGGGAGAGTTCAGAAGTTGTAAAAAGGGGTGAAATAAAATGGCCTGCAAAGTGAGAGAGGGATCCGGGGTTAGGAGAGGACAGAGGGATGGAAGGGAGTGGGTGAGAGGAAAGCTGCATGGGTAAACTGCTTAACTCTGCACAAAACCGCCAGGGTTTTAAGGGACCCCTGCTTCTCCCGGCCAGGGCCAAGTGAGCTTCTAATGTGGCAGCATGTATTCCTGCGGAGTGGAAGGCCCTTCACAAAGGTTGACTAGAAATCTTTCTGATGTTAATTGCTGTATTTTGGTTATACACTGGTACTGATGGGGTGAAATCTTTCCTCAGTGTTACTGTGTACGCGGCATCACATAACATCATTTACCTTTTCTTCCCACAAAATTTAGTCAAGCCTGTCACATAATTTGGTCCTCACCTGCCTCATAATTCCAGTAGCCCTGCCTACAGGTTTAGAAATTTTTGTCAGGAGGGGGTCCTTACGCCTCCAAATGTTGACAGGGGGGTCTCGGCATCCAAAAGTTTGAAGACCTCTGCTGTAGACGAAGCCCTTCTCCTACATGTCTGGAAAACATTAGGGGTAGCCTGTTCCCCTTTTCGCTGATGACAGGGAGTAAATCTAAGTTTGGCTGGCGTAAAACGCCCCGACTCTACACAGCCTGGTAAAGGATCAGATACGAGTACGTGGATTGTCACAAACAAACTCACAAGTTTGTGGCCCACCACAAATTTACGAGGTACACCACATCTTGTTCCTCCCCCTTCACGCCTTTTGCATAGTTTACTCGTGTGTGTAAGCAATAGTAAATCTGTTTGATGATAGCCTGTATTCTTTTGTGTAAAGCTGGCAGGTGTAAAGGGAGCCATTAGCCACGGTAAACAGCTTAGCGAGTCGTCCCTGCATCTTTACCTAAGAATGACCCGTTGCTCATCATAACATACTTTCTGAGTACAACTAGTCCTTGCGAGCCAATGACACACAGGCTTGTTTGTCTAAGTGTGTTTACATAATTCTCTGCTTCCGGCCGTGAAATACGCGGCGTTCTCGAAGATTCTATTGCCTGACGTAGCAGAAGCAAAACAAGCCGCGTGCTCTTAGTGCAGAGGCACCTTGGTGCTGGCCAAGTGCCAGGCGTCTGTTGGGCAGGGCTGTTTACTACAAAGCTGTGCCCCGCTGCAGGGCAAGGCTTGCATTGCCTCTGTCCCTGTGACTGGTATTTCTGATTCCTTCCAGGAAAAGCTTGCTGCAGACGCAGAGAAGCTGTTCAGATAATAGACATTGCAGCCACACAGTCCCTCGAGTGGGTCGAGGCTCACACACAACTTAATGGTATAATAATAGCTAGGGAGTTTTTTTTAGCAATCAGACTTAACATGGGCTAGCTGTTTAACATTCCCAAAGCCCAATAAGGAGAAAACATTGTTTTTTTCATAAAAGGTGGGGTTTTTTCATACCCACCCCAATTTCTACGAGCAATAAACGTATTTGAGTTGCTGTATATTTTGTATTCTTCTTTAATCAGCACAATTTGTGAGATTAAACCAGTAAACATAGAAAAATACATAAACCTCCAGCAACAGTTTGATATGATTCGTAAACTAATCACCGTTTTACAAGAACCCGCGCTTGCCTTTTACTGATCAGATTGGTTGATTTGAAACTGTCTGAATCAGAAACTTGGAATTTTGGCTAAGCTACCTTCAAGTAGCCATTTGAGGAGGATCTCCAGTTATCTCCCAATAATTTAGGACTACTTCTTTAGTATAGTGCTTGGGGCTCCGGACTTGCAACTTCGTAGCACTGCAGACAGTAGTTTGAATCATTACCCATTTAGTTAGTAAGACCGGCATCATTATTATGCATAGACTAGCCAAAAATCTTTTTTTCAAGCGCACTTAAAAGGTCAGTTTTTGTGGACTGTGGTTGTGTTTATATCGCGCTTAATACCACTAACTAGATTCCTCAGCACATTATCAGACCTTATACCATGAGGAGAGTTTTGTTGGAAGAATATTCATTTGTAGTGATGTCATGCACGATCAACCTGATCCTGCCCTTACCCTGAGTCACAGGTTGTTGGCCCTCGGCATAAAAAGGATGGAAGGCGTGCAATTGACGGAAGTCATGCAAGCAACTTTCATGTATTGGTATCTAGTTGAAAGGATGTGGGTTATGGGTGTGGTCTTTGTGGGAGATGTTGTGGTGTCACGAGTGATGGGCACCGGAATGCAAGCCTCATATTGGTGTGATCGTGTAGCTGCAATCATGCGTGGAGTGCAATGAGGTGGAGTGAGAGATAGCTGCACGGGTGGACTTGCCTCACATCCAAGAGCTGCTAAGGTTCCGCTCCTTTCTAGTGGTTGGTAGTAGAGGTGCGGCTGAAAGGAGTGTACTGATTAAACCCACACAGGGTGTATAGTAACCCTGGGAGTAGTTCGCATAGTAGCGCTACACGTAGCTACGCAAAGTGCACTTCGCACGCTACGCGTAGCTACGCGAACTGCGTAGTGCGGTAGGGAATACTGTGCGCACTGATTGCACAGTCCTGGATGCTTGTCCGCACTGTGCAATCATTGCAAACGGCTTCTTGCACAGTGCAAGCGGTCGTTTTCTGCCGCTCAAGTAGATTTGTACTCGAGCGGCAGCTTTCTCAACGCGGACTGGTAGTTTCTCATCGCGAGCGGTCGCGAGCATACGCGACCACTCGCAATGAGAAACCTGACCTCCCCGCGTTGAGAATCTCGCCGGGAGGTTTATTTTCCACGCTCGCGATCGGCAACTTGATGTTGCTGATCGCGAACGAGGAAAAAGTCTCGCCGGGATGTTGATTTTGCTCGCTCGCGGTCGCCAACTTGAAGTTGAGGACCGCGAGCAAGCAAAAAATGCCCGCTACGCAATGCGTTTTTGCACTGTGCTACGTGCAATTCGCGTAGCGCGTAGTAGCGCAAACTACGCAAACTCCGCGAGCGTAGCGTAGTTTTCCGCCCAGGCCTAGTGTATAGGTTCTCTGAAGACTCTTAGGCATAGACTGGATACAGGCAGGCACAGCACACTTTTGAAGCCCACCCAGAGGATGCAGATGAGCAATCGACAGGCTTGGCGTGAATTCGGACAGTCATCATAAATGACCTGAAGAGTTCACCAGAAGCGAGAGGTGAGCAGCGGTTATGCCTGCCCGGATACAGGAAGTCCGGTCTCCGAGGTCGCAATGGTGAAAGCAGTCCCAATAACAGATGGAACCTAGACACCTGCAAACAGTGGCATGGAACGCGGGCTAGATGCTGTGATGCAACTAAGGCAAATTGTCAAACATTCAACTGGTTGGGTAGTATCAGACAGACGTTTGTTGGATGCTGAGGGATGTGATACATGTGGGCCTCCCAGACTCCGGGGCCATGGTGCCACTGCACATGCTTCACCATTCATACCTACACCACTGTCTGCAAAGGAAGGAGACAACCGAATTAACGAAAGTAGGGTGTAATGCCCAGCTCCTACAAGTCGTATTCACTTCTTCATCATTGACAGTTTACAGTGCCAGGCATATTCCAATATTTGCCTGCAAGGGTAAGTGATCTATAGTGTTGTCCAGCGCCTGGATTCCCTCAGGGGTGACAAGAAGTGCTCTACAAATCTACTGATTGATTGATTGATTCCACGTCATCAAGGCGCATGAAGGGATAGTCTGTGTGAAATATTTACCATTTGAGCACAGTTTAATTAAACATGCCTAGAGAAATGTTTGTGTGCTTACATGTTAACACTGCACCAATGTATCTCCTTCTGCCCGGGTCTTTGGGCATTTTCCAACAGTGCAAACGGTGTCAAGACAATATGAGAATGCTTTCCTAAACTAGACCTCACTTCTGAGTTTTAATTGGTGTGCCTTGCCTACTCTTTATCTGTATATGTCACCCCAAAATGTTGACCATTAAAGCAGGTCCCCCTTTGGGACCACCTTTTAATGGTAGCATTTACAGTAGAGTGTTTGACGGGTAAAGCAAAGCATGGTGAAACATGACTGTCCCCACCCTCCTGTCTAAAATCTCGCTCCGTATATCGCTCCTGTCTAATCTCTCACTCCGTATATCGCTCCTGTCTAGTTCACTTCCTTCCTCCCAATCAATCCCTGATCTGTTCAATCGCCTAACTCATGTCCCTAACCCTTCGACTGCAAGTCTAATCACCTCTACCTTCCCTCTTTTCACTCCGAGTACCGGACTATTAGACAGGGTGTGACACAGGGCTCAGCCATCAGCCCGATATTATTTTATATCTATATGGCCTCCCTGATTACACTTATCAAATCTCACAAGGTGAATTTGGCCAATTATGCCGATAA
Organism: Calotriton arnoldi; assembly: GCA_963921515.1. NCBI lineage: Eukaryota > Metazoa > Chordata > Amphibia > Caudata > Salamandridae > Calotriton > Calotriton arnoldi. Next base: position 639,936 of record CAWUFW010004769.1, read on the forward strand.
CACTGAACTCATCTTTTCGCTTGCAAGTAATCAGCTTTCCTCCTTTCATGATTGCATGACGAGCATCATCCAGTAGCTCCATCTCAAATCCCTGAATTTTAATGGGGATAATACGGAGCTGCTTTGTTGCTCAGCTAATAAAGATCCAGTCGTACTCCCCGCTGATTTCTGGATGGTACCTTTGGGCGGGATTATTGTTCCCGCCGATTCAGTCCGGAATCGAGGAGTTTTTTTTAGAATAATCTCAGTATAAAGAGACACGTTAACAAAACTGCAGGTACCTGTTTTGCTCTTTTGAGAGCTTTTCAGAAGATTTTGTTGGTGTTACCTGCGTCTGCGAGAGCCTTGGTAATCTGCAGTGTTATTCTTAGTCGCTTAGAATATTGTAATGCTTTACTGCTGGGTGCACCAAAATATCTGTTACATTGTTTGTCTAGAGTTCAGATTGCGGCAGCTAAACTTGCTTTGAGGGGACACAGAATAGATTCTGCTTCTTTAGCTCTGAAGGATCTTCATTGGCTGCCACTAAAACAGAGAATTTGGTTTAAATCACTTTGCAAGTGTTCAAAGCTATTCAGAGACGGGGTCCAGTTCCCCACAAAAGAGGCTAAAAAGATACATCTCCAGTAGGTCTCTTCGATCTTCCTCAGCCAATTTGGCCTGTGTGGCTAAATTTAAGAAATCCAGGAAAGGTGGCCGGACCTTTACAGTTGGAGCGGCCAAGCTCTGGAATCGACTTCCTGTCTCGTTGAGATCCTCAGTTAATTTGTTATATTTTATAAAGACCCTCAAAACCCGGCTTTTTCCGAAATAACTGAGTTTTCAGTTTCGACGTTGGTCTTTCTGTCTTGTCATTCTTATTCTGCAGCTCTTTACAAATCCACGAATTTCTAGTCTTCTCCGTATTAGTGGATAGTGCCAGGATACCAGTGGGTGACAGTGGGTGACAGAGCACTCTATAAATGTTAAAAATGAATAAAAAAATACCTTCTATCCATGCCACTCTCCCTTCACTCTCCTCATGGGTTTGATTAATTGTCATCAATTTATTCTTCAAAACCAAAGGGGGTGATGGACGGAGTGTTGAACATTGCAAGCACTCACCCCCAGTCAACTGATCTGGGTTTAATCCATCATCATTCTTTAGCTCACTCCGCCACCCCAGTTCAGACATGGCCATATGCAAATCAGTCTGACCCTGTGCCTCATGGGAACAGTCCAGCCCGAACTGCCAAGCCATGTCTTCCCTGGACCGGAAACAAGCATCCTGGGACCGGTTTCGGGCTCACAGCCCTCATCAGCCAGGCTAGCTTGAATCCAGTGGCAAAGTGAGCAAGGGACCCACGTCTGGGCATACCCTGCCAACTTAGGGCGAACAATGCAAAACCAAAGGGGATGATGGACGGAGTGTTGAACATTGCAAGCACTCACCCCCAGTCAACTGATCTGGGTTTAATCCATCATCATTCTTTAGCTCACTCCGCCACCCCAGTTCATACATGGCCATATGCAAATCAGTCTGACCCTGTGCCTCATGGGAACAGTCCAGCCCGAACTGCCAAGCCATGTCAATTTTTTTCATCAGCCAGGCTATCTTGAATCCAGTGGCAAAGTGAGCAAGGGACCCACGTCTGGGCATACCCTGCCAACTTAGGGTGAACAATGCAAAACCAAAGGGGATGATGGACGGAGTGTTGAACATTGCAAGCACTCACCCCCAGTCAACTGATCTGGGTTTAATCCATCATCATTCTTTAGCTCACTCCACGAATTTCTAGTCTTCTCCGTATTAGTGGATAGTGCCAGGATACCAGTGGGTGACAGAGCGCTCTATAAATGTTAAAAATGAATAAAAAAATACCTTCTATCCATGCCACTCTCCCTTCACTCTCCTCATGGGTTTGATTAATTGTCATCAATTTATTCTTCGCCTGCCCTTCTCCAAGTGTCAGTTTCCCTCCGTTTTCCGTCCATGCTAAAACTCTTTCCGTTCTCCCTTGCATCTCATTTCTTCCTTATATTCTACACTTGTCATCAGTTTCCCTATTATTTTTATGTCTAATTTGCCTCCATTCTTCTGTCTCACCTCTGATATTCAATGCCCACTGCCCGTTTGCAACCCTTACTTCCATTCACACTCTTATTGTCAACTTGCTGTTCTCCCCTCATGTACAATCTCTTTCCATACTGCATTCCTTCATATATAAACCCGCCTCCACATGTCGTCCATCCTTCTATTGTCTCTCTGCGTCTCATCAGATGTAGGAGGTGAGGGATGTGGCTCACTTCTCCTGACTATAAAGCTGGTTGTGCCTAGAAGCAGGCCACAGCACAGTTGTTAGGTGCTATAAGAATCCAGGTCATCGCCTATTTTCATGAGGTGAATATAAACCATGCCAGGACTTTCCTTCTCAGTTTCTGCTCATGCATGCTGTGGCGAAAAGAAAGCCTGGCTGAAATGCGTCGGCTGGGTTGTCATCTGATCATGACCACAAATCTACACACCTTCAACTTCATAGTCCTTGAATGACCTCAAACTGGCACGTTTTGTAAAGGGACATGCTGGATAGGGCACAGGATGGCTGAAAAGGGGGCGGCTTCACTTGGTGGGTCCTTTGAGGGTAAAGCCATGCCTCCTGGTAGCTTTAGAATCCTTCTGGTGACCTTGAAGAGGTGGTTTGCAGGTGGAAGTCAGGAGTCTTCAGTGGTAGAAGTTCTTATTGCATTATTTACATATACCGGCACTGTACACCCTTCATTCGTTTGCAGTTGTTTCGTGGTACTGAAAGGGGGCAGCTATATGGGCCCATGGGCACAAAGAGGCTACTCCACTCTCTATGCTTTTTGACAGCCCTTTTTGTCCATTGGTCTGTTCAAGTGTCACGTATATTTTGCTTCTATCCATTCTATAGCGCAGGGGGCTGTGGGTCAGTCCACTACAGTCATTGGCATTTTTTACTGTGAGCGGTGGCATTTTGCTTGTGTACGTGTGCATATCAACCTAAAAAACAGCCTACTTGAGGGCCAAAGCTAGTTCCCTTATCTCTGATTACACTTCGTTTATTTTAGTTTTTTTAAATTTATATTTGTGATGGATTTTTTGACCTATTTACTTGGAAAACATATGCACCCCATGGCATTTTAAATTATAATGCCAGTAGCATATGTCTGCAAAAAAACACATGCTTGCCAAGTCGAGACCTTTTAGCTTTGTCAGTGTTTGTTAAAAGTTTCTTGCCATCCAAAATAAGCATCTCACTTCCCTGCCAATTCTGCCTCCATGTTTTTGGATTTCCAATAATACACATACTTGCACGTGGGACACGTATAGTACTTGCTTTGTGCGGCTTTCTGCTGTGGTTCATGATTAAGGTCGTGCTTTTTAATCCATTATAAACACAGCATAGCCTCCTGACCACTATTTAAAATGTATAGCTAAAGAATATCTTGACAATTTTCGGTCTAAAAGCACAGGCATGCGATTTGCTCGGCGATTATTCACGCGCACTGCAACGTTTGCGCAACAGTGACAGGAACCGCGCTGAGTACATTTTGCACACGGCCTAAGGCAGATGTTTGTACTTTCGCGCCGTATGGTCTGAGGCATGTGTTTTTCTGGAAAGCATGTTTGTTCTCAACCACTTCCACCTTCACGTGGCCTCTTGGTGCGGCAGCCGGTGTGTTCCCCAGCCGCCCTCATGCTTGGAGGACCGGCCTACGTGCAGGATTGTCTGCTCCCCCGGGACCCCGCCTCCAGGCCCCAAGATGGGGCGTGCTCCCCTCCGAAGGTACGCCATGTTTAAACACAAGGGTACACCAGGAGGCGCGCGTCTGCCTCAGAAGAAGGCGGGGACGTCGGCCTCCTCTCCTCTTTCATGTGAGATCCAGTTGTGGCTGGATTTCTCCCAAGAAAGAAAACATGTTTATGTTCAGGCTGTGCCGGAAGCGTGCAGCGTGTGTACACGTACTCTACGTGCCCTGCCGCACAGATGCATAGACCGAATGTACAGGCGCAACTGGAATCGATTATTAGAGACGTTGTGTGCTTAGTGCATGTCGGGAAATTAATACAGGAAATTAGTGCTGGATGGCTGCTTATTTGCCAACTAACACTGCTGGTGAATGTTCACCAGTATACTAGATGCACAGCGTGAATTATAGAATCAACCCTTAGCTATATTATTAAACGAAAGAATGACCAATTATTCAATTATTTTTACTCAAGGAAAATGTAATGAACAAGAAACCTTGAAATTGAATCAATATTAATGTGTAGTTGCAAATAGTGAAAACACACAAATGAAAAAGCAACGATGATGTACAAAAACTCAGTACATTGTTGATTGAGAATGACAAAACTGATACATGTCACAAACAAATTACCCAGCCCAGCCCAATGCATTTCGGGATTATTTTCATCCCTTCTTCAGGGGCCACTACAAGAAAAACATACACGTAATCAATGTATGACTTTACAATATTTACAAAGCACGACATTTTGACCAACACTTCAGTGGCAGGTTTTTTGTTCTCTATGTGGTGCACCCGAAGAGCTTTTATAAAAAACACTTTATAATGCTGGCAATCAATTTAGTGTTCATATTGTTTTGTTTTTAACTAAAAATTACTTTTAGATCAATTTTAGGGTTATTTTAAATTGCATTTGACTACATGTTATTTTAAGGGTATGTGCTACGAGCCTAATGGTTATTCTAATACAGGATTGGTCTTTTGACCAATGTTGCACAGGCACTTTATTGAAATTTTTTTAGGCTGATAGTAATTGTCTTATTGATCAATATAAGGATCGTTTATATAAATAAGCATTACTAATTGCAAGCTTAATGGAGAGATCAAGTATGGATACAATATCTTGTTACTCTCAAATGCTCTTTTTTACTGTGTATATATAGGCTATTATAGCATATGGTATTAAGATTGATTAAATTAGAATGGCTTAGATATAATCATGTAGTACAATCATTGTATCTAGGAAACTGTATATCCAATTCTGGGCAAGTAGCTAACATGCAATTTAGATTTGTACTAAACAAGGAATTGCTTTGTACGATGGATTATGCTGCTAACCATTATGCCATAGACTGTTGTTGTTACGTTTCCTGGTTTTATAGGACTGTTTTTATTATGTTTGTCGTCGTTCTGGACAGTTTGTACTGAATTAGCCTGGATCATTTGAATGAATTTTTAGATTATTTTGCACTTTATGCACTGGCACTTTTAGGGTCCTAAATGATAATGAGGGTCAGGTAGATTCTCTTACTCAAGGCTACAGTATTTGAATGATGACTCTCTTTTAATCTGTTAAACAAATGCATTTTTGTGGACTTGCTCTTTCTTCCGGAGCTTTGGAAACCTGGACTCTAAGTTGGAAGTTTTTTATGCTATTATGGTTTATTTTAATTGATTGTTTGCTATGCTTGTATTGTATTTTATGCTCATGAAACTTCTAAGGCCGTAATGGCCGAAATAAAGTTATTGAAATGGAAATGGACCAACACTTTTAGCGCCCAGTTGAGGCAATGCAATGAATTACTCCTAGATGTGAATTACGCAAGGCAATACGAAGAAGTGAAGAATAGAATAGTACTGTGCCCAGCTGTACACGCAAATGATTTGTTATGAAAAATAATTCCATGAGACTAGGCACCACATACCGACAAAATTATTTAAGAAAAAGTTCAATAGAACTAGACACCACGTGATGAAGAATAAAGTGAAATGATAGACCCACTATATTGGCTGAACCTCAAAGTCCAGAATGAAAAAAGTGACCCTGATGTAACAATGCTGCTAAATAATGTGTGCCAATGCTGTCATCATGCTAATAATAAAGCTATCGATATATTTACAAAGGAACTCACTCTCAGCTCTGGTAACAGAAAGCCAATGTCTGTGGAACTCTAGGGCGATGAGTACGATGTAAAAACTGTAAACAGAATAATATAATACCCACTGTCACATCCATGTTGACTGTATTTATTCAATTAGGCTAGTGGATACAGACTAACACCCGATATGTATAATTGGTTTGTCAATTGTTTGTCAATTGTTTACGTGCAATGTTTGAAAGATTGTAGGCACTTACGTAGTGTATTTAAACTTTTTAGGGAGTAAGCGAAAGTGTCCCTTCATCTAATCCACTTCAGCAGACGCAGATTTTAGGTCTCATTTTACAAGGTAATTGTTAGTCTGTATCCACTAGCCTAATTGAATAAATACAGTCAACATGGATGTGACAGTGGGTATTATATTATTCTGTTTACAGTTTTTACATCGTACTCATCGCCCTAGAGTTCCACAGACATTGGCTTTCTGTTACCAGAGCTGAGAGTGAGTTCCTTTGTAAATATATCGATAGCTTTATTATTAGCATGATGACAGCATTGGCACACATTATTTAGCAGCATTGTTACATCAGGGTCACTTTTTTCATTCTGGACTTTGAGGTTCAGCCAATATAGTGGGTCTATCATTTCACTTTATTCTTCATCACGTGGTGTCTAGTTCTATTGAACTTTTTTCTTAAATAATTTTGTCGGTATGTGGTGCCTAGTCTCATGGAATTATTTTTCATAACAAATCATTTGCGTGTACAGCTGGGCACAGTACTATTCTATTCTTCACTTCTTCGTATTGCCTTGCGTAATTCACATCTAGGAGTAATTCATTGCATTGCCTCAACTGGGCGCTAAAAGTGTTGGTCAAAATGTCGTGCTTTGTAAATATTGTAAAGTCATACATTGATTACGTGTATGTTTTTCTTGTAGTGGCCCCTGAAGAAGGGATGAAAATAATCCCGAAATGCATTGGGCTGGGCTGGGTAATTTGTTTGTGACATGTATCAGTTTTGTCATTCTCAATCAACAATGTACTGAGTTTTTGTACATCATCGTTGCTTTTTCATTTGTGTGTTTTCACTATTTGCAACTACACATTAATATTGATTCGATTTCAAGGTTTCTTGTTCATTACATTTTCCTTGAGTAAAAATAATTGAATAATTGGTCATTCTTTCGTTTAATAATATAGCTAAGGGTTGATTCTATAATTCACGCTGTGCATCTAGTATACTGGTGAACATTCACCAGCAGTGTTATTTGTATATCGAGGCTGGCTGCCTCTCACTAGATAGCAAGCAATTTTGTTTCATATTCAAGAGTATTTAACTTTTTTCGATAAAGGAGTGCGCTAACTACATATTCAATTGCTTATTTGCCAACACCTGTTCTGCAACCATCAATCTCTTGCCTCAAGAATGCTGGTGAAGTCAGACCATCCAAGAGGGTGATCCCAGTTAGTCCAATGGGGCGTGAACTGGTTTTGGGAGTGCGGTACAGGCTCGAAAACCAGGGAATTCCATTCAAACCTATAGAGGCATTTTCTTTGTCAGGCGGATGAATACAAGTAACAAGCATTGGCATAGCCAATAGGTCTCGCCTTTGGGACCTTATAAGTGTTTAGTTATTTAGCACAATACCCTTGGTGCAACAACATCAACTGTTGCATGGCTAAACACTTATAAGGTCCCAAAGGCGAGACCTATTGGCATAGCCAATAGGTCTCGCCTTTGGGGCCTTATCAGTATTTAGGCAGAGCTATTGACTTTGCCAATGTGTTTAAGCTGTGCTGTAGAGAAGTGTGACTGCTGTGCAGCATGCTGAAAAGTTGTAATAAAAAAGTGCCAGAAGCATTTTTGTTACCTTATATATGACCAAGAAGGCATTATGTCCAACAGAACAACCATATTAAAAAATGTATGTACAATAAAAAATTTCCTCATTTTTCTTTTGTTCTTGCAATGCTTGTTAAAGTTTTTTTTTGAGGGGGCATAAACAATTGGAGGTTGAAGGTTGTGAACTACTACCTGTATTATAACAGTAGCAGCGGCCAGACGCTAGGGGAGAATCAACAGATGGCAGATTCCGAGAGCAGGCTGAGGTGGTGTTGAGTGATGTTGAGGTGGTAGTGGTGGTGGTGGTGGTGACTGGTGCTGAGATGATGCTGAGGTGATGCTGAATGATACTTAGGTCTTGCTGAGTGATGATGATGTGGTGGTGTACTATTGCAAAGGCGATGCTGAGTGATACTGATGTGGTGTTGAGTGATGTTGTGGTGGTGCTGAGTGATGCTGTGGTGGTGCTGAGTGATGCTGTGGTGGCGCTGAGTGATATTGTTGTGGCCCTGAGTAATGCTGTGGTGGTGCTGAGTGATGCTGTGGTGGTGCTGAGTGATGCTGTGTTGGTGTTGAGTGATGCTGTGTTGGTGTTGAGTGATGCTGTGTTGGCCGTGAGTGATGCTGTGTTGGCCGTGAGTGATGCTGTGGTGTTGCTGAGTAATGCTGTGGTGTTGCTGAGTGATGCTGTGGTGGTGCTGAGTCAGTGAGAGAGAGTCAGTGAGAGAGAGTCAGTGAGAGAGAGAGTCTGTGAGAGAGTGTCTGTGAGAGAGTGTCTGTGAGAGAGTGTCTGAGAGAGTGTCTGAGAGAGTGTCTGTGAGAGAGTGTCTGTGAGAGAGTGTCTGTGAGAGTGTCTGTGAGAGAGTGTCTGTGAGAGTGTCTGTGAGAGAGTTTGTGAGAGAGTGTCTGAGTGTCTGTGAGAGTCTGTGAGAGTGTGTCTGTGAGAGAGTGTCTGTGAGACAGTGTCTGTGAGAGAGAGTCTGTGAGAGAGAGTCTGTGAGAGAGAGTCTGTGAGAGAGTGTCTGTGAGAATCTGTGAGAGAGTGTCTGTGAGAGTGTCTGTGAGAGAGTGTTTGTGAGAGTCTGTGAGAGAGTGTCTGTAAGAGTCTGTGAGAGAGTGTCTGTGAGAGTCTGTGAGAGAGTGTCTGTGAGAGTCTGTGAGAGAGTGTCTGTGAGAGAGTGTCTGTGAGAGAGTGTCTGTGAGAGAGAGTCTGTGAGAGTGTCTGTGAGAGAGTGTCTGTGAGAGAGTATCTGTGAGAGAGTCTGTGAGAGAGTGTCTGAGTGTCTGTGAGAGTCTGTGAGAGTGTGTCTGTGAGAGAGTGTCTGTGACAGAGTGTCTGTGGGAGAGTCTGTGAGAGTGTCTGTGAGAGAGTGTCTGTGAGAGAGTGTCTGTGAGAGAGTGTCTGTGAGAATATGTGAGAGAGTGTCTGTGAGAGTGTCTGTGAGAGAGTGTTTGTGAGAATCTGTGAGAGAGTGTCTGTGAGAGAGAGTCTGTGAGAGAGAGTCTGTGAGAGAGTGTCTGTGAGAGAGTGTCTGTAAGTCTGTGAGAGAGTGTCTGTGAGAGTCTGTGAGAGAGTGTCTGTGAGAGAGAGTCTGTGAGAGAGAGTCTGTGAGAGAGTGTCTGTGAGAGAGTGTCTGTGAGAGTGTCTGTGAGAGAGTGTCTGTGAGTGTCTGTGAGAGTCTGTGAGAGAGTGTCTGTGAGTGAGTGTCTGTGAGAGAGTGTCTGAGAGAGAGTGTCTGTGAGTGAGTGTCTGTGAGAGAGTGTCTGTGAGAGAGTGTCTGTGAGAGAGTGTGAGTGTCTGTGAGAGAGTGTCTGTGAGAGAGTGTCTGTGAGAGAGTGTCTGTGAGAGTCTGTGAGAGAGTGTCTGTGGGAGAGTGTGAGAGAGTGTCTGTGAGAGTGTCTATGAGAGAGTGTCTGTGAGAGTCTGTGAGTGAGTGTCTGTGAGAGTCTGTGAGAGAGTGTCTGTGAGAGAGTCTGTGAGAGAGAGTCTGTGAGAGAGTGTCTGAGTCTGTGAGAGAGTGTCTGAGAGTCTGTGAGAGAGTGTCTGTGAGAGTATGTCTGTGAGAGTCTGTCTGTGAGAGAGTGTCTGTGAGAGAGAGTCTGTGAGAGAGTGTCTGTGAGAGAGTGTCTGTGAGAGAGTGTCTGTGAGAGTCTGTGAGAGAGTGTCTGAGAGTGTCTGTGAGAGAGTGTCTGTGAGAGTCTGTGAGAGAGTGTGAGAGTCTGTGAGAGAGTGTCTGTGAGAGTCTGTCTGTGAGAGTCTGTGAGAGTGTCTGTGAGAGTGTCTGTGAGAGCGTGTCTGTGAGAGTGAGTCTGTGAGAGAGAGTCTATGGGAGAGTGTCTGTGAGAGAGTGTCTGTGAGAGTCTGTGAGAGAGTGTCTGTGAGAGAGTGTCTGTGAGAGTCTGTGAGAGTCTGTGAGAGAGTGTCTGTGAGAGAGTGTCTGTGAGAGTCTGTGAGAGTGTCTGTGAGAGTCTGTGAGAGAGTGTCTGTGAGAGAGAGTGTCTGTGAGAGTGTCTGTGAGAGAGTGTCTGTGAGAGAGAGTCTGTGAGAGAGAGTCTGTGAGAGCGAGTGTGAGAATCTGTGAGAGAGTGTGTGTGAGAGTCTGTGAGAGAGTGTCTGTGAGAGTCTGTGAGAGAGTGTCTGTGAGAGAGAGTCTGTGAGAGAGTGTCTGTGAGACAGTGTCTGTGAGAGAGTGTCTGTGAGAGAGTGTCTGTGAGTGGCTGTGAGAGTGTCTGTGAGAGAGAGTCTGTGAGAGTGTCTGTGAGAGAGTGTCTGTGAGAGTCTGTGAGAGAGTGTCTGGTAGAGTCTGTGAGAGAGTGTCTGTGAGAGTCTGAGAGAGTGTCTGTGAGAGTCTGTGAGAGAGTGTAAGAGAGTCTGTGAGAGAGTGTCTGTGAGAGAGTGGGGTAGAGGTAGAGGGGTAGAAGAGAGGTAGAGGGGTAGAGTAGAGGTAGAAGGGTAGAAGAGAGGTAGGGATATATAGGCAAATGAAAAGGAAGCTATCGACTTCAGGAATGTGAAAGAAATCTCTCCTATCTTGAAAGCTGATTACAAGCATCTCCTGAGAAACGCGGCGAAACTTTCAAACCACGGAGTCGTTTGAAAGTTTCGCGGCGTTTCTCAGGAGGTGCTTGTAAACACGAATAACCTGATTCATTTTTTAACAGTTTGCTCCGCCCAGGATTGCTTAGTAACGCAAATGACAAGGAAGCTATCGACTTCAGGAATGTGCAAGAAAGTTCTCGTATCTGGAAAGCTGATGACCCATGACGAGAGAGGAAAGCCATATGGCGCCTCTGCTCGTAAGCGCGCGCTCGTAACTGCAAGCTCTAGGCCACAGTGGTAGCATTTTCTGAAGCCCTTACTAAAAGTCTCGCCAGAGCAGCGCATGCGCTGGCTCAGGCGAGACCTAAAAAGCGGGTGACACCCACCAAATGCAGGTGGAGAGATACGTTGTTTGTGCTGGCTGTACTGCCCATACAAAGCTAATGGTGGAGAGGCATCATGGACGTCAAATAGGGGTAGGCAGAGGTGGCAACCGCTATCTGACTAGCCATTTGCTAAGGATATCTGGGTCCATGAGGCAGAAAGTATAGGAATCTGGCTTCACTTTCTGTGACATTCCCTTGGCCCTGCTGCAACGAATGTGACCACAGGTGGGACATTAGGGCAACCTATGTGATGTCTTTGGTGGTCACCTCCTGCTACCAGGTGTACTATTTTCATGATTCAGGGTGTGCAGTAACTTAGTTATTGGGTTAACTGCTACAAAATAAAGGGCCTTGCATATCTAATCCTGGCTTCCCTGCTATAAAAGAAGGTGTTTGACCCTGGACTGTGCTCCATAGCTCTAATCATAACTGTGATGGGTGGGCATAAGGAACTCATGGAGTGTTTATTGTGTCTAATACTTCTTGTTCCAAGATCAAGCCTGGAAATGTTCCATAACGTGGAATTCAGTGCTTCCTGCACTAAATTTCTGAGGTGCCAGCAATTAACTGGCAATTCGCCGCTTCTAAAACTGACATCCCGATGGTAAAGATGGACTTGAGTTGAACTGCGTGGCAGTGTAGCTGTTTGGATCTAATAATCAAGAAAATCGACATTCCGCAGTGCTGTTGATTCCAGCTGTCCAGTTTATGCCCAGACTCTGCAGAGTCCGCAGGCCTAGATTGTGCAAGGGCACAGAGAAATATGTGCAGGAGACACTGAAAATGGACAGCAAACATTTTGGGAATTCAGAGAGCGAGAAAGAAGACTGAACTAGCCAGGAAGACAAAGAAAAGTGAGAGATGATATTTTGGCAGCAAAGGCAGGAAACAGAGAAGCATGTTACGAGATAAAACAAGCATTGATAAAGTCCATCTTTCATTTACTGCATGATCCTGAAGGACAAGCAGACAAAGCTGCAAGCACACATGCGTAAACGCAGAACACACATTCTACTAAACGTGCACACGAGTAAAACATAGGAGTGCACATACACGTCGGCCGCATAAATACATGCACACCTGCACACAGAAATCAGGAATGCACACCCAGGCGATACAATAGGCCCAATGTACTCACAGAATACCACTACACTCGTCAAATCAATAATTAGGCTGCAAAGTTTAGAAAAAACACGAAAAATTGCACGATTTCAGCAGTGTGAAAAACCTTTACAGCATTATTTCATATTTTGATGGAAGTAAATAGGTGTGCATGGATGGACAGACTAAAAGATGGACTGGACGTACAGACAAAATTGATTGGTGGGTGATTGATATAAAGATGGATTGATTGGTGAATGGATGAACAAGCTGGTAGACAATTTAGGGCAGATCAATGAACAAACTAATGCAAGGTTCACATAATGGATTGATGGGCAAGCAGAATGAAAAGAGGTGAGATTGATTGATGGGTGAACAAATGGCTTAGCTGATGGAAGGCTGGACTAATAGAGGCAAGAATGGACTAATAGGTGGATGAATGGTTAGAAGTACTGATGGATCTGAAGATGGGCATTGGGACAAGGGACTGACAAGCAGACAGATTAAAGGACAGGTGACAGATACATGGCTAACATGATTGGTCGATGGATGGATTGATAGTCAGGCCAACCAATGGATGGAGGTTTGATTAAAAGAGTGAATGAGTGGCAGAATGAAAGGTTAGAGAGATAGATGGATGCATGGCCTGGTTGTATGGATGAATGAACTGACAGATGGATGGACGAATCAGTCGATGGATGGTTAGATCCATAGAAGAGTGATGCACAACGTATTGGGTGGCTGTGTGCAGCACTGGCTTGTATCTCGTGGTCTCCCACAACCCTAATGTGAACCTAGTTGCAACATATAGGACTGATATGTGCAGGTGGTCACATATGTGAGGAAGCATACACACATTCTGCAGAGTGCCAGAAGTTACCACTGAACAGCTGCTAACTTGATTGGGGAGAAAGATGAATTTTCATGATGCTGTGTATATAAGTGTATTCATGTCCATCATCAACTTTCTTATGTTTCTTCTTTACAACCTTTTCTACTACACCTTGACAAAAAAAACCAAGATATAGGATTACCAGGGCATTAGAATATACAGGTCCTATTCCACCAGTTATTCCTCAATTCTCCCCAGATTTTGCTTATTTTTATCTATAGGCTACACATGTTCCTGATGCTTGTTTCCGGTCCAGGGAGGACCTGGCTTAGCAGTTCGGGCTGGACTGTTCCCATGAGGCACAGGGTCAAGACTGATTTGCATATGGCCAGGTCTAAACTGGGGTGGCATGGTGAGCAAAAGAATGATGGATTTAACCCAGATCTCTTGACTGGGGGTGAATGTTTTGATTTGTTCTGCATTCCGTCCATCAATTGTGTGTCTTTTGCTTCCTCGCCCTAAGTGCGCCGGGTATGCCCAGACGTGGGTCCCGGGCTCACTGTGCCACTGGATTCAAGCTATCCTGGCTGAAGAGGGGTGAAACCCCGAAACCGGTCCTAGGATGCTTGTTTCCGGTCCAGAGAGGACCTGGCTTAGCAGTTCGGGCTGGACTGTTCCCATGAGGCACAGGGTCAAGACTGATTTGCATATGGCCAGGTCTAAACTGGTGTGGCATGGTGAGCAAAAGAATGATGGATTTAACCCAGATCTCTTGACTGGGGGTGAATGTTTTGATTTGTTCTGCATTCAGTCCATCAATTGTGTGTCTTTTGCTGTTTGCTTGCGTAGCTTATACACGACGCAGGCTCACTTGGATAAAACCAGTATGCACTCATGTGTGTACACTGAATCATGTGGAGGCCCCAGGACTAATAAGAACAGACCCTAGACCGCTTTATATCTGTGCAGTAGCTACATTTTTGGGTAGGATGTGGATTATAAAGCGGAGAGCCTTGTTAGGCCAAACACAAACAAAATAACTTACGGTCTAATGATCGGTTCGTAGGGAAGGAATCACCACAGCTCAAGTGCCTCTCCTAGAATGCCTTAACATGGTGGTGCGTGAACCTTATTGGTTACATAGCAAATTCCTAAAAAAGGTTTTTGTTTAATGATTAGGTTTTGCCCTTTATTGCAGTTTATCTGTTCCCGGGGCTGAGTACGGGCTTTAGAGAAAGTGGTTGTCAAATTCCTACTTGACAGATAAATGGAACTAAATTGGTCAATGGCTTGGCTATCACCCCTGACATCAATGCCCGACTACCACTGAAGCATTACACTGGAGATTTGAATTGTGGAAAAATTTGTCAGTTTAAATCAATCTTAAACGCCATTTTGATACCAATGAATGGAAGTCATTTACACTGCACTTTATACCCTATTCACGGATTGTATTGTTGCACTTTATTTCCTACATATGGGCCATATGGCTGTCAAACGATTTATATATGTCATCAGAAATGGATATATTTTTGCAATGAAACACCGGGAGAAACAGAAAATAGAAGAAATATGTTTTGCAGTAATTAACTTAATAAGTGCTGCTTCAGCAGTTAGGAAAAGATACAAACTTGTAGTATGATTCTAATTTATTAATGTATTTTACTTTTTTAATATAAGTGGATTTTATTGCCCATCCTCTGATGAACTGGTTGAGCATTTTGAATGATACACTGTATATTAATTGATCGGATGAGTTGTTTTTCGTGAGAGAGTTGATTTTTGTGCATTCTGCATGTTTATATGTTCGTACACCATTCTGATTGTGTATTGTTCTTGTCAAGAGGCCACCGAAGTTTGCACCACACATTGCCACTCTACTTACACAACTACTAACCATTACACTGCTACAAGTGTGACAATTCAGACTGTTCGAGGCCGCCAAAGCTTTAAGAATGGCTTGGGTAGCAGGTATTAGCTGTTTTTAATTTGTATTGAATTAACAAACAACTGTTTTTCTGCCCATCTTTAAATTGCACAAACAGCACCACCATGTGGCAGCTGTCATAAGTGCAGGCTCTGGCAATTAAGTGCCGGTGCCGAGCCCCGGAAACCACTGGCTCAAATTAAGCACTGCTTGTAATGCCCTAGTAACCGGTACCCCTGGTATCAGTAACCCCAGGTACGGAAGTTATCGAACAGATGAGCGGGTCAGTCATAATGAGGCCTTTGTCGGAAATATGTGCTGTAATAATGCTTTGTTAGCGGGAAGGGTCACATCAGATGAATAAGCAAAGAGCTTCATTCCTCTTTGTGGTTCAGCATCTTCTGCACGGATAAGAAAGAGTTATGTCAGAGAAAGAGCTAGTGGGTGCAGAAAGAAACCCAGATTTTAATATTAAAAAAGTTCCAACTTTTGATGTTGTTCATGTAACTCAGTGAAATCAGATTTAGGCACTCTGGTTTCCAGTAAATAGAACATCTGTTGGATTGCTCTGTCCTTGATCGTTCCTTCCCTTCACAGGGAAGAGAGTTATCTCCCCTGTTATTTAAAAGTTATTCTGCCGCACCACCTCCACAAACCAGTTGTTTTTACAGGATGCTATGGTTGAGATATAGATAAGGTGTCATCTCATTGTAGGAAGTGGTAGTCTGTTAAGATATGTTCAGAACACGAGAAATTGAGGTGAAATTTTTGCCATGGAAAATTCACAATGAGTATCAATTTCTTTAAAGGCAATATTGAGTCGAACAGAGTTTCTCGAAGACCAACTTGACTCTTGTGGCCTTTGGGTAAGTGCTCTTCTGTGATCCAAATCTTTGATCTGTCCCCTGGGACCATACCTGAGGAAACAGACACACTTCCATTTATTAACTATATTTGTATCCATTCTGAAAACCTGACATCTGATCAGCAACATGAGTACTAAACTCCTATATTAGGTTTTCTTAGGTTTTAGAAGTGAAATATACAAAGAAACTTTGCCAGCCTCTATTCTTTCATTGTTGGTGAAAGTCTGCAGAGTGTCAGTCAGCACCTTCTTTGCATTTTATTAGCTGATCTAAGTCCTTGGCCTACTCTTAGGGCAGAAGAGGGCACGCTGGCCCAATTCCATTTTTCCATCGTTCAGCACACTTTCTCTCGCCATTTTGGTTAGCGTTCCATCCCTCCACTTCATGAACATAAACAGAAACTGAAACATAGGATGCGGAGAAACTCCGTTCCTGCTCTCAGCGCACAGCTCAAAGTCCCTAAGGTTTCTATGATAGCGTAAACATTTCAAATCATTTCCCAAAATAATAGAAAATTACATACATGTAGAAGTTTGAAAAGATACTTCATTGGTTTATGTGTCTCATAAAGCTTTTTTCAACGAAAAAAATGAACATTATGATGTGAAAATAATAATTCATGAACAATACAATGCCTATTTAAATTCTGATTACAAGAAATTCACAATTTGCTTTTGATTAAAGCAACCTAACTAAAGCAACCCCTATGCATTTCGGGTTGAATAACCCTTCTTCAGGGGAAAAAATATTTAGTTTAGTGTGCCAGTAATACAATAATGCCAGTGTACATCAGTCTTCTGTGGCCTCCTGCCGGAACAATAAAAATAGAGAAAAACAAAGTATCAGTACCTTATAATGAATCAGTGTAATACATAGATGTTACGGTATCTGTGTCCGCGCAAACTGTGACCATCCATGTGCCGACTCAAAACATACTCCCGACAGTGTGAATGTGACTCATGCTTCACCTACTGCAAAAGTGACGTCTGTGTGCATGTGCCCATTACTGCAAAAGTGACCTCTGTGTGCATGTGCTCATTAAATACAGAAAGCATCCGTGAAAAACTTGTGTAAAATGCCGTGTAAGTTCACCAATGCGAAACTCTAAGTATAGTGACCCAATATGAAAAGCCAATTGCCTGAATACCTCGAGAGTTCGTATTGCCAACTTCCTATCACGGTGGAAGCATGTTGTTAGCTAAATCGAGAAAGAAAACCACCCGTAAGCCTCAATGCAGTGCTCAGCTAATCTCAAAGTGTGCTGCGAAGATACATTTCTTACCGAAAAGGTGGCTATTCGACTGCGGAATCTGTAAACAAATCCATGCTACTTAGTCCCAATCTACGAAACTATTCCAGTCTCAAGCGCATAAACAAAAGTGAAACCATAAAATACTTTTCGGGAATCCCCGATCCAAAATTAAAATTGTATGCCTTACCCAAAGGATGCGACTCAATCTTATAACGAAATCTGAAACAAATACGCGCTTGTTACTCAGCAATACTCTTCTTAATATCACCACTGTCTCGCTACAAAATGCGGTAAACTAGCGCGACTCACCAGCGTGTGACGTAACGTCGTCCTCAATCACATGACCCCTTGGTGACGACAGGGCGTCACGCTGTCCTTATGTATCAACCCTAGACCACTCCCCGAAGGGGTGCTGAGCGTTGGATTCAAAAGTCCACTAACTTTATCAGTAAGGACCAGACAAGCCTCCAGACCATGACTGGGTAATTTAAAAATACAAACAGTGTACATCAGCATGTATACGCAAAATGATATATGTGAACTAACTCAAATATAAGTGACACGG
Source organism: Calotriton arnoldi (assembly GCA_963921515.1). NCBI lineage: Eukaryota > Metazoa > Chordata > Amphibia > Caudata > Salamandridae > Calotriton > Calotriton arnoldi. The sequence goes on from CAWUFW010004769.1 coordinate 657,598, forward strand.
AGGCAATAAGAACTATGGCCCACATGCATCAAAGAAAAAAATTGCGACTCTAAAATAGCGAAAATTAAGGATTCGCTATTTCAGATTCGCTAAACGGAATGCACCAAACAATTCGGTAAATATTTGCGATTCCTTAAAAATCGCTAAAATATTTACCGATTACTTATTTACCGATTCCGTATTTGCGAATTCGCAAATACCGATTCGGTATATGCGAATTCGCAAATACCGAATCAGTATTTGCGAAAGCGCCAATCGTCTCATGGAGATGACATCATACCAGGAAGTGAATCCCAGATACCACACACCTGTGCAGAGTTAGAGACTGAGGAGGAGGAAGACTGTTGGTGCACAGCCTGGAAAACACATTTTCTAGCAGAATCTGAGACCAACAATTACAATGGACCCAGGAAACAAGAAGCAGAAAGGAGAAGGCAGGAAGAGGAAGATCAAATTCAGTGAGAGGGAACTGGAAATACTCACTGAGGAAGTCGTCCAAAAAAATGACCAGCTGTTTGGGAAACAATCCCTGCATGTTGCAGAGTCAGTCAAGCGGAAGATCTGGCTTGGGATACAAGCCCGGGTCAATTCTGTGGGGGTCACACACCGTGACATCAGCAACTTACAGAAGCGATGGTATGACCTTCGCAGCCGGGCAAAAGAGAGAGTGGCTGAAAGGCTGGCATCTGCAAGAAAAACAGGAGGGGAACATCCACTCAGCCTGCAAACACCCCAATGGACGACTTGGTGGAATCCACTCTGCAGCCCGAGGCAGTTGTCGGGGTCACGCAGATTGACACCTCAGGACATGCGGGGACCTCCCAAGGTAAGAGCACATCCAAACATATTGCAAAATAATTGTAAGCCAAAGTGCAACAAATGCATACCCTGCGTAGTGTAGCAGGCATGAGTCCAGTCCACCTCTTACTTGCAACCCCCTAATGCATTGTGGGAGTTGTATGCAAACATATGTAATGGCAAAGCATGGGGGAGTAGCACAGTTCAAATGCAACAGAGTACAGCAAGGCAGTGACAACAGTAGACTTCCTACATCACAGAAGTTAATTTATTACACCTCTGTGAGCGCAATGTCACAAACATGTGCAAAAAATAGATTTTTACATTTTACAAAACAAAATGATCTTGCACTGTTTCCCTCACAGATGCATCACAGGAGAGTGACGTGGCAGACATCCACGATTCACAGGGACATACAGACCAGCAAGATGAGGGACAAGAGATGCCGGCATCCTCGCCCCTACCTGTTCCCACTCAACGCAGGAGAAGAGTACTGCCACTGCCCGATTTGGATAGTGAGGAGGACACACAAACAGGAGCAGACCCACAGGGCACTGCCCATACACCCCCACCCCCACCACCAGAGGTAACAATACCACCACGTCACAGTCCGTTCCGCAGGCGAAGGCCAAGTCCATTTCTGAGGTCTGCTGTGGACGATGGTGAAGCTGCCTGCAGTGTGCTTGAGACCAAGATGTTGAGGGTCCAGCGCCTGCAACAGAAGAACATGCGACTCATGCAGGAGCAATTGGGAACAATGGCCACACACATGGGTGGGATTCGTGACTGCATGAAGGAGCAGACGACTGCACTCGTTGAGGGGTTCAGGGCACACGGTGACAAACTTGACCGTGTTGCAACAGCCATTGAACAGATGTGCAGTGTCATGCAGGCTGAGCATATCTCCAATACCAGGAGGCAACAACATTCTATGGGGCGCATGCGCGGATACACCAGGGCCATCAACAGGCTGAGTTCTACGACAGCTCAGCTATACAGGCGTGCAGTCGCCATGCAGGTCGAGATGACCCACTGCTGTGGGGATGTGGCCAGGGGCCTAATCCAGGTCACCACTGCTGTGGAAGGGCTGCAGACAGCAGCAGCCAGTGGGAACCTCATGCATGGAGGGGGAGAGTGAGGAGGCCTCCAGCCTCAGCAGCCTACTGGTGCCTGTGGCACATAGCAGGAGGCGCAGTAGCAGGAGTCAGGCAGTCACAGAAGACACCATGTCAGATGCAGCTGGGCCTACTACAAGGGCCACAGGGGGGCGTCACAGGAAGCGTTAGACATTTGGACATACAAACAATCTGGTGATGTAACCAGATATGTGTTACTTATACACACTGCCGTTGCAGTCCCAAGGCAATGAAATGTAATTGCCTGTACATGGTATGTGTGCATTAACACATACACACAACTGTCACATTAAACCTTTAACCAAATTCTGTGTTGTCATGTGCTTACTCACCTTAGAAGTAATGTTGCGTGATTTCTGCTCTTCTACGTCTGCCCTCTGCTGCATGTGGTCCGCCTGCTGCATGAGGTGGTTGTATCGGCTGTATGTCCTGTTCTGGCTCACTGTCAGAGTCCACCAAGGGGATGCCTCTATTGGTGGCTATGTTGTGCAACATAGCGCACGTTGCCACAATCTTACAGCATTTCTCAGGACTGTACTGTAATGCCCCCCCGCTCTTGTGTATGATGCGGAATCGTGATTTGAGTACCCCAAATGTCCTTTCAATAACATTGCGCGTCGCAATGTGCGCACAATTGTAACGTCGCTCCCTTTGAGTGGCAGGATTCAGGTATGGGGTGAGGATGTAAGACCTCACAGGGTATGCGCTATCACCTACAGGATGTGAGACACCAACATACATTAGTCACTGCAATGTGTCACCATGGTGTAAATATTTAAATTACAGTATTACATTGATTTACCCAGTAGATATCCTTCTCCGAACTCCCCGCAAGTAGACGTCTGTGTATTCCACTGTGCCGGAAGATGTATGCGTCATGGGCACTGCCAGGGTAACTTGCCACAAAGTCAGTGATTAGTGTTTTTGAGTTGCATGTTACCTGTATGTTCAGTGAGTGGTAAGATTTCCGGTTGCGGTAGACATACTCATTCACTGCAGGGGGACATATGGGTACATGCGTCCCATCGATACAACCAATCACATGCGGGAACTGTGCAACCTGATAGAAATCTAATTTGGTTTGCATCAAATCCTGTGGTGTGGTGGGGAACCTGATGTGGTTGTGTATCCTCTGCAACATGGCATTTAGGAAACTGTTAAAAAACGGGATATGGCACTTTGGGAGACCCCGCCAGCTGCTGCAATTACTCCCTGGAAGGACCCTGAAGCTAGGAGATGCAGGGAACACAGGACCTGCACATGGGTGGGTATGGCATGTGTCCTGCGGGTCTGCCGCTGCAGTATAGGGTCTAACTCAGCAATTAGAGCCAAGATAGCTGCAGCATTCAGCCTATATTTATCATAGATCTCCTCCTCCGTCTGCCCTAGCAATGTGACGCGCACTCTAAAGATTCTCTCCTGGATCCTCCTTCTCCTCTGTGCTGCTACTCTCAGCCTCATCCTCCTCGCCACAACGTAGAGCGCTGCCATGGTGGGTCTGTGGGATGCATTCTGGGACTGTTTAAGTAGTTTGCTGATGATTTACACCTGTTTTTGATTATGTGTGATTTTTACCACCTGATGTAATGTCTTCTAGTTTAAGGAATGCAAATTGCGAATTTAGGCTGGTTCTGTATTAGCGAAAACTTGATGCATCGCATTTTGCGATTTCTTAATTGCGCTTCCTAAAATACAGATTCGGTATTACCGATTCTGTATTTTATGAAGCGCTAAAATTGCGAGTACTACTATTTCTTGCGGTTTCGCTTAATGCATCTGAACTAGCTAATTTGCGATCGGTAAAGGCTTTTTTTACCGATTCGCAATTTTTCCGGGCGCAAATTAGCTTGATGCATGTGGGCCTATATGATGTGTGCGATGAATCTAACGTATGTGCAAAATTAATGGTGTGACAGTGAATGCGGACACAGATGTACAATCTCATAAAGGCGCAGAGAAACACATGTAATGCAATATTCACAGATAAGAAACATCTTTACTGCATGCAGCTCTATAAAAATACAGAACACTGAAATAGGTTTGCAAACATCGGTCTACAAAAAACCTACCGACAGAAACAACGCTCTTCACTTTGCTAGTTTCCATCCCTTGTCTCTCAAGAGACATTTACCTGTTTCCCAGTTTATCCGAATTAAAAGAATCTCTTCCAATGCATCACAGGCTGAAACTTTAATACAGGAGCAATCAGAGAGATACACCAAACGGGGATATCCATCTGAGGTATTGCAATCACCGAGAGATATAGTTAGTCAAAAGCGTTGCGAGGATTTACTGTCAAGTACACTGAAATCCAGCAACAAACGAGAGGTTTTTGTGTTGAAACATTCATATCAAGCGATTAAAATTAAAAAGACGATTTTGAGAAGATGGGAGATCGTGGAGCAGGAAACAGATTTCAGATCGGTTTTTGTAGATAAACCTCTGTTTGCTCATACACGTTCGAAGAACATGAGGGAATTTCTGAAGACGGTACCCACGAAAGAATCACAAACATACAAAGGCATGAAGAAATGTTGGAACTGTAGTCAATGTGGCAACGTTATAACTGGCAACATTTTCTCTCACCCTCACACCGGGAAAAAGATCAGTCTGAAACACTCATCGGATTGCAATACTGAAGGAGTAATATACGCCATTCAATGTCCATGTGGACTGACTTACGTAGGTAGAACTTCACGTAGAATCAAAGTAAGAATAGTTGAACACAAAAGCATGATCCGCACAAACAGGAATTCATGTTTAGCCGCACACTGGATTAATGAACATCACACGATTCCACAACTCAGATTTACCGTTCTAGAGAAAATCATTGCCCGCACAGGGATAGAATTTCACACTCAATTAGATCGTAGGGAAACTTTTGGATAAAGTACCTTGGGACCCTAATACCAAAAGGTCTTAATGACCATTATGAAATGTTATGCTTTTTATAGAGCTGCATGCAGTAAAGATGTTTCTTATCTGTGAATATTGCATTACATGTGTTTCTCTGCGCCTTTATGAGATTGTACATCTGTGTCCGCATTCACTGTCACACCATTAATTTTGCACATACGTTAGATTCATCGCACACATCATATAGTTCTTATTGCCCCCGTGTCACTTATATTTGAGTTAGTTCACATATATCATTTTGCGTATACATGCTGATGTACACTGTTTGTATTTTTAAATTACCCAGTCATGGTCTGGAGGCTTGTCTGGTCCTTACTGATAAAGTTAGTGGACTTTTGAATCCAACGCTCAGCACCCCTTCGGGGAGTGGTCTAGGGTTGATACATAAGGACAGCGTGACGCCCTGTCGTCACCAAGGGGTCATGTGATTGAGGACGACGTTACGTCACGCTGGTGAGTCGCGCTAGTTTACCGTATTTTGTAGCGAGACAGTGGTGATATTAAGAAGAGTATTGTTGAGTAACAAGCGCGTACTTGTTGTTTCAGATTTCGTTATAAGATTGAGTCGCATCCTTTGGGTAAGGCATACAATTTTAATTTTGGATCGGGGATTCCCGAAAAGTATTTTATGGTTTCACTTCTGTTTATGCGCTTGAGACTGGAATAGTTTAGTAGATTGGGACTAAGTAGCTTGGATTTGTTTACAGATTCCGCAGTCGAATAGCCACCTTTTCGGTAAGAAATTTATCTTCGCAGCACACTTTGAGATTAGCTGAGCACTGCATTGAGGCTTATGGGTGGTTTTCTTTCTCGATTTAGCTAACAACATGCTTCCACCGTGATAGGAAGTTGGCAATATGAACTCTCGACGTATTCAGGCAATTGGCTTTTCATATTGGGTCACTATACTTAGAGTTTCGCATTGGTGAACTTACACGGCATTTTACACAAGTTTTTCACTGGTGCTTTCTGTATTTAATTAGCACATGCACACAGACGTCACTTTTGCAGTAGGTGAAGCATGAGTCACATTCACACTGTCGGGAGTATGTTTTGAGTCGGCACATGGATGGTCACAGTTTGCGCGGACACAGATACCGTAACATCTATGTATTACACTGATTCATTATAAGGTACTGATACTTTGTTATTCTCTATTTTTATTGTTCCGGCAGGAGGCCACCGAAGACTGATGTACACTTGCATTATTGTATTACTGGCACACTAAACAAAAACATTTTTTCCCCTGAAGAAGGGTTATTCAACCCGAAATGCATTGGGGTTGCTTTAGTTAGGTTGCTTTAATCAAAAGCAAATTGAGAATTTCTTGTAATCAGAATTTAAATAGGCATTGTATTGTTCATGAATTAATATTTTCACATCATAATGTTCATTTTTTTCGTTGAAAAAAGCTTTATGAGACATAAACCAATGAAGTATTTTTTCAAACTTCTACATGTATGTAATTTTGTATTATTTTGGGAAATGATTTGAAATGTTTACGCTATCATAGAAACCTTAGGGACTTTGAGCTGTGCGCTGTGAGCAGGAACGGAGTTTCTCCGCATCCTATGTTTCAGTATCTTGTCAGTAGGGTCACAGGCAGATCCCTTACACAGCAGCACGCACGGTTTAATTTTCACATTGAAAAAAACTTTTGATATACTCGTTTCAGTTAGGTGTGCAGGTTGAAACACATTCTTATAATCATAAACAGAAACTGCCATGCTGCACGGCCATGCAGCAGCTGTGCTGCTGACATGGCGAAGGCAAGCTCATCTGCACCCATCTGCGCCTGGATTGCACCTAGTGCTACTCCCCATTGTAGCCCACACCACCACTCCTTCCTGGTGGTTTCCCCAAGACTTTGTGTCCTATACCCATTTGGCGCGCCTTTCTCTCCGACCTCATGGTAAATGCACGCCACTTGATGAGATAATGGCATCCAACAAACAATGTGTTTACCCTTTATGTCCTATAAGGTGTCATCACCCTCCTATGCCAGGAAAATAATTAGAAACCTTTTCGGATTCCTTGGGTTACAAGTGCGGTAAGACTCCTAAAATTATCGTAACAAATGTTAGATCCATGACAAAACTTAAACCAGAAATACACACAATTGTTGTGGAAAACACTCTGTATGATGTCTTTCTGACTAAGACCTGGCTGGGAGCCAGCTCAGCCCTAGATATCACAGACGCCCAGCTTTTCTAGGATCCTTCATAATTGGGCAACTCAGAAAGGGGGAGGTGTGGCTACTGTTTTTAAACAAATCTATACTGGTAAAGGCACTCCCATCACCAATCTAAAAATTAGGAGGGCCTGATCTTTTCGCTAAATGTAACACTTAATTACACTTTTTCAGGCACACTTATATATAGAGCATTGCTATGCCACAGATTTCGTCAAAGAAGCAGCCCAACTGATCACTCCTCACTTAATAAAGGTCTTGAATTTTACAATACTTGGAGACTTTAATTACCACATTGATGCTGCAACTGATGGGCCAGCACAACAATGCCTTGAAAATTTTGACCTCATGAATCTTACCCAAGTGGTAACCCAGCCTACTTTCCTGGTGGGCCATTTATTGGAACTTATTTTTTCCAATGAAGAGAATCTTTCTTGCACCAGTTCTCTGCCTCCAGCATTTTTGCTATAGCATATTATTTCATTCCCATTCAGATAACGCAGAACATCATTAACATTTTGCTCCCCGCCATGTGTGGCATCAGATCAAACGCTGGGAATTAACTAAAATATTAGAAGATTGTCGTCCCACCATGTCTGGGGATGTTTTGAAAGATAACGACTCTTATCAGAATTGGATTCGATTTGCCCTTTGATGCTTTAGCCCCTACAATTTGAAAGAAAGTGGTATATTAAGCAGGAGGAACCTGATGAAAAACAGAATACAGCATTGCTATAATCACCTACCACAGCGCGATTAGGTCAGAAAAAACAGAATACTATTCTTCCAAGACTTAGGGTGCAAATTCTTCATCTGAGGAGAACTTTACTATCATCAAAGCTATGACACAACCATCAGTAACTAATCAAAGGGCTGTATAATCCCAAGAGCGCTGTGACTCACTAGTGACATTTTTCAAAAACAAAATTTTGGCCATCCTTGACTCTTTTGAGAATTCTAACGAATCCCATAGTGTCCACCAACGTGGCAAAGATTGGTGACTTTTTAGCAAATCACCTTATGATCCTTGCCCACTGTCCATTCTTAAACTAGCAGCTCCAATAATAATTCAGGTTATCAACAATCTACTTAAGTCTTCCATTCAGGCCGCTACATGACCTAATTCCTGGAAATTAGCAATGATAGCCGCGTTCTTGAAGAAGCCAATACTGATCCCTGCAGTCCTTCTAACTATGGACCCGTATCTCTGCTTCCTGCTCTAATTAAGATGCTAGAGGCTCACATTAACACCAAACATTCTGCCTTTTTAGATGAGAACAAAATTCTAGACTCTACGCAGTTTGACTTCCGAGCTGCCCATAGCCATAGTTCATTCTTCTCGCAGCCTCAGACCATCTTAGGCACACAGTGCGATCTGGGGGCCATGTCCGCCCTCATTCTCCTAGATCTATTTGCAGCCTTCCATACCATATCTCATACTATACCATATCTAGCCGAAATTGGTATTGAGAGCTCTGCACTTGCCTGGATCAAAAACTTCCTAGTAGACAGGCACCAAGCGATCAGACATCCTCGTTTTTTCTCCAAATCTGTTTTTTTAGATTGTGGTGTTCCCTTGAGGTCCACCCTGAGCCCAATGCTTATCGACAATTATATGTCTCCACTGGCCGAGTTGATTCGCAATGAGGGCATCGAGGTGCTATTATCTGCGGATGGCATTCAGTTGAATGTGTCCCTTGCTGAGCAGGATTCTTACCCCCGAGAATCAAAAAATATTCAGAGATAGTTTAATCGCTATTGTAATCTGGTTAAAGAAAAATCATCTAAAGCTAAAGTCCGATAAGACCATTCTGGGAAACTATCATGGAGCATGGACTGACCAATGGTGACCACAGGAACCCAGCTCCCCACCTACACTTGTGGAAGTCGTCAGAAATTTAGGTGTAAAGTTTGATCCTCTGCTCTCTTTTAAAAGTCAGATTCATGCAGTAACATCAAGCACCAGTTCACTGATATGTATAACACGTCTCCTTCTTCCCACAAAGCGCTATGAGATTAGAAGTATTTAAACTCTACAAAACAGAAATAAACCCCATTATTACAGGATGGTATGTAGAAATATGTATAAATACCCCCTATAACATGCACTGGAATCTGTAGGTCTGGGTTTGGCAGCACAGCTGCAACAATGACTATTGTTAGAGTGAGTTTGTGGATCCATCAATTTCAACGCTTGACTTTCTTGACCAGACTCTTTACACCAATGGCCTAAGACTTTGTCAACCATGTCTGGGCTCAGCCCATGGGAGTATGTATCTTTCGCCTAATGCTATTGTCTGTTTTAGGTGTATCCTTCCACCTCCACTGGTGGAATTACATTGAACTAAATGAGGGACTACTTTTCAGTCTCAGCCTTCTCTGTCCCCTTCGGACCTCTTGGCTTTGCCAATGCTTAATAATTGTTCTTTGCATATCGCTGGCTGCTCCCCTTTTGAACAATTCTCAGCACTAGAAAAGGTGGAAGATGCAAACCTTTGACTTGACAGCCCGTTGAGCAGGGCGGGTTTTGTGCTGTCCTGAGTCCTATGTTTGGGACTCCTTTAGTCCCGCTTGAAAACTGATGCATAATATTGCACGCAGAAATTGATACAGCAATTGCTGGTTGAAGCAGTTATGCACATTATGCGTTTTGGCCCTCGAAATGGGAAGGGGGGCGACTATAAATCGGTGTTTGCACTAAGCCTGGGCGGCGTTCGCTGAACTACGCAAAGTGCAAAAAAACCCTCTGTCGCGCTACGCGGAGCTCCGCAAGCTGTGGAGTGCATTCGAAAAATGCTGTTCGCTGTAATTTTTAGCACGGGGTGTTTGTCCATGCTGTGAAATTATCGCGAACGGCACAATGCACAGCACAAGCGGGCACTGCTTCCTTTCTGCCGCTCGAATAGATTTTCTACTCGAGCGGTAGATTTCTCAACGCGAACGGACGGTTTCTCAACATGAGCGGTCGCAAGCATACGCGGCCACTCGCATTGAGAAATCTCTTCGGGAGGTTGATTTCCCTCGCTCGCACTCGCCAACTTGACGTTGACGAGCGTGAATGAGGAAAAATCTCGCCGGGAGATGGATTTTCCTCGCTCGCGCTCACCAACTTGATGCTGACGAGCACGAGCAAGGCAAAAAACGCAGAGTGCGGAAAACTCCGCAAACTCCACGAGCAGAGCAGAGTTCACTGCCCAGACTTAGTTTGCACATGCTCCCCTCTTTCCAAGGACTTTTCCCCAAAAATACATTGCCAGTGAACAGCCCTGATGGCGCGGGTTTTACATCAAATCTCTTAGCTCTAATTGGAGGTCTACCTCCCAATACATCAGGATTTGCCTATGTTCTGGTTATCATGTAATTCTGGCACGGGTCCGGCCCTTCTGCGCCTGCGCTGGACGCCTCTGAGGCCTAGCAGTGACACTCCACGAGCTGCTGAGGAGAAATTGAAAGCCAAGGGACTTGTAAGCAGCGGAAGTACTCAGTGTTCCGATGCTAATCTCCCTAATCCGCGCCCTTTCTGTCTGAGGGCACCTGCAGAATGCAAACTTTATGTTCAGCAAGTGTGTGTTCAGGAGGGCGGGTAGGCTGTTGATACAGTGTCAACAGTTCGGCTAAAGAAAGGTTTCTGCATCTAATCAATTTATCTTGGACCACAGCTGTTATATATAAATAGTGTTATGTTTTTGTAGTCTGTTCTGTGAAACGTGTCGTTGCATTACATGTCATATTTTGTTGTGTTATGTGATATGGTATGTTAAAATACAATATATTGTGACTACATATCATTATCTGTAGATCCGGGTTATATTATTAGATAATACCATGTTAGGTCACATGTAACATATTAGGTTACATTTTAAATAACGTTATAATAATAAACTGTGTTTTGCTGTGATGGCTTGAGGCAGTGTGTTGCATTGCGCCACAATGTCGCACGAAATGAGTTGATATGTTTTCGTATGATAAAACTGAATTGCATCTTAGACAAGCATTGGCAAAGCTAATCGGTTTGGCATTGGAAAGCTAGCCAAGGTGTTTAGGTCGCTCTTGACAGTACAGGCGACTGCAAGACACATTTCATAAATTCTTTAAATTGTATTGTATTTATTAATAATGATACAGTTAATTAAAACCTTTACATGATAAAAAAAGAACAAATTACAAATATAAAAACAGATAAAAAGCAAGTGCATTAGCAAAGAACTCTTTAAAAACATATATCTAAAAATACTATATGCTATCAAGATCAAACCGATACCATGATTCAAAGACTGGCACACCAGTGCCAACAGTCCATTTCAATATTTTCCTTAATAGTGCAAAACATGCGTATAAAAAAGTGGCAGTGCATGAGCAGTACAAACAGCAAAAGGGGATGCGCTTGGCGGTATGGTCATCAGGTTGGTTGTATGCCAGCTTTAAGTAGCTTCTCCGCAATAATGGTTAACGTTACCAGACAGACTTTTACCTGGGCCGTCGAGGCTTGCAAGCAGGCAAGATATTATTCCGTGAGTATTAAAGATGTTAGGTAAGAGCTTTCTGCGTGCAAATTGCCAAATGGGACATATGCACAGTATAGGCAAAAGAGTTTCTTCTGGATCCTGACACAGCCTGCATAGCGGCAAACTAGGTTTTGGGGCTCACAGCGGCAGCGCCTCATTTGTTGGTGTTAAGCCGAATCTTAGCGCTAAAAACCTAGATTGGTAGAAACCTGTGATTGATTCAAATAGATAACTGTGGAGTAGGCGATTTGTGTGCGAGCTCCGGGTGTTTGAGCTTTCGCATGCGAGCCTTGTCTTGCGCCCACGATATTAGCTTTGTTTGTTTGTTCATTGCGAGTTTAAAAGCATTGTGAGGTATATGTGCTTCCCAGACATGTCGCGAGTCCAGCGCCTTTAAAGACTCACTTCTAGCATGGGCTCAGTAACACATTTGTGCGGGTGAGGTACTCTGCTGGAGTGGAATATGAGGTGAAAGACCTTACTCTGAGCATTGCTCAAAAATAGGCTTAGCTTTTCTGGGAAGGATACTGATCCGTAAGCTAACATTGGGATCAGTTTTGCTTTTATTGCCGCCAGTATTGGTTGGCGTGGAGATTTTACTCTCAATTTCAATTTTTAAAAAGCACCGATAAGTGAAGCAAGACAAGGCTTTAATGTGTTTAGATGGAGTCTGGGGGAATGGCGATTTTGGACCCAGACCCCTAAACATTTGTAGCTGGAACTCTTTTCCCCACGGATTACCTCCCAGTTACCACTTTTCCTTCGTTTCCGAAAATAAGCATTTTAGTTTTGTCTAGATTGACTGTCATCTGGTTTCTTACACAGTAGAGAGCAAGTGTGTTCAGCAAGTTTTGTGGGCCAATAGGCGTTAAGTTCATGAGGACTATATCATCTAAGTATTGGAGTGACGTTAGCAGACGTCCCAATTTTGGGGGGTGTGAGTGCGCCTCGTCCAGTGCGTTACTCAAATCTGAAATGAAGAGGTTAAACAATGTTGGGGCAAGTACACACCACTGTTTTAGGCCTCGTCAAGTTGAGATTGGCAGAGTTAGGCCCTTGTTCGTCCCAGGCTAACTTTTGCACCGGTTTCGGAATACAAGAGCTGTATCGCTCGAAGGAGGTTAGCCGGGATATTCCATGATGCCAATTTATGCCACAGCAAATTCATATCAGTGTGGTCAAAAGCTTTTGAGAAATCAAAAAAGCATGTGTAGAAGAGTTGCCTTCTCTGAGTATAATTCTCTATTAGCATAGAATGGGTCACAAGATTGTCTGTCGTGTTTGACTTGGGTCATAATCCTGTTTGATTTCATGGAAACTGGCCCATTTATCCTGCCCAATTTACCAATTCCTGCAGCAAGATGCCAGCAAAGATCTTTGAGTCAGTGTCTATTAACGCAAGCATGCGATAGCTGTCCGGGGATAAATAAGGGCCTTTTGTTGTGAATTGTATGGAGGATTGAGCGTTGCCAAGACTCTGGTATCGAATTTTCTTGGAGGAAAAAATTGAATAGTTTGCTCCACATGTCTGGGTCGTGCTTGAAAATTGAAGCTGGCAAAACATTTGGACCTGGCGTCCCATTTCCCCTGATTTTCTTTGTTTGAGCTTCAATAATGATCTGGGAGAAGGAATGATTTGGGATCTCGCTCTTGTTGTCCATGTGCAGAGGTGTTTGGTCTTCACTGCAATATAAAGACCCAATGTGAGTAAGCCAGGCTTGTTGTGGAACATTGTTGCCAGAAGAACAAATGGGGCCACGCTCTAACTGATTAATCAGGGCGCACATAATTTTACTGTTCTTTAATTTACGGGCTTGTAGGATATTAATCCAGTCTTGCTCGTTCCTTGCACGCTTTGCCTCTCAAATTGCTTTCTTGTACTCCTTCCTATGCTCTGTGAGTGCAGGCAAATGAGATCTGGATGCTTGAACATGTTGCTTTGCCTTTTCGTGTGCGAGGCACGTCCATCTTAACTGACTCCAAGTTGTTCCTGAGTCTTGAAGGCCTATATTGTTCCACTGGTCAACATGTTCGTTGTTGTTTGTGATCCCTACAGTCAAAGGCTGATGATCACTTTCTCTGCGGTCTTCTACTCTAAACATTATGCCCCTGTGGAATACATGAAAAGAGACAAATACGTAACTCAGCACTGACTCCGCTGACTTGGTCTGTGACAAACCTCCCATTTAATGCTCTAAGACCCATGGCTTCAAATATAGACAGCAGGTGATGATCAAAACTGTCTAGCTTTGCATATTTTGAGGCCTGCTCGGGTATGTTACAGCTTGCATCCAGAGCATGTGCTTCCATGCTACTCTTACAATGGTTTGCCAGATTTAGGTCACTATCGATTCCGCAAACGAATACAATCTGTTTAGTTCGAGCAGTGCATGTTCCAAGGATGCAATTGTCTTTTGGCTTCGGATGTCCTTTGGATTCAAGTAAACATTCTCAAATTTCCAGTAGTTAGTCTGTAATGCTTGCATAAAGGGAGAGTTTATTTCCAGCTCAGTTCAGTTATGCTTAAAGCTTTGTTGTTGGTCACATGAATGGTCAGCCAGCCTTTTGGTCCGCCTTTGGCCCTGCTTTTTACAGCAGGTTTGTAAAATTGGGAATAGCGTGCATCACCTAATGGGAAATTTATAGGGGCACCAAGAGGGAATCCACATACGAGCCCGAGTTGGGTGAGTTTGAATGTTTGCTCTCTGAAGAAAGCGCCTAGAAGTTCTTGCAACGCTGGCGGAAAAGGGGGTGGGCACTTTCACTGTGGCAATGCAATAGGTCTCGCATTTGTGCGAGAGTTTGAGCTATTGGCATTGTAAATGGCAATGCCTTTTATTTATGGGTTGGTTTTTAAAACAGATAAATAAAAGGCATTGTCATTTACAATGCCAATAGCTTAAACTCTCGCAAATGCTTGTTTATGTGGAGCGAGAAGGATCCTTTGTCAATTTCTTTTTCCTAAAATGTTTTGCGCTCTATCATGGGCCATTAACAGAAGAGAGCTACGAGTTCTCATTTTGGGGAATTTGAAAAGTTTGCACACAGGTGCCCAGGGGGAGAGTGAGAAAACGTTGCTTTATATTTTTGAACTTTGTTTGTGTGCCTTTCCTTTGATTGTGTGCCATGCTGGTCCCCTTAACCTGTTTTTTTGCTGTTTGCAGAATTTTTTGGCTCCAGTTTGGATTTGAATTCTTTGAGTTTTTTGGCTGGAGGTGATTGAGTGTGATTAAGTGTGAGAGCCACTAACTTCTATGGGTCGGGGGCTCTCGCCTTCCTACGTCCTTGTGTGCTCTGGATGATTGCTAAGTTTGTGTTTAATTTATGTTTAATAGCAGCAGAGTTGCTATACTCTCCGGATGATACTGGGAAAGTACAGCCCCACCCTGGCTTTGATACTTCCCTATTAAATTATACGTTATGTGTCAGTTGTATTCCAGTACTTAGGGCATCTCACAGGGGTATGGAAAACTTTACTGGAATTGTTTTAGGTCGATTGATTTGACAAATATATGTTTAAATCTTGTTAAGACTTGTCCCCTTTTGTTTCCATGGTGGCCCCTGCTCACCCAGCTGGCAGTGGCAGCCGGCAGGGCCGGACTGGCATAGCGGGCATCAGGCGTTTCCCTGAAAGGCTGGGGGCCAGTTTTGGTGTGGTGGGAGCCGGTTTTGTTACTGGGGGCCGGTTTAGCAGCAGTGCTGCAATATTGCCCCCCAGTACCAAAAGCACCAGTGCTGGGGGGTGGGGGGGGCCTGTTTAGTTAAGCAGCAGTGCTTTACACTTGCACTCTCGCCCAAACCACCCCCCCACACCCCTGGACCGGTCCGATGAAATTGCCAGGGCTGCTTTGTGTTCTCAGTCTGTCCCTGGCAGCAGATAACATTAAAATATGGTGGGGAGCGATGCCCAAAAAACTCACCATATATTGCACGGACCCAGGGCCAGTGTCTCTCTCCTTGGCGGTGACTCTAGCAGGCAGCAGGAAAGGGAAGGACTGCCTCCCTTGTGTAACGTGATTCCAACCAATCCTGGAGCTGCAGAGCAGTTCCAGGATTGGTTGGAGCAGGCTGACCCAGCACTCATTTTGCAGCTGCGGGACTGTGGCTGCAATCCCTCGGCTGTTTCTGAGCCCTGGGATTGTACAGGCTGAAGTGCCCATGGCAGCCCGCTAATATGACATGCGCACTGGCAGGGGCTTGCAGTAACAGTGCAATTTCATGAATCACCCCTGCCTCTGCCCTTGCGCTGTAACAGCGCAAACATGCGACCAAATTTTTATTAATGTGTGTGACTGCTGTGCTCGCAGCAGGCAGGGTGACCCTCCTCCGCCATAACGGAGGAGCCGCCGCTGCCAACTGGGTCCCTGCATTCCCCGCTTTCAGCCTCTTCCAGGTGCTCCGAATTCCAGGGCCACTACACTGCTAGCCTGCTGCCTCCAGCTACAGCCAGCAGGCTTCAGGAGGGCTCCAGGGGAGGTAGGCAGTGGGGTCCAAGCAGGAGCTCACCAGGCAACCCCGCAAGCTGCACCCAGACCTAGCTGGCCCGCTTCTGTGAGGCCCCCCGGGCTCTCTCTGTGGTGGCTGACTACAGCCACCGTGCTAGCCCTGACACACCTCCCGGCTCAGCACCTTGTCTCACCGCAGTTCGGAGTATCAGAGGGGGAAGCAATTCGGCGTCCGGTGCTTTCGGCTTGTTCACAGAGGCTGACTCTGCCTGGGTATGCAACCATGGGTCCTTCTCGCTGCAATAAATTCTTTAAAAAAATATATAGTATGGGCTTTAGGCCAGAAGAGTATTATTGTCTCACCTCATCCTGTTGGCTACTTGGTGTATCATTCCGCCTTCCAGAAAGGCTTCCATCTGACTGTAACAGACTATTTTACATCAGAAAAGTACACTCAGTCATCACTCTTTTTGTCACAATCAAATCTTTATAACATGTATGCATTTTGTACTCAAAGCAAACCCTTTTTGTTGATGTTTGCCAACATTGTCAAAGGCAACTGGACAGGCTTTAATGCAGAATTTGACCATGCAATGTATGTAAACAGAATTAGTGAAGGCCTGTGTTTACACCTGATTTGACATTAAAACCAGACCTATTAGATTTGCTTGTGTACATTTACTTTTGTGCAAACGTATGCAAGATGCAAATATACTGGCAACATATGAAAAAATATATAAAAATAAAGGAGTGCCTCAGAGCTCCAGGCCCACCAGCCTGATGTGCACTCCATTTCAGGCAGCTAGCCGCATGTGATCAGGCAAAGTGTCAACACCCACCGTTCTTGACAGCTGGATGAAGTGGGCGGGCCCAGTGCCCAAGCTGTAGGCTGTGGTTGGCAGAAATAAAACGTGAATGTCACTCGACTCTATCAATGACTAAAAAGGGCTGACCAAATCCCCCTCTATGTATGTATCTAATGTCGGAAAACTGGCGAGGCAGCTATGCTTTTGTGAGGCCAACCTAAACATGCATGCCATTACCACCAAACTAAACAGCTGTCACTTTATTTGCCTTGATGGGATGAAAATCAGATCTGTAGTATACTCTTTTCTTTGCAGCAGTTGCCCAACCCACTCAGTTATCTCAGCAGCTTGGACCTGGCCCTTCCCTTCATGTTTTCTTTAGTCAGCAGTACGTGCTTCCCGAATCTTTACATCGAACGTGCGACAGGGGCGGAGGCGTCGCTGCTGCCCTCATGGCGACCCATGAACACATTTGAAGTACGGGGTGTGCTCGTAGCCAGTCTTTCTCTCATGTGCTCACCGCAGGCTTTTTTGAGGCCACTATATTACGAAAGACCCTTAAATGTGCTGAATGCCTCAAAATGGCTTCCTCGACGCAGTCTAGTGTTTGTGGTCTCCGGGCCCGCGTGAACCAATGGTGAGGTGAACTACTTCTAAGGCGGGGCTGTAGAGTTATTGCTGACAGCACAAGTGAGAACACTTTGGAGTCAGCAAGTGTACGGCTCCACCCACGCCCAGAAAGACATCCGGAGCATCCCCAGAGACACGCATAAAGCTGTCCCAGACTGCCCCAGACTGTCGAAAGTGCTTTGAGGCCTTTTGAATGACATATGTCATCTATACATAAAAAATCACAACTTCGACTTTGGGAAATTGCATTTTTTTTTTGCAAGCTGTAATTTTTGCTACCCTTCGAAGATTGCAAACCATATTCATTCCCTTTTTTAATTATTCGTAAAAATCTTGAGTTTTATTACGTTGCACCTATCCATTCCTTATTCAACACTGACAAAGTGGTTCTGCTTAACAGAGAACATTTTTTTAAAAGTGTTTGTTTCCTGTGCAATACCACTGAACAAAGACATTCTCTGCAAAAGCGAAATGGAAAAAATCTGCAAACAGTGTCATTTTACATAGAAAAGCTTTCCAAAAGGTATATATTTACGGTTTGGCTGAAACTTATCTCACTACGAAGCTAAAACTTTACCGCATAGTTGGAAAAACACGTTGCACAGGTAGAGGTAAACCGAACTATGGGGCACATTATCAAGGAATAGCAATATTTATCGCTAACCGCGCTTAGCGCGAATTTTTTTAACGCCGCCTATCGCTGGAAAATATTGCTGAGATAACACCCTATTAACAAGGTTTATCTCCATAGCGATAAAATTTCCAGCGATAGTGGCAAAATGTGAGAATATCGCTGGAAAAGCAGCGATATTCTCGCATTAACGCAAGGATGGATTTAGCCTGACAATCCACCTCCTATACTTTAAACAGGTAAGTCATACTCAGTAGCAGGTGTTAAAATCTAGCGATAAACGCGCTTAGTGCGATTTATTTTATCGCTTCGCCTGCCTTGTTAATAGGGGTTAGTTGTGTTAGCGACTGTTTTCAGTCGCTATTAGTAGGGAACGCCTTCCTTGCATGTCATTAGCGATATTTATCGCTGGCATGCAAGGCGATGGTAAAACCGGCCGCTAACGCTTGAAAGCTGTCGCTAACGCCTGTTAGCGACAGCTTGCTGATAGGGCGATAAAATTATCGCCGCTTTAGCGGCAAAAGTGCCGCTAAAGCGGCGATAAAGCCCTTGATAATATGCCCCTATGAATGTTAACCCCAATAGTGAAAATTCAATCTTTGGCAAACTTTCCTTGCTAAAATAAAATCCCTCAACCCTCTCGATTGGTCTGCGTTATTCGGGACTGTGGACTACTTAACATCCAGGACAGAGGCCGCCGTATTTCGTGAGGCCTTCAAATAACTGAAACTTCTTTTAATAGGTGGATCCAAAATTTGTTATGCTCGGCCCTTTCCAGTCGTTTGAATTCAAAGATGAGTCTGCGGTACCCTAAGATTGGCCTCTTGTCCAGGGTTCCCCACCCTTCTGTGGTATAAGTGGGGTACGGTGTCTCCCTACCATAAAGAGGAAATGTCTGTAGACATGTATATTATAGTGACATGGCATCCTGTCATCTGTAGAGAGACAATACAATGCACACAGATATCATCCTACATAAATGCATATACTGAAGACTCAATTTATTTTGCCTAAAATGGAAGGAATAACTGTTAGATGCAAAAGGTAGGCAAGCAGGCAATTATATGCAAGAACCAGTAGTCAAAATATTGTTTAGGTCTATTCAAATTAGTGCAGAACTAGTCCCTACTGTTAAAGGCCGGTGGTGCACACTGGAGGCCTATTTGGCGTTGTAAGGAACACTCGTTGCGAGGAGGGAAGTGCTGAATTAGCAGCAGAGGGACAGCCGAGAGGCCAAAGTTTGTAAGGGCAAACAGGTTTGAAGATGAGTCTAAAAGTTCCTCAAGGTTTATGGGACAAACTGATAAATGAGGTGCCCTCTGACCCAACTTCTGTCAGGGGCAGACTGTCTGCAGAGGTAAATTACTTATGTAAAGGAATATGGGTGCATTTCAAATTTGAATCACGGAAATATTCAGCCAGCTTGTCGGAAAGTTTTGCAAAACCCTAAGGCGGGGTCCACAGCACATCGATATTGGATGCATGGCAGTACTAGTCAGTAGCTCTGAGTCCTCCCTGGTGGCAGAGTAGTCTGAATACAGTCTTACCGCAACCACTGCAGTTGGGCCCCTATTCCAACTCCAGTCGCCACAGGTTACGGGACACTCTAAAATGTGGGGACATAAGCAGTCCACAAGCCCTGATCAGCGTGGGTCTCAGACACATCAACGTGTGTTCCCTCTGAGGCCACTTCTCCTTGGATCCACCCAAAGAAAATGCAGTAAACGATGCGAGAGACGTAAACAACAGTGACAGGTCTCACCTTGGCCTATCTCTCCTCTTTATGCCACAACAACATCTCAGAGGTCTTCCTTCTTCAGCAACAGGCAGCAGTAAAAGATCCGATCACCAGCCAGGGCCTTATTCCACTTCTGTGGTCCAGGGCTGGCTGGGGCGATCTGTCCTAGAGTTGGCCCATGCCCCTAGGATCCAACCAGTCTCTGAAGATTTCAAATTATCATGAGGCAGTCTCTGATGATCTCACGGATCCACCTGACCTTAAAAACCAATAAAGAAGAGGCATGCAGGCACCCAACCCCTCTTCACTGTCCAAGTTCAGCCACTTCCTGGGACCTATCAGTGTTTGGGTATCGAAGAACCACCGTGGAGGGGGGCATGGCCTGATCCCAGCCCCTGATCTCGAACCCCCCCATGGATCTTTAGAAACCCGACTCCTCAAGACCTTCCCTAAGCCTTAGGGGCCGATTCCGATCTCGGCCGGTAGAGGTCCGAATTGGATTCGGCTTTACCGGATCCGATTCGGAGGCCTTTTTCCCGACCGATTCGTACAGTCGTCCCAGCGAGCAAGTACGATGCGAGCGCACGCGAAATCGCCGACCGACTCGTTCCCGGGTCCCAACCGCTCCGACCGACTCGTACGGACACGGCTCGCACCACGCAATGGAGACGTTTCCCGACCGAGCAAGTACGATGCGTGCTTCGAACAGCCCGACCGACTTGTAGCGTCCGGCTCCAAAGAGCTGTCGGAGCCGGACTTCGGGGCTCCGTGTCGGACCCCCCTGCACGCGTAGCCGCACGAGTCGCACACAGGGGGGACCCAAGGGTCCTCTCTAAACATGCATGTACGGTGCGAGTCGCACCGACGCGTACCCACTGTAGGGGGCCCCCCTGTTCGCGACGTACCCATTCAGTCAATGGGAGCCCGTGTACGCGTTGTACGACCGGCTCCCATTGACTTCAATGGGAGTCCGACCGAATCGAGTCGGGCAGCATACGGCCGCATCGTACTCGCTCGGTCGGACTGCGGGAGTCCGGCTCGGTCGGAAATCTCTCCGGATCCGGCTCAGTCGGAGAGATTTCCGGCCCGAATCGGAATCGGCCCCTTAGTGTTTTAAATGGAAACATAAAAGTGCATGTACTCATTAGCCCAGAGTACCTGTTTGCGCCTGAGAAGTGCCGGTACTCTCACATTAAATGTATTGCAGCAGTGCTGAGAAGTGCAGGTACTCTCCCTCTCAAATGAAAGAAGTTCAGGTACTCAGTACAGGACGGGACCAGCCCATTTAAAGCACTGCAAGGCCTG
This sequence comes from Calotriton arnoldi, assembly GCA_963921515.1. Lineage (NCBI taxonomy): Eukaryota > Metazoa > Chordata > Amphibia > Caudata > Salamandridae > Calotriton > Calotriton arnoldi. The sequence continues at coordinate 678,699 of CAWUFW010004769.1, forward strand.
GAAAGCGAAGCCTGGAATAGGCCCCTCTGTGAAGCAGCAGCCCCAGCCCCTCTGGTATGCCTAAAACCAAAAGTACGAAGTCCAAAAAAGAGATTTGGATTTTCTGCCCCTTTCTGGCACATTCAGTGTCCACAAGCAGCCACTCTTAAAGGAGCAAGCATGCAGACCCTCCAGGATTTCGCGATTTCGCGGTTTGCCGCGAAATCGGCACTTTTGTAAAAATGCCGCGATTTTTACAAAAGTGCCCGCGAAAACGGCACTTTTGTAAAAATGCCGCGATTTTTACATAAGTGCTATTGGTGCAATGATTTGTGAAATATGCTGATCCGCGCTCTGTGATGCGCTGCGAGCCTTGGTTCACAGGCACTGACTGCTGTGGCAAGCTGGCTCCGCCTGAGGTTGCGAGCGGTCACTGTTAGCCCGTGGGGATGCATTGTGGATGTGTGGGGAGATTGTGCACAGGGCAGGACAGGGGGCACTTTTGCTTCACATGCGGCTGTACCGAACCGGCAGGAGCTTTCGGCAATAGGATGCGAGAATTCCTGGCGGGAGACACAGCGAGAGGCTGAGAGAGCGACAGAGAATTACGTTAAACATTGCACTGGCTGGGTCCAGAGACCGTACCGAGCAAAAACCTGGGATGGAGTCTCACACTATTAAGCATACACGAAGGAAGCGATGTAAAAACGATCTGGAAAAAAAACATGAATGAAAACTCGCATACAGTAGAGAGCAGGGGTGATGGAATGTATACAAACTGGAAACGTAATTAGGCAATTAAAGCTTTGTGTGTATGTAATCTACTGGAACATGCTACCAGTAAATGTGCTTCTGAAGACAAATGTTTTTATTTTCTCCGATTAATCTCGCTCACTAGCGCAGGGAGTCAATTGTTTATGTAGCACTCTATCATTTAAGTTTCAAAACTCTGTAGCCTATGATATGATTGACCAACTCAAGTGTGCTTATTTTATCGGTTTTGTGTAAACCTGCAGGGGCCTGACCCAACTGTGGTAAAGGGAACAGAAGCTAGGACCACGTGGAAGGTTCAAGTAACCACAGACGTTGAATAGCACTTCCTGTCTGCAAATTCATGTTGAAATGGACAGAGGGTAAAGGCAACCTGGAGTAAGTAGGTCAGAGTGGGATGGTGATGGCCAGAACACTTGTCCAGCCCAGAGGTTAAAGAAAACATATAATGGACTCTCCCATTCCCTGTCCTGTGTTTTCCCCCCCATCCACCCGTTATTGTCCTCTAGAAGATTGAGGGAACACTTACGTTAAATATAACTGAAGTTAACCATCCTACTCAACTGAAGGACGTCCTCCTAAACCGGATCTCAACTAGCGGGTCGTCTATCATTCAGGCCGTCAAGTTGACCTTCCTTAATATTCTTCCTCCCTCCTGCTCAACCACTGATTTTATATGATACAACTCAGCTGCCCTGTCTATACTTGTTATCTTTGATGTGAACATTTACTGTTGTGAAGCTCTCTGATACCTTTGGGTCTAGCTAGCGCTATATAAAACTCTTATATATATGCCATTACCTACTGTGTAATAGTGACTGCACCAGATTCACCAACAGGGCTGCTTCCTCTGTTCCATATCCCAGGTTGCCTATTTCAAAGTGGAATACTCTGCTAAAACAGTTTCCATTGTTTTAAAGCTGAAAATGGATGATTATGAGTAAAATAAAGTGCCACAAAAATGCCGCTAAATTTCCATATTTGTGCCGCTAAATTTCCATATTTGTGCCGCTAAATTTGCTAATCCATGCCGCAATATCCTGGGGGGTCTGAAGCATGGCCTGGACTGTTAAGTCTCCCCAATCATGCCAAAAAGTGCTCCAAAAAGTGCTTTTACAGTTCTCCCAAACGCTGATGAAAAATCATGGCCTGCAGTACAGTACTGGACAGAGTGAAAAACCAACACCAGCAACCTCTCTGACTCCATCAGATAGGAGATGGCAGAGCCTGGAGACTTCCGCAGGTGGACTGATGCAGCAGTTAGGTGTTCGTGTGTTATTAGGGGAGTGTGCAGCATGTGCAAGCAGCTTGTTTATGTGTTTCAGGAGTTTAAGTAACTGGGTGTATAGTATGCATTAGTGCATGGGTTGTGCCCTCGCCTTTTACATGTAAAGAGTGCACATGAGTGTGTGCGCACGTACACTACTGGGCTGTGCACTATGCCTACAGTTTGGACCCGTGGCCTATATGCCTGTATATTTAGAGTGTGTGCTTATGGACAGGAGGGGGTTTCTCTACTCTTCCACAACTATCTTTAGGTGTAGGTATTGTTCACACACTATGCCTCATGTATGTCCGATGAAATGCTTAATTTGAGCCGGTGATTTCCGGTGCTCAGAACCGGCATTTAATCATCAACACGGGCACTTTTCATGAACACCAGTTAAGGACACATTCATTTATGGTAGGCACTGGGAGATTAAGTGATTTGCCCAGAATCACAGGATGTCAAGCCGAAGCCAAGACTCGAACCTGGATCCCCAGTTCCAAAGTCTGCAGCTCTGACCATTACACTACATCCTCTCCCCACTTTCATGGTTAGTAGTTGGCTTTGTTTTAGGCTGCGCCACCTGGAGAAATGGGCTGGTGCAAGCTGCTTCCTGACGAGAGCCCCGGCACTTATTTTTTTACAAATTAACCACTGGTCCTATGTGTGTTTCTGTGCAGTGGTGTTGTGAGGCCCCTGTTCCACCAGCTTAGGCGGGGGCTGGTCAACTCTTACCGAACCCTCTAGGCTGGTGACAGGAAAAGAGGACCAGGTGCCAAACTGAGCAACACTACCAGTGGCAATTAGGGTCGCACCTCCGAGTGACCGAGGCGCTGTAATGCACAAGCAGAATAACATATTCCAGAGTTCCTTTTGTGAGTGGGGGTGCAGCAGGGGCCCGCCCTACCTTGCCACTTTACACGCCACTCCACACTAGATGTGAGCAATACTCATTTGTCCAATGATTTCTTTCGTTTTGGAAAAAAATTAAATCTTAATTATTGGCATAAATAAACAGCGGCGGCTCCTCCGTTATAGCGTAGGAGGGTTGCCCCGCCTGCTGCGAGCACATGTCCCAGGCTCGCGCTGTTACAGCGCGAGGGCAGGGGGCAGGGCTGATTAGTGCAATTGCACTATTACTTCAGCCCCCTGCCAGTGCGCTTGTCAGATTGGCCAGGGCTTACAGCCGGCAAATCTGACATGCGCACTCCAGAGCCTGCAATCCCAGGGCTGAGAAACAGCCGAGGGATTGCAGCAGCAGGGCCTCCAGCCTCAAAATGAGTGCTGGGTTAGCCTGCTCCAGCCAATCCTGGAGTTGCGCTTTAGCTCCAGTATTGGTTGGTTTCATTTTTCCACAAGGGAGGAAGTCCTTCCCTTTCCGCCGGACCGCCCCTAGTCACCGTCGAGGAGAGCAGAGGAGCAGCGGGACCCTGCGTGCCAGCGCACAAACATGGTGAGTTTATTGGGCTTGGCGCCCTACCATATTTTAATGTTGCCGGCCACTACTGTAACTAAACATACATCTACTGCTGCAAAACTGAATCCCTTCACATATATGGCTGAATTACGGTGAAAGGTTATTTTTTATTCTTCCCCCGATTTTGCAGTTGAAGTTACATGCGCCACAGAGTGTTGAAATCTGTGGTGCAAGCCCATTACCAGAAAGTAATATGGTTCTTAAATACTCGAATTCCCCTTCAACAGCTCGCTGCCTTGAACAACTAAGAAAGGGAAGGTATTGGTCTTCAAAGATCGTTTAGCCCAGGGTATTTAGTTACTGATATGTAACAAATAATAATTTCATGTACACTGGTTGCTGCATTTTAAACTTGTAAAACAGGAAATACAAAAACCGTAGTGAATGATAGCAGGTTAGATGTGTGATCTGGGTAAATTGATTAGATGCATGATTTGGATTTTTGGGAGTTATAGGCATCGTTACTTTCTTGGAAAGAACCCACAAAAATCCCTGTGGAAGGTGAGCCTCGGTAAGCAGGCTTTAAGTTTTGTGCCATTCCTAAATAAATACATAGAAAACGTGAAGCTTTTTCTCTAAATTCTTCAATAATTCTACCGTACAAACCCCATCTCTTGAAATTCCCTAGATAAATGTGGGTTTGCACAATTCGCATGTTCACTCACTTAAGGTCATGCCAAACGTGGTTGAAGGGGGGGGGGGTAATTTAGCTTTCCGGCTCCTCCTGTTTCTGTGGGTATTCGCACAGTACCTGTGTTCATGTACAATGTGCTGTGTGTGTTTGTGAGCCCTGCATATGTGCTTCCCGTGTGTAGTAAGCAGTACAGCAGGCAGTATATGTGTGCATGTGTACAGTATGTGTTTGTATCTATGCAGTATGGGTACTGGATGCGTTTCTTTTGTGCACAGTATTTGTGTCTGTGCCCACTATTTGTTGACTACGTGTCCGTGTCCTCAGCGTGTGCGTGTCAGAGCAGTGCATGTTATGCACTGATAGCAGAGCGCCCTCTCCTTGTGTGATAAGGCCGGCTGGAGTGAAAAGGCGGCATCCCCTCAGGCACCGCCACTGCTGAGGGCATCTGCATCATGCGCCATGCGCCAGAAGAGCAGCCATGATAGGATTATCAGTCGAAGACAGCGCGCGCCGGTGCGTCCTCTCTGTGAGCTCCACACACCCTTGCATAGCACGAAGGTCTTGAGTTTAGACTTCCAGCGTCGTGCAGAGGCGTTACATAGATGAATGTTTGATGTCAGAAAAGAGGGTCGATAGTTGGCTGAGGTCAGGGCTTTAAGTGGGCCGGGTCCTGCCGGTGCTGAGCACCGGCACTTCTTAAAAACAGGTGCCGAGACGGGTCCCCATCGGGCTCTCCATTTTGGTCCTCACTCTCAGAATAGAAAAAAAAATCTTAACTCTGCAGCAGTTCACTGTTTTTGATGTAACTTTTATTTTTTTGCAGTTCTGTATGGCAAAACTTGAAGTGCTTTACATGAGCACCAACAAGGACATATCCATTTATTTTTTGGTAGGCACGGGCGATTAAGTGATTTGCCGAGAAACAAAGGGTGTTGAGTCGACGCTGAGGTTCAAACCTGCTTCCTCAGCTTCAAAGTTGGCAGCTCTAGCCATTACGCCACAACCTCTCGCGCAAGAACTAAAACATTTTCAATATTATATACAACAAAGCCATAGTTGTATGTATGCATGGAAAATATTTATCTTTTCCAACTAACAACCTTTGACAAAGTCAATAGCTTGTTGTGTAATTTTACTTATGTGGAGGCAATAACAGAAGCAGCGAAATACCAGTCAGTCGGCACATTATACTGAGCACATATTTTTAGCATTAATGTTTTAAGCCACGCCCTTAATTATATTGGCCACGCCCCTTTGAGAGACCCCCCACTTTTTTCATCCCACTTAAAGCCCTGGCTGAGGTAGGAAGCGTCCCCGTGAGAGATCATAGTTATTTGGGTCTGGTTTAGTGTCAGGGGCCTAGAAACATCCCTGGGCTTTACCACATATGCAACAAAAATAGTACAGAGGAGTTAGAGAGTTTTTAGTGCAAGTACTCAGCCAAGTATACTAGTTTCAAATTTCACAATGAACGAGTCGGCTGATTGTTCTGTTTTTCCTCTGAAAATAGCTTATTATTGCTAAACTTTTACTAATATTTACTCATCATGGCACTGCACAGTGAGGGCCCAATTCACAGCTGGTTCACCCCGGAACTCCTAGCATCCAAGCGCACCTGCCGGAAACTGGAGAATAAATGGCACAGCGAGAAGACGCCGGACAGCCGCGCAGCCCACAAAGACGCCATCCGCAACCACCATCACCTCATCAGGTCCGCCAAGAGGACCTCCTTCAAAGACCGCCTCGACAACAACGCACACAACAGCAAGGAGCTCTTCAGCATCGTGAAGGAACTCTCCAACCCCAGCTCCAACGCCAATGACATCCCGCCGTCGCAAGCCCTGTGTGAATCCCTCGCCACCTTCTTCCACCGCAAGATCGCCGACATCCACGACAGCTTCGACTCCCGGACGACCCCAACAGGCCCCGACACATCAGACCCGCCGCACCCCATCGACCACGACCCCCTGACAGCCTGGGTCAACGTGAACACCGAGGACACAATCAAGACCATGGGCACAATCCACTCCGGCTCCCCATCAGACCCTTTTCCACACCACATCTTCAACAAAGCCGGCAGCTCCATCGCACCCCACCTGCGCAACGTCATCAACCTCTCCTTCGAGACCGCGACCTTCCCAGAGAGCTGGAAACACGCCAAGATCAACGCCCTACTCAAAAAACCCAAGGCGGACCCGAGCGACCTCAAGAACTTCCGGCCCATCTCCCTGCTTCCATTCCCAGCTAAGGTCATCGAGAAGATCGTCAACAGACAGCTCACCCGCTACCTCGAAGATAACAGCATCCTGGACCCCTCCCAGTCAGGATTCCGCAGCAACCACAGCACCGAGACTGCCCTCATCGCCGCCACAGACGACATCAGGATCCTGCTGGACAACGGCGAGACGGCGGCCCTCATCCTCCTGGACCTCTCCGCCGCCTTCGACACTGTCTGCCACCACACACTACGCACACGCCTCCACGACGCAGGGATCCGAGACAAGGCCCTGGATTGGACCACCTCCTTCCTTTCCGGCAGAACCCAGAGCGTCCGCCTCCCCCCATTCCAATCCGAAGCCTCCGAGATCATCTGCGGCGTACCCCAGGGATCTTCCCTCAGCCCGACACTGTTCAACATCTACATGGCTCCACTCGCACGCATCGCCCGACAGTACGACCTCAACATAATCTCCTACGCCGACAACACTCAACTGATCCTCTCCCTCACCAAGGACCCCCTCACCGCCAAATCCAACCTCCACGAAGGAATGAAAGCCGTCGCCGACTGGATGAAGTGCAGCCGACTTAAGCTGAACACAGACAAGACGGAGATCCTCATCCTCAGCTCCAACCCATCAGCCTGGGACGACTCCTGGTGGCCCTCGTCACTAGGGGCACCCCCGACACCAACCGACCACGCACGCAACCTGGGAGTCATCCTCGACTCAACGCTCACCATGACCAAGCAAGTCAACGCAGTCTCCTCCTCCTGCTTCAACACCCTCCGCATACTCCGCAAGATCTACAGGTGGATCCCGACAGACACGAGAAGAACAGTCACCCAGGCCCTTGTCAGCAGCAGACTCGACTACGGAAACGCCCTCTACGCAGGAGCCCCGACCAAGCTCATCAAACGACTGCAAAGAATCCAAAACGCCTCTGCACGCCTGATCCTCGACATTCCACGCCACAGCCACAGCCACATCACCCCCCACCTGAAAAACCTGCACTGGCTCCCCGTCGACAAGAGAATCTCCTTCAAACTCCTGATCCACGCACACAAGGCACTCCACAAAACTGGCCCAGCCTACCTGAACAGTCGACTCTCCTTCTACGTTCCCAACCGTCAGCTCCGCTCCGCCGACCTCTCCCTGGCCACCGTCCCGCGCATCCGGAGAACCACCACCGGAGGCAGATCCTTCTCTCACCGCGCCGCCAAGATCTGGAACACCCTTCCCCTCAACCTACGACAGACCCACGACCTGCTGACCTTCAGGAGACGACTCATGACCTGGCTATTCGACCAGTAGCTGCAACACCCCCCCTCCTCTCCCTCAGCGCCTTGAGACCCTCGCGGGTAAGTAGTGCGCTTTACAAATCTTGTGATTGATTGATTGATTGACTTACGTGTAGTAAACTCAGGGAAGGAATCTCCACTCTGAGAACTGCAATGCGGACATTCCATCCCGAGTGCAACGACTCCGAACTCATAACTTTCCTACACATAAATACCATTGTGAATCAGGACCATAGATTTGAGAGATCAGCCGACACGTGTTTCGCTTGGAACAGAAAGAGGCGGATGGCATTTTTCAAGATGCAGCGGCATGTAAGTAATTCAGTTTTGAAGCTGAAGTCCAGTTAGGACTGATGAACTGCACCACACAAGGTCCTCAAGTGAGCAAACATATCTTCTGAAGCGACCATGCACCTCTTGGCTTGGCTGACATACTTAGAAGGGTCGCTGTGCGTTTAATGGGAAAGTACCAGCACATCAGGTCTGCTCTATTTTAACAGTTAGGTTCACAGGTGTGTTGGCAATCTGAGCAGAGAGACCAAGGAATGAATGGGTGTGGAGTGTGAACATCCCTCTTGCACACCTGAGTAAATATGATGTTCACTGCTGGTGAGTGTGAAAGGCTTGTGTGACTAAGGTAGACTTTGGGTACCTAGGGGCATATTATCAAGCGGCAGCGATAATTATCGCTGGCTGCTCTTAGCGAGAAATTATTTATCGCTGGCAATTATCGCCATGCTATCGCTGTATCAACAACGCATAGCGCAATGGCGATAATTTTCCAGCGATAGCGGTGTTTTCCATGGAACATCGCTGGTTTTTCAGCGATGTTCCATGGAAAACGGCGATAACCTTGCTGATACGACCCTGTGGTCGTATCAGCATAATCCACCCCCAATGGTAAGTATACCTAAGTTAGCATTTTTGCAGACGTTAGTTTTGGCGAAAACCGCGGTTTTCGCCAAAAACTAACGTCTGCAAAATGCGTGAGCCTCCTTGTAAATATCGCGATGTGCACATCAGTGATAATTTACAAGGAGTACTGCTCAGTGACGCCCACTTTGCATCTCATTAGAGATGCAAAGCGAGGCGTCGGGAAACGGGTGCTAACATGCGCTAATGCATGTTAGCATCCCCTTGTAGATAGGGCGATGTCATTTTCGCCGCTTTTTTGGCTTTTAAAGCCAAAAAAGCGGCGAAATGGCCCTTGATAATATGCCCCCAACTTCTTCAATCTGCCACTGTTCACAACATGCCCCTCTACTATAATTATGTGGCTGACACTGCCCCAGCCCTGCCAGCCTACGCTGAGGGATAACTGTGCAGTCTCTAAAGTCACCCGAGGCAGTGCGTCTTGCAGGTACGCTGTTTCAGGTGGCACCCTGCGTTGGTGAACCTGATGTTTATTTAGCACTTTAGTTTCAGTTGTTACAGAGATCTGTTTTAAATCAGAAAGATAGCATGGCGAGGAATATACCCCCCCCTGCTTCATTACTGAGTGATATACACTCTATAGCACATGGCATAAAGTTCTTCATTTTATCACCACTGAAAGTAAGGATGACTGAGTTGGCGCTGCAAGACTCTATCCAATGTAACTGCTATAGCAGAGCGCCCTTTCATTCTCCAAACACTGACAGGAACACGGAGTTATTTTTAAGGAGAACGCCGCGGGGAGAGGGAAGGCACAACGGTGACCAGCCCTCCTGGTAGATGGAAACGTAAACTGGGTGATGGTAAAGGCTGCAGATTTTCCATTTAGAACCGAATGTCACTATGGGTCTCCGAACAACGGCCGCTGGAATGTGAGGAGTAAATCCCATGGGCCACTAGAGGGTGCTGTTTAACTGGATTACCTCGAACAGTGCCCCCCACCAGCCACTTAGGTGTCTCATTTCTGAAAAGCTGCTCTTACCACCTGTGGCTACTTGCCCTACGCCACGTTGTATATAGCCTTTGCTAAAATTTAAATGACGCTGACAACACCTACAAAATGTCAGAATTTCGTGTTATGGGAAACTTCTGAAGACGGGTTCATGCATAAAATGGGTCGCTAAGATTTTCTGCTCAGACCAGTCTGCTGTTAGTATCTCTTTTGTATGGAAAGTGTGTCTGCACATCAAAAAGGACTAGCGGAGACCAACAAACTACATGTGGCTTAAAATGATGTACGAAAAAATACATGAATTTGCACATCCCTATGTATAACATCAGGCAGCAAGGTTGAACTTCAACAGGAAGACAGAAGCCACACCTAAAAGTTTGCATGAACTCCATTGGCTCTCACTGAACTCCAGGATCAAATTCATAGGCCCAGGATACTCTCAATTATGGATCTGCCCCACTTCAACTCAACGAATCAGGGTCATGATTGCATACTTGCTCGAGTTTGGGAGCACACAGGACATGTTCATTAACAAATAACAAAAACAACAATTGATGGACAGAATGCAGAACAATGTCATACATTCAACCCAGTACAGAGATCTGGGCCTAAATCCATTGTTTTTTTGCTCCCCATGCCATTCCAGTTTGGACCCAGCCATATGCAAATCAGTCTTGACCCTCCGCCCTATGGGAACAGTCCAGCCCGAACTGCCAGGCCAGGTCCTCCCTGGACTGGAAACAAGCATCCTAGGACCGGTTTCGGGGTTTCACCCCTCATCAGCCAGGATAGCTTGACTCCAGTGGCATGGAGAGAGACCCACGTCTGGGCATACCCGTCCCACTCGTGGTGACAAATGCAAAACAAGCATTTGCAATGCAATAGGTCTCGCAACTGCGAGTTGTGGAGCTATTGGTATTGTAAATGGTATTGTAAATGACAATGCCTTTAATTTATGTTGTACAAACCAAAACATAAATAAAAGGCATTGTCATTTACAATGCCAATAGTTTAACCCCTTTACTGCGGCGAACATTCCACCGCGGTGCGGCGGTTTAAAGGAGTGGGCGGGGCCGCGTCGGCCAACGGACGTGCGCAGCACTACCGAGGTAGTGCTCGCGACGGCCGTTGGCCGACGAACGCAGCGAAGGGGTTAAACTTGCGTAAATGCGAGACCTATTGCATTGCAAATGCTTGTTTCAGGAGGATTCCTCCTCGCAGGCCCCTTGGAAGAGGCAGCCTGTCAAGCTCTGGGTACTGCGCAAGGCACGTGAGCACAGGAGACAACTGTGCTGGGAGGAAGAGCGTTTCCGATGTGTTTGAGCACACAGACCCGAGGTGCCCACTGTAGTGTGGAGTCTTGTGACCACGAGAAGGCAGTTCACAAAAACAAGTCATAAACTGTAATGCGACGCTGGAACGAAAGACTAGTGTCTGTAGAGTTTTCTCTTGTGCCACTGTGCAGAGGTTGCTGCTGCCGTCTTCCATCGTTGCCTCAGCAGAACCCGTCCGTGAATAAAAAAATCAAGCGCTATGAAGCGGCCAATGCTTCACAGTTGGGAGGGTGCGAATAAAACGTCAGGAGTGCGTGTGGGAGGGGACAACAAACTGGCACAGGGAAGAAACGAAACAGGATTTGGGTGAGTGGGGACAAAGTAAACAAAAAAGCCATATATTGCCTCCAAATCGCCTTAAATAAATGGGTGAGCAGTTATTTAAAGAAGAACTTTAAAAGAATTCTTTATAACAATGGCATATATTTTTGAAACTACTGAATTTTGAATAATTCCGGTTGGACAAAAAATATACATAAACACACTAACAAATTAAATTTCTGGAAATGCAGAGCAGGAGTCATGAATGAATGGCATCTTATTCCCAAACTTAATTAGCAAGTATTTGTTTGCATTGAAAGGGGAGGGTTCGTGAGCCTGTTGTTTTTGTTTTCCCTGAGACACTGAACTGGCCAGCCTTTCATGAAGGAAGCAGAGTGTACAAACAGGACGGTGTGACTCAGCTCGATGGAAAACTGTGGGCTCATGAAGGTGCCTGTTGAGTTGGTGGTGGCACCTACCAGGAGACTGAGTAAACGCTATGTCCCCGGCAGCAAGAGGTTTTATCGACATTAGCAGTGCTTTAATGGGAAAAAATAAGTGCAGGTACCCATTAACATGAGCTAGAGGTGTAGTGAGTGGGCGGGGCTAGGGGCGGGGCTAAGGGCAAGACATGATGATACTTAACGACTTCTATAATAGTTGCAGCACACACCAAAACACATGATAAATGTGTTTATATAAACAAACTCGTTACACAAAATGAAAGAGAAATGCGATATGTTAACAGTTCCTTTTTTTTTGCAATAGTTGCACCTTCTTAATGCCATACTGTTAATTGCTGTTGTTTGGCACAATACTATATATTTTAGAGCACAAGAGTAGGAAGAAACTGAAAATACCCCCACTTCGAAGTGCTGCGCTTGAAAATCACACGCGCACACTAGCAGGTAAAATGAATCTCGGCCCTGCTTTGTCAATCACAGCGTGATAGTGAGCACCGGACATTATTCAAATGAGCCCTGCTGAATAGCTCAGCTGGGGCTCAGATCGGGGCTGCAGAAGCGGTGCCTTGGCTGCCAGAGACACGTTCTACTCCTGCTCGCCAGCACAGCCAATGAGCCTACCTTTTAATGAGTACCGGTACTCTCCTCGGCAGTAGAGAAGTGCCGGTACTCAGAGTCATAAATTTAAGAAGTGCCGGTACTCAGTACCGGTGAGTACCGGCCCATTTAAAGCACTGGACATTAGTATGCCTGATTGAATGACCATTTATTTACTGTAGAAGTTTGCCTGCTTGGGATGCTGACGGTGTAGGCACAGCATAAGAGGCTGTTCCAAAATGAGGTTTTTTATGGTGAAATCTGCAGATTATGCAGCAGATGATGGATTATGTGGCAAATGTGGAAAATCCATAATTATGTGGGAAACGCAGTGGCCGCAAAACCGCATCATGCCAGTGGCCCAGGTTAAGGGTTAAACAACGGTCCAGCACTAAAGGTGGTAGAATTTGTTTTATTATTCATCACTATATTTTTGTATTCCACTCTGAAAACCCACTACTTTTATGTCCTTTTTTTCCTATCGTCTTTTAATTTTTTAACAATACTTTTTGTTTTTACATACAATCTATGGAAGCAGCACCACGTGCCGTTCGAACCCTGTTGGATACACAGGAAGTGACAGCAATGACCTTTGGGCCAGAGAATGTGCCATTTTAACTTAAGATCACGCAATTTTATTTTTTTTGGGGGGGGGTGAGTTTTATATAGTTGGAACTCGACCCGAAGGTATCTGAGCGCTTTACATGAGCACCAGTTGTGTTCCAGACAGACACATTCATTTTGTTAGCCACGGAAGGTTGAATGATTTGCGCAGAATCACATGACGTTGAGCGTCCCTGCCAAGACTCAACCCTGTTCCCCAGCTTCGAAGTCGACCGCTCTAGCCGTTAGGCCACATCCTCTCCTTAAAATCAAAAAGTTACGCAAAGTAGCAAATATTAAAGACATTATGGCCATCAAACCCCTAACTTAGACTGATTACGTGAGCAGGGTGGCAAAACAGGCACCAGAAATGGCAAACAGCTACACAGGAGTTGTTCGTCCCCGTCCAGCCCCCAAAGATGCCCTGGGTGCGCCAGTACCGGACAGAGGGATTCGACCTTCCGGAGTATGGCAACCTATCTCTCGGCCTAGCCTTAGGTTTGAAGCCATATTTCGAAAGAATCTGTTTCTTGTGATCCTTTTTATTACAATCAGACGCTGCCATCCTGAGAACAAACTGCAAGCAAATTGTTTCTTATCGGGGACCTTTGAAATGTGCATATTACTGGTTTGTTTTTTGATTGGATTGGGCAAGGAGCTGCTTGTTTTGACACACCTCGTTAAATGATTTGTGATGTTTACCCAGAGGTCGAAGGGCAATAAAAAAAAGGTGGCGGGACAGTGATGCAGCGCGGAGGGGTTCAGGCAGGGAAGGGGGTCGGTTGGTCTAAGGAGATAACATTTTAGGTGCTTCTCAGCTCACCAGGAGCACACATGGAGCAGCGTTAAAGGATTGATCACCACTGTAACAGAAAAGGACAGGCTTAGTCTGGAAAAATGCAAAGTATGGGAGCTGTGCAAATGGCTGTAAAAAGCAGTGGACATTAGTTCCCGCTCACTTCGACCTCTAATGTTTGTTCTTCTGCAAATCATTCTGGTATTGGGGCCCGGTGGTACAAGGAGGTGGAACTGTAGGTGGTCTTGTGCGTGGGAAGGGTGGGACAGACATAGCTTGGATGCATTTATGATGAGTGGTGTGAATGTGGGTGCGTGAGTACATGTGCAGGCACATTAAGTGAAGTCACACCCCTCACAGACGAGCTTCCACAGCAGCGTTTGGAGGAAAACAGGAAGCGGCTGGGGGATTTTAGGAAGCGGTTCGGGTAGGCAGAAATCACTGAAGGACATAGCGGCACGTAGTTAGGAGGACATTGGATTTTACACGGAGCAGTGAGAGATTAGGGCTGGGGTTGGCGGGAAGCGCTGCTGTTTGGAAGTTGGAAACCGAATACGCAGCACGTGAGCAGATACATTTAGGCACTCGTCTGAAAAATATTGAATTGAGGGGCTATTGAGGTAGCAACACATACACTCGTGAAAACACAGGGCAGACTGCAAAGAGGTGAGGGGTATGACCGTGTGCTGGTAAGAGATACAGTGCAGATAGGCACCGCAAAGTAATGGGGGCATGGCAGGCTGGTAATAAAGTAGATGCCAATATGCAGGCAGACTCGGAGTGAAGGGAAAAGTGCAGGGCAAGCTGGCGATGCTGAGGAAAGGAGCAGCGGCGGGAAATAGATACAGGACAGAGCCCAGGGCAAACACTGAATGACAAGGTCGGGCAGTTTGGCAGTGCAGAGAATGAGGTGCAGGGCAGGCAGACGGGTTAGAGGATAAGTTGCGGGTCCGACTGACAGCACTGAGGATAAGCTGCAGAACGGACAGACAGCGCAGAGAATGAGTTACAAGACAGGCTGACTGTCCTCCATGTGACCCCGTGCGCCTCTGAGCTCCGTGCCTGCTTCACAGCTGTCGTGAAGACTTTTCTTATCTGCTTGTTAAATAAACAAGCAGATAAGAAAAGTCTTCACGACAGGGGTGAAGCAGGCGAGCCAGTTCACCAAAAAGCCAAAGGGAGGCAACGAAAAACCCTCCTTTCCAATGGGAAGCCAGCGTTTACCATAAACGCTGATGCTACCCAATGGAAATGAGGGGCGGGGCTCGAGTGCCCTTCTCGAAATTGACTTGTTTACTATAGCTCTCGCAGGCGAGGAGCGCATGCGCGCTCCAACGCCAGGCGAGACCTAAACAACAATTGATGGACAGAATGCAGATCAATGTCATACATTCACCCCAGTACAGAGATCTGGGCCTAAATCCATAGTTTTTTTTGCTCCCCATGCCATTCCAGTTTGAACCCAGCCATATGCAAATCAGTCTTGACTCTGTGCCCTATGGGAACAGTCCAGCCCGAACTACCAGGCCAGGTCCTCCCTGGGCTGGAAACAAGCATCCTAGGACCGGTTTCGGGGTTTCACCCCATATCAGCCAGGATAGCTTGGTGGCGAAGTGAGCTAAAGAACGATGATGGATTCAACCCAGATCTATGACTGGGGGTGAGTGTCTGAAAAGTTTCAGCGCTCCGTCCATCATCTCCTTGTGTTTGCTTTGTTCGCCCTAAGTTGGCAGGGTATGCCCAGACGTGGGTCCCTTGCTTGCTCACGTTGTCACTGGATTCAAGCTAGCATGGCTAATGAGGATTGTTACCCCGAAACCGGTCCCAGGATGCTTGTTTCCGGTTCAGGGAAGACCTGGCTTGGCAGTTCAGGCTGGACCGTTCCCATGAGGCACAAGGTCAAGACTGATTTGCATATAGCTGGCTCTGAACTGAGGTTACGAAGCGAGCTAAAGAACGATGATGGATTTAACCCAGATCTGTGACTGGGGGTGAGTGTCTGAAAAGTTTCAGCGCTCCGTCCATCATCTCCTTGTGTTTGCTTTGTTTGCCCTAAGTTGGCAGGGTATGCCCAGACATGGGTCCCTTGCTCACTTTGCCACTGGATTCAAGCTAGCTTGGCTGATGAGGGGTGTTACTTCGAAACCGGTGGCAGGATGCTTGTTTCCGGTTCAGGGAAGACCTGGTTTGGCAGTTCGGGCTGGACTGTTCCCATGAGGCACAGGGTCAAGACTGATTTGCATATAGCTGGCTCTGAACTGAGGTGGCGAAGTGAGCTAAAGAACGATGATGGGTTCAACCCAGATCTGTGACTGGGGTTGAGTGTCTGAAAAGTTTCAGCGCTCCGTCCATCATCTCCTTGTGTTTGCTTTGTTTGCCCTAAGTTGGCAGGGTATGCCCAGACATGGGTCCCTTGCTCACTTTGCCACTGAATTCAAGCTAGCCTGGCTGATGAGAGGTGTTAGCCCGAAACCGGTCCCAGGATGCTTGTTTCCGGTTCAGGGAAGACCTGGCTTGCCAGTTCGGGCTGGACTGTTCCCATGAGGCACAGGGTCAAGACTGATTTGCATATAGCTGGGTCTGAGCTGAGGTGGCGAAGTGAGCTAAAGAACGATGATGGATTCAACCCAGATCTGTGACTGGGAGTGAGTGTCTGAAAAGGTTCAGCGCTCCGTCCATCATCTCCTTGTGTTTGCTTCATTAACAAATAACATCACAACAAAAACATTTTGTATTCTAGCATTATCATCAATCAAAATTTACAAATCTTAGGGCATTCTCATCCTAACACAAGTCACAACAAACGGCACACTTCTATCTAACAGATCCATCTTCATAAATTCACAAAAAAACTAATTTACTGTATTGACATCATTTCTTATTACAGATAATGTTACACAGCATTCAGGCCAATTTTTGATCTAATTTTTACCCAGACCACCCGGATGAAACTACCTCCATCCCAGAGGGCGATCCCTGCCTTCAGCCCAGAAATGACAATGTGCTAGGCCCGCTCCTCCCCATGTCCCAGTATCCAGAGGATACCGCAAGGTGGTGAGAATGGCCCCAAGCCTTACACTGCTGATAGGGATTATGAGTCTACACCCCCAACCTTATGTAAAATGTCCTTGTAGAATGAAGTTGTGATGCTGGAGAGATGGTTTAAACTTCTGCTTAGCTGTTGGTGCTACCTGATATCACGCCACAACGGCAACCAGATCCCCTCGGTCCTTCATTTTCCACCTCGCTGACTAACAGGGATGCTGCAAAGGCCCACACTGTATCCGTGAATAAGTCTGTGCCATGTCTGATAAATAGATGCAGTTGTTATGAAACATTCCCCCCCATCCCCCCTCAGCAACTTGTGAAGAATGTACATCAGGCAAACCGCTCCCTTACATAACTTAACCTATTACCGAATTGAGGCACCTCACCAAAACATTAACAGCCCTCGCTTTAATGTCTGAGCCCCATACTCTCCTAATGATCATGTGTGACTATGCCATGAAGGTTCCAGGGAAAGATCGTCCAAGCCAAGAGAGCTCATTCAAAACGCATTGTCTCAATTTCTTCCAACCCATTTTTAGCAGATCATTACCAGCAATACGGACAATCATCAGGTCCAGAAACTGCAGCCCCTCACAACCTTTTGTGCGCTCTACCAACTCGCAAAGTTGTGATTCCCTCAGTCCTCCAACACCCCACCATCTGAAGAAGACATCCCTCGATGACGCTGGCTTAGGCCGAAGGAGCAGTTGCAACCTGTATGCCCCCCGCTGGTCAAAGGAATGATCGATGACGCACAACACTGTGGCCGACATTGCACCTACAATTAGAAAATGAATAGAAGAAGCATGAGGCGCAAAACGAGATTCTTTCACTACAGTTGTTCAGGTGGAGAGAACTCCTAAAACAAGGAGAAGAACAGCACCCTATGGTGTTGACCTCTTCCTGAGTAACTCCTGCTCTCTTTGCCAAGGTGGCTGCACCTATCCTGAAGGAGTGAGATGCGTAGTTGTCTGGGCAAATGCCAGCTGCTTTTCGTGCAGCGACCATCACAGCAGAAAATTGGTAACGGGCCGATCACTCACCCTTCTGAAGTATCAACAATGCAGGCATCCCTCCATCATGGTGTAAGGCTAAGTATGACCACATGTGTAAGTAAGGGTAATCCAGCAGTGAGGAGGCAGCCTGTAATTCAATGGTAACTCCTTTCCCTAAGTGATCCGTCTTTGACCATGCCAGATCAATAATCAGTTTACTCTCGGACATGCTCAAGCAGCGCCGGCTTTAGCGCTGGTGGCGCCCGGACTGACAATCATTTTTGGCAACCCCATGACTGCCTCCTCGGATTCTCTCACTACCACCGGGCAAAGGTGCCCCTCATCTCTCCAATCATAAGTTATTGCTAAACACAGCTCCTCCCCCTGAGGCCAGCGCCCCCTTCATAGGTCAGCGCCCAGTGCGGCCGCACTGGTCGCACTGCCCTAAAGCCGGCCCTGTACTCAAGTCCTGCAGCTTATTTGAAACTGTATATCTCTGTCCCTCCGATTGCCTGCCCCCGTCATTGAAGTTTAAATGAATAACGCGAAGTGCCATCTGGGAGACTATTTGGGAACATCGAGCCTTGTTAAGTTCAGCAGCAGGAGCGACTTTCACATCGTCAAAATTGTGGATATTTCTTTACAGAGCATTGATTTTTTTGCTTACCTTAAGGTTGGCACTTACATGTGTACATGTTCTTTGAGAATTGTTTTTCGGGGCCTTTATTTATTATAATGTCATATTACGTGTACACAATAGTTCATGGTTTACAAGGAATATTTATATCGTTTTATTTGTTCAATATTGTTTTATAGAAGCTGTTTAATTAATCGGTATGTGTGGTAGGCATCAACGTGTTTTAAAATTTCACGTAGTTGCATGTGAGCACGGTAGGTTGTGCGGTGGTTGTTTAAATATTTTATGTTTATTCAGGATTAGCTTTTACGGTCACGTGTTGTTAAACTGCATGGAGTGTTTAAATGGATGGGTTTCACCTGCACGAGTGAGAATGGGTTTTTGAACGACCAGTGGGACTGGCGCACAATTCTGTTGGCTTCATAGTGATTAAGAATACGTGGCTACGCTGCTGGTTTCGGCGGTGAAAGATGTAAAAATTTAGGAGCACCGTAAGTTTATTTATTTTTATTTGTCCTTTGTCGAGCCTGGGCAGCACATGCTCTTCTCTGAGAGGCATGCTGTAATGTACACTGTGGCTTGAAGCCCCTCCTCTTTTTTTCATTTGCTCCCATTTGTGCCTTTTATAAATGCATGCTTCTGTTTGGTCAGCATGTCTAATTACTCCAGCCTTTTGTTGTTTTAGATCCTCCGTGTGGACTGCCCCTGCTACATGTGGTCTTACACTTTTTTTAATTTACGTTCCTTCGTAGACTATTTTTCTTTTGGGTGTACCTCAAGCTTGTGTATCAGCACTGCGCCCACTTCACGGACGCCGTACTTGCATTTTCCAAGGAGTATATTTTTATTATAATCAGCACAACTGCTGCTGCGTGGAGTCATGTTTGTGTCTTGTAGGCCATCCTCTCCCTGATCGGTGCTTTCCCGTTCACGCCCCCGTCAAGCACCTCTGTTCATGGCCGTACCTGGCTCCACATCGCGGGCACCCAGCTGGCTCTTCCTCGTCACCGCCTGCCCAGCCCCTGCAGCTCCCTGAGTCGCTGCTGGACTACGTGGCCAAGGGCGTGGCCGAGAGCTGGGCCTTCAAGCGGGTGGAGGAGAGCTTCAGCCACATCCCGAGCCCGTGCAGCGCTGCATCGTCTACGGCAGCTTCCCTTGCTCCGAGCGCCAGATATGCATGTATTCCTCCTTCCAGTGCTGGGGTGGCGAGGAAGGCGCGCCACCGCTGGCCAGGGGAGCAGCCGGCTCAGCCCAGGCGCCTGCGGGGGCAGCAGGAGCTTCTCCAGCAACTCCCATGGGGACCACCACAGCATCCGGAGACAGGCTACCCTTCTGTTGAAGCATCCGCCTGCTGAAGACAGGCAGCGTAGAGAATGTCCTGTAAGTTAGTGAGTACACACTCCATGCTCCGGGACTAAATAGCCTCCATTCTTGAGACTCCACCCCCTGTTCTTGAGCAACTTCAGAGCCCCTCTCCCTCCTCAAGTGCCTCCCAAAATATGCCTTATGTTCAGTGTTACTTTAAACTGCCTACATGATGTGCAATGTAAACAAAAGCGAATATGGGGTGTCTGGTTTTAGCCATAATCACTAATATACCCCAAAACGTAGACTCGGCTCCCTTAGCCTAGAACCGACCCCTGTTCTGTAAGACAGCGTCAATCCCTGCCCGTCTTCGTAATGTAAACATTGCAAGCTCAGTCCTTTATATAAACACTCCTGTCCTGTCTATAGCGCCTAACCGCGGCTCCAGATTCACCCCAAGCAGGAATTTGACCTTCTTCCCACAGCCATTCCACTCCTCCGCTTGGTCCAGTTACTGTCAAAATGCAGTCTTCGAAAAACAGTTTTTTTTGCCCAGACCAAGGGTCATCTGACTGTCCATCCATAAACCCAATTCCCAAGCAGTCTTCCCCAGCTGCTGTTCCCAAAAATAAATAGTACTCCCCCACGTCACCATTTTAAGGAAGTAGGAGTGTTCATTAACAGCATTTAGCCCAATATTGACAAAAACTCTCTATAGAACCTAATTGTTTCCTAATCTCGCCAACCATGCATCCCCGTATCTAATCTAATCCCAGGACCCAACCAGCCCCAACAGCCAAATCATGTCCTAATCCATCTCCGATCCAGCCCTTAACTTAATTTTCCAACCAGCCTTTACTCGAAAAATCAACAGTGCACCTTGATCAATTGAGCCACTGGCAAGTGCCCTATCTGCCCCAAATAACTAGACCAGCCCCCTAGCTCCCCACTAGCCCTCCTGCTCTCACAATAAATTATTAATCTTCACTACTCTGTGCTGCTCCCTAGCCCTAGTTGGCCTAGTGGGGCCCCAGTTAGTGCCCCAGTGCCTCCGCTTCCTCTCCATCCGCCCTGGCAGCCGCTATACACTCCCCGCACATTCCTTCCATTCATCATCCGCTGGAACCACCCACTCTCCTCCATTTATTTCCCTCTCCTCCCTGGAAGCCATGCTCACTGGAAGGGAAAAACAAGTATTTGCATTGCAATAGGTCTCGCATTAGTGACAGTTAGAGCTATTGGCTTTGCAAATCAAAATGTTTGTTCGATTTATTTTTTAAAATATCTTCATTAGTAGCATTCGTAATAAAAGAAATTCCACGAAGCAAGGGAAGGGTGCAGTACCTTATGTGGCTAGAAGAGGTCCCTTTACATTCCACAGGGACAACTAGTAACAGCCTGTGGTACTGCACCCTTTCCTTGCTTCGTGGAATTTCTTTACTTACTTATGCTACTGCTGAGAAATGTTTAAACAAAAACATTATTCTAACAAACATTATCATTTGCAATGCCAATAGCTCAAACTTTCACTAATGCGAGGCCTATTGCATTACAAATGCTAGTTTTAGTTTATGTTCGGTCTATGTTTTTTTGTTATGCAACTGTGTCATGCACATGGTGGGGTTCAGCATGGGGTTTATCGTCTACATGGGGTTAAAGTATGCATCTTTGAGCGCTGAATTTTTTAATGCAGTTTCGTTTTAAAACATCACTTAGGATTTTTTGGTAAAGGCACAAGTTTTTGAGATGCAAGCGTCAGTGGCATGTTGGTTTTCGTGTATTTATTTTGTACACTGTACATTGCTAGTGTAATTGTTTAGTTAAGTTGGTGTCTTGTGAGATTATGCATGAGTGATGATAGACTTTTTTCTATACCAAGGCTACCTCTGATGAAGGGCTATCTGCCCGAAATGCATAGTGTTAATATCTAGATGGTGGATGAGACGTGAATTCTAACGTGCTGATGTATGGGGCCTGGATGGGAATTGCTTGAGCATTTAATGGACAAAATATGGATTAAACTAGATTACTTGGATAAAAATTGGTTTCATATTGATTGATTCTACTGACTTTTTGCCCACCTGGTTGTGCGGCTTGTTCACTGGTTTGCGACGGCGCACCAGACAGTTTAGGAAATCATTCATGTGCATTTGGGGCAGGGCACAAGATGAGCCACCACACCAAAAATGTTTGCCTATGAGCCTTCTTGAAAATTGTTGACCTAGATAAGGTACTGTCCACCACTGCGCTCACAGTTCGCTTAAGAACATGCACAGGACCTGCACAGAGAAAAGACCCATGCCCTGCTGTCTCCCCCAAAAGATCCTGTAATTATGAAAAGTTGTTCATATTCTCAGCATCTATGCTTTGTAACCTTTTTGAGTTTCACGTCGGCAACCAGAGAAGACCTCTGGCAAAGAGCCCCCCTGCGGGGCCCGTTGGGCATTGCAGCGCCGGCCCAACGAGGAGCTGCCCAATGATAATGCATGACACCCTTCGTGGTGTGTGAGAGCCGTTGCTCCTAATTGGAGCTATTCCATCTCTAATTTTTTCTTCTCCATTAGGAACACCTGGTATCCACTATCCATAACCCCCCTTTTCTTCCCCCCTCCCCCTACCCTTCCCAGCCCCCTTAGGAACTGCATACCTCTATTTTTGTTGTAAGAGAGACTGCCACTAAGTCTGACAGTGAAGTATACAAAAAAGTGATGGATGGAAAGCTTGGTTTAATCTCAGCCACTGGTAATGGCTCGGAGCCGCATCCCAGTCCATTGTTATTTTGCCCACCATGCCACCTCAGTTTGGTCCCAACCATATGCAAATGAGTTTCGACTGTGCTCCAATGGGAACAGTCCAGCCCGAACTGCCAGGCCATGTCCTTTCTGAAATAGAACACTAGCAACCAAATGGTTTCGTCCTTACTCTGACTGGGAACGACATTAAACTTCCATAGATCTTCCAGGAATCGTAAATATCATGGGGTTCAAGGATAGGAGAACCAGCCGCTTCAAAAACTCACACGTAAGGACACGAGGCCCTCTGCCTATTGATGGCCTTCACTACAGCTGTGGGATCAGACCAAAATATGCCAGACCTGTTCATGAAAATCCCGGCCCAAACACAATTTAACACAATTATAGGAAAGAGCTCCAGAAAAGCAATTTTTTTTGTGAAGCTAGAGTCATGCCAAGCCAGAGGCTTTCCCCCTCCTTATTGGTGCTGGCAAAAGAAATGCTGTCTGACTGAGCTCCTGTATTGCACTGAGTCTAGCCACACATTCACTTTCATTTAGCCCCACCCAATGTCAGGGTCATCCACTCTTGCCCATCTGAAATCACGATTTCCAAAATTATTAGCATAGATCATTGGGCCATCATAAGTTTGTTCTCCTAACACGGACGCCGAGATTATTGCTGCTGGCCACCCTGCCTATCAATGCTACTGTCTGCATTACCTTCATCATACTAAGATGATTACCTTGGCACTATATTTATTTGTGTCTTAGAGTTTCTCTTTACTAATGGAATACGAACAAACAACGTGTATATAATTCTGAGCCCTGAAGAAGTCTCTCCTGAGACGAAACGCGTTGGCTAAATGACATTTTTGAAAATTGGATTTTAACAACTGAACATATTTATCAATAAAGAAAATTTTTGGCGATTATAAGAAAAATCTGGACCTACTTTTTCATCAAACCTCAGAAAAACGTTGGGCCCCAGCACTCAGGGACTTATTTACAAAAAACTGACGCATCTGTATAGATGCGTCAGTTTCCCTGCGCCTGCGTGTGAAACCCTTGCCCCACCATGGATGTGCCGTATTTACTATGCAGCGCACCATGGTGCAAGGATTGACAGATGCGTCAGAAATTTTGACGCATCTGTTGGCGCCAAAGTCACGCATTGCTGGAGAGTCGTGTCGCAAGCACGATGCAACTCCAGCAATGCATGGGAGGCCTATTTCTAATACACTGCGTCACTCCTTACGCCTGCTCCAAGCAGGTGTAGGTTTTTGACGCAGTGGTGTCCTAGAAGTGGTGCAGTGAAATCTTGTAGATTTCACGGCGTCACTTCTACGAGGCGTTCCTGCATGGGAACGCCCACCCTGCATACATTATACCTGACGCAGGGCTTTACAACGTGACGCATCTCCCTTGATGCGCCAAGTTGTAAATGGGCCGCAATGTGGCGCATTGTTTATGCTGCCACTGCGTCACAAAATGACGCAGCGGCAGGGCAAAAGTGTCGCAAGGGGCTTGTAAATTTGCCCCTCAGTCTTTTACAAATGAAGCACTAGACACAGATCTCCAGAAATCGAGGGCACAGGGCACTGAAAAGCACTTCCCCAAGTTTGGTTTCACACAAGTTTTAGAATTAAACTTTTGAGAAAAGCATAGGAGTGAGGTCTCAGACACCCAGACACAGGGTCAAGAAACACAGGGCGTTCTGCTAGCTGGAGAAATGTTTGCTTCCAGTGAATCATTTAAACTGGCACACCTGACGGCTATGCAGGACTGGGGAACCAAGAAAGAATGCGGTAAATAGCCCTGCTCCTTTCCTCGGCTAACCCCACCTCTTTCTTTCCATCCGTCCATCTCTGATGTTTTGCTCTCTTCCCCACCCCCTCCTCTCGAGTCTCCTGGTGCAAGCTGCTGCCGGGTAGCTGAGCTTCCAACCTGTCCTCCAATGGCACCAGCCCACCGGGGAAATGCCCGATGGGATGAAGGGTCAGTCCAGCCCTCATAACTGTGCGTTGTATTAGAAAATACCAGGACTATAAACATCCTTCTCGCTGCAGGCCATGCAAGAAATTGGCAACTGTCTGAGAACTATCTTCCCAGCATGCACCGCAGCGAAGCCTGGCTCGAGTTCTCTCATAGCCCTAGGGGCCTAGTGCACGCCGCAGGCCGCAGTGGAAACAGGCACAAACCGGCCCTTAGGTTCCTGTTCAGTTCTCGTGTTGCAATAGAGAGAGAACGAGGAGTGTGTTACCAGGCGTTTCAACTGAGGAGCAAAACATGTTTTTGTACATTAATGACCCCAGCATCCCCTGCGAAGTTCAGGCAGCATTCCGGTACAAACAGGCCGTGTCGTGTCGTAAACTATGTGTACACAGGGGCAGAACCATCAATTTAGGTAGGTGCAGCCCAAGATCACACAGTTACAAGTGCCTGAAAGTCGGAGCCAGCATGCAAAGGCTAATGAACATTGATGGTCAGAGGGGAGTTGATGGGGTTTGGAGATAGGTTATGGGGAGCGGTTCTTATCCATGGGCACCAGGGGTCGAGCAGAGGCACTGCATAGACTGCTGGTCACTGGAGGGTGCCGGTCAAAGGCCTGAAAAACGACAAATGATCCCAATTACACACCCACAGTGCACGCTGCACCGGACGCTGTGAGAGTGGCACACGGACAGAGGGCATGAGGGCTCCCGTCCTTTCCTCTTATGATCTGGCATTGGTGGTCTGACAGGTGAGGCAGAGGTTTTCAAGAACAACTCCGCCCATAAGTCACAATGTCCCTCCAGATAACATGGATCCTCACAGTTGAACTTCTAAGGTGGATTTAAGAATCTTGTGATCTCTATCAATATTCTTCACAAACAAGACCCGGTTCACGTCCCTGCACAGATTCATAGGTAATAACACACTAAGGCTGACCAGTCTCAAGGGTAGGAAGCCCACACTGACAAGACTATGGAAGTGAAAGCTCACACTAGCAGCCCAAGGACCCGGAAGCTAACATTAACCTGCCTGAGAGAGGGGAAGCTCACACTGACCTGTCTTTGGAAGTACAAGCTCACACTAGCAGTCCAAGGACGCAGAAGCTAACATTAACCTGCCTGAGAGAGGGGAAGCTCACACTGACCTGTCTTTGGAAGTACAAGCTCACACTAGCAGCCCAAGGACCCAAAAGCTAACATTAACCTGCCTGAGTGAGGGGAAGCTCACACTAACCTGTCTTTGGAAGTACAAGCTCACACTAGCAGTCCAAGGATGCAGAAGCTAACATTAACCTGCCTGAGAGAGGGGAAGCTCACACTGGCCTGTCTTTGGAAGTACAAGCTCACACTAGCAGCCCAGGGCACGGAAGCTAACATTAACCTACCTGAGAGAGGAGAAGCTCACTCTGACCTTTCTTTGGAAGTAGAAGCTCACACTAGCAGCCCAAGGACCCAGAAGCTAACATTAACCTGCCTGAGTGAGGGGAAGCTCACACTGACCTGTCTTTGGAAGTACAAGCTCACACTAGCAGTCCAAGGACGCAGAAGCTAACATTAACCTGCCTGAGAGAGGGGAAGCTCACACTGGCCTGTCTTTGGAAGTACAAGCTCACACTAGCAGCCCAGGGCACGGAAGCTAACATTAACCTACCTGAGAGAGGAGAAGCTCACTCTGACCTTTCTTTGGAAGTAGAAGCTCACACTAGCAGCCCAAGGATGCAGAAGCTAACATTAACCTGCCTGAGAGAGGGGAAGCTCATGCTGGCCAGTCTAAGGAAGTGGAAGCTCACACTAGCAGTCCAAGGACGCGGAAGCTAACATTAACCTGCCTGAGAGACGGGAAGCTCTCGCTGGCCAGTCTAAGGAAATGTAAGCTCACACTATTAGTCCAGGGAAGTGGATGCTAACATCAACCAGCCTGAGAGAGGGGAAGCTCACACTGACCGTGCTTCGGAAGTGAAAGCTCACACTAGCAGTCTAAGGACGCGGAAGCTAAGAGAGAGAGAACTCATACTGACCAGGGAAGTGAAAGTTTGCACAAACTAATGCAAGAGAGAGGTAGTTCACTCTGGCCAGTCCAAGGAAACTCACACTGACCAGTTCAGGGAAGTGGTAGCAAACCTGACCAGACTAGGAAAGAGGAGCTCACACTCGCCAGTCTAAAAGGAAGGGAGCTCACGCTGACCATCGAAGTGAAAGCTCTCACAAACTAATCCAAGACAGAGGAAGCTCATACTGACCGGTTCAAGTTCGTGGAAGCTCATACTGAGTAGTGGAAGCTTACACTGACCAGTGAAAAGAAGCGGAAGCTAGCACTGACCAGTCCTAGGTAGTGGAAGCTCACAATGACCAGCTTACCAAAGAGGGCGACGGTCTAAGAGAGGGGAAGCTCACACAGACCAGTGTCTGTTAAACTCCAATAGTGAAAGCTCACCATACTAGTTAACAGTGTGAACAATCCTATTGGCCAATCTAAGTCCTAGTGGTTTCTTTTTGGGGCCTTAGGTTGCTCGTCCTGGGGAATTGAAAACGAGCTACCTGGGGCATCTCAATCGAGGAGCAATGGCAGTTGAAATAAAGGGAGGGGGTAGATGTTTCTGCATATATATTTCATGTTTGTTACAAGGGCAAGGTGGTGCTGGTCAAAGGTAGACATTGTGCTTTTACACTATACAGGCAGTGCTGGTGACATAACTCAGCGAGTTGAACTTTTGAGAGCCGCATGATATTTGCAGGTCACAGATGAACATCTTGGCCAGGGTGATCCAGTCTTCATTCCCATGAGATTGTTGAAATGAGTCAGACATGTTTCATCTGGTGCTAATACTTGTGCATAAAAACGTTCTATGTAAGGCACTGGGGGGAGGGGGCATTAAAAGATTATTTTTATTCTTTAAAGAGGAATGACATATTTTTGCCGGAACAGAGCATTAGGGTCATCTGAAAAGCAGCTATTCTCCCTTTCTAAATTTAATCTCACACACAAGAAGGCATACTTCCGTATCTACAAAGTATCACCAAGAATCACCACCTTGGGGCTTTTTGCTTCTTTCAGAAACAGGTTACATTAGTTCAGTGCTTGAAATGGAAAAATGGAGTGCAGGTCCTCTCCAATTAAACGTATTACGTCACTCTTGAGAAGTGCCAGTACTCTCCAATTAAACGTATTACGTCACTCTTGAGATGTGCCGGTACTCTCCAATTAAACATATTACGTCACTCTTGAGATGTGCCGGTACTCTCCAATTAAACGTATTACATCACTCTTGAGAAGTGCCGGTACTCTCCAATTAAACGTATTACGTCACTCTTGAGATGTGCCGGTACTCTCCAATTAAACGTATTACGTCACTCTTGAGATGTGCCGGTACTCTCCAATTAAACGTATTACGTCATTCTTGAGATGTGCCGGTACTCTCCAATTAAACGTATTACGTCACTCTTGAGAAGTGCCGGTACTCTCCAATTAAACGTATTACGTCACTCTTGAGATGTGCCGGTACTCTCCAATTAAACGTATTACGTCACTCTTGAGATGTGCCGGTACTCTCCAATTAAACGTATTACGTCACTCTTGAGAAGTGCCGGTACTCTCCAATTAAACGTATTTCGTCACTCTTGAGATGTGCCGGTACTCTCCAATTAAACGTATTACGTCACTCTTGAGATGTGCCGGTACTCTCCAATTAAACGTATTACGTCACTCTTGAGATGTGCCGGTACTCTCCAATTAAACGTATTACGTCACTCTTGAGATGTGCCGGTACTCTCCAATTAAACGTATTACGTCACTCTTGAGATGTGCCGGTACTCTCCAATTAAACGTATTACGTCACTCTTGAGATGTGCCGGTACTCTCCAATTAAACGTATTACGTCACTCTTGAGATGTGCAGGTACTCTCCAATTAAACGTATTACGTCACTCTTGAGAAGTGCCGGTACTCTCCAATTAAACGTATTACGTCACTCTTGAGATGTGCCGGTACTCTCCAATTAAACGTATTACGTCACTCTTGAGAAGTGCCGGTACTCTCCAATTAAACGTATTACATCACTCTTGAGATGTGCCGGTACTCTCCAATTAAATATATTACGTCACTCTTTAGAAGTGCCGGTACTCTCCAATTAAACGTATTACGTCACTCTTGAGAAGTGCAGGTACTCTCCAATTAAACGTATTACGTCACTCTTGAGAAGTGCCGGTACTCTCCAATTAAACATATTACGTCACTCTTGAGAAGTGCCGGTACTCTCCAATTAAACGTATTACGTCACTCTTGAGATGTGCCGGTACTCTCCAATTAAACATATTACGTCACTCTTGAGAAGTGCCGGTACTCTCCAATTAAACGTATTACGTCACTCTTAAGTAGTGTAGGTCCTCTCCAATTAAACATATTACGTCACTCTTGAGAAGTGCTGGTACTCTCCAATTAATCGTATTACGTCACTCTTGAAAAGTGCAGGTCCTCTCCAATTAAATGTATTACATCACTCTTGAGAAGTGCCGGTACTTTCCCTCTCAAAATAAAAAAGTGCCCGTACTACGTACCGGCCCATTTAAAGCACCTCTTTAGTTCAAAAGTTCCAAGTGTCTAGACAGAAGGCGAGGGGCTTTATGAGAGCTTATATCCCTCCTGCAACTTAATCTCACTCTCACAGCTCATTTCTCCACATAACCCCCACAATCCTTTGCCCTGTGCCACAGAATCAAAGGGGTTTTTGGAGTGTGCAGAAATCGGGTGTAAGTCCCAATTCACAATAGGCGGTAAGCAGTGCAGTGTTACGCCTTGCTTTGGAATCTTTTGAGATGGATAGATTTTCAATATCGTCATTGGCATTTATATATAATTTGCATTATAAAGGCACTATCCCATTCTAGCCCAACTGGGCTGCCCTTCACGGAGCCTCAGTGTCCCAAACCCACATTTAAGGAGTTCACAGAATGCACGCCTACCCTGAAGTGTTTGCACCACAGAGCCCTCAGAGTACAGTGCTGTCCTTGTCTGCATGCAGCTGTACCTCAACACTGAGATGTCTACAGAGCTCTCACAGTGCACCTCTATCCTGACTTGTCAGGCACCACTATCACTATAGCTGTCCTTGTCTACATGCACCAGTATTCACCACTAAGGCGCTCCTGTGTCAACCTCTCATGTACGACTGTCTCCTCACTGAGATATCTACAGATCTCTGACGATGCACCTCCACTATCCTACTGCTGCGATATCCACACATCTTTCACAATGCACCACTATCCTACTGCTGAGATATCTATCACAATGCACCCTGTCCTTGTCTGCATGCACCACTATCTCACTACTGAGACACGTCTGTGACCACCTGTTACATACGACTGTCCTATTACTCAGATGTCTACAGAGCTCTCGCACTATACCACTACCCGGACTAGTCATATACTACTGTCCTACTGCTGAGATATTCAAACATCCTTCACAATGCACACTTTCCTTCTCTGTATGCACCAGTATCTCACTACTGAGACACGTCTGTGCCCCCTGTCATGTACGAGTATCCTATTACTGAGATATCTACAGAGCTCTCACAATATGCCTCTAGCCGGACTAGTCTTCCACCACTATCCTACTGCTGAGATATCTATCACAATGCACTCTGTCCTTGTATGCAAGCACCAGTATCTCACTACTGAGACACGTCTGTGCCCCCTGTCATGTACCACTGTCCTATTACTGAGATATCTACAGAGCTCTCACAATATGCCTCTAGCCGGACTAGTCGTGCACCACTATCCTACTGCTGAGATATCTACACATCCCTCACAATGCACCCTGTCCTTGTGTGCAAGCACCAGTATCTCACTACTGAGACACGTCTGTGCCCACTGTCATGTACGACTGTCCTATTACTGAGATGTCTACAGAGCTCTCACAACATGCTTCTAGCCGGACTAGTTGTGCACTACTATCCTACGCTGAGATAGCTACAGATCCCTCACAATGCACCCTGTCCTTGTCTGCATGCACCAGTATCTCACTACTGAGGCACGTATGTGCCCCCTGTCATGTACGACTGTCCTATTACTGAGATACTACAGAGCTCTCACAATATGCCTCTAGCCGGACTAGTTGTGCACTCCTATCCTACGCTGAGATAGCTACAGATCCCTCACAATGCACCCTGTCCTTGTCTGCATGCACCAGTATCTCACTACTGAGACACGTCTGTGCCCCCTGTCATGTACAACTGTCCTATTACTGAGATATCTACAGAGCTCTCACAATATGCCTCTAGCCGGACTAGTCGTGCACCACTATCCTACTGCTGAGAGATCTATCACAATGCACCCTGTCCTTGTATGCAAGCACCAGTATCTCACTACTGAGACACGTCTGTGCCCCCTGTCATGTACGACTGTCCTATTACTGAGATATCTACAGAGCTCTCACAATATGCCTCTAGCCGGACTAGTTGTGCACTACTATCCTACACTGAGATAGCTACAGATCCCTCACAATGCACCCTGTCCTTGTCTGCATGCACCAGTATCTCACTACTGAGGCACGTCTGTGCCCCCTGTCATGTACGACTGTCCTATTACTGAGATATCTACAGAGCTCTCACAATATGCCTCTAGCCGCACTAGTCGTGCACCACTATCCTACTGCTGAGATATCTACACATCCCTCACAATGCACCCTGTCCTTGTGTGCAAGCACCAGCATCTCACTACTGAGACACGTCTGTGCCCCCTGTCATGTACGACTGTCCTATTACTGAGATTTCTACAGAGCTCTCACAATATGCCTCTAGCCGGACTAGTTGTGCACTACTATCCTACGCTGAGATAGCTACAGATCCCTCACAATGCACCCTGTCCTTGTCTGCTTGCACCAGTATCCCACTACTGAGGCACGTCTGTGCCCCCTGTCATGTACGACTGTCCTATTACTGAGATATCTACAGAGCTCTCACAATATACCAATACCTGGACTAGTTGTGCACTTCTATTTCACTGCTGAGATAGCTACACATCTTTCACAATGCACCCTGTCCTTGTCTGCATGCACCAGTATCTCACTACTGAGACCTGTCTGTACTCATCTGTCACGTACGACTGTCCTAATACTGAGATATCTACAGATCTCAGCTCTCACAATACAACTATATCTTGATGTGCATTGCATCACTGTCCCGCTACAAAGACATCCACAGAGCCCTCACAGTTCACTGCTGTCCTTATCAGTATGTACTGATATCCCACCACTGAGAGAGGCCCACCCTGACCTGTCTTGTACCACTGTCCTGACCCTGAGATAGCTGCAGGGATCCCCTAAAGCACCTCCATTTTAACTTGCCTTATGCAGTAGATTCCAAGTACTCTCTACCCTTCACCTGTAGCATGCACAAGTATCCCAATGCTGATACATTGACTGATCCTTTACGATACACACCCTCAAACTCCCACAATGTACCTCTATCCAGACCTGGAGTATGCGCCTTTTAGGTCGAGCCTGGGCAGCGCATGCGCTGCTCTGCAAGGCATGCTTTTTTCAGGTATGGACTTGAAACTCCGCCCACATTTTTTATTGGCTTGTTTCATTGTCCACTGTAAACTGTGGCTTTTCATTGGTCAATAGGCTTAGTGGTCCCTCCTTAGTACCGCCTTGTCACCTCCCATGAGGATGCCCCCTGTTATGTGTGTTGTTACTGGGTAGGCTTTAATTACAGTCTCCGAGCACTATTTTCTCAAATTGCGTTGTCCTGCCTGCTACTCTCCCAAATACGCTTTTTTAAAAATCTTTATAGCACGGGCGCCCAACGCATTTGCAATGCAATAGGTCTCACATTTGCAATAGTTTAAGCTATTGGCATTGTAAATGACAATGCCTTTTATTTATCTGTTTTAAAAACAGCACATAAATAAAAGGCATTGTCATTTACAATACCAATAGCTCAAATGCTCATAAATGCGAGACCTATTGCATTGCAAATGCTTGTTATTCCAGCACAGACACCGCCCCATCACTCTCACGGTGCATTTGAAGGGGTGAGCTAGCTTTAACAGTATCTTTCTAAACTTGGACCTGCATTTAGTTGCAGCTCCTATGTATTTATGTATGTTTTTGTGCTTACAAATATCTACCAATCCAACTATGTATACAAGTCTTTACTGGTGCCAGTAAATGACTGGGCCGCCTGCCAAAGTTATCTCTAGCGGAAACCTGTTCTTCCACCTGCAGTGTGCGGTCGGCGACGGCACGTGCCGGAGACCGTGCCTGTCATGGCAGCCAGGATCTGGGTGAAAGGTCGCCTGCCTCGGATGGCTGCACGTTCCCCGCTTCCTACGTGTGACCTTGGTGCGCCCCTTGAAATGATCTGTCTGGGTTTGGTATCTGCACTGACCCCTGGGGTGCGAAAGGGCAAGGGAGGCTAATTTGAGCAGCGTCGGGGCGCTGACCTTTAGGCCACGGTGCTGATTGGACAACAGGGTGCTCCTGTGTATGTGCTAAGGCGACGGGGTCGCGGGCACGTAGATAGTAAAACCGTTCTGTAGCTTTAGCCCCTGCTGTACAGTAAGACGTCTGTGTTTACCTTCTCGTCGCAGATGTAAATTCTATCGAGACTGACTTAGCTGTTCATGCTTCTGAACTTAATAGAATGAGAACAACCGAGTTAGGCGAACAGCAGCATCTTTTTAAGAGAGCTTTGAAACACGGCCTGCATCTTTGAAGTTCTTTAAATAGTAGTCCCTTTTTGGTTTACTTTAGATAGTGGCACCCCTTTTATCCACAGCTGAGATGAAAGGCTGAACTGCCATGGGGCTATCAGTTTATGGGCACATTTCAGCAACAGTTCAATTTACTAAGTTAGCAAATCTTCGGTGCTATAGATTGTTAAAGAAATACAGATGGGCGAATGGATGACTGATTGATGGATGCATGCGGTGGTCTCTCAAAAACTATGTCAGTATTAAAAGGCCATGGCCTTCAGAGTGAACTGAAGAGCAGGGAGGGGCCGCGCTGCAGTGTACCTGGGATTGGATTCTGCTAACATAGCACCTCTCACAATAACAGGCTATTTCAGATCCGAGAATTGGCCTCCACAGCCCTGCCTTTAATTGGAAACAAAGTGGAAAGCTGCCCAGCGAGGACTCTGCCAGGCACGAGCTGATCACGCAGCCTCTGGGTGCACGCCCACACGAAAGGGAAGCCCATCCAATCCGAGCGGCCGCTGTCTTCCGGGGTAACCAATGAGGTGCCAGGCACGCAGTGGTGCTGAGGAGGATGGAGGCGAGGCAGCTGGAGGAAGTATTTGGCAGACACAGAAACAAGACATGATTTGACTGCTCTCCGTGGACCGAACTGGGTTCAGGCCATTTTTTTTTTGCCCCTTCGCAGAGCCTGGCTCCTCAGGTTTAAGAGAGGTGACTGCATGGCGTGGAGGCACATTCTGGCCACTCACTGCCTGTAAAATTACTGACTAAGTGTAAAAATCAGGACAAAAATTCAGCATAAATGGTACATTTTAATGGCACCTCTGCTGAGCTCAAGCAATAAATTAAAAGTAAGTAACTGTCTGGCATAGGTACAAGTTAAAATACGTTTATGTTCTTTGGCTTGTATAAGACATAGTGGGGCTGAGCAAACATTCACATCCACCTGTGCTTACCTAAAGATTGAAAAACATACCAAACATCTGCATGTACCCCTTGTAGGAAGCTGGGTTTCTGTTGCAGTACCCCCCCCCCCACTTTTTGCCAGACTACTGATGCACTTTGACTTGCTGTGCCCTGGGTCCCTGCCAATCAGGTTCCCAGGGCCTGTGTTCTTTATTAAAACTGTACCTTGTACCCCCAATTCGCACCTATCTGGCCACATGTCAGTCCCAAGTAAAAGGTACCATGGGTACCAATGGCACTGTGGCCAGGGAAGGCCTCTAAGGGCTGCAGCACTTATTGTGCCACCCTTAGGGGCCCTGTACCTTTACACAAACACACACTTCCATTGCAGGCTGCGTGTTTTGGTGCAGAACAAAGTGAAGAGTCGACATGGCACACATCCCTGTGTGCCATGCCTACAACCACCTGCTCTGGCATAGGTCAGCCACCCCTCTAGCTGGGTGCACTATACCAGTGGTGAGGGCACAGGTGCATGAGCCCTGTACCCCTACATTGTCTAGACCAATTCTTAGACATTGTAAGTGCAGTAATGCCATTAAGAGTATATGGTGCTGGGAGTTTGTCATTACGAACTCCACAGCACCATAATGGCTTTACTGAAAACTGTGAAGTTTGGTATCAAACTTCCCAGCACTTAAACCCACACTGATGCCAGTGTGGAATTTAATGAAAAATGCACTCAGAGGGCATCTTAGAGATGCCCCCTGAAAAACGACCAGCCTCTGGTGAGTTCCCTGACTGGTACACACCAGCCTGCCACCACGAGACATGTTTCTGGACCCCTGGGGTGGAAGCCTTCGCTCCCTGAGCCCAGAAACAATGTCTTTCCTGGGCGGAGGTGGTCACATCTACCCCAGGCCAGGAAGAGCCATCAGTGGCAGGGGAGCTTCAAAGGCCTTGCCGCCTTTGTAATGCAACCCCCAGCCTCTCCTCCTATCAGGAGCAGGCCCCCTTCCTGTCCCCCCTCCTTTTCAGCGGGAAGACAGGCGGGAAAAATTAGCCAGCCCAGAAGGTGTGCCTACCTCTGCCAATCCCACCCCTCAGGTGGGGGAGGCGAGGTGAAGCCCACTCTTCAGTACCCGCCATCTTGCAGATAGCAGGCACTCCCCAATCAGGATTAGGGATTGTGCCCACTCCCCCACGTGTGGTGAGCACACCAAGGGTGTAGTCACCCTAAGGTCAGTAGCCCATTGGCTACTGACCTCGAGACCCCTAAAATGCCCCCTAAATACAGTATTTAGGGGGCAGACCTGAACCAAGAAGGCAGATTCCCGCAACCTACGAAGAAGAAGGATGAAAGAAGACGCCCAGCAGAGGAGACTGCAGAGAAGAACTGACTGGGCCCCTGCCCTACCGGCCCGTCTGCAGTTTTCCAGAGATCCTGCGCCAAAAGTCGCCTTGTCCTGCAGCCAGCGACCTCCAGAACCCTGGGAGGACTGACTGCCTTCAACAAAGACCGGATCTCCTGTGAACAGCAGCTCTGTTAAAAAAAACCTCCCAAGACAGACTCTGAGCCTGCTGAGGACAAAACAAACCAATGCCTGGAACCACCACTGCACCCGTCGCCTACAGCCCGAGTTTGAGTGGCCCACCGGTTCCAGCGAAGTCCCCCAGCACTCCAGAGTCTGAGTCTACTGTGGGTTGACCCCTCCTAGACTACCCGACGTTGCCTGCAGCCTCTGCACGGAGAGCCCCCCAACCGCAAGTGGCTCGGTAAGGTGAAATCCGACCTCAAAAGACACCCCTGCATCCAGCTGCCCTGGAGAAGAGAACCAGAGGTGCACCTGCGTCCCCGAGCCCTCCAACTTACCTGCCCAGCTGTTGGTTTCTCCCGGAAGACTTCCAGGACCGAGCCTGCAGCCAAAATACAAAACCGGCAACTCCCATTGAAAACAACAGGGCACCCGACGCCAAAACAGCACCCTGCACCCAGCCGCCCCTGCGGGTGTACTTTGGGTGCTAACTCGGATCCCTCTTTGCCCTGAGCCTAACACCAGGAGCTTTGCTCCCACAACCTCGTGGCCTGCTCGTGAACAGCCACCAACCGGAGGCCCCCTATCCACCATTGGATAACACTGGGCCTCAGCACTCTACACCCGGCTGCCCTAGTGCAGCTGAGGGTGTTTCAAGGGTGCATTCTTGACCCTGGGGAACCCTGGTTCTAACCCCAGAATACCAACTCCCACAAACTTGTACTTACCTGTAAACCAATAACTCAATTTCCTCCCATAGGATTGCATTGACTGCTTTTCTTGAAAATTGTTCTAAGTGTGGAGTTGGTTTGTATGGAATATTGACAAAACTGCAAATGTACTAAAAGTTATTTGCTTACCTTTTGTCTAGGAAATGTCTCAGTGTGTTATCTAGGCATATCACACTGATTAGCTAAAGTAAACTGAAAAGTAATACAATAAGTAATGTACAAAGTAATCTGTATTCAATTGTAAAATATTGCATAAGTTTTTGCAAAGTTTTATTTCACTTACCTGCACCAGGCTTGGCTTGGTTCTAGAAACAAAATAACGTAATAATATTTTTATACAAATCAAATTGGTCTGAGTTCAGTCTTTGAATGTGTGACATCATTTGCTGATTGAGTGTGTACAACAAATGCTTAACACTACCCTCTGATAAAGCCTTACTGCTCGCCCACACTACCCCAAATAGAGAGTAAGGTGCTATCTACTTTTACCTCTGCCTACCTTTGGTGTTCCACTGGACTCTGTACACAATATACCTCATTTTGGTATAGTATATACAGAGCCAGCTTCCTACACCCCTTAGTCTGCCTTCGCCTCTCTCGTATCTTTTATGGAACACGTAACACTATAGCACTGGACTGCACGCACCTGGTGTGGGCTAGGAGGCAGAAGCATGGGAGGGTCTCTGTGCGTGTGATAACCTGCCAGAGTAAACCACACCAAGTAAAGGCCAGTCAGGAAATGGTAGCCAGGAAACTTGAGCCAGATAACCCACTAACCGGTAAAGGGGCTGCAGGTGACTCACCAACAGTTGAATGCATCTAGGTAGTGCCAACAAGACATAAACACCAGTTCCTCATCTATAGTGGAGTTCATACAGTGAAACCACCAATGGGAAAATGCGTACCAGATGCTGTAACAAAAGGGAAACACAACCCAAGAAACTAACCAACAGCGAGGCACATGCCAGATAACTCTCCAACAGGTTAATACATGTTAGGAAAGCACCAACAGGAAAAAACAACCAACGAAGTAAAAAAATGTGTGCTAGAAGCCGCCCGCCAGGGACACATATGCTATGTAATGTCCAATGGGGATAGGAGCTCCCGGTTTCAGCCAGTTTCGAAATGTGAGCGAGGTAATCCTTCAAAAGGTAAATAACAGGGAAACATTGTTCCAGGTAAAACGCCAACAAGAAAATGTACACCAGATCACCCATCAATGCGCAACCATGTCTAGCAAACCCAAAAGGTAAACAACAGGAAAGCATGCATGGGATAAACTCCAAAAAAGAAAGTGAGCTCCAGGTCACCCATAAATGTGGAACAATGTCAGGCAAACTTACCAGAGTGGAAACTCGCCCCATGGAACTCATCAACGTGAAGCTCACGCACATCAAAATGTCACTCATATTTGTACTGCCCAATATCAGAGCATCATGACTCACTTTGTAGAGGGGGGAGGGAAGTGCAGATCAGTCGTCTCGGGAAGCCTCCTTTGATTGGCTGTTCCTCTTATTCAAGTAAGGGTTGCCTCCAATTAACACCTCCCATGTCCTTGTCGCTATTGATGGAGGGGGAGGATTAAGCACTCTGGTTGCTATCTGTAGATTTTCGCTTGCAGTGAAGCTCATTGGTATGGGACATTATTGTTTTACCCGCTGATTCAGTCGCCCACTCCAGTGCGGATGATATCTAATTCTAAGGGGGTCATAACCAAGTAAAACTAACATCATGCCCAGGAAACCTATCTGAATGGCACAGACCACACTTGGCAGAGAGGTTCCTAAAAGTCCTTGACAGCAAAGTGGAACTTCTGCTGCTTGACACCAAGCGCACCGCAACCTTCTAATCAACTCAAACTCCTGCATTCAACCCTTGTCAGTCAATCAACCTACCCGCACCAAGGTGAAAAATTAGGAGTTGATCCTGACTGCAGGGTTACCCTTGACAACCAGATGACCTCAGAGGTCCACCATTACTTCTGCTTTCTTGGACACCTCCTCTCCTGACGCCACATTGGAGAAGTACTCAACCTTGTGGAGAGGTGTGGTGCAGCGGCCAGGGCAGCTGACTTCGGAGCACAGGGTTCACGGTTCGATCCCCGGCTCCGGCGGCAGCTCAGCTCAGCACCATGTGACTCTGGGCAATAGCTCACTTAATTTCCACTACGGCCCCCAGCGCCTTGAGACCCATAAGGGTGAGTAGCTGCGCTATATAAAAACGGACTTACTTACTTTAACCTTCAACTCGGACCAAAATGTATTCAATCTACACTGGACCGCCCAGACAGCCAACTTCCTACCTCTAAGTGATGCAGAACAATGCTACAGGATTGGAGGTGGGGAAGAACAACAAAGAATGTCATCTCACAAATAGTGAAATCTCTGCTCTAGCTCAGTGCTAACTCATGAGCCACCTCACAACTTCCCAACAACAAATTATAGCCCCACAACTCTTGATATGGCATACGGTTCTCTGGGAAACGTCTTCTCCAGATCTCATTAGCCCACAGCAGGAGGTCAGAACTTTGTAGGTTAATAGCTTTTACTACAGAATATATTCAAAATTAGCATCTTTAACAATACCTGTACCTCACTGCGAAGCTGCCAAGCCTGCAATAAAGCTATTCTTATTTCAACAAAGTTGACCACTACACAACCAAGCCAACCACCTTATCATTAAGGAATTCCACACCTCATTACAGTGCTGACAACTATGCTAGAAGGCCAATGATGTAGCGCTAAGACCAGCCATCTCGCAACGATGACCTGCAACACACAGCACAGCCACGCATCATGCTGCAAAGATGGCCACCTTGCAGCAACGATCATAGTATATCGCCAAAACAAAAACCTTGTTTGCAGACAAAAGCTCAAAACTTGTCATCCTCAAATACTTTATTCGAATGATAAAATCCATACAAATACACATAACAGCACAGACAAGCAAGGATAAAATACAGTTTAGTTATACACCAATTTAGAAAACTGCAGTGAACATTTCATGGTATCAGTGTCACAGTATATGTAAAAAATATAAAATCATATAAGTCATTCAACATGCTAAAAAAGAACCCAGAAAGGGGTAATATTGTGGAGAATCTGCTACTAGATAGCAAAACAGTTGTACGCAATTGATATAAGAGCTTACGTGTCGGAGCTTAGATGACGCATGTCCTAGGTGAAATGCTTGGGGTAATGTTATTTATGTAAACAGTAACATTTTATAGCAGTTGGCACTAATGTAAAGTGACAACTAACAAAATTTAAAACTCCTAAAAAGAAACAAGCATTGGCATAGCCAATAGGTCTCGCCTTTGGGACCTTATAAGTGTTTAACCATGCAAAAGTTAATGTTGTTGCACCAAGGATATTATGCTGCATAACTAAATACTTAGAAGGTCCCAAAAGCGAGACCTATTGGGTATGCCAATGCTTGTTTTTGTTTTGTTAAAAAGCAGGTTTATTTTTAGTCGCTCTTGAGGGGTGAAAATTAAACAACCAACAGAACCCCACACGTCTTAACTTTCACGCCTATTTATGTGTAAATGTTTGTCAAACAATCCAAGGTGGCTAGCAAGCAGTCTTGATCTTGAAAGATCTGTCTGAAGTCAGTAAGGGTGTTTGACCTGCGGTAAGTGCTGGTGTCAGGGAGTTCGCACACACTCACCTAAATATCTTTATGAGAAGTGTATATGTTTGGCGCTCTCTTAATGATCCTTTACGTGATATTGCTACAAAAATGGCCAATTTTGGTAAAGTGTTGCTGGCCAAAACACTTGATACGCAGAATATTTCAATGTTACGTTCCGAGGCACCGTTGTACCTCCCTGTGTCCCTAACTTGAACCTAACAGCGTTGGCGGCAATATGTTTTACATTAAGAAAGAAAGACATTCTGACTTCGGGGGAACTGTTTTCCGAGGTTTCACCAGAAGGGAGTGTTACTGACTTTTTAGAAAGACAGACAACTTTATTATGAATACGAACTGCGAATATCACATTCTTTCTGCATTTTACGAAAAGAATGTTTCATTTAATAAACTCTAATTTATTTCCTTTTATTTTTTCTGTCAGTCTGAAAAACAGTCAATATAACTGAATTTTCTAATTGTTTAACCCTTTCATATAAGTAGTTTTCTTTTCAGTAAATATAATTTGGGGGTGTATGTGGGTTCAAAGGAAGAGAGAGACAATTGTAAGAAGTACCACACAGTGCTAGGGTGACTACCTGGCATTGGCAAGTGACACGGCCGCGAAAGTGAAAGTGATCACGATCGCGATCAAGCGCGGCGAGCGATGCGCTTAATGAGCATGACGAGGAAAGCCATATGGCGCCTCGGCTCGTAAGCGCGCGCCCGCGCGCGTAACAGCAAGCTCTAGGCCACAGTGGTAGCATTTTCTGAACCCCTTACTAAAAGTCTCGCCAGGGCAGCGCATGCGCTAGCTCAGGCGAGACCTAAAAAGGCTAAAAGATCTACCCTATGTAAGCCAAGTAGTTACCCTAGTGCTTTAGTTCTAATGCTCCCGCTCCACTGTAGGTACTTAGCAACCGCACACACAACGGACTCTTTTGCCTCTGCGCGTAACATCCTGAGCGCTACACAGCACTGCCTACACCCGAGTTGTCTGCAGATCTGGAGGATCCAACTCTTGCTCGGGCGTTCGTATCCAGGGCCGAAGAAAATGAAATGCACTAAAGTTTCTTCCACTTGCAAGCATACTAGACAAACGATGCTCGGTCAGATTTGGATTTCCATTTGGAGCAGAAAGACTGGAGTGGTACATGTGGAAATTTGAGATACAAATGTCTAGTGGCTGGAATAAGTATGGAATCTAAAAAGGGTTCAAACACATTATGTAGTTTGATATCAAGGAATCCACTGATAAGAGCACCATGGTAAGCAATGCACACATCCTGGTGTCACCTGTTAGCCCAGAAAGTGGTCTCTACCATTTCCTTGGATATATGTTGCAAACCGGGATTGTCAGGCCAGTAGTCCCCGAGACCAGGCTGGAACAGAGTATCCTTGACATAACACACCCACTTAATTTTACAGGACTAATCTAACGCCACTATTTCTTCAAAGGCATTATAATACTGCGCCAGTATAGTAGTGGTCTTACTTGAGCCTTATGGGTTATAGGTTTGACGCCCATATCCCAATGTAGGGGCAGTAAAGTAGTACTTTTGGGTAGATTACGAAGGATCTTAGAAAGTTGTTTTCAGCTACACCTAATTGGGCCAAACCCGTAAAACCCCACAGCTCAGCCCCATGCAGCACACTCCCCTCTGCTTTTGAGCTGTAGACTTTTAGGGCTGGTGAAATGCACCTGACTTTTGTGGACTTGTTTAGTCTTAGAATTGCAAAGGCATGGTGGGTTAGGTTCATATACCTAGTTAGTTTGATTCCAAGATGTTCAAACACAGAGACCCTATCTAGAGAAGCTCCTTCAAGCATGATGGAACCTCTATATGACCTATGAGGGATGATTGTCATAAATGTTGTTTTTGAGTGGTTTATCACCAGCCCTTGTGCGGCGCAAAAGGCCACAAATCTGTCCACCAGACTTGGTAGTCTTTGACACCCGCAGGGTGGTATCTGCAAAAAGTAGCAGAGGAATTTCCCGACCCGCCATCCTTAGGGCGTCACATTCACAGTCCTCAAGTTGGGCAACCACACTGTGAAGATAAAGGGAAAATAGTGTAGGGGCAAGGACACATCTCTGGTGTACTCCTTTGTGTATCCCCACACGTAGCTCAAAACTTGATGTCTGACCCAGCTTTTCCAATTACAACTCCAAGAACGTAGTGCGGTGGTACCATTCACGATGCCATGCTATGTCAAAATTTTCATTCGTTGTGCTATTGACGGCATTTGTAGGCAACTTCCTCTGCACAGCAGCTATTGCACCCACACTCAGAGTTATCAGATTGAATGAAAAAATTAACCAAAGAAAATGTCTTCAGAGCAAACGCTTACTCTGAAGACATTTCCTTCGATTAAATTTTTCATTCATGCAAGAAAAAGAAGAACAATAAAGTATCTAATTGTAAAAGTAACTTTAATGGAATCTATTTATTTCCAAATGTTTCCTTTTATACTCGAGCTCCTACTGTTTTGGATATATTTGAAGGAATCTAAGGAATTTCTTGGAGGATACATCCACTTTTGCTGACATTTGAAACTAAAATCAATCAATCATCAATCATATCATTTGTAAAGCGCACTACTCACCCGTGAGGGTCTCAAGGCGCTGGGGTGGGGAATGCTGCTTCTGCTCGAAAAGCCAGGTCTTGAGGAGTTTTCTGAAGGTCAGCAGGTCTTGGGTCTGCCGTAGGTGGATGGGGAGGGTGTTCCAGGTCTTGGCGGCGAGGTGGGAGAACGATCTGCCACCGGAGGTCGCTCTTCGGAAGCGGGGGACAGTGGCGAGGGCGAGGTCGGCAGAGCGGAGCTGCCGGTGGGGGTGTAGAAGGTGAGTCGTCTGTTGAGGTACGTTGGTCCGGTGTTGTGGAGTGCCTTGTGTGCGTGGGTGAGGAGTTTGAAGGTTATCCTCTTGTTGACCGGGAGCCAGTGCAGGTCTCTCAGGTGGGGTGTGATGTGGCTGCGGCGAGGGATGTCGAGGA
The DNA here is from genome assembly GCA_963921515.1 of Calotriton arnoldi. Taxonomy (NCBI): domain Eukaryota; kingdom Metazoa; phylum Chordata; class Amphibia; order Caudata; family Salamandridae; genus Calotriton; species Calotriton arnoldi. The sequence goes on from CAWUFW010004769.1 coordinate 721,485, forward strand.
TCAGGCGTGCAGAGGCGTTCTGGATGCGTTGGAGCCGTCTCAGGAGTTTGGCCGAGGCTCCTGCGTAGAGGGCGTTTCCGTAGTCCAACCTGCTGCTGACGAGGGCCTGGGTGACCGTTCTTCTCGTTTCAGTGGGGATCCACTTGTAGACCCTGCGGAGCATGCGGAGGGTGTTGAAGCAGGCGGAGGAGACGGCGTTGACCTGTTTAGTCATGGAGAGGGTGGAGTCGAGGATGACCCCTAGGTTGCGTGCGTGGTCGGTGGGTGTTGGGGCGGTTCCCAGTGCGGTCGGCCACCAGGAGTCGTCCCAGGCCGAAGGGGTGGATCCGAGGATGAGGACCTCCGTCTTGTCCGAGTTCAGCTTCAGTCGGCTGTTCCTCATCCATTCAGCGACGGCCTTCATTCCTTCGTGAAGGTTGGTTTTGGCGGTGTGGGGGTCCTTGGTGAGGGAGAGGATCAGCTCTGTGTCATCGGCGTAGGAGATGATGTTGAGGTCGTGCCGACGGGCGACGTGGGCGAGCGGTGCCATGTAGATGTTAAACAGAGTTGGGCTGAGGGAAGAGCCCTGGGGTACGCCGCAGATGATCTCGGTGGCTTCGGAGCGGAAGGGGGAAGGCGGACGCTCTGTGTTCTGCCGGAGAGGAAGGAGGTGGTCCAGTCCAGGGCCTTCTCTTGGATCCCGGCGTTGTGGAGGCGTGTTCGTAGTGTGTGGTGGCAGACCGTGTCGAAGGCGGCTGACAGGTCCAGGAGGATGAGGGCCGCCGTTTCTCCGTTGTCCAGCAGGGACTTGATGTCATCGGTGGCAGCGATGAGGGCAGTCTCGGTGCTGTGGTTGCTGCGGAACCCGGACTGGGAAGGGTCCAGGATGTTGTTCTCCTCGAGGTAGCGGGTCAGTTGTTTGTTGACGGTCTTCTCGATGACCTTTGCCGGGAACGGGAGCAGGGAGATGGGCCGGAAGTTCTTGAGGTCCTTGGGGTCCGCCTTGGGTTTCTTGAGTAAGGCGTTGATCTCGGCGTGCTTCCAGCTCTCCGGGAAGGTTGCTGTCTCGAAGGAGGTGTTGATGACTTTCCGGAGATGGGGTGCGATGGCTGTGCTGGCTTTGTTGAAGATGTGGTGTGGGCATGGGTCTGACGGAGATCCGGAGTGGATGGTGTTCATGATCTTGATGGTGTCGTCGTCGTTGATGTTGGTCCAGGAGAGCAGGCGGTTGGTGCGGATGTTGGTCGTGGGGGCGGAGGTCTCAGTGGTTGTCGGGGCGGTCGTGGCGTTGAAGCTGTTGTGGATGTCTGCGATCTTGCGGTGGAAGAAGGTGGCCAGCGAGTCGCACAGGTCTTGCGAGGGTGGGACGTCGTTGGTGTTGGAGCTGGGGTTGGAGAGTTCCTTCACGATGTTGAAGAGCTCTTTGCTGTTATGCGCGTTGTTGTCTAGGCGGTCTTTGAAGGAGGCCCTTTTGGCAGATCTGATGAGGTGATGGTGTCTGCGGGTGGCGTTCTTGTGGGCTGCGTGGCTGTCCGGTGTTCGTTCACGGAGCCAGGTTTGCTTGGAGGCCCGGAGGTCTTCAGTGAACCAGCTGGCTTTCTTGTTGGTGTGACTGTTGGAGGGTTTCTTGATCGGGGCGAGGGTGTTGGCGCAGTCGTTGATCCACTGTCTGAGGTTGCGGGCGGCGGTGTCGGTGGGGTCGGCGGGTGGGCTCTGGGCGAGGGTGGTGGTTAGCTGGTCTTCGGTGACTTTGCTCCAGCAGCGGCGGGGCATCTGTTGGGTGCGGTGGTGCATGGTGGGTTTCTTGAAGGTGAAGTGGATGCAGCGATGTTCGGTCCAGTGGAGTTCGGAGGTATGGTTGAAGGAGACGTGGGGGCTTGCGGAGAAGATGGGGTCAAGCGTGTGACCGGCGGAGTGGGTGGGTGTTGTGACGAGTTGTCTGAGTCCGAGGTTGGCTAGGTTGTCGATCAGGGTGGTGGAGTTGGTGTCAATGTTGTTCTCGAGGTGGAAGTTCAGGTCCCCGAGGAGGATGTAGTCCGTGGAGGCGAGGGTGTGTGTGCTGACGAAGTCGGCGATGGAGTCGCTGAACTGTGGTCGGGGTCCGGGGGGTCTGTAGACAAGGGTTCCTCTGAGGGTGGTGTTGGGATCGGTGTGGATCTGGAAGTGCAGGTGTTCGGCGGTGCTGAGGGTGTCGTCGGTGTTGGTCGAGACTCTGAGAGTGTTCCTGTGGACGATGGCGATTCCTCCTCCTGCTCCGTTGGTGCGGTCCCTGCGGGTGATCTTGTAGCCTTCCGGGATGGCTATGGCTATGTTGGGTGCTGAGGCGGGGTTCAGCCAGGTCTCCGTCAGGAAGGCGACGTCTGGGGAGGTTGAGTCGAGTAGGTCCCAGAGTTCAACGGCGTGTTTGCGGGCGGAGCGGGTGTTGAGAAGGATGCATCTGAGGTGGTTGGGTTCTTTCCTGGTCGGCGGCATGGTGGGGCGGATGCTTGTGAAGCTGCAGTTCCGGCAGGTGAAAGCTCCGTGGGTGCGCTTCGGGGCGGCCAGGAAGCAGGTGTGTGATTGTTCGGTGTTGAGTGCGTGGAGGGATCTGGCATCGTAGCGGTGTCGGGCGTTGTGGCGTTCGCGGGCTCCAGGGGTCCTGGCGCTGGGCGCGGTCCAGGCGCGGACGGGCGCAGACGGGCTTGCCTTAGGCGTGCCTTCGTCGCGCCAGCGGCGCGGCCGCTGCGCGGCCTCCACATGAGGGGATGTGGGAGGGAGGAGCAGCTGGGAGGCGGGGCGGCGAATGGGATTGCAGGGGGGGGGGGCAGGGACGCAGCGGTGGGAAAGACGGGCGGGGGCCGCGGGAGAACTGGGCACCGGAAGGAAAAACAAGTTTAGGCAAGAAAACAAGTACACGCACAGAGGAATAAAAACAAGTCTGGGCAAGAAAGCAAGTTAGGCACAGGGGGATAAAAAAAGTCTGGGCAAGAAAGCAAGTTAGGCACAGGGGGATAAAAACAAGTCTGGGCAAGAAAGCAAGTTAGGCACAGGGGGATAAAAACAAGTCTGGGCAAGAAAGCAAGTTAGGCACAGGGGGATAAAAACAAGTCTGGGCAAGAAAGCAAGTTAGGCACAGGGGAATAAAAACAAGTCTGGGCAAGAAAGCAAGTTAGGCACAGGGGGAAAAAAACAAGTCTGGGCAAGAAAGCAAGTTAGGCACAGGGGAAAAGTACAGGATTAGGCAAAAACAATGCAGGCAGAGCCGTGCAGCAGCGTGGGGAGTGACCTGCCTGCGAGCAGGGTCAGAGGTGTTGTTGTCCCAACCCTCAGATGAGTGGCTTCTTTTCCTCCTTGCCTGAATACAAAGATTTCAAAAGGGGTATTAATTGGCAGGCCATGAGTGTGTCACCCTAGTGATGATCTAGTGCATGAACTGCTAGTAAGAGTTAAGTGCTGGCAATGCATGCCTTGGGTCCTTCTGAAACGATGGTGGCACTGCAGCCCTGGCTGTATGGTTGCGGTGAAGTGTTGACGGGAAACAGCCTTAACCACGCAGCGTGAACTACGTGGGGCTGAACCACGCAGGCAGTACCACGCACGTCTAATGAATATGCCACGTCCACGAGTATGCCTTAACCACGCATATGCGTGGTTAAGGCATATGCACGGTCTAGTTGCTGCTGCTGCCGGTCGGAAGATCAGGAAGAGGAAGGCTCGGGACGAGGCGGAGAGGTAAGTTAGGTTTTGAGGGGGTGGGGGGTAGTTTGTAGGGGTTGTGGGGTAGTTTTCAGGGCTGGGAGGGGGTCAGGGTAGTTTACAGTGATGACGGGGGGTCAGGGCAGGGGACGGAGATGGGAGTAGATTATTTGGGTTGGGGGTAGTTTTGGGGTTGGAGGTCGGGGTAGTTTTCAGGACTGGGAGGGTCAGGAGTTTTATCAGGGCAGGGGACAGGAAATGGGCAGTTTTAAGGCTGAGGGGGCAGTTGGGGTAGGGGCGGGGTTAGGTGGGGTTAGATTTTAGGGGGTGGGGGCTTGTTTTAGGGTTCAGGGAGGGGGCTGGAGTTGGAGTAGTTTTAAGGGGGCTGGGATGTCGGGCTCAGGGTAGGGGACAGGATAGGGGCAGTTTTCAGGTTGAGGGGGCAGTTGGGCTGGGGTAGGGGGAGGTAGGCATTTTAGGTTTAGGGTGTTTATAGGATTTAGGGCAGAGGGACAGGAGTATGATCTTTACCACACATGCCCATCTAACAAACATGTCTTTACCACAAAATTGCGTGGTAAAGGCATGCGTGGTAAAGACGCGGTCGGGGTTTAGACTGCGTGGTTAAGGCATGCATTTTTCCATCACACAACCAGTGGTGGCACACCACTGATAGTGTTGAGAGCTGGTAGCGGCTAGTTGCATCGTTGCTATACGTGTTTGGTCATGCGCGAGTCCAGATCCATTTGTCCACCTGCAGAAAAACAAAAAAGAGGCAGAATGGGTACTGAGATGCCTCAAAATAACTACAAGCCAAGAGTGCAATTAAGTGATCAATGTGTGGAGAACTGTAGGATTGCCTGGGAAATTTATAAGCCAGTCATAAGTCATTTCACTGTGTGATCTCAATCCAAGGTGGCAACTAGATGGTTTGTTTAGGCACATGATTGCTGCAGTGCCACAAATGGAAAACATTTAATCTGGGACGCCATAAGTTAGGCTGCAAGATGAGACACAGAAATAGGGTGGAGTCATGGCCAGCAGAGACATGAAAAGCAGACTCTGACTGTCAATTTATATGTGTATTAAACATCTGCCGAAATGAAATTGGCTACAAAGACAAATGTGACAGTAATCTGTTCTGGCTTGCTAAATCAGTCACAAAAAGGCTGCATTTTAAAACATCTTAGAACATTAGTACTCACAAAATATTTGCCCAGGGGCCACAAAGTACGGTCTGTGGTGTGACCGAGGGCCGCACTGATGCCATAAGGATGGCAGTAGGGGGTCTGGGTGGGTCAGGGATTGTGTAAGGAGGTCTTTAAAAAAATGTTAAATAAACGGGCAAGCGTTTATTTGTAGGTTAATAAATGCTTGCCCGTTTATTTAACATTTTATTCAGAATATTAGTCCTCAGCAACTAAACGGTAGCTTGTGCTTCTGTTCACCAATGGGGCCGCATGTGAAGGTCAAAGGTGCCGCATGCGGACCCTGGGCCGTACTTTGAGTATCACTGTCTTAGAGGGTTAAGATGCCTCCTGCACATCTCTTTTTATGCCCATGACTATTCAGTACAGTAAGAAATCTCTGGTGTTTAATGCGCATGTGCTGGAGAGATCTGTGTTTTGTCTAGTCACAGTTTTGACTCACAAAGTAGCATATAGGGTTAAAGTACCTTATACAAAGCTCAACGTGTAACATACAGATCAAAGATTTATATTTTATGTGGATAGCTTAGTGGGTTACTGCTTTTGTCACAGAGTTAATTTTGTTGCTTGCAGTTCACAAGTTACAATCCTAATATAGCACAGTGAGCTACGAAGGAGCATATGTTTAGAACCTTATTGTTGTTTTCTCAATCTTCCATTTTTCGGAGATAGCTAAAAGGGATACATTGGGTAGTAAGAAAGCCTTATTAGTACAGATAACCACAGCCACTGTGTTACCTTTGAAAACCTGAACTTGTGTTTCTCCAGACCAAGCGGTCATAACCTATAATGCATACCATTATGGATGATGTGTGACTCCTACATCTTGTAAGCCACAGTGTGTTATGTAAGTGTTCCTGGACACTGATTTGCATACTCAAATGATTCACTGTTTCTGAATAATGTGGGTGTGTGTGATGCAAAGTGCTCTGACGCTCTACTTTGGGGAGAGTAGCGTAATAAAAGAAATTAAACGAAAAATAAATTAGTAAGTGCTACGAAAATCATTCTTAGTGTAATTGCATGCAGAGTTCTCTCGGTTAACACTATTTTCTCATAGGGGGTGAGTTCTAGATCCCTAGAGTAGAGGCCAGTTCTCCAGTGTAACAAGCATTTGCAATGCAATAGGTTTCGCATTTGCGAGAGTTTACGCTATTGGCATTGTAAATGGCAATGCCTTTTATTTATATGTTTTGATAATAAACACATAAATAAAAGGCATTGTCATGTACAATGCCAATAACTCACTCAAACTCTTCTAAATGCGAGACCTGTTCAAAGAAGCGGCCACCATTGTCCCGGGCCGCTTGGAAAGTGAAAGCGCACATGTCACTGAATGTGCTGGAAAGCATGTTGTGCCTGCCGTAGGAGAAACTATTTAAAGAAAATAGTTTTTACAGACTAAAAGAGGCTCGCCGTGTAACAACCGAAGCTAAACTAGCTCCGGTTACGGGGATAAATAGAAATAGAAAAACCCCATCTGCACCATGGTTCTCCGAGGCTCTTAGACTGGATAAACAAGCTTGCAGGAGGCAGGAGAGAACATGGCGGAGAAACTATGATATAGTGGAGAAAGAACAATATAAGCGTATGCTAGCGAATTATAAGAAAAAAATAATCACGGAAAAAAGCCAATACTTTACTCTTAAAATAGAGATGGCAGGCAACTCAAGCAAAGAACTTTTCTTAGTCATGGACAAGCTAACCGCGGTTAATAACGGCGCGAATGTGAATTCCACCCAAGATTTCTGCAACTCACTGGCTCGGGCATTTAAAACAAAGGTCGATATAATATACGACCAATTTGCCTCAAATAATGGCAACAACTTTGATACAGAACAGGAACCTAAGATAGCAACATCTCTTTTAAATTTTAATGCTACTTCATCAGAGCAGATCGCTACCCTTCTTTTAAAGACTAAATCGGGCTCCCCTGACGACCCCTCCCCTCCCAGAATACTATATAATATCAGCCATATCATCAGTCCCCAGATATCTGGTATATTTAATCAAATACTGGTAGAGGGAACTTTTCCAACATTGTGGAAACAGGCCTGTATACTTCCGTTATTAAAAAAGCCCAGCCTTGATGCTGCAGATCCGGCCAACTACAGACCGATTGCAAGACTCCCGTTGCCTGCAAAAAAAATTGAGAAAATTGTAAATAGTGAACTCTCTACTTATATTATAGATAATAATGTCCTGGATCACAGCCAATTTGGCTTTCGGCCTGGTCACAGCACCGAGACAGCCTTGATAAAGACCACTGAGGAAATTTGCACCGCATTAGATGGCGGGGGATCAGCAGCTCTTATCCTCCTTGACCTGACCGCAGCATTTGATACTGTGGATCACACCTTACTGATAGAACGTCTGAGATCTATTGGTCTGGGAGGAAAGGCTTTGTCGTTGTTAACATCTTTTTTAACAGATAGAATGCAGACAGTGCAATTAGGCAATTTTAAATCGACATCCTTTATTCTGCCTTGTGGGGTCCCACAGGGCTCTTCATTGAGTCCCACGCTTTTTAATATATATGTGTCCGAGTTAGCACCCTTGATCAGAAGCTTTGACCTAGTTCCAACCTCGTACGCTGACGATACCCAATTGGTCATCTCAACCATAGACACGGATGTTGACCACTCAAACAAATTGCATGCTTGCATGGTCGCCCTGAGCAATTGGATGGACAGACACTGCTTGAAGCTTAATTCGAACAAAACCGAGGTGGTACTATTTGGAAAGCTTTCTCCTCAGTGGTCCCCTGCCTGGTGGCCAACCACATTGGGCTCTCTTCCTACACCGGTAGAAAAGGTTAAAAATCTTGGAATTATAATAGATGATACGCTTAATTTCAAATCCCAGGTTTCAAAGGTGGTGTCTTCCGCGTTTCTGACAATTAAAACTGTGCGGAAAATTCTTCCTTTTATTCCAAAAAATACTAGGAAAATTGATTTATCCACCTTGGTTTTATCTAAGTTGGATTACTGCAATTCTTTATATATAAACTTACAGGTGAACCAATTTAGAAGATTACAGGCAGTGCAAAATGCAGCGGCCAGATTGGTGCTTGATGTCCCCAAACATCAATCTATTAGGGATGGAATCCGAGAATTGCACTGGCTGCCAGTCGCCCAACGTGTGAAATTTAAGGCTCTTTGTATAGCACACAAGGCACTTTATAGACAAGGTCCTCGATTTTTATGGCACTGTTTTAACTGGTATTCCCCCACCAGATTTTTACGTTCGACTAATGGATTTCTGATGTCTGCATCCAGAGTTAGAACGATGAACTGGGGAGGGAGGAGTTTTAGACATAACACTATAAGGCTGTGGAATTCACTTCCGCTCGCCCTCAGGAGGATTTCCTCCCTACTTGAGTTCAGAAAAAATCTCAAAACATGGTTTTTTAAATATTAGTCCCCCTTTTTTTTACAGTATGCAGTCCGTAGCGCCTAGACACCCAAGGGTATTAGAGCGCTATAGAAATTATTATAACATAACATAACATAACATAAAAGGGCCAGTCCTCATGGGGGGTTACGAATGAAGACAAGGCGGTACTAAGGAGGGACTAACAAGCCTATTAATGAACCAGAAGCCAGCATTTATGAAGGACAATGACACAAGCCAATGACAAATATGGGAGGAGAGTGGGGGGGGCTTCTCTTCCATACTCCAATACAGCATGATTGGCAGAGCAGCGCATGCGCTGCCCAGGCTCGACCTAATGAGGTATTTGCTTTGTAATTCTGAACTAAAATAACACAGCCATGTTTCTGTGCACAATGCCTACTTCTCTCGCGCCAGTTCAGAGAAAGTATTTAATGGGTTCAATCCAAGAAATGTGATTACTGCCCAGGCTCGACCTAAAAACCACCTCCCCTTGTGTAAAGGCACAGCACCTCCATGGGTATAAAGAAGCTCCTTTGAGTACAGGCCAGCTCTGCTCTGTACAGACATCTCTCAATGGGTGAAGTCATTGCTTGCTTATGGCTAAAAGGCTGCCCTCTGCGTAAAGGTCAGTTTCCAACAAGAAAGGCCAGCTCCATGCTTGGAGGATACCATCCTCATGTAAAGAAAAATTCCACATGGGTAAAGACCAGATTTTCTGCCTAAATTTCAATTCTTCTAGTTAAAAGAAGTGCTTAGGTAAAGAACAGCTCTAGAGGATAGAAGGACAGCTCTAAGGAAAGGAGAGCCTCTTGATGAAGGACATCTGTTCTAGGCGAAGGGCAGCATTAGTGTAGCGCTAGCTGATGGGAGACTACCTCTTCTTGGCAGGGTGATGAGTAAAGGACAGCTGTCTATGTCAATGGCAGCTCCTCTGGGACCAAGCAGTGTCCCTAATGGCTGAATTCCAGCTCCACATGGGTGTAGGTCAGCTGCCTTTTGGGACAGGGATCCCCTGGAAAAAAACGACATTCTTTAGGCAGGAGCGGCCATATGCTGGAGGAGCAGGAAGGCAGGCGGGCGGGTGGGAGAGGGGGCAGGGGGAGGGTCACTGAGGGTCGCCGGGGTGATAAATATATATATTTTTTAAACGAAACTGCAGCTATCCCATTGCACTCTTCTGCTCCTCTTCACCTCTTCAGGAAGGCACAGGCTCTCAGAATGCCCTGCTGCCAATCCTGAAGCTGCCCTCGCGCATGAAAGCAGCTTCAGGATTGGCCTGAGTGCCCTCGATTTGTGCTCCAGGACAGGCTGAGTCTGTGCCTGCTCTGTCCAATCCAGCTGCGTTGCTGTGTTGGAGAGAGTTTTCATTACGCAGGCGGCCGGCCAAACCGTCATGTACAGTGAAGGGAGTGCACTACCACTCCCCTCAGTGCCTGTCGCTCCCATGCCCCGCCCCCAAGACTCTGCAGGAAAAAGGGAAAATAAAATGAGTGTTGTTTTATTTTTCCTTTCCTGCTGTTTTTGGGGCGCAACGCTCCTCCGCCATAGCGGAGGAGCCACCGCTGTCTTTAGGCAATCTTATGGCAAAGATCAGTCGGAAAAGTGCAGGTCCTGGTCCAGGCCAGCTCTCAGTCAGTACGGTCAGCTGCTTTACATAAACAAGATCTCTGCTTCCTTGGGTGAAAGCCCAGCCCTCGTCTATAAGTCAAGAACATTCATACTGCGCACGACCCTGGGGTTAAGGTCCCTCAAGGGTAAAGGTAATCTTCTCTGGTCAAATAATAAAGGCCAAACCTCACTAGAAAAGGTAATCCTCTCGGGGTATTCTGCCCCTTCCCAGATTAGAGGTGAGGCCCTCCAGTTGATGACCAGATGTGCTGGATAGAAGCGAGTTCCTCCGGGTAAGCGCTCCAGCTCGGCATCTTCAGATTCATTCAGAACACACAGAGCAGTTGTGCCCGTTGATCTCACCATTCCATTGTTTGCATGCGCGCAGCCTTAATATTCACTATTGCCTAGCCTTGCATAGATTTGGTATGCCTAGTTCTACACCTATGTGCAGATCTGGGCCCAGATTTACAAAACTCTCACGCAACGCAGCGCAGCACCCAAAACTGCTGTTCTGCGTTGCATGAGAGGGAGAGCGAAGGACAGCACCGTATCTACAGAGATATGGCACTCTCTTCCCCTTTCCCTAGCGCCGGCGCACAATGAGGCTGCCAAGTGCTATGCACACACCTTTGCGCCATAATGCAAGAGTGTGTGCATGAGTCTAGCATAGGGTTTGTACTGGAAGGATACCCTCTCAGTACAAAATGCTATGCATAGACTAACTTTAAAACGCTTCCCTCGTCAGCTGTGTGCAGTACAGTACAGCACACATGCAAAGAGGGAAACGTTAGGAGAAATAAAAGCATTTCTCCTTTTTAAGGCCTGCTTCAAAGCGGCGTTAATTTTTGTCGCAAAGCCCTGTCTACTAATGTTAGTAGATAGGGTTGTCATTAAAAAAGCATGGGTGGTTACGTCCCATTGCGCGTGCGCAAGACATACAACGTAGGGGCTTCCATGGACGAGGACGGTGAGGACGAGGAAGGAGAGAGAGACCATGGCGTGAAGGAGGCAGCCACAGCAGTTAAGTGCCTTTTTTTAATTATAATTAAATTAGGGAGGGTGGATGGGCCGGCTAACTCCGCTCCGTTTTGCCTGAACTCCACATTCTCAACGGAGCGCGGAGTAGGCAAAACTCCGTAAACTCAGCTGGCGGAGCAGAGTTCCCCGCCCGGGCTTAAGTAAAACACATTTTGTGCTAAAAAGTAAATAACAACAAAAAAATTGCTCTGGTGTGCATCACTTTTGTGATGCAGACACAGTGAAAACTGTTTATAAATCTGTGCCCTGGTATACTATGTTACTTACGATTCTCTACCAGTTTACGTATAACTTGTATGTCCCTATTGTTTTACTTCTGGACCTCAATTTGATAAAAAGAAAGCTTTTAGAGCAGCACTCTTGATTTTCCCAAACATCTCTCAATTTTTCATATATCAAGATATAAATGAAATTGCTTATGATTAGGGCTCCCGGTTTTATGGTATTTATTTTTTTAACATTTCCGTCTGCATTTATCCATATTTATGTTTTGGCCTATTTATCTGTATTTATCCATATTTATTTTGTGTTTTGCATATAAATGAAGTTGTAAAACTGTACATTTCCACATTTATTTAACTGATAGACGCGCACTCATACTTTGATATCTGTCGTGTTTTAGCTATTGAAGCTGCCAAATATTACATAACAATACATCCACTGGTAAATACTAGCATTATACCTTAAATGTATCTTGACATATGCAGTTATTTAAAGAAATGTCATCCTGTTTTTTAATTTCCCATGTTGTCCATCTGCTCAGCTGCTGGCCTATAATTCATGAAAGACAGCACTGAGAGTCACTAAACAGAAGCACAATTTTCTGTATTTATCCACTTTTAAAAAATAAATGCAGACAGAAAACACATTGTTTTCTGTCTGTATTTATCTGTAAAAATCCGTAAAAACGGAAAACAGGGAGCCTTACTTATGATCCATTAGATAACAATCGCTGTTTTTGTCCAAGCGTGTTTCTTCCAAAAGGACGTCTTAATGCTAAAAAAGACATAAAGATTATCAAAATGAACTCACTATCATCACTGTACAAATATAACTATTCCTAGTACACTAAAATGTGTAAAAAAAAAAAAAAAAAGGATTTACTGTGCACTGTGAGTAACTTATTTTCAGTAATATACAGTTTTAGAAATGTAGTACAATTTCTGCCGTTTTTGAAGATTTTTAATAAGTTTATAGTTTTTAGCCTCTTTGGGATGCAATTACAATGCTTCAAACACATTGAAGTTAACTACAAAATACTATTTTCAATAGTCTTATGATGTCAAGTCAATCTTTATTCGAATTTATAAACAAATTCATAAAAGATACATAATTGATCAAATATGTTTACAAATCCATTACATGCTACGAGCATGGGGATATAACTTACCTTCCATAAAAGAAATCACTTATATACAATAAAAACAACATTAAAATGGTTTGAGGTGGCCGCAGTCTCATTACATTCGAACTACTTCAAAAGTTTAGACCCTCGTTCTGCTCATTGTCTTCATATCTAAGGTCATCTAGAAAAATCAACGAATGTCTTCTTTGTAAGGCCATTTTGATATAAGTTGCAATAGTCTTAATGTCATTGATTGACTGATTATAGTGCATTTCTCTGGGATATCCCAAGAACACACCTTCAAAAATCATGAGGCCAGCAGGATCTCTGTTTATGAGCGGTCCTAATTATAGGCAGAGTTTTGTTGCAAATAACATCTGTGCATTCACCAATCAAGGTCTGAATGTGTTTAACAAGCGAAAAATTAAGTATATATAATTAGTTATATGTGACTGTTAGACTTGGCATCTTTTGGCGTGTTTCCCCTGACTTTTTGCTTTCTGACCTCCCGGTTTTGACTCTGTTTTTGCTGGTGTGATGATTCTGCGCACTTTCCTCACTGCGGTCCAGTGGGAAAGTGCAAGTGCTCCTGTATAAAATGTGTTATGGATTGGTGTTTCCATGATTGGCCTATTTGGTTTATGTGTCAGTCCCTTGTAAAGTGCACTACGTGTGCCAGGGCCTATAGACCAAATGCTGTTGGTGGGCTGCAGCACTGGATTGTGCCACCCACGCAAACAGCCCGTAAAGTGTAACTCGGGCCTGCCATCGCAGAGCCTGTGCGCAGCCTGGGGCTGCCATGTCGACTTGGCAAGTGCACACACTTGCCAGTCCCTAAACCTTCCCTTTGCTACATGTTAGTCACCCCTAAGGTAGGCCCAAGGTACCCCTGTGGGCAGGGTGCGTTGTACGCGAAAGGTAGGACATGCCCTGGTGTGTGCGGCATGTCCTGATAGTGAATTACAGCCTAGTTCGTTTTTCACTATTGCAAGGCTACCTGTTCCCCCTAGGCCAGAACGGGCGGTTTTGATTATTACAGTTTATAATCCTAACTGACCCCGGGAACGTGGTAGAAATTCGAGTTTAGTATGCCTGGACTCAGAATGATAAAATGCATCTTTTAGTGAAGTTGGTTTTAACATTCTGTGTTTGAAAATACCACTTTTAGAAAGTGGGTATTTTCTTGTCTAACCATCCAAGCCTGCCTCTGCGAGGTTGTGTATTCCTTGTCTGGAATGTGAGTGACAGGGGCTGGGGGATGCCAGGAGACAGGGTGAGTCAGCGCAGGGCTGAATAGCAAGATCTACATGTAGATGGGTGGGAGGGGTCGCACCTGGGCCCTGAATAGGACAGTGCCTTCCCTCCACAATGCTGGCTCCACCTCCTGTGGTGCGTCTGATGTCCCTGGCCTGCTCACTGAAAGAAGGGACGGAGACTTGTCAACAAAGTGCTCCAGAACTGGTTTGGACTAGGCAAAGGCCTCTCTGCCTTCAGAGAACAAAGGAATTTGGGATATAAATATTGGGGCCCTGACCCCATGAATTTAGATCTCGCTGGAATCAAGGAACCTGCCAAGACGAAGAGCTGGAAGAGCTGCCAGGAGGAGTACTGCCCCTTTGCTGTGTTGTTGCTTTGTTGGGTTGGCCTGCAGTTGCTGCTTCTGCCTTGGGCAGTGAAAGGACTGGACTGAACTTTCTACAAACTTGTGCTGAGTATCTCCAAGGGCCAGGAACCGAGCTGGCCTCCTGTTAAGAAGTCTCAGGGACTACAAAGACTTCACAAGCCTCTGGGTACCGCTTCTGGAACGCTGTTTCAGTCGCCACAGAGGAAGGGAACTGCAACCGACTCCGTCAACCGAATCCATCCCTGGCCGGTGACCTGTTTGCACCGCAGACCGCATCGCCCCGCTTCGCATCGCAACCCTGGTCTCACCGTGGGCGACGTCCGACGCCGCCAACATCGAGCCGCTGCTTGCACCGTGACCTGTGGGCACCGCAGTTCGCATCGCATCGCTTCACTGGGCCAGCCGGACCAGACCGACACTGTCGCTGCAACTGGCTCAAGAGTCGAGACCGCACCGCATTTGGGGCACCGCTCGCACGTCTGCGACGCACCGCTCCGACTCGCACCGCTGTCCGACGCCAGCTCCCGCACTCCGGCTAGGTCGCCTGCATCGCAACCTGTCAGCACCGCATCGAGCATCGTCTCGCCCTGCATCGCACGCCTTGGACTCACCGACTCCGTCTGCACGACGCTCATCGAGCCGCTGCCTGCACCGCATCGAGGGACACCGCACCTTGCATCGCTCCGTCTTGCACCGCAACCGCGACGAACGCCGACCGGCTCGTACACTCCGTACCAGCCACAACGAGAAAAGGTACTGTGACCGAGTCTGTTCATGACTCTGCTGGCCCGTATCGACGCGGTCGGCTGGAACTGTTAGACTCTGTGGTTTTCAGCATCACGGTAGGCTCGGACGGAGCTACCGACTCGTACGAACTTTGCTTTTGTGCTATTCCTGCAAAGAAGAAGTTACCGTATCAAGCATTCATTCGTAAAGTATAGTATTGTGGATTTTTGTCGTAATTGGTCTTGTCTTGAGTATATAAAATATTGGTTATTTTTCTAAACTGGTGTGGTGTCCGTTTGTAGTGCTTACACTGTATTACTGTTGGTTATGTGCAAATGCTTTACACACTGCCTCTGAATTAAGCCTGACTGCTCGTGCCAAGCTACCACGAGGGTGAGCAGGGGTTACTTCACGAGTGTAACAACCCTTACCCTGACTAGGAAGAAGGGTCCCTACTTGGACAAAGGTGCAAGCCCTTGCCAACTAGAGATCCCATTTCTAACATTGGTTGTCAGCGGTGAGGATAGGACTTGTGTTTGCACTTGACTTACAGTGATTGGTGTGCACTACTACCATATCGCAGACCATTACGTACCACATACTGGTTCTTTTTCTTTTGGCCTATTTTTGATCTTGCCAGTTTTCAACTCACGACTTTTGTCATGCCTGAATCAATTGCATCATCCGTTGCATCTCTGGAAGTTATCTTTGAGGAGGACAGGTTGGAATCCTACGCCGTAAAGGAGTTACGAGCGATTTGTAAAAACCTGAAAGTCCAAATTAAAGGCCTCACAAGGAAGGAGGAGCTACAGAAGGCGCTGAGGGCCTGGGTAGCAGCCAGACATGCCAATGGGCAGCCTGGTGATCTCAGTGAGGAGGTGGAGGAGCCTATTTCCAGGGTGGATGTGCTTTTGGGTAGGGGGAACCCGCCAGGTCAGGCAGCAGCAGTCTGTCCCCAGAGGAGCTGGAGGACAGGCGGGAGGCAAGGCAGTTCGAGCTGCAGAAGCTCAGGCTGGAGAGTGAGCGGGAGGAGAAGAGATTGGCCATAGAGGAGAGGAAGATGCTCTTAGAGCATGAGAGAGAACTGAAGGAGCTAGAACTTAGGAGTAAGTCAGGCTCAGATGGTGGCAGCAATTCGTCCAGAAAGGCAGACAGGATTGTGCACATTCCCAAGAACGTAGGCAAGGAGTTCAAGAAGGGGGATGACATACAAAGGTGGTTTCAGGGTTATGAGGCAGCCATACACATGAATGGGGTCCATGAGGAGAATTGGGGAGCAGGATTGTGGCCACTTTTCCCGGAAGAAGCAAGGGATGCTCTGATAGCTTTGGGTAAGGGGTATCACCTCACCTATGCTGACATGAAGGATGCCCTTCTCACGAAGTATGGTCTTACTCCTGAAAAGTACAGGGATCAGTTCAGGTCCAGTAAGAAGTCTGATGTCAACACTTGGTTGGAATGTGTGGATGTGTTCTGCAGGTCTCTGGATGGTTGGGTGAAGGGCAGTAGTGTAACAGATTTTCAGGGGCTCTACAACTTGATTGCATGGGAGCACTTGTCTAGTCTATGTTTTGCAGATCTGCGCCAGCACCTAGTTGATAGTAAGCTAACTGACCCCAGGAAGCTTGCTATGGAAGCGGACCGCTGGGTGAGTACCAGGGTCCACAAGAAAGCGTTTGGGGGAGACTCAGCCAAAGGTGGGCAGGGTCCCCAGCAGAAAGGTGGGGGGACAAGGGTAAAGCACAGGAGTTCTCTAAAGGGCCCCAAACTAGTACCCAGGGTAAAGGTTCCCAGCCCCCGGTGATAAGAAGAAAGGGGTCTCTACAGGGAAGCCTGTTGAGACCGGCCCCCGCAAGTGTTATGCATGTGACCAGGTAGGTCACTTTAAGGGGGACCCCAAGTGCCCAAAGGGGACACAGCCGCCCACCGGTGGACAGTCCAAAGTGTTGGCTAGTGTAGCGCTTGGGGAGGAGGGGTGCCCACAGGAGGGTGGGGATCCCGCAGAAATGACCCTTGTCTCACTAGGGGACAGTGAGATGGTCCCAGGAAACCAGGTGCCCCCTAACACAAAGAAATATAGCACCTGGGTGACCATTAATGGGAACAGGGTAGAGGCTCTCAGAGATACTGGAGCCAGTGTGACCTCAGTCCGGTGTCACCTGGTGTCTGAGAAGCAAGTAGTCCCAGGAGCATTCCACCAAGTAGTTGCTGTGGACAACTCTGAGCGCCAGTGTATGGTGGCGCAGGTTCCCTTTGAATGGGGGGTCTCAGGTCCCTTGAGGGTGGTTGTGAGCCCTACCATGCCTGTAGATTGTCTGCTAGGAAACGACCTGGAGCAGTCCTCATGGAAGGAGGTTGAGCTCAGGTCTCACTTGGAGATGCTTGGGTTGCCAGAGTGGGCATGCGTGTCTACTCGGTCAATGGCAGCCAGAAAGGGTGATCAAGAGGACTTGGAGCCTGAAACAGTGGCCCAAGTCCCTGCCAAGAGAAAGGGCAGGGGCGCGGGAAACCGGCCCCCGAAGTTCCCACGGACCGGGAGGAGGCGGACCTCGAGGGGGACGCCCGGTGCCTACAGGGGAGCAGGTAGCCGAACTGGGAGACATCTCTGAGCTGACCCATTGGCAGCAAGAAGGGGGTCCCACCAGGGAGGAGTTCTGCAGGGAGCAGAACGAGTGCCCTACTCTGGAGGGTCTGCGGCGGCAGGCTGCAGACCAGGCAGCTGGTAATCAGTCCGGGTCACATCTGATCTACTGGGAGAGCGGTCTCCTATACAGTGAGCCTAAGGTTGCTGAGCCTGGGTCAGCCCGTGTGCTGGTGGTACCCCAGCGCTTCAGGACCTTCCTACTGGGTCTGGCTCATGACGTGCCTTTGGCAGGACATTTGGGGCAGGACAAGACCTTTGACAGGCTTGTCACCCACTTCTTTTGGCCCCAAATGCGAAGGCAGTCAGATGCACACTGTAGGTCTTGCCAAACTTGCCAGGCAAGTGGTAAGAGTGGGAGGAAGGTCAAAGCTCCTCTCCAACCTTTTCCTGTAGTTGGAACACCCTTTGAAAGGGTAGGGATGGATATTGTGGGGCCACTGGATCCCAAGACAGCCATGGGCAACAGGTACATCCTGGTCTTGGTGGACCATGCCACCCGGTACCCGGAGGCAATCCCTCTCAGGACAACGACGGCGCCAGTGGTGGGCCGGGCGTTAATGGGGATCTTTTCCCGTGTGGGATTCCCCAGAGAGGTGGTTTCTGATAGGGGGACCAATTTCATATCGAAGTATATGACATCCCTGTGGAAGGAGTGTGGTGTAACCTACAAGTTCACCACTCCTTACCACCCACAAGGAAACGGTCTGATGGAGAGATTCAACCAGACCTTGAAAGGCATGATCAAGGGTCTAACAGAACCCATGAGGCGTAAGTGGGACGTCCTCTTGCCATGCCTACTCTTTGCGTACAGGGAGGTGCCTCAGAAGTCTCTTGGGTACAGCCCCTTTGAGCTCCTGTATGGCCACCCTGTCAGAGGACCTCTGAGTTTGGTAAAGGAAGGCTGGGAGGCAGCTCCCAGGAAAACTCCCCAGGATGTATTTAGCTACATGCTGGCCTTTAGAAACCAAACTGCCCGCTTCAGGAAACTCGCTCAGGCGAACCTAGAAGCAAGCCAGGAAGAAATGAAGAGATGGTACGACCAGAATGCCACTCTGGTCGAATTTCAACCTGGGCAAAAGTGTGGGTCATGGCCCCAGTAGCACCTTGTGCCTTGCAGGACAAGTGGACTGGGCCATATGAGGTAAAGGAGCGCAAAAGTGACGTCACCTACCTGGTGGATTTGCAGGCTCCAAGGAACCCTTTGAGGGTCCTTCACGTGAACCGCCTCAAGCCCCACTTCGAGAGGTCCGAAGTGAGTATGCTCTTGGCGACAGATGATGGGGTGGAAGAGGAGAGCGAGCCTCTCCCTGACCTCCTGTCTACCAAGGAGCATGATGGGTCAGTAGAGGGTGTGATCCTCTCCCCTACTCTGACTCAGGAGCAGCAGGGGGACTGTCGCCAGTTGTTGGGACAGTTCGCCCCACTGTTCTCTCTGACCCCTGGTGTTACTCACTGGTGTACCCATGACGTGGACACTGGTGACAGCCATCCTGTGAAGCACAAGATTTACAGGTTGACTGACCGGGTCAGAGCCAGCATCAAGGAGGAGGTCTCTAAGATGTTGGCGTTAGGGGTGATTGAGCCCTCCCACAGTCCTTGGGCCAGCCCAGTGGTCTTGGTCCCAAAGGCTGCGGCGCCCGGTGCCACTCCAGAACTCCGGTTTTGTGTGGACTACCGTGGGCTCAATGCCGTCACCAGGACTGACGCGCACCCCATCCCCAGAGCTGATGAGCTCATTGATCGGTTGGGAGCTGCCCAGTTCCTCAGCACGTTTGATTTAACGTCTGGGTACTGGCAGATTGCCTTAACCGATGGGGCCAAGGAGAGATCAGCATTCTCAACCCCAGAAGGTCATTACCAATTTCGGGTGATGCCCTTTGGGTTGAAGAATGCCCCTGCCACCTTTCAGAGGTTGGTCAATCAGGTGTTGGCTGGGCTGGAGGATTTCAGTGCCGCCTACCTGGATGACATTGCTGTGTTCAGTTCCAGCTGGGAAGAACATTTACAGCACCTTGAGAAAGTGTTGAGGGCTCTGCAAGGTGCAGGCCTCACGATCAAGGCCAGTAAGTGCCAGATCGGGCAGGGTTCTGTGGTGTACTTGGGACACCAGGTAGGAAGCGGCCAGGTGGCGCCCCTACAACCCAAGATTGACACCATCCTGGCTTGGGAACCCCCAAGACCCAGACAGAGGTGAGAGCCTTCTTAGGTCTCACCGGCTACTATAGGAGATTTGTTAAGGGCTATGGCACCATCGTTGCCCCCTTAACAGAGCTGACCTCTAAGAGGCAGCCCAGGAAAGTGATCTGGACTGAGTCCTGCCAGAAAGCTTTTGATGCCCTGAAGGCAGCCATGTGCACGGCGCCCGTGCTCAAGGCACCTGACTTCTCCAATTAATTTGTCGTGCAGACTGACGCTTCAGAGCATGGTGTGGGAGCGGTGCTCTCACAACTGAACGAAGAGGGCCTGGATCAGCCTGTAGTCTTCCTTAGCAGGAGACTACTTCCCAGGGAACAGAGGTGGAGTGCCATAGAAAGGGAAGCTTTTGCTGTGGTCTGGGCACTGAAGAAGTTGAGACCATACCTGTTTGGGACTCACTTCCGGGTTCAGACAGACCACAGGCCCCTCAGATGGGTGATGCAAATGAGGGGTGAGAATCCAAAACTGCTGAGGTGGTCCATCTCCCTACAGGGAATGGACTTTACGGTGGAACACCGTCCTGGTACAGAACACGCCAACGCAGATGGTCTGTCCAGGTTCTTCCGCCTTAGTGAAGAGAACTCCAATGGGGTTGGGTAGTTCTCCCTACTTTCAGCTGGAGGGGACATGTGTTAGACTTGGCATCTTTTGGCGTGTTTCCCCTGACTTTTTGCTTTCTGACCTCCCGGTTTTGACTCTGTTTTTGCTGGTGTAATGATTCTGCGCACTTTCCTCACTGCTGTCCAGTGGGAAAGTGCAAGTGCTCCTGTATAAAATGTGTTATGGATTGGTGTTTCCATGATTGGCCTATTTGGTTTATCTGTCAGTCCCTTGTAAAGTGCACTGCGAGTGCCAGGGCCTATAGACCAAATGCTGTTGGTGGGCTGCAGCACTGGATTGTGCCACCCACGCAAACAGCCCGTAAAGTGTAACTCGGGCCTGCCAATCGCAGAGCCTGTGCGCAGCCTGGGGCTGCCATGTCGACTTGGCAAGTGCACACACTTGCCAGTCCCTAAACCTTCCCTTTGCTACATGTTAGTCACCCCTAAGGTAGGCCCAAGGTACCCCTGTGGGCAGGGTGAGTTGTATGCGAAAGGTAGGACATGCCCTGGTGTGTGCGGCATGTCCTGATAGTGAATTACAGCCTAGTTCGTTTTTCACTATTGCAAGGCTACCTGTTCCCCTAGGCCAGAACGGGCAGTTTTGATTATTACAGTTTATAATCCTAACTGACCCCGGGAACGTGGTAGAAATTCGAGTTTAGTATGCCTGGACTCAGAATGATAAAATGCATCTTTTAGTGAAGTTGGTTTTAACATTCTGTGTTTGAAAATACCACTTTTAGAAAGTGAGTATTTTCTTGTCTAACCATCCAAGCCTGCCTCTGCGAGGTTGTGTATTCCTTGTCTGGAATGTGAGTGACAGGGGCTGGGGGATGCCAGGAGACAGGGTGAGTCAGCGCAGGGCTGAATAGCAAGATCTACATGTAGATGGGTGGGAGGGGTCGCACCTGGGCCCTGAATAGGACAGTGCCTTCCCTCCACAATGCTGGCTCCACCTCCTGTGGTGCGTCTGATGTCCCTGGCCTACTCACTGAAAGAAGGGACGGAGACTTGTCAACAAAGTGCTCCAGAACTGGTTTGGACTAGGCAAAGGCCTCTCTGCCTTCAGAGAACAAAGGAATTTGGGATATAAATATTGGGGCCCTGACCCCATGAATTTAGATCTCGCTGGAATCAAGGAACC
Source organism: Calotriton arnoldi (assembly GCA_963921515.1). NCBI lineage: Eukaryota > Metazoa > Chordata > Amphibia > Caudata > Salamandridae > Calotriton > Calotriton arnoldi. The sequence goes on from CAWUFW010004769.1 coordinate 742,673, forward strand.
TGCCAAGACGAAGAGCTGGAAGAGCTGCCAGGAGGAGTACTGCCCCTTTGCTGTGTTGTTGCTTTGTTGGGTTGGCCTGCAGCTGCTGCTTCTGCCTTGGGCAGTGAAAGGACTGGACTGAACTTTCTACAAACTTGTGCTGAGTATCTCCAAGGGCCTGGAACCGAGCTGGCCTCCTGTTAAGAAGTCTCAGGGACTGCAAAGACTTCACAAGCCTCTGGGTACCGCTTCTGGAACGCTGTTTCAGTCGCCACAGAGGAAGGGAACTGCAACCGACTCCGTCAACCGAATCCATCCCTGGCCGGTGACCTGTTTGCACCGCAGACCGCATCGCCCCGCTTCGCATCGCAACCCTGGTCTCACCGTGGGCGACGTCCGACGCCGCCAACATCGAGCCGCTGCTTGCACCGTGACCTGTGGGCACCGCAGTTCGCATCGCATCGCTTCACTGGGCCAGCCGGACCAGACCGACACTGTCGCTGCAACTGGCTCAAGAGTCGAGACCGCACCGCATTTGGGGCACCGCTCGCACGTCTGCGACGCACCGCTCCGACTCGCACCGCTGTCCGACGCCAGCTCCCGCACTCCGGCTAGGTCGCCTGCATCGCAACCTGTCAGCACCGCATCGAGCATCGTCTCACCCTGCATCGCACGCCTTGGACTCACCGACTCCGTCTGCACGACGCTCATCGAGCCGCTGCCTGCACCGCATCGAGGGACACCGCACCTTGCATCGCTCCGTCTTGCACCGCAACCGCGACGAACGCCGACCGGCTCGTACACTCCGTACCAGCCACAACGAGAAAAGGTACTGTGACCGAGTCTGTTCATGACTCTGCTGGCCCGTATCGACGCGGTCGGCTGGAACTGTTAGACTCTGTGGTTTTCAGCATCACGGTAGGCTCGGACGGAGCTACCGACTCGTACGAACTTTGCTTTTGTGCTATTCCTGCAAAGAAGAAGTTACCGTATCAAGCATTCATTCGTAAAGTATAGTATTGTGGATTTTTGTCGTAATTGGTCTTGTCTTGAGTATATAAAATATTGGTTATTTTTCTAAACTGGTGTGGTGTCCGTTTGTAGTGCTTACACTGTATTACTGTTGGTTATGTGCAAATGCTTTACACACTGCCTCTGAATTAAGCCTGACTGCTCGTGCCAAGCTACCACGAGGGTGAGCAGGGGTTACTTCACGAGTGTAACAACCCTTACCCTGACTAGGAAGAAGGGTCCCTACTTGGACAAAGGTGCAAGCCCTTGCCAACTAGAGATCCCATTTCTAACAGTGACTTACAGATTCGGCCCCACAGCAAATTTTGGAGCAAACTTCTAAAGGAAAAGCTGGGCACACATTTCTAGCATTTTGCATACAGGCTTCGAATAAGGATCAAGTGAATTTGTAAAAAACATAAACAGGTGCCTAAGTTTAAGATCATGAGGAAGGGAAAATGAATACAATATGTTGTGAGTATAATATAAAATGTTTCAGCTGATCTAGCTAATCAACACTTTCTGGTGCTGGGAGCCAAGATGTGAAAGAGAGGTTGAAACATCAGAGACGGGCACTTTCTTTAGAATGAGTAGGAACACATGGTTGCAGCGATTATACTTACCCTAAGGCAATAACTCGACATTTACACATCTTATTCTATGAAGACCCCATTACAGCTCGTTATTGTCTTTTCACAGCAAAGTCGCGTGCAGCTTGTCATGGATCCCTGAGATCTTACTTACAGACCCAGTGATTGTAACCATTGGCCATTGTTGAGGCTTTAAGAGGCCCACTGAACCAGTGCTTAATTTGTAAAACATTAAGTGCCAGGGGTCTTGTCAGGAGGCCACCGCAGCTTGCACCACCCATTGCCCCTGCCATGCTGCCTGTGACAATACAACACAACTACTAACCATCACGCTCCTGCAACTGTGACAATTTCGACTATTTCAAGTCCCCAAAGTTCTAAGAATGGCTGGTAATAGTAATTTTAAATGTATATTGAACTAGTCATTAACTTTTGTTGTGGTCATCTCTAAATTAGTCAGACAGCGCCACCTTTTTGGCAGAATGCACAAGCGCCGGTGTTGACAATTAAGTGCCATTGCCGAGCACCTGAAACCACCGGCTCAAATTAAGCTTTGCACTGAATGACTATTGCTGTATTGTACAATACAGACAGCAGCCAGTGGGGCTATTTCCTTCCTCGTACTAGGGCCCATGACACACTGGCTAGTTTACTGCTGATGAGCACCAGATCGACCATTTCATTTATCGTGCCTGGTACAACCTCAGCCTTTACCACTCATTCCTGATCAAGGTCAATATTTGACCTTGAAAGGCTTGCTGCTTCTCCAGGTGCCTGAGTTCATTGACCCTTAAAACATGTCAGGGACTGAGCACTTTACTGGGATCTATGAGCAATCAGCAGGCCACAGAATGTCCAATTCAGCTTTTCATCATTATCAGGTCGATTATTGGAGCACCATGGTTCTGCAAAATAACACATAATTAAAACAAATATTTGAAATGTTTTACTTGAAGAAAATACAAACAATTTTACACGTTGTCTCAGAATCATTTTGCGCTGTATAAGGGAGACAAGTTTACATGCATCAGGGACAACCAAACAGTCCTCCATTTAGTTCTCTGCGCTCCTTCTCAGCCTCTAGTTTAGTTGGTCCTGTCCTCAATATTGCTGAAGTCATATAACAGATGTGTACATTCAACAGTTTCTTCAGGCTCCACATATTTTCTCCCATTTTCTTGGGCACCCTCTACTTTCATAGATTTTTCAATAGTCATGCACCAACCCATACTGCTTCTCCAAGTGGTTAGATCTGAAAGTACCACAATGAGACCCAGGGAACAGAATATAAATTTGTATATGTTATGGTCAGTTTCCCCTTCTATGTCCAGTACTGTCATGTGTGGGGTCATAGATATCTGCCTTTCTAACACACTTATCAGTTCCTCATGTATTGCCATCCAGAAGGGTTGGATCTGGGCACATTCCCATATTGCTTGCATGAACATGTCCATCGCTTGTCAGCATCTCACACAGGTGGGGGTGCATGTCAGTTCCATTGTGTAGAGTTGGGACCGGCGTAGTATAATCTTTGGAATACTTTCAGCTGTATGTCGCTTGTATGGGAACTGCTCGTGGTTGAACTACAGATTTACCCATTCCTCATCTTAAAGCTACCCCAGATCACTTGTCCATCTCTCAAGTCGCTCCCGCATGTTGTCAGGCAGGTACCTAGCATAGTATAGGCCTGGTCGAAATTTAAATTACGCTGGGATAGTACGCATAATTTTAGGAATTTCACATTACGCTTGTTACACAAAATTCCCCAAATTACGCCATTGCACCACTTTGTTTAACTACTCACTATTCCAGCTTCAAATGTACAGCAAATGCATGGAAACAACAAAATGCGAGTCACTGTTTTTATGAAATAATACTTTATTGATAGATAATTTATTTAATATATTTAAATGCATCTTTACACCCAAAAATGCAGTGCGGACACATTTTATGCTAAAATATATCACAAATTGCCAGATTGGCATTTCCAGTAATTTTGCAGAAGTTTTGCATATTAGCAAAAGCAAATTACGCAAAATTCGCGCAATCCTAGAATAGTCTTGTATGTATATGAAACCGTAACCTTTCTCATCTAATCCATTAGTAGTTATGCCTCTAGGGGGAACTATCTTGAACCTCTCACTGTTCCATCCTGTAACTTTCTAGAGCACACCAAATTTGTGGGTACCCAAATTACTTTTATATTTCGGGGAAGGATTTGATGCACACCTCTCCGATCATACGGCCTAGTTTAACAATAACTGTGAGTTCCGCGCTTTATATCCTTTTCAATTTTGGTACTTTTTTGACCCAAAAACTTTTCTCAGTTTTTTTGTCCCAACCTATCACTCTGGACACCTTGATCAACTAGACAGTACCATGGACAAAGCAGTAGGTATTTTCAGATTCTGTTGCGCGGAGCACACCAGGGGTTCCACTGCGAGGAAGGGAGGGCATCCTCCTTGTAGCTCTACCCATGATAAATGTTCTCAGTAGTCTACCATCAACTCGAATGGACTCAGTCATATTATCCTACAGCAGGGAGGCGCCCAAAGTAAGATGTTGTCCTAGCTGGGCCCATTACATACATTATCCAAAACATGTATCTCCAGTCCCCAAAGTCAAACACCTTTTCAGCATTAAACGACTTTTCCGCGAGTGAGACATCAAGGTTTTCAGAATAAAATAGATAATTGTGGAGACAGCATAGGTTCAGTCGGGTAGTTCTACGTGGCATCAATACCAACCATTTCGGGTGTAGAAAAGCTGGGTGGTGAGACAATAGCCAGTTGGTGAGCTCTCCTGCCAGGATTTTTGCCTCAAAATTGAGGAGTGAGGTCAGTGGTACAATTGACCATGAATTTTTGGTTTATTTTGTTTGGATGCTGCCACTATTATAGTGTGGTGCATATCGGGAGACATGGAGCAGTTCTCTATTGTGTCTGTAAATAGTTGCAATGACTGGGGAGTATGCGTATTTGAGAGATGTTTTAAAAGGTCTATCGGAAGCCCACTGGGGCCTGGAGCAATACTTGACCATAGATGGCTTATGACTGCGGCTATTTCTTCCATGTTCAATGGGTCATCTAATTTCCTCCTATCTGTGGTTCTTAACCTGTGTATATATAGACAATCTAGTAAAGTCAGCAGCCTGGTCTTTCATGCTGTTTAGTGTCTTATATTATGGCCTAAATGAAATGAAATGAAATGAAAATGGCTTTTGTATAGCGCATGGCTACCCGGAGGCATCCCAGCGCTGCGGAGGTGACTAGAGAAGAGGAGAGATTATGGGAATAGCCAAGTTTTCAAACGTTTCCGGAAAGTCAAGTGGTTAACCTCCTTGCGGATAGGAGGAGGAAGAGCATTCCAAAGCCTAGAAGTGCTATAGGCGAAACGGCGACCGCCTGTTCTAGCCTTCTTAATTCTAGGGACCTCGGCCAGGTAGAGTTCGTCCGAGCGCAGACAACGTGTAGACTTGTAAGGTTTGACCAGATTTTTAGTTATAGGGGGGCCTCTGCCCTGCAGACCCTTGTGCGCAATGCAGAGGGCTTTGAAATGTATTCTCTCCTGAACCGGAAGCCAGTGGAGAGCGCGAAGAGCAGGCTTTGCTGAGCAGCGGTTGTTTGTGCCCGTAAGGAGTCTTGCTGCCGAGTTTTGAACCACCTGCAGTTTGGCGATAACACGATTTAGGAGCACCCAAATAAAGAGCATTGCCGTAATCCAGCCTGGAGAGAATGAGTGCCTGGACCAGCAGCTTTCTTGAGTGGCTAGGTAGGAGAGGGAGTATTTTCCGGGTGGTTCTGAGCAGGCCATAGCACGTGGCGACCGTTTTCCTTGCTTGGACTCTAAAAGTAAGATCATGGTCAAGCCAGATACCCAAGCTTTTTATCTCCTTTTTGGCGAGGAGCTGGGCCCATGCAGATCGGCCACATGATGTTTGGATTAAAATTTGCTTGGTTGCCCAGCAGCATAAGCTCCGTTTTCTGCCGTTGAGCTTCAGATGAGATGAGCTCATCCAGATAGCGACTGCCTTGAGGCAGGAACGCAGGTCCGTGGGGGACTGTTCCGACTGATTCAGTGCCACGATTAGTTGGGTGTCATCAGCATATGTGACTATGTGGATTCCGAAAGGACTACAATCTCCGCCAAGGGGGCCATATATATATAAAAGAGTAGGACTCAGAGACGAGCCCTGGGGAACACCACACTGCAGCGGAACTGGCTGGGAGCGGGAGTTCCCTTCCAATACCTGGTAGTACCTTTCTTCCAGGAACGATTTCAGCCATGTTAAGGCCGTACCTGTCACTCCCGCTTTTTTAGACGGTGGACCAGTATGCCGTGGTTCACCGTGTCAAAGGCTGCACTTAGGTCTAGGAGGATAATAGCCGAAGACCCTCCGGAGTCGAGGATCTTTCTTGACTCCTCCACTACCGCTATCAATGCAGTCTCTGTGCCCTGACCAGGGCGGAAGCCAGTCTGGGATGAGTGAAGTAGTTTAAACTTTTCCAGGTGTGCAGAAAGTATACGGTTAATGTGTTTTTCTGCAATCTTACTGATTCCAGGGAGTAGTGAAATAGGGCGATAGTTGCCCAGCTCGGTGGGGTCTAGATGAGGTTTTTTTAATAGCGCCTTCACTATTGCATTTTTCCAGTCTTGGGGGACAATGCCCGAAGCTAATGAGGCATTAATTAAATTAATGATAGGAGGGGCAACTATGGGTGCTACCAGCTTCAAGATGTTAGGAGGAGCAGGGTCCGACGGGGACCCGCTCTTAACCGAACCTAAGATGGAGAAGAATAAATCCTCGGAAAGTGAAGTGAATGACTCTAGTAGATGAGAGTTATTCAGAGGTTCTAAGTCGTGGGTACGGCTGAGAGTTCCTTGACGGTGGGTGGGAGAAGGTTGAGGATGTTTTGGATTTTGGCAGAGAAAAACCAGCTAATTCCTCGCATCGGCGACCAGACGGGTCAGGGGTTGCGGGAGGGTCGGGGATTTTCATAAGTTTTTTTGCGATCTGAAATATTTCTCTGGAGGAGCTAGAAGAGGAGCGAATTTTTTCATCATAGTAGGTGGCCTGGACTGCTTTTAATGCTGTTTTGTAATGAGCGATGGATAGCCTATATTGTGATTTTTTTTCACTTGAGAAGTCTTTCCTCCATGCTCTTTCTAGTCTTTTACATTGTTGCTTCAATTTACGAAGTTCAGGAGTAAACCAGGGGGATTTATTAGGACCCATTTTTTTTAGTATAGTTTTCCTAGGAAGTACTATGTCTAGCGAGTTCTCAATCCATAAGGAGAACTTTCTATTGGCAGCTAAAGGATCGGGGTCCACAATGGGCATAGTTGACTCCAATTCGCGGGTCCAATCTTCTACAATCAGTTTAGACCAAGGGCGAATTTGGATATGTGAAGCTAGCGAAAGTGGGCACGGAGGGGAAGAGTGCCAGGAGAAAGGAACAAGAAAGTGGTCTGACCAGGGAAGGGGGATAGGGTCATTCGCTTTTAGTTCCACTATGCTTGAAAAAATGGGATCGAGGAGGTGACCCTTGACATGTGTTGCTTGATGTGTTTTTAGGTCTAATTGGAAGGCTGCAAGATCATAGGCTAAGTCGTTGGCCGCCCTATCCAGAGAATCGTCAAAATGAAAATTAAAATCGCCCAGAAGATTGAAATTGGGCGAAATACTGGCTAGATTTAGGACAGTTTCCAGTAGTGAGCTGCTAAATTGTCCATGTGTTCCTGGGGGGCGATATAGAAGAATGCCAACAAAGGTAAGTAATGGAGTGAATTCAATAGAAAAGTGAGCATTTTCACAATCTAGGAGGGGGCTATCCAGAAAACGGCAGATTAGATGGTCTTTGTAGATAATTGCAATCCCACCCCCCTTCCCACTTATTCTGTCCAGTCGCTGAATCAAGTAGCCAGGGGGAAGAGTTCGAACAATGTCTGGGTCTGAACTGGGAGTTAACCATGTCTCCGTAAGAAACAGGACATCTGGTTCAGTGTCTTGTAACAGTATGGATATTTCAGTGGCATGTTTTGGCAGGGATCTACAATTAAGGAGAGCCATGTTGAACCCATTTCCTGCTGAGGGGGGATGGATGGTTAGTGGGGTCAATTCATATGAGCAGTGTAGGCATCTGTCCTGCGCCTTCTCTAGGGATATGGAATGGGTACAAGTTAACTTGGGGGGTTTCTGCAGGAGTAGTAATTCTTCCTTATTATATTGAAGGAGAGCTGGCGGTAAAGGGGCAGGAGGTCTGGCCCCTGGGCCCTGACTGGCGCGGACGGGCGCAGACGGGCTTGCCTTAGGCGCGCCTTCGGCGCGCCAGCGGCGCGTCCGCTGCGCGTCGAGTCAGGAGTCTTTTCATCATTAGCCCTAATTCTCCTCCTTGTTTCCAATCTCGTCTATCCTTTTAAATGTGTCCTACAATGCTATTAGTTTTCCTGATTTAATTCCCATTTCATTTATTCTTTTTCTATCCTCCATATTTTATTTGGCAACTTCCGCAACCAGCTTTTTATATTCATTCTTGGGTCGTGGTAGAGTTCTCCTCGTTTCTACATCTCGAAGTAAATGTCCTTCACTTTCTGTCTCTAGGACTTTTTCCTTTCATTCTAGGATACTAGTCATGGAAGTCCATCCTGCAATCCGCCCAGTGGCCTTTATCCCACAGGGGAAAGGCCATCACAACCAGGCCGGTACTGGCAGATAGTGTTGAGTTAGGCAATCTGGTGAATGCCCTGAAGCCTCACAACTGTTTAATGTAAGGTGGACCATGGAGTAATTGCGTCTGCGTTTTCACTGAAATATTGAGTGGCGGCCATTTTGAAATGCATCGGGACACTCTGTGGAGTAGCCGTGTGCTCTATAAGTACCTATTTTCATTTCATTTAATTTCATCACCTGGTAAGCCTTCCCTAACTTCCAAGCGTCTATTGCCCACCTATCCTCACGGCCATATTTCGGCTACCTAGTGTGAGCAGTAGCGGAGAATGATATGCTGCAACTCGGGCTAGAAACCCCACAGAGCTCACCAAGTGCAAAATATTCTTCTGACAGGAGGAAATACACATATTAATCCTGTTTTACTCCATACTTCATAAGTAGACTATCAACGCGTGTAACATATTAAATTAGAGCTCGAAATGAATGGGAGCAGTAATGATGTGATTATGTACCAACAAACAACAACAACAAACAAATAATTCACTGTGCCAGTTAAAGTAGTGTTTCAAACCATGGACAGACAGGATATGACGACCATTGAACCGTTGCGGCTTGAATTAGCCGGAAATAGAATTACAGAGGAGCAGCCCTGAAACATGACTGACCATGCGAAAGTAATTACACTACCAATGTGGTCAGGTGACCCTTGTTGTCCGACATGCCCATTTATTGAATAAATGTGCAGCGCCTTCTTACAGAAGTGCTGTGCATAGCATCAAAATATAAACACATTTTCTGTTGCAAATTTAAATAACAATTTTTATGCAAACAGTACTCATGTTATTTAACTTGGAAGGAAAGATGATGAAATCAGGGCTCAAACCCACAACTTGTGGGACACACCAATTTCAAAGTGAACACTCAACTCGCTGAGCTACCTTACCTTACTTTAAATAATAGTTCTATAGTGATTTATGGTGCTGTAGGTAGTGAGACATATACATAGACATGTCGAGGCAACATTTAACAAATGTGAAGCATGACTTTCAAAAATACAATTGCAAGTAAACTGATTCAGAACAACACACATAAACATGTTTTGGCAAAGCAATAGGTCTTGGTTATTTTAGGTGTATGGGTTCCTAATTGTATTTAATGGTGATTGTAGCGGCGGGTCCTCCGCTAAGGTGGAGGTGCGTTGCCCCACTTGCAAAAGGGAAAAATAAAATGATAACGCAATGTTATTATCATTTTATTTTTCCGTACTGTGCCATTTTGGTTTTTGGTACTGGGCGGTGCTGGGCTGGGCTTTGCCACAGGGATGAGTGGTTGATGCACCATAAGTGTGCTTGACAGTTTGGTTGGCCGTCTTGGGCCGGCCAAACCGTTGTGTGCACTTTAGCATTTCTCCACCTGGCTGTGTTGTACAGCTGAGTGAAGAACTGTCCCAGGCTCCCAGTCCCTGTCTGAGCAGCGAACCAGGCGCTCAGACCAATCGCAATGATGTTGTTATGTTAGTGAAAGCAGCGTCGTGATTGGCATGGGGAGTCTGGAAGCCTGTGTGCTTCCTGCTTCCATGAGTCGTGGACAGAAGGACGGACGAGAGGCAGGTAAGTGGTTTTTTTTTTCTACCCCCCGCCTCACCCGTACTATTCAGTAGCAGCCACCATTGGGCGATTGTGTGGTATGTTTCAATACACAGATACAGATACCCTTATGCAAAGCTATTACAGACTAAGATGTAAGAATGCACGACTGAGTGGGCCGAGGTATGGGTGCATTTATGACATGAGGATGAACACTGCTTAATTGGAGCCAGTGGCTGCAAGTGGGGCCCACCGGCCCTCATTTTTTGGAACCCACTCTTATATTTTCTCATCAGACTTTAACCCAGAGGAAGAGAGAGAAAAACACTCAAGCGGGAAAGGAAGAGAAAGATTGAAAAACCATGACAAAGAAAGGAGGAAGGGATTAAAAATGAGAAACAGGAAGGCTTGAAATAAAAGGGTGTCTGGTGGTGGATGAAAGAGGCATGGGGTGAATTCAATACTATGCAGCCTTGGCATTCAGCACCCGTAATATTCGATAGCGCCGGCTGCTGGTTTCTGAGCAAAACTTTGCTCCCTGGCACGTATTATTGTAGAAACGCTTGGGGATGGATGAATGCAAAGTCAATAGATTAGCACATCAGTGTTAGTACGTAGCAGAATAGAGAGTGTGAGTGGATGAATGAATTAGTGTGATTGTATACACACAGATCTCACCATGTAAGCTCCCCTCACTACCCAAGTGCACTATTCCACACAGTTCACTACTCCACCTGTCCTCCTCATACCGTGTTCTGTACTCTATTGCACCTCTATCAAACTGCTCCCCTATAAAGACCTCTTGGGCTACCATCATAAATTGCCTGACACACTTCTCTCCTCACACATGTCAGGAATAGCGCAGGCCATTCCCGTTCCATCCCCAGGATTTACCCAGGGTTACCACCCAGGTTGCTTCACCCCATATGCGCTCAAGCATTTCCTCTTGACCAGTGCTTAATTTGAGCCGGTGGTTTCCGGTGCTCGGCACTGGCACTTAAATGTCAGTACCAGCGCTTGAGACAGCCTGCCACAAGGTGGTGCTGTCTGGCTTTTTTAGAGATGACCACAGCAATAGTTAATTATGAACGCAATATACGTTAAAAAAGACTATCAATTTCAACACAAAAAAAATGACTATCACTTGCTGCCCAAGCCATTTTTGTAGCTTTGGGGGCCTGAATAGTCCAATTCTTCACACTTGTAGGAGTGTGATGGTTAGTAGTTGTGTTGTTACTATAATTGGCAGCATAGCAGGGACAATGTGTGGTGCACGCTGCAGCCACATGCGTACAATGCACTGATGTTGTCGCCACTGGAAGCATCATTCCCCCAAAACCAGTGGCACATTTCCACTGTTAGGCAATGATACCATTGTAAGATGCGAAGGCCGTGTGTTTAAATAGTACCAATGCACTGCCCAAGCAATCTGGACGCCTTACAGTCCATGCATTGCAGTGGAGGCACATGTGTTAATGACAGCGAGAGATGGGTGGACGTGTGTTATTGCCAAGGCATGAATGGCAATCACAGCAACCACTGACTGTAATGTGCGCTGATCAACATGGGAAGGGCACATCCCACAACCAATAGCTGTTGGGGCTCACCTATTTCCCCCTTCCCCCCATGAATGTATGGGCAGATGGTATAAGCAGTGATCCAGATATAAGTGTTAGGCGCAGGTCCAGCAAGGCAAATCATGCGGCAGAACAGTGGCCCAGCCGGTTCTGAGACCCATAACAACAATAATGTTAATAACGATTACCATCTCAATAGATTAAAGACAAACCTGTGATAATCTTTAGTCAATTAGACGGAGACACAGACATTTCTTTAATACCAAAAGCTTTCGATCAAAAAAGAAGTGGCAAAAGGGAAAAGAGGACCTCTGAGACACAGGAAGTCTACAAGACTGCTAAGCATGAGGATTGGATCTCTAAATTGTGCAAACTGACTAATAAGTTGAGAATAAACCTTATAAGCTGAGTCACTGACTCAAGGACAAATTGTGGAAAGACCTCTTTGCCTTGTATGTTGAATAAAACTTTGCTAGGAATTCTATCTCAGATTACGACAATTCCCTTTGCCCATCCCTATCACCATCTCAGAGCAATGGAGTATTTATCTCGAACAGTATAGCAACAACTTCTTCACACTGGACTATTTTATTGATTAATAATAATTCCGTACAAATGCATTTAGACTTATATACTTGGTTATAAACTTTGTTACTTCTCTTTTGTCTACAAATGTCTAAATAGATGCAAAATATATTGACAAGCTTTAGGGACTATAATAATGATAGTAAAATATGAGGTAAATAGTAATGTATACTTAAATGTACTTGTATTTCTCTTTTTGTATATTGTGTGCTAATTGCATAAACCGCACATTACTAACTTTACAAAAGAGATATACCGACATTCACACTATGTGCAATTTTTGTTGCACCAAACACGAAATACTATAAAATATTTAAAACAAGCTCATAATAAAGGGAAATGTCCAGTTGTTATTCTTGGTATCATTCCTGGTAGTATTCTTTGTGGTGGGAAGAGGAGTATTACTGGTGGCACTATTTGCAGCAGGAATAGGGCCTTAGGGCCCTGGGTACATCCTAGAGGTCTGGGTAGCAGGGCTGCGTTACTCAGACAGGTATGACTGAGGGAACCGGGAAGTCCTGCAGCCACGTTAGGCCCCAACATGTGTGCCTTATGCAGGGTCACTGGAAATATGTTATTGTACGGCCACGCCGATTTTCGCATATTTATAGATTTGCCACATTTGTCACATAATCCGCAGATTTAAAAAAAAAAAAAATTGTTTCTAGCTCAAACTGGTCAAAAGTTACTCAAAATGCAGTGACATGTTCCCGCACAGCGAAAAGCCCTTTTCTAAAGCTGGACTGTTCACCTATCTGTTGCTTATCACTATGCTTGGGTGTCAAACTGGTACTAATTAGGTGCAACCAATGCCCAAACAGTGTTACCAAGTTTAAAAATGACGAAATAATGATGTAACACTCTTGCGAAATGTGGCACATTATGCTGCATAATTTGCCTTTTTTTACGCATAATTCACTCAAACTTGTCGCATAATTTGGCCCTATCTTGCCGCATAATTCCGGTGGCCCTGGCCTGTTATCTTGTATTTCGAGTGGGACTTTCAGTCAATCATTACAATCCCTCAATATACCACAGAATGCTTCTCTTTTATTTTACTTATGTTTGCAAGGGACTTGAATTCTGCCTCCCGCCAGAGACATAAAACATAAGTATTTTTTTAAGCGTATGGTCACCCAAGGGTATCTTGGCGCTGAACAACAGATGCTTATTGTAACCCGCCAACAGTACTCATTTAATCGACCTCAGAAGGATGAAAGGCCTGGATTATGAAGCTCTGACCCTGAGGTCGAACACAGGCCCCCTACACTGGACTCATCAGTTCACTGAGCCACCAGGCACGGACTCCATTGCAAACACTAGTTTCGGATTCCCGGAAACCGTTCTCGGTGCTGCTGGTGAGAACGCTCCTCTCGGCGGGCAGACTGTGGGCTGCGCAGGGCGATAACAGCGCTCGTGGGAAAGTTTCCGTGCCTGCGACCACCGGACTGCCAGCTGGCCTGATATCGCCTGATGACGCAGGCAAACATGTGCCTCGCCTCTCGGAAAATCGTGGGCTCGCGTTGTCCTTTCCCACAGGGAATTTTTTTCGCCCTAGGAGGAGACACCATCAGTACTTGTAATAGGAAAATAGGCGTTCTGGTACTTCTAAGAACTGGCGGTGCTCTCCAGTATGTAGTATTGCACCTCTGTTGAAAAATGCAGAGTAGCATGCTTCGAAAGCGCTTCGACGTCTCGTCAGGGGTAGTAAGCGCTATATAAATGCAAGTACAAGGTGTTCTCACTCCCTTACAACATTAAGTGCAGGTACTCAGAACCTGACACTACCGGCCATTTAAAAACACTGGATACAATTTGAAATTATGTTATAAATTGAACAGAATCTTAGGACAAGTGGGAATGATACCATGTCCTTTTTAACGACGGGAAGTGACTTCACACACTTTTTAGCCAACAATGACATCACAGGAAGTGACATCACATGAACTTTAACCCCAATGAAAGGACTGTGTGCTTTTTTAGGTCGAGCCTCGAGTAGCGCGCAAGCGCTGCTTAGAGGCGAAGACTTTTAGTAAGCGAGTTTGAAAAGCAGTCCCAAAACGCCGTGCGTCGTGGCTGGCCTTTTGGGATGGGCACGCGCGGCAAACATGTGTTTCCAATTATCGTGCCCAGACGCGGGCGCGATAATTGGAAACACATGTCTGCCGCGTGTACCCATCCAAAGGCCAGCCACGACGCACGAGCGTTTGGTCAGCTCTGCAGGCTGCCGCGCTCGCTCGCCCCCGCTCCCTGTCCCCCGATGCGCCCCGTAGTTTCCGGCTTCGCTCCCCTTCTGCGGCTCACCGCTCCCCTTATGGTTCACGGTCTCGATCCCCTCATAGTCACTATGGTTCCCGGCCCCGCTCCCCACATGATTTCCGTCGCTCGCCGCCTCGTTCCCATGTCTCCCGGCCCCACTCCCCCGATGGTCCACCTGGCTCCCGGCGTCGTTACTCCCATGACCGCCGGTCTCGTTCCCCTTACGGCCCCCAAGGCCACAGGCCCATGTCTCGTAGCCCCAGGTCTCGCTCCTCCCGTGCCCTCAGGTCCCGCTCACCTCAAGGTTACCGTGACTTGCGCTCAAGCTCCCCTCTCCCCCCCCTTCCGCTGCGCCCTTACATGCCCCACGGTTCCCGGGAGCTCTCGCCCCTTAGTCTACGGCTGCGCTCCCCCTTTGGAGACCGACCCCGTTCTCCCAGTAGCCTGTATCCCTATCTCCCCCACAGCCCAGGGCCCCTCTCTCCTCTTCGTTCCCGCTCCCCTTATCGCCATCTCCCAGGGAGCCCCGGGCACCGTTCCCCTCATGACTACGTGTCTTCACCCTCAAGGGGGACTGCCCGAACTAGACTCCTCTCAGTGGCCTCTCACCTGCGGAGCGCGACCACGTGACCCCGAGGACCTTCGGTACCGCCTTACCCGGCCCAGGCTGAGCTGCGACGGAGAGGTAGGGCTCATGTCAACAGGTGAAAATCGTATTACAAGCATAGAGGTTATATCTGGTTGTGAATGGCTACCGCCCCGTAAATTAATTTGCTGCTCCCATAGCAGTCTGTTACACGCATCTGGGTTCAGCCTGTGATTTGCCTCACTGCGCACGTGGGTACTGTTTACTTATCATCCCGTGAGCTACACCTTGCTTCTGTTTTGGGGGTCTGTGTGCAGTATGAAAATCGACTTTATCTGCACCTGAAGGCCACCTTTTTATTAGTCCCTAAATTGCTGACTGGCTGTCCGTTATGAACATCTGGGTGCGACTTGTGAAATGGTCATCCATGCACCGGGGTAACGTTTCTGCCCCATTATGTGAACCGCTAATTGCATTGAGCACTGCTTGATCTGCGTTATGAACTGTTGACAGCGTGGCCTTTGACACATTGATAGATATGCACATGCTCTTCTCCCCCACCTACCTCTGCTCGAAGCTCACTGTGCAATGATCTGAATATACTTCTAGCACTCGAGCACAGCTCACAAGTATATGCTGCATACATGCAATATCAGCCCCTGGACCAGTCCCAGGCTCCCTCCACCTTCCCGTCCCTCTTTTTAGCTGCTCCTGCTGTAAGGAGCGCACCCGCAGAAGTCCAAGGTTCTGGCAACCGCACTTTGGATGATACTAGTGGTAGCATTGCGTTATACAACTGACGATGCTTGCCTTCATCGGCTTCCTTGCATGCTCTGCAAGCTAGCTGAATCTGACCTACAGCCACTTGCGTTTACAACAGTTCTTTTTGTTGCAGCTTGGCAATGCTAAACCGTGAGCTAGGGTCTTATCCTAGAGCTGCTAGCTAGAGCCTGGGACGTTCCACTACGATACCAATCATGCTGATAAGTTTTCTTTGAGCAGAACACATAGTTTGCATTTGACTAAAGGGAAGATATACCAGTGCTATAGGAAAGGAACTCCTTCATGGGATCTTCGATGAGCCATATATGTCTTCTTGGAATACAGAGTAGGCCTTGTTTCTAGAGGCCTTTGAAGCTTAGCCTACTTTTGTGTCAGCCTTGGACTGAGAATCCGTTCCGGAATGCTTACAGAAGAGGTATATACAAATACTCATGAAACTTTTCTAGTTAGCTAAGTAAGTAGAATGTTACTTGGAAGACTATGAGGTGGGCTGTTACTTAGCTGGTAAAAATGTTAGTACGTGATACACTCCACATGGGATACACTGCTTGCAAACTGCTTTGCCTAGTGAAAATCACTCAGTTGTCTTGAAGATCACAGACTTATGGTCTTAGCTGTACACTCAAGTGATAATAGTGACATACCTAATCACTCCCTTTTCATTATAAATCTAAAAAAGTAGGGAGGCCATTGACCGTGCTGCTCCCCCAATCAGAACCTGTATAGCTTCCACTGACTCGGGAAAAACCCTCTGCAACGAACTTTGTTGACTTTAATTTCTGAGTCTGCCTCGAAAAAGCCAATTAATCATCAACGTTTTAATGTCTGTTTTAAATCACTACCGGGTTAGACACACAGAAGGACCCGACCCACTTGAAGCCCTGCCTACACCCCACATCTATGAGAAATGCTCCATTTGCATAGCTCACACCTGCTCTATTTCTTCTTCAGCGCCCTCTTTCTCACCCTCTCCGGCATGTACTTCCTTTTATCTCCTTCACCTCACCGTCCCCACACACCACAGGCACTCACTCACCTGTCCGCACTTCATTTTCTTTTATTTTCGCAGTGTCAGTGTTTCAGCTGCTGTGTACCTCTTTCCCACGCTTTCGCATAGTATCACAATTCCAGTTGGGCCAAATGACCATTCCTGTGTGCGATCTGCAGAGAGGCCAATGATTGGATGAGCATGTATTCTTAACTCCTTTATGACCCACAGAAGGGCGCTGTGAGAAACTCGCACTGCCTCCAGCCTCAACTGAACACTTATAAGGATCCAAAGGCGAGACCTATTGGCTATGCCAATGCTTGTTCGAAAGTAGTTAGGGGATAGCAGTGTTATTAAACAGTGACTGAGGAGAGGTGCAAACAGCTCATGAAGTTCAAGGTGGGCTGACCGCGGCAGAGACAACTCTGAAACAAATCCCGGCTGTGTGAGAGGCAGAGAAAGCCAGGAAACACGACCTGGAGGCTCGACTTGTTACCCCCGGGGTACAGAGGTGGGCAGTACTGCGACCAATGCCAACCCAGGATTGACCCCTTCTACCACCTTCTTCAAAGGGTGAATTAGAACCACGAAACTGGCAGAGTAAGAGCAAGTCTGCCACATCATAAAATCCGCTCTTAGATGATCTCTTTCTTGCCAGTGGTTAGAGGGTTACCGCATCCTCTTCCTAGCTAGGTGGGTGCGGGAAGTTGAGGAATTTATTGGTTTACAACTTTGCCTATTTTCTGAAAACTTTGCAAGCTTTAAGAGAAAACATTTGTGGAAGACCTCGTCTCTGCCCATCTGTGGATGAAGTCTGTTGTGTCCTGCTGGACACAGTCTAGTTGCTTCCTCCCCACAGAGTCCATAACTGCTGTAGCCCCTCCATCTCCGCGAGAGGTCCGAATTTCCATCTATGCCACTCCAAAACCATTTCAGCTTCACTCCACGGTACCCTAATGCTGTCCCGTCACCATCCGACACCTCTTACCGACTTCTGTATTTCCTAGCCCAAGATCCTCTGCCCATGGGACAATGCGGTAATCCAGTTCACCATCAGACAGTGTGAACAGGACCATACTCCTAGAGAAGTAGAGAATTCTACGAGTTCTTCTAAAATTGAACTTCTCGGAATACCCCGCTTTGTGAGCAAAGTTAAAACCTTTGCACACCCTACCTAGGAGTAGGACCATACAGATGGGTAGATGCCTGGGAATTGGCACATTTTGGCTATGCGTATTATCAAGAATTTTCCCTTTTCCTATGACTAAGCATTGGTAGCAAAAATCCTGACCATTTCTTGCTCCAGGTTGTACCTGACCTGGACTTCCTGGAGCAGGAAATGGAAAGGATAAGCTGTACCATCAGGGAACAGCACGATCTGCTGTGGAAGGAAGCTGGACCAGTCCTGGCAGCAGATGAACCGAGGGGTTTATGGGGTATTATTAAGGCTCCCAGTTTTCCGTTTTTAATGATTTTTACAGATAAATACAGACAGAAAACAATGTGTTTCCTGTCTGTATTTGTTTTTGAAAGCAGAAAATTGCAGAAAATTGTGCTTCATGGGGGTGACTCTCCATGCTGTCTTCGTGATGTCCAGGACAACAGCTGAGCAGACAGCATGGAAAGTTAAAAAAACAGGTTGAGATTTCCCTAAATACAGGCATACATTAACTTATAATTGCATTATAATGTTATTTACCTGTGGGTGTAGTGTCTCACTATATTTGGCTGATTAATTTGCTAAAACGCCACAGGCACAAGAGTGTGAGTGCATGTTTATCAGGAAAATAAATGTGGAAATATACCAATTCACAACTCCATTTACTCTCAGAAAACAAAAGAAATATGGATAAATACCACTAAAGTGGCCAAAAAATAAATGTGGATAAATACAGATGGAAATGTTAAAAAAATAAATACCATGAAACCGGGAGCCCTAGCTATTATCAGGAAAACTGGCATCAGAGTTGGGAGTACATCGATGTTTGGTGCTATTCTGGAGCTTAGCGCTCTGTTTTGTGAGTATTGTCCTCATGTTTTCTGGAGATATCATGGGACTTGTCCTTGAGTGGCTCCGTGGAGGATGCAGAGTACTCTTGAAATTGATCCTCTAGCTATAGGCAGCCAATGAAGGGCTTGGAAGACTAATGCCACGTGTTTCCTGGGATGTGAGCAAAGGAAAGGTCTGGTTACTGTATTCTGAATCTGTTGCGATGCGCGTTTTAAGAGGCAAGGGTTGCCAAGGTATAGGCATCTTGCATAATCAATTGCTGAGGTCACAAGGGTGATGACAGCTTGTAGCTTTTTTTTGATATCTAAGATGGTGGACGATGCGTCTCAGTATTTTAATTGTGTCCTTGTGACTTCATTGGTGCTTGGGATCAGCAATAGACATGAGTTCATAGTCACTCCGAGGTTCTTTGTTTCTTTT
Source organism: Calotriton arnoldi (assembly GCA_963921515.1). Taxonomy (NCBI): domain Eukaryota; kingdom Metazoa; phylum Chordata; class Amphibia; order Caudata; family Salamandridae; genus Calotriton; species Calotriton arnoldi. The sequence continues at coordinate 761,718 of CAWUFW010004769.1, forward strand.
GATGTTGGTGCTGGGGCATCAAGTTCCTTTGGCCATATGGCCGCAGTTTAGTCTTGCAGTGTTGTGTTTCAGGTGGTCATTGGTCATCAATGCTTTCAAGCAGGAAGGCATTCATCTTGTATTGATGTGTAAGTGTTTTTTGGATTGTGTGTTTTGTGTAGTTATAGCACATAAGGCTGACGGATTTGATCAGGTCTCCTAATAGGGTTAAGTAAAGATAAAATAGAAGAGGACAGATCATGGATCACTGGGAGACGGCACAGGGCTTTGCCGATTTTAGGGGGATCATAGAGCTATCCAGGTGGCCTTCTCGTCTTCATGAGTATGCGCAACTGTTTTTTGGGGAGCGTTTTAAAGGTGGGACGAGACAGTTGGCTGACTGTGTCTGCCCTTATGGCGATGCTGTCATTTGAGAGAGAAGTGTTAGAGACTCTTGGTGGGTTCTCCAGGCTTTCAAATTCCTCGGCGATAGCATTAGAGAATTGTCTATGTCACCAACAGTAGGATTAAACCCAGGAGAGGCGGCTAACCCCACTCTGTTGAACGGTAAGTTGGATTCCACGGACAAGTGACTACCTTTGTCTGTTGAACTGAGAGCAGGCACATGATCATGGCCATTGGTGGCTATCCCTAGCCCCTTCACCTCCTAATACGATTATTCCCAAGAATAACTACCAATTAACCGGGGTATAATACCCAAAACGGACTATCCCATGGTGCTTAGCCAACTAAACTGTTATAGAAAATAGCCTGGTGTGACTATTTTACCCCTGTTGGATTACTATGTGCATCGCCTAAAAGTGGTTGCCCTTCCCGATTGGGAATACTGTGGGCTATACGTCAGTGCGGCTATGACTATTCTTTATGGTACTCACATTGTGACTATAATCACCACTGACGCATGCTGCTGATGGGGGCAACGAGATGGGGGTAGGTGGGAGGTAGGCTTTCAGCGAATCGAAGCCCTAAGAAAGAAAACAGGAAGCAAGATTACTTGGTAGGACATCAACATCAGTCAGTTTTTGACAGATAGCAATGAGGGAAAATTAATTTTCCCTCGTGGTCGTCTGTCGAATCCCCCCCAACCCGGCTCCACCGCTCTTACCTGCACGGGCCGCGGCTGATTAGCATCCTACTTTGTATACTCAGAACTGTCTGCAGGACTCAAAATATGAATATACACATATTGCATAGCTTCCATAGTTTAAAAAAAATGACACGAAAATACAAGTCATTGACGTTGCACAACTTCACACATCTGACCTAGAACCCTCAGGCCTCTCAGTGACACTTCCTTCCCTGCTGCAGTGACAAACCTGGCATAAGATAAATACTCACACAGGCTAAAATATGGTCTACTATGTCTTTTTTACCACACACCTTGGTACTGAGGGATTGCTTCTTGTGAACCCTCCCTGCTGTGAATTGACCCCGACTAAAATGAGGAACACTTATTATTGCAAGATCAGTATTCATACTGGTTGATTCAGAGTGGTATCAAAGCACTCCATAGGAGTCCAAAGGCATAACACTTGCTACCCACTCCCTATGCCCAAATCATTTAGTTTCTTGGCAGAAGGTTACTCAAGGGAGACTTCTTTTATGAAAATATCAACACAGAAAAGATCTGGTGTAAGCTAGCCACAGTCTTCCAAGACTCTGGATGGTCTACAACAGGAACAAACACAAAACAATCTCTTCGTTCGTAAAGAAAACCTGTTTTTTCTCTCTCCCGTTCGTAGTGCTGTAATAAGCTATAGTAAAACTATTGGGCTGCTCAGTAATATTTTATGGATCTTGGACAGGAGTAAAACTGAGTGACTCTTGCCTGGATTAGGACTACACTCAAAGATTTCTGCAGCAGGAGGGTTTATATATTGAGTTATCTTTTATCTTACCACGAATTATATATATATTCACTGAAAAAAACAAAGGTTAAAGGGGCATTATAGTTAGGTGAATATGTCAGTGCCAGCCTAACGTGTGAACTCAAAAAACCACTGAAATTCACCAGTTATAGTTTGCAGAACTAACTATAACTTGCGCCCCCGCCATGCACTGCTTATGACCTCACATATCACATCACTCATCATGACATGTTCTAAGACATCATTTAGGACATCACTGATGACATCTCAAATGGCATCAGGGATGACATCACTGATGACCCCGTCCACCCACTGGGTCCAAATTGCATAAAAATGGGACGGGGCATGTGACCTTCTTGGGCCCCGGGGCCAATTACCTTAACTAAGTTGGGTGGCCCCTCTCCCTTAAAACTTATTTTACGCCCAGGGATGGGGTTCTTGGGGCCTACAAAGGCTTGGGGAGAAGTACAGCCTGGGCCCCCCTTTTTTTTACCAATTCGCCCCAGGGGATGGAGTAACTGGGCCCTTTAACGGCTCAAGAGGGGGAGTCATGCAGCGCCTCTCCCTGTTTTTCAAAGAAATCGGCCCCAGGTTTTGGAATCCCCAGGGCGTACAAAGGCTCATTGAGGAGGGCCACGTGTCCCCCCTCCCCTCTAATATGTAGTGGGCACTGGGCAATGGGTAGGAGGGCTGCGTGCCCCCTCCCCTTTTTATAGGAGTTGGCCCTGGGAAAGGGGGTCCCGGGGCCCAAATTGTCTCTTGGAGGGGGCCCCCACTCATGCCCCAAATATTTAAATAAATGGTGGCTGCCGTTTTGTTTTGAATTTTGGGATTTTGCCGTAATCCTGCGGGAGTCCCTAGGATCACGTCAAAAACAGCAGTATTTCTTAATTTTGGGCCAAGGACTGCCCCTTTGGGTCCTCCCCACAGGGCCTAGAGGGCAGGGTATCCCTACCCTGACCCCTTATATTTTATTTTACTTTGAAACTTCAGGACAGGGGACTACGTCCTTTAGTCCTGTAATGGCTAGCAGCAACCATTTTCTTCATGTTGCCGGCAGCCAAGCAGAGCTCTCACCCCTGAGGGAGTCTGACTCCCACAGGAGTGAATTGGCCCAAGGGAAATAAAGCTCCTTGGGTCAATCAGTATGCTCTATTTTTGAAAAATTGGGTTCGCTGGACTTTTGCAAGAGTCTCTCGAACTCAACTGGCCAGATATGCAAATATTATTCTATCTCATTTTCTTAAAGATGACTGAAAGGATTTACACCAAATCACAAAAAGCACGCTTTCTGGGCCAAGATCTAGCTTGCTGCCAAATCTGATGTAATTCTGATCAGCAGTTTTTGCGCTAGAAAAACTAGGCATAGAAGAGCACTTCGTATATAATGGATATATTTATATATATATTATACATATTTTTTTTTCACTGAAAAAAGCAATGGTTAAAATAACGTTATAATTAGGTGAATTTGTCATTGAGAACATTAATGTTTTCAACTCAAAATACCACAGAAATGCTCCCCCGAACCTATAATGCCCCTGGGACCCCATCTCCCAGGGCCATATATATTTTGACAAGAGGGGCCAGGTGCCCCCCTCCTCAAGTCTTGTTAGGCCCTGGGAGCGCCATCCCCCGGGTCCACTCATTTCAATAAAGTGGAGGATGGCTGTGTAACTCCCCCTTTGCCAAGCCTTGTTATACCCTGGGCGCCCCATTCCCCAGGGCCATTTCTAAAAATAAAGTGGAGGGGGTTGCGCAGCCCCCCGAGTCATGTAAGCACTGGTGACCGCATCCCCCATGGCCGTTTGCTTTTTTTCAAAGGGGAGGAGGGCCGAGCACCCCCCCCCCACGAGCCTTGCTAGGCCCTTGGGACCCAATCCCCCAGGGCCATTACTAAAAATAAAGGGAAGGAGGGCCGCTCGGCCCCCGTCCCCGAGCATTGTTAGGCCCTGGGTTGTCCCAGGGACAGTCATTTCAATCAAGGGGAGGGGCGCTGCGCAGCCTGCCCTCCCCAAGCGCTGGTAGGCCCTGGGACCCCATCCCCACCCCGTGCCCCAAGCCACATAAGGCCCTGGGGATCCCTTCGTCCAGAGCCTTTTTTTTAGTGGTGGAGGGAGGCGTGTGACCCCCAACCCGAGCCTCTTTACGTTCTGGGGACCCCATCCTCCAGGGCCATGAATATATGTTAAAAGGGGAGGTGGACCATGCCCAGAGTCTTGTAAGCCCTGGTGACCGCATCCCCCAGAGCCGTTTGCTTTTTTATTAATGGGGAGGAGGGCCATACGCCCCCCACAAGCCTTGCTAGGCCCTGGGGACCCCATTCCCCAGGGCCATTTCTAAAAATAAAGTGGAGGGGGTTGCGCAGCCCCCCGAGCCATTATTGGCTTTGGGGACCCAAATATATAATATCTACTGGCGGTTGCTAGTAGGTAGTTATAGTTAGGACCTAGTTTCCATAGGAAAAGTGCTTTTTGACTTGCCTATAACTTTGGCACCCTTTGACAAATCTTCATGAAATTTTCCCAAAAACGTGTGCTGTGATTCTAGTTGTGCATGGTAAGTTTCGGGGTGATCTGTCCAGCGGGGACTAAGAGAAAGGAGGGGTATAAAAAAGTGAATTTTCCATGTTAATTCCCATAGGAATTTTGAACAAGACAACAGCCGAACTGCTGGACGGAATTACACCAGATAGGTAGATCTTGGTCCAGAAAGAGCCCAGTTTGTTATTTGGTGTAAATCCATTCAGTAGTTTTTGAGATAATAACTAACATCCAAATTTGCATATCTAGGGACGCGGATCTTCCAGAGATCTGGCAGTTCCAGTGCAGAGATTATTAAAGGGGTCTGTGTGAGTGGCTGTATGGGTGAGTGAGTGGTTGTGCGAGTGCTTCTATGGATGTGGGACTAGGTATATAAGTGGTTATGTGGGTGTGTTAGTGGGTGCATGAGTGGTTGCATGGGTGAGTGAGCGGTTCTGTTGACAGGCTGTATGGGTGAGTGAGTGCGGGTGTGAGTGGCTGTGTGGGTGTGTGAGTAGCTGTATTGGTGAGTGAGTGGGTGTGTGAGTGGCTGTATGGGTGAGTGAGTGGCTGTGTAAGTGACTGTATAAGTGAGTGAGTGGCTGTGTAAGTAGGTGTATGGATAAGTGAGTGGCTGTGTTAGTGGCTGTATGTGTGAGTGAGTGGGTGTGTGAGTTGCTCTGTGGATGAGTAAGTGGGTGTTAGTGGTTGTGTGGGTGTGTGAGTGGGTGTGTGAGAGGTTGTGGGTGTGTGAGCTGGTGTGTGGGTGGTTCTGTACATGTCATCAGTGATGTCACTGACTATGTCATTAGTGATGTAAAATGTGAGGTCATAAGCATTGCATTGTGGGGGCATAAGTTATAGTTAGTTCAGGTAACTATAACTGCTAAATTTCACTGGATTTGTACGAGGGAAATTTGAGCCTAATTATAACATCTCTGCAACTTTTTTAAATTCTATTTTCTAACTATAACGTCCCTGTACCCTTTGCTTTTTTTCAAGGCAAAAAAAAAAATATATATATATATAATATATTCACTGAAAAAACCATAGGTTTTAGGGGCGTTATAGTTAGTTGGACATTTCACTCATACAAAACCATAGAAATTCCCCCGTTATAGTTAGTTCAGCTAACTATAACTCGCGCGCCCGCAATGCACTGCTGATGACGTCACATATTACATCACTCATGACATGGTCAGTGACATCACTCATGACATCACTGATGACATCTCAAATGACATCACTGATGACATCATCCTTGTGATAGAGTGGCAGACCTCCTCTCACCCTAATATAACCTTTGATACACACACTCAAAAATACAAACTAACATTTTCAAAACAATGGACATACCAATACCAGTTACAACACACCTATTCAGTAATTCCAAGATCTACACACACATCCACTCATTCATCAACAGTCCCTATACAGTCACTCATACATGTACTCACTCATCATATGTACTCATACACCTATACATCCTGTTACACACCGCCACTCATCCATAGAGTTACTCACACACATAGTCACATATGCAAACAAAGTATCAAACATCCATTTACTTGCATATACAGTTATACACACACTACCACACTTACTTCTACAGAAACTTACACATACTTACTCTCTTAAACAATCACTTATAGAAACACCTACTTATTTGTACAGGAACTCTTCCAATCTCTCACTCTCACATATACTCACTTATATACACCAATACTCACATATACTAGTTTAAAACATATGTAGTTACTCATAAAGACACTATTGAGACAGTCATTCACTCACTAACACACCCATACACATACTCATCCACCTATACAGTCCTGCACACATGCTGTCTTCAAAACACATACAAACAGTGAGTCACTCATTCATGCATCTATGCACTAAGTAATACCCCCCACCGAACCATACAGACACTCAGACACTCATACTGATACTCAAAAAACCAACTAATAACCCATATAGACACTCATGTAGCTACTCACCAACCCATGCAGCCACTTATACACAAAGTGAGAGACTGATACAGATATTTTCATATTTAAACATTACTCACTAACCCATGTATTCACTAAGATACACTTAGTCAGTTATACAATCAATTTTACAAAAAAAATCATCCATTTAGACGCTTATATACCCATTTATTCTTCCATCGACCTTGAGATATACATATATAAAACATATTTAATTTTCAGAAAAACACACATTCACTGGATGATGTCATCAGTGATGTCATCAGTGATGTCATTTGAGATGTCATCAGTGATATCATGAGTGATGTCACTGACCATGTCATGAGTGATGTAATATGTGACGTCATCAGCAGTGCATTGCGGGCGCGCGAGTTATAGTTAGCTGAACTAACTATAACGGGGGAATTTCTATGGTTTTGTACGAGTGAAATGTCCAACTAACTATAACGCCCCTGAAACCTATGGTTTTTTCAGTGAATTTCTAAGGTTTTTTAAATGCTAATTTCTAACTATAACGTGCCTGAAACCTATGGTTTTTTCAGTGAATATATATATATTTATTATACTATGTATACATGTGAAAATGTCTCGGTCCCCTGTTTGCCTCGGTGGCACGGAAAAAATGGGTGGAACTGACGTCAGCATGCCGACGAGGTCCTCTTATGGCTCCGATGATGTCATACGGTGTCGCGAGCGGAGCCGTGCTCGTTGACGTGGGAGAGCTAGGAAAGAATTTCCGTGGAATGCTGGTGCAGGGGATATTCACCTAAGTGTTCAGGCTAGTCCTTTGGGAGCAACTGTTTATGTTGCCACTCCAGAAACCGAAACCAGTGATCCGAGGGCAGAGGCCCTGCAGATGGCACACGAGGTGGGGTGCCCAGTCGTGTGCACCGGCGGGGCAGCGAAGTGAGTGACAAGCACCACAACCCACAAAAAAGGTAACGAGGGCACTGAATAACACAGGATCTTCTCTTTGTATCTGGCAGGAACAACGAAGTTAAAATGCCCTAGTACCAAAATGTAGAATTAGTGCTACAACGGTCTTCAAGAGGACCTGCGATGCCGCTTCTGCCTCCCGTACCCTGGAGGCGGCACATGGGTCACGCGGTACGGTCATACTGCGGTGGGACGCACACTCGTTGACCTCTCATGGCACTGCTCCACACTTCAGGGAGGACGCTTTCCATTAGCTATGTTTTCTGATGACATGTCGCGCCGGCCCCGTCCAACAACAGAACTCCTTTAGATCCAAACAGACTCTTCCACTCTCTCACCGGAAGTGAAACCAGGCCACGCGGACACTTTCACAATACAACAGCCGGGAATGCACTTTTCGGTAAAAAAACCACATTCCTTCCTCCTAATTAATCAAATAAACGTCTCACTGAAGAACAGGGGCCAGCTTCGATCGGTAAACAGCCATTACAACGACTTTTTTACTTTGCGATACCATTACAACGCATGCATTACCACGCATGCGTTGTACATCACGAAGTCATTACTACGCATTTTTTAGAACGCATGGTCATTTACCACGCATGCCTTTACAACGAATTTTGTTGTAAAGGTATGTATGGTAAATGACCATGCGTTCTAAAAACATGTAGACGATCCATGTCGTTGTAAGGAAACAGAGGCTGTTCCGTTTCCTCACAACGACGTGCACCGCCCCTCAGAGATGACGTGAAGCAGGAACCACGAGGAGAGAGGAACCATGAGGAGTGAGAGGTAAGGGGGATTGGGCATGGGGTGGGGGTTTCTTTTCTAGGGTTTAGGGTAGTGCAGTGGTGTTTGGGTGGTGTAGGGGGTCGTGCTGGGGGTAGTGTTTTAGGGTTTAGGGTAGTGCAGTGGTGTTTGGGTAGTGTAGGGGGTCGTGCTGGGGGTAGTGTTTTAGGGTTTAGGGTAGTGCAGTAGTGTAGGGGGTCGTGCTGGGGGTAGTGTTTTAGGGTTTAGGGTAGTGCAGTGGTGTATGGGTAGTGTAGGGGGTCATGCTGGGGTAGTGTTTTAGGGTTTAGGGTAGTGCAGTGGTGTTTGAGTAGTGTAGGGGTCATGCTGGTGGTAGTGTTTTAGGGTTTAGGGTAGTGCAGTGGTGTTTGTGTAGTGTAGGGGGTCATGCTGGGGGTAGTGTTTTATGGTTTAGGGTAGTGCAGTGGTGTTTGGGTAGTGTAGGGGGTCGTGCTGGGGGTAGATTTAGGGTTTAGGGTAGTGCAGTGGTGTTTGGGTAGTGTAGGGAGTCGTGCTGGGGGTAGTGTTTTAGGGTTTATGTTAGTGCAGTGGTGTTTGGTTAGTGTAGGGGGTAGTGCTGAGGTAGTGTTTTAGGGTTTAGGGTAGTGCAGTGGTGTTTGGGTAGTGGAGGGGGTAGTGTTTTAGGGTTTAGGGTAGTGCGCCCAACCAGCCACAATATCCGTGGACAAAGGGGATCCTGACTCTTTGGAACGCTCCGTCAATTGAATAATTTGGGTCAAGGGCCCTACCACGTCCAAGACCTATCAATTCCTTTCTTGGGATCCCTCATATACTTGGAGAAAAAGGTACATAGTTTCTCATCAATTTCAGGCGTGTGTGCCACCTTCCCCTTCAGTGAGGGCCTGGGGCATTCTCCCCTCATCCTATTCCTGACCTCCCTTTCAAGGGGTTGATGGATTTTCCCCACCACATACTCTGCCACTTTGGCGTCAGGTGTCCACTCTGCCAACCTAGGATGGTAAATTTGGGTAGGCTCGAACATGTCCGAGTGGACCCCGTCCCCAACCGGGGACTGAGAGGAGTGGGACTCTGGACGCCAGGGACGCCCGAGTCCTTATCCTCATCGGAGGAGAAATCGTCCTCCGATACACCCTCTCCCTCTAAGGGAAACCCGCCATCGGGGTCTACAATAGTGGTGACAGTGTCGCAATTTTCTCCGGGCCCCTCCTCCTCCCGGCAGGGTGCATGTTTTAGCGTTCGCGCACTCTTGAGGAAGGTCTCCGTAAGTTTATCAAATCCTTCCAAGTGCCCCGCGTTATGCTTAACGGCCCTTTTATTCCCCATCTGGGAGCTACTTGGACCCGCCACCACCAGATCTGGGTCACTGAACACCCCAGGGATGCTTTTCGCCAGCTTATCAACCTGATCCCTAAGAGGAGCCAGCGCCCTAGAAATAGCCAGAGAGAGGGCTTGGTCCACTGCTGGAGGGAGAAGTTGGGGGCCATTCCTCCTCCACTTCCTGGTAGGAGGAGTAAAAATGGTCTTCTGGAGAAGACATGATAGCAGAGGGTGTGAGCACAGAACAAATGCCCTTAAAATCCTTAAGACAGCCCCCTCGCCGGTGCTCCAACAGCTGGGCTTTCCCCGAAGCTGTTATAAGAATAGACTGAGGCGCAATACCAATTACCACCACCAGGTGGCGCTGGTCACTAACGTGGCCGTGTGGGGAAATCACCGCGTAGCGGTGTCAAAATTAGGCGAGGGTTGGTCGGGAATCAAGCGGACACTAAAGGAGTGACCGGATTCCCAAACGCGCGTAAAGACCAGCGGGAGCGCTCGACGGAGCTGCCTCGCTCGGACCAGACGCGCCTGACAGGATCTCACCGCGCGCAGAGCACACAGCGGGAGAAACTGCGAGGGGGAGAACGCGCTCGGGCAAGAGCCTGCTGCGCAGGGAATATGAAACAATACCAAGGCAATAATGCTAATAACGTGCACAAGAAACCGCTATACAAACAGCAACAACGTCAGATTAAGCCAAGAATGTAAGGAATGCACTTAACTGACGAGCAGTGAAGAAAGAGGAAGCGGAAGGGACGTCACGATATTATATACGATGGACTGTGATATGATTGGACTATAGTTGCCTTGGAGACTACCCCCTAATGGTTCATGGGTTGTGTAGTCTTTTGTTTAATGATTGTTGTGTTACGTTTTCTTTGAACTGCTATGCAAATAAAGTGAGGAAAGATATGCATAATCCTCGCCTCCGTCCTGCCATAGAATTCATTAAACTTTATTTGATCTGATTTAGAAACATAGATCATAAAAGTGTACATAAAAACAGTAAATCCTCTTTCCTAATACAATACAGTGAGAATTAATTAAAACCAGTAGGTAAAAACGGGTGTTACAAAGCCCGGTTCAGAGCAACTTCAGGTTAACAGAATCGTAAAGTTCAATGTTTCGCAAGATCAATCTCATGTACTTCGTGCAAAATACGCAATAAGGGGTCCAAGTAAGATGTAACGCTCCAATACCTGACCAGTTTGCACTATATAAAACTGCAGAAAAACTAAAAATAAAAAGTGTTTTGCACACTTCTGTCATTGGGCTATATGTGGGCTACATCTGGGTGATATTTGTGCTACATTTGGGCTCTTTTTTCTCTGGTGGCCATCTTGGGAGACTTATTTGTTATGAAGTTTCCTAATTTCGTCATTTACTGCAGTCTCCTCAGTAGGAAATGCTTTCAGTTTTTTACTTTGATTCCATCAAGAAGGCATTCAGATGTGTCACACATTTGCCATAAATTCAGAATGTTAGCACTCTAGTTGTTCATTAGATCACTGTAGTAAAGCTACTGCTCACCAGGGAGTTAACTGGAAGTCTACTGCTGGTATTGAAAGTGATTGTTTCAGTCTGCATGTCAGAATTTTCTAATGAAATAGAAGAGGATTTGAGATCTCACTTAAAACATGCCCTAAATTTTCTTTCTGCAGCACTAACCATAATTTCTATGGCAAAATGAACCCCCTCATTTTGTTCCTTTTTAAATTAAATGTTTTAAGTGTTACCAGTTTATTCCAATCAAGATGGCTTCAGGTGTGCCATACTTTTGTCATAAGTAAGACTGTTAGCGCTCTAGTTGTTCTTTAGAACACTCTGGGAAGCTGCAGTAGAACACAAAGGCATCAACTGACAGGCTGCTCCTGTTGAAATATAACAGGAAGATATTTGAGATCTCACTTAAAACATGTCCTAATTTTTCTTTCTACAGCACTAACCATAATTTCTATGACAAAATGAACCCCCTCATTTTGTTCCTTTTTAAATTAAATGTTTTAAGTGTTACCAGTTTATTCCAATCAAGATGGCTTCAGGTGTGCCATACTTTTGTCATAAGTAAGACTGTTAGCGCTCTAGTTGTTCTTTAGAACACTCTGGGAAGCTGCAGTAGAACACAAAGGCATCAACTGACAGGCTGCTCCTGTTGAAATATAACAGGAAGATATTTGAGATCTCACTTAAAACATGTCCTAATTTTTCTTTCTACAGCACTAACCATAATTTCTATGACAAAATGAACCCCATCATTTTGTTCCTTTTTAAATTAAATGTTTTAAGTGTTACCAGTTTATTCCAATCAAGATGGCTTCAGGTGTGCCATACTTTTGTCATAAGTAAGGCTGTTAGCACTCTAGTTGTTCTTTAGAACACTCTGGGAAGCTGCAGTAGAACACAAAGGAATCAACTGACAGTCTCTGCCCTTGTTGGATGTACATGTTTTACTGAGAATGTCAGACTTCATTCTCACATGACTGAGAAAGATAATGTGAATTTACAGAAAATATGCTCTCATTTTAGCTTCTGGAGCACCTTCCAAAACTGTATGGGACAAGCATGTGAAAATAGTTTTCTCTCAAACATGATTCATGATATCCCAGCAGAAGGTTTTTCACAGGGTAAAATCACCTTAGAACACACCACAATTCCTGAAATTAGTATGGTACCATCAACAAATGAATTCTAATGTAACTAAAGTCTGTTATCACCCTTTATAGTTCTCCTTTTGGTAACCCTCAAAATCTTCGATTCACTACAATGCATTTCAATGGGGTACTATCATTTATATTGGTCCCAAGATGGCTGCCAGCAATTCCAGGATGAAGTGCTGACAGCCAATCAGATCTCACGATGACATGTGTGGTTAGGCTCCGCCCAGATATATATGTGTTTTCTTTTTCAAATGTCTCAGGAACTACTGAACGGATTTACACCCTTTAACCGAAAGGCACGACTCTGAACCAAGGGATACCTTTTTGCCAAATTTGGTGTAATTCCGTTCAGCAGTTCGGGCTGTAGCTGCGATGAAAGGTTCCTATGGAAAATTGCATGGGGAAAACACGTTTTGGGACCCCCCTTTTTTCTCGGCCCCCACTTGACGAATCACCCCGAAACTTTCAGGATAGGAGCGGACCGGAGCGGGCCATAAGTTTTGAGAATTTCGCGAAGATTCGTCAACCGGCGCCAAAGTTATTTCAAATAGAATGTTGCGGATTTCCTATGGAAAATAGGTCCTAACTATAACTATCTACTGGCGACCGCCAGTAGATAATATGTATATTGTATTTATATATTTATAGCCTAACTATAACGTACCTCTAACCTTTGTTTTTTTCAGTGAATATATTACCTACTGGCGGTTGCCAGTAAGTAGTTATAGTTAAGACCAAAGTTTCCATAGGAAAAGCATTTTTTGTTTTGCTAATAACTTTGGCGCCGCTTTAAAAATCTCCACGAAATTTTCACAAAACGTCCCCTTTTTGATTCAGCTGATGTGTTAAAGGTTTTGGGGTGATCTGTCAAGCGGGCGCCGAGAAAAAAGGGGGGGTCGCAAAATGTGTTTTCCTCATGTTAAGTCTATAGGGGTTTTTAATTTTTTGAACACGACAACAGCCTGAACTGCTGAACGGATTTACACCAAATTTGGCAGAAAGCTAGACGGTGGTCCAGAAAGCGTGCTTTTTGTGATTTGCTGTAAGTCCGTTCAGTAGTTTTTAAGATATCTAACTTCAAGAAATATAGATATTTGGGGATGCGAGTACTTGCAGTGGATGCACGGATCTTACCAAAATTTGATTGGCTGCCAATACTTCAACCAGGAAGTGTTAGCAGCCATCTTGGGACTCTGCTTGAAGCCGATTCCCAGAAAAAAGTTAAAAATAAAGAAAAGGGGCCAGGGTAGGGATACCCTGATCTCCAGATATGGTGAAGGGGTCCTTCGGGGAACACGCCGGTGGTAAAAAGTATTTTTTTAAATATTTTGACGCGGACTCATGAATGGATCTGCGAATTCACAGCAATTTTTTTTTTAAAGCGCAGTCTCTGACGCTTGCTTTAGAATAACCCTAGGGTGGGCCAGGTCCCGGGGCATATGATAAATATAGGAGGGGCGCACGTGGCCCCCCTCCTAGGGCTTATCAAAGCCCCGGAGCCTGCCACCTCCCCCCGGCTAATTCCAATTATGTGGGGGCATCGCAAACCTCCCTTTGCCCTGGGGACTGCCACCTCCCTGGGGCTCATTTCAATAATATGGGGTGGACCCCCCTGCCCTGGGGACCGCCACCACCAGGGACAGCTCCAGCAATGTCCCAGGGGGCCCACCCGAAGACATTGCAGTTTGCTATGGCTTGGCAGGAGCACAGCTCCTGCCAAACCCTAGCAAACAAGTGCTCTGCTTTCAGCAAGCGAGTGCAAAAATTGCTCTCACTTGCTGAAAGCAGTGCATGTCTGTTTCCCTTGCCTACTGTGAAGCAAGCAGGAAACAGATATTGCTTTGGGATCCAGGGAGCTGCATATTCAGCAGCTCCCTGGGTCTCAAAGCAATGCCGGCTCCCGCAGGAGGCGGAGATCCGACAGAGACTGTGGGGCCCTTCAGTTCCCCCTGCAGTCCCGAACAAAGTGGCGAGGCCCCAGGGGATAGGGTCCCTGGGGAAATAAGGGCCCAGGGAGGGAGGACTTGCGAGGCCAACTCTCCATTTAAAAAATATATATATTATGGTCTGGCCCGGGGGGATGGGGCCCCCGGGGCCAAAATCGACCTCAGGATGGTGGCATGCAGCCCCCTCCCTTTTTTATTTAACAAAAAAAAAAGGGGGCAGGCCCTTGAAGATGGGGTCACTCCCTTTGAATTGTGAAAAAATTAAACAAAGGCCGGGCCCCAGGGGATGAGATCCCCGGGGCCCAAAATGGTCTGGGGAAGGGGGGCCACACGGCCTCCCTTCCTAAAAAAGAGGGGAGAAAAGTTGCCAACTCACCAGAGGCCCCGCCCCCTTTCTCCATTACTCTGCAAACGCGCCTCCTGGCACCCTTCTGGTTGGGGGATGAAGTCCCCTTGGCTGCAGAGGGTCCTTGGTGGCCAACAAGACCTCCTGTTGCGTCCAGTAAGCCCATTATAGTTAGGAAATGGGATAAAAAAATACCTTAGAAATTCACTGAAAAAACAAAGGGTACAGAGACGTTATAGTTAGGCTCAGGTTTCACTCATACAAAACCAGAGAAATTTAGCAGTTATAGTTAACTGAGCTAACTATAACTTGCGCCCCCGCAATGCACTGCTTATGACCACATATACTACATCACTCATGACATGGTCAGTGACATCACTGATGACATCTCAAATGACATCACAGATTACACCACTGACTACATCATCCACAGAATCTCTGACGTACTCACTCACACCCCAATATAACCTTTCATACACCCACTCCCACACTACCATTCTCAAAACCATTGACACCCATACCCGTACTTACACACCCACTCACTGATTCATAGGTCTACACACACATCCACTCTGTCACCCATACAGCCACTCATACACCAACTCACTCACTCATTCATGCATTCAATATTCTTTTATTCGATCCATTTAAAACACAGATCATAAAAAGTACAAATGCAAAAGAAAACAATAATAAACATAGTAGGCCCAATTCATTTAATAAAAGACCCCTTGTGTGCCTCTTAAGCTTTGCCCGTATATGCAATACAATTACCTAGATAACTCATAAACATTCATATTGTAAAAGTCAAAGATGACATAGAAACAGGCAGTGCGTCACTAACACCTTTAAAACTTTATTTAAAAACATATCTTATGGGCTACATAATAACAATATATAATAGTCTCTGTGGTTCAGCTTAATTATAACCTAGTAGCCTTAAAGAGGGCTAGGGTCCCATGAGGTTCCTCCTCCTTATACAAGCCCATAAGAATGTAGCTATCCAGAATCAAACAAAGGGTTCAGAGAGATTCTTTAAAAAATATAATGCTGTTTGATATTGCCTAAAATTGTGGCGCCTTAAAATTGGTAGAATAAAATTCTCTTGTTCTTTCTTATACAGCCCACAAAACAGAAATATGTGTAGGTCAGACTGCTGTGATTGGTTATCGCATGGGCACGGTGTCAATTCAGAGTGCTAAAATTTTCTCGCAGGAAAAACCCAACATCAGGGGGATTAGGTTCAGTCGGAACCTCAGTAAAATATATCTATGCTGTAGTAATCTAATACTCTCTAGATAGGAGTACTCCCCCTTTATGATGGGCGGAGTCAACTGATATAAAAGAACTGTTTGTTTTGCACGTTTTTTTTCCTGTAGGACAAAGGTGGCCATAGATATAAAGGTATCCTTTGATTTTTGTTTCGTAATCTTCGTGCACGCACTTGGGTCGTTGAATAAATTCGCTAACCCAAGGGCGGTCAGGGTTGACTACATATTGCAGCCACCTGATGCTATGTTTATTATCCAATTTTAAGCAGTTTTTTATTATAGTTTGTGTTAAATTTACAGTGTCCCTTCGCCAAATGGAATGCCATAATAAAATCGGTGATAACCTAATGCTGTGTGTCACATAAAATAATCCCAGCTTTATATGGAAGTGATAATTTGAGTAGAAACCAGGGAGGGAAACTAATCTCTTAAAGAATCTGTTTTCAAGGATTTGGAGGGAATCTATAGAAGCCATACCCCATACTCCTGCCCCATAAGTAGCACCTGATTGTAGTATCCTGGCTTTGATGTTATTCATGTAAACTCTTGCTCTGCCAGTGGAATGTTCCCTGAATGATGTGTTACAGAATGTTGGGAGCCAGAGATGTCAGTTGAGAAGGGCTGAGCAGCATGCTGGCTGCTCCTGGTGGGGTCTTGTATTGGACTTAACTGCATCACCTGTAACTAACTACAAATAAACACCTGAAGATCCTCTACATGTCTGGACTCAGTTACTACATTTTATTGGCGACGATCTGGTAACCTACCCTTGTGCCGCGTGATCAACAGAGAAGATTATCTCACAGAGGTCACAAAAGATTGAAAAGAAACAAGAAACTGAAACTCAAGAGAAGAATAACTCCAACAGCACGGCTCGTATCTCCACCAGCTGTCCATACATCGGACAGGCCCCATTCAAACGTGCTGTTCTCCAGTGCTGCGCCTTCAGTGAGGGTAAGCCATTCAAACGTGCTGTTCTCCAGTGCTGCGCCTTCAGTGAGGGTAAGCCTGATTTTATGTTCAACTGCCCTGGCACAGATTTATAAGAACTACATATCTACACTAAGCTAGTGAACTCAGTGCTGTCCTCCTTCTTTGTGGCCACATCTACTAGATTTACTTCCTCAACCGTGGCACTACAATATGCTTCATGGGCCTTCCTGTGTTGTTTCCCAGCTCATTGACATTTTTTTGGGGTGACCTTGGAAGTGGCCTTCTCAGTGTTTCTGTATCGGTGTAGGATCAGAGGGAAACCTGCTTGTGCCTGCTACACCATGCATGCTGAGCCATCAACGAATCTCTCCATTGGCGTGCTGTTCTCAAAGTCATCACACCTAATGGACTAAAAAGAAACATGGATTGCGGAAACATGTCAAGAACGCTGTAAGATTTAAAGTTTACATGATTTGACGTGACACTGTATTTGGATGAGTCATGCCTTGCTCATCAACTGTGTTGGAGTGTACTGGTATGTGTAACTAAGCCAAGTCTCGAGTTACAATTTCAAAGTATTTGTGTTTGCGCAAGACTGTGTCACAGTGTAAATTTTGGAAACGGAATTTGTGCCTCACGTTACGGATTCTAATTAATTTCTTGTCTGTACGCGAGTTTGGGGCATTGGCACATTAACTTTGGAGGAGCATGATTTACGGCGTGGAACCACAATTTGAGGTTATTTTCAAGTTTTGGCCTTTAGCCTTTATATGTTGGACGTTAAATTAACCGTCTTGTGGTAGTTTAAAAACACGCGCGTGTCATTTATGGCGCGCGCAGTTTTACCTGCCACGATTCCTCGCGTCATGTTCGACATTGTCAGCCTTTTCATCGCCTTTCTGCTGCTGATGGACGTTGTGTTTCACCAACGCGCCGTGAGCCATCCTGCACGGCATGCTCAGCATGCCGCCATCTTTAGGTTGGAGGCTCCTGGTTTACAACATTGCTTGTGTGGAGTGTGGTTTGCTGTTCATCCTGTACTCTGCCAACCACATTGTCACGTTTTAATAAAGTTGATCGCGATTTGAATGACTTCAGCAGCGTCGCGATGTGTGAATCTCCTCAATCAACATGGATTTGCTGTACTACCATTCAAGCGTCCCTACAGTTTCGACGAGTCAGTCGCTTTGTCCTCCACATGGATTGCGCTGTTATATCTCTAAAGTAAGTGCATCTATAGTCGAAACGTTTTTGCTGTGAGTACTTCTTTTGGACACCGCATTTTGACTCATTTTCTTCAGTGAGCATTGTATCTGCTGCCTAGATCTTCTTTTCTTTCGAGTACCAGTGTCCTCCGGTTTTCATTGCGCATCGAATCTGCTGCAAAGACCTTTATTTTGGATGCAAGTTTTCTGGACCATTGACATTCTTTTTTTCACATACTAGTTTTTGGTGCATGTCTACAATATTTAATCCAAAATGTTTTTTTTCACAGGAAAAAGTAATTTATGATGACATTGTATCCCTGTCATTGGAATGGGAGTGGGTTACAGTCCAATTTCCGAGTCATGGGTTCCTGTACTTTCACGTCGACGTATTGTGTAACTTTACATGGAAGTCAATTAGCCTTTCGATTTTCTAGTCTTAAATGTTTGTAATGCTCATTGTTTCTGTTAAGACTGTTCCAGTGCTGCCTATGTGCAAGTAGTCACATTCAGCCATGCGTTGCTTTTAGTATATTAGTCACTACATTTTACTACGTCTAACCTCCCTTACATTTCGGGGTAGGTCTCAAGCTTCAAATCAATTATTATGTATACTGTCACCTCACACAGGGGTATGTCTTTCTAGTACACTTCCTACACGGGGTGTACAAAATGGGTTCCTGTCCCATTACGTCAATCTTACAATATGTTTTTACCCACACAGGATGTACGTATGGGTTACAGTTCCATCTCTATGGCTCACAACATTTATTTTTTTGTCCCCACAGGAGGTGTGTCACATGGGTTACAGTCCCATTTTTACTGTGCACAACTAATGACCTCCATTCGAGGTGTGTAGTATGGGTTACGGTCCCTTCACTGCAGTGCACAATATTTGACCTCTATATGAGGTGGGTCGTTCTGGGTATTCCCATCACAACAGTGCACGACATTTTTACGTTTTACCCTACTTAGGGTGTGTTGTACGGGTTTTAGTCCCTTCACAACAGTGCAGAACATTTTTACGTGGTGTGTTTTATGGGTTTGGTCTCATCAGTTCAGTGCACAGTGTGCACCCCTTCACTCACATGTTTAGTACAATATTACCTTCACACAGGGTGTATTTGGTCTTAATACCAATTGGTGTTTCTCTCAAGTTTATTGTGTTTTGTTTACATTTTCCAATTGGTTTTCAACGTCATGTTTTTATTATATTGAGATTTTTAATTTAATGGGAAGTATGAGTGATTTATTTTAATTGTCTCATTATTTCCTGTTACAGCTCAGTTTTCCTTTTGATATCTTTTATTGGTGTCATCTGTGGATTCTGGATTCTATTCTTTGTTAGTTTTTCTCTGTCTTTCTCTTAGCGTTGTGTTCTTTTTGTCCATTGGAGGTTTTTCCTTCTTCTTCTCTTTGTTAGTGTCTGGTTTTGGTCTGTTGGTCATTGTGTTGTGCGATGACTTGTCTCTTTTATACATGCCTGGCCAGAAAGTATGTCTTGAGGTAGTCGTTGGTGTTATCTCTTTTCGTTCCTGTTGTTGTGTTAGAAGGGAGGATGGTATTCTCACCTTTTGTCTTTCTTTTTATCTGTTTTCCTCACCTGTTACTTCTCTGTTTTCCTCATTTATATCTTCGCATGTTCTTTTGTTGCTCTCTTCTCTCATTGGTTTGCGATGTTTCTGATTCACTCTTTGTCTTTCCTCTATCTTGGTTTTCTTTCTGTTTTCTTTCATTATTGTTTATATATGGAAGGAAAGGGGATATGTAGTATCCTGGCTTTGATGTTATTCATGTAAACTCTTGCTCTGCCAGTGGAATGTTCCCTGAATGATGTGTTACAGAATTTTGGGAGCCAGAGATGTCAGTTGAGAAGGGCTGAGCAGCATGCTGGCTGCTCCTGGTGGGGTCTTGTATTGGACTTAACTGCATCACCTGTAACTAACTAAAAATAAACACCTGAAGATCCTCTACATGTCTGGACTCAGTTACTACACTGATATAGTCTTTTCTTGGTAGATCTTTTTTATTGCCTCGAATGACATAGTAGCTGCCACACTCCTCTCCATACCGAGGGCCCTGCCCGCCACCAAGCTTGACCAAGTTTGTTTTTTGTCGAACAGGACCCCAGGTATGGAAAGGTATCTACCACCTCTAGTTTACTTGAGCCCATATAGAAATATGGTACTCTATCACGGATACCGGCCCGTGCTATGAGGGCAAAGGATTTAGCTTCATTAACCCTCAGGTCCAATGACGCCATAAATGTTGCATATGCTGTTATTGGACGTTGGAGAGCCACCCCCGTTCTGACAATTAATACTGCGTCATCAGCCTAGGCCAATATTGGTACGGGGAGGGTGTCAAACACAGGGACATCTGGAGTTGAATCCAAGAGAGCTGCCTCAACCCCATTTGTGTAGATGGAAAATAAAAATGGGGCAAGGACACACCCTTGCCTGACTACCCTGGCGATCTTGAAACGACGAGTGCACTGCTCGTGTTTGCCATAGCGAACAGAAGCAGTGGCATGGGACTATAGTTGACAAATAAAGTTGATTACGGCAGGCTCAATCCCCATCGACTCCATTGTATATCATAGTTTGGAGTGACTCACACAGTCAAATGCTGCTGATAGGTCCATAAAGGCCATGAAGATCTTACCACCCTTTGCTCTAGTGTATTTGTCTATGGTCAAAGGTAGATTTAAACACTGATCTATTGTGCTCCAGCCTCTTTGGAAACCATACTGCGCCTGAATTAACATATTCTTCTCTTGTGCCCACTCTTCCAGCCTATGTAACAACAATTGACCCATGAGCTTTGCAGTAGTATCCAGCAGGGAAATCAGCCTATAGTTCTGCAGATTCTCTTTTTAGTGTATGGGAACGATTACACTAGTCTTCCATGATGTTAGGGTCCAACTTTGGCTATCACGTTAAAGACTTTGTTAATAAGGGGGCCCACAAGTCTTGAAGTTCCAGAAATAAGTCTATAGGGACCCCGTCGGGGCCCGGAGCCTTCCCAGAACTACAGGTGGCCAACCCTCTTCTTACTTCTGCCAATGAAAATGTTAGGTGGTCAATCAGGGCTATATCTGGGCTAGAAGAGTCATTTGAGGGGATCTTATCGGAAGCAAAAATATGCTCAAATTGTGCCACCCATTCTTCTTCGCCAACGAGGGCGTTCAGCGTGGGATCCTTGGGATTTTTAAAGAGCGGGTCATTGATTACCTTCCAAAAGTCTCTGCTACTTATTGTGCTGGCAGCTTGTTCGAGTTCTGCCCATTCCACCTCCTTCATAACCCTTTCTCTAATCTTCCTGGCTATTTTATAGTCCCTGCGCTTATCAGGGCGCTATTTCTGGGTGGGTTTTCAGGGCTTTTTGGAGAGCTTTTTAAGACTTTGTGCATGGGCGATCAAACTAGCGACTTACTGTGGCTTTATCCGCTGGTTTATACCGGGTGAGGGCCAATTTCACTTTTTCAAGCAAGTTTACAAACTGCTGTAACAACGAGGCAGGGGCCCTCTCCAATTCTAGGCAGTTTAAAACATTCCCCATAGTATTAAGTAAGATTTGCGGGATCAGTTTCATCTTGTCAATTTAGCTCCACTTTAGTTGATATCCATTCTTTCTAGCTAAAATTGGCCTTTGTATTTTTGGTGGTGGCCTCGCTTTCCTAAACTCCAGGGTCAACTGAGTAAGGAGGATTGAGTGACCAATGAAACTTGTAAATAGTCTATCCACGTGAGTAAGCTTGTCGCTAAGTGAATTGACACTAATATAAAATCAGTTGTGTTTTCGTGGCCATTACGTATAAAAGTTTTTTCCAGGATTCCTATTATTAAGTCTGCCCTGTTAGCTATTACCATATATCTGGTGTATAACATCCTATTTAAGGTGTTTCCATATTCATGGTGGGCAAAATGGTAAATAGGGTCACCCGTAATGTCTTCTAAGCCACAGACCCGATTTTGTATGTGTGTACAAGGTTGGACATTGAAATCACCTACCCATATAATACTAAGTCCTCCCTTGCCAGCATGAATGGTAATTTGAGCAATCTCTCTGTGTAGTGCAACCACCACTGACTGCATGTTCCCTCCAAATTATTATTATAATAATTTATTAGGAGCCATGCTTGACCACTGTCACCCTCAGCCAGAAGAAAATGGAATTGGGGGCTAGGGTGCTCAAACTTTTTTTTTTTTATTGGTAGGGTGTTTGAGATTAGAGTTAATAGACCCCCTCTGACCCTACCTGGTGAAGATGACGAAGACGATATTGCTTCTGTTTGAAATGAGCGATATCCATTTAAGAATACATGGTCAGTGGCCCATGTCTCCTGTAGGCATATGATATCTTGGTTTTGCCAGTATGATTGCCAATGTAGGTTGCCTAGCTTTGAGCCGATGCCGGCCACATTCCACGAGGCTAGTTTAATACATTCTTTGTGGACCCTTATCTGTTTATTGTTTTTTTTTCCCACCCCCTTGGATATTGACATGGGATCGTGCCAGCCCCCCATCGTGGCCATATCCAGCCAAGGGTAGTCAATCGCAGGCTTCTAAATCTATCAAGGGGGCAAATCTATTCTCCAATCTCAGCTCACAATTCCCCATGTTTCTATCTTTTCAGTTACCCCCCATCCCTGCCATCGGGTCTCTCCTGGGCCTGTTAATAGAAAGTGTGGTGTGGCTATAGAAATACTCCAACGGTAGGGCGGAGATCTGGGTCCCGGAGAGAACTGCTTTATGAAGCTGACCTAGGAGGAACCTGACTACAAATTTATTATTAAAATTTACTACCACGCAATCCCCTGACAGTGTTTTTCTAGAATAGCTCACCCACCCCACTCTCCTGGCCATGATAATATAGTTTGATAACATCCCGCTCCCATCTTCAAAATTGTTCATTTGCCTGGATAGCCAGTGTAGACTTTTAGCCATTAGTTGAGTCGTTGATTCCCTCTGCCCCTCCTGTAAGAACGGTATGTTCGCCAAAACCAGTACAAGAAGTGAGGCTAAGGGGGGGGGGGCGATCTAATGTCTGGTATAAATGAATGTTCCACCCATGCCTATCTTCTTCTAGCCTCCGTACCGCGCCCCTCATTAATCCCCCCTTCAGTCAGATCAGTTGGACTCTGTGGGGTGGTTATGTTGTTGCTTCTGCTAGTTTCTCTTGTTGTGTGGGGGATTGGCGGGGTGCCAGGGGTGCCGAAGGTTGCGCACACAGAACAGTGTCCGATGTGGGGTGTGCAGGATTTCCAATGTATACATAATCCAGGTCAACTTCCCCTACTTGTTTCCTCCCTTGCACTTGATGAGTGTTCCCTGGGCGGGGATGTATTGGAGGTTGCAAGCTGATTGCTCCATGATTATCAAGGCGTGATAGTCTTCCTTCTATCTCTGTTAATTGGTGGAGGAGTGGCTCGAGTAGGAGGGTGACCATGTTTTCTAGCTTTTTCCACATGGCCTTGTCTCTCATCAGGGATGAGGGGTTAGAGGGGGAAGGATGGCTCCTACTATTTTCAAGGTCTGTGGACACCACCACTTTTGCCACTCTTGTGGTTCTTGCGGGCTTTGGTTTTTGGCTCCTGCTGCCCTTTCTTCTTTTAACCGGTGGTTGAGTTTTTGGTTCAAGCTGGAGGGGGAACTCAGCTTCGCTCATAAATACTACGGGACTATTTACTGAAGCAGAAGAAAGTTCAGGTCTGTGTTTGCAAGCAGTTCGGAGGGTACACAGGTGGAGGATGTGTAAAATCTGTATTCAGTCTACCTTCCCCTAGGGATCATCGCCTCAGGGAAAGAGAGGGCTCCAGTGATAGTCTTCGCTCCGTAAGCTCTATCTTCTGTGAGAGAACGTTTTCTGCCCACGATAGGAATGCATCTAATGTGTTCACTATTGCTCCCCCGCTTGATCATTTGTAGCTTTCCGCTTACCCATTGCCTGGATCCGCTATATTTTCCTGTGTCGAGCGTGGAAGACCCTTAAGCAACTTCACTTGTCAGAGGGAGGGCCCAGCTCAGCCTCCTCCGGGCATGTACGGGCCCACCCTTGGCCCGGGCGTGTACCCAAGCATGCGCCGCCGGCAGGCGTCGTGCTTAAGAGCGCTCTCCGGTCGCAGGGGGTGACGGGAAGCATAGTCCGCCCTGCGGAGTTCTTGAACCAGGTGCAGCTTCTCCCTCCTGGGAAAACACACAAACAAGGCTGTTGGCAGCTACGGAGGCCGCGGGCAGGCGTCGCGCTTAAGAGCACTCTCCGGTCGCAGGGGGTGATGGGAATCGTAGTCCCCCCAACTCACTCACTAAAACAGCAACTGCTAGTCATGTCATCAGTGATATAACTGACCATGTCATGAGTAATGTAATGTGTGAGGCCATAAGCGGTGCATTGCGGGTGCACGAGTTATAGTTAGCTCAGCTAACTATAACTGCTGAATTTCTCTGGTTTTGTAGGAGTGAAACCTGAGCCTAACTATAACGTCTCTGTAACCTTTGGTTTTTTCCAGTGAATTTCAAATATATATGTATATATATATATATAAATATATTATCTACTGGCGGTCGCCAGTAACCTGGCGGTCGCCAGTAGATAGTTATAGTTAGGACCTCTTTTCCAAAGGAAATTCACAACATTCTATTTCCAATAACTTTGGTGCCGGTTGACGAATCTTCGCAAAATTTTCAAAACTCGTGGGGCGCTCTGGTCCGCTCGTATCCTGAAAGTTTCGGGGTGATTCGGCAAGCGGGGGCCGAGAAAAAAGGGGTGTCCCAAAACATGTTTTCTCCATGTTAATTCCCATAGGAAATTTTAGACACGGCTACAGCCCGAACTGCTGAACGGAATTACACCAAATTTGGCAAAAAGGTAGCGCTTGGTTCAGAAAGCGACCTTTTTTTTAAATGGTGTAAATCCGTTCAGTACTTGCTGAGAAATTCAAAAAATAAGAGTCAAAAAATCAATTTCCCATAGGGAACTTTGTGCAAGGCTACAGCAAAAACTACTAAACGGATTTACCCCAAATTTGGCATAAAGGTACTGCTTGGCTTCGAAAGCGACCTTTTCAAAAATGGTGTAAATCCGTTCAGTAGTTTTTTAAATATTAAAGGAAAAAGAACTATATATATCTGGGCGGAGCCTAACCACACATGTCATCGTGAGATCTGATTGGCTGTCAGCACTTCATCCAAGAAGTGTTGGCAGCCATCTTGGGACCAATATACATGATAGCACCCCAATGAAATGCATTGTAGTGAATAGAAGATTTTGAGGGTCACCAAAAGGAGAACTATAAAGGGTGATAACAGACTTTAGTTACATTAGAATTCATTTGTTGATGGTACCATACTAATTTTAGGAATTGTGGTGTGTTCTAGGGTGATTTTACCCTGTGAAAAACCTTATGCTGGGATTTCATGAATCATGTTTGAGAGAAAACAATTTTCTCATGCTTGTCCCACAGAGGTTTGGAAGGTGCTCCAGAAGCTAAAATGAGAGCATATTTTCTGTAAATTCACATTATCTTTCTCAGTCATGTGAGAATGAAGTCTGATATTCTCAGTAAAACATGTAAATCCAACAAGGGCAGAGACTGTCAGTTGATTCCTTTGTGTTCTACTGCAACTTCCCAGAGTGTTCTTAAGAACAACTAGAGCGCTAACTACCTTACCTATGACAAAAGTATGGCACACCTGAAGCCATCTTGATTGGAATAAACTGGTAACACTTAAAACATTTAATTTAAAAAGGAACAAAATGATGGGGTTCATTTTGTCTTAGAAATTATGGTTAGTGCTGTAGAAAGAAAAATTAGGACATGTTTTAAGTGAGATCTCAAATAGCTTCCTGTTATATTTCAACAGGAGCAGCCTGCCAGTTGATTCCTTTGTGTTCTACTGCAGCTTCCCAGAGTGTTTAAAGAACAACTAGAGCGCTAACAGCCTTACCTATGACAAAAGTATGGCACACCTGAAGCCATCTTGATTGGAATAAACTGGTAACACTTAAAACATTTAATTTAAAAAGGAGCAAAATGATGGGGTTCATTTTGTCATAGAAATTATGGTTAGTGCTGTAGAAAGAAAAATTAGGACATGTTTTAAGTGAGATTACAAATATCTTCCTGTTATATTTCAATAGGAGCAGCCTGCCAGTTGATTCATTTGTGTTCTACTGCAGCTTCCCAGAGTGTTCTAAAGAACAACTAGAGCGCTAACAGTCTTACTTATGACAAAATTATGGCACACCTGAAGCCATCTTTTTGATTGGAATAAACCGGTAACACTTAAAACATTTTATTTAAAAAGGAAAAAAATGAGGGGGTTCATTTTGCCATAGAAATTATGGTTAGTTCTGCAGAAAGAAAAATTAGGGCATGTTTTAAGTGAGATCTCAAATCCTCTTCTATTTCATTAGAAAATTCTGACATGCAGACTGAAACAATCACTTTCAATACCAGCAGTAGACTTCCAGTTAACTCCCTGGTGAGCAGTAGCTTTACTACAGTGATCTAATGAGCAACTAGAGTGCTAACATTCTGAATTTATGGCAAATGTGTGACACATCTGAATGCCTTCTTGATGGAATCAAAGTAAAAACTGAAAGCATTTCCTACTGAGGAGACTGCAGTAAATGAGGAAATTAGGAAACTTCATAACAAATAAGTATCCCTGGGGAGGCAAGATGGCGTTGGGCTAATATCACCGCTGTGATGCTCCGCTGGGCATCCCCCGTAAATCTGCTTTAACTTGCTTTTGTAGAGACCTTCGTGACAAGGTTGTATTTTTATAACCTTAAAACAAAAACCCGACCAGGGAATGCAGCAGGAAACACAGAAAAAACGTTTTCTCTTCTCTCTGACCTGTTTGTTGTGGGTCGAATGCACGCATCTCCCCTGCCTCGAGGACGTCCGCTGGGCTCTGAGCTCCCGGATCCACTCTGGCCTGCGTGATCCTCAAGCGGAACAGCGGAATTGCAGGAGCATGGCCAGGTGCTGGGGCGCGCTCCCTCTCCAGAGGAGAATCTGTCAGCTGCAACAACCACCTGGAGAACAACAACGACAGAAACACCACCGCCCTGCTGGACAACCTCGCCAACCTCGGACTCAAGCAACTGGTGAACACGCCCACCCACTACGCCGGCCACACGCTTGACCCCGTCTTCTCTTCCAGCAAGCACATCTCCTTCAGCCACGCCACCGGACTACACTGGACCGACCACAGCTGCGTCCACTTCAGCTTCAGAAAGACTGCGACCCACCACCACCCGCAACAGGCTCCCCGCCGGAGCTGGAGCAAGATCACCACCGAGCAGCTCACCGCCTCCCTCAGCCAGAACACACCCACCAACACAACGGACCCAAACGAAGCAGCCAGCAACCTCGCCAAGTGGCTGACCGCCTGCGCCGACGACCTCGCACCACTAAAAACCCTCCCAGCAGACCCGGAAGCAAGAAAACCCCTTGGTTCACCAACGACCTCAAGGAATCCAAGAAGAACTGCCGCACTCTCGAGAGAACCTGGCGACTCGACCAGACCACAGACAAAAGGACCGCCCTCAAGCACGCCACCCGCAAACACCACCAGCTGATCCGTGCCACCAAGAAGTCGGCACTCAAAGAACGACTGGACAACAACGCCCACGACAGCAAGGAACTTTTCAGCATCGTCAAAGAGTTCTCCAACCCCAGCGCCGGAAACAACGACATCACCCCCTCGCAAGACCTCTGCAACTCACTCGCCACGTTCTTCCACCGCAAGATCATCGACATACATAACAGCTTCGACGCACAAACCACGCACCCTACCGCCGAACCAACGCCCGCCACCACCACCCTCTGCAACTGGACCCCGATCAGCACCGAAGACACCACCCGCACGATGAACTCCATCCACTCCGGATCACCAACCGACCCCTGCCCACACCACGTCTTCAACAAAGCCGACGCCACCATCGCACCCCATCTCTGGGACATCATCAACTCCTCCTTCCACACTGCCACCTTCCCGGAGAGCTGGAAGCACGCCGAGCTTACCGCCCTCCTGAAGAAACCAACGGCGGACCCCACCGACCTCAAGAACTACCGTCCCATCTCGCTCCTTCCGTTTCCGGCCAAAGTCATCGAGAAGACCGTCAACGGACAGCTTGCCGCCTTCCTCGAGACGAATGGATCCCTCGACCCCTCGCAGTCCGGGTTTCGGGCCAACCACAGCACCGAGACCGCCCTCATCGCAGCCACCGACGACATCAGAACCCTAACCGACAACGGGGAAACAGCAGCCCTCATCCTCTTGGACCTCTCCGCGGCGTTCGACACCGTCTGCCACCGCACCCTAGTGAAGCGCCTCAGCAACATCGGAATCCGAGAGAAAGCACTGGAATGGATCATCTCGTTCCTCGCCGGAAGAACCCAGAGAGTCCGCCTCCCCCCGTTCAGATCCGAGGCCACTGAAGTCATCTGCGGCGTTCCACAAGGATCTTCACTCAGTCCAACACTCTTCAACGTCTACATGAGCCCCGTCGCCGCCATCGCACGCCAACACAACCTCAACATCATCTCCTACGCCGACGACACCCAGCTGATCCTCTCCTCACCAACGACCCCACCACCGCCAGAGCAAACCTACACGACGGGATGAGAGACGTCGCCGACTGGATGAGGAACAGCCGCCTTAAACTAAACTCAGACAAGACGGAAGTCCTCATCCTGGGCTCATCACCCTCCGCCTGGGACGACTCCTGGTGGCCCCCGGCCCTGGGCACCGCGCCCAAGCCAACGGACCACGCACGCAACCTGGGCTTCATCCTGGACTCCTCCCTGTCGATGACCAGACAAGTCAACGCTGTCTCATCCTCGTGCTTCAACACCCTGCGCATGCTCCGCAAGATCTTCAAATGGATCCCCACTGAAACCAGGAAGACCGTCACCCAGGCACTCGTCACCAGCCGACTGGACTATGGGAACACCCTCTACGCCGGAACCACAGCCAAACTTCAAAAAGACTCCAGCGCATCCAGAACGCCTCCGCACGACTCATCCTGGACATCCCCCGACACAGCCACATCACCGGACACCTGAAAGACCTGCACTGGCTCCCCGTCAGCAAGAGAATCACGTTCAGACTCCTCACCCACGCACACAAGGCCCTCCACGACCTGGGCCCAAAGTACCTCAACAACCGCATGACCTTCTACACGCCCACCCGCCAGCTACGATCAACCAGCCACGCCCTCGCCACCGTACCACGCATCCGCAGAACCACCGCCGGAGGAAGATCCTTCTCCTACCTGGCAGCCAAGACCTGGAACTCCCTCCCAACTCACCTTCGGCGAACCCAGGACCATCTCTCCTTCAGGAAGCAGCTCAAGACCTGGCTGTTCGAGCAGTAACTTACCCCCTCCCCCAGCGCCTTGAGACCCTCCCGGGTGAGTAGCGCGCTCTATAAATGCCGTGATTGATTGATTGATTGGCCGCCACGGAGAATCTTTGAGAGCCGGCGCATCCTCTGTACAGTTTTTCATCAGTACCCAGGAGAAACAAGTAAGAATGACTGGCAAAGGGGCACGCGTAGTGAAAGGCAAAAATGCTACGATATCTTCGCAGGTCAGTGCAACTTCGGCAGCGACACAGCAGAAAAAACTGGATACCCTGGCGATGAAAAGCAAAAGTGGGGGAGAGAAAGGAGAAAAGAGGGAGTGCGCTGACAAGAGCCCCGGGGAAACTGACATAGCAAACACCGCTACTATAAAAAAAGCCCCCGCTCGCTTAAATAAAGAAACTGACTATTCTCAGCCATTGATCACCAGTAGTTTTGGTGCTGCAAGCGGGGGGGGAGCCGCTTTCATGCAGTCAGTGGGATCTCCTGGCGTAATGATAGAGACGCCTGTACAGAAGGAAGGAGAATCAATAGGTCACTCCTCACCGGTCGTACTGAGCGATTTGCAGCTCCCAGATACTCCCTTTCCCGCAGTCCAAGGCAAAGAAATAGCTGGCTTGGTACTTTCTGCTTCGCTAGAAAGCGCTCCCGTGGACAACACTGACAGTCACAATAACAATAGTACCATCCCAAGGGGCAGGTCAAATATTCCGGAGGAGTGCTCAAATGCAGTACTATCATCACAAGCCACTTGTAGCACACGGCAAGACCACATGCTGAAAACGCCTGACAATCAGGATCAATTTTATTCTCTCACAGATGATTCCGAGATGTCAGACATTAGTATTTCCTTGTCAAGTGGGGAGGAGGAGGGCAAGTGGTATAGTAGCTCTAATACTGACCTGCAGAAACATAAACATGTCTCTAAAAACTACAAAAGAAAAAAAGCAGGGACCGCCATAAAAAGAATTATGACCTATCGGACAAAGAGGACGCCTCAGATTTGAAGTGGGATTACAATGATACATCGCTCACGATTTGCTCTAACACCTTGACTGCCTCTGGGGGTAATCAAACAATTACTGGCACTGGTATCGATCAAGCGGGGTCACTCGGTGATCAAAGGAGTGAACCAGCTTTAACAGACATTTTGCAGTCTATCAAAAGCTTTCAGGCAGAAGTCAAAGCTGATAGCCGTAGATCCCGCCTGGCAGCAAAGAAGTTGCAAGGGGCAGTCAGGAAAGTGGGAAAAACCTGCGTCGAAATTGTAGATCGAATGGCTTCAGTGGAAGAAAGAACGGAACAACTAGAGAAGGATGTTACCTCGCTCAAAACCAAGACTGATGAGCATGAGGGATTACTCGTAGCTTTATCTCCGAAGTACAGGCTAAAAACTATCTAGAGAAAATTTCGGGACATAAGTAACATATGTAATCCTGCAATAGAAATGCCCTGGCTCGACAACTTGTGTTAGAACGTGGTATGGAATGTAGGAATTAGAGGCTATAACTTAAGTGAGGGGGCCGCAGGGTGTTTTTTCCTTTTTGTTTGCTTGTTTTTGTTATTGCCTTCGTTAATTAATTTTTCTTTTTTCCTGGCGATTTGCTTGGTATAAGGCCCTGTGTCGGTGTTTGGGTGTTGGTTTGTTGGTGTTTTTATTGGAAGGTCATTTCTCAGTGGGGGAGTCTCAGCGGGCACATGGGGTCCTGCTTGACGGATGTCACACTCCTGGCCCAGTGCTGGCCAGGTAACCTCCAAAAGTGGTGGTGGGTGGTGGGGTGGGAGAGGGAGGGTAGGGTGGGAAGGGTGGAAGGTCAGACAGGTTGTTATTCTGAGTAAGAGTAAGGGTAAACTCAACAGGGTAAATTGGTATGTGGGAAATATCAGGTTATGGTGTAGCAAAGGGGCTATGCTAAATCCAGAGCAAACACTTGGATCACTTGATCTAGCGAGATGGGGGTGCTAAAAGTGTTATCCTTAAATATTTGTGGCTTAAATGACTTTAAAAAGAGGCAAATTGTTGCGATAGGATTACAAACCATGGGCACGAATGTTGTCTGTTTACAGAAAACTCACATAGAGGGTTCACAAATACATATTCTCAAAACACTGGGGTATAAACTGGTTTGCGCAACATCACAGGGGGCTCGGGTACGGGGGGTTGCTATATTAGCCTGGGGCTCAGGGTATACTTTTAGCCATTCTAAAGCTGATAAATTTGGCTGCTGGGCAGTCACAGAGTGCCAAGATGGACAGGGGCAAAAGATAACACTTTGCGCTATATATGGAAGCAATAGTGACGACCCATCAGTCTTCAATGAGATTTCTAATGAGCTCACGCACTGGCCTCTACCTTTACTGATCTGTGGGGATTTTAATATCAACCTCCCCAGTAACTGGTCTATGAAGGATGATTGGCGTTATAATGGCCGGAAACCTAAAGTGTTTAAGGCAATGAAACATATGTGCTATACACATGGGCTTGTAGATGGATGGCAGACTTCCAATCCTAATGACCCTTTTTTTCTAACCCACATTGTACACATGTAAGAATAGATTATATTCTGATGTCTAACTCACTTAGATCTAAGTTCCAAATTGAGAAGCTGCCCCGAATTCTTTCCGACCATAACCCTCTAATCTGTACTCTAGAAACAACACCAGGAAACATAACACCTAGATCATGGACATTTGAGAAATCCTTGCTTCTAGATGACAAATATTGCGCTCACATGAGAGAGTGGATCCCTAACTTTTTAAAGGACAACATCGGGAGCGTATCAATTGAAGTTTAATGGGACGCTCTAAAAGCAGGGATTCGAGGAGAAACGATGCAATATTCACTGAAGGCCAATAAGCTGGCTAGAGAATCCATGAGGGAACTGCAGGAAAATCTTGGGCTGGCCGAAGAAGATCTGATAAGAGTGACCAGAGGGATTCAAGGGTTGGAAGAAATAACTAGAACACAGAGCCAGGTGGCAATCGCAAAGGCCGCAATTACAAATATTTTTACTGTCAAAGCCATAAAAAAAGCTGCAGTACATAAAGAGATGTTGTATGAGGTCAATGAGCAAGTGGGCCATCAGCTGGCTATACGTATGAGGCAACAGGCTTCAGTAAATTTGATACGTGAAATACAGGACCCAGTGGAAGGCCAAATATCTGACCCAGAACGTATTAGAGAGGCATTCTGGCGATTCTATAGCACTTTGTATACTGAGGAGGGGGAGGGTGATCTAGAAAATATTGAAAGATACTTAGATGGAGGAGGCTTCGACAGGTTCGACGAGGAAGATCAGCTTACCTTAGATGAAGTCCCTTACATAGAAGAAATTTTAACTACAATCAAAAACTTACCGAAAGGGAAAGCAACTGGATTGGATAATATACCTTCGGAATTTTATTTAGCGTTTCTAGATCAGATCAAAGATATTTTACTTGATTTAATTGCACACATTTTTAAAGGGGACAGCCCGCAGAATCCTGGTCTAGGGCGAAGATAGTCATCTTTCTTAAAAAAAATAAACCTCCAGATCAGCTAGGCTCATACCGCCCTATCACTCTTATTAATGCAGACTCCAAAATATACTCAAAAGTTATGGCGAATCGAATCGCCCCTATCATTCATAAAGTAATTGCTAAATACCAGCACGGCTTTGTACCAGGGAGATCGACTATTAACCACAGCCAGAGAGTGATCACTTTATTTGATAGCACGGAAGTTGCAGGAGACCCTATGGCACTGGTTCTTCTTGACGCAGAGAAGGCCTTTGATAGGGTCTCCTGGCAATTTTTGTGGGCCGCTATGTCCAGGGTTGGAATTAAAAAGGGGTTTATCCAGGCAGTGCCAAAACTATATGTTAACCCTAGGGCCATGGTAATGGTGAATGGTAGCCTCACCAAAGAGTTGATCATTTCTCGAGGAACGCGACAGGGGTGCCCATGCTCGCCATTGCTTTTTGCGATCTACATTGATCCTTTCATTCGCAGATTGGAGGGAAACAGAGAAATAGCACCAATTTTGTAACAGGAATATTCGACCAAGATCTTGGCATACGCCGATGACATAGCGGTCGTGACAGCTGATTTTAACACAGCTATGTCTGTTATTGAAAGTGAGGCTAATAAATTTGGGCTAGTATCCGGTTACGCACTCAATCAGGGGAAAACACAGGTCGTACTGAATAATAAAAGTGAGATGCGCGACCCCCGAGTGGTGGATAAGGCTACATATTTGGGTATCTGCATTACATCTAATCTTGAGAATATGGTGGACTTAAACATGAAGCCAATGCTGGGCTCAATGCAGAAAGATCTTCGTCGCCTAGACAATCTACATCTATCTTTAATTGGTAGGGCTAATGCCTTGAAAATGGTCTTTTTCCCTAAAATTTTATATCTATTTAGAGCAATATGCTTAGAATTTTCAGAGCAATGGTTCAAATCTATGGAGCGCACTTTTTCAAGTTTTATCTGGGCTTACTCGCAACCTCGGCGAGCGTATAAACTTCTGACCCTTTCAAAAGAAAGAGGAGGATTAGCTCTCCCAAACCTGAAAGCATATTACTGGGCATCTGTGTTGCTCTATAGTAGTGAGCTATTACAGAATATCGGGATAGAGATGACACCTGGGGTCGGCTCGCCATCTATCTTTCAGCTAATTTTGGGCAGCAAATGTAGTGGATATCTTTGGCGATATTTACATGACAGCTACCATAAAAAAGTGAGGTTTAAAACACTGATTAGTGGGTTTAAGGCTTGGAAAGGCTGTAAGAAGAATGTTGGGTATAGGGCGTATATCATTTTATACCCCCCTAAGGGATAACCCAGCTCTGCCGGATATTTTTAAAGATAGTTGCATTAGCAAATGGAATGCAGCAGGAATAACTCATATAGGGTGCCTATTCTCCCCGGCAGGGATACAATCCTTTGAAGAATTAAAGAAAAACTTTCGACTGGACTGGCAGGACTTTTTTAAATATCTTCAAATCAGAGACTTTTTATCACGAAGGGTGGGGGGAAGGGCTCTGCCTGAAAAAATAACCTTAGTGGAAACATTAATTCACATCAAAAAAAGCACTATTGGGGGAATATATTCCCTTTTAAATGCACTGATCCGGATGATCTAGAGAAAACGTCACAGAAGTGGCAGGGGAAAATTGGTATAACTATGGATGAATTTAACTATGCCTACTCAATGTCTCAAACAATTCTTATGTCCACAAAACTTCAAGCACAGTTTTATAAAACATGCTTTTTTTTATACTACACTCCAGATAAAATCGCCAAATGGGGGAGTGGGAAGGGGACGTGCTGCCCTAGATGTATGCTATTTAACGCTGATTGTGTACATATTTTCTCTACTTGTGATGGACTGACTTCTTTAAAGCAAACATTGAGAAATTCCTGTGTTTAACTGTTGGAAAAAACCAAATAAAGATATTTAAAAAAACAAAAACAAATAAGTATCCCAAGATGGCTACCAGAGAAAAAAGAGCCCAAATGTAGCACAAATATCACCCACATGTAGCCCACATATAGCCCAATGACAGAAGTGTGGAAAACACTTTTTATTTTTAGTTTTTTTGCAGTTTTATATAGTGCAGACTGGTCAGGTATTGGAGCGTTGCATCTTACTTGGACCCCTTATTGCGTATTTTGCACGAAGTACATGAGATTGATCTTGCGAAACATTGAACTTTACTATTCTGTTAACCTGAAGTTGCTCTGAACCGGGCTTTGTAACACCCGTTTTTACCCACTGGTTTTAATTAATTCTCACTGTATTTTATTAAGAAAGAGGATTTACTGTTTTTATGTACACTTTTATGATCTATGTTTCTAAATCAGATCGAATAAAGTTTAATGAATGTAATTGAAGTCTCCCAAGATGGCCACCAGAGAAAAACAAGCATTTACAATGCAATAGGTCTCGCATTTACGAGTTTAAGCTATTGGCATTGTAATGACAATGCCTTT
Organism: Calotriton arnoldi; assembly: GCA_963921515.1. Taxonomy (NCBI): domain Eukaryota; kingdom Metazoa; phylum Chordata; class Amphibia; order Caudata; family Salamandridae; genus Calotriton; species Calotriton arnoldi. Next base: position 796,838 of record CAWUFW010004769.1, read on the forward strand.
TATTTAGGTTTTAAAAACGAAAACAAAAATAAAAGGCATTGTTAAGTGCAATGTCAATAGCTGAAACTCGCGTAAATGCGAGACCTATTGCATTGCAAATGCTAGTTTCTTTTTACTGGAAGGCGAGTGACAATTAGGATACATGGGGTCCCTCAAATGCCATTGCTTTGAGACCCTTTTGCCTGAGAATCATCGAGGGTGTGATGAAGGCTAGGGAAAAATGGTAACAGCACCCGAGCACTTACGAGCTTCAATCCACAGAATGTGGAATAATCATGCAGCCTTTTCCACATGGTCATCCCCAATATTAGCTCTGAGCACGTGGTATATGGACAGCCAGGACAGATACCAGGACTGCTAGGGGAGCATTCCACGTGTTGGAGCAAGGGATCGGTGGGGGCTGGTCTGCATCTGTGTCCGCAGCTCCTTCCCGGGTCTAAGGAGACTCACCCCAGAGCATCAAATAAAAAATATATATCAGACACAGTGTTCCTATACCAGGTAATTTCAGGTGCTAAAACACCAAGGCTCACGAAATCGGATGGAATGGTATTCTGGAAATCCAGCTCTAGCAGACTTGTAATCAGTAACGAAGAGGAGAGTGGGTTCAATAGGCGACATGACAGGTGATGTCCTTGGCAGGGGATAGAAATTCTAACAGCAATTACTTCCACAAAGAGGGGCACATCAAGGTGTTACAGAAATGTTGCTGCAAGCTATGTTAAGTGCATTTCTACCACCCTCTTCCTACCCTCCCGTTATCGGCGCTCCCCTAAAATTATTCACAGGAGCACTGATTTATGCTGTGGCTCCTCCCTGTCTGCCGAGGTCCTTCCTTTCATCCTACGGTGTCCGTGCAGCTCCACTTTCCGTACCTTGACAGCCTCGGAGCCCTTGGGGCTCCTTTCCCCTATGGCTCCTCTTTCAACACCGTTTAGGTTGCCACCCCTCTTCCTGGGGGGCTCCCTTATCCCGACAGTGCTTCAAAATCCTCCCCTCCCTTATCTCCACCCCTGCCTACCGGGACGCCACCTACTACGGTGTCGCTCCCCTCTGTGCCTCCTCAGCTGGCGCCTCTCTAGCCCGCTTTGCTTCCCGCTACCTCCCGTAGCACAAACTTTTCCAGCAATCCCTGCTGCAACAGGGACAAGATGGCGGAGCGGAAGTGACGCGCATTTGGGCGGGCAGCAGATTTGCAGCGCACAGGAAGTGAGATTTCAGCGGACAGTGGTGGACATGCAGCCATCTCTGTGAGGACAAGCCCTTTTAAGATTAGCAGAGAAAGTATAAACTGCACAAAATATAATCCAAACAGTACGGACCCCACTACATAACCAAGAGGCATACTTAAATATAACAGAAAAACAAGTATAAATAGCACAAAACGCAAGGGAAAATACAGGTATAACACTAGGTCAGAAATTCAGACACCACAATGTAGGGGAATGACATAAACAAACAGCAGAAACAAAACAAAAAAATAAACAGTGGTGCGCGCGCACCACAGAGGAGCGGAGGGGGGGGAGGAGGGAGCGCGGCAGCCTGCTCAGCTGACCAGACGCTCGTGCGTCATGGCCTTTTGCCGGCATGTGTTTACAATTATCGCGCCCGCGTCTGGGCACGATAATTGGAAACACATGTTTGCCGCGTGTACCCATCCCAAAAAGGCCAGCCACGACGCACGAGCGTTTTTGGGACTGCTTTTCAAACTCGCTTACTAAAAGTCTTCGCCTCTAGCAGCGCTTGCGCGCTACTCGAAGGCTCGACCTAATGAGCCCAAATGTAGCACAAATATCACCCAGATGTAGCCCACGTATAGCCCAATGACAGAAGTGTGGAAAACACTTTTTATCCTTTGTTTTTTTGCAGTTTTATATAGTGCAGGCTGGTCAGATATTGGAGTGCTTTACATGAGCATTGGTTACATCATACAAGGACAAACTCATTTTGGTTGTAGGCATGGGGAGATTAAGTGATTTGACCAGAATCACAGAATGACGAGCTGAAGCAGAAACTCCAACTTGGTAACACCACATTTTCTCCCCTAAGCGTAACATTTAATCAAGTGGTCAACTGGATAAAAAAACATAGAGATAACAAATAATTCAAAAGTGCTTTGTCGCTATTTGAGAACTGCTTGGCTCAGAAAGCTACCTTTTAAAAATGGTGTAAATCCGTTCGGTAGTTGCTGAGAAATTGTAAAAAAACAAATATCGATATCTAGAGGCGCGGTGGATCCGCGAACCCTCCCGACCACGAGCTTCATTTTAATTGGCTGCCAACACTCCAAACCAGGAAGTGTTGGCAGCCATCTTATGACTCGGTAGAACCGAGTCACAAGAAAACAGGGAAACAAAGGTGAAAAAGAAGAAAAGGGGGCAGGGTAGAAACACCCTGACCCCTAGGCCTGCTCAGGGGTCCCACAAGGACCCCCAGGGACAAAAAAGCATTTTTTAAAAAATTGGCGAAATTCGCGCTGGGGTCGCGAATCCCGCCGAAATGTAAAAAATGAAGCGCAGGATACCGCGCTTCATTTAATTGAGACCCCGGGTGGGCCAGGTCCCGGGAGCATTGCCAACAAATATATGCAGGACCCGCGGGGCCCCCGCAGCCCCGGGGACCGCCACCTCCCGGGGCTTGTTTTTAATGGTTGGGGGGCCTCCAAGGCCCCCAAGCCCCGGGGACCGCCACCGCCAGGGCTTTTATGAAATAGGGACCCTCAGGATTCAAGGGGAATTAATCCTCCAACTTACCCTGAGCACTACTGATGCAGTCCATCCATCGCCCTGTCACTACCCATGCACTCCTCCAATCAACCAGCGAGCACCATGTACTTATCCAATCACTCCGCCAAAACACAAGCACTTATAAATTCACCATCCACTCTCCTTGCAGTACTCTAATCATTCAGTCAGTACCCATGTACTCATCCAATGACCCAGGCACTAACTCATGGCAAATACAGAGGAGGTCATGCTAATCACAGGGGTACCCCAACGCATAGTGTTCCCTAGTGTATGTAGGTGTTTTCAGTGTATTCTAAGTGTCTTTTACCACCAGAGACAGAGTCAGTTACCACCAGTACCCATCAGCAAAAGTTGGGGGCACAGGAGTACTTTCTACTCCTCTGTTGGTTCTTTCTGCACATCTCTTCCTTCTTCTTGCACTTTTCTTCGTCTTTCTGGACTTCTGTTGCCTCTTTCTGCATTTGTCTTCCTTCTTTCTGCGCTTTTCTTCTTCTTTCTTCACATGTCCTACCTCTGTAGGCATAGTTAGAAACTAGCATTTAAAAAACCTTTGAAATTCACTGAAAAAACCATAGGTTTCAGGCACGTTATAGTTAGAAATTAGCATTTAAAAAACCTTAGAAATTCACTGAAAAAACCATAGGTTTTTGGGAAAGTTATAGTTAGTTGGACATTTCACTCGTACAAAACCAGAGAAATTCCCCCGTTATAGTTAGTTCAGCTAACTATAACTCGCGCCCCCGCAATGCACTGCTGATGACGTCACATATGACATCACTCATGACATGGTCAGTGACATCACTGATGACATCACTGATGACATCTCAAATGACATCACTGATGACATCACTGATGATACATGAGATACTCAGACAACCAATCAATAACCCATATAGACACTCATGTAGCTATTCACAAACCCATGCAGCCGCTTACACACCAACAGACAGACGGATACAGACATTCACACAGTTTAGTCACTAACCCGTGCATTCAGTAAGATACATTTAATCACTCACTTATAGAGTCAGTCACACACCTACTAAATCATCCATTCAGACACTTATACACCCACTCATTCTTCAATACGCCTTTCCCTATATATATTAAACATATTTAAACTTTACAGAAACACACAGTCACTAGATGATGTCATCAGTGATGTCATTTGAGATGTCATCAGTGATGTCATCAGTGATGTCACTGACCATGTCATGAGTGATGTCATATGTGACGTCATCAGCAGTGCATTGCGGGGCGCGAGTTATAGTTAGCTGAACTAACTATAACGGGGAATTTCTCTGGTTTTGTACGAGTGAAATGTCCAACTAACTATATTTTGCCCTAAAATCTATGGTTTTTCAGTGAATATATATATATATATATATATATTTATATATATATATATTGTTCTACAAACGCCCGAAAGCTTTCAAAGGACGCACTCGCAGCAGTTAACCAACGGTTTCTTTATTGGGAAAAGCCAGCATCTCCATCCCAGGTAAGTTCATTGCCGACGCGTTTCGAGGACACAGCCTCTTCCTCATGGGCAAGCTCGAGTATCGCACAAATTGTTCCAATCCTTCCTTTTGAAGCATGCAGGGACCCCCAGTGGGTCTGCAAGTGCGTTCATGTAGTATGATGCATGCTGGGACATTGAGTCCCAATTGGAAAGTTATTGTTGCTCCCAGTGAGCTTCATGCGATACTGTTCTGTAAAAGAGTATTGTTACCCTCAGTGGGCCCTCGAATGGCATGTTGACTTCAGTGCCCCCAACTACTGCACTGACCGCGGCTTCTTCTGACAGTTCCAGCGAGCCGCGCAGCCCCTCCAGGTCTGGGAGATGGTGCGTCCTTTCACGGCAGGGCAGCCGTGTGGTAAATATTTTGTTCTACAAACGCCCGAAAGCTTTCAAAGGACGCACTCGCAGCAGTTAACCAACGGTTTCTTTATTGGGAAAAGCCAGCATCTCCATCCCAGGTAAGTTCATTGCCGACGCGTTTCGAGGACACAGCCTCTTCCTCATGGGCAAGTTCACATTATCTTTCTCAGTCATGTGAGAATGAAGTCTGACATTCTCAGTAAAACATGTACATCCAACAATGGCAGAGACTGTCAGTTGATTCCTTTGTGTTCTACTGCAGCTTCCCAGAGTGTTCTAAAGAACAACTAGAGTGCTAACAGCCTTACTTATGACAAAAGTATGGCACACCTGAAGCCATCTTGATTGGAATAAACTGGTAACACTTAAAACATTTAATTTAAAAAGGAACAAAATGGGGTTCATTTTGTCATAGAAATTATGGTTAGTGCTGTAGAAAGAAAAATTAGGACATGTTTCATGTGTGATCTCAAATATCTTCCTGTTATATTTCAACAGGAGCAGCCTGTCAGTTGATGCCTTTGTGTTCTACTGCAGCTTCCCAGAGTGTTCTAAAGAACAACTAGAGCGCTAACAGTCTTACTTATGACAAAAGTATGGCACACCTGAAGCCATCTTGATTGGAATAAACTGGTAACACTTAAAACATTTAATTTAAAAAGGAACAAAATGAGGGGGTTCATTTTGCCATAGAAATTATGGTTAGTGCTGTAGAAAGAAAAATTAGGACATGTTTTAAGTGAGATCTCAAATATCTTCCTGTTATATTTCAACAGGAGCAGCCTGTCAGTTGATGCCTTTGTGTTCTACTGCAGCTTCCCAGAGTGTTCTAAAGAACAACTAGAGTGCTAACAGCCTTACTTATGACAAAAGTATGGCACACCTGAAGCCATCTTGATTGGAATAAACTGGTAACACTTAAAACATTTAATTTAAAAGGAACAAAATGAGGGGTTCATTTTGCCATAGAAATTATGGTTAGTGCTGCAAAAAGAAAATTTAGGGCATGTTTTAAGTGAGATCTCAAATCCTCATCTATTTCATTAGAAAATTCTGACATGCAGACTGAAACAATCACTTTCAATACCAGCAGTAGACTTCCAGTTAACTCCTTGGTGAGCAGTAGCTTTACTACAGTGATCTAATGAACAACTAGAGTGCTAACATTCTGAATTTATGGCAAATGTGTGACACATCTGAATGCCTTCTTGATGGAATCAAAGTAAAAAACTGAAAGCATTTCCTACTGAGGAGACTGTAGTAAATGAGGAAATTAGGAAACTTCATAACAAATAAGTCTCCCAAGATGGCCACCAGAGAAAAAAGAGCCCAAATGTAGCACAAATATCACCCAGAGGTAGCCCACGTATAGCCCAATGACAGAAGTGTGCAAAACACTTTTTATTTTTGTTTTTTTGCAGTTTTATATAGTGCAGACTGGTCAGGTATTGGAGTGCTTTACATGAGCATTGGTTACATCACACAAGGACAAATTCATGTTGGTTGACCCCTACACTACCCAAACACCACTGCACTACCCTAAACCCTAAAACACTACCCCCAGCACGACCCCCTTCACTACCCAAACACAACTGCACTACCCTAAACTCAAAAACACTACCCCCAGCACGACCCCCTACACTACCCAAACACCACTGCACTACCCTAAACCCTAAATCTACCCCCTACACTACACAAATACCACTGCACTACCCTAAACCCTAAAACACTAGAACCCAGCACGACCCCCTACAGTACACAAACACCACTGCACTACCCTAAACCCTAAAACACTACCCCCTACACTACACAAACACCATTGCACTACCCTAAACCCTAAAACACTACCCCCAGCATGACCCCCTACACTACACAAACACCACTGCACTACCCTAAACCCTAAAACACTACCCCAGCACGACCCCTACACTACCCAAACACCACTGCACTACCCTAAACCCTAAAACACTACCCCAGCACGACTCCCTACACTACACAAACACCACTGGAGTACCCTAAACCCTAAAACACTACCCCCAGCACGACTCCCTACACTACCTAAACACCACTGCACTACACTAAACCCTAAATCTACCCCCAGCATGACCTCCCACACTACACAAACACCACTGCACTACCCTAAACCCTAAAACACTACCCCCAGCACGACCCCCTACACTACCCAAACACCACTGCACTACCCTAAACCCTAAACCACTAACCCCAGCATGACCCCCTACACTACCCAAACACCACTGCACCTCCCTAAAACACTACCCCCAGCACGACCCCCTACACTACCCAAACACCACTGCACTACCCTAAACCCTAAAACACTACCCCCAGCATGACCCCCTACACTACCCAAACACCACTGCACTACCCTAAACCCTAAAACACTAACCCCAGCATGACCCCCTACACTACCCAAACACCACTGCACTACCCTAAACCCTAAAACACTACCCCAGCACGACTCCCTACACTACACAAACACCACTGCACTACCCTAAACCCTAAAACACTACCCCCAGCACGACTCCCTACAATACCCACACACCACTGCACTACCCTAAACCCTAAATCTACCCCCAGCACGACCCCCTACACTACCCAAACACCACTGCAGTACCCTAAACCATAAAACACTACCACCAGCATGACCGCCTACACTACACAAACACCACTGCACTACCCTAAACCCTAAAACACTACCACCAGCATGACCCCCTACACTACTCAAACACCACTGCACTACCCTAAACCCTAAAACACTAACCCAGCACGACCCCTACACTACTCATACACCACTGCACTACCCTAAAGCCTAAAACACTACCCCCAGCACGACCCCCTACACTACCCAAACACCACTGCACTACCCTAAACCCTAAAACACTACCCCCAGCACGACCCCTACACCACCCAAACACCACTGCACTACCCTAAACCCTAGAAAAGAAACCCCCACCCCATGCCCAATCCCCCTTACCTCTCACTCCTCGTGGTTCCTCTCTCCTCGTGGTTCCTGCTTCACGTCGTCTCTGAGGGGCGGTGCACGTCGTTGTGAGGAAATGGAACAGCCTCTGTTTCCTTACAACGACATGGATCGTCTACATGTTTTTTAGAGCGCATGGTCATTTACCATACATACCTTTACAACAAAATTCGTTGTAAAGGCATGCGTGGTAAATGACCATGCGTTCTAAAAAAGCGTAGTAATGACTTCGTGATGTACAACGCATGCATGGTAATGCATGCGTTGTAATGGTATCGCAAAGTAAAAAGTCGTTGTAACGGCTGTTTACCGATCGAAGCTGGCCCCTGTTCTTCAGTGAGATGTTTATTTGATTAATTAGGAGGAAGGAATGTGTTTTTTTACCGAAAAGTGCATTCCCGGCTGTTGTATTGTGAAAGTGTCCGCGTGGCCTGGTTTCACTTCCGGTGAGAGAGTGGAAGAGTCTGTTTGGATCTAAAGGAGTTCTGTTGTTGGACGGGGCCGGCGCGACATGTCATCAGAAAACATAGCTAATGGAAAGCGTCCTCCCTGAAGTGTGGAGCAGTGCCATGAGAGGTCAACGAGTGTGCGTCCCACCGCAGTATGACCGTACCGCGTGACCCATGTGCCACCTCCAGGGTACGGGAGGCAGAAGCGGCATCGCAGGTCCTCTTGAAGACCGTTGTAGCACTAATTCTACATTTTGGTACTAGGGCATTTTAACTTTGTTGTTCCTGCCAGATACAAAGAGAAGATCCTGTGTTATTCAGTGCCCTCGTTACCTTTTTTGTGGGTTGTGGTGCTTGTCACTCGCTGCCCCGCCGGTGCACACGACTGGGCACCCCACCTCGTGTGCCATCTGCAGGGCCTCTGCCCTCGGATCACTGGTTTCGGTTTCTGGAGTGGCAACATAAACAGTTGCTCCCAAAGGACTAGCCTGAACACTTAGGTGAATATCCCCTGCACCAGCATTCCACGGAAATTCTTTCCTAGCTCTCCCACGTCAACGAGGACGTCATAATAGCACGGCTCCGCTCGCGACACCGTATGACGTCATCGGAGCCATAAGAGAACCTCGTCGGCGTGCTGACGTCAGTTCCACCCATTTTTTCCGTGCCACCGAGGCAAACAGGGGACCGAGACATTTTCACATGTATACATAGTATAATAAATATATATATATTCACTGAAAAAACCATAGGTTTCAGGCACGTTATAGTTAGAAATTAGCATTTAAAAAACCTTAGAAATTCACTGAAAAAAACATAGGTTTCAGGCACGTTATAGTTAGAAATTAGCATTTAAAAAACCTTAGAAATTCACTGAAAAAACCATAGGTTTCAGGGGTGTTATAGTTAGTTGGACATTTCACTCGTACAAAACCATAGAAATTCCCCGTTATAGTTAGTTCAGCTAACTATAACTTGCGCGCCCATAATGCACTGCTGATGACGTCACATATTACATCACTCATGACATGGTCAGTGACATCACTCATGACATCTCAAATGACATCACTGATGACTTCACTGATGACATCATCCAGTGAATGTGTGTTTTTCTGAAAATTAAATATGTTTTATATATGTATATCTCAAGGTTGATGGAAGAATAAATGGGTATATAAGTGTCTAAATGGATGATTTTGTTTTGTAAAATTGATTGTATCTTAGTGAATACATGGGTTAGTGAGTAATGTTTAAATATGAAAATATCTGTATCAGTCTCTCACTTTGTGTATAAGTGGCTGCATGGGTTGGTGAGTAGCTACATGAGTGTCTATATGGGTTATTAGTTGGTTTTCTGAGTATCAGTATGAGTGTCTGAGTGTCTGTATGGTTCGGTGGGGGTATTACTTAGTGCATAGATGCATGAATGAGTGACTCACTGTTTGTATGTGTTGAAGACAGCATGTGTGCAGGACTGTATAGGTGGATGAGTATGTGTATGGGTGTGTTAGTGAGTGAATGACTGTCTCAATAGTGTCTTTATGAGTAACTACATATGTTTTAAACTAGTATATGTGAGAATTGGTGTATATAAGTGAGTATATGTGAGAGTGAGAGATTGGAAGAGTTCCTGTACAAATAAGTAGGTGTTTCTATAAGTGATTGTTTAAGAGAGTAAGTATGTGTAAGTTTCTGTAGAAGTAAGTGTGGTAGTGTGTGTATAACTGTATATGCAAGTAAATGGATGTTTGATACTTTGTTTGCATGTGTGACTATGTGTGTGAGTAACTCTATGGATGAGTGGCGGTGTGTAACAGGATGTATAGGTGTATGAGTACATATGATGAGTGAGTACATGTATGAGTGACTGTATAGGGACTGTTGGTGAATGAGTGGATGTGTGTGTAGATCTTGGAATTACTGAATAGGTGTGTTGTAACTGGTATTGGTATGTCCATTGTTTTGAAAATGTTAGTTTGTATTTTTGAGTGTGTGTATCAAAGGTTATATTAGGGTGAGAGGAGGTCTGCCACTCTATCACAAGGATGATGTCATCAGTGATGTCATCAGTGATGTCATTTGAGATGCCATCAGTGATGTCATGAGTGATGTCACTGACCATGTCATGAGTGATGTAATATGTGACGTCATCAGCAGTGCATTGCGGGCTAGCGCGAGTTATAGTTAGCTGAACTAACTATAACGGGGAATTTCTATGGTTTTGTACGAGTGAAATGTCCAACTAACTATAACACCCCTGAAACCTATGGTTTTTTCAGTGAATATATATATATATATATATATATTAGGCCTGGGCGGTGAACTCCGCTCCGTTCGCGGAGTTTTCTGCACTCCGCGGAGCTCGCGGAGTACAGAAAACTTAGCTTCGCGTAGTGCAGCGGAGTTTTTTCCCCGCTCGCGATCGCGAACGGTAAGTTTGTGTGCGCGAGCTGCCGCCCGGGTAGAATTTCTACCCGAGCGGCAGGAATACCAGCGCGAACTGCAGTTCGCACTGCACTCTGCCACTTGCGGAACTCCGCGGAGTTTTTTCGTAACTTCGCAGAGTTCCGCGTAGCAAAACTCCGCGAACTACGCCCAGGCCTGATATATATATATATATATACACCAAAAAAACACAAAGGTTACAAGGATGTTATAGCTAGGAAATATATATATATATATATATATATATGGCAAGGGTATATTTAGGCTTTAGGTGGGTAAGGGAATTTGCGTGGCAAATGTATTTTTAGGTTTTAGGTTGGGTGAGGGTATTTTGGTGGTAAGGGTATTTTTAGGGTTGAGGGTCGATAAGGGTATTTGGGTGGCAAGGGTGTTTTTAAGGTTTAGCGTGGGTGAGGATATTTGGGTGATAATGGTATTTTTAGAGTTTAGGGGTATGTAAAGGTATTGGGTGGTATGTTTTTTTACAGTTTAGAGTAAGTGAGGGAATTTGAGTGGCAAGTGTATTTTTAGGGTTTAGGGTGGGTGAGAGTATTTGGGTGATAGGGGTATTTTTAGGGTTTAGTGTGGGTGAGGGTATTTGGGTGGCGAGGATATTTTTAGGGTTTGAGGTGGGTACACTCATACACCCACTCATTCTTCAATACACCTTGGCATATATATAAAAAATATTTAAACTTTTCAGAAACACAGTCACTGGATGATGTCATCAGTGATGTCATCAGTGATGTCATTTGAGATGTCATCAGTGATGTCACTGACCATGTCATGAGTGATGTAATATGTGACGTCATCAGCAGTGCATTGCGGGGGCGCGTGTTATAGTTAGCTCAACTAACTATAACAGCCGAATTTCTCTGGTTTTGTACGAATGAAATGTCCAACTAACTATAACATCCCTGAAACCTGTGGTTTTTTCAGTGAATTTTCAAGGTTTTTTAAATGCTAATTTCTAACTATAACGTTCCTGAAATCTACGTTTTTTTTGTGATTTTCTAAGGTTTTTTAAATTCTAATTTCTAACTATAAGGTAGTAGTCGCGTTTGCAGAGTGGTGCAGAAAGAGGCCTGGGCCTCTGAGCAGCGCACAAGAATTCCACAGCGTAGGACTTACAGGAGGTGCCAGGAGGGCTACTTGGCCGCCAAAGTCCCTCAGGAGGAAAGTGGACTTCATCCCCCATCCAGATATGTGTCAGGATGCGCGTTTGCAGAGTGGCGGTGAAAGGTGAGCGTGGCCTCCGAAGACCTCTTAGCAATCCCACAGTGTAGGACTTACTGGAGGTAACAGGAGGGGTATTTGGCCCCCAAGGTCAACCTTGGGGGCCAACTACCCCTCCTATTACCTCCAGTAAGTCCCACACAGTGGGATTGCTAAGTTGTCATAGCAGGCCATGCCCCCTTTCCCCACCACTCTGCAAACTCACTCCCTGCCGCGCTCTTGGATGGGGATTAAAGTCCCCTTTGCTGCTGGGGGTCCTTAGGGGCCAACTAGCCTACCTGATACCTCCAGTATGCCCCAGATAGTGGGATTGTTGACAGGTGCTCACAGGCCACGCCCTCTTTCTCCTCCACTCTGCAAACGCGCCTCCTGGCGCGTTCTTGGTTGGCGGATTAAGTCCCCTTGAATCCTGAGGGTCCCTGGGGGCCAACTAGCCCACCAGGTACCTCCAGTAAGCCCCACACAGCTGGATTGCTGAGAGTGGTCCGAGGCCACACCCCTTTTTTACACCACTCTGCAAACGCGCCTCCTGGCGCACTGCTGCTCGGGGGATGAAGTCCACTTTAGTCCTGAGGTCCTCAGGACACATGTGTACCTCATCGTCCCACCAGCAGTGCGCTAAGAGGCTTAATCCCCCAACCCACAACACGCCAGGAGGTGCGTTTGCAGTGTGCTATAGGGAGGGGGCAGGGCCTCCCACGAGATGCCGGCTTTTTTTTCCCTTTTTTTTTGGTTACAAGGGGGGCTGTGTGGCCCCCCTTCTCTCCATATTTTCTGGGCCCTGGGGACCCCATCCCCCAGGGCCTGCCACTTTTGATTTTTTTTTTTTATAACGGGACGGGGGCAGCACGGGCCACTCTCGAGGCCGATTTCGCCCACGGGGACCCCATCCCCCTGGGCATGGCCACATATTTATATATTTTCCCTCCTGAGGCCTTTTTCGGCCCGGTAACCTCATCCCCGGGGCATTGCCTTGTTTTTTTTTAAATATTTTTTCGGGGGGGGGCCAGTGGCCCCCCTCCTGAGGCCAATTATGGCCCCGGGGACTCCATCCCCCTGGGCCTGGCCTTACGTTGGGAACCACGGGGGGAGCTCCAATGCCCCGCGGTCCCAGCCGGCTCCCCGCCTCCTGCGGGAGCCGGCATTGCTTTTGGACAAGGGGAGCGGCTGACATGCAGCTCCCCTTGTCCAAAAGCAATCTGCTTCGCTTCATGGAAGCGAGAGCAGGTTTCCTGCTCTCCCTTCCATGAAGCGAAGCAGGAGTTTGCTATGACAGGACAGGAGCCGTGCTCCCGCCCTGCCATAGCAAACTGCAATGTCCTGGGAGTGGGCACCCCAGGACATTGCTGGAGCTGGCCCTGTGGGGTGGCGATCCCCAGGGCCATGGAGGGCTCCAGGAGGGGGGCCGCGTGGCCCACCTCCCAACGTAAACATAGCCCCGGGGAGGTGGTGGTCCCCGGGGCCGGGGGTCCGCAACGGACCCCCGCATTTCAATAATTAGTGCCCCGGGGAGGTGGTGGTCCCCAGGGCAGTGTGGGGAGGGGCAGGAGCCCCCCACCACACTTCTTTAAATGCATTGGAGCCCCGGGGAGGTGGCGGTCCCCGGGACTTGGGGGGGCCCGCGAGGCCCCCCGCCCTTATTTTCAGTGTGCCCCGGGGAGGTGGTGGTCCCTGGGGCAGTGTGGGGGGTGCATGAGCCCCCCGCACTTCTTTAATTGTTTTTGAGCCCCAGGGAGGTGGTGGTCCCTGGGGCTTGGGGGGGCATGTGAGGCCCCCCGCACTATAATAAGGAATGCCCGGGGAGGTGGCGGTCCCCGGGCTTTTACCGAGTCACAAGACGGCTGCCAACACTTCTTGGTTTGAAGTGTTGGCAGCCAATCAGAATCAAGCTTGTGCTCGGGAGGGTTCGCGGATCCACCGGGGTCACCAGATATATAATCAATTTTAAATATTAATTTCTCAGGGACTACTGAACGGATTTACACCATTTAAAGCAAAGAGTGCACTCTGTACCAAGAGCTACCTCTCTTCCAAATTTGGTGTAATTCTGTTCAGCAGTTCGGGCTGTAGCTGCGACAAAAGTATCCTATGGAAATTAACATTGAGAAAATGCGTTTTGGGACCCCCCTCTTTTCTCAGCCCCCGCTTGATGAATCACCCCGAAACTTTCAAGACAGGAGCTGACTGGAGCGCCCCATTAGTTTTGTAAATTTCACTAAGATTCGTCAAACGGCGCCAAAGATATTGGCAAATCAAAAAACGCTTTTTCTATTGAAACTAGGTCCTAACTATAACTACCTACTGGCGACCGCCAGTAGGTAATAAATATGTATATATATATGGATTTAAATTAAATCACAAAAACCACAATCGGTGTACCAAGAGCTAGCTCCCTGCTAAATTTGGTGTGGCAGCCTACATTGGAGAGAGTAGGGCCCGCATGGGATATTTATTTCATTTTGTTAGTGATTTTAGCAGTAACTTGCATTTAATATAGTTTGTTGCTAACCCACCTTCTGTTCTGAACATCAGATGTACCCCGAGGGGGTTATACACTTTGAAGCTAGCTGTACATTATGCTGGACACGCAATTTGCTAGTGCCCAGTGGATAGTCAACCCACTTGGGCAACATTTGAATCAATCATACTGTGAATATATGAACATGACTGTTTACATAAACTAATGACATTGTCTGTTTAGACTGAAAAATGATGCATGATGTGGCTTAACAGGCCACTTCGGCAGAATGTTTCCGAAATGTATTGGGCCATGCCAAACACATCTTTGTGTGAAAGTTATGAGATGCCTGCTTTATATTTCTTTGGCCCATTTATGACGGTATTTTTATCTGTACTCATTATACAATCAATGCTTGTTATATTATTTTATTTTGAACGGTTGATGGTTCAGCCCATTTGAGCTTTATATGCTTAGTAAGTTGCAAGCACTGCCGCACATGTTATTATTGCTGCCTGTTACAAGATGGTTGATATATATATATATATATTTTTCTTTTAATTAAGCAATGCATTTTTTAAGTATTTATTCAATCTGTGGAATCTGTACGGTGCCCATGTCACGCTATGAGGATGCCCTGCAGTGCTTTGGGTGCGGGAGACCAGGATTCATTGATACCTTCGGATCTGCTCACGTGAGAGGACCTCAACCAGAGCTCACTGCAGTGCATGGGTAAAACTGATCAGAAGGATTTATCAAAGCTTTCCGAAATTAAAGTGGTCTTCAGGAGTGGCCCATGCAGGTAAGAGTGGTGGGGCTGGGGGGGACTCGACAGACCACGACATGGGAATATTAAATAAATAATTATTTTTCCCTCGTCGTCTGTTGAATCCCCCCTCCCACCGCCTCACCGCTCTTACCTGCATGGGCCGCCCTTGGTCTTAGGTCTATCTGACAGAGTAACAGCAGTGCTCAGTTTGTGCCAGTGGTACCAGGAGGTGGTGGGCAACAGCACTTGTTTTTTGGGGACTAGGGCTTATTTTCCATCAGCAGCCTTTGAGCCAAAGAAAGAGAGAGAAAGGCAGAACATGCAAAAAACAGAAGGAAAATAGAAAAACAGTGACTCAAGGAAGAAGTTATGAAAAATAAACCTGCAAGAGTGAGATAAAGAGATAGGAACTCTAGGGTTGTGGAAGAAAGAGGCATAGGGTTGAAAAAACACTAGGCAGACTTGGTATTCAATGTCACTAAAGAAACTTCAGAAAGACACTAGGCCCCGGCACTTATTCATTCATGTTGGTTTTTTTCAGAAATCAAGCACTGATTAGCGGAAGGGAGTGCCACAGTTTGAAGCCTAGCTTGAGTAGGGATCTCCAATGTAGTTTGAACGTTACTTTATAGGGGTACAGTAGCAGCTTTAGGGGGGCTGGCCTTTGGTGTCTGGCTGGTAAAGAAGGGACTCTATGGGACACATTGGTGCCAAGCCACTGAAAGCTTTGTAGATTCAAGAAAAAAATAATAACCTGACCTTGTGTAATGTAATCCGGTGCTCAAGTAAGTGCTTCATTGCCCTTCGGCCGAGTTTGTGCTAGATAAATCTACAAAAAAAACAAAAGAAATAAAGGTAGGACCAGTGCTGGGACTTTGAAGACACCCAGCAGGCAGCTTTAAAGTTTTCCTTCTATGTATATGTAGATATGTGTGCCTGCCACAAAACTGACTTCAGCACAAGGATACATACCCTCGGGGTGAGTTGTGCGTTATATAAATACACATAACATAAGAAGCATTTTATAGCACAAAGATTCTCTAAACAATTCCTCCTTTTACAAACTTTCCTGAGTGGCCGACTGTGGTGGTACAGTCTCGAGGCACACATGCACCTAGTAACTGAACCTTTAAAGAAAATGCCATAAGTGAAGAATGAAATACTATATAAAACATGATAATTGTTGTTCTTATAATTACTGTTATCGTTATTACAGAATGAATCATACATTGTGTACTGCATCTATAATGCTCTCCAGTCCTTTTTGGATGACAAATCTCGCAAGAATGACCTAAGCCTCATTTGCTGTCACTCACTATATATAGTTCACTCCTTGCTCAGCAGTTCTTGTTCCTACTGCCTAATAATTACAGGCTTCATTGTCACCGATGCTCTTTAATATGTAGTGTTTACAAACTATAATGCAACACCGGTGCCTCACCATAAAAGCACAAATTACCTTTAAAACACCCAAGAGGGCTGCATTCCTTGGATCATATGAATCACTCTAGGAGATTTCACTAAGTTAAGTTACCCTTGGTTGGTTCACAACCTGAGAATTCAGTGTGTAGGAATTCATCTGAATCACCGGAGGAACCCCACCGGATCCCCATTTTATGTTTGGGTGCCAAGTGCCAGGCAGAGTGGGTGCTGCAGATGTGATAATAGGATCCTTAGGCATGGAGGTGAGTCGAAGAACTGTATCCACCGCCTCACTTCAAACCCTCCTGCGAAACCTATCCTTCTCCAAAAATATAGTCCTGAAATTGATACCATTGTGGCAGCGAGCGCATGTTGCGTCAAGTTCTAACAGTATTTACTGACGACCCAGGTATGCATATGCCAGGTTCACTGACAGTGCAGCAACAGTCTTTGGGAGAACATTGGATCAGTTGCTTGTGACTAAAGTCCTAAACATCATAAAACTCTAAAAGAGAAAACTTCTAGGACTCAACAATTACATTGTAGCAGTGGGAAGTGATATGTTTTATGCAAGTGCGCACCGCCATGTTGGAACAGGATGCACTGCTGATGTACTTGCCTGAAAGTAGCCTACACAAATGGGTTTTATAACACCAACCACTATAAATTCACTATGCTATCTGCAGAGTATCATGGGACTGACATTCTACCACCCGTTTCACATGGTCTGAGAGGTCCACACTGAAGTAGTTCCTCAACACACATTGTAAGAGCGGCCTTAGGGGTGTTGAGCCTGCTCTGATATTTGATGGGTGTGTCATATTGTGTAAGCTCATCTCACTGTACTCAATTGTAAATACTCACCCAAGCTACAGTACTCTTGGTTGCAGATGCACGCCCTTATTATCATCCTTTTAGATGTAAACATGTCTGAGAGAGTTATGTAATAAGTAAGATAGCCGGATGGGACATTCATGCATTCTGTAATAAAGCAGCAGTACTACCAAATTACTTGGCAGTCGGCGCCCCCGTTTGGGTCTCAGCATAAAGAAAATGGTGTGAATATTTTAATACACATTTTATTAAGAAGGTACACTGGCACCCTATATAAATGACGCTGCTCCAGCAATCTTAAAAAAAGTTTTCCCTTTAAGATGAGTATTTAGCCTCTCAAAATAAAACTGCATTATAGAAGACAACAGCATTAAGACATATTTTTTTATTATTATTTATTTATATAACTCGAAACATGCCCACTGCAAACGTAATAATATCATTACCATTTATTAGAACAAAATCGCTCTTTGATGACATTCATGAGCACTTAGAATGGGCAAACCACTCCTCTATCATTGGAGCAGCCCGGCCCCGCCTGCAAACCTGCTGCAGCAGTAAAACATAAAATAATAATAACCGCCAGTTATTATCATTTTATGTTTCCTTTCTTTCACTGCTTCAAAGCAGTGGGGCGACGCTCCTCCGCCTTAGTGGAGGAGCCGCTGCTGCTACTTCGTGCAGTGTAAGGTATACGATATTGGGAAAAAAGCTAATATATCGGGCCCATCTGTTCGAGCACAATCTTGCGCTAAAAATCGTGAACTAATTGAAAGTGAGGCCTCTTTGAGACAGACTAGAACAAGGGGGCAGTCAAAAACGCACTGGTGGGCTCCCTATCCTATACTATGGATTTGCTATGCTTCAATACAATGCATTACTTTTTATCACGAGAACATGCGCGGATCATATTAGTTAGCCTATGTGAATTTAATATGAAATTAATGTGACCAGATTTTAAAGTAAATTCCAACAACTCCTATCCCATCCATACCCAACAAACATTAAATGGAGCATCTCCATAGTTTATAAAAAGCCTAGTGCTGATAAAAGCTAGAAAAAAGAATCATTCAATAATCAATCCAGAAAGTAAATGACTAGTCGAAGAAACTGGTCTTGCAGATTAAAATAATGGGAATGCATGGGTCCTGGCTCACAAGGGTAACTTACACTTTTGAGTAATTTACACTTTTGAGTAAGTTTACAACTTTTTGCTTATTTACAAAATCCGAGTGTAAATATACCACAAATTTGTAACTTACATGTCTCCACCCGCTCCGATGAGTCAGAAGAATCTAAACTTACAACTGTATAGTCACTACACGTAACCTTTGACCATATTCTACGTTTGGCTGAGATACCACAGCCAGGAGATCTATCCTCAGATAAAGGAGAACGGGAAACTCCACATGTAAGTTTGTGTATAGCATTGTGTAGTACATTTTGTAGCACTACAAAATGTAGTTTGTGACTCACCTGCCTGGTGTATATCTAGGTCTTTTGAGTGAATCCTGCTCCTCTTGCTCCTCTATGGTTGCATCCAAGGGTTTGATTCAGTAAGTGGACACACTTCTGCTGATTGTTCCATGCCACAAATTTCACTGCCTGCACCATGGCATGACACAACATAGCAGAGGCAGCCAAAGAAATAAAAACAAGGGAAGGGCTAATGAAACATTAAACAAGGACTTCACTGCAGGAAAGTTCCCTGCACTTTGTGTACATGAGGATCTTCCCACCGAGAACTTAACGATTCTACCCGGAATGCCACTGCTAAAGGGCTAACTACACCCATAGAAAATAACTGCTGGAATGTAACCTTGTATATATATATATACATGGTCCTGTGGAAGGCATGCGCCGAAACGCGTTGACTGTCCCTGTGAAATTGCACTAATGGTGCTGTAAATAAAACTTGGAAAATCTGACACCGCAGTGCCGCTTGATTTCTACTGCGTCGAGAGAAATTAGAAGCAGTGAAATACTACAAATATATATATATATACATACTAAAACAATGTATTTTCTCATTCTTCATAACCGAAGTATCCTATGGTATGAAGTTCATAGCCCGCATGGCTCTGAAGAAGGCCAGAGACTGGCTGAGGATCTCTAGTTTTGGCATTTGCACTGCGGTCATTTATACTCTAGCAGGTGTCCTTCCCAGCCCACCTGCCAGGTCAGTGGAGGCTGTGGCCAACCAGGCACACGGGGTACTCTGCACTTGAACTTTGCGAGGGGGTGTCATGTTTGCTGTGCCAGCTTGGCAAAGTGTTTTCCTCCCAAAGTGGGAGTTTGTTTTTGAGAAACCAAAACACATTGATCCTAATGTACAGGGATCTTTCAACCTGTATTTTGGGATTGTACTTTTTCCATACGTGGGATCATCGTGCCTCGTATGACTGACCTGGGTATGAAAAACAAGTGACTTGTCCCACCCTCAATGAAATGATGCAACTGTCATTGTGACCTGACAGCCATGTTGCGGATGGGACATCAGATTAAAGGTTTATGATGGCACAGGAGCTGAGGATCTGCCCTTGTAAACTCTCTGCCTTTATCAGACAGTATCTTCACCATTTGAAACTACACAAAGAAGTGGCGAGGTTGCATCACAGAAGCTGCGTAAACACTGTGCAGGGATTTGATCTGACTAATGATACATTTGGCTACTAAAACTGGGTATGCGACCTGTGCGAGACAGCACTGACTAAATCCCAGCAGTGTAGGTCCCTATCATTGTTCTGAAGCTGATAAAAATAATAACATAGGGGGCCTGATTTAGAGTGTGGCAGAGAGAGTGCAGTCAGTCAGCGTGGCAGAGGACACCTACACCAGTCTGACTACCACCCACCAAATTTATTGATGGCCACCGGACATTTCTACCATCACGACAGTTCCTTTCAATGTACTAAGAGTTTGGTAGATGCCTACCATCAGTTTTAACTGATATGCACCAAACTTTACAGTTTTTTTGTTTTTCAAAAGCAAACCCACAAAGCTAGAGATTGTTTTTAAAAAACAAAAAACTAATGCCCACACACCCTGGTTGGTTTCTCACAGGGTGTGGGGGTTATTAAATACAATTCTGTCCCTCACTGTCAGGTTTTTCCTGGCAGAGAGGAAAAATATTACATTACACTGTCTACCCTACATAAGATATGTAGTATAATATCATACCTCTCATGGCCCCTTCTATGTTGGGTCACCAGAGGAAGACTTATTTCGATGGAGGCAGGGAGAGCTCCGTGAAAAGCATACTTAATGTCCACCCTCCCTCTATATGAGGGTTTTGAGGGCAGGATGCGCCATTGTTTGCAGCAGCAGAGTATCCTGTTTACCAAACTCTAAAGCAGGCCCTACATCTGCTATTAATAACAGCCGTGGTTTAAGCACCAAGATATAATTTCATTTCAGGTGTGACCTTTATAAATGTTCCCTATAATTATCATGATGACAGTTGTTAGAAATGGGATTTCTGGTTGGCTAGGGCTTGCGCCTAAGCCAGGCAGAAACCACCACTCTAGTCAGGGCAAGGGAGTTACACGCTGAAGATAACCCCTGCTCACCCCCTTGGTAGCTTGGCACGAGCAGTCAGGCTTATCCCAGAGGCAATGTGTAAAGCGTTTGCGCAACACACACACACAGCAGCAACCCACTAGGCACACCACAAAAGAAACTCCGCACAAGGTTATATAAAAAAATAGCCTTTCTATTATCATAAACACATTAGAAACATAATCACACATTTACACTGGGCCAACTGGCACTAGGCAATATTCACAGGGGATTATATACACATGACAGGGCCAATTGGGCCACTGTCAGAACCATTAGAATCACAAATAGTAGATGTAGCTCACAACCAGTAACTACTGGCAAAACACTGTACTCCGCATTATCCTGCAACATAAATCATATTATGCAATCAGCACCACATTAGGCGTAAAACACATTATGCGCCAACCTCACCAGCATAAACACATTATGCAATAAACCTCACCAGCATAAATACATTATGCCATAACCTCATAAGCATAAACACATTACGCACTAGGCCTCACTAGCATAAACACATTATGCATAAATCACGGTGCATAATATTAGGCATCAACACAAGGTGCATAAATCATCAGCATAGACACATTATGCATAGATCACCATCACCTAACTGACCCCAGGCCAACTGGCCATACACTGGGGCTCAAATGCCCTATGTCCCAAAATGTCAGGGCTGGCTGCCACTGCAGCAGAATCCAAGGTGCGCAATTGCGCTGGCACCACTGTGCCTCCTGGGTCCCCACTGGGACTCGTAACAAATGCTTTGGCCTAAACGTTGCAGCTGCCGCTAATTGCGGTGCAGCTGTGCAGGTAACTGTGGGCACTGGCACTCACTGTGCCCTCTGGGCCCCCACTGGGACTCTACAAAACAAATGGCCCCCACGAAGGAAATCAGCAGGGGCACCTTGGGGGCCCTAGGGAGCCTCCACGCGGCTCCACTACCAAGATACTCCCCAAACGTTGCAGCTGCCCTCTGTCTGGCGGGGCAGCTGTGGCATCACCCTGGGGCACCGTAGTGCCCCTGGAGCCCCTCTCCTCACGGGACTCGGGGAAAAAGAAGGAGTGCCCTCTGGTGCGGCTGCCCCTAGCACTAATGCCAGATTTGAGCCCTACTCACCGGGGCGCGTTGTGGGCTTCTCCTTGCGCTGTGGGGGAATCTGGATCCGTCGGCGGCCAGCAACGCGGGGCCCACGCTCTTCGGTCCTTCACTGGCTGCCAAGTGAAGCCCCACTCACCGGACTCTTCTGGACGACCCGCGGGGCTCCCACTAGCACACGGGGGCCCGCTCTCCTGCAGGCACGGTCGGCAGGGTTGCGGCGGTACTCCGCCTCTCCTCCACTCACCGGGGCCTCTGCATGGAGCCTGCGAGGCTCCGGTCGAACTCCTTCGGGCGGCTCAGTACTACGGGGTAGACTCCCGCCCTCGGTTAAGCTTCCTCCGCCTGTCTTCTGGCCCTATTGACTTCCTCTTCCTGGCCCTGCCCACAGTCAGGCGGCCATTTGCCTGACTTCAGCTTTCGGCGGCTCTCCGATCTCGGCGGCAATGCGGGGTGGGCACCCGCTTTTCTAAGTAAGCTCACCAGCGGGGTGGGCACCCGCACTAAAAAAAAAAATAATCACATAAGCGGGGTGGGCACCCGCCAACAACACCAAAGGCGGGGTGGGCACCCGCTAGAGCACGTCAAGCGGGGTGGACACCCGCTCCTTGCAGCAACTCGGGGGAATCCCTACGCCGGGGATTCCCTCTCCAGGATGTGCAGCTCAGCGCTGCAGGGCTCACACGCCCCTCGTCCTCAGGCAATTAAAATATAGCGCTCACGAGGCGCTAGGACCCACAGCTCCAGCCAGCAAAGTTTTAGGGGCACAAGGCTGGGCCCAGGCAGGCCAGCTCACAGGGCCCTCCAGCAGGGAGGCAGTCCCTTGTGGCGGTTCCTCCTGGACCCCAGCAGCAGCAGGTCCCCTCAGCACAGGAAAAGCACACCTTTCATGGGGTCACAGCCCCTATATTTATATGGCATCATTCTTTGTCTGCAGTATAGGGCTTTGGGGGAACCAGATGCAACTGGTTCAGGGGGGAATTGGAGCACTTTGTTTACAAGGCTCCTCTTCCCCTTTGTCAGGTGGGGGCTCGGTGATCAGACACACCACAGGGGGCGGAGTCAGCATTGTACAGGCTAGGCACAGACCTATTCAGGGACTACTCCTCCCACTACTCCAAATGTAGATGTCCCATTCAGCCTAGTGCTGACTCACGCTGCCCCTCCTGGAGCCACACACACCTCACCAGCCCCTGTCACTCAACAGCCAGACATGCAATTCACATCAGGCAGGCAGACACATAGCACACAGAAATGCCAACTTCTAAAAGTGGCATTTCTAAAATAGTTATAATAAATCTGCGCACACCATTGCGCAGCATTTATTATTACCATTCCAAATATACTAAACTTGACCACGCTGCTCCTCTCATATCAGGAATTACCACTGAAACACTTATCAGGGAATCCCCAATGCATTCCTATGGGAGGGCAGCCCCACAGTAGTGAGAAACCAAAAATGGCTGTTTGTCACTACCAGGACATGTCACACACTTAAGGTACATGTCCTCTCTTTTACCTACAATGCAACCTGCCCATAGGGCTAGCTAGGGCCTACCTTAGGGGTGACTGACATGCAGTAAAAGGGGGGTCACAGACATGGTGCACACTTTAGGTGTCACGTCACAGCGACAGTAACACTGCGCTCACAGGCCCTACAATGGCAGAGGCCTGAGATAGGTTTGAAAGGCTACTTTGGTGGGTGGCGCAATCAGCGCTGCAAGCCCACCAGTAGCATTTAATTCACCAGCCCTGGGTATATGAGATATCACTTTACAAGGGACTGACAGGTAAATTAAATAGGCCAAACAGGTGTAGACCAATCTTACCATGTTTATCACAGAGAGCACACGCACTTTACACTGAACAGCAGTGCTAAAGTGCCCAGAGTCCTAAAACCACCAACACCATGTCAGAAAAAAGGCTAGGAGAAAGGCAAAAAGTTTAGGGATGACCCTGCAAAAAGGGCCAAGTCCAACACAACCCCCTTCCAGCCAAAACGCAGGGTAGACCAATCACCACCTTGATGGGCTTCCCTGCCTTGGGCGATAGAACACGGACACGGGCCCGCAACTGCAGGGGCACACTCCAGTTCTACGCCATCCTGAACTCCTGTGGTTCCCTCTGTCAAAGCTCCCAGGACCAACTAAGCTACCCCACTGGTAGTCCCTAGTTGTCCATGGCCAGGACCTAGGCCATCCAGATGTATCTGGTCCTTGCCATCTCACAGAGTGGGGGGCAGTAACCCCTGGCACATAGTGACCATTCTCCACTCTTCCTCTCATCAGGGCAGTTCTAAACTGCCACTGATCCTCCAGCCTAGGGTCTGCACCCTCAGGCTGACCAGAAGTCACGGGCGAGGCTCTCCTCCCCCTACCTCTCCTTCTAGGGTTCCGCACTCTCCTCCTTGGAGAGGCACCCTCAGAACGCAACTCTCCCACCAGTTCAGGACCTCTCTCCAGCAACTGGTCTCCCAACCTTGGGTCTAAACCCTCAGGTTGCACCGGGGTCAGAGGCGAGGACTCCCTCCCTCTGCACCCCCTTCCAGAGTGCTGCACCCTCCCAATTGGAGTGGTACCCCTGGAAGCCAAACCGGTCAGGACACTGGTTACAGATGTCCTTCCCTCCAGGTCAGGCAGATCCTGAACCTGGCCTCCCAACCTTGGGGCTGAACCCCGCGGCTGAGCACTTGCCTGGCACGCCAGGACTTCTAAGGACTCACACAGTATCCCTCCGGTCAGGACACTGATTACAGATGTCCTTCCCTCCAGGTCAGGCAAATCCTGAACCTGGCCTCCCAACCCAGGGACTAAACCCTGCGGTTGAACACTTGCCTGGTACACCAGGACTTCTGGGGACTCACACAGTATCCCCCCGAGGGTAACACATGACTCATGTGTCGTGTGACAGTCTGCCTGGCGCAGATCTCCCGACTCCTGTCCATCTGACAGTGCGCGAAGATCCCCCAGGACAGAAGTGGTGTCACCATGGTCACTCCTAGGAGACTCAGCCCTTCTGGCTGGTCCCTGACCCACTGGTTCTCCCACTGGGGAACACATCCCCCTCTCACCCCTCAATCTGGACTTCTGCACCCTCCCAACTGGAGCGGCACCGCCAGACACCAGAACCACTGGAGCTCCATTTACAGACGCTTCAGGTTCTCCTGACACTAGGAGATCTCCCTCAAATGGCCTACCAGTACAGCCTAGGCCCCCCACCTGGTGTTCCCTTAGGGAACCCTCCAAACCCTGAGACTGGGTTTCGGGCCCCTTGGGACACTCAGTCCCACACTCACTCCTTCTCCACTGAGACAGGACGTGAGCCCCTACACCCCTCCCACTACACTGGGACCTAGCTGGGCTACTCTGAACCTCTTCCCCCACACAGGTCTGGAAGATACCTGAGCCACTCCTTTTAGGATCACTCCCAAATGCCTCTTCAGACCCTCCGTCACACAGCCAGAGGTCTGCCTCCCGTGCAAGCTCCCTGGGATCAGAGAACTCACACTCCAACAGGTGTTGGCGTAACCCCGGAAAACAATTACTGAACATGTGCTCTCTGACAACCAGATTGAACAGCCCTTCAAAATCATTTGCCGTGCTACTCATCACCCAACCTTTCAGTGCATCACAACATTCATCCACAAACTCCCCCCAAGACTGGTGAGACAGTTTCCTACTGCCCCTGAACCTCAACCTATACCCTTCGGGTGTGACACCCTCTTCCTGGGAACTAGGTACCACGCTCTGGGATCTGGGAGTGGGACTTCCTGCACTGGACTCCATATTGCTGCCACCACTGGACCCCACCCTCACTGGTGAGTCCAGACAACTAAAACTACTCTCAGGGGACAATCTACCCTCCAGAGCTAGTTTCTCCCTGGCGAAGGCCCTCTCTGCCTCCGCCATCCTCTCCTGCGCTAGGACCCTTTCAATCTCTAGCTTTTTGTCCTCAAGGGCCAACTCCTTGAGTCTCAACTCCTGGGCCAACAAGGCCTTTTTCTCCTCCAAACCCAGCCGCGCTATCTCCGTGGCATACTCCAACTGGAGCGTGTCCAAAGCCAGCTGATGCTCCTTTTCTTCTCTCCTATCTACCCACTCCTCTGGGGACAGGGAAAGGGATGGGGCACTGGACCCAGCAAGGGACTCCCTATCTATGGGGTCCTCATTATCTACTGGTGTCCCTGCCATGTCATTTTCTTTCTCTTGTGCAGACTCTTCAGGACCTCCCTCAAACCCACCCTTTAGGTATGCAGAGGGGTAATCTGAAAGGTCCCCCGAGGGCTCTAAGGGTTCTCCCCTGCGGAGGGCTTCATAGAGGAACAGTTTGTTGAGGATGTTACCCACTATGGGTATCCCCCTTTCCCTGCAGAAATCCTCTAGCTCTTCCCTAGTGTACTCCATTAGGTCATCCTCATTATAGATTAACCCCATCTTGGCAAGATACACAACCTACAGTGCAACAGGAAAACACAATTCAAAAATGACACTTTTAGGAGAAAAATCAAACTCAGGAAAAAAATAATCCACAAACATGTGATTATCTAAATGCAGAGTTTGTAGTGCAACCAGTTGTCGCTGTGGTGCTGCGCCAACGCAAGTCCTATCCTCACCGCTGACAACCAATGTTAGAAATGGGATTTCTGGTTGGCTAGGGCTTGTGCCTAAGCCAGGCAGAAACAACCACTCTAGTCAGGGCAAGGGAGTTACACGCTGAAGATAACCCCTGCTCACCCCCTTGGTAGCTTGGCACGAGCAGTCAGGCTTATCCCAGAGGCAATGTGTAAAGCGTTTGCGCAACACACACACACAGCAGCAACCCACTAGGCACACCACAAAAGAAACTCCACACAAGGTTATATAAAAAAATAGCCTTTGTATTATCATAAACACATTAGAAACATAATCACACATTTACACTGTGCCAACTGGCACTAGGCAATATTCACAGGGGATTATATACACATGACAGGGCCAATTGGGCCACTGTCAGAACCATTAGAATCACAAATAGTAGATGTAGCTCACAACCAGTAACTACTGGCAAAACACTGTACTCCGCATTATCCTGCAACATAAATCATATTATGCAATCAGCACCACATTAGGCGTAAAACACATTATGCGCCAACCTCAACTGCATAAACACATTATGCAATAAACCTCACCAGCATAAATACATTATGCCATAACCTCATAAGCATAAACACATTACGCACTAGGCCTCACTAGCATAAACACATTATGCATAAACCACGGTGCATAATATTAGGCATCAACACAGGGTGCATAAATCATCAGCATAGACACATTATGCATAGATCACCATCACCTAACTGACCCCAGGCCAACTGGCCATACACTGGGGCTCAAATGCCCTATGTCCCAAAATGTCAGGGCTGGCTGCCACTGCAGCAGAATCCAAGGTGCGCAATTGCGCTGGCACCACTGTGCCTCCTGGGTCCCCACTGCGACTCGTAACAAATGCTTTGGCCTAAACGTTGCAGCTGCCGCTAATTGCGGTGCAGCTGTGCAGGTAACTGTGGGCACTGGCACTCACTGTGCCCTCTGGGCCCCCACTGGGACTCTACAAAACAAATGGCCCCCACGAAGGAAATCAGCAGGGGCACCTTGGGGGCCCTAGGGAGCCTCCACGCGGCTCCACTACCAAGATACTCCCCAAACGTTGCAGCTGCCCTCTGTCTGGCGGGGCAGCTGTGTCATCACCCTGGGCACCGTAGTGCCCCTGGAGCCCCTCTCCTCACGGGACTCGGGGAAAAAGAAGGAGTGCCCTCTGGTGCGGCTGCCCCTAGCACTAATGCCAAATTTGAGCCCCACTCACCGGGGCGCGTTGTGGGCTTCTCCTTGCGCTGTGGGGGAATCTGGATCCGTCGGCGGCCAGCAACGCGGGGCCCGCGCTCTTCGGTCCTTCACTGGCTGCCAAGTGAAGCCCCACTCACCAAACTCTTCTGGACGACCCGTGGGGCTCCCACTAGCACACGGGGGCCCAGCTCTCCTGCAGGCACGGTCGGCAGGGTTGCGGCGGTACTCCGCCTCTCCTCCACTCACCGGGGCCTCGGCATGGAGCCTGCGAGGCTCCGGTCGAACTCCTTCGGGCGGCTCAGTACTACGGGGTAGACTCCCGCCCTCGGTCAGGCTTCCTCCGCCTGACTTCTGGCCCTATTGACTTCCTCTTCCTGGCCCTGCCCACAGTCAGGCGGCCATTTGCCTGACTTCAGCTTTCGGCGGCTCTCCGATCTCGGCAGCAATGCGGGGTGGGCACCCGCTTTTCTAAGTAAGCTCACCAGCGGGGTGGGCACCCGCACTAAAAAAAAAAAATCACATAAGTGGGGTGGGCACCCATCAACAACACCAAATGCGGGGTGGGCACCCGCTAGAGCACACCAAGCGGGATGGGCACCCGCTCCTTGCAGCAACTCGGGGGAATCCCTACGCCGGGGATTCCCTCTCCAGGATGTGCAGCTCAGCGCTGCAGGGCTCACACGCCCCTCGTCTTCAGGCAATTAAAATATAGCGCTCACGAGGCGCTAGGAGCCACAGCTCCAGCCAGCAAAGTTTTAGGGGCACAAGGCTGGGCCCAGGCAGGCCAGCTCACAGGGCCCTCCAGCAGGGAGGCAGTCCCTTGTGGCGGTTCCTCCTGGAGCCCAGCAGCAGCAGGTCCCCTCAGCACAGGAACAGCACACCTTTCATGGGGTCACAGCCCCTATATTTATATGGCATCTTCCTTTGTCTGCAGTACAGGGCTTTGGGGGAACCAGATGCAATTGGTTCAGGGGGGAATTGGAGCACTTTGTTTACAAGGCTCCTCTTCCCCTTTGTCAGGTGGGGGCTCGGTGATCAGACACACCACAGGGGGCGGTGCCAGCATTGTACAGGCTAGGCACAGACCTATTCAGGGACCAGGGACTACTCCTCCCACTACTCCAAATGTAGATGTCCCATTCAGCCTAGCGTTGACTCACGCTGCCCCTCCTGGAGCCACACACACCTCACCAGCCCTGTCACTCAACAGCCAGACATGCAATCCACATCAGGCAGGCAGACACATAGCACACAGAAATGCCAACTTCTAAAAGTGGCATTTCTAAAATAGTTATAATAAATCTGCGCACCCCATTGCGCAGCATTTATTATTACCATTCCAAATATACTAAACTTGACCACGCTGCTCCTCTCATATCAGGAATTACCACTGAAACACTTATCAGGGAATCCCCAATGCATTCCTATGGGAGGGCAGCCCCACAGTAGTGAGAAACCAAAAATGGCTGTTTGTCACTGCCAGGACATGTCACACAATTAAGTTGCATGTCCTCTCTTTTACCTACAATGCACCCTGCCCATAGGGCTAGCTAGGGCCTACCTTAGGGGTGACTGACATGCAGTAAAAGGGGGGTCACAGACATGGCAAACACTTTAGGTGTCACGTCACAGCGGCAGTAACACTGCGCGCACAGGCCCTGCAATGGCAGGGGCCTGAGATAGGTTTGAAAGGCTACTTTGGTGGGTGGCGCAATCAGCGCTGCAAGCCCACCAGTAGCATTTAATTCACCAGCCCTGGGTATAAGAGATACCACTTTACAAGGGACTGACAGGTAAATTATATAGGCCAAACAGGTGTAGACCAATCTTACCATGTTTATCACAGAGAGCACACGCACTTTACACTGAACAGCAGTGCTAAAGTGCCCAGAGTCCTAAAACCACCAACACCATGTCAGAAAAAAGGCTAGGAGAAAGGCAAAAAGTTTAGGGATGACCCTGCAAAAAGTGCCAAGTCCAACAACAGTGAATTGAGATCGAAATTCAGACCAGTATTTAAATTCCTTGGCAGTAATCTAACATCTAAATTGGCCAATATGATGCAGCTTAGAATATACTCTGTAAACAAAAACTGTGTGGGAGATATTTGAATTTTAGAAGCACTTAGAATTATAGGGCCAGATGTAGAAAGAATTTTTCCAGTTGCAAACCTTCCAATTCGCAGTTTGTCCCTGGAAAAAAATGTTTTTTACAATGTACCCCTTTTTAAGAATAAGTAACTTTGTACCAACTCCCAAAATGGGTTTTCAAATGTGTAAGGAATCACCATTTGGAAGGAGGGTGTAGTTGGTGTCCCTTCCAAAGAGTCATTCCTATCAATATGTACCAATGGTTTATGTCTGAAATCGCAGTTGTAAATCATTGAAAAGCCTCAAGATGGGATAGTAAACCATTCGCAACAGGGAAAAAGTTCCTTGGGGACTGCACCCCTTCTCCCTTGTGAATGTTAAAAAAAAAATCTTGCTGGGCGGTAGTCAGTGGTCCACAGGAATTGAACGTTATGGCCACTGTGTTCATGCAACATGGTTACTTTTTTTTCTTTTTTTCAATGACATGACATATGCTGGCAATAAAAAGGAACTAATGAACCAGGATTGCAAAGGTCAGACTTATTGACTTTGCCCCTACTTGCCTTCCATGGCAACCGTATAATTTGTACCCGGAGTCTGTGTGTACTGAGGATGCGTCCTGTGAGCAATGCACATTTTATCTGCTGTTAATCTAACCATTAAGTTCTTCTTCAAACAATAGCTTGTGTTACTCTTTAACAGCCATTCACATCTGGTACAAGCAACAGACCTACCTGTGCCTATCATAGTTTTTGCTTACAGTCCTCAGGCAAGTTAGACAACTTTCACTTTTATATTGTCATTTATCTTGAACAAGTATAAGGATGTTTCTTAAGCTGCACACATCTTTTCCTATCACCTACAGATCAGCCGAAAAAAAACTACATTGAACCCAGCTACGAATCAAGATTTGT
This sequence comes from Calotriton arnoldi, assembly GCA_963921515.1. Classification (NCBI taxonomy): domain Eukaryota; kingdom Metazoa; phylum Chordata; class Amphibia; order Caudata; family Salamandridae; genus Calotriton; species Calotriton arnoldi. Next base: position 827,561 of record CAWUFW010004769.1, read on the forward strand.
ATAGACTCTTTATATAGCAATTGGTAAAAATATAATTTATGACCTTTTGACTAATTATATTTATTGTATATGCTGCCTCCTACTTCCTTTTTAGGTCAAGCCTACTAGACAGTGCATGAGCTGTCTGTTGCGAGGCATATTGTGTTTTTACCAAGAAATGGAGTTGCCCACTGCTTACCATTTGCTGCCTTTCCTGTCACTCTCATTTGACAGCTTCTTATTTGTGTCCCAGCTTGCCAATCTTGTGTTTCTCCCTCCAATGGAACTTTGTCTTTTTACTATCTGTTTGATCGGCTGGATACTCTGCTTCCACTGCTTGTTTTTCAAGCACTACCTTTTTCTTTTGTGTTAAGCACTCCATGAGAATGCATGTGTTTTAGTGCTGTCTCTCTCATGTATTTCTTCCTCCTGCACTCATGTTGTCATTTGTCGCCCGAGTGCTTCTCCCTGCCCCTCTCCCTGTTGCACCTGCTCTTTTGATTCTCTCCATTGCTTCCCCACACTCACTGTGTTGGTTCCACCCACTCTCCTCTATCTCCATTATTCCTTTATCACAACCGGGCCTCTGTGTTGCTTCCCCGTACCTCCCACACGCCACGTGTGGCTTTTGTCTCTCTCTTACCCTTCCCTGTGTTGGTTATGCCTTCCGCCCACCCTCCTGTGTTGCCTCCATGTTCCCAAGTCCTCCATGTGCTGTTTCTGCTCCCCCGTTTCTTCCACCCCCACCTCGGCTCTTCTAAAACAAAATAAAAATCTCTTTTCCGCATTTTATTTCCTTTTTTTCACCGATCCAACTCAGATTCCTAATTACGATGAAAAAACTTGCATCAATTTGTAGGAACGATACTACAAAATGGTGGCCGCATCAAAGTCTTTTTTTTTAAATAGTTTTAGCCACATTGCACATCATAGGGGATGCTATGGAGTGTGGCTATAAACCATTAGCAAATCCAATAGGTCGCAAAAGTGACACCTATTGGCTTTGCCAATGCTTGGTTTACAGGCTGAGAACAAAAAGGCAGCACAGCAGCCATTAGAGGGAGAGTCTCACAGAAATGATCATGGGAAAATGTCTTCACTAATTTAAGGATACTCCTGCTAGTCCACAAATATGTCTATGCAAGTCTGTGAGTTCATGGCCCCCATTTTTGGGGGTTATTGGCCTTTCTGGTCTTAAAAGGTCCTACTAGAGGTCATCTGCAGCATGCATGGGAGTGATGTGACTTGCATACCCTTCAGAGTATCCAGGATAATGGGTGCATGTTGCCTGTTCCGAAGCTGAATACTTTCAAGACTCTATAGAGAACAATCATTTCATCATAGAATTCTTTTTTACCTATTGACCCACGAGATGCCTAGAAATTTGGTGGCAAGATGGTTTCATACATAGATAAGGGTTTTCTAGGTCACCCAAAGTAATCATGAATCTAGAACAGTTCTCGAAACAACAGCATGGAATGCACTGTGGCCATTTTCTTCGATGTACCATTTGATGCCCAGTGGCCGTTCATTAAACCATATGCTAATACAATAATTTAAATTAACTGTATTTGAAAACACTTTAGGGCTCTCTTATAGATTATACTTAAGGCTCCCTGTTTTCTGTTTTTACAGATAAATACAGACAGAAAGCAATGTGTTTTCTGTCTGCATTAATTTTAAAAGTGGATAAATACAGAAAATTGTTCTCCTTTTAAGTGACTCTCCATGCTGTCTTTAAAATGAATTATAGGCCAGCAGCTGAGCATATGGACAGCATGGGAAATTAAAAAACAGGATGAAATGTATTTAAATAACGGCATATGTCATCATACATGTATGGTATAATGCTAGTATTTACCAGTGGATGTATTGTTATGCAATATTTGACAGCTTGAATTACTAAAACACAACAGACATCAAAGTATGAGTGCGTGTCTATCAGTTAAATAAATATGGAAATGTACAGTTTTTCAACTTCATTTATACGCAAAACACAAAATAAATATGGATAAATACACACGGAAATGTTAAAAAATAAATACCATAAAACCAGGAGCCCTAATTATACTTCAAGAATAGACAGATGAAAATAGAAAGTTCACAAGAAAAAGGCACAATTTGCTAGGAGCAAGAAATACTTCTTTTTGTTTCGCACAAAATACTGCAGTTTTGTAATTTGTATAATGTATAAATTGTTTTACTATTTCCCAATTTAAATATTACTCCATTTATCTAACGTGGAAGGTTGAAAATCTGAGCAGGCCATCCTGGGATTCAAAGACCTGACAGGAAGTGTATTCACTGGTGATACTGCACTTAGACCCTGACACTAACTCAACGTGTGAAAAACTCATCAAGATCTTCCCAAGGTGCAACAAACAGGATGTGTGACACACTCATCAAGTCATAAAAGTGAAAACCTGTTGCTGATAGTGTATGTTTGATCACATTACAGCATTAAGAACAAATCATGTTACCCTTGTGTTTTAATGAAAAATAACCGTTAAAGTAAAGCGTTTTCAAAAAATCAAAATGGACACATGGCCATGCAACGATATATATAAAGCAATAAACAAATATAAATATTTTTTATAACTCACACTTACTTTTTGTAATTTTGTGCCATACGTGTTCGTGCTCATGTGTTCACATACAGGAAAACAAGTGTATATACAAAACTGAAAAGGGCAAAAGACAAATATAACATAAATAATGTTGGTACAAAATTAATTATATGCATCCAGCTAGCCTATGGTAGTCAGTAATTAACTGGTGTAATTGCTGGTTTGTCCATGGTGTTTCATCTCTTAGAGCCTGATTTAGACTTCAGAGTACGGGATTTACTCTGTCAGGGGGACAGAGTAAGGTAATTGGTCGAGATGGAGTACCCGCCTGCCGAATTTAGAGATGTCTGTCGGCCCTGCGGACATCTCTTGCATTGGCAAGAACCGCCATCACAGTGGTTCCAGTCAATGCATTGAAAGTTTGGCGGATGGCTCAGTCCACATGATGGAGCAGTACAGCAAATATTCAATTTTTTTTTATTTTCAAAAAGAAAATCCCAATTGGGGATTTGGTTTTTTAAAATAAAAAAAGCAATGACCCCCTTACCAAACAAGATTACTCCTCTGCCGTGGGGGTCATGTACAAGTTTTCACTGCCCCTTATCGGCAGGTTTTACCTTGCGGTGATGGATACTGAAAACTGGCCATTTGACCAACTAAAACCGCCGATGGCTGGTCCTCCATCAGGCTATTAGAGATGTATGTCAGCAGCAAAGACGGAGTTGTCTCCACCCCTGATATAATTCATTTCTGCCCGACTCTAAATTAGTCGGGCGGAACTTCAGTTTGGCGGAGAGGGTATTCCTTTGGCTTTGCGACAGTGTACCCTCTGCTCCAGACTCTAAAACAGGACCTAAGTCTGCTTGACAGCCGCATTGTGTTAACTCAGAAATAATGATGGCATGCTGTCATCAGAAGGCCTAGGCAGAGTTCGCGGAGTTCTCCGCGAAGTGACCAAAAAACTCTGCCACTCTACGTGGAGTTCCGCAAGTGGCGGAGTGCATTTGGTCATGCCGTTCACGTTGATTTTTAGCGCTGGGTGTTTGTCCCGCACTGTTAAATCAGCGGGAACGGCACCATGCACAGCTCAAGAGGGCACTGCTTCTTTTCTTGCCGCTCACGTAGATTTTCTGCCCGAGCAGCAGCTTTCTCAACGCGAACGGAAGGCTTCTCAATGCAGGCAGTCGCGACCATCCACAACCGTCCCCGTTGAGAAATCTGACCACCCGCATTGAAAAATCTCACCGGGAGGTGGGTTTTCCTCGCTCGCGCTCGCCAACTTGACGTTGGCGAACGCGAGCGAAGAAAAAACTCTGCTACGCAGTGCAGAGTTTTTCGGAACTCCGCATGAAGTTTAGAGTGCGGAAAACTCCATGAACGGAGCGGAGTTCACCGCCCAGACCTAGACATCAGTATCATCACATTTGTGTGCCTATATGTTCAAGCAGGTACACTGCATGTAATCTAAAATGAAATGTTAGTTATGTGCAAAACAGCTCTTCTCTGTGTGCGGTGAATATCACTTTCTGGAAAAAAGTGAGCATTTAAAAATACAGCTTTAAATAAAACAGAAGGTTACTCTCAAGAAATAGTTTTTCTCTGGGAGAGTAAATAAATTACTCCCATTTCGAAAAGTAAGTAATTAAAGGCCTGATTTAGAGTTTGATGGACCGGTTACACCATCACAAACGTGTCTGATATCCCATCTGCGGTATTACAAGTCTATTATATCCTATCGCACTTGTAATATGGCAGACAGGGTATCTGTTTCGTTGTGATGGAGTAATCTGTCTGCTAAACTCTAAATCAGGCCCTAAATTCAGTTCTCCAACGTAAGAACGATAACCAACATTACATATACAAAGCTCACACATATTACAGCAACAGATATGTCCGACTATGAGGAACCTGCGTCAAATTTCAGCGGTGGCCGGCACAGGTAAACGCGGTGGGGAGGTACGGCAGGGCATGGAAGTTGACAAACGACGGAATAGGTACAATTAAATAAATAAATAATACCTATTCCGACGTCTGTCGACTCCACCCGGCCGCGCCTCGCCCGGCCGCACCGCGCTTACCTGTGCTGGCCGCCCGCCGCCAAATTATGTTGTAGACATAATTTCTACGGCTGAGAGAAAAAGTAACTTTCTATAAGTTCAGATACATGTTCATCAACTTTCAGCTTATTTAGGGAAAAAAGTTTATAAAGTCGAAGAGATATATCTCGGCGACACTGCACACTCCTTTATGAGACAGAATCAGCACAGTGAGAGCCTGGTTTAAAGATCTTACTAAGCAAATGTACACGCACAGTACAGTACACTCACGTGCCTCTGGACGCACATGCCTGCTTGAGATTACTGTATGTTTCATATCACATTTAGTTGAGCCATTTGCCCATAAAGGCAAATAAATTAAAAACAACATGTTTTAAACAAACCCTTGTTAAATACCATAAATAATTATAAAAAGATACAATTCTTAAAACACGAACACCTTTCAAAGCAGTGTTACAGGCTGCAAGAATAAAGCAAAATGCATGATACTGTGGCAGGCAGCTTTACTACTCTCATCAAATTGTTCTCCTCTCTTTAAAACTCAAAAGAGGCCACATTCCTGCTCAATGGCGCGTCCTTGAGTAACCACTGCCTTGACTGCACCATAAAAGAGCAGGAGAGCATAACGTATGTCTATAAAAGCTGCTGCCAGCAATAGATTCCAGGCCACTGGTGCAGTAATCACATTTCTTGGATTGAAACCATTAAATACTTTCTCTGAACTGGAGCGAGAGAAGTAGGCACTGTGCACAGAAACATGGCCGCGTTATTTTAGTTCAGAATTACAGAGCAAATACCTCATTTTTCAAGAAGGAATCGAATACAATAACCTTTTGAGTGTATTTATTTATATGAAAAAAATGACAAAGATTGTGGTCAGTAATAAAAAGTAAAAATAGGATAATGAACCGGGAAGGGAAAGACACTGAAAGTAAAAAAAGACAATAAGAGTTCAGAGGGGGAAAAAAACAAAAGAAAAAAGTATTGGCAATGCCAATCGGTCTATCCTAACTTTATATACAAGTAAGACCAATTGGCATTGTCAATGCCTGTTTACTTTGGAAAGCTACTTTTTTTCTTACATCATCTATGATTTATAGCAAGGTTATTTTATTCGTGCGGCCAAGAAGGACCGATTTATTCGACAGACTTGACTACAATTATGCAGAAAGGAAAGGCAAATTGTGCGGTATAATGCGGCACATTATGTGGCACCACTATTTTGTCATTTTATCTTCAGCAGGAAACTGATCAACGTGTATTCCGGAAAGCTCGTAAGACCTGTCTGTTCTCTAAACTTTATTAAAGGTGTTCCGTCGGACTGTCGTTTCCTTGGTTATTGTTTCTAGTGCCAAGATACCCCTCGAGGGGTGAACCTAGCGCTTAAAAAAGAACGTGAATACTGTCTGGTCACAGGTTTCAGCTCATTAGTACCAGTTTAACTCCTGAACACAGCAATCAGCAACTGAAACGTGGCCAATTAACCTTTGCTTGTGAAACCGGTCACTCTGTGAAGAGTGAAGCACGTACCACACTGTATGGTGACTTGTGAAATGTCTGAGCTAGAAACTTTTTTGCTGACATCCTCAAATTATGCAGCTAAAAACATATTTTGTTGAAATCTTGAACTTATGCTGCAAATGGTGGATTACGTGCAAATAGTGATAAATCCATAATTATTTGGAAGATTTACTGGTTGCAGAATCACATAATTAATTCCAGTGGCTCTGCTTATAACCTGGCAATCAAACCCATATTTTCTCTAATAACATTATATTTTTATGCCCACAGTGCAGCTTCCATTAGAATAGGCCTGCCCTGACTCACTCAGGACACTGAGCTGCCACTGAGTCTAGTCACAATTATCATTGATTGGCTACTGGTAAATCAGCTGTTTAGGTGTGTGGGAGCTGACCTACAGAAATCAATCCCGTGCACAGGGAGTGATAATATCTACAAATCTAATGTGGCAGCACACCCCTCATTTCCCTCTGTGCTCTCTCCCACTGCACATGAACTTGTCACCCAGAAATTATGTAGAAGCGTGAATAAGGCCTAAGGGCTGATTCTAGTGCCCTACAATTCAAATGCACAATCAATTCACTCGTTTGTTTCAGTTCTTATCCATGGTGTTGTAGCGGGTAGAAGTTCAGTCTCTTAGTTCTTTGCACGCATCTAGAGTGATCTTAGCGGCTTGATTCCATTGAATGTAAAGGCCCCCAGTTAACCGATGCAGTTACTTGGAGGCTGCGGAGGAGTTTGGACTCTACACGCATCTGTCTCTACGTGGCTACTCAGGTTAATCAGTGGCTCCTGCGCCACCATACAGGTGTGGGTTTATCGTTCCACCCGTGTCCAGGCCAGTGAGTACAACAAGGCAAACAAGCCCCCCATTGGGATGATGAGAACATGAAGGCAGGTGCCGGCTCCGAATGGGCGGAAGCGATCACCAAGGCCTTTGTAGACCCAATGAGATCACCAACAGATCTGCAGCTCTGACCGAGCCGATATAGTTAACAAAGCAAGTTAAGCCTCCGAATGCGCAATATGATCACCATGGTAGTTGCAGCCCAAAACTAGGCCAATGCGATTCCCAAAGCAGTTGCAACCATGACCGCATGGTCTGGAAATAAATACACTTGTAGTGGTGTAGAGGAAAACCACAGAGAGATCGAAAGACCTTCTGCAGTATGAGTCACTCATTGCTTTGCTGTTGGGTAGTCTGCTTTTTCAGGTTGTTCCTCTAAGCAGGAACACGCTGGACTTATCCTCCTTGACAGTATCTTCTCATGGACGACCAGACAGATGTCTTCTCCGTCTCTCAGCAGACCGGCTTCAAGGCACTGGGTGGGAGGCAGACCATCAGCTCCTCCAGGAGTAAGTGCAGGCATCGAGGTGATGCTGACTCTCCTCTGCTTTGGCTGCCACACAGACACCAGCACTGGTCACACAGACGTTCTTCAAGTACTCCGCAGACCACTCGTTTTCTTGGTCATGAAAACCTGGAACAGGAACAAAGTATGGTGCTTTGCATTCCATTTTTATACACATATTCTATACAGCGATGTGGATCCATTGCCTCAAACTTCAGGAACAGTTTGGGGTGGTCCTTCTCGGGCAGTTTTCCAGACACGGCCATTGAATAAAATGATGCTTCTCACAGCAGGTAGCACTTGGTCTGTCTCCAAATTGGAGCACCGAGCAAAAGGACACAGTAAAGTGTGAAGATTCTGCATCTGGCTGTCATCAGCTACTCTGAAAAGAGATAGACAAATGGTAGGCCTGACCCATGAACTTTCTCACCGTGACCAACAGAAACTGCAGTTCCACCCTTCACCCCTATCATTCACCAACTTGCAGTGCTCAAAAAGAACTGATCAGCAGCCCGGTGCTAACAAAGTATTCATAGATTTTCTAAAGAGAGCCCTTGCTCCATCCTCCTCACTTCAGTATCCACCCTCTAGGGGTAGGAAAGTAGGCAATACCCTTACTGTATTAGGAAGTGGTACTTACCCTCCACCTTGTGCCAGAGAAAACCAAGGGCATCCAAAATGAATGTCAATGCCTTCAGTACTCAGATTCATACACCCACAAAGTCCTAATACTGTTACGTGTGCTATACGCACACTACACTCACACAGGCACTTGCTATACACACATGATGTCAGCGCAAGGTTCTGGGTATTTCCACATGATGGGGCCACTAGGTCATTTTCTTACCAATTCAAATAAACAAGACTGGTCACTCTATCCGTTCCTAAACATGGTATGCTGACATAACAACTTCATATGCTACAACCAGAAAGTACACAGTAGCCCTCTGACACTATGAGGGCACACTTGCTGAGCCTCTCTATCCTAAAGGGCAGGTATTGCAGATTTAATGTTTTTCAAATTCAAACTTTGTCTTCTCTGTCACAGTACTTCAATCAGGCTAGTTCTACCTGAAACATTTTGGGTTGTCTGCGGGGGAAGGTTTGTGTTTCCCAAATTACTGGCAAAGCTAGAATGTCTAGGCTTAATGTGCTTACACATGCAGCAATAGCACATTAGAGTGAGGTACACAGGAGCTAGCAAGCAAACGACAAAGAAGGCTACAATTGTAGAGTCGTCTCAAATGCAGTTCAATGCAAGCACTTGAGTGCAGGTGGAGGGATACACCCAAACAGCCATTAGTATTCAGTGAGAGATGAATGCTACATTGAGTTGAGTCACAGCATAATTGGCAGTCAATGGATGAAAAAGGCTGGTCGTAGAAACCCAATGGTTGAAAGGGAAGGACCCAAAGCCCACTCTGCATATTGTTGCGATTGGTCTGTTTAACAGCTGCACTACTAAAACCCAGATCTAAAAAGAGTCCTTTAGAAATGCCATGAAAGAGGAAGAGGAGATGGCTCTGAGTGTGAACATTTAAGTGTCATATAATAACCTCGTCGACTCCATCTTGTTTAGATCACATGCCCACAACACCATAGCGCATGGGCACACAGCAGGGTTAACATTAGAAATTGTAAAATTGTGTCTTGCAGAGCTCTGCTTTCCTCTGTGAATCATTTTGGCAGATGCTCACAGTATTCTGGTCCCAGACTTGCAGCTGCGTTTCAAGGTTGTATGTTTCTTTCTCATTAGTCGTATCATCTGTGTCAGGATAAGGTATTTCATGTATTACTAATGAATTCCTATTGTTTTTCTGTATACACCACCTGGAAATCTCAATTTCTTGGAAAGGGATATCCGTCCATGCTTAGTGATGAAGTGTTAGATGTGGTAGCCAATGTTGACTTAAGTTGTTCTATCAGCTGGAGTAAAACACTTCGCTGTCAGAGAATCTCCCCTCCTAAGAGTGTTTATTGAATTGCGCTTTCACAGGAGTACTCCAAGGACATTACGGAATGAAGACGACTGAAAAAAAGTAGTCGTATTCAAGAAAGTGCCGTGGACTGATTTATTGGCATCTAGGTTTTTTTCTACTGCTCATTCCTTTCCATTTCTGACTATCTCCCAGCAGTTATTCAATGTAATTTTTCTTATAACCTATATCCTCTGAATCATATCCTTAAGTTCAACAAAAATATTTTGTTTAAAAAAATCATGTTTGTTTAACCAATCTTGATGTGCACCTTAAAGTTCTTTATTTATTTATTGTATTGTTGTTTGGTTGTGCCATTAAACATAACATCAAAGACATGTTCTCTGTGGATTGCTTTGGTGCTCTGACCTGTCCACTTCTGTAGACAGAACTGTGCAAGTCAGTCTTCAAACAACTTTAATAATTGTTATACCTGGTTTTAAATTCAGTTGATATAAGGATAACAAAGTTTAACACGTGGAAAAATGAGATGTCACCAGTGTAAAAATGTTTATACCATGTAAATAACTGAGATTATAGCAGCATAGAAGTAAATGTATACCAGGTTAAAAATATTTAACTGTGAAAAAATATAATCGCATAAGAAATTTATACTAAGTTGAAAAAAAGTTCCTATTTGGATGAAACACATTGCACTAGGTTAAAAACAAGTTTATATCAAGATCAAAATGAGTCTTTTTAACCTGGAGAAAAAATGAATTTACATTAGATTCAAAAAGTTTAAAATGAGTTAAAGCAGGTTAAATAAAATCTTATACCTGATTAAAAGAAGGTTACACCAGGTTAAAAATGAGTTTATGCTAGGGCAAAGAGATAATCCAATGACTGAAATTTATTTTGGTCCACCTTAACAAAATGTATACCCGGTTAGGGACTTAGTTTATCCTAGGATAAAACAACTTAACAAGGATGAAAAATCAATTTGTGTGAGGAAAAATAGATCATACCGGGATACAAAATGAGTGTAGGTCAGGTTATTCAATTTTGAAGCAGGTTGGAAAAATGCATTTATACCAGGATAAGAAGGATTAAGTAGGATAAAACTGATTTGATACCTGGTAAAGAAAGGTATATATGAGGTGAAAAAAAAATAGATTTATGCCATGATTTAATAGAAATTTAGACCAGGACAAAAACCTTTTAATCTGCATTCAAAATGAGCTTGCAGCAAACTAAACAGATGATAAATGGTTATAAAATTATTTCACACTAGATTATTAATCGTTATACCTGGTATAAAAAAAATTATTAGCACCAGAATAATTATGTTTAGTTCAGATAAAAATGTGTTTATACCAGGTTAAAATGTTTAATTTCAGGTAAATAATTAAGCTTTTAGCAGGACAAAAATAAATTTGCACCAGGTTTAAAATATTTAACCAGATTAAAAATGAATGAAATTATACCAGGATACGAACTGTTTGCTTACTTTAAAGAAAGTATATACCTGGATGCATGTATGTTTATGCCTAGTTTTAAAGGTTTACACTAGATTAAAGAGTGACTCTATACCAGAAGAAAAGAAACAGATTTAAAGAAGCGTATACTAGTCTGAAAAAAGTAACCTAATTATAAATGCATTTACACCAACTTAAGTGAGTTTATAGCAGGTTAAAAATGGAGTCTGTATCGTAATTTTAAAAAAGCTTTCATCAGACTGAAAGAATCTTATATCTGCTAACAAATGTGTAAGCTGCCTAAAATGAGTTTATACTTAGTTTAAATAGTTTACACCTGGTTAAAAAGTTTATACCAGGAAATGAGATCATACCAGGAATGAAAATGAGTTTGCACCACAAGAACAAAATTTGTGCAAAGATAGAAAATCAGTTATACAAGGATTAGACAACCTAATCAGGATTTAAAAAAATAGCTAATGTGAAGATAAACAGATCGTGCCAGGATATCAATGAGTTTAGGTACCAGTAATTAACTTTCTACAAGGTTAGAGATAAATGTTTATTCCAAGATAACAATGATTAAAACAGATAAATTCATTCATATACTGACTGAAAGAAATGTTTCTACCATTTGGCTGCTGTTGCTTAACAAAACACGTTTTGATTGGCTAGAATATTGCTTTCCCAAAGAAGTCTGTCATAAAAGATTTATTTTATGGATTGAAGACATTTATTTCAAGTGGTTTGCTTGCATTCGTTTTGTTTACATATTAGGATGAATTTCTCAACTTTGAGAGCATGGGAGTGACTACTCTCCCGCTTGCTGAACACCCAGGAATATTTCGACAGACAGTGGACTTTTCTTATTATTACTACCAGTACGCATGCTACTAGTGTGCACTAACTTTTCTCTTGTCACCTGAAATGCTGATAAAATGTTATATATTTATACATTGTATAGCGTCTTTCATTTCAATAAAACTCATTTAAAAACAAGCTTAATAAGTACAGACAAACATTTACTTATGCTGCATTCACTTTTATATCTGAGGGCTAATATTTTTGTGCATAGCTATTTAAACATTATACACATCTATTCATGCTTTTATTAAAACATAAGTGAAGTGTTCAATGACTACAAACAGTATTCTTCTTAACTTTTTTTTAATAAAGAAACAGATAAAAATTATATTTTGAACTATTGATAGTATACATATAACATACTCCTGCACAGACTCCAGGCCTGTGGCATTGGAGGCACGGTACTTCGGTGGTTTACTTCATTTTTGGAAGACCACCAGCAAACAGTATGGGCCCCTCCCTTTTCGGCCCTCATCCCCTCCATGAAAGTAGGAGTCCCACAGGGATTTATTCTGAGCCCGTCCCTGTTTAATCTGTACATGGCACCTCTGGCACTTCTGGCAGAGGAATGCGGCGCCAAAGTAATATCCTACGCCGACGACACTCAGCTGCTGTTCACGTGTGAGAAAGACAGTATGCTGAGAGGAAGCGAGATAAATGATTGCCTGTCGAAGGTGTTCACCTGGTTCAGACAGAACCAGTTGATGTGTAATTCCGGAAAATCAGAAATCATTTTTTTCGGGCATAAGCCGGACGAGGAATGGCACCAGTGGTGGCCTCAGCATATTTCCCCCCCAGTCAGCTCAGTCACCACTGTGAAAAATCTTGGAGTAAAACTGGACCCGGACATGTCCATGAAGTCTCAGGTCCAAACTGTGGCCAGGACATGCTTCGGACTACTTAAAATGTTGAGGAATTTTCTTCCTCTTTTACTAGTTCCTCACAGGAAAACTGTGGTCCAGGCCTTGATCACATCCAGGCTGGATTATGTCAATGTTCTGTACTTAGGCCTCCCAGATTATCTATTAGGCCGCCTGCAGGTGGTACAAAACGCTGCGGCACGTGCTATACTTATGGTAGGCCTGAGGACACATATGACCCCTCACCTGATATCCTTGCACTGGCTCCCAGTGCAAAAGAGGATACACTTTAAAGCCCTAGTCCTGGCCTTGAAGGCTTTTCACAAAATAGGGGCCCCCTACATCAGGAACAGAATTCAACATGATGCTCCTCTTAGAACCCTGAGATCCTCTACCCAGCGGCTGTCGGCGGTGCCAAAATTCTCTCGCTCTCGCATGGGGGGCCGCTCCTTTCAGGTGGTGGCCTCACAGCTTTGGAACAGCCTGCCGCTTTCCTTAAGACAGGTACAGGATCTCTTTAGTTTTAGGAGAAATCTAAAAACCTGGTTTTTCCAACTTCAGTAGAGATCTTCATGTCGGTTTGTGTTTCTTTTTCTGTCTCTTGGGTCCTTCTTAGCGCCGGGACACTCTGTGGAGTAGCCGTGCGCTTTACAAGTGCCAAGTAACATAACATACAATGTGTAACTTTTCGTTAAGAAATATTTTAAGAATAACATCTCCTTTCTGTAGTCAGCATCATTTATTTTCCTTCTCAAGTGGGTCAACAACTTTCTTAACTTTTTATGATGTACCTCTCATGCTTGATCTGACGTGTTATTGGATTTGATACATCTGAGTTTGATGAAGTTGATATTTTAGAATATGGTGTTGTGGTGCTCAGTTCTGAGTTAGGCCATTTTTGCTGTAGGTTTCTCAACATGTATGTCTCCATGCTTTCAAGAACAGATCTGTGTGCCTCTAGAGATGTATTAATGGAATTATGTCATTCAGCCACTTGTGCTGCAACATCTTGCATTGCAAAATGCACCTTGACCATCTGTTTTGTACAGTCTTTTACAGCAGATTGTCTAGGAATTATAACTTTACTGTTTGCCTTGTCAGGCTGTATATTGTGAAAATGTTGCTTTAGTTGCTTTCTCATGTCATGTCTAACTCGAATACTGTGCCATTGCCAGAACATGCATTCTGTCTCATGACTTCTGATATATCTAGCACATCAGCAGACCTTTAAAACTGCAACATACACTGTATTTGGCAGCACTGGCAGTGTGTACACGCTGCAGTGGCCTCCCACGAAATAACTTGGCTCCTGGCACTTACTGTTTTACAGATTAAACACTGGATATATCTTTTAATGCCTGATGTATACCAGGAAGTTCTTGCATTGCATTCCATGAGGCTGCTAAATTGTCTTTTAACGTTTTTGTCTTTCCTGCAAAACATTCATACATAATAATCTAAATAATTTTTGTAAGAATAAAGGCCTGTACTTCAATGCTAATTCTTTCAAAAAGCTAAATTTGCCTGTAGTCCAATACCTGGACTCAGGAAGTGAATGTTTGCAGGTTACACTTCCTGTAATGTATTTCCTGTTTCGGAGTGTTTTTAATGCAGGCATGCTACAGTGTCCATAAATACAGTATGTGTTTCATCCATTTACAATTCTATCTTACACTAGCGGTGGGAGGTTGTCATCACCCGAGCCTTCGTTGCACAAGAGCTCTGATGAACCCTGCCGGGGGAAAGGGGATTGGGACAGAGAAGAGACAGCCTTGCATCTTGTGGTTCACTGCATTTGCGTCTTTTCTGTTCTTCTGCCTTTTGTGTGTTTTCTGTAGTGAACTGGAATTCAAAAACTATACATCATTACTAAACACCATATGCTTCCCTACTCTCAACCTTTAATCTTTTACTATCTCTATTTCCTTTCCTCCTCTGACTTACCCCGTTGTTTGCTTGGCCTTGCCTCTCTTCTATTCTTTTTATATGAAGATAAATCTTTTGAGTAGTAATATATTGCTAATTATTGGTCAATAGAATTTAACTAGATTCAATTAATACTTTTGCTTTCTTTTTTAGGAATACTTGCGGTTTGTTGAGGAAAGAGGAGCTTCTTCTCATCAAGACTTCAAGGGTAGTTGATGAGGTAAGTGAAGTTGTTTCTTTAGAATTTCTTTAATATTCTTTTTTCGGATTGTCTTATCCTATTTAGTATATTTTCTGAAAAAATAGCCTAATAAGGAAACTGCCTTACTAACTATCCGACGCTACGAAACTAAACTAACCTATTCTACCACAGCGCAAACTCGTAATACAATTCCCTACACTATCTCCTGACTGAACTAAGCGCAAGCCCAAGGGATGCACATTCCTGAAGAAACGTTGGTGAAGTGCGCGGCTCAGAACGTTGCCGACGCACTCCACAGCCGAGTCTGTCCTCACGCCTGCAATTGCTTGCAAGAGACTAGACCGGCAACCTGAAGATTCTCTCTGTGACGCCCGCCCCGGATTTGTGAAGACCGGCGGCTGGCGAACTCTGCACGGAGCTTCTGGCACCCCAATCTTCGTCCACCACTCCGACTGCGGTAGAGCACTGCCGCGCAACGTGCCAGGTGGGTGACGGGTGGGAAATTCCTGACAGAGGTAAACTTTGCTCCGCGGGCGGAGTTTTGCAACTCTGTGCCCTGCTTGGAACACGGAGTTCGGCAAAAACTCTGCCAACCCACTAGCAGAGCGAAGTTTAACGGCGCGCTAACCCATAGTCTCAGTAATCCCGCTATGGGGGACTTACTTGTGGCAACTATAGGGGCTCTTGGCCCCCAACGACCCTCAGCAGCCAAGGGGACTTCATCCCCCAACCAGTAGTGTGCCAGGAGGCCCCTTTGCAAAGTGGTTGGGAAAGGAGGCGGAGCCTCCACCAACGTCTCAGCAATCCTGCTGTGGGGGACTTACTTGTGGCAATAATAGGGGTTCTTGGCCCCCAACGACCCTCAGCAGCCAAGGGGACTTCATCCCCCAACCAGTAGTGTGCCAGGAGGCCCCTTTGCAAAGTGGTTGGGAAAGGAGGCGGAGCCTCCACCAACGTCTCAGCAATCCTGCTGTGGGGGACTTACTTGTGGCAATAATAGGGGTTCTTGGCCCCCAACGATCCTCAGCAGCCAAGTGGACTTCATCCCCCAACCAGTAGTGCACCAGGAGTCCCCTTTGCAGAGTGGTTGAGAATGATGGCGGGGCCTCCTACGACGTCACAGCAATCCCGCAGTGGGGGGCTTACTTGTGGCAATGGGGGTTCTTGGCCCCCAATGACCCTCCGCAGCCAAGGGGACTTCATCCCCCAACCAGTAGTGCGCCTGAAGGCCCATTTGCAGAGTGGTTGAGAAAGGGGGCGGGGCCTCTGACGACATCTCAGCTATCCCTCTGTGGGGGACTTACTTGTGTCAAGAATGCGGGTTCTTGGACCCCAACGACCCTCAGCAGCCAAGGGGACTTGATCCCCCAACCAGTAGTGACCCAGGAGGACCCTTTGCAGAGTAGCTGAGAAAGGGGGCGGGCCTCCGATAACGTCCCAGCAATCCCACTGAGTGGGACTTATTTGTGGCAACAATAGGGATTCTTGGCCCCTAATGACCTTCAGCAGCCAAGGGGACTTCATCCCCCAACAAGTAGAGCACCAGGAGGCCCCTTTGCAGAGTGGGGGAATAAGGCAGCGGGCCCCTGGCGACGTCTCAGCAATCCCGCTGTGGAGGACTTACTTGTGGCAACAATAGGGGTTCTTGGCACCCAACGACCCTCAGTAGCCAAGGGGACTTCATTAAGGGTGGCCGAGAGATACTCTGCCCGTTCACTGAACTCCACAGAATTTGGCAGAGTTTTTCGGAAACTCCAAGGAATTCCGCGGAGTGAAACTCAGCAAGCTCTGCCTGGCCTGGCTTACACGGATTTGACAATTTACAGAAAACCCTACTACCAGGTCCATAAATACAGTATGCCTTCATTCCACTTACAATTCTATTGTATAAAGTAGTGGTTTAGTAAATATAGTATACAATGTTTCCGAACACCAATGCAGCATCAAAAGATATGCGCAATTTCCGGTTCTGAAATTAGCACAAATGTAAAAAAACTGGAGGAGTAGATAGTGACATTTTAATTTTGAAGTGAAGGCAAACCTTTACCCATAATTACATTTTGCAAGCTCTTTGTGGTGTGTTACTTTACAATCTATTGATTGTAAAGCCACGCAAAACGACTATTGTTGTTTGCATACTTCCACATTCTTCTGTTGACTTTGCAGTTATTTTTCCAAACCATGGAATCAAAGAGCCATCCAGTCATTTCTGTCACGCTAATGGACAATATGCCGTTAATATCCAAAAGCAAAAACATGAAATAAGGTCATCAATAAGAGAACACAAACATGGACGTAGAGATAGGATTTAGCAGCAACGCCAATGTATTGCTGACATGTTGGATGATAGAGCTAACAGTGGCGGCTCTTCTGCTAAGGCGGAGGAGCGTCGCCCCACTGCCTTCAAGCAGGAAAAGAAAGGAAAAAATAAAATGATAATAAAGTAATGTTATTATCATTTTTTTTTTCTCCTGCTGCGGCAGCTTGTGTAAGGGAACGGGCGGGGCTGAAGAGCAGGGGAGGAGGGTACACCCTCCTAAGTGCGCAATGACTGTTTCGTCGGCCCTCTCAGGCTGCCCAAAACAGTCATGCGCACTTCCCCTGTTCTCCATGCAGGCTGCATTACAGTCTGCATGGAGAACATGCCCACCCCTACAGCCCCTGGCTGAGCGTCATGTCACGGCGCTCAGACCAAGGGGGGAGCCTTGCGGCCTGCTTACTGTTCCTGGAAGGCGAGAGCAGCAGTAGAGATGCGCTGGACCCGGCGGGAAGGTAAGTGGTTTTTTTTTTTAATTGTGACCCCCCACCGCCCACCTACACCCCCCAGCCCGCCCCACTACCCACGAGCTATGCTGGCCGCCCTTGAGAGCTAATTGGCATAAAATGAGAGGCATAAAATATGCAGTTAACTCTGCTAAACAGGTTTGAAAGGACAACTTGCTATGTTATTAGTTATGTAAAAGGAAGAAGGAATTGGTTCACAATTGAAAATACTATTTGTCAATACATTAACAAGCACTGAAATCCGCAGAAACCCACCATGCGAGGTCAGTATTGTAAGAAAGTGGCCTTTTTGTATGGCCACCCCATACTTTTTTCTCCAATGCTCATGGTTTTGACTCTGGGAGTGCTGGTCTGATAACCTTGTCATGTGTCCATTTAATAATATGGCAAAACAGAGCACTTTGCTATGTTTTGCCCTTTGTATAAGAATGTAAGAGCGACATTTTCGTTCCCGTTTTTGAGACCACTCCGTCCATGCGCTTATATAGATGGCTTTAATTATTTGCTCTCTTTGCACTCTTTAGATATTTGCTCAGCGGTTTTAAGCTTTATTAGAGGAGCTATTTCTATAAGGAAGCAGTACGGACAGCAGTGGGTAGGAATTATATGTAACCACTAGTTTTATTATCTGATTATGTTTCGACATACATATGCCATATTGTATGCTCTACAGGATATTGGTTGTTAAATTGTTTTTAATGCCTTTATTGCTCTGTGAATGGATTGTGTTTTTAATAATGTCATTTATTGATTCGCTTTTATGAATTATTTTTAAATCAAATAAAGCTTGTTTTGACTGACTGGCTGACTGTGAAAGTGCACAGGAGCCTGCTAACCAGGCCCCAGTGCCAGTGCTCTCTCCCTAAAATATGACGTAAGTGAATTTGTAACCCCGATTGGCAAGAACTTTAACACCCTTATAATTCCCTGTTAAGTGGTACCAGGGATTGGGAGTTAAACGGTTCACCAGGGCCTGAATGTGCTACCCTGAGTGACCCGCGTAAACATATGCCAGCAGTCATTGCAGACTGCATGAGCAGAGCAAATTTGCCCTCACCTTGTGTGGCAAGGCCAAAGCACTATTTTTAATATGTACCAGTCACCCCTAAGGTAGGCCTCCTGATCTCAGGAGGCAGAGTGCATTATATTAAAGGTGTGGACATATAAGTGCAAGTGTATATGTCCTTAGTGTCATCCTTCCATTAGGGGCAACTATAAGTGATCAGGGGGCCATAGAATAACATGGGCTAGAGCCTGGGCAACCTGAGGTAGCCAGCTCCATTACGGTGCTACTGAAACGTGTCATGTTTAGTTTCAAACATCTTGTCTATTCAAACCAACCTTCAATCAATCAATCAATCACAGAATTTGTAAAGCGCACTACTTACCCGCGAGGGTCTCAAGGCGCTGGGGGAAAAAAAAGGGGGGGGGGTGCTGCTACTGGTCGAACAACCAGGTCTTGAGTAGCCTCCTGAAGGTAAGCAGGTCTTGGGTCTGTCGTAGGCTTAGTGGAAGGGTGTTCCAGGTCTTGGCGGCGAGGTGGGAGAAGGATCTGCCGCCGGTGGTGGTTCTTCGAATGCGAGGGACGGTGGTGAGGGAGAGGTCGGCGGAGCGGAGTTGGCGGTTGGGGACGTAGAAGAGGAGTCGTCTGTTGAGGTAGGCTGGGCCAGTCTTGTGGAGTGCCTTGTGTGCGTGGATGAGGAGTTTGAAGGAGATTCTCCTGTCGACGGGGAGCCAGTGCAGGTTCCTCAGCTGGGGGGTGATGTGGCTGTGGCGTGGTACATCGAGGATCAGGCGTGCGGAGGCGTTTTGTATGCGTTGCAGTCGCTTGATGAGCTTGGCCGGGGCTCCCGCGTAGAGGGCGTTCCAATAGTCAAGTCTGCTGCTGACGAGGGCCTGGGTGACTGTTCTTCTTGTGTCTGTCGGGATCCACCTGTAGATCTTGCGAAGCATGCGGAGGGTGTTGAAGCAGGAGGATGAGACTGCGTTGACTTGCTTGGCCATGGAGAGCGTTGAGTCGAGGATGACTCCCAGGTTGCGTGCGTGGTCGGTGGGTGTCGGGGCTGCTCCCAGCGTCGTTGGCCACCAGGAGTCGTCCCAGGCTGAGGGGTTGGAGCCGAGGATGAGGACCTCTGTCTTCTCCGTGTTCAGTTTTAGTCGGCTGATCTTCATCCAATCGGCGACGGCCTTCATTCCTTCATGGAGGTTGGATTTGGCGGCGAGGGGGTCCTTGGTGAGGGAGAGGATCAGTTGAGTGTCGTCGGTGTAGGAGATTATGTTGAGGTCGTGCTGTCTGGCGATGCGTGCGAGCGGGGCCATGTAGATGTTGAACAGTGTTGGGCTGAGGGACGATCCCTGGGGTACGCCGCAGATGATCTCGGAGGCTTCGGATCGGAATGGTGGGAGGCGGACTCTCTGGGTTCTGCCGGCGAGGAAGGAGGTGGCCCATTCCAGGGCCTTGTCTCAGATCCCTGCGTCGTGGAGGCGTGCGCGTAGAGTGCGGTGGCAGACAGTGTCGAAGGCGGCGGAGAGGTCCAGCAGGATGAGGGCTGCGGTCTCACCGTTGTCCAGCAGGATCCTGATGTCGTCGGTGGCGGCAATGAGGGCAGTCTCAGTGCTGTGGTTGCTGCGGAACCCCGATTGGGATGGGTCCAGGATCCCCAGGTCGGATTTAATGTGACATGCACCCAGGTGGCTACCTTAGAGGTTGCCCACCTCGTTGCCCAAGCCTTTTCAGTGCCCTGGCTGACAGCCTACCTCTGCTGCCCCAACATAGGAATCTGGCCCCTTGCCTGGAGATGTGAACTCTCCCAGGAATCAGAAACAAAGACCTGTCTGGGCGGGAGGTGTCATCTCCATCCCTGACAGGATGGCTAGTGAAGTGGCATATCACAGTGGTTAGCTTTAAAGCTTCCACCACCTCTGATATGCAAGTTGGCTTCCACCCAGAGGAAGAAATGCCAAGCCCCTGCCTCAGGCACTTCAGCAACCCGGGCAGGTGGGAAATTAGATAGTCAGGAGGCATACACCCCCCAGAAGGCTAGTCACACCCCTAGGGCGGGCAAACTGGTCATACAGCCGAAGAAGGGTTCAGCCATTGCTAAACATTGCGGAATAGAGGATTCTGGGTAGAAAAGGTGGCCCACACCCCCGGATGAGGTCACCTCAGGGACGGATTAGCCGCTGGGGCTAGTAACCCATTGGCTACTAGCACCCACACCCCTAGCACCCCTGAATGTAGGATTTACGGGGCTCCCCTGGCACCAGAACCTCAGATCTGAACATCTTACAACAAAAGACAAAGAAAAGACCTGAGACTCTTCTCTATGCCACAACCACTCTACGCGTTGCACTCTACACCACCCTACTCTCCGCCACTCCACTCCACTCTATGACACTTCACTGTACGCCACTGTAAGCCACTCTATGCTACACCACTCTACTCTACGCCACTTCAATCTACGCCTCTCTCCTCAACTCCAATCCACGCCACTTCATTCTACACCACTCCACACCACTCTATGATGTCATGCCACTCCTCCCCTCTATACTCCACTCAACGCTGTACAACATGGCTAAAAGACACTGGCAAAGCCAACAGCTCTTGTGCTGGCGAAACCTAATAGCTTTGCCATGTTTGCTGCTTTTGCATTGGGGCAGTTGTAACTCCCATTCATAAAGCTGAAAGGCAAAGCTAAAAATATTGGTATTGGAAAGAAAACTCGATGATCACACCTCACATGGGATAACCCGAGATCTACGAATAAGGAGATATTTCGCTTCAGAATTGTCTTTATTTGCTTACAGTGTCATTTTGTTTGCAACAATTTTCTGAAGTCTCCGGTTGCAATTTTCGCCCTCGTTAAAATTGTGGCATGTTTCTACAGCAAAAACCCACGAAAAATAAATAATTACCATCAAACGGTGCCAGTGTCAGAATTGCTATGGGCTGTACACGTTACAGCCGAGTCTGAAATTCGTGCCCCACCGCCTCCGAATACAGCATGACTCACACAGGAAATCAAACCCCAGCTGCAGCAACACGAGACAGACAAAGCGTGGCTTGGCACGGAATGCACAGTAAGCATGAAGGCAGCGCGTGCACAGCCGGCCTCCAGCCAATCCGCATGCAGCAAGTGCGGCGTGCCAGCCAATCGGAGTGAGTCGTTGGCTCGTGCAGCCTGCCTGCACCTAGAATGCTAGGAAAAGGAGAGTATCGGGGGAGTTTCGCAAAAGACCTTGTGATAAACATCACTTGAATACTTTGGGAAGAATTTGTCTGGCAGCGAGGCACCACGGACATGTGAAGGCGTGACTCGGTTGATTTACGAATTGTGACATCGGTGCATTTTAATTTCGGTTAGTTTAAGAGAATAACCACTAACTGTATTGGATTTCCAGACTCAACTAATTCCGTCTTTAACTGTTTTTACGACATCCAAGGAACATGTTCAGCTATGAAAATGTGCTATCGCAAACTTGGTTGAGAGTGGGTTGAATGTCAGGCACTTATATCTTCACTGACTTTTCCTCAACCATTCTGACTTAGCAGTGCAGACTCCTGTCTGAAAACATGAGAGCTACCATGTGACTGACTCTTTCCCAACCCAACTGACAGTTGAATTGAGTTAAGTTCAAACCAGGTAGCTGCCTAGATCTTCACAAGCAAAGGTGCACCTAGTAATATCAAATATGGCCATAGAACCAGGGACAGAGGCAGAAGAATGCGAGAATTCCCAGAATACTTACTACTGGCTAACCTACCGGCCTTTCAGAGGTACCGGCTGCATTGTGCTATAAATTATAGACCCGAGGCCTGACTATGTTAGCTAGTAACTTACGCCCTTAAGAGTTGGGTCAAAATTGTGTGGATTCTATGGGGCTATTCGCAGTTTGAGGCAATTTCGAGGCCACAAAATCGCCATTTGGAAAACCAGATACAGCCCTTTGCAGGATCATCCCGCAGTGACTGTTTCACTCTAGTCTGAGTTTTGTAGGTCGGAATGAGTGATAATCTACAGAATCAAAGTCTCAGCACCTTCTTTCTGCATATTTTGCTTTCCCCTTGCAAATTCTTTCAAGTTGTACCTGGAGAAATGAAAGTGGTTATAAGCATCTGGATGGAGGTAATTTCGCCTTACCAGAAATTCGAATGTTGGGCCCAGAATTGGGAAACACCATCACAATCCGACTATGGGGTTTTACCCATTTACAAATCTGCTAGGTTCCTCTTCATGCCACATTCGGGATTTGATGGACTCCTGTTTGGAGACTCTCAATTAGGATAAAGGTCTGCTGCATTAGCTACTTTTCCAGCAAGACCTTTATGCTTTTTGGAGTACCTTCCTGTCTGTAAATCACCAGTTTTCCTTCTAGGTTCCTTCGCTGCAATGCTGGTCCTTTAGAGGCAAACACAGGTCTGGATGACTCCAAATTTCCCTTTGGGTCTGCTGTCAGTCCAAACCACCACCGGTTGAAGTGGGATTCAGACAGGAAACACTGAAAAGAGTGAACAGCGTGCATCAAAGTGTGCTCTGGCTCCCCAGTGGCGCACAGGTCCTCCTGGTGGCCCTCAAACGGTCACAGATGGCCTTGAATGACCCATTTCCATAAAGCTTAACTTCATGGGACCGAGTCCACTACTCAATGTAGGTAAACTTCAGTAAGAAGGACTTCCCGAACGCGTGCACCATGAGCCTAGTGTCCTATGAACCAGGCCATGGAAGTATGCGTCCGGGGAGCACCAAATTATGCAAGGATATACTAAATTATGCTGCAAGAAAATGCAAATTATATTTCATGATATGGCACATCTTGTATGCCATTTTACATATGTTAACATAGCCTGGACAAAGGTTTCACCACATTAGTAACAGTTTTACAACCAGCGACAAGCAAGTGAAAAGGGAACAGACAACTTTTACGAAGGGCCTTCAGCTCCACTGTAACACAGGTTACAGGGTTTTTTGTAACTTTTGATCCGTTTGAGCTTGAATCAGTATTTTTTGTTAAAGTCTGCACATTATGCTGCAGAGATTGGATGATGAGGCAAATGCTGCAAATTTATAATTGAGTGTAAAATGCAGTGATCGCATAATTCTAGTGGCACTGCCTATAAGGGCACAAGTACTGCTAGAAGCCTTTAGGGAGACTGTGACACTAAAAACACTAGGCCAATTTCAGTGGTTAAATTGTAAAAAAAAAAAAAGAAGAAGTGCCAGGGCTGTCGTCAGGAGGCAGCTTGCATCTCCCCATTTCTCCTGTTAGCGCCACCTAAAACAGAACCAACTACTAACTGTGAAAGTGGGGTGTGGATGTTGCGCAATGTAGAGAGCTGCCAACTTCGCTGGGGAACCAGGTTCGAGTCTCGGCGCTGGCTCAACATCCTGTGATTCTGGACAAATCACTTAATCTCAAATTAAGCACTGGCCCAGTTCAGTCCGGAAGTGAAGAACACTAGTACAGTTGCTTCCTATCCAGTCTCCAGAAATATCAATGTTCCCTTAGAGCTGACATGTTATATCTGTGTGTGGGAGAGAATGGCCAGAGCTGTCCACTTTGACACTGGAGAACCAGGTTTGAGTCTCGGCGTCACTCTATCCTGTGATTCTTGGCAAATCACTTAATCTCCCTGTGCCTAAAAATAATGATTGTGCACTTGTGTAATGTAACTGGTGCTCATAAAAAAGGGTCCTATACCTTCCGGTTAAGTTCACACCATATAAAACTGGAAATAAATACATATAAACGTGACCAGCCTGACCCTTTTAGCAGCCTTCACTAATCTGGCAATCTTCCATATTTCATAGAGAGCACCTGCTCCAACCCTACTGGTTTTTGAAGCACCCTTCAATGTGGAAATCTTTACATTTTCCTTAAGACCAATATTTTAGGGAGCCTAAGGCCTGTGGCCCTTTCAGAGACACCCTCCTACGAGAAAAACTACCAGTTTCCTTATAGAGCTGACGTAACAGAACCGGGGGCTCTACTGGCTTTTAAGAGGCACCCTCCAGTCTTACATTCTCCAGAATTTCTCTACTGAGCAGACGTGCTAGGGGGTCTCCATCTCTACTGGCATTTTAGAGGCACCCCTCTGTCTTAGCCCTTGACCCCCAAATCCTTATAGGACTGTCCTGTACTTGAGTTTGGCTAAGTCCTTCTTGTTTTTCAGAAGCACTCAGGGAGTGTGTGTTTGCGCGTGTGTGTGTCACCCGCACTGTGAGGACCGGATCGGTGGGGGAGGGGGAGAGAGAGAATGTGTGTGTGCACGCGCAAATATCCTAATTTCCCTTAACAGATGACATTTCATTTAGTCTGCCCAGTCCAAGAGGCGCTGGGCGCCTGTCAAAAGCATCCTGTCATGGAAAAAATGCCAGTTTCCCGTTGTGCCAGCCATCCCTGGCAGTCATCGGTCGCAGAGCTCACACAATGAGGGGTGCGGTCCGTCCTCTATCCACCCGCGAGAGGGACCGTCATCTCTCTATGACGAACACGGCTTTTGGCGCCAAACTCTCGGTACCGGTTTCTGTTTCACAATTGGCCTCTGCTGGAACAGGGAATCAATAGCTCAGCATTGGGAAAGACTAAAGCATCTGCATTGCGTAACACCCTCAGAGTAGATTCCAGCACCGACCGATTTCTGAAAAAAAACACACACATTGCACTTTCATGACGCACTTTCTCAACTTCGCTTCCAACTTGAGGTGGTGAATGGTCCCTAAAAATCTGAATATCCGTGTATCGATCTACAGCTCAGCGGGTTGTGCGCCTGCTGTAAAGGGACTTTAGTGAAGCATTCACAAACGTATTCATTGTAGTTGCATTTAATTACCGCGTCCTACCTCGTTCAAGGCCCAAAGTTGTTTTTAGAATGGAGGAATTTTGGCAACGCCATTAGTTACGATTGGTTGGAAGAGTTCCCTGTTTTGGTGCAGTGCTGAGGCGAGGTCTGAAGTGCTCCGATCATTGTGACAGGCGTATATTATTTTTATTTGTCTGGCGCCAGCCAACACCTTTTGATTTTATTTATTTATTTATTTATTTATTTACAAAGTTTTATTTAGCGCGAACAAGATCCCGAGGGATATCAGAGCGCTTTACAAAGGACGGAAAGTAAGTCAACATTCAAATAATGACAACAAATATGGAAGCACACCCGGAGGTTATCGCCTTCATTCTAACCACCTAACCGAGTATTTCACAGACAAAAGAGACACGGATAGTAGTACAATAACCAGGTATGAAGCAGGCTTAGAGAGGAGATATAACCTGCGGTGAGGAAGGGCCTAATTCCAGTATCGGTCATAGGTAGGGATAAACATAATATGTATAATATACTTACCTATAGGGGCTTTTAGCCAGCCCTCTTGTTCACTGGTCTTTTATTATATCATTCACATTTTTCTTCCGCCCATTACACTATACCGCATGGGGTAAGAGGTCAGCCCACTTCAGCCATTGGCTAACATCACTGTGAGTGACAGAGACTACTATTGCAAAGTGAGCTTTTTTGAAACCCCAAAATATTTTCCATTAAGCCACCTTTTGTTTTTCTTAAGATTGACGTGCCCAATCCAGATTCCTCAACAATAACGTTTTGCTAAAACCCTGACCAAACAAAAAACAAGCATTGGAAAAGCTATAGGACTGGCAGCCAACATCAAGCAACTTGCATGATGTGAGGACTAAAAGAGTGTGAGAGATGGGATTGCAGTTTTCGTAAACAGCCCAGTAGTTCTTCTAGGTTGAGGCCAACTGAAAATTATGTTTGAGGGTTTAGCCGGGCCTTTCTTCCTTTTCTGAACCCTGGGTTAGTTTTTGATTCAAATGTTATGCTTTCTCTTGCATATCTATTGGGACTACTGCCGTACTGCACCATACCAGCCATTGTCTTCTTGTAAAGCAGTTTGACACCCTTGTTATGGGAGCAGTCTGTGCTGCAGAAAAATTCAGAAAATAATTAACAGCCCTCTTATTCCGGATAGGACTCACCCAACCATTCATCCTTCAAGGGTAGGTAAAATTGTCATGATTGCGTAAAGGAATAATAACAGCGCTTAATTGCATGCCAAGAGCCTCTTTAGTTTGAGGTGTGTGCACAGTGCTATTAAGGTGGTGATGTGCATGTCATTCAACAATTTAGTAACCATTATACCTGCCTGCTGTTCCACCATTACTAATGTTGCTTAGAACAGGATAAGCATAATTTGGGTCTAATGCAGAAATTCTCTCCACATAGGGTGTAACATAGACGCCATTATTACTTCAGTTCATGGTACTCAATGTTAAGGACCTCAGAAGGATGGATGGCTGAGCCGGACTTGCTGGGACCTGAACTTGTGGCATTCGGATCACCTCAGTTGTCAGAGGCCAACGTTCAGCTCACTGAGCCAACCTGGCGCATTTGGTTCCAACAGATGACCAACGCCACAGCCTGGCTCCTGATATATGAGAGGGTGAAACCCACTACAGTTTGGGAACACAACTTGGTCAGTGGCCAGGGATTGCCAGCACTGGTTGTGCAGTTCTCGTGAGATCAGATGTCTGGAGTGCAGACGGCCTATGATTCATGAAATGCAGTTTGCTAAACAAATTGTGCAAATGACATCAAAGATGATGCACCCATCTTTAATCAAATTTGACATGCGAAGAGTATTAATACAACAACATGAGTGAAAACTGTGCACAAGCGCCTTAAAGTGAAAAGATGTGAGCATTGAACAGTGATATTGGCCAATATTGTTCGTTGTATATAGCGCTGTCATGGTGACTGATGGCCACTTCAAAGCACTCTGAGACAGTGTAGGCATTATTGCTAAGGTTTGCTTGAGTGGCTTTGCGCAGTTTTGCATCATGCCCAGAGGTGTTTAAAAAGGTAAGTAACTTGAATCAATGCGTTACGTTACTTCGCGCCACGTGAACATCGACGCAAAACCCTATGACACAATCTATAGGTCCAGGAATTCTCAGAAGCAGCAGGGCTACCAGCTCAGCTCTGCTGCTTCTGAAAATTCCTGGACCTATAGATTATGTAATAGGGTTTTGCCGCCAGGCTTGTGCGTGCGCCAGGGCGGCTAGAAGCCTTCGTTGGCGCTCACGGACATTGAACAGCCAGCAGTGAAAACTGTGCATGGAAGGGTGTGCAGGGAGGTAACTCTCTGTTCCTCGTTGCCCCTATGTTCGTTCGCGCGGGCGAATGTTTCAATAACTTACTCCTAGCCCTTCCTATTCGCTTTAATTCAGCGGCTCTCCCAGTCCGGAGCAGCTGAGTTGTGTGCGCCGAGCTTGTTTACGAACAGGAGAAGCTGGCGGGGGAAGAGGGCCTTTAAGGATTGGGGTTGGCTTGGGACTGCGTTTGAGGAGGCAATGACGCCTCTTTGGTGCTGGATTAAAGCGAGGGAGGAACGGCCATGGGACCGGGCGCGCGCTCAGATGTTCATGGTTATTTTGTTTGTACAGCACACAATGTTATTACTTAATTGCTTCTAGGCACTTGGTGGGCGTCAGTCTGTGGGTCCTGTGAGCGCACTTCCCTTGAAGCCAGGGGTGAACCCACGGGTGCACTCTTTGGGTAGATGTGGCATTGCACAGGCAGGCAGGGCTTTAAGAGGGCCGGGTCCTGCCGGTGCTCAGCACCGTCTGTTCTAAAAAGGAGGTGCTGAGACGGGTCCCTATCGGACTCTTCATTTTTGCTCTCACCCTCAGGGTGAATTTTTTTTTTTGTAACTCTGCAGCTGTACCACCCTTCACTGCCTTTGATGTAACTTTAAAGAGACTCGTTATAGTTCTTTCACAGTATCATCATTTTAGAACTGAAGCGTTCAATATTATATACAACGAACCCACAGTAGTTGCATATTTATTTTATGCAACTAACAGCCATTGACAAGGCCAATAGTCCTGGCTTGTTGTAGGTGTAATGTTACTTGTATTATATATCTGGATGCAATGACAGAAGCAGCAAAATGCCAGTCGGGCCACACCCTTAATTACATTGGCCACGCCCCTTTGAGTGACCCTCAGTTTTTTCATCCCACTTAAAGCTCTGGATGCAGGGCCCATCTTAGCCAGGGGGGAGCAGCTAGAGTCGTTTCTTTTGTGACAGGGTTGATTCACCCACATCTTGACCCTGACAGGTGTCATAGACTGCAAGTCCCATCTGCGTTTCTCCCTTTTCTTTTTTTTAGAGTTTTATATAGCGCTAACTAGACCCGAAGATATTGGGTATCAAAGCGCTTTACATAGCACCAGTTTCGTTACACAAGGACACATTCATTTTTTGTTAGGCACGGGGAGATTAAGTGATTTGCGCAGAATCACATGATGTTGAGCGTCGTTGCCGAGACTCGAACCCGGTTTCCCAGCTTCGACGTCGATCGCTCTAGCCGCTCTGCATTATTTTTCCTACCTGCAGCTACAAGGCAGACACTCTCTGCCTTTGCTCTTGCACTGCGATTGGTCTCCTTAGCCAGTCCCGGCCTCTCGAATGCTATGGGGCAGATTTACAAGCCCCTTGCGCCACTTTTGCGCCGCCGTTGCGTCACTTTTGTGACGCAGCGGCGACGTAAACCATGCGCCACGTTGCGCATTATTTACAACGTGACGCATCTAGGGAGATGCGTCACGTTGTAAAGCCCTGCGCCACATGAAACCTGCGTCAGGTTTTATGTGGGCGTTCCTCCGCAGGGTGGGCGTTCCGTCGAAGGAATGCCTCGTAAAGTGACGCAGTGAAATCTACAAGATTTCACTGAGTCACTTTTCCGACGCCGCTGCGACGAATCCTTACGCCTGCTTCAAGCAGGCGTAAGGAGTGGCGCACCACGTTAGGTATGGGCGGCCCACGAGCATTGCTGGAGTTGCGTCGCGCTTGCGACACGACTCCAGCAATGCGCCGCCCTGCGCCACAGGATGCGACACGCATCGGCCTTTCCTTGCGCCACGGTGCGCCGCATTGTAAATGCGGCGCTTCCGTGGTGGCGCAAGGAGAGAATTGCGTGTCGCAACTATTCTGGCGCATCCCTGCTGATTTGCAGGGATGCGCCAGAAGTTGTAAATCTGCCCCCAAGTGTTTGCCTGAGCATTGTGTACCTGTTCCTGGGCAATACATGTACAATGCAGGGTTTCTTAGAATTCAGGCATGCTCAGAGCTGCCAGGATTGAATTGTAAAGGGTGTGTGAAGGAGATATCACCTGGGATCGAGCCAAGCCACAGACGTACTCTTAGGAAAGGCATTTGTGAAAGAGTTCCGCCCAGTCTCTCTGTACAGCAAGCCCCAGGCTAGGGAACAGAAAAGAAACAGTTGGAACTGAGTGCAGCAACCCACAGCATGCGTCCGCTGCGTGGCTCTGCGCGTGAAAAAGTGTCTGGTCCAATCAGCCGGCAGCTGATTAGCGCCGGTAGCCAATAACAACTCACTTGCTGTGACTCAAGAGTGATTTCAGCTCCCTTCAATGCATGCAGCTAAATCGAGACACTTAAAAAGCGGAAGCTGGTGCCTGATTGATGGAAACGATTTGTCATTCTATGTTACCATTTCCCCAGAGAATCTGCTGGCAACGAGTTTTTGTTCTGAGGTGGAGGACATTTGAAGTCCATATTGCCCATCAGTTAGTGAAGTTCTGCGTAAAGTAGCGTGCCAGTCAATTGGCACAACACAGGGTTCGGAGGTATAAGTACTGTGAGAGATTTCTTTGACAGCCTGGGTCCTTTAAAAGCTGACAGGGCTGGGGCTGAGTAGGTCAAGCACAGCAACACAAGGGACTCTTACAACAGTATTACTGCCAATCAGTCACACAACTATATTGTGCTATCTTTCGATTTCCCTAATGGCTTGCCTGGTTCTTTGGGCTATACTTTCAAACACAGCACATACTTTAGTGTTGCCCCATATCATATATGATATCTTCAACCATATACCTTCAGCTGTATAACCTGCAGCACTCTCCCTGCTGTGATTCATGAACCCATATTTTCAGTTTTAAAATTATTTTGTATTGTATAGCATTGTCTACCTGGGGGAGGCTTCATAGCACTTCTCAATAGACAGGTACGACACTTCGTTATTTATGGGCTTGGTGGCAGATTGAAGACACACACACACACACACACACACACACAAACGCGTAAGGCCCCCTGAACGAATTTGTGGTCGGAACCTGATTATGCTGCAGTCCTCAATAAAGTAGGTTCAACTTTCCAGAGTGTGCGTCTTCATGCAGGGGCAACCTTTTCATTGAGTATTAAGCGGCCGGTCCAGCCGCGAGGACGCAACGCCGCTGGAGACAGCGGATCTGTGGCGACTTTTAAGTTGAGACGCTGACGGAGTGGGAGGATCTTTTTTGATGGACAAATATGGGCAGCACACTCAGTACCTCTTGCTGCAAATCAACCCACTGATGGGCAATGAATTTTAATATTTTGAGGTTTACAGCGACACCCACTGGGGTTTGAAACATTGGCAGAACTGCAATTACCAGCATGCACTCTAGCACATGCCCACTGGGGTGGGACTTTGTTGAATTAAACCAGGTGTAATGCAATGCTGTGGCTGTTCCCCTTTTCACTGGCCTGTGAACAAGGACAAAGGTGTCCGAAACGCGTAAGGCTCCCCTGAACGGATTTGTGGTCGGAACCTGATTATACTGCAGTCCTCAATAAAGTAGGTCCAACTTTCCGTGTGTGCGTCTTCATGCCGGGGCAACCTTTTCATTGAGTATTATGCGGCCGGTCCAGCCGCGAGGACGCACCGCCGCCGGAGACAGCGGATCTGTGGCGACTTTTAAGTTGAGACGCTGACGGAGCGGAAGGATCTTTTTTGATGGACAAATATGGGCAGCACACTCAGTACCTCTTGCTGCAAATCAACCCACTGATGGGCAATTAATTTTAATACTTTGAGGGTTACGGCGACACCCACTGGGGTTTGAAACATTGGCAGAACTGCAATTACCAGCATGCACTCTAGCACACGCCCACTGGGGCAGGACTTTGTTGAATTAAAGCAGGTGTTCTGCAATGCTGTGGCTGTTCCCCTTTTGACTGGCCTGTGAACAAGGACAAAGGTGTCCGAAACGCGTAAGGCCCCCCTGAACGGATTTGTGGTCGGAACCTGATTATGCTGCAGGCCTCAATAAAGTAGGTTCAACTTTCTGTGTGTGCGTCTTCATGCAGGGGCAACCTTTTCATTGAATATATATATATACATAGGATAGCATTTTTTGACTTGACTATATCTTTGGCGCCCTTTCACGAATCTTCATGAAAGTTTCCAAAAAAAAGTGTGCCATTCTTGCTGTGCATGGAAACTTTTCGGGCGATCCGTCAAGCAGGGGCCGAGAAAAAGGGGGGGGTCCAAAAAAGTGTGTTTTCCATGTTAATTCCCATAGGAATTTTAGACACGACTACAGCCCGAACCGCTGAACGGAATTACACCAAATTTGGCAGAAAGGTAGCTGTTGTTCCAGAAAGCGACTTTCTTGTAAATTGGTGCAAATCCATTCAGTAGTTTGGGAGATATTACAAGAAATTAGAATTTGGATATATAGGGGCGCAGATCCTCCGAGGATCTGACAGTCCCCTTGCTCAAATTTGATTGGCTGCTAACACTTCAACCAGGAAGTGTTGGCAGCCATCTTGGGACTCTGTATCAGCTAAGTCCTATAAAAAATGTTTGAAAAAAAGAAATAGGGGCAGCGTGGGAATACCCTGACCCGCTAACTGTGGTCCTGGGGTCCCCCTGTGACTTCGACAGGGCCAAAAAGCACATAAAAAAAAAATTGCCATGGAAATGCGAAGGAGCCGTGAATCCTTGTTTTTCATGGAGCCCCCGGGTGGGCCAGGTCCTGGGGGCATTTATTTTTTTTTAAAAAGGGGGGCACATGGGGCACCACTCCTAAGCTTTTGAGAGCCCGGTGACCATCACCTCCCCTGGGGCTTTCTTTACATATTGGAGGGGGGGGGGTGCACAGACCTCCCTCCAAGGGCTCTTTAGAGCTGCGGGGATCACCACCTCCCAGGGCTTAATATGAACATTAATGGGGGGCTTGCAGACCCCCCCGAGCCCTGGTGACCTCCACCTCCCCGGGGCTAAAAAACACCAAATGGGGGGGACCTGCTGACCCCCCGGGAACCACCACCTCCCCGGGGCCAAATACTTTAAAAACAAAGGGAGCGGGGCTGTGCGGCCCCCCCCCCCGGGCTGTTGTCGGCCTGGGGACCACCACCTCCCTGGGGCAGGCCCTTCAAAATCTAAGGAGGAGGGCAGTGTGACCCCCCTTCTGGAGCCAATAATGGCCCTGGTTACCGCCACCCCCAAGGCCGGCTCCTGCTATGTCCCGGGGTGCCCACCGCCGGAACATAGCTGTTTGTTTTAGCTTGGCAGGAGTTGTGACAGCTCTCGCCAAGCTAAAGCAAACACTTCTGTTCCAGCAGGCGGGAGCTGTCAAAGTGCTCCCGCCAGCTGGAGGCGGAGGTTTCAACTCTTTCCCTGCCCGCAGACATGCGGGCAGGGAAAGAGATGAAACTATAGCCCCTGCATGGATTGGGCTGCCTTTCCAGCAGCTCCCTCCGTGCAGCGGCAATGCCGGCTCCCGCAGGTGGCGGGGACCTGGCTGGGACCGCGGGGGCCTTGAGGCTTTTACCCCGGCGTTCCCAGAACGAGCAGAAAGAAGTAAAATAAAGGTCAGAAAGAGGCAGCATAAAGGTCAGAAACGAGCAGAAAGAAGCAGGATCAAGGTCAGCAACGAGAAGAAAGAGGCAAGATAAAGGTGAGAAATGAGTAGAAAGAGGCAGAATAAAGGTGAGAAATGAGCAGAAAGAGGCAGAATAGAGGTCAGCAATGAGCAGAAAGAGGCAAAATAAAGGTGAGGAACGAGCAGAAAGAGGCAGAATGGAGGTCGAAATGAGCAGAAAGAGGCAGAATAAAGGTCAGCAACAAGCAGAAAGAGGCAAAACAAAGGTCAGCAGTGAGAAGAAAGAGTCCAAATAAAGGTGGGGAAACGAGCAGAAAGAGGCAAGAAAAAGGTGAGAAACGAGCAGAAAGAGGTAGACTAAAGATCAGCAATGAGCAGAAAGAGGTAAAATACAGGTGAGAAGCAAGCAGAAAGATGTAAAATAAAGGTTGAAAGAGGCAGAATTAAGGTCAGAAACAAGCAGGAGGCAAGATAAAGGTGAGAAACTAGCAGAAAGAGGCTAAAAAAAGGTCAGAAACTAGCAGAAAGAGGCAGAATAAAGGTCAGAAATGAGCAGAAAGAGGTAAAATAAAGGTCAGAAACAAGCAGAATATTAGTCAGAAGGGAGCAGAAAGAGTCAGAATAAAGGTGAGAAACGAGCAGAAAGAGGTAAAATAGAGATCAGAAACCAGCAAGAAGAGGCTAAATAAATGCGAGAAACGAGGAGAAAAAGGCAAAATAAAGGTCATCCATGAGCAGAAAAAGAGGCAAAATAAAGGTCAGCAACAAGCAGAAAGATGCGAAATAAATGTGAGTAACGAGCAGAAAGAGGCAAAATAAAGGTGAGAGACAAGCAGAAAGAGGCAGAATAAAGGTCAGAAGGGAAGAGAAAGAGGCAAAATAAAGGTCGGGAGCAAGCAGAAAGAGGCAAAATAAGGGGCAGATGAGCCGAAAGAGGGAAAATAGAGGTGAGAAACAAGCATCAAGAGGCAAAATAGAGGTCTGAAACACGCAACAAGAGGCAGAATAATGGTTAGGAGTGAGCAGAAAGAGGCAAAATAACAGGCAAAATGAGCCAAAAGAGACCACATAGAGGGCAGGAGCGAGCAGTGAAGAGGCAGAAAAACAAGGAGAAAATGACCAGAATAGGAACAAAACCGAAGACAGCAGAGAGTTGCGGACTGCAGGCAAGCTGGGCAAGAGGACCGTCACTAGGGGAGCTGGCATGATGACCTGCTCCTGTGTGCCCCCTACTTTTTTTTAACTGTGCACCCACTGACAGACCCACTCATGCACCCACTCAGAGACTCACACACCCAATGACAGACGCACTCAGACACTCATGCACCCATTCACAGATCCATTCAAGCACTCATTCACCCACTCACAGACCCAGTGAGAGACCTACACATACACTCACAGACCCACTCAGAGACTCACACACCCACTCACACACTCATGCACCCCTCACAGACCCACTCTGAGACTCACACACCCTCTCACAGACCCACTCAGACACTCACACACCCACTCACAGCTCTACTCAGACACTCACGCACCCACTCACAGACCCACTCAGAGATTCTTGCACGCTCTCACAGATCCACTCTGACACTAATCCACCCACTCACAGACCCACTCAGACACTCATGTTCCCATTCCCAGACCCACTCAGAGACTCATGCACCCACTCACAGATCCACTCAGGCTCACATGCCCACTCCCAGACCCACTCAGACACTTACAGACCCACTCTCAGACCCACTCTGAAGCTCACATACCACTTACAGATCCACTCAGGCACTCACACGTCCACTCACTCACCCACTCAGAGACTCACAAACCTGCTCAAATACCTGCCTGGGATGTTTTCACACCTTCTAGGGACATTGGCTGCTTACAGCCTCTGAAAACGAGCTGGAAACCCCCTGTTTATAGTGGTTTTCAGCTTGTTTTCCCTGCCACTGTGTGATTTCGGCACCTCACCGGGTGACCATGTGAAGGGAGCTAAAATCGTGTGACACACGGTGGCACCATGTGAGTTGGCAGGTCTTCACCCACCTAGCTATACAGCTACTCATACACCCACTCTCAAAGGTTACAGGTTACAGTTAGGTACTAACAATTTTTTAAAAGTCGAAATTCACTGAAAAAAACATAGGTTACAGGGACGTTATAGTTAGGAAATAGAATTTTAAAAAACATAGAAATTCTCTGAAAAAAAACAAAGGTTACAGGGATGTTATAGTTAGGAAATTGAATAATAAAAACCTTAAACATTCACTGAAAAAACTAAAGGTTACAGGTATATTATAGTTTGGCTCAAATTTCACTCAGACAACACCATTGAAATTCAGCAGTTATAGTTACCTGAGCTAACAATAACTTGCGCCCCAGCCATGCACTGCTTATGACCTCACATATTACATCGCTCATGACATGGTCAGTGACATCACTGATGACCTAATTGATGACATCTCAAATGACATCACTGATGACATCATTCAGTGATGTTTCATAAAAGTTTCTGAAAGTTAAAGAAATATACTAAGCCTATACATAAGTTAAACAGTGGCGGCTCCTCGAGGGAGTGCTGCGGGCGGTGGGGCGGAGGAGGGGCACGGTGGGGAGTAGGAAAATCCGGAATGCGGCCAAACGGAGTTGTGTATATAAATAAATAAACAAAACGAATTACATTGCGCGCTGCAACGCCGATTTGGCGTTGCAGCGCACGCAAGGTAATTCATTTTGTTTATTTATTTATATACACAACTCCGTTTGGCCGCATTCCGGAGTTTCCTACCCCCCACCGTGCCCCTCCCCCCGACCCGCAGCACTCCTCGAGGAGCCGCCACTGAAGTTAAATATAAATATATAAATATATATATATATATATATCACCAAGGTACAAATATGTGAGGTTAGGTATAGAAAATCTATACTTAATTACCCTTCAATAATTAGGATTCAATATTTTGGCCTCAATGTTTGCATGCCTCGTTATTCTGGATTCAATATTCAGGGTGCACACCGTTTTTGTGTCAATCCTGCTGTTCTTCAGTGTGGAGTGAAGTGAAGAGTAATGAGAGAAACAGTGCTGTACTACTGTATACTAACTATCCTACGTGGGTGACAGATTCTTCCTTCTTGGAGGTAGATAGTTTGGTGGTGTTAACAGTAAAGGTATCACCTGTTTCGGAATATCCAGTAATGTATTGCCCCACCTCAACACTCCTGGTGATTGTCACAAAGAACATTTAATTGGTGATAAAATACCACATGGTTTGAGTCCTATTTCCATTTCAATGGAGTCTCAGAATGCAACATTCTGGTTGCTAAAAACTCAACACTGGGGTAAAGTTTCACACATTACATGGGAACAGTTAACAACCAATAAGATGTTAACCAGTGCAATGTTCTACACTTTCCCTTCCTCATTCCACCCCAAGTGGGCCTGACTTCCAACATCACAACTTGCACCACATTTACAGGTTATGCACAACTTATTTACAGTAGAGTAATAAAAATATTGCCACTACCAAAAGGTCACTAAT
The DNA here is from genome assembly GCA_963921515.1 of Calotriton arnoldi. Taxonomy (NCBI): domain Eukaryota; kingdom Metazoa; phylum Chordata; class Amphibia; order Caudata; family Salamandridae; genus Calotriton; species Calotriton arnoldi. Next base: position 864,290 of record CAWUFW010004769.1, read on the forward strand.
TCTGGTTGCATCACAGATATACTGAAACCTGGAGTAGAATAGCTGTCAAGGGTGGGTACCCCTTTCACCACAGGGGCAACAGAACAGAACCAGCAGGAACGCAGTGTTATAATCCACAGCATGCATCCTCTGCGTGGCTCTGTGTACGCAAAACGTGTCATGTCCAATCAGTTGGGGGTGATCAATGCCAGCAGCCAATAAAGACACTCTTCTTGGGGCTCAAAGAGATATCAGCGTCCTTCAATGCTTGCAGCTAACTCGATACACAAAAAAGGGGACGCTTTTGTTTAGTATCTCATGTCTATTCCCTGAACTACACTGTCTTCACTAGGTCTCTCAGATTTAAATCCCTAGAGGCTTGTAGGAAGCTGGCTCTGTATATGGTATTACCACTAGGTAGTTATACTGTGCACAGAGTCCAGGGGTTCCCCAAAAGTGTACAGGGATCAATGTAAAACTCAAATTGCTCTTTTAGTGGTAGTGTGTGCGAGCAGCCTTAGGCCTAACACAGAGGAGTGTAAGACATTTATTGCACAACATTTACCAATAATGAACACACGACTCAAGAATGAGATCCAGACCAATTTTAGAAAATTATTCTTTGTTTGTACTTTATTTCAAGACCAGGATCTTCGCAGTAAGGTAAGTACGTTTTTAAATAAAAATTATTTTCACTTTGAAAAATCGACACTAGGAAACTTTTCAGAACAGTTCAATGTTATCCTATTGGGAAAAACAATATCATGGCTAAACAGGTAAGTAAAGCACTTAAAATTCCAGTCTTCAGGACCAAAGTCAGCAAGGGTCATGTGAGTACCAAAACTGCACCACCAGCGGCACAGGGGCGTCCGGGACAGAGGTCAAAATCGGAGCTGGGCCCAATGCTTTTCAACGTAGACTGGGGGTGCCTGGAGCCACGCTGCTTGCAGGTAGGTAAATCAGTTGCAGGGGCTAAACTTTAGGGGTTAGCACAAGCACAGGGGAGGCCATAAAGCAGCACCAAACATACACCACAAGTGGTACAAGGGCGGACGGGGGCAGGATGCAAATTTAGCATCAGGCGCCAAATGCTTTTCAATGGAGATTCTTCTTTAGGCAAACAGGCAGCAGGTGGCACTGGAGGTTGCAGGAGGCAGACCAATGACAGTAGAGGTAAGTAGAGGTGTAGGGGTCATAGAGGCACTGTCAGTTCAGCTAACCAAGGCCCTGGGGCTTCGGGTGCAGTGGTGCCTTTCGGCATTGGAGTCTTATTACTGAAGCTGGTTGCGGTCAGGGGGGCCTCTGAATTCACACTGCAGGCGCCACTGTGAAGATCAGGAAAGGTCAGCCAAAGCTTGACATGAGGTCAGGATCGCTAGAGAGATTTCACTGCACAGGTGAGCCACTCAGACTCGTGCCGTGGGCATCAGGTGCATAGTGGGCAGGGATTGCGGTTCCAGCTGGATCCAGAGCTCTTGAAGTTGGTTTCTTCTGGACAGGTCCACTGTCCACGGGAGATTGGAGTCTTTTTTCGAAGGCAGCAGTCCTCCCAAGGTTTTTAGAGGTTGCTGGCTGCAAGACAGTTTGCAGGTTCGCAGAAGCTGGAGACAAGCCGGTAGGGCTGGGGCCAAGGCAGTCATCATCTTCAGTCTTCTCTGCAGAGATGTCTTCTTGCTTCTTAGGTCGTCGCAGATCTAGTTTCTGGTCTTGGCGAGCCACAGAAACACTAGATTTAGGGTCGTTTTAGGGGAGTAGCAGGTAGGGCCAATGGGCACCTTACCTGGGTTGACTGCACCCTCTATTATGCCAGGGGGCATAGACCTAGCCATGATTGGAGGGGTCCCATCTTCAAGATGGCCGGGACTGAAAGATGTGCTTCACCTCGCCTCCTCCATCTTAGTGGTGGAGTTGGCAGAGGTGGGCACACGTCCTATTCTCCTGAGTTTTTGTGCCCAAAGTATGGATATAAACCAGGGGCTGCTATCTGCTGCTAGCAGCAGAAGCTACTGCTTGCATTACAAAGGCAGCAGGCCTTTGAATCTTCCCCCTTTTGAGCTCTGGCCCATCCTAGGGGAGGAGGTGTGACACCTCTGCCCAGGATGTGCATTGTTTCTTGTCCCAGAGAGCAGGGGCTCTCTACCCAGGGATCCAGAAACATGTCTGGTGGTGGCTGGCTGCCTACAGCCGGTCAGAGACCTCACCAGGGTTGGTAGGCTTTCAGGGGGCACCTCTGAGGTGCCCTCTGAGTACATGTTTTGATAAATCTCACACTGGCATCAGTGTGGATTTATTACAAGAAGCTGTTTGGTACAGTTCTGGGTTCAGTGAAGCCATCATGGTGCTGTGGAATTCGAGTTGTGAAGTTCCCAGCCCATGTTCTCTCAATGGTTTCCCTGGCACTTACAATATTAAGGAGTAGACCCTAATACTGTAGGGGCATATCTGCTCATGCAGATATGCCCACACCTGAGATATAGTGCACCCTGCGTTAGGACTCGTAAAGCCTGCTAGAGGGGTGACTTACCTATATCTTAGGCATTGCTAGTTGGCATGACACACAGGCAATGTGCAATGTCCACTTGGTCATTTTTCACCGTATATGGGCATGCTGGTTGCAGGGGCAGTGACATGGTCCTAGTGAGTGGGTCCCAGGGGACCCTCTGCAGCCTCCAGACCCTAGGTATCCAGGGTAGCACTTATTAGGGACTTACAGGGGGGCCGAAGTACTAACTATGGACATGTTTTTAGGGAAAGAAGAGCAGTACTGGGAACATGGACAGCAGGGACCCAGTGCTCAACAGACAAAGTTACATTATAAGCCAGGCAAAAAGTGTGGGGGGTACTGCACAGAACTCCATTTTCTCACAAGGCTTCTTACAAAGCTCAGCTTCCACCGCAATAAGCCAATGATTTAATTCTGAGGCCCCTTGAATGAGTTGTTTAGGGGTTCACAACCATGATCCGTAAGTTGTTCCTAGTGACTCCTGTATGTGACTGTATATGCCCAGCACCTTCAGCTTCAGAGTTGTCTACGGAGTCTCAGCCCCATGGCAAAACCAAGATACGGGTGTCTTTGTGCATCGCTGCCCTTTCATGGTAACCAGAGAGGAATAATGGGCAGGTGTTCGGTGGCACAGTAACAGATGACAGAGGCATCATTTAGAGGTCAGTAGGGGTTGTGAATGCAAACCATATGAGCCCTGATGCTCCGCTGTCACATCCATAGGCTTTATTCAGTAATGTGAAACCATAGGAAGTGCATTCTAAAAGTCCTAGTTGGTTTAGTGCCCTTTCATGATATAATAACTTTTAAAGCCATATTTATTCTTCTCAGAGCAGTTTACTGGGGCAAATGAGGCTTTATGGTTTCCAGGTTTACACAGTATATACCCTCTAGATTGTATTATATTGTATTGTAGCATTTGTGTGAGGCTTACTACCCCTATGTTGGGCACTGGAGTCCTTACCCATATGGATAGCATGCTTCACCGAGTAGGGTGAGTGGTAGAGAGGGTGTTGTTTTAGTTATGGACTTATATGGGAAGTGTTTTCATGTCATGCGTGATAACCACCTAGGTGCAGTTATTATGTTATGGGATGCAGCACCAGCGGGTTTGATGGCTGAGGGTATGTGAGAGATAGACAGGCAAATGAAAACTTATAATATGGCTAAGCGGCTTAGCCACTAGGATGGTGGGATACCACGTTCCAGTACACCGAAAGGGGTGTAATCAGAGATGGCCCAGTAATGCTTATAGTAACACGGGTCAAGACGAGATGCTGTCGAATGAGTAAAAGGATACAAAAAGGGTAAGAATTAGAATTGATGACATAAGCAGTAGTCACGCACAAATTATATATATTTTTTTAATGTATTTATTTTTTAAAGGGAAGGACACTGCCTACTGGTGAATAAATACAACTCACAAAGGAGGAAGGCAGTGGAAGAACAACAAAGCTGGTAACCTGAGCAGAATATACACAAACTTCGAAAGGCATTGATTCCACCTACTCCTGCGTAGCTGAAGGAAGTCGACATTTTGAGCAAGGGTTTATTCCGCAAGCTACTATTAAGCTCTCGTAAGTTCTCAGAGCCAAACATGCGCCAGTCAAGAGACCTATTCGGGTTTTGGCTCGGACACCAGGTAGACTGGAAACCGGCACATGTGAGGATGAGAGTCAAAGTGCTTGGTAGGTTGCTGCCCTGACAGCACATGAGCGAATAGGCTTGCCTAGTGTAGCCCTGCCGTCCTCACCCCTCCATACGAGCCCAGTATTTTTATTGGGTTCCTAGAGACCTTCTTTTTCTTTGTCTTTTACATAAAGAGACATCCTCCTGACCTTCTACAATTTGCACCCAGAACAACTTCCCCTTTGACATTTCAGGGTGAAAAAGACACAATGTGGTTAAAGGACACTTACTCTTCTTCCATTATTTCAGCAAGGACAGCAGCCCGGCATAGATTTGGTAGTTCTCAATTTGTTCAATCTTATCCATGCTTTTCTTGAACCTAAAAAAATTACATACCCTACTGCTACCTTTACATCTTCAAAGTGAGCATATATTTTTGCTATTCATAAATCCACATCTACTTACCTTGATGAAGGAGTCATTGTAGAAGATGTAATAATTTCGTTCTGCGGGTCATGTGATATATCACCTGCGATATAGTGGTCACCCACCCCCGGAAAAGATGTCCCTGGAATAGGATGCATCTTTGTGAAGAATTAAACCCAAATAAGCTGAGGGTGTGAGACAACCCTCAAAACCAGTGGGAGATGTGGCGGAGCTCTAGAGTGGAACCAGGTTCTGAACCCTAATCATGGCTTCTATACTTGACCTTAGCTTGACCTTTCGAATTTTAGCATTAGTTCTCTTACCTGTCAGTAATGGGTCATCACTATTTAGCACTCTATAAAAACTGGACTTAAAAGAGGAAAGAAAGCCTAAAGAGGTGACTTGCTGAAGAACTTCTGTGAAACAAATGTATATTGTCCTTCAGGCTTGAGCGCTAACGCTTTAATACATGTTACTATCTTGATGAGCTCTTTTTTTGTGGAAACATGGAGTAATTGCATATCCAAAATGTGTAGAAAGGGGTAGTACAAAGGGGTAAAAATAGGTTTGGGTGAAATTTCTTTTTTGCCAATGTAATTTCACATAATTTCAAACATTTCACATCATGATTGTTACACAAATTGTCTGGCATTCCACATATCAACGCAGTCCTAGGCGGATTCCTTTGGGGGGCAGGAGCAGCACACATTGCCCTTCGGACATGTTTCCAATCAACATACTGTGGAGGCACAGCTTCTGCAGACATATTCTCTTACTACGCCACTTCCCATCTGCTGATTATAAATGACTGGTGGTACGCCCCTCAGGGAGACCCGGCATATGTGGCTGAGAGATGGGTGATGGGTAATGCCTCCCTGCTGAAATATCTATATAGTGGGAAAAAGGTAGGGTTCCTTCCACCGGCAACACAAGTAGTTATAGACACACGGAGACACTCCTTCCAGCAGATGGGGTGGTGGGGGAAATTGACAGAGTGGGCGCCTCTGTGGCAGGGCAATGTCCTAAATCAGGTGGCTCGGTTAGAAGGCTTCCAGAAATTGTATACCATAGGAATCTCCACGCTCTGAGATGTTATGTGGGGCACTGTGTTAAAATCATTTCAGAAGATGCAAAGTGAATATCAACTACACTGTAGCCAATTCTATCAATAGCTGTAATTCCGCCACACTTTTTCCAATATCACCCGAACCTCACGGGACTACCAGAGTTTAGTCCACTAGAGGGCAAGCTCCTATTGGAAGACCTGGGTGCTCACAAGATCACAAAGATATACCAGTCCCTAGTCACGAACAGCTCAAACACACTACCTACACTCAGGGCGGCATGGGAGGCAGATGTTGACACTTTACATGATGAGAATTGGTCAGAGGCTCAGGGGGCCCCCCCTCGCGGCAGTGATATCAGCCCGCCTCTCCTTACTACAACTAAAATATCTGCACAGAGCCTACTACACAAGGCATCACCTCTGGCGTACGGGTATGATCGGCTTCCCCATGTGCCTCCGCTGTAGGGCAGACGATGGTACCTTTCTCCATTCAGTATGGAGCTGTGCGACATTGACTCGTTTTGACTCAGGGGATGTCTTGCCTCGAGGAGGTCCTCTCCTGGGTTATTGCATTTGATCCTAAGCTGATCCTTCTTCGTGGTACAGAGGGCATGGGGGGAATAGATATAAAAGACAGCTGTTGTTCCTGGGGCATTGGCGAAAAGGGACATAGCCAGAATGTGGAAGGCGGACAGACCTCCTTCTGCCTGGGCATGGATAAAGGGAATGGGCTATAGTATGGGTCTCCAGGTAGTGGTATATCAGGCAAGGGGATGCCCCCCAAAACACCCCAAAATTTGGCAGAGATGGGCCGACTATAGGAGTATAGTTCTAGTTCCAGTTTGCTATATCGACTCCCTGCTCGATGCACAAATACAGAACAATGGCGCCACAGCACAGGAGACTGATGTACATGTCTAGTTTTAGATCTGATCAAGGGCATTCATAGTGGCATGTGGTACTTAGGTGCGATGTTTGGGCCGACTGTGCAAGTTTCTATGTTGTTATTGTTCAAGGGAGTGTTATCACAATCTCCTGTGCATGTTTGTGGGCCACATAGGCCTTGATTTATTGCTAAAATCTTATAAAATTTGTCATGGGAAAAAAAATGGCTGCGATTACGCCATTATGCCATGTCATGTAATTGAGATTTCATTGCCGTAATAATTCTATCTCTGGAGCACGGGAAGAGCACTGGCGAACTGAATGCGAGCGGCTGTTTTTTATGTCGTCACACAAGATCCACACCTGCCAATAGACTCTATTCAGATGGGAGACTCCCCCTTTTTTTTTTAAGCCAAAAATTGCTTTATTTTGGCTATCTCCCACCTGAAATTGCCTCTCCTTCAATAGAAGTCAATGGGGAAAATAAGTTCTCTCGACTCTTTTTTTCTAATCTCCCACTTTCCGTTTCTAAAATGTCGGCATGTATGAAAATCTAGCACTATTTTTTAGAGTGACACAAACCCTCATGGACATGCGGCCGCACTTTGAGCTAAAACATAGTGCCAAAACGGTATTCCGCACAATAACGTGTAATTTTTGCCATTTTGCACAATTCCCACAAAGTAAGTTCTGCAAATTTCAACAGGGCTAGTAAAAATGATGGCACAATAAATTGAAACAAGCATTTGCAATGCAATAGGTCTCGCAATTTTTAGAGTTAGAGCTATTGGCTTTGTAAATGAGAATGTATTTTATCTATTTGTTTTGGTTTAGAGTAGTGGATGTATCAATAGAGACACAGCTGCAGTAGTGCATAGAGGACTTAGAATGAGGAATTACTACTGGGACCAGAGAAGCAGCTGCTGCACTGTTTAGCGGATTTACAATGAGGAATTGCTGATGAGACCAAAGAAGCAGGTAGCAGCACTGTGTAGAGGAGTTAGAAAGAGGAATTACCGACAGGGCCAGAGAAGCAGCTAGACCTACTGAATAACAGAAAAGATCACCCTTAGACCAGAAATCCAGCTGTTAAGACCTCGACTACTGGCAGATAGTGGAAAAACACTGAAACAAACTATTAGAGGCACAGAGAAGCAGGCCCAGTGATTATATTGTATTTGTTAATGAGGAGTTATCTGTGCTGAGGTTAAGAAACCTGTCTTACTTTATGACAAACACCCTCCGTTTATATGCAGTTGGGCCAGAGCTGGGGCCTGGTCACATACAGCAGGTAGAGAGAGGTCTGGGATGCTGAGATCGGGGAGGGAGAAAAGAAGAGCGCAGACTAAAGAGGTGGGGGAGGGGTAACAGGCAGGAGCAAGAAGAGGGAGCAGGGAGATAAGAGGCAGTTGTGCTGAGTGCATTCGCAGGGGGTAGAAGTGTGTGTGTATAGGAGAGATGTAACAGCTGGGGTAGAGAGGCTGCAGGAAACATGGGGCTGTGTTGCCTAAGAGGCAGGGAGGACTTAAAGAAAGAGACAAAAACAAGGGGCCACGAGGGGGAAGAGAGGCTGCAGGAAACATGAGGCTGTGGATCGGTAGGCAGGGGGGATTTGAGAAGACAGCAAAGGGCCATGTAGCAGCCTGGGGGGGAAAGAGGCTGCAGGGGCTGGAGGGATTTGAAGAGAGAGCGGGAGAGGATGGCAAGGGGCCATGAGGGGTAGAGTAGGCCACAAGACGGAGGACAAGCTGATGTGGAGGTTGGCTGGATGAGAGAAAGAATAACACATGAAAGGCGAGCCTGCAAATGAGACACCAAACATTGAAGAAGTGGAAGCGAGGCTGGGGGTTACTATGTTAGAGATTAAAGACGAGAGAAGCCAGGTTAGATATTGAGATGGGGACTAAACACGTTTTAAACTACAGAGAGTAAGTGAAACACAAGAGGCGTTATGTGCGTACCTCCAGACATGTGTAACAAGTGACATTCACTCAGCCGGGTTAGTCTGTTCAGATAGAAAACAACCCCTTAGTTGAGCAAACAAGTCAAGGCGTAGAAAACTCAAACTACAATTTCTCAATGTATCTATGCCATTAAAGTATAAGGATTTATATGCTCACCAACATCATGGCTAGACATAAATTTGTTTTATTTTTAGATGTAATATGTACATGTAAGGTTTCTTAGTCCTGCATTTGTGTTAACCATAGTTGGAGGTCGCAGGACGAGGATCATTTGGAATGTGGGCTCATTTATCTTCATGCAATAAAACTTCTACAAAGACATGCCATTTGTTTAACTCCTAACTTGACAATGAGGTGTAGGTAGAGGCAGGTAAAGCAAGTAAGCAAGATGCTTGGGGGAATGAGGGGACGGTGAAACGCAATCAATTGGACAATCATGAGTTACGAAAACTAGAGAACGAGAGGCCTAGCGAAAAAAAGTAGCGCATAAGCTTTAAAACCCATCAGGTGACTTCAGGAGCTTTACCATATTTTTCCAACACCAAAGAGAAACTTGATGGCCTGCAGACGGAGGGAGCAAATGTGAGACCGATTAGATATAGGAATAATGACTACACCTCAGGGAGGCCGATTAAATATAGGAATGACTACACCTTTTACCCTCGAGTATGCCAGTTATGTGGGCAAGTTGCATCAGCGCCCTGGTAAATGCTGCAATCCAAAAGCCACAACTGATGTGGGGAAGAGTACTCCAAGTTATATAGAGTACTACTAAGGAAGAACGCTGTAAACACCATAGATTGCATAAAAACGAAGATATTGTTATGATACACAAACGAGAGCATTTATATCGTAAAAACACGAGGTTAACATCCTCTTAAATAAACGTACTTAGAACACGAGAAAATGTAAAACCCTACATCCACTGAACAGGGCTCTGGGAAGAAGTTGCCGAACCTCTTACCACCACTCGCCCCAGTAACACACAAAGAAGCGCCATGCAATAAACCGACAATCCTCCTCCTCCCTTAATCCGAGAAACCGTGGTCAAAAAATAATAGGGCGAGAAAAACCTCGCGTTAGCTGTCCCACAGAATTATGTTACAAAAAAAAATACAAAACGGCGCAGAAAAATGGAACACTACGGTGCGGCAAGCACTGTTCCGTAGGCGCACCGAGCAGTTCCACCATTTTAGGTAGGTGTCGCCTTCCGTGAACTAACGATCCGACAGTCGGCCCCCAGGCGCCAGGACTTGTGGCGCAGAAGTCACACAGCTCCGCCTTTCCTCCCACCCACGGGTCGCCACCAACCGCCGGACGAGAGCCGTTGAAAGTGTCTCGCATTGACCAATCACAACCTTTGTTGCCGCCGGAGGGAGGCGGGCTTCGTGCCTTCATTTTGTTTTGAGGGGAAAAAAAAGAAAACCTAAAAAAAAAAACCAGCGCATCCTCAGTTGCAAGAGTTTTTCATTAAGAGGTAAAGGCGCCCGCTACGAATTTTAAAGTTTTAAATTACTGATCCGCCTAGGACAGTGAGGTAAGATAAGCGACTATTTATTTCATACGCCGCTTTGTCTTCGGCTGGGAAACTTTTTGTTGCGGGTAATTGAACGGGTGCATGTATTATTGAATTATATGCTTTTGGGCGGGTGTGAGCGAGTCCTGCAGAGGACCTCAGCCATTTCCATGGTCATTGCTTATTTGTTGTATAGTTTAGATGTGTGCGCATTGAAAACACCTGTCTGTTGTGACTTTGCTTCCCTGCCTCCCTCCTTTAAGTGGGTGGTGGCTCCTTTACGCTGTTGTTTCGCTTGTCTCTCGCAGAACCTTGCTGCAAAATACCGTTATAACCACTGCTCAGTATACTACTTTTCTACCCCGCCGCCTCGGCTTAATTTGTCGTTCAAATCTGCATTGCATTTTTTTTGCAAATTTAATACAGATGTTTTGTTTGTAATAATTTTCTTGTGTTTAAATTACATATTGTATTTTTGTAGCAAACGGAATGTGAGCTTATTATATTATGATTATGGCGCACATGCCTTATACTACTATTCTTTAGCCCGCATCTTTTAAAATAGCATTCGCTGCAAAGAAGGCTGCGGAGAAGCTCGGTGGGATCTGCATAACATCTATCTCTGCGTGCTCGAAAACATTGGCATGTATGTGCATTCCACATATATGGCCTCGGGGGGGATAGTTCAGCATTCCTCTCTTGAGTAAGAACCCGCGATCCCTTTTCTTTCTTGGAATGTAGTAGGAAGTTTTTTTTGTAATTTTCATTTAAAGAGAAACGAGAAAGACCGCATATTTAAACGTGTTTATAGTGTTGAGTTTTCTGCCACCTGTTCTTGAGTTTTGAATCTGACAGCTTTAAACAGCACAATTTCTGGAGTAGTTTACGAGTATAACATTTTGAGGAACGCGCTACAGTTTTAACTCGCATATTAATGGTTAGGGATCCTGCACATGACCACTAAAACCAGTGGTGTGCGCGCACCACAGAGGAGCGGGGGGGAAGGGAGCGCGGCAGCAAGGCGAACGCGTGCTGCTGCGCGTGCTAGACACCGGTGGGAATGGGCGCGGCAAAGGCGGGACATGCGCCCGCCTTTGCCCAATTGCGTGCTGTCTTTCTTATAAAGACGCATGCAAAGCCCAATAGCCGGGGGAAAAACGAATCGCACACGCACGAGCGTGTGCAATTCCTAGGTCAGTTTCAAAACCCCATACAAGAGGTCTTGCGCTGCGCGAGCAGTGCTACGCACTGCAACGCTAGGCGCGAGACCTAAAAAACTATTATGCATGTTGGCCCCCCACACCGCTCATGCTTTTTTGTCCAGGGTGTTAATCAGGCACAAAACACACCTATACCCTGCAGGTGCTGTTGGAACAGAGGTGTTTTCAGCATATATTAACAAAGGATGCCATTAGGCATATGACAAGGACATTTGGAAGCTTGGTTACGTAGGAAAGGGTATGAAGCAGAACAGGGGAGGCCGTCAGGGGCAGGATGGTACAGTAAATGCACTTTCATGCTCCGGTCTATTCGCTACGTGCAGGTAAAGGCGCGAACAGCTCGAAAACAACCATAGAAATACTTCCACCCTTAACGCCCCACTCAGCCAGAACTGTAAACAACATCGTCTGGTGACGTGGGATCTCTCCCGACTCCGAGTTCCGCACGTCCCTCACGTCCCGTCCGCCGTTTCCTCACCTTCGTTCTAGTGAGGGGAGGGGTAAGGTGTGATGCTGGGCAGCTCTCACCACAGTTAACTGAACCCTAACTCTGAGCTGCAACGTCAAGCAGAGGTCAAGTTCAACTGTGCCCTTTGACCCACGACTCTAAGGTGTGCGTGCAGCCATAATGATTTGGGTTTTCCTAGCGGCCTGGGTTCCCAGATCCCTGCGTGCCTAGTTGCGCCAGTGTGTGTGTGTGTTTTCTAGAACTCTGGGGCTTGTAATATTATTTAATCAAGTATAAAACTGTAACTTCAAATCTCAGAATTCGAAATAAAAATGGGACTGGATCTGGGGAACGTGGCAGTTATGATTTCTAGAAAGCCTGCTGTCACTTACTCAGATATATGCAGGTTCCCGCGAACTTGAATATAGGGCCCTTTCAGTAGTGTCTTGTTAGAGTTATTCTGACCCCTGAAGTCACCCTGTCCTGTAAGTTCAGACGTGCCTGGCCTAATGCAGATTTTCAGCAAATCCACTGGCTGTGTAAATGATTTCCGATTACATTTGCTGTATGCAAATATCTTTTATGAGGATAGCAACAAAATCTTGAAGAGATCCAGCCCTTCTGGACCTATGTTGGACACCCACTGGGTCTAGCTGATCGTGCAACATCCATCAAACCAGTGCTTAATTTGAGCCAGTGTGGGCCACCGGCACTCATTTTTGGGGACCGGCAATTTTCTTCATCATGCATTTACAAGAGCTAGAGAGGGAAAAACATACAAAACGGAAAGAGAAAGACTAAAAAAACCAATATAAGGGGAGAAAGCAGGAAACCTCAAGAGTGAGATAAAGGGGCAGGGGATGGCTAGTGATGGATTAAAGCGGCATGAGGTGGATTCAAGACTGCACAGCCTTGGTATTTGGCGCACCCGCCTTCAATTGCACCAACCGCAGGCTTCTGAGCCGAGCCCTGGGCACCGGCATTCCTATTTTTACAAGTTAAGCATTGCATCAAACTGCATCGGTCTTGCATTGGAAGCTGCGCTGCATGCAGCAGGAATTGAATTCAAGATGGAGCCTGCAACGTGAGAGCCCAAATGTAGAAGGATTTCCGTTCAGGCTAACAGATAACCACTGGACTCCTGGACTCCGTGTTCCAGGGTTCGACTCTGAGACGTTTTAAGGCATAGGCAAATGGGCAATTGCCCCGGGCCCCCATCTTTAAAGGGCCCCCCTGGGAAAGTCATTTTTTTCTCTACATCACCCCTGTTTCTCTGTCTGTACCTCCTTCAGCATACCTCTGTCCCAGACCCTATCTCTATGATATGTCAGCTTAAAGATTACAGGACCACTGCCAAGAAATATTACTGCTGTTTTTGTGTGACCTTTTCTTCTAAAAACTTAATGTATGATAGAATATTGTGTAGCATTATAAGTGCTTGAATTAGAAGAAGGTGGGTAGTGAAATTCAAAGTAGTTGTGAACAAGGGACTGCAAAACATGTCTTGCCTGGGGACCCCAAAAATCCTTAAAATGACACTGGTTCCATTTTCCTATTGGCGAATGGTGGTAATTTGGTAGTTTTCCAAGAAATGCTGTAGCCACTGAACGGATTCAGCACTTCCACCGAGACCCGCGCACATCATTTCCCGGAGAAAGCTAAGAGTAGCTTTGGTCCAGAATGCGAGATGAGTAAAAGTACAGTGGTGAGCTGACCATACAGATCCGCGGAGCACATGACATTAAAGATAACATTAAGCTGTAGTACACAAAGGATTACATTGTAGCCAGTACTTAGGAACACGGAATAATGTAGAAGTTTAGAGGGAAATGCGTCATAAGACTAGAGTTCTAAGGCGCAGGTGTTTAATTAATGAAAAAAGTCCAGAGGCATTTGCGTTTAATTGCACACCACTGTCACTGCCGCATGCCGGGTGCACAATAAAAAGTGTTCCTAGCCTTCTTTCAACCTTATGGCTCTTTCTTCCACAACCCTACACTTTCTTTTTCTCTATCTCACTCTTGCAGGAGCTTTTTAAGTCAGCTGGTCTCCTAGACTTTTTTATTTTATTTTTCAAAAAACCCATTATAAACTGCATATACTACAATAACAAGGGCTTTCAATCGGCTCTCTTCATAGATTGGTCTTTTATAGTGTAATTCACATTTTACTCCCGCCCTCCACGGTATGCAGAATAAGGCAATGGGTCAGAATTGACGCACAGAAACGATGCACCATCATCGCCACCTTCGAAACCAGCACTTTCCTCGATGACTGGAAACGTGCAGAAGTCAGACCCCTACTCATAGCCCTCAGCAGATCCTACGGACCTCAAGAACTACCTACCCATCTCCCGCCTCTCCTTTGCGGCCAAAGTCACTGAGAAGACAGTCAACGCCCAATTAACGAAATTCATTGAAGAGAACTCCATCCTCAACCCATCCCAATCTGGATTCCGCAGCAACCACAGCACCGAGATCGCCCTCCTCGCCGCCACAGACGACATCCGCACTCGCCTCGACCAAGGACACACCGCGGCCCTGATCCTATCGACCTCTTTGCAGCCTTCGACACTGTCTCCCACCACACACTCACCCCCAGACTCTACGACGCCGGCATACAGGGAACCGCCCTCGAATGGCTCAGCTTCTTCCTCACCAGCAGAACCCAAAGAATCAGACTCCCTCCCTTCCTCTCCGAACCCACAGAGATCAACTGCGGAGTACCCCAAGGATAATCGCTCAGCCCCACGCTCTTCAACATCTACATAGCACCCCTCGCCACCATCGTCAGACAGCACGGACTCAGCATAGTATCCTATGCCAATGAAACCCAGCTCATCCTCTCCCTCACCAAGGACCCCATCACCACCAGACTCAACTTCCAGGAAGGAATGAAGGACGTTGCATCCTGGATGAACAGCAGCTGCTTGAAGCTCAACTCGGAGAAGACAGAGGTCCTCGTGCTCGGACCCTCCCCCTGTGCATAGGACAACACCTGGTGGCCCACCGCCCTTGGCAGCCCCCCCCATGGACCACGCCCGGAACCTCAGCATCGTACTCGACTCCTCCCTCTCCATGACCCTACAAGTCAACGCTGTCGCCTCCACCTGCTTCAACACCCTCCGCATCCTCCTTCAAATGGATCCCCCCTGAATCAAGGAAGACCGTCACCCACGCACTCATAACCAGCAGACTGGACTACGTAAACGCCCTCTATGCCGGGATCAACAAGTCTCTGCTCCGCAAACTCCAGACATTAAAGAACACCGCAGCCAGACTCGTCCTCGGAATCCCTTGACACGAACACATTACCCAACACCTGCAACACCTGCACTGGCTCCCCGTCGAGAAAAGAGTAACTTTCAAGATACTCACCCACATGATTATCAAAGAGATCAGATCAGGCTCCCCTTCAGATCTGGCACCTCCGCACATCCTTGCAAAGGCCATGGAGGTCCTCCTGCCTTCAATAGTTGATATGCTCAATCTTTCCCTTCAGACTTGTAGGTAGAGTCCCTGCTGCATGGAAGCAAGCAATAATCAAACCGCTGCTAAAGAAACCGAATTTGGATGTAGCTTTACCAGAGAATTTCCGTCCAATATCATTGCTCCCATTTAATAGTAAAATCTTCGAGAAGCATGTTAACAAAACGTTGTCACAATTCCTGGAAGATCATCTCCGGTTACACCCCACACAGATGGGATTCCACCCACAGCATAGTACGGAATCGGCTCTACTAGCGGTAACTGAAGAATTAAAGATGACTCTCATCAGGGGGGATCTGCTGCAATACTTCTGCTAGATCTGAGTGCAGCATTCGATACGGTGGACTATGAATTGCTGGCACATAGACTAAGTGAAACAGGCATCCAGGGCAAAGCATTGGAATGGCTAAAATTCTTCCTGGAAGAGAGGTCCTTTCAAGTCAAGGAGGCCAACTTCTTGTCGGACAGTAAGCCTCTGACATGCGGCGTACCACAGGGCTCGTCATTAAGCCCCACATTGTTTAATGTTTATATGCAGCCGTTAGCTGATATAGTACAGGAACATGGTATCTCCATTACTTCCTATGCTGACGACACCCAGTTGGTGGTGTTTTTGGACTCCAGGACCAATGGGGAGTCAGGTCAGCTGGCCCTTTGTCTGGAACAAGTAGTTAAATGGATGACAGGGAGCTGTCTGAAATTAAACGGGGACAAGACCAAAATGATGGTCCTTGTTAATGTAGGGATACCTAGGCCCCTAGTAAGCTGGCCCTGCTGTTTAGGGCCTGCCCCCCCCCTAATACGGACATTAAAATCTTGGCTTTTGGTTGGATCAGGAGCTGACCATGGAGACCCAAGCACGGAAGGTGGCAGGCATGTGCTTTGGGCTATTAAGAATGCTCCGCAGGATCCTTGTGCTTATCCCTGCACAGCTAAGGAAAATGGTCATACATTCCGTGGTCACCTCATGACTGGACTACGGGAATTCGCTCTTCTTAGGCTCGCCTAAATATGTTATCAGGAAGTTACAGGTAGTCCAGAATGCAGCGGTCAGACTCCTGTGTCAAATCCCCATGAAAGAATCAGCTTTGGTTCACCGCAGAAACTTACATTGGCTTCCAATCGAAGCGAGAATTAGGTTTAAAGCGCTTTGTTTAACCCACAGAGCTATAAACAACAAAGGGCCCAGCAAGATTAGGAATCTGGTGTGCCTACATCTTCCCAACAGATAGCCAATAGTATAGGCGCACATGTACTGGTGGCCATTGTTGAATGCCATTTACTAAAGTATATAACACAACCATTCTAGAGTGGCCACCAGCGCGTGTGCATGCATGCAGCTGTACGGGCTGGCATCTTGCAATGGTTTTTGCTATATTTTAATACAAAAAACCTTACAAGATGGCCATCCATGTGCCTACTCAGATGGGCATTTCTGAGCATTCAGCTTTGAATGATTCTTATTATACCTTAATAAAAAAAATTCACAAGCATTGGCAAAGCCTTTAGCTTCAGTGTCAACAGCAGACATCAGCTTTGCCATTGTTTGTTTATACTTCTTTTCTCCATTTTTCACTGTACTCAACCATTCATTCTCTTGCTGTGGCTTATAATCTGAAAACGAAAAATAAGTCCCTGTCCCCTAAAATGAGCATCATAAATCATGTGATCCCCACAGTTTGGGATCAAGGGAATGTGAGTCAAAGCTGGACTGGCCTTATCGGTGTCCTCCCTAAACACAGCCTGTACTATCAAAAAACAGGCGGGCTTGTCTGCCAAGACCGTCTTGGGTTCTCATACAGAAACTTTTTGCCCCACTCTTCTGGGGAACCCAGGAGTTTTCTATGCTTACCTATATATAAGGACCAGAGATTAATATCAAGGTCTCATGCTTCATCATTAACCTGCCACAATTGCCAAAGATTACACTAGTGATGAGTGGGTTCCCTGTGATAGCAGAGAGTACTTATTGGGGTAGTGGAGTGTGGGATCCAATGAATGGGTATAAAATCGGTGGCACCTTCCCAGTTAATTTCCTTTATTGTTGCAATGGCTTAAGAGATGGTTCAAATGTCTTATGTGATGATGCTTGGGGAGTTAATTTCCCCTGCATCCTCTTGGTCAACATGTTTCAGTACTTTCTAGGCCCCTATCTGGGGCCCATGGCTTTCTTCAGGACCAGGATCCCCATTGTCCTTCCTTAATTGCTAAACACATTCATCCAGCACATATATACTATTTACCCACTTATGAATGTCACCTGGGAAATGTAAATTTTTTTCAGCACTTTGTTGATAGTCCTGTAGTACATAAACACAGTTAGTTTAAAATAAATACATGTAGGTCAAACAGACATAGCAGTACATAAAATCATGCATATTCTGGAAATGTGCCACTACGCGTGTCACATATGTGGGAAAACATTGCAAACTACTGCAAATCATATTGCGGGTGTGGTTCATATAGTTTACAACAAGGGCATGTCACATCCATTCATCTCGTCTTACGCTAAACTAATTTGAAGCGGGCCCCAATGACTCTAATGAACGAGGTACTCTGATTAGAAAGATTGATGTATATGCCAAAAGATTGATCCCCATGATGGGCTCTGCATCAGAAAAGCTCGCACTTACTTTGTCAAAACTTTGCCATCATAGTAACACCTACATGCGTACACAGGCTCTCTGGATATTGTCGGTGAACCATAGAGTCATTGTTTATGAAGCTGCCGGTGTGCATAGGCTTTGCACTTTGTGGGTGTGCTTCTACATACGCTGTGAGTGTATAGTAGAGCCCAGTCACCAGCTTGCATTTGATATGTACATGGTTGGCATGTCTCTATGCATGCTGAGAAATGGAGTGCACAGATTACACATGATCCTTGTAGTGCAATTTAATGAGGCCTGGATATATATGGATTGGCATATTATGTGTCTTTGTGACTGCCTAGAATTAAAAACTCCAGCAGGCTTGTGGTCTTTGAATAAAGTGCTTAATATATGGTGTGTTCACTATAGCCTGCCAGGAGCACGAGTCCATGGTAAGTACGTCATGTATATCAATCACTTCAGAGTTAACTATTGTACTTGAGTCAATTATACAGACCGGCACCCACGTGTAACCATATAGCTATAGTTATGTCCCTTATGGTAGCCCTAATCAAAGGACAGTAGTAGTGTGATGGATGATATGTCACCGTATCACTTTTTGCACCTAATTTTCTAGAGCCCAGGTCTACACTGGTATGGTCTTTGTGGTATGTATTTAGTGCAGCGTCAACCATTACGGCCTGGGGATTTTATCTTCATTGTATAATTTCTACACTAGACATCATTTCGTATTAACCTGGAGCCATGGTATGTCATCATTAAGTCCTCCGAAGTGGATATGTAAGCGGTATATCCATCTTTGTTCTTTGTCTAGGTTGCTTTGAGGAGTACTGGCCTGTGAACTTGATGGAACCTTCTCAAGCACCACCCATATAAGGCCATTTTCAGAATGGTTTATTTCAAGGTAGTGGTTAGTCATTTTGATTGCATTCTTACGTCATATTTCGGGCTCCCAGTTTTCCGTTTTTACTGATTTTTACAGATAAATACAGACAGAAAACAATGTGTTTCCTGTCTGTATTTATTTTTAAAAGCTGAAAAATACAGAGAATTGTGCTTTTTGTGAATGACTCTTCATGCTGTCCTTCATGAATTCAGGGCCAACAGCTGAGCAGATAAACATCATGGAGAGTTAAAAAAACAACATCAAATTTCCTTAAATGAAGGCATACATTAATAAATGTTTGTGTGTAATGCTAATATTCACCTGCGAGTGTAGTGCTTTGTTATATTTAGCTGCTTAATTAGCTAAAACTTGGCAGGCATCAAAGTATGAGTGCATGTTTTTCAGTTAAACAAATGCGGAAATATACCATTTTACTTCACCATTTATTCTCAAAACACAAAATAAATATGGAAGAATACCAATAAGATGGCCAAAAAATAAATATGGATAAATACAGATGGAAATGTTAAAAAAATAAATACCATAAAACCGGGAGCCCTAATCATATTGTACTTCGAAGCTCAATAATCCTAATGCGCACCTTCCAAGATGTCATTCATATGCATCTGTGCTCCCTGGGACAAGTGATCATACAGATCCCGTTCTCACTTTTGCAGTTAGAATGACTCTTTCAAATCTCTGTTCAGTTTGCACTGATGTCTGTCACTCCAGTGGTTGTGGTAAACTGGCATAGCAAGCATCTCCCACATGGCTGATGTCCTGTGACTGGTGGAAACCCCACAAAGTATTTGAGGCTCTAGGTATAGACAGATTGATTTTAGTGTGTACCAGTCTATTACTAATACTCTGTCCTCAGTTGAAGGAGAAGAGGGGTGTGAGCAGGTGCTGCCTTTAGTCTGTAAAATAAGCCACAGTCTTTAAATGATTTTATTCACTTTTTTAGATACTGCGGAATAGGTGGTGACACAGGTATGTCTGGCCGGCACTGGATGGTTTTCAAGGAGGAATTCTCTATTATGATTACGTGCCCTCTTACTGGCTTTTCCCGTAAGCATCATTGGGTATAGATGTGATGTTAGTATATCTATCAACTGCTTGTTCTTCAAATGTATTAATGTTTGAAGAATTCCTGTGCATGTGTAGCTGTAATCCAAAAGGCAGATTTTGCCTTGCAACAAAAAAGGAAATTAACTGGGAAGGTGACAGAGATTTTTATACCCATAGATGGGATCCCACACTCCAGTACCACAACATGTACTCCCTGGTATCACAAGGAGCCCACTCACCATTAGTATATTCACTGTCAAGTGTGGCAGGTGATGATGAACCATGACACCCAGGGTAGTGTGTGAGGCTTTGCCATACATTTTGTTATGAATCCCTGGTCCTTACATATAGGTGCGCCTACAGGACTCTCAGGTTCCTCAATATAGTGGGACAAATGTTCGCTATGTGAGAACCCATGATGGTCTTGACAGATCGGTCTTGTTTGCTCTTTTGAAGGTACTGGCCCTCAGGGTCAGACTGGGACAAAAAATAGGCCCGGGCACTAAAATAAATGGGGCCTCCATTAGCGAAGCAAATAGCTAAAAAAAATAGTAATACTAAGGAAATCAACAGTAAAAACTGGCCCATGTGGGCATAAAACCAGCCCATAACTGCTAAAAACCGGCCCACACACTGATCTGTCAGACCAGCCCATCAGGCACTGCCTGATTTCCCTATAGACTTGTAACATAAGGAAGGCTTGGGTCCTAAGCTAGCTGGTTTGGACCACTAATAGTTATATACTGAAGGGTATCCAGTGCTACTGTTAAAGTTTAATCAAAAGCAGAGCCAATGGAATTAATTCATAGGCTCTCGTGTCACACTCGCCTGAAGCTGGGGCAATCTTCATTGCAGGAAGCACGGCGAACGCGGTAGCAGCGTTCGCTAACGCCCCCCTTCCCCCCCGCAGAAAACTACAATTCCCAGACATCCTGCTTCCGGGTAGGCGCACGCTCGCGTTGATGACGCGCCTGCCCGGAAGCCACATATGCGGGAGGGCGGCGGTGCAGCGGTGCTGCGAATTCCGATCAGTTACACGCCGGAGGCAGAAAATCCCACGCTGACGATATTCCAGGGGTGGAACAAAAACAAAAAGGGCGGTAAGGGTGACGTGGTCACCACTCTGGGAAGGGGCATAAGTGACTGCTATTTGAGGAATTGATACGGACCGCTTGGCTCCAAGCCTAGCGTTTGAATCCTGACTTTGATATAAGGAGCTGCTAAAGTCGCTCATGTAATGTGTATTCAAGGACTAACGATTCATGGTGGTTAGAAGAGGAGTATTGCTGATAATTTACGTTTGCTGTGATTCAAACAGCCGATGAGTGTTTGGCATGAAAGGTTAATGCCAACACCGTTTAAATTCATTTATGATGATGAGTATTGCTAAAGAATCATGGGGCTCTTGTGATCTTTTTTCCTAGCAGGGACTGTGGTGTGAGTCATGCTCAACCCCCTCTGTGATGCAAGTGTCCACATTCATTTTGGTGGGTACAGTCTGTGTGAGTGAGCATGTGTGAGTGTTATGAGCATTCAGGTTGTTGAAACTTATTCTTTTGTATTATTCTCATTTGCATATAAAGAGCCTCCGTAGGATATGATACCTTCATCAAAAAACTGGTCTACAGGAAAGCACGTTCTTATTTTTCTTTACAGGTAGTTATTGCCCCGTATGTGTTGTGATTATTAATACGTGCGTTAGAAGAAGTGGGATAGGCACTTACTTGTGTTTCTTGTGTTGTAGGTCTCCCTCCCCGCTGTCCCCATCCTTTCCTTCCCTCGCTTAATCCTTCCTGCCCTCTGCGCTGTTATAGCATCAGAGAGTGGAGCGATTGAGAGGTGGACCCATTTGAGCCACGCACCGATCCTGGGAGTTTGGAGTAAAACCTTGACAGAATTCGCAGCCTAAGAATTTATTCTCTCCTGATCGGTGTTTGGTTGATGATGGCCACCTTAGATGATGTAATGGCGGCCTTGGTTTTGGTGCAACAGGAATTAGCTGCCTCTAGGGCAGAAACAGCGGCCTTACAAGACCGTGTTGATAAATTACAGAGGAACCCGTTTGATGTGAGTGCAGGAAGAGGCAGTGGTGCTACTTGGTCCTCAGGTACCTTTACAGGAGCAGCACCCCCATTGTCGGTGGAATTTCCCACGCCTATACCCTTTGGCGGCCCCTGAAAGGTTTACAGGGGACGAGAGCAAGGTACAGGTGTTTATGACTCAGGTGTTGTTGCACTTTACGTGCAAACCTAGGGCATTTCCTACTAATCAAGCGAGGGTTGCTTTCCTTATTTCTTATTTGGCGGGGGATGCCGCCTTGTGGGCCGTCCCGTTGGTTCGTAATAATGATCCTCTGTTACACGATTGGGACGGTTTTAGAAGAGAGTTTGAAAACATCTTCGATAGAAGATCCCATAGTTTCTCAGCCGATAGGGAGTTATTGGAACTGAAACAAGGTAATAAAGATCTAGTGGTATATTTAAATACTTTTCAGAGGTTGATATCAGAGACAGGATGGCCTGAAGATAAAAGGGCTGCCTTGTTTCACCAAGGATTACGAGATGAGCTCAAAGATGTGATAGCCCAGGTAGATCCTCAACCAGCCACGTGTACTGATCTCATTAATCTGGCCTTGAGATTAGACGGTAGAATGAACGATCGCCGGACCGACAGGAGAAGACCTGATCGGGCTTTTACTAGATACGAAAAACCAAGGTTTCCTAAGTCTAGCACTGCTGGTGAGTCAGAACCCATGGAAATAGGAACTGTCAGGGCTCCTTTATCGCAAGAGGAGCGTGAACAAAGACGTAAGAACGGGCTATGTTTGTATTGTGGTAAGAAAGGCCATTTTGTAAGAGATTGCCTAGCTAAACCCAAGAATAAACCCGGGTTTGGTAGTGTGAGGGCTCCCGTCCTCCCCAAGTCGGAAAACTAGAAAGCTCAAAAGTAACAGGAGGGGGCTTTTTGAGCGGCAAGGTAATCCCTTCAATTCTGAACATACAGGTGAACACAGCAGGACATTTTAGAATCCCTATTCAAATCCACTTATCAGAAGGGTGGAGAGATCTGGAAGCTATGATAGATTCAGGGGCCACTGGGCTGTTTATGGATGAGGCATTAGCTACAGTATTGCAGTTGTCATTACTTAAGAAAGAAGTGCCTGAACCGGTTTTGGCCATAGATGGGAGGGAATTGATCACGGGACCAATAGGTTTCTCCACAAGAGAATTATTAGTACGCTGTGCTCCTCGACATGTAGAGTCCTTAAGCTTTAACATCATACGAGCACCTCAGTATGGCATCATTCTGGGGTTGCCTTGGTTGATTAAGCACAATCCTTCCATAGATTGGGTGGCCAAAACTGTACTTTTTAACAGCCCGGAATGCAAGGAACATTGCAGTCAGGAGAATAGGGACCTGCCGGTAAAAGCTTTAGCCACACTCCTGCACATTGCTACCACAGCCGAACAGGACATAACCCTACCCGAGGAGTACGAAAGATACAGGGACGTGTTCAATGAGCAACAAGCCAATGTGTTACCTCCTCATAGGTCTTACGACTGTCAGATTGATCTAGTACCAGGTGCTGTAATTCCATGTAGTAGGATCTATGCTCTCACGGAAAAGGAAAACGAGCATCTCAAATCATATCTGGACCAGTATTTGGCGAATGGCTTCATAAGGCTTCATAAGGCCATCTAAGCAGCTTCCCCTTTGTTCTTCATACCAAAGGCAAATGGGGAAAAACGTGCCTGCATCGATTTTAGGGCCTTAAACCACATTACCGTTAAGAACAGGTATCCCCTACCTTTGATTCCAGTCCTACTGGACCAGGTGAAAACTGCTCAAATATATACTCGATTGGACTTAAAAGGCGCCTATCACCTAGTCAGGGTGAGGAAGGGAGATGAGTGGAAGACCGCATTTCGCACTCGTTTTGGGTTATTCGAGTATACAGTGAT
Organism: Calotriton arnoldi; assembly: GCA_963921515.1. Taxonomy (NCBI): domain Eukaryota; kingdom Metazoa; phylum Chordata; class Amphibia; order Caudata; family Salamandridae; genus Calotriton; species Calotriton arnoldi. The sequence continues at coordinate 887,939 of CAWUFW010004769.1, forward strand.
GCCCTATGGGCTGTGTAACGCTCCCGCTGCCTTTCAGTTCTTTTTGAACGATGTGTTGCGGGAGTATCTGGACGTCTTCACAGTAGTTTATATAGACGATATCTTGATATATTCTACTTCAGTGGGCCAGCATTATCTACATGTGTGTCTGGTCCTGCAAGCCTTGCGAGACAATGGTCTGTTTTGTAAACTCACTAAATGCGAATTCAGTGTTCAGAGGGTGGAGTTTTTAGGGGTAATCATTTCACCACAAGGTTTGGAAATGTCTGATCGGAAAATAAAAGCCGTAACGGATTGGCCACAACCAGTTAATGTGAAGGAGGTTCAATGTTTTTTAGGCTTCGCCAATTTCTACCGAAGATTTATTCCTCAGTTCTCAAGGGTGGTTACACCAATAACAAGGTTGTTATGGAAAAACGTTACATTCGAATGGACTACCGAAACTGAAGCCTCCTTTTCTCAGCTGAAAAGAGCCTTTACCTCAGCCCCTGTTTTGGCCCACCCAGATCCTGAAAAGCTGTTTGTAGTGGAAGCTGATGCATCAGATATGGCAGTGGGGGCAATTCTATCACAAAGGAGCGAGAAAACCGGACAGCTACATCCTGTAGCCTACATGTCTCGCAAGCTAAATGAGGCTGAAACAAGGTACACCATTGCGGAAAAAGAGTTAATGGCCATTAAGGATGCGTTCACTACCTGGAGACATCATTTAATGGGAGCCAAGCATGTGATCACAGTATACACCGATCACCGTAATTTACAATTTATGAGGTCTGCCCGTCTGCTATCCCCCAGGCAAATGCGTTGGATGTTGTTTTTCTCTGAATTCGATTATATCGTCACCTACAGACCAGGTGCAGAGAACCGGAAGGCGGATGCTCTCACCCGACAAGATACAGCATGTAGTTCGGTGAAAGATCAAACGCTATCTATTTTGGCCCCTGATCAAGTCATAGGTGTGGTACACTCTGAGCAGTTCTTACGCTCTGTGGCTCGTGCAAGCACCACTCCCATATGGAGGAAATGGCTCAAGGTACATCCACAATGGAAAATGAGACAAGGGGTGCCCATAAAAAACCGACAGATGTTAATCCCCTTAAAGGCTTTACAAGAGAGGGTGTTTCATTGGTGTCATACGGATCCCAGCGCAGGACACAACTGCATTGACAAAACACTAGACAGGATTCTGAGGTATTTTTGGTGGCCTTCAGTGAAAACAGATGTGGTATCGTTCGTAAAGAAATGCGAAACATGTGCAAAAGCAAAATCAGACCACAGAAAGGCTCAGGGGTTGCTGCAACCGCTACCCACACCCGCGGTTCCATGGTCTACTATATCCATAGATTTCATAGTAGGGTTGCCAAAGGATCAAGGTCACACAGTAATTCTGGTAGTGGTTGATAGCCTCACGAAAATGGGACATTTCATAGCTTGTAAATCTCTACCTACTTCTGGGCAGTTAGCCAAGATACTCCTGAGTCAGGTAGAACGTTTACATGGAGTGCCGTCTACCATTGTATCCGATCGTGGATCCCAATTCACGGCTCATTTTTGGAAGGCGTGGTGTGAGGCCCTGCAAATACAATCAGCAAAATCCACAAGTTTCCATCCACAAACCGATGGGCAAACTGAGCGTTTGAACCAAACGTTAAAGCAATATCTACGTTGTTACGTGAAAGAAAACACGGATGAGTGGATGGACCTGTTGTGGGTGGCAGAAACAGCGTACAACAGTGCGATCCACCAGTCCACTAATCATACCCCTTTCTACAGCAACTATGGGTTTCATCCTAGATTCTTGCCGTTAGTCCACCCAGGGATGGATCTTAATCTACCTGCGGTACAAGACAGAGTGAAACATATACAACATACCATAAAAAGGACAAGGTTGAACCTTCAAAAAGCCAAGACACGTTACAAAAGGCACGCCGATGTACATCGTAGGGAGGGTCCCCCATACCTGCCTGGCGATGTGGTCTGGTTATCCACTAAGAACATTAGGTTTCGCAGATACAGCATTTTTAACCCTCGCTACATAGGGCCTTACAAGGTGATAAAATGCATCAACCCAGTCTCAGTACGGTTAGCATTGCCAAAAACCATGAAAATACACCCTGTGTTCCATGTCTCGTTACTGAAACCTTCCTACACACCGGTGAAGAAAGGAGCCCCTCCCATGTGGGTGGACGGTGAGCCCGAATATGAGGTGTCCCGGATCTTAGACTCCAGGATGAGGGGATCCTCTTTATGGTATCTAATTGCATGGAAAGGATATAGCGCGGAAGAGAATTCTTGGGAACCAGCAAGGAGTGTTCACGCACCCCGGTTGGTTCGCGCGTTCCATATGCAATTTCCTGGTAAGCCCCGTCTTCGTCGACCCCTCTAGGGAGAGGAATGTACTGTCACACTCGCCTGAAGCTGGGGCAATCTTCATTGCAGGAAACACGGCGAACGCGGTAGCAGCGTTCGCTAACGCCCCCCTTCCCCCCCGCAGAAAACTACAATTCCCAGACATCCTGCTTCCGGGTAGGCGCACGCGCGCGTTGATGACGCGCCTGCCCGGAAGCCACATATGCGGGAGGGCGGCGGTGCAGCGGTGCTGCGAATTCCGATCAGTTACACGCCGGAGGCAGAAAATCCCACGCTGACGATATTCCAGGGGTTTGGAACTAAAACAAAAAGGGCGGTAAGGGTGACGTGGTCACCACTCTGGGAAGGGGCATAAGTGACTGCTATTTGAGGAATTGATACGGAACGCTTGGCTCCAAGCCTAGCGTTTGAATCCTGACTTTGATATAAGGAGCTGCTAAAGTCGCTCATGTAATGTGTATTCAAGGACTAACGATTCATGGTGGTTAGAAGAGGAGTATTGCTGATTCAAACAGCCGATGAGTGTTTGGCAGGAAAGGTTAATGCCAACACCGTTTAAATTCATTTATGATGATGAGTATTGCTAAAGAATCATGGGGCTCTTGTGATCTTTTTTCCTAGCAGGGACTGTGGTGTGAGTCATGCTCAACCCCCTCTGTGATGCAAGTGTCCACATTCATTTTGGTGGGTACAGTCTGTGTGAGTGAGCATGTGTGAGTGTTATGAGCATTCAGATTGTTGAAACTTATTCTTTTGTATTATTCTCATTTGCATATAAAGAGCCTCCCTAGGATATGATACCTTCATCAAAAAACTGGTCTACAGGAAAGCACGTTCTTATTTTTCTTTACAGGTAGTTATTGCCCCGTATGTGTTGTGATTATTAATACGTGCGTTAGAAGAAGTGGGATAGGCATTTACTTGTGTTTCTTGTGTTGTAGGTCTCCCTCCCCGCTGTCCCCATCCTTTCCTTCCCTCGCTTAATCCTTCCTACCCTCTGCGCTGTTATAGCATCAAAGAGTGGAGCGATTGAGAGGTGGACCCATTTGAGCAACGCACCGATCCTGGGAGTTTGGAGTAAAACCTTGACATCTTGTGATTTATTTCACAATTTTCTGGATTATTCCATAAATGCAAGAACATTCAATTCATGTCAAACATTAAGGACAACACAAACTGATGACATTTTTCAACATAGAAAATACAAAAACAGTTAGCAGATATAAACAGTATTCACAAAAGTGTATAATACATTGGTAATTTGTGTGTATTCAGGAAAAACAATTGCAAAAACACAAAGAGTTAACTAAAGCACCAGTCCATAAATCAAAAATAGCATCAAGGCGGAGTAGCAAGTCACGGCTTGCTAACCACTATTCATTCTCCTGCCTATATGCACAGCTCTGGGTATCCCATGAATCTTGTTGAGGGTGGCTTATGGAGGGAATGAATTACGCCTTCTCCTAAGCTAATAGGGTTTGCTTTTCCCAGACGCTGTTGTCAGCGCGTTTCCAACCCCGTCAGCAATCAGGGGTTTTCGTCTGGACTTGGACGTGGTGTGGTCTTATGTTGTGGAAAGGGAGGTGTTCCTACTAATTCAGAAGTTTCTGGCACTGGAGGTGGCGATAGGGCCTGCATCAATGGCGATTTTCTGTTGTGCAGGTTGGTGCATCAGTTCAGTTGAAGCTCTATTTTCTCGGGCGTCTTGGCATGTTTGTGTTAGCAGGAACCGAGCTTGTCTCTGTCGCTGCTGCAGTGCTGCTAATGTTTGGGCCTATAGGCCAGTCTGACCCTGCAGGCCCCAAAAATGAGTGCCTATACCCATTACCGCAACCACTGGCATACGTAAAGCAATGGGCAGGAGAGGTGGAGGGATTCTCAGAAATCCAGTTATAGCGTATTCAACTGAAGTGGCGAAGTAGCAGGTACAGATCGGTGCACCATGCACTTAACCCAGAACTCTATATTAGGCTAGGGCGAAATTTTCATTACACTGACGTAATCTAGAGTAATTCTGGAAATTTTTCTTTACTCCTGTTAAGAAAAATTCCAAAATTGATGCTGTAACATCATGGCCCATATTTACACGCAATTTTTGTAAAATGTACTGCAAAAACGCCATTCACTGTAGGGAAAAATAGAACACGAGATTGTTTATAGCAGTGCTTTTCTTTTCTTTAGTGTGAAATGTATCTTTGCATCCAAAGTGAACACATTTGACTACAATTCATTGTACCCTGAAGACGCGTCGAAGCACTTTTCGGCGGGAAGCACACTACTCCAGAACCCAAATGGCAGTTTTTCATTTCATGTAATTACTCGCAATATTGCCAAAATCCATGTGATTACACAACAGGAAATTAAGCGAATTTCACACATCCCTACAGTACATTTCCAGCATTAATGCACCATCACAGAGATGTTCGAGTGATCAAAGTCAAGATGTGACGCAATCAATTGCTAGGGAGAGGAGGACACGTAATTCGGTGTGGAGGAAGGTGACGTGTACTTGCTGACTATGGTTGTACTCACCTTCAGGGCCGCTTTAGGGCAGTGCGACTGGTGCAGCCGCACTGGGTGCTGACCTGTGGAGGGGGGCTCTGATCTCAAAGGGGGGACGCTGTATTTAGCAATAACTTATGATTGGAGAGATGAGGGGCACTTTTGCCCGGTGGTAGTGAGAGAATCCGGGGAGGCAGTCATGGGGTGTGGGAGCTTCAAAAATGGTTCTCGCACTGGGCGCCACCAGCGTTGAAGCTGGCCCCGCCCACCATTCTCTCCAAATGTAAACAATTAAACCGACCCCTTTTGCCAATTTCTAAACTAAAGCCTCATAACCCGAAGTGGCTTTTTAGGAACATATTTACCTTACTGTTGATAATTCTTACCTCACCTGCTTAATGTACTCTCTGGGAATTATTTAACTTACTAGGAACAATTCTATAAAAAAAATGTAGATTTTGAGATGCAGCATAGTAATAGCGTGCTTAAGTGCACTATAGAAGATTTTTAAATAAATTGTGTTAGCACAATTTTTGGGAGGAGTGAATATTAAGGGGGAGATGTGCCGATGTTCACCAGGTTAAGATGAACTGCTGTGCAGATTTCAGTGATAAATGGAGAAAAACAAAATTTCTTGTGTAGGTGGACTTCTAGGCAGTGTTATGTTATATGTTTCACTATGCAATTTTATTATATTATATTATATTATATTATATTTTATTATATTATATTATATTATATTATAATATATGCAGTTTACTACCTGCATAGCATTCATTTATGCGAGGCACATTGGAGTGCGACTGCAGGGTTCTACACAGATCAGGTGGAAAGAATAACATAACCTGCAAAGCTGAGGAAATACCAGTCTGAACATGTCTGCCTTAAGCTGCTTTCTAAATATGAGGTTTTCTTCCTAATATTATCCTGGAAGGCATGCTATTACAGTCTGGCTCTTGTATCATCTTATTACCCTGAAAAGCCTGTTATCACAATCTGTCACTTCTATTACCCTTCTTACCTTTCAAGGCATGCTATGGTGGTCTGGTTCCTTGTATCACCTGCATTACCCTGAAAGGCATGCTACTGCAGTCTGGTCACTTGATTTATTATTCATATTACCCTGGAAGGCATGCTACTGCAGTCTGGTCCCTTGATTTATTATTCATATTACCCTGGAAGGCATGCTACTGCAGTCTGGTCCCTTGATTTATTATTCATATTACCCTGGAAGGCATGCTATTGCCGTCTCGTCCCTAGTATTATTCGTATTACCCTGGAAGCCATGCTATTGCAGTCTGGTCCCTTGTATTATTCCTATTATCATGGAAGGCATGCTATTGCAGTCTGGTCCCTAGTATCATTCGTATTACCCTGGTAGGCATGCTATTGCAGTCTGGTCCCTTGTATTATTCGTATTAGCCTGGAAGGCATGCTATTACAGTCTGGCTCTTGTATCATCTTATTACCCTGAAAAGCCTGTTATCACAATCTGTCACTTCTATTACCCTTCTTACCTTTCAAGGCATGCTATGGTGGTCTGGTTCCTTGTATCACCTGCATTACCCTGAAAGGCATGCTACTGCAGTCTGGTCACTTGATTTATTATTCATATTACCCTGGAAGGCATGCTACTGCAGTCTGGTCACTTGATTTATTATTCATATTACCCTGGAAGGCATGCTACTGCAGTCTGGTCCCTTGATTTATTATTCATATTACCCTGGAAGGCATGCTATTGCCGTCTCGTCCCTAGTATTATTCGTATTACCCTGGAAGCCATGCTATTGCAGTCTGGTCCCTTGTATTATTCCTATTATCATGGAAGGCATGCTATTGCAGTCTGGTCCCTAGTATCATTCGTATTACCCTGGTAGGCATGCTATTGCAGTCTGGTCCCTTGTATTATTCGCATTACCCTGGAAAGCATGCTATTGCAGTCTGGTCCCTTGTATCATTCGTATTACTCCTGGAAGGCATGCTATTGCAGTCTGGTCCCTTGTATTATACGCATTACCCTGGAAAGCATGCTATTGCAGTCTGGTCCCTAGTATTAGTCGTATTACCCTGGAAGGCATGCTATTGCAGTCTGGTCCCTTGTATTATTCGCATTACCCTGGAAAGCATGCTATTGCAGTCTGGTCCCTAGTATTATTCGTATTACCCTGGTAGGCATGCTATTGCAGTCTGGTCCCTTGTATTATTCGCATTACCCTAGAAGGCATGCTAATCCAGTCTGGTCCCTGGTATCATTCGTATTGCACTGAAAGGCATGCAATTGCAGTCTGGTCCCTTGTATTATTCCTATTACCCTGGAAGGCACGCAATAGCAGTCTGGTCCCTGGTATAATTCGTATTACCCTGGAAGGCATGCTATTGTAGTCTGGTCCCTTGTATTTTTCGTATTACCCTAGAAAGGCATGCTATTGCAGTCTGGTCCCTGGTATCATTCGTAATACCCCGGAAGGCATGCTATTGCAGTCTGGTCCCTTGCATTATTCGTATTACCCTGGAAAGGCATGCTATTGCAGTCTGGTCCCTTGTATCATTCGTATTACCCGGGAAGGCATGCTATTGCAGTCTGGTCCCTTGAATTATTCGTCTTACCCTGGAAGGCATGCTTTTGCAGTCTGGTCCCTTGTATCATTCGTATTACCCTGCAAGGCATGCTATTGCAGTCTGGTCCCTTGTATTATTTGTATTACCCTGAAAGGCATGCTTTTGCGGTCTGGTCCCTTGTATCATTCAGAGTACCCTGGAAGGCATGCTATTGCAGTCTGGTCCCTTGTATCATTCGTATTACCCGGGAAGGCATGCTATTGCAGTCTGGTCCCTTGAATTATTCGTCTTACCCTGGAAGGCATGCTAATGCAGTCTGGTCCCTTGTATTATTCGCATTACCATGGAAAGCATGCTATTGCAGTCTGGTCCCTTGTATTATTCGTATTACCCTGAAAGGCATGCTTTTGCGGTCTGGTCCCTTGTATCATTCAGAGTACCCTGGAAGGCATGCTAATGCAGTCTGGTCCCTGGTATCATTCGTATTGCCCTGAAGGGCATGCAATTGCAGTCTGGTCCCTTGTATTATTCCTATTATCCTGGAAGGCATGCTATTGCAGTCTGGTCCCTTGTATTATTCGTATTACCCTGGAAGGCACGTAATAGCAGTCTGTTCCCTGGTATAATTCGTAATATCCTGGAAGGCATGCTATTGCAGTCCGGTCCCTTGTATCATTCGTATTACCCTGGTAGGCATGCTATTGCAATCTGGTCCCTTGTATTATTCGCATTACCCTGGAAAGCATGCTATTGCAGTCTGGTCCCTTGTATCATTCGTATTACCCTGGATGGCATGCTAATGCAGTCTGGTCCCTTGTATTATACGCATTACCCTGGAAAGCATGCTATTGCAGTCTGGTCCCTAGTATTATTCGTATTACCCTGGAAGGCATGCTATTGCAGTCTGGTCCCTTGTATTATTCGCATTACCCTAGAAGGCATGCTAATCCAGTCTGGTCCCTGGTATCATTCGTGTTGCACTGAAAGGCATGCAATTGCAGTCTGGTCCCTTGTATTATTCCTATTATCAGGGAAGGCATGCTATTGCAGTCTGGTCCCTTGTATTATTCGTATTACCCTGGAAGGCACGCAATAGCAGTCTGGTCCCTGGTATAATTCGTATTACCCTGGAAGGCATGCTATTGTAGTCTGGTCCCTTGTATTATTCGTATTACCCTAGAAAGGCATGCTATTGCAGTCTGGTCCCTGGTATCATTCGTAATACCCCGGAAGGCATGCTATTGCAGTCTGGTCCCTTGTATTATTCCTATTATCATGGAAGGCATGCTATTGCAGTCTGGTCCCTTGTATTATTCCTATTATCATGGAAGGCATGCTATTGCAGTCTGGTCCCTTGTATCATTCGTATTACCCTGGAAGGCATGCTATTGCAGTCTGGTCCCTTGTATTATTCGCATTACCCTAGAAGGCATACTAATCCAGTCTAGTCCCTTGTATTATTCGTACTATCCTGGAAGGCATGCTATTGCATTCTGGTCCCTTGTATTATTGGTATTACCCTGGAAGGCATGCTATTGCAGTCTGGTCCCTTGTATTATTCGTATTATCCTGGAAGGCATGCTATTGCAGTCTGGTCCCTTGAATTATTCGTATTACCCTGGAAGGCGTGCTATTGCATTCTTGTCCCTTGTATCATTCGTATTACCCTGGAAGGCATGCTATTGCAGTCTGGTCCCTTGTATCATTTGTATTATCTTGGAAGGCATGCTATTGCAGTCTGGTCCCTTGTATCATTTGTATTATCCTGAAAAGCATGCTATTGCGGTCTGGTCTCTTGTACCATTCGTATTACCCAGGAAAGCATGCTATTGCGGTCTGGTCCCGTGTATCATTCGTATTACCCTGGAAGGCATGCTACTGCAGTCTGGTCCCTGGTATCATTCGTATTACCCTGGAAGGCAGGCTATTACAGTCAGGTCCCTTGTATAATTCGTATTATCCTGGAAGGCATGCTATTGTAGTTTGGTCCCTTGTATCATTCGTATTACCCTGGAAGGCATGCTATTGCAGTCTGGTCCCTTGTATCATTCGTAGTACCCTGGAAGGCATGCTATTGCAGTCTGGTCCCTAGTATCATTCGTAAGACCCTGGAAGGAATGCTTTTGTAGTATAGTCCCTTATATTACTCGTATTATCCTGGAACGCCTGCTATTGCAGTCTGGTCCCTGGTATCGTTTGTATTGCCCTGAAAGGCATGCTATTGCAGTCTGGTCCCTTGTATTATTCGTATTACCCTGGAAAGGCATGCTATTGCAGTCTGGTCCCTTGTATCATTCGTATTACCCTGGAAGGCATGCTATTGCAGTCTGGTCCCTTGAATTATTCGTATTACCCTGGAAGGCATGCTATTGCAGTCTGGGCACTTGTATCATTCGTATTACGCTGGAAGGCATGCTATTGCAGTCTGATCTCTTGTATAATTCGTATTACCTTGGAAGGCATGCTATCGCAGTCTGTTCCTGGTATCATTCCATTTACCCTGGAAGGCATGCTATTGCACTCTGGTCCCTTGTATCATTCTTATTACCCTGGAAGGCATGCTATTTCAGTCTGGTCCCTGGTATCATTCATATTACCCTGGAAGGCATGCTATTGCACTCTGGTCACTTGTATCATTCTTATTACCCTGGAAGGCATGCTATTGCAGTCTGGTCCCTTGTATCATTCATATTACCCTGGAAGGCATGCTATTGCAGTCTGGTCTCTTGTTTTATCCATATTACCCTGGAAGGCATGCTATTGCACTCTGATCCCTTGTATCATTCTTATTACCCTGGAAGGCATGCTATTGCAGTCTGGTCCCTGGTATCATTCGTGTTACCCTGGGAGGAATACTTTTGCAGTATGGTCCCTTGTACTATTCGTATTACCCTGGAAGGCATGCTATTGCAGTTTGGTCCCTTGTATTATTCTTATTATCCTGGAAGGCATGGTTTTGCAGTCTGGTCTCTTGTATTATTCATATTACCCGGGAAGGCATGCTATTGCAGTCTGGTCCCTGGTATCATTCGTGTTACCCTGGGAGGTATGCTTTTGCAGTATGTTCCCTTGTATTATTCGTATTACCCTGGATGGCATGCTATTGCAGTCTGGTCCCTTGTATTATTCTTATTACCCTGGAAAGCATGCTATTGCAGTCTGATCCCTGGTATCATTCGTATTACCCTGGAAGGTATGCAATGCCAGTCTGGTCCCTTGTATCATTCATATTACCCTGGAAGGCATGCTATTGCAGTCTGCTCCCTTGTATTATTCGTATTACCCTGTAAGGCATGCTATTGCAGTCTGCTCCCTTGTATTATTCGTATTACCCTGGAAGGCATGCTATTGCAGTCTGGTCCCTTGTATTATTCGTATTACCCTGGAAGGCATGCTATTGCAATCTGGGCTCTTGTATCATTCTTATTACCCTGGAAGGCATGCTATTGCAGTCTGGTCCTTGCATCATTCGTATTACCCTGGAAAGGTATGCTATTGCAGTCTGGTCCGTTGTATCATTCGTATTACCCTGAAAGGCATGATATTGCAGTCTAGTCCCTTGTATTATTCGTACTATCCTGGAAGGCATGCTATTGCAGTCTGGTCCCTTATATTATTCGTATTACCCTGGAAGGCATGCTATTGCAGTCTGGTCCCTTGATTTATTCGTATTAGCCTGGAAGGCATGCTATTGCAGTCTGGTCCCTGGTATCATTTGTATTGCCCTGAAACCATGGTATTGCAGTCTGGTCCCTTGTATTATTGGTATTACCCTGGAAGGCTTGCTATTGCAGTCTGGTCCCTTGTATTATTCGTATTAGCCTGGAAGGCTTACTATTGCAGTCTGGTCCTGGTATCATTCTTATTACCCTGGAAGGCATGCTATTGCAGTCTGGTCCCTTGTATCATTCGTATTACCCTGGAAGACATGCTATTGCAGTCTGGTCCGTAGTATCATTCTTATTAACATGGAAGGCATGCTATTGCAGTCTGGTCTCTTGTATTATTCGTATTACCCTGGAAAGCATGCTATTGCAGTCTGGTCCATTGCATTATTCGTATTATCTTGGAAGGCATGCTATTGCAGTCTGGTCTCTTGTATCATTTGTATTACCCTGTAAGGCATGTTATTGCAGTCTGGTCCCTTGTATCATTTGTATTATCCTGGAAGGCATGCTATTGCAGTCTGGGCCCTTGTATCATTCGTATTATCCTGAAAGGCATGCTATTGCAATCTGGTCAGTTGTATTATTCGTATTACCCTGGAAGGTATGTTATTGCGGTCTGGTCCCTTGCATAATTTTTATTACCCTGGAAAGCATACAATTGCGGTCTGGTCCCATGTATCATTCGTATTACCCTGGAATGCATGCTACTGCAGTCTGGTCCCTGGTATCATTCGTATTACCCTGGAAGGCATGCTATTGCAGTCTAGTCCCTTGTATAATTCGTATTATCCTGTAAGGCATGCTATTGTAGTTTGGTCTCTTGTATCATTCGTATTACCCTGGAAGGCATGCTATTGCAGTCTGGTCCCTTGTATCATTTGTATTATCCTGGAAGGCATGCTATTGGAGTCTGGGCCCTTGTATCAGTTGTATTACCCTGGAAGGCATGCTTTGCAGTCTGGTCCCTTGTATCATTCGTATTATCCTGGAAGGCATGCTATTGCAGTCTGGTCCCTTGTATCATTCGTAGTACCCTGGAAGGCATGCTATTGCAGTCTGGTCCCTGGTATCATTCGTATTACCCTGGAAGGCATGCTATTGCAGTCTGGTCCCTAGTATCATTCAGAGTACCCAGGAAGGCATGCTTTTGCAGTCTGGTCCCTTGTATCATTCAGAGTCCCCTGGAAGGCATGCTATTGCAGTCTGGTCCCTAGTATCATTCTTATTACCATGGAAAGCATGCTATTGCAGTCTGGTCCCTAGTATCATTCAGAGTACCCTGGAAGGCATGCTTTTGCAGTCTGGTCCCTTGTATCATTCAGAGTACCCTGGAAGGCATGCTATTGCAGTCTGGTTCCTAGTATCATTCTTATTACCATGGAAGGCATGCTATTGCAGTCTGGTCCCTGGTATCATTCGTATTATCCTGGAAGGCATGCTATTGCAGTCTGGTCCCTAGTATCATTCAGAGTACCCTGGAAGGCATGCTTTTGCAGTCTGGTCCCTTGTATCATTCAGAGTACCCTGGAAGACATGCTATTGCAGTCTGGTCCCTAGTATCATTCTTATTACCATGGAAGGCATGCTATTGCAGTCTGGTCCCTTGAATTATTCGTATTACCCTGGAAGGCATGCTATTGCAGACTGGTCACTTGAAACATTTGTATTATCCTGGAAGGCATGCTATTGCAGTCTGGTCCCTTGTATTATTCGTATTACCCTGGAAGGCATGTTATTGGGGTCTGGTCCCTTGTATAATTTTTATTACCCAGGAAAGCATGCTATTGCGGTCTGGTCCCATGTATCATTTGTATTACCCTGGAAGGCGTGCTATTGCAAGTCTGGTCCCTGGTATCATTCGTATTACCCTGGAAGGCATGCTATTGCAGTCTGGTCCCTTGAATTATTTAGATTACCCTGGAAGGCATGCTTTTGCAGTCTGGTCCTTGGTATCATTCGTATTACCCTGGAAGGCATGCTTTTGCAGTCTGGTCCCTTGTATCATTTGTATTACCCTAGAAGGCATGCTTTTGCAGTCTGGTCCCTAGTATTATTCTTAATACCCTGGAAGGCAAGCTATTGCAGTCTGGTCCCGGGTATCATTTGTATTACCCTGGAAGGCATGCTACTGCAGTCTGGTCCCTCAATCAATCAACCAGGTGTTTATTAAGCGCGACTACTCACCCGTAGGGGTCTCAAGGCGCTGGGTGGGGGGTTCGCAGGTTCCAGTCCATCAAGGAGGGGATCTGTCGAAGAGCCAGGTTTTGAGGTTTCTTGCGAAGATGGGGAGCGATGTTGTCTGTCTGAGGTGGAGCGGAAGGTCGTTCCAGGCTCTGGCCGCGAGGAAGGAGAAGGAGCGGCCTCCCGATCTGCTATTTCTGGTGCGGGGGACCACGGCGTAGGAGAGCTGGGCTGATCGAAGGGTCCTTTGGGATGCGTGGAATTTGAGTCGGCTGTTCAGGTATGCTGGTCCGGTGTCGTGGAGGGCCTTGTGAGCGTGGGTGAGCATCTTGAAGGTGACTCTAGCTTCGATGGGGAGCCAGTGGAGTGTGCGCAGGTGCTGGGAGATGTGGCAGTGTCTTGGCAGGTTGAGGACCAGTGTTGCGGCGGCGTTTTGGATGGTCTGTAGCTTGCGGGTGAGGTTTTTGTTTATTCCGGCATAGAGTGCGTTGCCGTAGTCGAGTCTGCTGGTGACCAGGGCGTGAGTGACGGTCTTTCTGTGTTCGAGGGGGATCCATTTGAAGGTCTTACGTAGGAGGCGGAGGGTGTGGAAGCAGGAGGACGAGACGGAGTTGATCTGGCGGTCCATTTGAGCTCTGAGTCCAGGATGATTCCCAGGTTGCGTGCGTGGTCCGTGGGGGTGGGCGGGCTTCCGAGGGCGGGGGGCCACCAGGTGTCGTTCCAGGCGTCGGGGTTTGGGCCCATGATGAGTACTTCCGTTTTGTTGGTGTTTAGTTGTAGGCAGCTGTTTTTCATCCAATTGGCGGCGGCTTCCATGCCTTCTCAAAAGTTGTGTCTGGCGGTGTTGGGTTCGTTGGATAGGGAGAGGATGAGTTGGGTGTCGTCTGCGTATGACACAATGTTGAGTCCGTAGGTTCTGACGATGGGGGCGAGCGGAGCCATGTAGACGTTGAAGAGCATAGGGCTGAGGGAGGACCCCTGGGGGACTCCGCAGGCGGTTGGTGTAGGGTCCGAGAGGAAAGGGGGGAGTCTGACCCGCTGCGTTCTGCTGGAGATGAAGGAGCGGATCCAGTCGAGGGCCTTGTCTTGGATCCCTGCGTCATGGAGTCTGCGTATTAGGGTGCGGTGAGAGACTGTCCCTGGTATCATTCTTATTACCCTGGAAGGTATGCAATGCCAGTCGTGGTCCCTTGTATCATTCATATTACCCTGGAAGGCATGCTATTGCAGTCTGGTCCCTTGTATTACCCTGGAAGGCATGCAATTGCAGTCTGGTCCCTTGTATTATTCGTATTACCCTGGAAGGAATGCTATTGCAATTTGGGCTCTTGTATCAGTCGTATTACCCTGGAAGGCATGCTATTGCAGTCTTGTCCCTTGTATCATTCGTATTACCCTGGAAGGCATGCTATTGCAGTCTGGTCCCTTGTATCATTTGTATTATCCTGAAAAAAATGCTATTGCGGTCTGGTCTCTTGTACAATTCATATTACCCAGGAAAGCATGCTATTGCGGTCTGGTCCCGTGTATCATTCGTATCACCCTGGAAGGCATGCTACTGCAGTCTGGTCCCTGGTATCATTTGTATTACCCTGGAAGACAGGCTATTACAGTCAGGTCCCTTGTATAATTCGTATTATCCTGGAAGGCATGCTATTGTAGTTTGGTCCCTTGTATCATTCGTATTACCCTGGAAGGCATGCTATTGCAGTCTGGTCCCTTGTATCATTCGTAGTACCCTGGAAGGCATGCTATTGCAGTCTGGTCCCTGGTATCATTCGTAAGACCCTGGAAGGAATGCTTTTGCAGTATGGTCCCTTGTATTACTCGTATTACCCTGGAAGGCCTGCTATTGCACTCTGGTCCCTGGTATCATTTGTATTGCCCTGAAAGGCATGCTATTGTAGTTTAGTCCCTTGTATCATTCGTATTACCCTGGAAGGCATGCTATTTCAGTCTGGTCCCTTGTATTATTCGTATTACCCTGGAAAGGCATGCTATTGCAGTCTGGTCCCTTGTATCATTCGTATTACCCTGGAAGGCATGCTATTGCAGTCTGGTCCATTGCATTATTCGTATTATCCTGGAAGGCATGCTATTGCAGTCTGGTCTCTTGTATCATTCGTATTACCCTGTAAGGCATGTTATTGCAGTCTGGTCCCTTGTATCATTTGTATTATCCTGGAAGGCATGCTATTGCAGTCTGGGCCCTTGTATCATTCGTATTACCCTGAAAGGCATGCTATTGCAATCTGGTCAGTTGTATTATTCGTATTACCCTGGAAGGTATGTTAATGCGGTCTGGTCCCTTGCATAATTTTTATTACCCAGGAAAGCATGCAATTGCGGTCTGGTCCCATGTATCATTCGTATTACCCTGGAAGGCATGCCACTGCAGTCTGGTCCTGGTATCATTCTTATTACCCTGGAAAGCATGCTACTGCAGTCTGGTCCCTTGTATCATTCGTATTACCCTGGAAGGTATGCTACTGCAGTCTGGTCCCTGGTATCATTTGTATTACCCTGGAAGGCATGCTAATGCAGTCTGGTCCCTTGTATAATTCGTATTATCCTGTAAGGCATGCTATTGTAGTTTGGTCTCTTGTATCATTCGTGTTACCCTGGAAGGCATGCTATTGCAGTCTGGGCCCTTGTATCATTCTTATTACCCTGGAAGGTATGCTATTGCAGTCTGGTCACTGGTATCATTCATATTACCCTGGAAGGCATGCTATTGCACTCTGGTCCCTTGTATCATTCTTATTACCCTGTAAGGCATGCTACTGCAGTCTGGTCCCTGGTATCATTCATATTACCCTGGAAGGCATGCTATTGCACTCTGGTCACTTGTATCATTCTTATTAGCCTGGAAGGCATCCTATTGCAGTCTGCTCCCTTGTATTATTCGTATTACCCTGGAAGGCATGCTATTGCAGTCTGGTCCCTTGTATTATTCGTATTACCCTGGCAGGCATGCTATTGCAGTCTGGTCCTTGTATCATTCGTAGTACCCTGGAAGGAATGCTATTGCAGTCTGCTCCCTTGTATTATTCGTATTACCCTGGAAGGCATGCTATTGCAGTCTGGTCCTTGTATCATTCGTATTATCCTGGAAGGTATGCTATTGCAGTCTGGTCCCTTGTATCATTCGTATTACCCTGAAAGGCATGCTATTGCATTCTAGTCCCTTGTATTATTCGTACTATCCTGGAAGGCATGCTATTGCAGTCTGGTCCCTGGTATCATTTGTATTGCCCTGAAAGCATGCTATTGCAGTCTGGTCCCTTGTATTATTGGTATTACCCTGGAAGGCATGCTATTGCAGTCTGGTCCCTTGTATTATTCATATTAGCCTGGAAGGCTTACTATTGCAGTCTGGCCCTGGTATCATTCTTATTACCCTGGAAGGCATGCTATTGCAGTCTGGTCCCTTGTATCATTTGTATTACCCTGGAAGGCATCCTATTGCAGTCTGGTCACTTGAATTATTCGTACTATCTTGGAAGGCATGTTATTGCAGTCTGGTCTCTTGTATTATTCGTATTACCTTGGAAAGCATGCTATTGCAGTCTGGTCTCTTGCATTATTCGTATTATCCTGGAAGGCATGCTATTGCAGTCTGGGCCCTTGTATCATTCGTATTACCCTGAAAGGCATGCTATTGCAATCTGGTCAGTTGTATTATTCGTATTACCCTGGAATGTATGTTATTGCGGTCTGGTCCCTTGCATAATTTATATTACTCAGGAAAGCATGCTATTGCGGTCTGGTCCCATGTATCATTCGTATTACCCTGGAAGGCATGCTTTGCAGTCTGGTCCCTTGTATAATTCGTATTATCCTGGAAGGCATGCTATTGCAGTCTGGTCCCTTGTATCATTCGTATTACCCTGGAAGGCATGCTATTGCAGTCTGGTCCCTTGTATCATTTGTATTATCCTGGAAGGCATGCTATTGCAGTCTGGTCCCTTGTATCATTCGTATTACCCTGGACGGCATGCTACTGCAGTCTGGTCCCTGGTATCATTCTTATTACCCTGGAAGGCATGCTATTTCAGTCTGGTCCCTTGTATCATTCGTATTACCCTGAAAGGCATGCTATTGCAGTCTAGTCCCTTGTATTATTTGTACTATCCTGGAAGGCATGCTATTGCAGTCTGGTCCCTTGTATTATTCGTATTACCCTGGAAGGCATGCTATTGCAGTCTGGTCCCTTGTATCATTTGTATTGCCCTGAAAGGCATGCTATTTCAGTCTGGTCCCTTGTATTATTCGTATTACCCTGGAAAGGCATGCTATTGCAGTCTGGTCCCTTGTATCATTCGTATTACCCTGTAAGGCATGTTATTGCAGTCTGGTCCCTTGTATCATTTGTATTATCCTGGAAGGCATGCTATTGCAGTCTGGGCCCTTGTATCATTCGTATTACCCTGAAAGGCATGCTATTGCAATCTGGTCAGTTGTATTATTCGTATTACCCTGGAAGGTATGTTAATGCGGTCTGGTCCCTTGCATAATTTTTATTACCCAGGAAAGCATGCAATTGCGGTCTGGTCCCATGTATCATTCGTATTACCCTGGAAGGCATGCCACTGCAGTCTGGTCCTGGTATCATTCTTATTACCCTGGAAGGCATGCTACTGCAGTCTGGTCCCATGTATCATTCGTATTACCCTTAAAGGTATGCTACTGCAGTCTGGTCCCTGGTATCATTTGTATTACCCTGGAAGGCATGCTACTGCAGTCTGGTCCCTTGTATAATTCGTATTATCCTGTAAGGCATGCTATTGTAATTTGGTCTCTTGTATCATTCGTGTTACCCTGGAAGGCATGCTATTGCAGTCTGGGCCCTTGTATCATTCTTATTACCCTGGAAGGCATGCTATTGCAGTCTGGTCCCTTGTATCATTCTTATTACCCTGTAAGGCATGCTACTGCAGTCTGGTCCCTGGTATCATATATATTTCCCTGGAAGGCATGCTATTGCACTCTGGTCACTTGTATCATTCTTATTAGCCTGGAAGGCATCCTATTGCAGTCTGCTCCCTTGTATTATTCGTATTACCCTGGAAGGCATGCTATTGCAGTCTGGTCCCTTGTATTATTCATATTACCCTGGCAGGCATGCTATTGCAGTCTGGTCCTTGTATCATTCGTAGTACCCTGGAAGGAATGCTATTGCAGTCTGCTCCCTTGTATTATTCGTATTACCCTGGAAGGCATGCTATTGCAGTCTGGTCCTTGTAACATTCGTATTATCCTGGAAGGTATGCTATTGCAGTCTGGTCCCTTGTATCATTCGTATTACCCTGAAAGGCATGCTATTGCATTCTAGTCCCTTGTATTATTCGTACTATCCTGGAAGGCATGCTATTGCAGTCTGGTCCCTGGTATCATTTGTATTGCCCTGAAAGCATGCTATTGCAGTCTGGTCCCTTGTATTATTGGTATTACCCTGGAAGGCATGCTATTGCAGTCTGGTCCCTTGTATTATTCATATTAGCCTGGAAGGCTTACTATTGCATTCTGGCCCTGGTATCATTCTTATTACCCTGGAAGGCATGCTATTGCAGTCTGGTCCCTTGTATCATTTGTATTACCCTGGAAGGCATCCTATTGCAGTCTGGTCACTTGAATTATTCGTACTATCTTGGAAGGCATGCTATTGCAGTCTGGTCTCTTGTATTATTCGTATTACCTTGGAAAGCATGCTATTGCAGTCTGGTCTCTTGCATTATTCGTATTATCCTGGAAGGCATGCTATTGCAGTCTGGGCCCTTGTATCATTCGTATTACCCTGAAAGGCATGCTATTGCAATCTGGTCAGTTGTATTATTCGTATTACCCTGGAAGGTATGTTATTGCGGTCTGGTCCCTTGCATAATTTATATTACCCAGGAAAGCATGCTATTGCGGTCTGGTCCCATGTATCATTCGTATTACCCTGGAAGGCATGCTTTGCAGTCTGGTCCCTTGTATAATTCGTATTATCCTGGAAGGCATGCTATTGTAGTCTGGTCCCTTGTATCATTCGTATTACCCTGGAAGGCATGCTATTGCAGTCTGGTCCCTTGTATCATTTGTATTATCCTGGAAGGCATGCTATTGCAGTCTGGTCCCTTGTATCATTCAGTATTACCCTGGACGGCATGCTACTGCAGTCTGGTCCCTGGTATCATTCTTATTACCCTGGAAGGCATGCTATTGCAGTCTGGTCCCTTGTATCATTCGTATTACCCTGAAAGGCATGCTATTGCAGTCTGGTCCCTTGTATCATTCGTATTACCCTGGACGGCATGCTACTGCAGTCTGGTCCCTGGTATCATTCTTATTACCCTGGAAGGCATGCTATTGCAGTCTGGTCCCTTGTATTATTTGTACTATCCTGGAAGGCATGCTATTGCAGTCTGGTCCCTTGTATTATTCGTATTACCCTGGAAGGCATGCTATTGCAGTCTGGTCCCTTGTATTATTGGTATTACCCTGGAAGGCATGCTATTGCAGTCTGTTCCCTTGTATTATTCGTATTAGCCTGGAAGGCTTACTATTGCAGTCTGGTCCCTGGTTTCATTCTTATTACCCTGGAAGGCATGCTATTGCAGTCTGGTCCCTTGTATCATTTGTATTACGCTGGAAGGCATGCTATTGCAGTCTGGTCTCTTGCATTATTCGTATTACCCTGGAAAGCATGCTATTGCAGTCTGGTCCATTGCATTATTCGTATTATCCTGGAAGGCATGCTATTGCAGTCTGGGCCCTTGTATCACTCGTATTACCCTGAAAGGCATGCTATTGCAATCTGGTCAGTTGTATTTTTCGTATTACCCTGGAAGGTATGTTATTGCGGTCTGGTCCCTTGCATAATTTTTATTACCAAGGAAAGCATGCTATTGCGGTCTGTTCCCATGTATCATTCGTATTATCCTGGAAGGCATGCTATTGCAGTCTGGTCCCTTGTATTATCCGTATTACCCTGGAAGGCATGTTATTGCGGTCTGGTCCCTTGTATAATTTTTATTACCCAGGAAAGCATGCTATTGCCATCTGGTCCCATGTATCATTCGTATTACCCTGGAAGGCATGCTATTGCAAGTCTGGTCCCTGGTATCATTCATATTACCCTGGAAGGCATGCTATTGCACTCTGGTCCCTTGTATCATTTGTATTACCTTGGAAAGCATCCTATTGCAGTCTGGCCTCTTGTCCCATTCATGTTACCCGGGAAAGCATGCTATTGCAGTCTGGTCCCGTGTATCATTCGTAGTACCCTGGAAGGCATGCTATTGCACTCTGGTCCCTTGTATTATTCATATTACCCTGGAAGGCATGCTATTGCAGTCTGGACCCTTGTATCATTTGTATTACCCGGGAAAGCATCCTATTGCAGTCGGGCCTCTTGTCCCATTCATGTTACCCGGGAAAGCATGCTATTGCAGTCTGGTCCCGTGTATCATTCGTAATACCCTGGAAGGCATGCTTTTGCAGTATGGTCCCTTGTATTTTTTCTATTACCCTGGAAGGCATGCTATTGCAGTCTGGTCCCTTGTATTATTCGTATTATCCTGGAAAGCATGCTGTTGCAGTCTGGTCCCTGGTATCATTTGTATTGCCCTGAAAGGGTCCCTGGTATCATTTGTATTGCCCTGAAAGCATGCTATTGCAGTCTGGTCCCTTGTATTATTGGTATTACCCTGGAAGGCATGCTAATACAGTCTAGTCACTTGTATTATTCGTATTAGCCTGGAAGGCTAACTATTGTAGTCGGGTCCCTTGTATCATTCGTATTACCCTGTAAGGCATGCTATTACAGTCTGGTCCCTTGTATCATTTGTGTTATCCTGGAAGGCATGCTATTGCAGTCTGGGCCCTTGTATCATTCGTATTACCCTGGAAGGCATGCTATTGCAGGCTGGTCCTTTGTATCATTCGTATTATCCTGGAAGGCATGCTATTGCAGTCTGGTACCTTGTATCATTTGTATTATCCTGGAAGGCATGCTATTGCAGTCTGTTCCCTTGTATCATTCGTAGTACCCTGGAAGGCATCCTATTGCAGTCTGGTCCCTGGTATCATTCGTATTACCCTGAAAGGCATGCTATAGCAGTCTGGTCCCTTGTATTATTCGTATTACCCTGAAAAGCATGCTATTGCGGTCTGGTCCCATGTATTATTCGTATTACCCTGGAAGGCATACTACTACAGTCTGGTCTCTGGTTTATTCGTATTACCCTGGAAGGCATGCTATTGCAGTCTGGTCCCTTGTATAATTCGTATTATCCTGGAAGGCATGCAATTGTAGTTTGGTCCCTTGTATCATTCGTATTACCCTGGAAGGCATGCTATTGCAGTCTGGTCCATGGTATCATTCGTATTACCCTGAAAGGCATGCTATTGCAGTCTGGTCCCTTGTATCATTTGTATTACCCTGGAAAGCATCCTATTGCAGTGTGGTCTCTTGTACCATTCGTGTTACCCGGGAAAGCATGCTATTGCAGTTTGGTCCCGTGTATCATTCGTAGTACCCTGGAAGGCATACTATTGCAGTCTGGTCCCTGGTATCATTCATAATACCCTGGAAGGCATGCTTTTGCAGTATGGTCCCTTGTGTTATTCGTATTACCCTAGAAGGCATGCTATCGCAGTCTGGTCCCGTGTATCATTCGTAGTACCCTGGAAGGCATGCTATCGCAGTCTGGTCCCGTGTATCCTTCGTAGTACCCTGGAAGGCATGCTATCGCTGTCTGGTTCCTGGTATCATTCGTATTACTCTGGAAGGCATGCTATTGCAGTCTGGTCCCTGGTATCATTCGTATTACCCTGAAAGGCATGCTATTGCAGTCTGGTCAATTGCATAATTTGTATTACCCTGGTAGGCATGCTATTGCAGTCTGGTCCCTTGTATAATTTGTATTACCCTGGAAAGCATGCTATTGCAGTCTGGTCTCTTGTACCATTCGTATTACCCGGGAAGGCGTGCTATTGCAGTCTGGTCCCTTGTAACATTCGTATTACCCTGGAAGGCATGCTATTGCAGTCTGGTCCCTTGTATTATTCGTATTACCCTGGAAGACATGGTATTGCAGTCTGGTGCCTTGTATCATTCGTATTACCCTGGAAAGCATGCTATTGCAGTTTGGTCCCTTGTATTATTTGTATTACCATGGAAGGCATGCTATTGCAGTCTGGTCTCTTGTACCATTCGTATTACCCAGGAAGGCATGGTATTGCAGTCTGGTGCCTTGTAACATTCGTATTACCCTGGAAAGCATGCTATTGCAGTTTGGTCCCTTGTATTATTTGTATTACCATGGAAGGCATGCTATTGCAGTCTGGTCTCTTGTACCATTCGTATTACCCTGGAAGGCATGCTATTGCAGTCTGGTCCCTTGTATAATTTGTATTACCCTGGAAAGCATGCTATTGTAGTCTGGTCTCTTGTACCATTTGTATTACCCGGGAAGGCGTGCTATTGCAGTCTGGTCCCTAGTATCATTCGTATTACCCTGGAAAGCATGCTATTGCAGTCTGGTCCCTTGTATTATTCGTATTACCCTGGAAGGCATGCTATTGCAGTCTGGTCTCTTGTACCATTCGTATTACCCTGGAAGGCATGCTATAGCACTTTAGCTGTTTGTATCAGCAAAAAGTTGCCCAATGGAGTTGCCTTTTTGGATTCTAGGAATCCCCAGCTACCATGAGGCAGCTTAGGTAGGCTTTGTTATCTAGAGAATGAAGGTAGGGGCCTAAATTCACCACTGTCCAAGCCTGCTGTGGTTTTTTTGTATTTTTGATACCTTTATTGTGTCGTATTTACTATTTGACATATCAGAGTCGCCCTAAACACAGTAGAAAAACGTTAAGGGGGCGTGGTTAGAAGATACATGAAAATGTCAGTTAAAACGTGCAGTTTTAAACAAACAAAACCACTGATGTTCACCAGTTATAGTTATCTCAAGGATCTATAACCGGTGCACTAAAGTAACTATATCTTGCTCCCCTGCCATGCACAGTGTATTCATCAATGATGTAATTTAAGATGTTGCAGTGATGTTTTCACTGATGTCGTAGACCATGCCATGAGTGATGTAATAGGTGGGGTAATTAGCAATGCACAACTCCCTCCTTTTTTTATGCAATTGGATCCCAGAGTGTGGGGTCCCTGGGGCCTAATAAGGCTTCAGGAGGGAGGAGCAGGTGTCCCCCTCCCCCCAAAAAGTATTTTGTTCTGCACCCCTGGGCCCTGGCCCATCTCTGGGTTTTTTTCTCAAAGTAACCGCAGACTCACTGATCCTCTGTGAATTTGCAGAATCTTTTTTTTTAATGGTTGTGGCTCCAGGCAGGGTCCCTCTGGCTCCCCACCACTAGGCCTAGTGGGTCCAGGTAGCCCTACCCTGCCCCCTTATTTCATTTGTTTCATGCTTTTTTTAGGACTCTGGACTGAGTCTGGAATCCTAAGATGGATGCCGCCACATCGTTGTCGATGTGATGGCAACCAATCAGATCTCTTCATGAGATCTGTTGGTCCTGCGGATCGTCCGCAGCGACTCCATGTCACAACAAGCATTGGCATAGCCAATAGGTCTCGCCTTTGGAACCTTATAAGTGTTTAGCCATGCAGCACATTATCCCCACTCACATGCCTACACACTTCAACAACACATAGCATGTGGGACCAGGAGGGCCAATCTTATAAGAAGAAAAGTCAACAGACGAGGTTGGTTATAAATAACAGAAGTGGAAGAAGCGCATCATCAGACATGGGTCAACTTAAAATCTAAGCAGTCTTCAGAAAGAAAAAAACTGTCAACAACCACAGACGCTAATTGCCTTGTTGGTGCTAGTGTGGTGCAGTGAGGGGCAAAGATGCTCGAAGGGTGGTTAAATAGCAACTGTAGTGACAGTAGATGAAGGTTCTCAGGCTAATCCAGGCTGTCATATCCCTACAGAAGGTAGCATTCTAAGCCCTAGCTGGTTTTCAGCTGAGTCCATACATGTATGCAGCACAGTATTGCGCTACCCTGGAGAACATATCATGCACAGCCTCAAAAGACAGCGTGTGTCAATCTGATGAACACAGATGGCACTAGTGCGTGTGCGTTAGTGTGAAAATATTTAACATCTCCGGGGTGGGATCGTGGGCTGGATTGCAGGGCTGCTCTTTTCAGTG
Organism: Calotriton arnoldi; assembly: GCA_963921515.1. Classification (NCBI taxonomy): domain Eukaryota; kingdom Metazoa; phylum Chordata; class Amphibia; order Caudata; family Salamandridae; genus Calotriton; species Calotriton arnoldi. Next base: position 912,386 of record CAWUFW010004769.1, read on the forward strand.
AAGGAGGAAGTCTCCCTCATGGGAGCTACTAGCCAGTGACTCATTAATGGCTGTATTTTCCTTCTCAGATTTCAGCATTGGCTCATAATGCGCGATGTACATACCACACACATACATTTTCAGAACTCACTAAAAGTAAAGAGGAGACTGACTTCTCAGTGATGGGCCCAACCTCCCAAAGCGCATTCACAATGCCCCTGCTTATTCAGGACAAACCAAACGAGTGCAAGGACCCCTGTCCCCTGACATGCCCGGGCATGGACCGATGCTGGCTGACCACGGGAACTCTTTTGTTAGGTGTCCGAGAGGCACAGAGAGACATTTCCCCGCTGAACACAATCCTAGCAAAGGTTGTTGTTCACGAGAAGGCATGCTTCATGGGGCCAAGTTTTGAATGGGCACGCTACAAAAACCCTAGCAATGGTATATGTGTTCCAAGGGCACACATATACCATTTACCACATATACCACTAATGGCAGACAGATGTGCCTGACCCTTGGCACTCCAACTGTATTTCACTGCTGGGAAGCTTGCAAACATGAACATATAGAAGGTATAGACGCGTGCCTAATTTGTGGCAACGGACCTAAAGTCCAATCTCAGCATCATTCTTTGAGCAAATTGTGTGACTTTGGGCAAATTCTTTTATCATCCTATAAACTCGTATCCTTTAACACCAACAAATGGGGAGCGCTTGCAGACAGGCTGATGGCAGTGATTCGAGTTTTATATCAAATTAAAAAACGGGAACGGAACAAATTCATCCCATACATTATTGTGATAGATTTTTTAAAATATTTATATTGGTTTACATATGAACTCATGAAATATATATTTGTTAGAAGCATTTTTTGCAAATAGACACGATATGAATCATTTAAAATCATAAACTTACAAGAAATCTAATGATCGTCATTTACTGCACAGTGCAAATTAGGAGTCAAGAGCCAGAAGCAGCATATTTCCACCAGGCCTTGCCTCCCAGCTCAACATTTTTGGGGTAGAAATGAGCCATGACAGACACTCACACAGTGCTCACAGTTACACATTTTTCATTTGCTAATTGGGACATTTTGTGTGCTGTGATGCAGTTGTGGGGACAAATGTATAATTTTCTTTCACTCTACAAAAACCCATTGTTCCCATTACTTTTCTATTATATTGTTCAAAAAAGAAGTGAAATCCATTCTCTTATCCAAATTCACATGAACTATGTATATAAGTTGTAATACTATTGTATGATATGCTCAAAACATAACTATTTCTTGTAATACGGGTTTTGTCCACTATATCTGCTTGTAAAGCGCTCTGATACCTGAAAGGGTCTTGTCCGCGCTAAATAAAACCTTCAAAATAAAAAAATAAAATAAAAAAAATCTTCTTTAGTTAATTTCTCTGTATTGTCCTTTCCTATATTTGTCTCTCTTTCTTCATTTCCTCTTTTCTGTTTCTTCACCATGCTCCTTTTTGCCTCTTCTCTCAATCCCCACTTCTTTTGCTCCTCAGTCGCCATGTCTTTCTCTTTTTGTTTTTCTTCTATGCCCTTAGATTATTTTCCTTTTCCTTCAGTTTCCCCATCTTTCCTCATCCCTCTTATATCATCCTTCTCCTCTTCCAACCCCTGTCATTGACTGTCTGTCAAGACTGACTGCATCACCCATAAAGCCATACACACTTCCACCCCTCGCTACCTGTCCAACAAACTCAAAATATCAGGTGGCTCCAGACCTTCACGCAATGCTGAAAATGTATTGCTTGAACCTCCCAATTTCAAAAGGGAAAGACTTATGGCGCAATCCTTCTCAGGTAATGAGACTAGAATTTGGAATTCGCTACCTCCAATACTTCAGACCACCGCCTCTTTCCGGACTTTCAAAACTGATATTAAAACTCTTCTCTTCTATGATTAATCCTTCTCATACCAGGTCATGAACCTGATAGCCACACGATACTCACGAGTTCACAATTTTGTAAATATGTATTCTGTACTTGTATTAGCATATTCGCACCACCTTTTCGTATTTTATAAGCTTTAATGCATCTGTAACTTGTTAATTTGCAATTTATCTCATTTGTAATTTACCCTATTCGCGACACCTTTCCGCATTTTATATAATATTGAATGTATCAGTAACTTGTTAAGCTGTAACTTTCACCAGGGGTACCTATAAGTCGTTTTACCTACTTCCATGCTACTCTCATTCCTTATGTTATTTACTTCGCTCTATTGTAAAGCGCTCTTATGACACCTCTGGGTAAAGTTCGCGCTATATAAAAACGCATAAATAAATAAGTAAACTATCCGCCTCTCTCAGCCTTGGGAGAATCTCACTTTAAGTAATGCCCCCACCATACACACCTTTACTTGGAAGAAGACGCCTGTAGTGTTTCAGACCGGTACTAAATCAAAATGGGCAAAGAGAAGCTGCACCAACAAGAACGCATAAGAAATAAAGACCGAGTAGTGTAGCGCTGCGGTATGCCACGAGGCGCAGGGACTGCATTTACAAGGTGAATGAATATCCAATCACTGCTACTCTCACAGCAAGGGAGCCTCCACGAGGCCTCTGACGTGCCCACAGTAGACTGCATTATCGTTAGAACCGATAAAGTCCGCCTGCAGCAGGAAGTGGTTACGATACATAAACGCGTGCTTAATTGAAATCGAGTGTTCGCTGGTAAAACGAGCAGGAAAACTATGGATAAGGCCAAGGGCATTTTTCGTTTCCGTTTTACACAAAAAGCAAGTAGAAGCAGATCCACAGACGATAAAAACACGCTGTAAGTAGGATAAGGGGCTGAGGGCTCGTCCTGCCGTCCGGAGACGGGCCAGGAGCCCGGCTAATGGCCGATATCGTCACTGCACGTTGCCGGGAATGGACTCGGACCACGGACACTCGGGACCACGGACACTCGAGGCCACACACAACATGGGTTTCCATGGAACGATTCACTCACTCATGTTCGCGCGCCTCGGTTCCCTTCTCCAGTGGTCACATTCTCCGAGCCGTCTGGGGTTGGCGGTGTCTGTCCTGCAGCCGGCAGGAACACATGGCTGCGCTGGGCAGAGCTCCGAGGGTGGCCTCAGCATGCAGCTTTGAATTTCCGGACTAAACATAGACTGAATCAAGCCCGATCTGCCGAGGGACCATTTCAGTTCGCCTAAATATGGCTGCCCTTTAAAGCGGCCCCGGCAGAGCGCTATCTTATCTCTGCCGGTAGCTGACTTAAGAAACAAGCACACGAGTGGTGCGCGCGCATGCGAGCAGCAGGCATGACCACACGCTCGTGCACCATGGCCTTTTGCTTGCGCGTAACCGCAGGGAAAAGGCCATGACGCACGAGCGTGTGGTCCGCTTTGAAAACCCCCTAACATAAAGTCTTCGTCAGAAGCAGCGCTTGCACGCTACTCTAGGCTCGACCTAAAAAGCACTCTTTCTGGCTACTGGCTACTATTCTGGCAAATTTGGTGTGAATCCGTTCAGCAGTTTGGGCTGTACCAGTATCTAAAGTTCCTAGGGAAAAATGGATGTAGAAAAACACATATGGGACCCCCACCTTTTTCGCGACCCCTGCTTGCTAGACCACCCCAAAACTTTCCAGGATGGAGATGAGGTGACATTTTTTTTTTAAAGTTTTGTGAAGATTCCTCAAACGGTGCCAAAGATATAAGCAAACCAAAAAATGCATTTCCTATGGAAACATGATCCAAACTATAACTACACAGTGGCGACCGCCACTGGGTAAAATGTATATATATTACGTTTCTCCATTCCTTCTATGGAAAAGGACCAGAGTGGAGAGGTGGCAGCAGAACAACACCCATCTGCATGTTCAGCACGTACACTGTGTGCCAGGAGGGTGGAAAAATCCTGGAAGTAAATACAATTCTAGCTTACATAACAGCAGCTGACCTCCCTCCTTCATTGTCCTAAAAGCCCTTCACGGCTTTCATCCGACTCCAATGAGTTTCCTCACCTTTGCTCCACTTTCCACTCACATGGGCAAGGCTACGCGCAGTCACTGGGCCATGCCAGGGCTGGCAGTATCACCAGGGCCGGCTTTAGCACTGGTGGCGCCCAGTGCAACAATGTTTTCTGGCGCCCCCAACAACCACCTCAGTCACGGATACCCTCACTACCACCCTTTAACGGTCTCCATAACTTCTCTCTCAGATGCATTTAATTAATTTTATAACGACACTCATAAAAGTGAAGGTTGTCAGAGCACTTTAGATAACACATGCATTACACAGAGACAATCAATCATAGGTGGGTAAATCAGTGTATAGTAAATGTTACATAAGACCGAGGACAACAAGGGGTGGATTCACGTCATCCATACAGGTAGGCAGTATAGTTGAAGAGTACTTGGTCTGGAGAAGCACAAACTCTGATTTTAAAATGTAACACAATGGATTGGGGCTCTCTTTTATAACAAGAACTGATTTGTACCCAAATGAACCCTTTTTGCAACATTACAATAATAAAAGTCTGGGGGAAAAATCCATACGCTCTAATCTATACTTTGAAGTCTGCACGCAGTTCTTTGATGACAGTTAATAGCTCAATGTAAACTGAAACTAACAAAAGGAAGTCTCGGACAAAAGCAGTAACCCACTGACCTGTTTACATTATATTCACTTTGTGATCTGCATGGTACATGCTCTTTGCAGCAGGCATATTACCCTCTGTGCTACCTTCAAAACTTCCACGAGTCAAAACTTCTACTAGACAAAACTCTGATCTTGCCAGGAAGAACATTAATCACTGGAGTTTTCTTGACATTTTAATTGTTGACTGAAAATTGCTGGAGGCCAGGAACGCGGCAGCAGGTGCTTTTAAGCAAACAGGCGCCCCCATGTGAAGTCAGCACCCGGTGCGGTGGCACCGGTCGCACCGCCCTAAAGCCGGCCCTGAGTATCACAGTAATGGGCAGCAGTAGCAGATGCCAAGCGTTCTCAGCATTGCCCCTTTGTAAAGTCAGATACATTGTTTCTTGTCAGAGCTTGACCGACAGGCTGCAGAACAACATTTCCTGCCATCCTCGCTTGAGCAGGACCAGATCTTTCGGAAAAGGATATCAGCAAAAATCATTTCAATGGAACTTTTTTATGGTTGGTGGAAAATGAGCATTGGAGTGTCACTAACCCAAGTGCTGGAGGCCTTCCATTAGTTGGTCATTGCAAACCCCCCACTTAAGGACAGATTTGAAGTTGGCATGCAGTGCAAACTCACTAATATGGAAGAACACAGTCTTTGTATGCGTTCTGAAATCTTTTCCAATTTGCAGGGAATTTACCCAGAATAGCTCTGTCCCGCTTGTCTACTGAGTTCTCCCGAAGCATGTGGGGAGGGGGGCAAGCGTTGAGTTCAGAGATAGGTGTAGCAGGTCTAAGCTCACCGAAGCCTTAAAGGTTGTACAAATAACACCACATGTGCATCTTGACTTTGCAGTTAAGACTACCTGCGGAATGTTATGTGGATCTTTTTGGCAAGACCGTCAATGCCCTCGCAAGTTGGTGTCATGAAGCAGCCCTTCTCCAAGACATGCAGTATCTATTCTTCTAGCTCAAAGACCCTTGGCAGGAAATGTGTGGAGCAAGAGAAGCCAACAACTGACCTAAAAGGGATGTCTTCTTTTACAAGGGATCAAAATATTTGGTGGTGGGCATACACGTCCATCAACAAATGCATCTGTACCCACTCTACACATATTTCAAGGGCAAAGTGGAGCTCAGCCCAGAGTGTCCTCCTAGTGGTTTTCTGACCTGAGCATGGTTGCTCAAAATGGGTCTGAAGGGGGGTTTCGGCCATAGTGTAAGACCCAATTCTATCCCTGCATAGTAACTCATAGACTGGCATTCCGTCACATAGTAAGTGATTGGCAGGCATTCTTTGGCATAGTAACTAATAGACAGGCATTCCATTACATAGTAAGTGATTGGCAGGTATTCTTTCGCATAGGTACTCATAGACTGTAATCTGTTATATAGTAACTGATCGGCAGGCATTCTTTGGCACACCATATTATGGACAGCATTTTGTAACACAAAACCTTATGAGTAGGAATACCAGTACACAGCTTTCTGCCACAAAGTGCTTGCGAGCATGTTCCTATATTTAGTGAGGCATTGATATTGTTAATCTTACACTTTCTCAGGTATATTAGTCATTCTTATTTAACACTCTTACCAGTGTAGAGTGCCCCTACTGCCTTCTCTTACCACTCTAAGTTCTGTGGGCACAGCAGAGTCAGAGACATTCTAAGAGCATATTGTCTGAGTCAGTCCTGGCACCGTCACTTTGAAGGCCAATAAACCACTTGGCACAGAGTGTGTAATTAGTGTTATTTCTACTGGCACAAGAGTTACACTGTGAATATTTGTGAGGTACCATCGATTTTCAGAGGGATATAATCGCTTATGATAGTACCACGGCCGGACTGAGAACGCAAACCAGCCCTAGCAATTAAGCCGGACCGGCAGGGGGTGGGAGGGGGGGGGTTTGGGGGTTGGATGTGGGGAGGGGGAGTGTTGGGGGAAACACTGCGGCTGCTTTTGTTATTTTGTAACAGGGGGCCGATATTGCAGCACTGCTGCAAAACCGGCCCCCAGTAACAATAAAATGGCCCCACTGCTACACAACCGACGCCCACCCGGAAAACGCCCAGTGCTCGCTACGGCCAGTTCGGCCCTGAATTGTACACTGTTTTGCAGTCATGTGGGGTCATGGGTGTATTTTCGACTGCAAAGGAAAAATGTCCTTGTGTGTATTTAACTGTTGTGTAATTGTATTTATATTGTGCTTACTACCTGTGATGAGGCATTGAAACACTATACTGTGGGTAGAATGCTGCCATGGAACACAAAGTGAGTGGTTAATCTAGTGGTTAACGGTTTTCATTATTGGTTCTTGGGCTCAATCTTGTGCTGTCAATGGAACATTTCATGCATTTATTCCAGTGTCCTTGTGGTAGATTAAGTTGATAGGAGCTAGGTGTGATTATTACCATCAGTTCATGCCGATGGTTGGCGGCATGGGTAGATAGGATAGTGCTGGTTAGGTAATGGTAGGCTGCAGCGAGATGGTTTCAAAGAAAGAGAGGATGTGATCTTTGAGATGAGGTGTGGGCAACTTGCAGAAATACAATAATATAGAGTGGGAGAGAGAGTAAGAGAGAGTGAGAGAGCGAGATAGAGAAAGTAAACCATGGCGAGGAAGGAGGGGGAGGTCGTTCATGTGAAGAGGTCATTTGTGTGAGGAGGAGGTCATTCGATAGAACGATGGGAAGAGAACAATTGATAATTTTAAATCAAGATCATTTTTCATGCACACTTTTAGGAATATTATGTGAGGAGGCTTTTAGAGATAGCATGCAATCTGAGGATGTAAATCTGTAGAAAGAGAAAACATTATTTAGATTGGAGATAGCGCATTGTACTGTGGCATCTGTACAGCGCTCACCAATCCCATGTTTGGCATCCAAGCACTCATCCATCATGGAGATCTAGTTGGGCCACTAGCAACTGACTCCCTAAAAAATACATTGGAATCGCCCCCCCGATTTATTATCTTATTTTATTTGAATGCGTCCCCCCTTTCCCTCAGTTTGGCACCTCGTTACTTCATGGATGGGTCCATTTTCTCGACAGACCGAAGCACAAAGCCTATGACGTTTAAGGAAATACATGTTTGAGAAAAAAAACACTAACTACCCTTGATGGGGTTGGTTGGTTTGTTCCAGAACTCCGTGAATCCTCGGTGATTTTGGCTCAATCGTGCTTGCTTGTCCAATAATAATAACAAGTGTAATAACAAAAACAATAATATCAACATCAACAACAATAATAATGTAATGATAATAATTTAATTCTTGTGTTGACTTTTTTGTTAGTATTATACTAACAAAAATGTCAACACAACAATTACATTATTATCATAAATATTATTTCTAATATTAATGTCATCAGCCAAACAAGCTCTGCTTGAGTCTATTTGTGCACGCTGGGATCGAAGAATGCCCTCGGCGTGTCTTCTAGCTCCCGGGCGCTGGTATGCGCAAAACAAGATGTATTTTTGAAGGTGATCGCTCAGCAGCAGCGCCGGTCCGGAGCCCTGTGGCAGGCCCCAGAGAGGCTGTTTACCCGCTCCTCAGCTGTCCCCTCATACTCTTCCATGCTGGAAGGCCTCCTACACCCGGGCGTGGTCGCCGCCGCAGCAGCAGTTCCTGGAACTTGTTTACTGCACAGCGGCGGGCCTGGGTGGGGGAGGGGCTGGGATGGGATACACAATCCCACGGCCGCCTCATCTCCCTACAAGGAGAGAGCGCTCGCCTCGTCCTACCGCGGGCCGCTGAGCCCCGAGCACACACCTGGGCCTGCCCTGTCAGCTCCCGCCTCCATGCTGCCCTGGGCCTCTGACCGGAAATGGCGCAGTACCTTCCACCTGATATGTAGCATCCACTGCAAACAGAATTGTCCCTTGGCGCCTTACAATGGGTGTTACTATTTACAAGCTAAGTGGTGCTCGTTTTATCATTCTGGGAAGGATGAAGAGCTGAACCGGAAGCAAAGTGAATTGAATGCGTGACCTGCAGGCTCTTCACAAAACACTGCAGTGGGGTGAGGGCCTTTAACGAGAGAGAAGGCCTTTAACAACTGCCAGAAGGGCTGTGATTCTTTTTGATCATTCCACCCACTGAGGGTAGTATGCTCTAAATTAATAAGGGAGCAGCAACACAAAGGAGAACAGTGGGATGTTAAAGCAGAAAGCTCGAACACTCATTCTTAGCCGTGGGTCACTCGGTTGCTTTCAGAGGAGCTCTCAGTATTCCAGTGTTCTAATTCTTGTTTGCGTCTTTGTCTTTATTACCCTCTTTATGGTATGTAGAATAGTTCTTAATAGAGGATCTCCTTAAAGATCTGCTTGTTCTATCATCCCTTGGGAGCGAGGCAATCATTAGTGCAGCAGGTGCAGTAGCTCCGGGTGCCAAGTATTTGAGCGACAAACTACACCTGAATTATATGTGTTTTTTACTACCTCTCCAGAAAGAAAGGTCGTCATTTTATTGCTTGCAATAGGGCCTGTTGAGCCATTTATATACAACTGTCAGTTGGCCAATCAGTGTGGAGCTATAGTTTTGAGGTTAAGAGTTTCCTTCATGATGGTGCTCAGTGTTGGGGCGATGTAATTTTCCAACCTTATCCATGATTATACACATATGTAATGTACACAGACACTGGAAATATGCGATTCTGCAGCCACTGCATTTTCTACATAAATATGGATCTGCCGCATTTGCCACATAATCCATCATCTGCTGAACACTGCAGATTTTAACAAGAACATAGTGTTTCTGGTGCAGACGGATCAAAAGTTACTAAAAACGCAGCAACACGTTACCCTTTGTGAAGATTGAATGCTCAATTTTCAGTTGCTTATTGCTGTATTTGAGTGTCAAATTGTTTCTAATGAGGTGAAACCTTTGTCCAGACAGTGTTATCGTTTGTAGCAAGCATTGGCAAAATCAATAGGTCTTGCATATGAGAGCTATTGATTTTTGCAATGTTTTTTAGCCATTCTGCACAGACTCGCAGATGTGATGCAGTGTGGCTAAAACTAATTTTAGAAAGTGCTATGATGCAGCCCGGGCTAATGCGCTTTTTTTAACGGTGCATTAGCGCTGGATGCATCATAGTCTTTTTTTTATTATTATTTTTAGCTATGCTGCACAGCAGTCACACTTCTGTACAGCATAGCTACAAATATTGGCAAAGTCTGCAATGTTCATGCTGTAGAGCACAAGCAAAAGGCAATTGCAGAGTCAATAGTGTTAATGGCGAGACCTATTGTCTTTGCCAATGCTTCTTAGGTCTCAGCACAACACCCTTGTGATTCTGAGCAAATCAGAAAATCTCCCCATGCATGAAATAGAAAATAAATAGTCCATGTCTTAGTGAAAATACATTTGGAAACATAACATCTGTTGTCACAATCAAAGCAGATAACTGTTGTCACAATAAACATTCATTTGAAAAGGGTTTCTTTGAAGTGTGTGTGGCACTGTAAACGTAGCTACAGATCACAAGAGGTTCAACAAGGATGACAGGGAAGAAGAAAAAGCAAAAGTAGTACCTAAATCTCCGTGCCATCAGCGGAAGGACAGTGATCAAGTTGAAGCAGTCAGTACTTCATCCATGTTCCTGGTGAAAGAAGAGGAAGTAAAGTCAGCTAGTGCTGGCCAATTACAAGACAGCAAATAAGAGTGACAATGAAGCCAACAAATGTTAAGCAATGGGCGGGCTCCAAGCCCCTTACTGTATACAATATCTCTTGCAAGCAAGAGCGCGTGCAGCGAGGCCTAATAACAAAAAAATTATGCGTTATGCTGCGTAATGTGCCTTCACTTGTTCGACAACATGTTGCATAATGCTGCCATGGTTAGTGGGCCACGCTTAGTGGGCTGTCCTGCAGGGTATCTTGTTGCGCTTCGGCTTTTGGTTATAGCAGCCCTCCTCCTATCCCCAGTCAGCTTTGGTGGTCTTGTCATGGACCTTTGCATGAATGAAGGCACTGGTGTCTCTCCAGTTGATTCTTGTCGGAGTTGTTGTAGACCGTGTTCTTGGGGCTGAAATATTTTTTGTCTGGGTGCCTCCTCCTTGAACTCTGGTCTGATCAGCCAAGGCCATGTTGGTTACTTGTTCCTGATTCGACACATTATTCATATGTCGCCTCCAGGAATTGTTATGCATCACAAGAAAGCTGTGAAAAAACACAATAATTATTTTATATGTGGTGTTCTGGTTGAATACAAGAGTTCTCTGCACGGATTCAAATCTGCCTTCCACAGGTTGTGCGCAGAAGTCAACCACAGGTGTATAATCCCACTGTGCCATGTAGTAGGGTGATCAGAATTTTAAAGCCAAAAAGAGGGACATTTGACAAAAATAGAAGAAGGACTACAATTTTACTTCAACCAAGCGCACAGAATTACAGCGCTCCTCAGCAGAGAACTACAAAAGAGGCAGTAGCATACCTCTTCATTAATTTGCTTTCTTATAACAGCTGATAGCTATCCCTGTTTTGGAAACCATAAAAAGGCACCTCCCACCGTTTTCAGTCGACCCTCTCTAAAAACCGGGACATGAGCTAAATTTCCTGACGTGTACCAGGACACCTGGTGAAAAAACAAGACTGTCCTGGCAAATCAGGAACGCCTAGTCACCTACCATGTAGTCAAAGGATGAGTTTGTGATTCGTACTTTAATGTAATCTCCATTTTATTCCACAGAGTGGAATGTATCGACATTCAATGAGCCTGTAGAGCTGAAGAAACGCCTCTTGTTTATCCTTTGAACTGTAATGCCCATCCCGCCTCATGCACATTTTTGGTTTTAGTTCCATTTAGTTCCATTTTTGACCTTCCCTGGAATGCTTTCCATCTGTGTCTGGAGGAATTCCTCGTCAGAGCTATTTTTACACACAGTCGACTGGGTCCACGATGGGCATTCTAAATAATGCTTAATTAATGAGTGGTGAAATCATGTCTAATTATATATGCCACCAAAACATGTGGGTGTGTCTCGGTGGTATAGCAATGGGTATGAATAATTCCTAAGTACAATGGTCCGTACGTTAGCCTCCCATGGAAGATGACAAGCAGAGCAGGCTCTTCACCAGCTGGCAAATTTATGAAAAAGTCACGCAGCGCAGTGCAGTGCAGCAAAAGTCATCCTGCTGCGCTGCACTGCATGACAGGGAAAGGGCAGGAATGCACAGTATTCAAGGCAATACGGTGCACTCCTGCCTTTTCCCCTGCGCTGGCACCCTTTTGGCTGCGTAGTGCCAGCGCAGGTGCCCTTGCAAGGGTGCCTGTGTTGCATGCAGGATTGTTTTTGTTACACCTCTCTGGGAAGGCATATATGTTTGCGGCATTCCCTGGTTTACCAGTTTTGGAAATCTGGGAATGCATCATGGGGGTTGTGTGGGAACACCCACGCAACGCCCATGGATCTCCTCCCTAGCGCAGATTAAGGCAATACAGTGATTTGCGCTGAATGGCTTTACTTCAGAGTTATGGAGCCACCAGTGGCGGCCCCTCCGCTATGGCAGAGGAGCGTCACCCCACTGATTTCGAGCAGTGGAAAGGAAATATAAAATGATAATAACTTTAAGTTATTATCATTTTATGTTTCCTTTGCGGGCGGGCGGTGGGCGGGGCTGCTCTGCTCACGGAGCAGGGTAGGGGAGGAGTGGTATGCCCACTCCCAAGTGCGCAAAGACTGTTTGGTCAGCCCTCTCGGGCCGCCCTAACCAGTCATGCGCACTTTCCCCACCTCCATGCAGGCTGCATTACAGCCTGCATGAAGAAAATGGCTTTCCCTACAGCCCCTGGCTGAGCGGCGTGTCACGGTGCTCAGACCAATCACAACGCTGCATGCAGCCTTGTGATTTGCTTAGGGGAGGGAGCCTGGCTGCCTGCTTCCTGTACCTGAAGTCAGAAGCAGGAGCAGGACCAGAGACGCTGGACCCGATGGAAAGGTAAGTTATTTTTAAAACATTTTTAAACTACCTCGCGATCCCCCACGTGACACTCCTGCAACCCCCTGCGCCCTCCCCTTGCCCTCCCCCCCACCCACGAGCCATGCCGGCCACCCCTGGGAGCCACTCAGCGCCACGCAAAGTGGCCCTATGTGGCTTCATAAATCTCATTTAGGACTTGTGTCGCTCTTGCACAACCTTGCGTGGTGAAAGAGCGACACAACTCCACTCGTAAATATGCCCCTTAGAATTTTAAACTCTATACAATAAGATCCTTTAAGTGAGCCTGAACCTACGGAGCTATTTTGTGGTCCCTGGTGTGCCTGGACAGTATCAAAGCCCCCACTTAGGAAGGAAACCCCTCCAACTAGCTTGAGACCAAACAACTCTCGACTTCTGCTGACCCGGGATGGGACGGTGTAAGAGGGCAAGTCTGTGCCAGGCCATAGTGTGCCACCTCCTGAAAGAGCACCAGAAAGCCATTAGGTGCATTAGGTGAAGTGCAATCAGGCTGGTAAATCTGGCTACCCAAAGAGTACGCCTTCTAGGGCACCTTTGTTTACTTGGCATGAATAAAGTGGGTGGGGTGACTCAAAAAGAGACATGGCCTAAGAAGCGTTACTAGGAATCCTTTCCAAGAGGTGTGGCCTATGTAATTATAGGCCTGGCTTAAAACATGTAAATTGAAATCCAGTGCTTCCCATGGCATGCCGTCCGATTATTGTTTGCATGCCTCTCTGTGAGTTTTCTGTTATTGCATCCAGACATATCACATAATAACACACATGCAGCTCGAAGAAGCCAGACCTATTGGCTTTGCCAATGTAAGTTAGCAGTGTCAGATAAATTAGTAACTATTCTGAAAATATTGACTTTGAATTAAACATTACTAAGGTCTGTGGAAGGGATGGTGGTCTCTAGAGTGTCTCAATCACTCCCATTCTCCTCTTCGCACCACTTTCTTCTCCAGCCTCTCGGTCGGACTTACACCATTTTCTCCTCATATCTTTCTGGAACCCTGCGTATAGTAACCTAATGTCTTACTTCTTCTGCACCCTCTTTTCACTCTCACCTGCATGCTGCACGTACTGCGTGGCATGTCCTTCGCTTTACCATCCCCCCAACTCACAGATATCGCACCCACTCACCTGTAAGCACAGCATTTTCCTTTACTTTCTCCCTGTCAATATTTCAACAGGTGTGTAACTCTATCACACACGTTTGCGTAGAATCACAGTGACAAATGGCACACATGACCATTGCTCTTTCAGCTTTCTAGACAGAACAAGGATTGGAAGAGCATGTATGGTGAACACCCTAATGACCTACTGACAGGCACTGTGAGAAACTCACACTGCCTGCGACATAAATTCCAGAGTTCACAATCGGGGCACGTTATAAAAACCCAACTTGAACTCACACAGATATCGAGAGGCAAGAATATATAGCATGTGAAAAATTGCAGAAAAACAACATCCTGGAAAAAGCTAATACAGTAAGAGAATGCAAGTGTGAGTAAATATTGTGAAGCGTAAAAGTAAACCACAGCACTCATCACTACCACAGACAATATCTGCATGGTCCTTGACAGAGGAGGCACAGCAGCCCTCATTCTCCTGGACCTCTCTCCAGCATTTGACACAGTCTCACACCCTATCCTCATCAGGTGCTTGCATGAGATTGGCATCCAAGGACCCCCTCTTCATTGGATCTGCGCATTTGTAACAGATAGAACACAAGCTGTCAGCCTGACACGCACTACTCGAAAGTCTGCAAACTCATCTGCAGAGTGCCTCTTGGTTCATCGCTGAGCCCCACCCTTTCAATGCATTCATGATCCGTCTGGCCAATGTCATCCGAGCAGATGAAATCAACATCCTCTCCTACGCCGATGACACACAGGTCAAACTCTGTCTCTCGGAAAAGACCCTCCACACAAGAAACAAGTTCACTGCCTGCATGACTGAAGTCACTAACTGGATGATAGTCAACTGTCTCAAGCTCAACAACGACAAGATAGCAGTGGTTATCTTCAGCAAGAACACCTCACTATTGGACTCCAACTGGTGACCAGCCAAAATCTGACCAACACCCAGAACCCACACCAGGAACCTCAGAATAATCATTGACAGCAAACTGAACATAACCGTTTAAGTTGTAAGTCAACACCCTCAATCCATCCTGCTTCCAGACCCTGAAGATACTGAGGAAGATCTTCAAATGGCTCCCAAACAGCACCTGAAAAACTGTCACTCACGCTCTAGTCACCAGCAAGTTGGACTACAAGAATACTTTCTATGCCGGGATCATCAAGCAACTCACTAGAAAACTACAAACCATTCAGAACTTGGCAGCCAGACTCATTCTCAACTTCCCATACAGAACTCACATTACACCTCACCTCAGGGAGTTCCACTGGCTCCTGATACATAAATGCGCTCATTCTGAACTCCTCACGCACATTCAAGGCACTATACAACTTAGACCCAACCTACCTGAACAGTCGCATATCCTTCCGTTCAACCACCCAGACACCTGCACTCCATAGGATTCCTGCTCGCGCACATTCCACGGAAGCACAGAACCAGATCAGGAGGACGGGCATTCTGTTACACCTTCCTAAAGCATGGAGTGGCCTCCCACTCCCCTTTAGAGCCTCCTCCTCTCTTCTTGAATTCCGCAAGAAGCTAAAGACCTGGCATTTCAATTAACCAACCTTCCATAGGCATGACTAGGCACACACCTGCTCAGCGCAAGGATACACTCGTGGTGATAGTACGCTTTACAAATATACATAACATAGCCAACATCACTGACATGAATTACCATCATGTTTTGTACGGTCATTATTCACATAACAATCAGCGTTTTTGCCTGTAAAGTTAAGGACATTATCCAGCGGCGGCTGCTATTTAACGGCAGTGGAAGGGCGGGTCGCGGGGAGGGGAAAAAAAATGAAACAATTACTTACCTGTGTGCCGCCGCCTCTTGGTCCTTTTTGCCCGTTTCCAGGACCCCAGGGCAGGAAGCAGGAATAGGAAGCACCCAAGCTTCCAGGCTCCCCATAGCCAATCACAGTGCTGCAATGTAGTGTTGTGATTGGTCTGAGCGCCATGGTTCGGCGCTCAGACAGGGACAGGGAGCCTGGGCGTGTTCTCCACCCAGGCTGTAATGCAGTCTGGGTGGAGAACATGCAAAGTGCGCATCACGGTTTGGCCCACCCGAGACGGCCGGACAAACAATCATGCACACTTAAGAAAGTGCGAACCACTCCTCCTCTAACTCCTATGTGAGAGCCCAGCCCAGCCCCACCCTGCCCCTACCCAGCTGAGCAATAACGGAAAAATAAAACGATAATAACAATGAGTTATTATTTAATTTTTTTCCTTTTTGACCTGCTCAGTGAGGCGACGCTCCTCCGCCTTAGCGGAGGAGCCGCCCTCACATTATCATAGGACTTGGTGGGGATTTGTTTCAGTGTCAATTTTTAATTACTGCTGCGTCTGAGATTCGGAGGACAGGGGCGTAACACTGACCCCTGCGGCACAGGGGGCCAATCTCTTCTGGGGCCCCAACCCCTCAAAGTCCCCCCTTTCAGTCCAAAGCCATATAGATGAGATATGGGACAGCTATGGGTCCCTCATCACATTCTGCAGGCGCACACATCATTTTGCATTGCACCAGTACCATAGGGATGGCCCCTGTTTAAATCAATCAATCAATCAACCCATCCATTCATCCATCCATCTTCTCTCCATCTCTAGCATTCCCCATCCATACATCTCAAAGTGATTGGCATTGGAAAAGAGAGGGAGCGAAAGCTACAGTCCTTTGTTTGTGGCTATTTTTTAAATGCCATATATTTCTTAAGCCCCCACCCCAAATGTTGTCTATAGCCTCTCTAAAAATAACCAACATGAGATGACATAATGTTCGCATCCTTCCTCCCCTCCTATTACATCCTTTCTTTTGTATGTCTGCCCAGTAGAATGCTTTGGATATGTCACCAGCCTCAAGTTATAATAAAAAAAATCCTAAATAAAAAAGCATTCATATATAAAAGTACAAAAGCATTTTGGATCAGCTCTCTTCCTTTACTGGTGTGTTAAACTGACATTCAGATTTTGCTCGTGGCAATCACAGCATGAGTTAAACCACTTCAGCCATTGGCTGTCTTACACTGTAAGTAACAGAATGTTGTCCTGATCACATGTGCACATCTGGCTAAAATAAGTGCACTTCGGCTCGAAATATGGTGGTACAATACTTTACTTTGCAATATTTTTTTTATTTCCATTCTTTGTCCTTTTCTAGTCATCCTTATATATTTAATGATTACAGTAATTGCTCGGGATAATAGCCTAAGAAAAAAAAGTAAATAGTGTTTCTCGAAGTGAGTGCTGATGCCCACCACCTGCAACCACCAGCACAAATTAAGCACTGCAGACCTCAGGGGTCAGCAGATGCCACATTGGGCTAGGTGGCTGCTGGCACCATGTAGAGTGATCCTCCCCAAGCCCTCATGTCTGTTTGCTCCCAGAAGTCCTAGCGCCTAAGAACGCTTCTCACCATCCCCCACCCACAATGAAATGGTGCATTAGGGTGAGATGTCTGAAAACGTACTCAAGTGATAAGGGAGACGGTGTCCTGCATCATAGGAGCTCCCAGTGCTTTAAGTGGGCCGGGTCTTGCCGGTGCTCAGCACCAGCTGTTTTTAAAAGCAGGTGCCGAGACGGGTCCTTATCGGGCTCTCCATTTTTACCCTCAGGGGGAAGAAAAAACAAGCATTGAAAATGCAATAGGTCTCGCCCTCGTTTAAGTTAAAGCAATTCTGTCTGTAATTAGGTGGCTTTTTAGCTTTGCTTTTATTAGTGTTTTTTAAACTTTCATGTACATAACATGCATATCTATGCATATATGTATATGTATGCATGCATTTATATTTGTATTTATATAGATATGCAGATGTATATATATGTTTATATATGTATGTATGTATGTAAGTATATATATACACATACATATATATAAACTTTTGGACATAGATGTGTGAATAAACCCATCTGTTGAATACTTCTGCCTTTGGAGTCTGTGCCTGTGGTGTTGCGCTGCTGCTGCTGCCGTAGCGGATACATTCCTGGGATTTTCGTGGTGATATATAAATGCATATGCATATATATACACACCTATATATCTATATATCTATATATATATGTGCATATGTGTGCGCGTAGAGAGGTAGAGAGAGGTAGAGAGGTAGAGGTAGAGAGAGGTAGAGAGGTAGAGGTAGAGAGGTAGAGAGGTAGAGGTAGAGAGGTAGAGGTAGAGAGGTAGAGGTAGAGAGGTGTAGAGAGGTGTAGAGAGGAAGAGAGAGAGGTGTAGAGAGAGGTAGAGAGGTAGAGAGTGAGTAGTAGAGAGTGAGTAGAGAGTAGTAGAGAGTAGTAGAGAGTGAGTAGTAGAGAGTGAGTAGTAGAGAGTAGTAGTAGAGAGTAGTAGAGAGTGAGTAGTAGAGAGTGAGTAGTAGAGAGTAGTAGAGAGTGAGTAGTAGAGAGAGAGTGAGTAGAGAGTAGTAGAGAGTAGTAGAGAGTGAGTAGTAGAGTGAGTAGTTGAGAGTGAGTAGTAGAGAGTAGTAGAGAGTGGTAGAGAGGAGTAGAGAGTAGTAGAGAGTAGTAGAGTGTAGTAGAGCGTGAGTAGTAGAGAGAGTAGTACAGAGTGAGTAGAGAGTAGTAGTGAGTAGTAGAGAGTAGTAGATTGTGAGTAGTAGAGAGTAGTAGAGAGTGAGTAGTAGAGAGTGAGTAGTAGAGAGTAGTAGAGTGAGTAATAGAGAGTAGTAGAGAGTAGTAGAGAGTGAGTAGTACACAAAACAGAGACCGATAGGGACCCGTTTCAAGGCCCCCTTTAAAAAACTGCCTGTGCCCAGCACCGGCGAGACCCGGCCCACTTAAAGCGCTGCCCACGGGTACCCACATAGGAAACAAAGCGGAAGATCGAAAGAAAGCCCCTGCCCCCCACTCCCCTCCCCGGGGGTCATGGAACGCTATAGAGGAGCAGCAACACCCTTGGATGAGGAGTCGCAGAACCCCTCAAGCACAGGGAACCCCTGCGCTGAAACGCCCACGAGGGTCCCTCAATGAGGGATAAAGTTCAACTGTTTGACGGGCAACTTCTTGAGGTAGGAAGCCAGTGTGCCTCAGGGTTCTTCTTTCCGGCAGGGAGATGCCCAGGGCCCGCGGAAGAACAATCCCGCCAAAACTGAATTCCTCCTCCTCTCTACCTCTCTCTCACCTCCTCCTGTTCAATCTTGGATGGATCAGCTGAACCTTCTCAACAACAAACCCATCATTGTTGACAGCGCTAAATCCCTAGGTGTCATTCTCGACAAAAGACTCAACCTAATCGCCCACATCAACTCTATTGCCAAGAATGCACGGTACCAGCTGCGCCTTCTGTGGGGGATCCGTCGGTTCTTCCCGGAGAAAGACTTAAAAACCTTGGTACAATCTCTGGTTCTCTCAAGACTGGATTACTGCAATTCTCTTCTGACTGGCCTACCCAAATCCCACCTCTCCCCTCTCAAATCCATCCTCCATTCAGCAGCTCGCTTCATTTCAGGGTCTAAACGAAGCGACCACATCACTCCTATCCTGTCCTCTCTGCGATGGCTTCCGATCGAGGCAAGATCTATTTACAAAACTGCCTGCATCACACACAAAGCCTTACACACGTCCTCCCCTTGTTACCTGGCGAATAAATTGAAATTGTCCGGTGGCTCTCGCCCTTCTCGCAATGCGGAAAAGCTTCTGCTTGAGCCCCCCGTCTTCAAAAGAGAAAGATCGATGGCTCAATCCTTCTCGGGCAATGCGGTAAGAATCTGGAACTCGCTTCCCCCACTGCTCCGTGCCACCTCCTCTACCCGGATCTTCAAAGCTGACCTCAAGTCTCTTCTATTCCAAAGACACTTCCAGAACTAATACGTTCGGTCTTAGGCCCCTCTAGGAAGTTCGCCCGTCAGTTTAAAGTTGTACTTTTGTCTGTTCATTCCTTACTTTGTGTGTTGTGTTGGTTTTTATGTGCGTGTTCCCCCAGGTTAAGTCCCCTGTGAAGTCACGCCCTCTCTACTACCTCTAGGAAGCTCTTCCATGATAGGAATTATGTATTCCAAGCCTATAGAAGGGCCTTCTCAGTGTGCTTTGAGTTACTGCCACTTATTACAGTATTATGCCTTTAGTGGTATTTTGTACCCCATGTATCATATATTTTGTACCCCATGTACCCCCTGCTGAATTCACGCCCTCTCTACTACCTCAAGGAAGTTCTTCCACTATAGGAAATTCTGTACTCCAAGCCTATAGAAGTGCCTTCCCAGTGTGTCATGTGTGACTGCCACTTATTGCAGCATTATACCTCCATTTGTATTTGGTATCCCTTGTTTCATGCACATCTGTCACTTTTTCCTATTGGAACTTATTCCTCTTTTTGTATTTGGTTTGTTTGTTTTTGCACAATTGTCACTTTTCTTCATGCAATGTAACGCTTGCCTTTGTATTATGCTCATTTGTATCCTCCTCCTTATGTAATGTTGCTAATCCTGTTGTGAAGCGCTCTGACACCCTCGGGTAAAGTCCGCGCTATATAAAAATGCATAAATAAAATAAAAATAAAATAAAATCCCTCGACCGGTCGGAAAACGTGAGAGACATCCAGCCAGGGGTCCGGTGGCCTAGGGTCCCAGGCCAGGGTCGCCGTTCCTCCACGCCGAGGGTAGGGTCAGTCAGTGGCCGGCCGGCTCCTCACCTGGGAGAAAGCATTTCTGAGAGGTCCGAGGAGAGAGGAATCCGGGAGCGGTGAGGGGGCTCGGGCTGCCTCAGTCACTTCTTGTTCTGTGGTCGAACGAGGTCCGGAGGAGGGCGGGAGAGAGAGAGGGAGGGCAGCGGGATGAGGAAACCTCGATCTAGACTCAGCTGAGGCGAGGAGTTCGGCAGCGGCCAGGAGTGAGCGCAGGGACAGGCAGCGGGGAGGAGGGGGCGACTCCCAGAGAGGGTGGGAAAGGAGTGAGCTGGGGGGAGATACCGAGCCGGAGCCGAGAGGAAGTGCGCTCTCTATCTGCCCTCGGCATCTCCGCGTTCTTCTCTCCCTTCTTCGCGTGTTCCAACTTTACTCTCTCTTTGTCTCTCATTTATTCTCTCACTTTCCTTTCCGTTCCCAATACTGTACTGTTTAATCTCTTTCCTTCTTTCCCGCTCTATTCCTTTCTCTCTTTCTGTCACGCTTCTTTTTTCATCCTACCCTCGCCCATCTCTCTTTCTCTCTCTTATTTTTAACTATATTTTATCTTCCTCACACGTACTCTGTTAACCTTAAACTCGTTATCTTTCTCTCGTTGTCCTCTCCGTTTTTCTCCCATCTCTCCCTCCTCTCCTCTCTCCTTTTCTCAATACTCTTGATCTACCATCCACTCAATTTCTTTATTTACATGCTATCGTCTTTTCTCCAACTCCCCACCCTCTCAACCTCCCATATTCCGGCTCTGGTCTTTCTCACCACATACTACATACCTCCTCTCCTACCTTTGTTCTTTCTCCCCCTTCCTCCTCTCTTTTTTTTATTCTCCCCCCCCCCTGTTTCTTTATTTACACGCTATCGTCTTTTGTCCAGCTCCCCACCCTCTCAACTTTCCATATTCTTCTCTGGCTCTGCCTTTCCTCCCCACTTACTACATACGTCCTCTCGTACCTTTGTTCTTTCTCCCCCTTATTCCTCTCTTTCTTTTCTTCTTCTTTCCTCCTCCTTGTTTCTTTCCTCATTTCTTTGTTCGTCCCTTTCCCTCACACTTTCTCACTCACTCGCTCTGCAAGTCAGTTTCCTACAAAACATTCCCAGCTACCATTAACCCTATCATATCTAAAATGCAGCCAGGGAGCGAGCCTCCCCAAAGCCTGAAACTTCACAGCAAATGTTTCTTCCAGACGCGGAACCCGCTGAAGTTTTTTTCCGAAGTTGAAACAACGAGACCACAGATTCTGGACGGAAACCCTATGGCTGTTCATCTTTAGAATTTCCCCAATTGCTTATCATTTGTCATCGAAATCAGGATCTGCATTCGCTTGTTCATCAAAAGGAGGTGACCTATATGTGGCTAATTAGAGACACTTTGATATAAAGGCTTCATGCATTTTAAATAAAGGCTGGCTGATTATGTAGGACGAGGGGCACACCAGGTGTTCTTCGCAGGCATCCGGGAGAGAAAGGTCTTCTGGGCACAGAGGGATGAGCACGAACCAATCAGCACCGGGGCATCAGCAGGATCATCAGCCCCAGCAACTGGAATCCATCGCGTACATTATCAATATGAAGGTGCAAACTAAGTACAACGTGCAAAACAACCAAGTGCAAAGCATACTCCAGCCCAAAGTCTTCACACTATCTGCTTTATCAACCTGCAAACACTCGCCTTGAGGGAGGGGAGGGAAAGAGAAGACGCGCGTGACGGTACGTGCAAAAGCTTGCTGAACTCTCTTGTCTTTATGGGGCCATGTGTTTGAAACACATGGCCCCATAAAGTTAAGAAAACGTTTGCGACGGGAGGAAAGCAGGCGAGGGAGTCCAAGTAGGCCGTCCCAAAAAGCCAAAGGGAGGCAACCTAAAACCCTCCTTTTCAATGGGAAGCCAGCGTTTAACATAAACGCTGACGCTACCCAATGAAAATGAGGGGCGCATGCGCGCTCCAACGCCTGCTGAGACCTAAAAAGAAATCTTAACTCTGCAATAGTACAAACTGTCAGTGCCTTTGATGTAACTTCAAAGAGACTCGTTTTTCAGTTTTATATAGCTCAAACTTGGAGCGCTTTACATGAGCACCAGTTACATTACACAAGGGCATATTCATTTTTGAATCACAGGGCATCAGGCTCGAACCTGTTTTCTCAGCTCGAAGGTAGGCTGCTCTAGCTTTACGCCACAACTTTGCCCACAAGAGCGGGTAGCATTTTCAATATTATATACAACGAAGTGATAGTTTTTGCTTATTTATCTTATGCAACTTACAACCATTGATAAAGCCAATAGTCCTGGCTTGTTGTAAGTGTAATGTTACTTGTTGTGTTATATATCTGGATGAATGGACAGAAGCAGCAACATCCCAGTCGGGCAGCACACTATGCTAAGCACAGACTTTTAGCTTAAGTGTTTTAAGCTACGCCCTTAATCAAAGTGGCCACACCCCTATGAGAGACCCCCCCAGTTTTTTCATCCCACTTAAAGCTGTGGGAGCCCCCTCTGATATATGGCATGGAGGTGAGAACTGGAGGATGTCCAGGGTCTCCGATTCCTTCCTGAGACATTTTGGTGAGGTATAAAGGATGCAGCCTGCTAACCCCCTGGGGCCATCTCTGACATGGTGAGGAGACGAGGAGGCAGACACCTGCTCCCTAGGCTGCCATGCTATGTCTAGAACAGGGTACCATGAAATTTAACTCTGCGTTGGCCCCCTTCTCCAATCACGATCACCGCCCTCCTTTCTACCTCTTTCGCTCTCATATGCCCCTTCTTACTATCCTTCTTCCTTCACGCTGGTCAGCCGCCTAAGACGTACTCACCAATTTCAGTAGAAGGCTAGCATTTTGGGGACAAACACTTCATTCACAAGGCTTCTCTCTCATTCACTCTATGATTATCCTTCCTGTACCTCTCCTAGTTCCTCTGTCTATGTCACATGTGCAGCACGTTGAGGCAATCTTCAGATGTATAATGCGCTTTACGTATCACTTCGCATAGCACTGTGGATATCGGCTGCTAAGGGCTGACACCGGCAGCCATCTTGACTCGTCTGAGCCTTTGCACCTATCCAGACGCCCTCTCCATTTTCACAGCCCTACTTGGCACAGCTTTTGAACTTGTGCCTAGTTGGCATCCTTAGTGCTGCCCAGGCTAGTGACACCTGCCCCCTCCTATCCGATATCACAGCTGGGCTTCAAAGGTCCAGAAATGGAAGTGGTGTCACGCCGCTGGCATGCCATCTACCAAAAGCATCGAAGGGCCCAGCATCTGGCCTGGGCAACAGACTATGGTGTCCCTATCTGAGCTCTCTATTTATACCTACACAAAACCAAAGGTGTAGTGAGGTCAAGCGCACCTCCATGCACCCATCCACCCACCCTCCCTCCCTCGCCGCATTGGCCACATTTACAGTATGTTTAGTTCGCACACTGGGGTATTTTTCACACACATAAAAAGTCATAACCACTGTTTGGTATTAGGCGGCCGTAGCTTATTTTATTACATCAGCCGTAAACCTCTGAAGTAGAGGGTGAAACACGACAATTTTAACTTGCGCCCAATACCTCGGGTACACAGTTTGAAATGTGGGGAATCAGACATAATACTCATTAGGACTGTATGAAAGTGATGACACATCTTGCAGACTTTGACATCATGACAACATTGTAAGTCTTAACATCTTGGTCAGCATAACTTCCTTTTTCTAACATCATTGTCAAAATATATTCATCTTGAGCATTATATCATTTTCTTTAGAATGTGGCATATCAGGGATTTAAAAGACTGTCGCCAAATAACCAGGGAGAGCTGCCCATGATAAAGCCGTTTCACAGACCTCTAAGCAAATGAAGACACCATGATGTGAGCAACCCCGGGTAGAGCTGGAAGGCAAAGGGTACCAGCAGACCCCCCTTCACATCAAGCCAACCGGTAACCCACTTCAAAGTGAGTTTAGACCAATTACAATTCAAGAGCAGGTGCCATAATCTTTTGTTTTGCCGCATTTTTGGCGAAATTAAAAAATTCTGCTATGAAGAATTAAAGGGATAGGTGGTTGGGAATTTGCTGCTTCGGCTCAGACGAGAACAGAGACAAAGAGGGCTCAGTGAGCGTCGTCCGGGCTTATGAACCTCTTGTCTCCCTCTCTGCCAAAGACCGTCCCCCTGGTTGTGTTCAGGTGGTCCAGGATACTCCTCCCTCCTTCCGGAGAGTCCCTTACTCTCAGACAATTTACAGCGAATCCAACTCAAAGTAGAAAGAAGCCCCTGAGGGAGAGGGGGGAACATGACCCTGCAGGGGGAAACCTCTCAGCCAAACTCCTCCTGGGTGTAATGAAAACTGTGGGCCAGTGTGTTAAACCCTCGGTGCGACTAAGGCCCTCACCTCTCTAATCGCTGGTCTACGCTACAGAATCATTGTTCCTGGTCATGCAAGTAGACAAACTTAGGGTCCTAGGGTGAGATTTACAGATGGGGGTTGAAGTTTCTATCCTTCTGGTGGTGGAAACATTTAATGTTTGTGAGGTGGTATGGCAATGGTACGTTGTATTCATCCAATGTGTCCTATTGACTGTAGAAACCATCCTGCAACCTCCAGGTTATGAGAGTTTTACGATGACAAGTCTCTTCCTTTCGTTTGTCCGTTTCAGGAAGAGGTGGAGCTTCAGCATGTCCACAACACAAGGTGAAAACTGCTACTTCTTGCAACACAGTTTAGAGAAGCATCTGTTTATACAGGTATTATAGCCTGCTTGTGGCCTTGTTGCTCTACTGCTGGGGAAATAGGACCTTTTAGTTTTTGAACCAACTGGATTTATGCTAGTCAGTGAGGATGTGATCAAAACAGTGAGTGGGTGTGGTCTGGACTAATTGAGTGGAGCGGGTATTATTGCACCCGCTTAAAACACTACCTTACATTCCAAAGTTAAAGTTTTCTCAACGTGTAATATGTGTTAATGTCGCCAGTCTGCAGGAAATTCAATGTAAAATGTTTATCGAGCTAAATAGAAGATGCAAATGCCGGACTTAAAAAAAATTACAGGTATTGCCAGGATATGTGGGTGAATCTTATGTTACCCTTGCTAGGCTACACCTACTCCCACTGCTTGCTAGCCCTGACCCTGACTATGGCTACCCTGGGCAGAAGCTGCTACTCGTAGATCGACCTTTGATACAACTGAACTGTTCTTCGATGCCCCTGGACTCAGGGGTCATGAAAGGAGCATAAATAAACCCTTCTATAAATAACCTCGGTTATTACAGCAGAAATGATCATTCTAGAATATGATCTCAATTTACTGGCAAAACATACTAGACTTTACATTAGATTTTAGTCGAAAAGTCATCTAACTTTTCTCACCACCTCAACTTCTACCATCCCACCAGACACCTTCAATCTGCGTCCCACGCAAGAGCACACCTCCCTCGTATCTAGAAGACCAGAAGATGAGGGCGCTCCTTCTCATACCTTGCAGACTAGACCTGGAACAACCTCCTGAAACACCTCAGAACCTCCCCCTCCCACATGGACCTCCAAAGGGAACCTCAAGACATAGCTCTTCCAGACGAAACGGGCATGATTTCCTCCCTCCCCTTCACCCCTGCCCTACTCAGTGCCTGGACACCCTCGGGTGATCAGCTGCGCTCTACAAATTCACATAGCATAACATAACGTGACATGACGATATAACGTAACATAACATAACATAATTTGGAGCATTTCTAGCAGAAATCCAATCTGCCATACTAGATTTGCATTATATCCTATGGGGCTTGTAACATGGCGGGTAGGATATTCCCCACATTTTGACAGATTCCCATCCCCCAAACTCTCAAACCCAGACCCTTCATTTTGTTACACAGAAAATTCCTTGTTCAATACCATATACTATTTATTTTATTCATTGTTTTGTATAGTGCGAACAAGAACCAGAGTTGGGTATCAGAGCGCTTCACATTTCTATAACATTGTAATTTTAAACAGTAAAATTGAGACCTATAAACAGTTGCCATGCATCTCAATAAAATTTAAAACGAGGAAACATTTGTACATTCAATAATACAGTTAGAAAGAAAAGAGGTTATTAACTTATAATATACTCGTACTTGTCCTGAGTATTCACAATGGTGACATTTAGATGTAGCTGTCCTCAAAAGGATATCTCAGTGCGAAATTAGGACTAGAGAATTTGGCCTATCTATAGAGTGTCGAGCTTCATCCAGGAGTCTGATAACGGATGAACGCACAGAGAGTATCACTCAGCAGGATAGAGTAGGTCAAGTGATTGTCTGTTGGAACTTATAGAACATGGTGTGAACGGGCTGCTGAGGATTAAGGGAGACATTTTTTCATTAGAAAAGACTTAGGGGTATATTCACAAGAACGTGCGCTAAACTTCTCCAAAAAAGGCTAACGCAACTTTACACATCGCAGTCTATTGCGCGAAAATAACCCCGTGTTAACGTGGAATTCACAACACGGCGGTACCATGCGATAGTTTCCCAAAAACGCGGCCAATGTCCGCGATACAACCACCGCGACGCGATAAAAACACAAACCCCAACGCGAAAAAACATGCGATGGGCCAAACCGCGATGAGGAAATCAGCGATAAGCAGCGCCAGGCCTGCAATACACACACGGCAGGCGGGAAAATCACTACAAAAGTAGAAAAAAGCCACAAACACAAAATAACCAACACTGAAGCACCATGGAGGCAGCCGGAGCAGGTGCAGAGGACGAGCGGAACCCCACAAGCACCCCGGACGACCAGGCTGGGACCTCGGGGACAGGGAAGGGCAAGGACAAGAAGAAGAGGAAGAGGCGATTTGGTCCACAGGAGAATAGGATCCTGGTCACGGAGGTGATGGAACACCATCAAGAACTGTTCGTCCCCTCCAACGTGTCATTGGGCACCAAAAATGGAATATGGCGGTCCATCGTGGACAAGGTGAATGCCGTCGGAGAGCACAGGAGGTCAATGGACGAGGTCAAGAGGCGATGGATTGACATCAAGCGCAAAACCAAGGAGAAACTCGCAGGCAACCAGAAGGCAGCAATGCAGACTGGAGGTGGGAGTCCAGCGCCACTACTGGAGCTGGATGACATGGAGGAGCTGGTGTCGACAGTCATCAGCGTGGAGACCGTGGCAGGAGTTGGGGGAGCGGACACTGCTCTACATGACACAACACAACAGCAACAGGGTGAGTAACCACCAGGTACTGGGGGGACGGGGGGAGATGGCCACAATGGCACACATGCACAATCAAGCAGAGCACAGTGCACACCCACAATGACTCTGGATCATGGCCCTGATCTACAAACTGTCACAATGTACATTGCCATGCTGTCTGAATGTGAACATGTACCATGCGGCTACATACATGTGGACACATTGTAATACAGCATCTCCCCTTCACATTGCAGAGGCACCGTCAACACCTCCTGCAGAGCAGTCCCAGCCACTCCTCACTGATGACGAGGAGGACACCCCCAGCATCGACACCCAAGCCCTCCAAGACATCATTGACATCATCCGCAACTCACCTCCAGGATCAGGGCAGCCCAGCTGCATCGAGGAGACCCCACCCACTCCACAAACCACCCAGCAGGAGGCACCCACAACCCCGGCTGTCTCCCAGGACCCCCACGAACAACACATGGCCTTCCAACGCCGTGTGTTGGAGGGCCAGAGGGAGATGGCTGAGCAGGTGCGGGTGGGGTTCGACCTCATGGCTACCAAACTTGACGCCATCCATGGGTGTCTAGGTCCCATCAGGGACCACCTCCAGTCCCTAACGGACACCCACAGGCCGCTCCATGGTCTCCAACGAGCCCTGGCTGACATCGCTGGAGTCATGACTCGGAGACAAGAACACATGTCTGCTCAGAGTGGCTCCGGCGATCTCAGCCGTGAGCTGGCACACATGCGCAGGCTCATGGAGGACATGGTGGGGATGGAGGCGGAAAGGATGGCAGCCACCGCTGCACATCAGCAAAATGTAGCTGGGATCTACCATGCCCTGCAGATCCTCATCATGGCATTGCTGCCACAAGGCGTGGCGCAGATGAATGCTGCTGCTCCTACACCATCCACATCTCCGCCCCCTGGTGTGTCAGTGCCTCACAGTGCGGCAGACATTTCCACTCCGGCACCTGATGTGTCACTGCCACACAGTGCGGCCGACAATCCACCTCCGGCCCCTGATGTGTCAGTGGCACACAGTGCTGCAGCCGGAACTGCACCACCCACAGGTGAGGCAGAGCACAAATCCGAGTACGAGGACGTGGATGGGATTGAGATCAGAAGGGGGCACCAGAATTCATTTCCGCCACCTGGCCTGTTGCTGCTTGGTGCCGCACATGGCCCCATGACCTTCCACTGACCCCCGATACACTCTGCTGCACTCACCTTGGACCGCGACATGGACTGCCATATCCTGTTTGGTGACCAATGACACGGCGACCAGACTGCGGACTGTACTCTTCCTCTTCCGCTGTACTTGTCATTCCCCGATGGACTCTGGCTGGCCCTCCACGGGCCCATATTGTGAAGTGGGGTTGGCATGGCCCTGTACTGCTCCAGCTGCAAAACTCCACTGGATGTGCATTAAACATTCAGAAACGCACTGCTGTGTCATGTCTTTCATCATTCAAGTATGAATGTGTGGATGAATGTAGGGTCAGTGATTCCCCCTAACGTCAATGATGCTCATCTAGTGGGATTCCAGTCACAGTGTGCTACATTGCCGATTGCGTTCCGGGTGCTGTAGACACTACAACAGGGACACACGCATCAGTCACTGCCTTGTCCGGACATGGACTGAACCACGCCCAGTGCCCCCGAGTCATTGTTGCAAGCCCTGCGCTGGTCCGGCGTACGCCAGGCCAGACCACTCCGCTTACGCTCCGAGGGGGGGGGGGCCACAAGCTACATGTTGCAGGTTTATACGTTAGTGGTCTGCAGGTCACTGGTCTAGTTGTCAGCATGTCACGGCCACTCCCTGAGGGCAGGTTTGCACACACACCACACCCATCCGGAACAGGCGTCACAGGCCATGTGACCCCGCCAATATAAGGGGCTGACAACGTCACATTCCCCACTGCCGGAGGTGACTGGATGACGGATGTTCCATGATTCTCAATCATAAAGGGCCCATGAGTTGTTGCGCACAGGGTTAGTGGCACCCGAAGCCATGCGGCCGTCATGGGCCTACCACCATGTGGCGCTGACTGGGGTTGCACAGGGTTAATGGCACCCGAAGCCAGGCGCCGTCACGGGCCTACCACCACGTGGCGCAGACTGGGGTTGCACAGGGTTAGTGGCACCCGAAGCCATGTGGCCGTCACGGGCCTACCACCATGTGGCGCTGACTGGGGTTGCACAGGGTTAGGCGCACCGAAATTGCTGAGCGGGTGTGCAGCCTGCGATGATGACGTGTGCACTGATGTGGTCTCTGCCATTGATGCCTCAGAACTCAGCGTCATGTGTGGGACCTGCTGGGCCGCGGTGCGGGTCTGCATGATGTGGAGCATGCCATGGTCGGGGGACCGGGGCCTGGAGCTTGCACGGGCACGTGGTGTGCCCACTGGGGGACACACCGTTGGCAGCAGGTGAGCAGTGGGGCCTGGGTGCGCAAGGGCGGACAGGCAGCGCTGGCCGGCGGGAGGGGCTAGGGTGCGGCTGCATGTGTGCGCAGGGGCGGAAAGGCGTTGTTGCCGTGTGCAGTGAGATGGACTCTGCCATGATTGACTCTGGCCTCGATTACAGATTTCAGACCTGGTGGCTTGCAGTGTATACCGGCACGTGGTTGGAGACACACCGGTGGCAGCAGGTGAGCAGTGGTGCCTGGGTGCACGGGGCGGCAGTGTCCCTCCCTCTCTCTCTCTCTCTCTCCCTCTCCCTTCCTTTCCTTCTCTCTCTCTCGCTCTCTGCCTTCCTTTCCTTCTCTCTCTCTCTTTCTCTCTCTGTCTTCCTTTCCTTCTCTCTCTCCTTCTCCCTCTCCCTTTCTTTCTTTCTCTCTCTGCCTTTCTTTCCTTCTCTCTTTCTCTGTGTCTCGCTCCTTTGATGTGCGCATGACACACGTTCTGATTTTGTGCTTTATTTTCCAGGCTGTGACATGAAGATTGTTCCGGACGGACCCGACAGAAGTCTTCCGCATTGGTGTTTTGTGTTGTATTTCAATAAAGTTTTTGGTTGTTACTTCAATGATGAGTGACTGTTTCTTGTTCTTCTGACCACACATGTGTGTTTCTTGTTGTCATTGTGCGACATCATGCGCTTTTTGTGGCTCTTGTGTCGTGCACGGTATGTGTTTATCCGGGGGGGGGTGGTCCGGGGGTGGGGGGGCTGGAAGTGGTGGCAGTGGGTGTTGTGGCCCTCTTGGGTCTCCGAGCTGCATGATCATTAGCTCCATGGCATCTGTGGGTCTTCAGATGTGGCTCTGGGCTGGGCTCCCTTTCATACTGCAGGTAGTCGTCCTGCTTAACACCAGCAGAAGGCAGGTGTTAAATCCCTGCTGCTACCTCAGCTTATTGCCTGTTTTTAGTTCGCATCGCAGATCCAGCAGTTCGTTGTGAAAGTGGTGTAGTGGTGTTTTCGTGAGTTTTTGCACGGGAATGCCTACTCTGCATCTCATTAGGGTTAGTTGGTGGTGTCACCCATGGAGTTAAATTTTGCTGCAGTTATCGCGGGAATACTGGCGATGTCTGCTGTTTGCACCCGCTTGTGAATGGGGCGATAAATCTATCTCCACTTTTGCTTCGCTAAAGTGCCGATAACTCGGCGATAA
The DNA here is from genome assembly GCA_963921515.1 of Calotriton arnoldi. Classification (NCBI taxonomy): domain Eukaryota; kingdom Metazoa; phylum Chordata; class Amphibia; order Caudata; family Salamandridae; genus Calotriton; species Calotriton arnoldi. The sequence goes on from CAWUFW010004769.1 coordinate 943,494, forward strand.
GTCCTTGTGAATATGCCCCTTAGCTTCCTTTTTGAATATTGAAGTAAACGAGATTTTTCTGATGCTTTGGGGGAGCGAGTTCCATATTCTTGGTGCAGCTCGAGAGAAAGCTCTATCGTGTGTTTTTTTCTTACGGAAGATTGAAGGTTTCAAAAGAAGATTACCAGAGCTCCGAGAGAGTCTGCTTCCTCCAGAAATCAAAATTTATTTATAGTTTTTTGAGGGGGAGATTAAAAGGAATGCAGTTTTTGAGAGTTTAGCTTTAGGTGATTGTTTGTTAGCCATTGAACGGTCTTCTTTAATGCTTGGTTCGTCGTCTTAATCTCTTCTAGGGATGTAATCTTAATATACAGCCGTGTGTTATCAACATACATGGGGAAGGAGATGTTCGCCTGCTGTAATATTTCAGTTAATGTTAATATACGTTTTTATTGATGCATTGCGCCTGAAATTGTTTAGCGCGCTAACATTTTTCTGTACGTGAAGGTGAATTACAAGTGATTGCTCAATGGCTATATCACTATGACAGTGGAATTGCTGTCCTTTTAAGTCTGAAACCACGACCTACTCGTGAACTGTCTGAGACTGGTTCACTCATTAAATGATTTCTACAGGAATCTGTTTATCCTGAACCCATTTTCCAAATATGTGTTTAACACAGTGGTGCTGGATAATTTTTTTGACAGGGTGTGCTGCCATCAATGTTGCATCACTGAACTCATAGGGATTCTGAAAAATCCAAGCATCACACAAAGAACAAGTGTTGCAAAAGAGCCACACCCATTCAACAAGAGAGTGGTAAGGGTGTAGAATGTAGGTGGTGTTGCATTTACCATCACACTATCCAGCGGCGGCTCCTCCCATATGGCGGAGGAGCGTTGCCCCCCACCTCAAAACGGCAGAAAAGGAAAAATAAAACAATAATAAAAACGTTTTATTATTCCTTTCTTTTTCCTTTCCTGTCGTGTCTTGGGGGCAGGGCATGGAGGGTGACAGACACTGAGGGGAGTGGTAGGTGCACTGCCTTCACTGCGCATGATGGTTTGGCCGGCCGTCTCAGGCCATCCAAAGCATCATGCGCAGTGAAACTCTCTCCAACCCCAGCTACATTGCTGGGTGGAAGAAAGCAGGCACAGGCTCTCAGTCTCCCTGGGAGCATATATCCAGAGCACTCAGGCCAATCCTGAGGCTGCTCTCATGACATGAAAGCAGCCTCAAGATTGGCAGCAGTGGAGTCTAGGAGTCTGTGCCTGGAATGCGGAGAGGAGCAGAAGAGAGCGATGTGGCCAGCTGCAGGTACTTTTTTAAAAATTTACTTATTTTTGTGTTTTGTCCCTTGCCCCAGCCCGCCCGCCCCCGCCACTCTTCCATAACACTGGCTGCTACTGACACTGTCACAAATATGTTACTAAAGCATGGTGGCTAGCCACTATCCTTTAAAGACAGCACGTTTCCCATTGAAATGGGCAGTAAATTTGCACAGACAAACAGTTTTAATGATAAAACTGTATAGCACACAAACAATAATGTGTGTAAATTGGGATCCAGAGAATGTTTGTCATTTGTGTATCACCAAGTAAAGTGTCTTGATTTGTTTTGATCCTATTAAAATCTTTGGTTCCATCACACTTCAGAATCAGAAAAAACAGTGTTTCATTTGTGCTTTCCTAACTTTTCTTTTTTTAAATATGTGTACAGTTATTTTAAAGGTACTTAAATGTTGTTGTTCGTTAGAAGAAAAGAAGAAAACAACATCCTACAGCTTTTCCTTTCACACCAGCAAGATCGTAACAACTCACTTTACAAAATCCTCTCACTTTGCAGCAAGAGAAAGAAAGGTAAACACCAGGCTTCTTGTGAAAAGAATAAGCAGCAATTTGTCAGAAGACTAGACTGGCATTTTACCTCTGCCTTTGAACACAGAGCTGATGTGACAAGATAAAAACCAAATTTAAAGTCATCTTGGATATCTAGCATGGTAATTTTAGGGGTGCTGCAACACCGCCTACACCCCTACTTACAGTGTCTATGTTTAGCACCAACCCTGCCACCATGGGAGCATATAAACATTCAGCCTACTGGGATACTCGATTGCTCATCCATCCAATGAGATTGCATTTTTGGATGGCACAGTGTGCTCTTGTGGAAGACACTGGTGCAAGAAACTGAAGGTGGAGGTCTAGCCTAGCTAATATAGCATTTCACAACCACTCAATGGATATGAGTACTTTATAAGAGGACACCATCAATGTGTGCTGTTTTATGAAGGGATAATGGATGTTCAATCAATATAGGTGTAATGACAAACTGGTAGCAATTATCTCTGTAACTCCTGTTTAAACAATCATAAACAGAGAAGGTTTCTGAGAAACAGTAAAACCCAGATCAATGATAGGCCATGCTGTGTGCTCAAACACGTGACTTTCTGCACTGTAGAAAGTCACATGTCTTTGAGTACACATATGGACATGCGCTTTAGGAAAAAAAGTAATCCAACTGAAGAAGTGAAAAAGGATTTTATGGTTTGTTTGTGTATTTACTCTGTGACTTTTCTTTTCTCATAAATTAAGCCCTTTTAGAAACTCCTGCAAATGTATCTCTAACTTTCATGCTTCATTACATACACATGGCCTGTATGTATTTATACCAGACTAGGGAGCAGCACTAAAAACGTCAGAGCAATCTCAGCCTCTAACCTCTTCGGCTATGAGCCCCTATGCCATAGGAGGAAACATCCATTGGCAAAATAAGAACACCAAACAGGCCAGTACTTCTGGGAGGTCATGGGAAGTCAAGCACACATAAGGTTCCAGCCTTACTGGCCCTCTTAGGAAATCTTCAAATTTCTCTGCAGGCCAGTCCAGTTCTGCTAGAACTATGCAGAAGCTAGTGGACCAATGCGTTCCTGTATCAATTAAGCTGCTCACTTCACAGTGGATACTGCCAACAAGAGCCAATGAGTGAAAGTGTTTTATGTGTGTGGTGAACTCAATCAATCAATCGAGATTTATAACATGCGGCTAATCACCTGATAGGGTATCTAGGTGCTAGCAGGTTCCGGAGGCTCATTTGAACAGCCAAGTCTTGAGGGCCCTTCTGAATTCTGGAAGGGAGGTGATGGTCCGGAGTTGCATCAGGTCTTTGCTGCCATGTGTGAGAAGGAGCGTCCTCAACGTCTGCTTCAGTAGATGCAGGGACTATGGGCAAGTGTTAGGGAGGTGGAGCATAGTCTTCTCGATGGTTGGTGGAAGTTCAAGTGGTGGTTAATGTAGGTGGGTCATTGGTTTTGTAGAGCCTTGTGTGCATGGGTCAGCAGCTTGAATTGCTATTTCTTCTGTACGGGAGCCAGTGGAGTTGCCTAAGGTGGGGCGTTATGTGGGTTCGTCGGGGAAGGTCGAGGATGAGTCTGGCTGTGGCTTTCTGTATGGTTTGGAACCTCTGTAGGAGGTGTGCAGCAATTAATACGTAGAAAGCATTGCCGTAGTCCAGTTGGCTGGTGATGAGGGCCTGTATCACAGTGCATCTCGTGTGCAGGGGTAGCTACTTTCTCGTGTGCAGGGGTAGCCACTTGAAGATATTACTTAGCATATGCAAAGTGAAAAAACAGGTGGAGGAGATGGCGTTGATCTGTGATTTGATGGTGAGCTTGTTGTCAATGATGATTCTGAGGTTTCTGACGTGGTCGGAGGGCGTAGGTGGGGGTCCTTGGTCTGATGGACACCAGGAGTCACTCCATGTGTTGCTGTTGTTGCCAAAGATCAGTACTTACATCTTGTCTTTGTTCAGCTGCAGGCTGTTGTTCTTCATCCAGTTGGGGGCTCTTGTCATGCATCTGTGGAAGTTGATTCTTGTGGTGGTGGGGTCGTCGGTGAGTGAGAGGATGAGTTGGATGTTGTCTGCGTAGGAAATTATGTTGAAACTGTGGGATCTGACGATGTTTGCCAGTGGGGCCTGCGCATCCAAACACCATTCACATGCAAGTCATGTCTAGAAAAGGCAAGACGAAGGGGAGTTATGTGCCACTTGCTTTGAGCATCAGACTTCCCCTACAAAGATTGTTTCATTTATTAATTTCCAGGTTTGGGCAGTGACAGCCAATCAGAGACTAGTTGTCTAGCTTGGAACAAATCATCAACCGTCCCTATAACGGTCTTCACTACATCATTAGCATATCTAAAGGTGACAGTACCATCCCTGTCCTCACATTGGTTCAAGACTTCAGTGGCACTCACCCAATCAGTGCCTGCTGAACCCCGTTTGAAACTGCTTTTGTACTTTCCAAAGAAGCCCTGTCTTTCCAACGATTTGCACAGCAGATTTTTGGCTGGAATCCATCAAGCGATCTGATGTATGAAGGACATAATTCAAGGTATTGCTACATCTGTTCTTAGCTCCGAACTCTGCAAAAGAGCCAATGTACCAAGATTATAAACACATTATTTTCTCACAAGAGCTAGAACTTTGAGCACCTTGACGTCTATAGATTTGATTTAAATATCTGGTTCTTGATTGTACATTTTGTACCTTTGAACCAGTTTCCATGTACTTGTTTGCTCTAAATTATTTGCATTTGAATGCCTCGGTTTGACCATCACATTGGATTGTATTGTAATTTTCTTTGTACAGCTTTTCATACCCCTGAAGAAGTGCCAAGCGCATTAGCGGACTAGAAAGTGCAGCTGCCTGGTTGCTAAAGACTTCTTGGGGGCATTCTGAAAGCTGACCTTAGAATGCATTCTGCCCATTTCTTACCATTGACTTTGTGGTCTGTAAGTCACATTTGCTTGCTTTCAATTTGCTGGTTTGATTAGTTTTAGGCTATCCAGCATGTCTTTGTCCCTCCTGTTGAGCATACCCTGTGTACTGTGTATTCCACGAGTGCCTGCTTTCTGTAAATCTTTACATTTTGTTCTTATCTTGTCTCATTTGCTGTGCATTTAAAGACTGAGGTCAACTGAGGGAGCTTTGTGTTTGCTTTTCTTCTCTGAATTCAAAATGAGAGGATTTATGTGGCAATCTGGGGGTGTGGAAGGAAAGGTTTTTTTCTAGCACACAACAAAATTTAAATGTCTGTAAATTAACTCTGCAAATATTTCAGAATATATCAGAATTAGGAAGGCACAAATGCAGCACATTTTTCGTAATTCTGAAGTGTGCTGGAAACTATTTCAATATGATCAAAACAAATCAATACACTAGGTGATGCCATTTCAACACATTAAAGTTTCTGCCTGGTATAGTTTTTCTCAGTAAAATTGTATGTCTGTGCAAATGTAATGTCATTTCAATTGAAAATGTGTTATCTGTAATGACAGTGCACTACCACACCATGTATACTCCACTGTACGGCGCCCCTCTATGACACTTTACTCCAATCTGTGCCACTTTACACCCTTCCACTCTACAACACTCAACACCACTCCCCTCTACACCACTCTACACTGCTCTACTCCACTTTACGCCACTCTACTCCACTCACGTCACTCCACTTTACGCCACACTACTCTACTGCACTCCTTTCTACAACATTCCACTCTACTCCACTTTACTTCACTCTACCTCCCTCTGTGACACTCTACTCCACTCTATGCCACTGCACTCTATGCTACTCCACTCTACACTACTCCTTTCTATGCCACCCCACTCTGTGACACTCCATTCTACGGCACTCTACTCCACACCACTCTATGCCACTCCACTCTGCGACATTTCACTCTAGGCCACTCTACTCTAAGACACTGCACTCTATGATACTCCACTTTAGTATATGTCACTCTACGCCCCTGTATGACACCCCACTCAATGCCACTCTACGCCACTCCCCTCTATGACACTCCACTCTACAACACTCCACTCTATGACACTTTATGCGACTTGACGACACTCTCTGCCATTCCACTCTACTACACGACACTCTACAACAATACACTTTAGGACACTCCTCTCCACTCTACGCCACTTCACGCCACTCTATGCCACTGTACTCCACTCTCCTCCCCTCCACTTTACGACACTCTACTCCACGACACTCTACGACACCTTACGCCACTCTTCTCCACTCTACGACACTTCGCGCCACTCTGCAACACTCTACGACACTCCACTCTACTCCATTCTACTCCACTCTACGATGACACTCTACTCCACTCCACTGTACGACACTCTACTCCACGCCTCTCCACTCTACAACACTTTACTCTACGACACTCTACTCTACGACACTGCACTCCACGACACTCCACTGTACTCCATGGCACTCAACTCTACTCCACGACACATCACTTCACTGTACCCTACAACACTCTATACGACGCTCCTCTCTATGGCTCTCCACTCTAAGCCACTCCACAACCCTCCACTCCACTCTGCACCACTCCACTCTATGACTCTCTATTCCACTCTACTCCACTCCACTCTATGACACTCTACTCCACTCTACACCACTTCATTCTATGACACTTTCACCACTCCACTCTACGACACTTAACTCCACGCCACTCTCCTCTGTGCCACTAAGCTTTTTTCATACTGAATAGCAGCCATGCTAGTGTACACCATGACTAAAACACAGAGACAAAGCATATAGCTCTTGCATACGCCAGACCTAATGGTTTTGCCTATGCTTGTTTGGAAGGTTTTGTGGCTCATGTGGTTGCATTTGGGTATCATGCATTAGTGATGATATCATGTTGTCTTGGGTGATTATCCTAACCTTTATTATTTGTAAAAGGAGTGGGAGATAGGCATTCTGCATGTTATATGAGTTGATTGTTGCTAATTGTTCTGCAGGTCGGGGTCACAATATTGTTTTTGAAATATCGACCTACAAAATATCACATCAGCAATATTGACTTGCACTATATTCTCATGATGAGTAGATCTGGATTTAAGATGAGCAAAACCATAGTACTCTACAGTAATATACCTACCTGGACTATTGTACCCAATAGTACCCTATAGTAGTATACGTACTTTGTGGGTGGTAGTCGATACTGAGAATTCAATATTTTTGTAGGTCGACATTAATGGCCTCCATATTGTGATATACTGTCAGTCTGCAAGTCTTATAGAGCAGAGTTGGCCAAGGCACAAGATGTGTACCAGAGCCGTAATAAATGCGGTATATAACCCCAGAAAAGACAGGTGATGAACTATAGTGGATGAACCAAATACAGCCATCAACGTTAAATGACCTTGAGAGTCACACCACGAGTGAGGAAGAAATCAAATAGACATAAACTAGAGAAGTAAAACCATTGTAGATATTCTTTAGCTACCCCAGAGTCACATAAAATTGACGTGCCAGAATGCAATGGTAACAGACAACCAGATCAGGAACTCAATAGCATACCTTCAGGACTGATAGGAATGAGAGCAGCCGTGGGAGTGGAAACAGTTAAGCAAGATTGGTCTGTTTAATATGGACAAAAAAGCATTTTAGGGCATGCTCTGGCTGTTGGCAACCAGCATAAACGCCCTGTAGGCTCCACTCTACAGCTTATACAAGAAAGATCATCTTCACGTCAACCTTGGTGACATGTTGAAGACTTAGGGCCCAATTAATATCTTGGTGATATATATACTCTGTCGCAATGCATTGGAGTATACAAACCACAGAGATAATGGTCCACCTGCCAAATTTAAAAGCGCATGGATCAAAGGTTTAATCACGCCGAAGACTATTTGGTCTCCGCCGTGATTAAACCCCTCTGATGGACCTGTAGAGTAAGGGCCGTCGGAGGCAGACCTCTAATTCCATCCACCTAATTTAGATGGTCCGAATCAGAGGTCAGTTTTCGCTGCCCATTAATGCCAGTAAAACCCTTTCGGTAAGGGGTAGTGAAATCTGCTAAATGCTACCCTCATCATGGCAGAGTACTCCCATTGTGAGAGGAGCATTTTCTTTTTTATTTTCAACACTTCGGGATTTTTTTTTTTTTAAACAAAAATGAAAACAGTTTGGTGCGGGGTTCTGCCATGCCAATGGTTTAGAAATGACCGTCAGCTTGGCGATCATTTCTAAATTTGGCAAGCGGCACCTCCATTAGGGCACCGGAATAATTTACTTCATCTCCCTGATGGAGAAACGGGCCGCCCGCCTATTTATAAATTAGGCTCTTAGTTATTTGGCCCAAAGGTATAGTATTTTTTAAGTGTTTCTACTTGCTGGGGTTTTTAATTCTCTGTTTTTTAAAATTTTGTATCTTGCCAGCAGCGACATGCACCCCAGATTTGCTGTTGCACTTAATACATTTTATTTCATTCTTTCATTTTACCCACAAGTGAACCGCGTGGCATCCCACAGACTGAACTGCAAAAAGGGAGCCACATTAAATAATTTAAAGACTCTGGCGATAAATGATCAAAGCTCCAACCATGAGCTCTGCATGCTCTCGGCATGCGTTGGATAGAAACTACTGTCGCAATGATCTAGTGGTTCGTTCTGAAATGACAAAGAGTAGCCGACATGTATCACATCCTCTCCCACGTATTGGGGAGAGGATGTAGCCTTACGGCTAGAGCGGTCAAACTCGAAGCTGGGGAACCGGGTTCGAGTCTCGGCAACGAAGCTCAACATCCTGTGATTCTGGGCAAATCACTTAATCTCCCTGTGCCTAACAAAACAAGCATTGGCATAGCCAATAGGTCTCGCCTTTGGGACCTTATAAGTGTTTAGCCATGCAACAGTTGATGTTGTTGCACCAAACATATTGTGCTGCATAACTAAATACTTATAAGGTCCCAAAAGCAAGACCTATTGGCTATACCAATGCTTGTTGTGTTTTGGAGGCAGTTCTCATTTAATCATTCAGAGTCAATAGGTCCAGTATATTTAGCTTGTGAATCTAAGTTCACAGCAGACACTAACCGAAATATGTGATGAGACCTGTGAGCAAATGCAACCATTATAGTCTTCACGATGTCACGCTATATAAACCCGAAGTGCTGATAACTCTCTCACAGTAGAAAAAGGCCTTTTATTTACGTTTTAAAAACAAAAACATAAATAAAAGTAATTGTCATTTACAATGCCAATAGCTCAAACTCGCGTAAATGCGAGACCTATTGCATTGCAAATGCTTGTTTAAGTATGTAAGTCTGGTCGTTAGTACGACATTAATAAACAGGATATGGTGCAGCTCAAGAAACCTAAAGGGGGCAGGCACAGGAGGAGCAGGCACTACAGGCAGTAACTAGCTCCCAGGTAAGCAGGGGTGCACTAGTTTTCCTGCAGCGCTAGGAAGTTCAGACAAGTGACACTAGAGACAGGTCACCGAGGAACACAAGATGTCTACTAATGCCAAGACAAACTGACAGGGTGCCCTTGCCAGCGAGAGGCAGCTGGGAGCAGTGATAACCTTTGGATGCTGAAGAAATTGACATCTCCATGCTGCTATGAATCTTACTTTCGAAAAATCTAATGAAATTCCGAGAACATTCATAAGAATAAAATAAAGCGATTTCGCACCCCCTGCTGATTGAACATTATGGGATCAATGACTTAAGACTAAAAGGTTTACATCGCCCAAATGTGAGTGAACCGCTCAGTGTGGAGCACAGCGCTGCGATTTGTGAACAGAGTTTAATAGTATTGTTGATACACTGTGTGAGAAGTTGGCCTGGTATATGCTGTTCACTAATTAAAGTGGACACCTTGCACCAGAACAATTCGACTCTTATGGTAGATAGGTTTAAGACAACCTTTATAGAAAGCTATCCTAGTGGTAGCTGTGGAGAGCAGCCTTCAGGCTAAGTCTTGAAGGAATGTAAAGCAGCTTGTTTTACTACACAATCTCTTGAATCACCAAATGAAAAGACACCACACAGGTATATATATCAAATATATATGTATTTATTAATAAACACTCTCTACTAATCTCTTTATGAGATTAGAAGTCAGGAACATATGTACAAGTCAAATGTTATCAAAATAAGTTTAGCACAATCGAATATCACAATCTTAGTTTGCTAGACCTAGTTCTAGGGCATCTAGAATCGAGGGACCCCCAAGAACCACCCCAGGTAGTTGTAGGAGACCCACAGGGGACGGACGCGGTGACCTGGCACCGGTGCGAGTCCTGTGCGAGTCTATGCGCTCAGACGCGATTGAGATTTCAATGTTAAAGGTCCCTTGCGTGTTCGAGGCGAACACACCGATCGGTCCTTGTACGAGTCGAAGGACGCGGTTACAGATAGAGTTGCAAGGGAGATGGACGCGCTGTGTCTAACACAGACGCGAACCTTGTGCGAGTCAGTGCAATGGAGATCTCAGTGTTACAGGCCCTTTGTGTGTTCGAGGTGAACACCGATCAGACTCAGTACGAGTCGAAGGATACAGTTCTAGATAGTGTTACAAAGGAGATGGACGCGGTGTGTCTAACACAGACGCGAACCCTGTACGAGTCAGCGCAATTGTCGCACTTAGAAAATTAGAGTTTTAGGACACTTCGAGGGAAGCTACAAGCAAGTCACTTACAGGGTAAGTAGTTCTAGGGCCCACACCCACAGGAGCACCGTAGTGCTGAAGTTACCTCACCCAGGGGAGCCGGGTGCATAGGTGTCCTTTGGTGTCGGGTCGCGGCGTCGTTTTCAATGGGAGCCAGTGAAGACTTGCTGCTTGCGGCGACAGGAGAAGTGTCCGGAGGAATCCAAACCTGGATTCAGAAGATGGAAGACCTGAAAGCAGAGGGGACAGTGTTCAAAGTCACTTGGCAGTGACTCGGGGCAAGGAAGATGGATGCCCACCGTCGTCGCAAGATTCAGGTCGTTCGCGGTTGCCTTGACTCTTCAGCCACGAGGTCCAAGAGGCGTCGACGATGACCAGGAGCTGGATTCGGCGTGTCCCACGATGTCTGCAGCTTACTGCAGTATTGGCAACTCGATTGGAGCCAACAAGCCTTGGTAACAGCAAGTCTCGGGGAAAGTGCAAAGAGGCAATGGCGCAGACCAGCAAGGTCTGTGGGACTCACCCAGCGAGGGTAAGTCAGGGCAGGCCTGGAGCAACCAGGGGAGCCCTTTGGTTTCTTTAGAAAGTCTTCTGGGGACCCACAAGCCGGCTGGCAAGGGATTGCGAAGACGCCTTGGGAGGATTTGCTCACAGGGGCCCACGGTCACTCGGGACGTGGTAGGCCTCTGATCTTCGGAGGGATTCCTGCTGGAGTCTAGGACCACACGTGGTCCAAAGCACAAGTTCGTGGAACATTGTGAAGGGGTTGCACTCGACAATAGTGCACGGTACCCAGGGGTCGCGGTTCCTCGTCACTCTTGGAATCCACTGGCCTCAGCTTCGCTGGGGACTCACGATGGCCTTTGAGAAGTCAGGAAATCCACTTTTTGGGCTGCAGGGACTTCGGACTCCGGCGGGAGCGGCGTAGTTTGCGACCGTCGTTTGTAGTTTTTGGTGCCTGCCAAGCAGGGGAGTCACTCCTTGACTCCAAGGGAGATTCTTCAGTCTTCCAAAGGTAGTGGAACGTCGAAGGTCCGGGATTCTTCTTCAGAGCATCGTCCAGGGAAATCTAGGGTGCAATGCACAAGTTCCCCTCTTATACTAAAAGAAAGGGAGGGACTAGCTCTATGACCCTACCTATGGGAGGGTCAGGGGAGTGGGTGGCTACACCCACTTCCCTTTGTCCAGCCTCGCGCCAGAGCAGGGGCAGGTAGCCCCTGAGCCGGTTTGAACTGGCATATGCACAGAGGAGCCTTCTGCTCCCCCAGTGCAGGACTTCAAAGCACTCTAAGAGTGCACCCACCCAGCCCCAATACACTAAGCCCTGTCTGGAAGGTGGTCACACCCCCTTGGGACAGGATATCTATTGTCTGCGAGTGTTGGTCATCAGCAGGAGGGCAGCCCAGTGTCTGTGACTGGTGGCATCCATTTTGTGATGCCAGGGCTCTGCAGGATTCTACCGCGTTTCCACAGTAGGTACATGTCTATCCCTCTAGAAGGTTGGAATGCTACCCCCGCCGCCAGGACTGGCAGGGGGGTAGTATTCCAAGATGTTTGACACCAAACACGACATGTTTCGATGCAGCCATTCCAAAGTTAGCATTCTACCGCGAGGATATAATGCACTTAAAAGTATATGGTTTAACCGCATCCACAAACAGCCCCAGAGAATGGACTCTGAGAGCTGCAGAGGGGCCCTGCTCAGGCAGAGGCACCCCCTCACATGGAAACAAAGCACCCTGCCCTCAGGATTGATAGGGCCTGCTTTAGGGGTGACTGATAAGTCTCAATGTGTGTGCAGGAGAGATATAGGGGACCTATATCTCAGTGAGGGGTGCTAGCACTTCCTCACCCAGGCTGCAGTAGCAGGCCTGTGGTGTCAGATTTAGTCTGCTTCCCAGGGGTGGCATAATACATGCTTCAGCCCCTGGTAGGCCTGTGAAGTACCTATGCCCTTGGTACCTAAGGTACCATATACTAGGGACTCATAAGGTACCACAGTATCCAATCACTAGTGCACCTAGAGTGCACCCCAAGTCGTTTAAAGAGAAAGCAGATAGGCTGGGGACCTGAATAGCAGGATCCCAGCCAAACTAAGTCAAAAACCAACAAAACACCAGGAAAAAAAGTGGGGGCAACCATGTAGTCAGATTCCACCTTCCTACATAACCCCCCAAACGAAAGGAGATGAGGCTAACTTTGTCCAGGTGAGCCTGTATTTACTGAGTGGCCATATAAGGAAGTACCTGCACTAGCATGGTTACCCCCTGTCTTATGGTCCACTAAGTTATCACTCACCCTAAGGGTATGAGAGGGTCTCCACCATGGGGAATTACTACTTGTGGGGTGTTTTGGTAAAGGACAAGGCTGAGGAGGTGTCTGAGCAGGGAAGTGAGACCCTAGGGAAGTTGGTCTCAGTTTCCTCAGATCACTGGTCACCATGTATGCCTGTCTTTCCATGACTGAGCTGCACTTTGCTCTAAGGGTCAAACTTTGGCTGCCTACAGCTGGGGGTTGGGTCCCTTTGGGTGGAACACTGGAGGGACATGGCAGGTTTGGAACCTTTGGTTCCAGGTTTGCCCTTGCCTAACAGAGTCCTTCTGGGGAAGGTCCCTACACAAAGGTATGGGGGATCCCTCAGTGTGTGGAGGAATTTTCACCTGGCTAGGGCTACTAGACTGGGTGCCCCTAATCTGCTGATGGGGGTTCCTCTGGACAGGGGGCCCTGTGGGGTCCACTGACCTCCCTGACCTCTGCAGCCCTGGGCTGACTGAGGCAGGGTAGAGAGGGGCAGGTTACCTGCTCCAGACTGGGTACCACCTTGGAAGGGTCCTCTGCCATCAGGGGTGGGGCCAGGCCAGGCCTGACTACCTCTGGGGCAGTTCCTTCACTAGGGGTAGGATCAGTTCCCTGAGGAGGCTGACCCTTACCTGCTGTCTGGGGGAAGGAGACTTTTCTTCAACCCCTGTGCTCTCTTTTGGGGGAGAGTGGGCCATTCTTCCAGGCTCCATCTCTCCAGCATTTCCCTGGGCTGGGGCTGTGGCCATCACAGCCCCACTAGCTTTTTCAGGGACGCCTAGCATCTTCAGATGGGTTTGGTGTTCAACTTCAGCCCAGGCTGAAATTTCCAGATCATTGCCCATCAGGCAATCTACAGGCAAGTTGAGGGACACTGCCACTCTTTTTGGGCCGGTGACCCCCTCCCAGCTGAGATTGACTATGGCCATGGGGTGATCTGTCCTGACACCATCAATGTTGGTCACCTGGTACTTAAACTCAGGTAAAAGCTGGTGAGGGGGGACTAGTTTCCCTGCCACCATGGTGACACTAGCCCCTGTGTCCCTGAATGCCACAGCCTTCTGACCATTAATCATTGGCTCCAGTCTGTACCTGCCCAATGCAATGGGACCCATGGTAAAGGTGGCAAATCCTATACCACCATCAGAGTCTGAGGAGTCTGTTGAGGGGGACCTGTCTAAACTAGGGCCCACCTCTGTTCCCCTTGCAAAAGCACCTAACTTTTTGGGCGCACTACTCCCAACTGGAGGATTACTACTGGTAGTACCAGGAGGGGTGGTAGTAATAGCTGGAGGAACAGTTTCTTTATTGCCAATCCTGGGGCAACTGGGATCAGTTTTCCAGGGCCCAGGCTTTTTACAGACATGGCAATAGGGTTTCTTTTCAGGAGAGGAAGGAGTTTGGGACCCACCCCCAGAAGAGGACTTTTGGGGCCCTGTAGTGGATTTATCTTTAGATTTATCCCCACCTTTCTCTTGGGACTTGGTAGAATCTTTCTTCTGGTCACCACCCTGGTTCCTAGGCCTTACCCTGGTTCTGACCCATTTGTCTGCCTTCTTTCCCAATTCTTGGGGAGAGGTCAGATCAGAGTCCACCAGGTACTGGTGTAAAAGCTGGTTTTGACAATTATTAAGGATCTGCTCCCTCATGATCAAATTGTACAATCCTTTGAGATCAGTAACCCTACTGCCAATCAGCCAACCCTCCAGAGCCTTGGTTGCACAATCTACAAAGTCAGTCCAGTCCCGAGTCTGTGCCTTCTGGGTGTCTCTGAACTTCAACCTGTACTGCTCAGTGGTTAAGCCAAACCCATCTATCAGTGCACTCTTCAGGACTTCATAGTTATCAGCATCCTCTTCTCTAACAGTGAGGAGCTTGTCTCTACCTTTATCTGAAAAGGAGAGCCACAAGATTGCTGCCCACTGCCTTTGGGGGACCTGCTGTACTCTACAGGCCCTCTCCATCGCAGTTATCCACTTGTGGATATCATCCCCACTCTGGTAGGGAGGAACAACCTTGCTCAGGTTCCTATGGTCTGGAATAGATTCTCTGCCTCTAGGGACACTGTTGCTGCCACCAAGGGGTTCTAACCCTCTCTTCTAGAAGCTCTCTGGATCTCCAGGGCTTCTCTATCCAGTGCCAACTGCTTGGTTCTGAGGGCAACTCTTGCTTCCTCATACTGCAGCAGTTTGCACATTCTTTCAGAGGAGGTCTCTCTTATGGGAAAGTATGAGTTCCTCTGGTGGACAAATTCTCTGCCAGAGTGATAAGAGTGGTCAGATTCCCTGGAAGGGGACCTATGCCTCTCCTCCACTCTGTCAGCTCTCTTAGGGAGAATTCATCTGTCCTTTTCAGGCCCCTTGAGGCCTGGCCCTTCAATCACAGAGTCTTGGTCATTCTGATTTTCATCATCTGACCCAGATACTGTAATTGACCCACTCACTGATTCAGACCCATTAGCTCCTAGAGCCAATCTAAGATCATCTGCTGTCAGCAGATCTATCAGGTGTAGGGTGGAGGGACTCTGTCCTAGTCTCAGGTGTCTTTCAACACACATGGCTCTCAAGTCAGAGAAAGCCATGTCCTTATACTGAGGCTGAGTGGATCCACTGGTTCCACCCTTTAAGGACATTCTAGTGTTGTGCAGTGTTGTACTACCTACACTAGTTTGTGGCCTACTGATACTAGCTTGAGCTGTAGAAAGGGTGTGCTATCCCTTGGCACACAGCTCTAAGTTCAGTAGAACTTATTGATACTAAGCTTGACTTTATATGTACCTTAAGTACCTATAGTGGTTTTCAGTTAGTAATTCAAATAGAGATTTTCTGGTAAAACAATAGCAAACTGGAATCCCACACGCTGCCCACCAATGTGAGAAGTTGGCCTGGTATATGCTGTTCACTAATTAAAGTGGACACCTTGCACCAGAACAATTCGACTCTTATGGTAGATAGGTTTAAGACAACCTTTATAGAAAGCTATCCTAGTGATAGCTGTGGAGAGCAGCCTTCAGGCTAAGTCTTGAAGGAATGTAAAGCAGCTTGTTTTACCACACAATCTCTTGAATCACCAAATGAAAAGACACCACACAGGTATATATATCAAATATATATGTATTTATTAATAAACACTCTCTACTAATCTCTTTATGAGATTAGAAGTCAGGAACATATGTACAAGTCAAATGTTATCAAAATAAGTTTAGCACAATCGAATATCACAATCTTAGTTTGCTAGACCTAGGTCTAGGGCAGATCAGTTGACTGGGGGTGAGTGTTTGATTGGCTCAAACGTTCCGTCCATCATCCCCTTTTGTATCGCTTTGTTCGCCCTAAGTTGGCGGGGGTATGCCCAGACGTGGGTCCCTTGCTCACTTTGCCACTGGATTCAAGCAAGCCTGGCTGATGACGGCTGGAATGCCAGAAACCGGTCCTAGGATGCTTGTTTCCGGTCCAGGGAAGACATGGCTTGGCAGTTCGGGCTGTACTGTTCCCATGAGGCACAGGGTCAGACTGATTTGCATATGGCCATGTCTGAACTGGGGTGGTGGAGTGAGCTAAAGAATGATGATGGAATACCCAGATCAGTTGACTGGGGGTGAGTGTTTGATTGGCTCAAACGTTCCGTCCATCATCCCCTTTTGTATCGCTTTGTTCGCCCTAAGTTGGCGGGGGTATGCCCAGACGTGGGTCCCTTGCTCACTTTGCCACTGGATTCAAGCAAGCCTGGCTGATGACGGCTGGAATGCCAGAAACCGGTCCTAGGATGCTTGTTTCCGTCCAGGGAAGACATGGCTTGGCAGTTCGGGCTGTACTGTTCCCATGAGGCACAGGGTCAGACTGATTTGCATATGGCCATGTCTGAACTGGGGTGGTGGAGTGAGCTAAAGAATGATGATGGATTAAACCCAGATCAGTTGACTGGGGGTGAGTGTTTGATTGGCTCAAACGTTCCGTCCATCATCCCCTTTTGTATCGCTTTGTTCGCCCTAAGTTGGCGGGGGTATGCCCAGACGTGGGTCCCTTGCTCACTTTGCCACTGGATTCAAGCAAGCCTGGCTGATGACGGCTGGAATGCCAGAAACCGGTCCTAGGATGCTTGTTTCCGGTCCAGGGAAGACATGGCTTGGCAGTTCGGGCTGTACTGTTCCCATGAGGCACAGGGTCAGACTGATTTGCATATGGCCATGTCTGAACTGGGGTGGTGGAGTGAGCTAAAGAATGATGATGGATTAAACCCAGATCAGTTGACTGGGGGTGAGTGTTTGATTGGCTCAAACTTTCCGTCCATCATCCCCTTTTGTATCGCTTTGTTCGCCCTAAGTTGGCGGGGGTATGCCCAGACGTGGGTCCCTTGCTCACTTTGCCACTGGATTCAAGCAAGCCTGGCTGATGACGGCTGGAATGCCAGAAACCGGTCCTAGGATGCTTGTTTCCGGTCCAGGGAAGACATGGCTTGGCAGTTCGGGCTGTACTGTTCCCATGAGGCACAGGGTCAGACTGATTTGCATATGGCCATGTCTGAACTGGGGTGGTGGAGTGAGCTAAAGAATGATGATGGATTAAACCCAGATCAGTTGACTGGGGGTGAGTGTTTGATTGGCTCAAACGTTCCGTCCATCATCCCCTTTTGTATCGCTTTGTTCGCCCTAAGTTGGCGGGGGTATGCCCAGACGTGGGTCCCTTGCTCACTTTGCCACTGGATTCAAGCAAGCCTGGCTGATGACGGCTGGAATGCCAGAAACCGGTCCTAGGATGCTTGTTTCCGGTCCAGGGAAGACATGGCTTGGCAGTTCGGGCTGTACTGTTCCCATGAGGCACAGGGTCAGACTGATTTGCATATGGCCATGTCTGAACTGGGGTGGTGGAGTGAGCTAAAGAATGATGATGGATTAAACCCAGATCAGTTGACTGGGGGTGAGTGTTTGATTGGCTCAAACGTTCCGTCCATCATCCCCTTTTGTATCGCTTTGTTCGCCCTAAGTTGGCGGGGGTATGCCCAGACGTGGGTCCCTTGCTCACTTTGCCACTGGATTCAAGCAAGCCTGGCTGATGACGGCTGGAATGCCAGAAACCGGTCCTAGGATGCTTGTTTCCGGTCCAGGGAAGACATGGCTTGGCAGTTCGGGCTGTACTGTTCCCATGAGGCACAGGGTCAGACTGATTTGCATATGGCCATGTCTGAACTGGGGTGGTGGAGTGAGCTAAAGAATGATGATGGATTAAACCCAGATCAGTTGACTGGGGGTGAGTGTTTGATTGGCTCAAACGTTCCGTCCATCATCCCCTTTTGTAAGACCTAGGTCTAGGGCATCTAGAATCGAGGGACCCCCAAGAACCACCCCAGGTAGCTGTAGGAGACCCCACAGGGGACGGACGCGGTGACCTGGCACCGGTGCGAGTCCTGTGCGAGTCTATGCGCTCAGACGCGATTGAGATTTCAATGTTAAAGGTCCCTTGCGTGTTCGAGGCGAACACACCGATCGGTCCTTGTACGAGTCGAAGGACGCGGTTACAGATAGAGTTGCAAGGGAGATGGTTGCGCTGTGTCTAACACAGACGCGAACCTTGTGCGAGTCAGTGCAATGGAGATCTCAGTGTTACAGGCCCTTTGTGTGTTCAAGGCGAACACCGATCGGACTCAGTACGAGTCGAAGGATACAGTTCTAGATAGTGTTACAAAGGAGATGGACGCGGTGTGTCTAACACAGACGCAAACCCTGTACGAGTCAGCGCAATTGTCGCACTTAGAAAATTAGAGTTTTAGGACACTTCGAGGGAAGCTACAAGCAAGTCACTTACAGGGTAAGTAGTTCTAGGGCCCACACCACAGGAGCACCGTAGTGCTGAAGTTACCTCACCCAGGGGAGCCGGGTGCATAGGTGTCCTTTGGTGTCGGGTCGCGGCGTCGTTTTCAATGGGAGCCAGTGAAGACTTGCTGCTTGCGGCGACAGGAGAAGTGTCCGGAGGAATCCAAGCCTGGATTCAGAAGATGGAAGACCTGAAAGCAGAGGGGACAGTGTTTAAAGTCACTTGGCAGTGACTCGGGGCAAGGAAGATGGATGCCCACCGTCGTCGCAAGATTCAGGTCGTTCGCGGTTGCCTTGACTCTTCAGCCACGAGGTCCAGGAGGTGTCAACGACGACCAGGAGCTGGATTCGGCGTGTCCCACGATGTCTGCAGCTTACTGCGGTGTTGGCGACTCGATTGGAGCCAACAAGCCTTGGTAACAGCAAGTCTTGAGGAAAGTGCAAAGAGGCAATGGCGCAGACCAGCAAGGTCTGTGGGACTCACACAGCGATGGTAAGTCAGGGCAGGCCTGGAGCAACCAGGGGAGCCCTTTGGTTTCTTTAGAAAGTCTTCTGGGGACCCACAAGCCGGCTGGCAAGGGATCGCGAAGACGCCTCGGGAGGATTCGCTCACAGGGGCCCACTGTCACTCGGGACGTGGTAGGCCTCTGATCTTGGAGGGATTCCTGCTGGAGGCTAGGACCACACGTGGTCCAAAGCACAAGTTCGTGGAACGTTGTGAAGGGGTTGCACTCGACAATAGTGCACGGTACCCAGGGGTCGCGGTTCCTCATCACTCTTGGGGTCCACTGGCCTCAGCTTCGCTGGGGACTCACGATGGCCTTTGAGAAGTCAGGAAATCCACTTCTTGGGCTGCAGGGACTTCGGACTCCGGCGGGAGCGGCGTAGTTTGTGACCATCGTTTGTAGTTTTTGGTGCCTGCCAAGCAGGGGAGTCACTCCTTGACTCCAAGGGAGAGTCTTCAGTCTTCCAAAGGTAGTGGAACGTCGAAGGTCCGGGATTCTTCTTCAGAGCGTCGTCCAGGGAAATCTAGGGTGCAATGCACAGGTTCCCCCTCTTATACTAAAAGAAAAGGAGGGACTAGCTCTATGACCCTACCTATGGGAGGGTCAGGGAGTGGGTGGCTACACCCACTTCCCTTTGTCCAGTTTGCGCCAGAGCAGGGGCAGGTAGCCCCTGAGCCGGTTTGAACTGGCATATGCACAGAGGAGCCTTCTGCTCCCCCAGTGCAGGACTTCAAAGCACTCTAAGAGTGCACCCACCCAGCCCCAATACACTAAGCCCTGTCTGGAAGGTGGTCACACACCCTTGGGACAGGATATCTATTGTTGGGCTTCCTCCTCTGCGAGTGTTGGTCATCAGCAGGAGGGCAGCCCAGTGTCTGTGACTGGTGGCATCCATTTTGTGATGCCAGGGCTCTGCAGGATTCTACCGCGTTTCCACAGTAGGTACATGTCTATCCCTCTAGAAGGGTGGAATGCTACCCCCGCCGCCAGGACTGGCGGGGGGGTAGTATTCCAAGATGTTTGACACCAAACACGACATGTTTCGATGCAGCCATTCCAAAGTTAGCATTCTACCGCGAGGATATAATGCACTTAAAAGTATATGGTTTAACCGCATCCACAAACAGCCCCAGAGAATGGACTCTGAGAGCTGCAGAGGGGCCCTGCTCAGGCAGAGGCACCCCCTCACATGGAAACTAAGCACCCTGCCCTCAGGATTGATAGGGCCTGCTTTAGGGGTGACTGATAAGTCTCAATGTGTGTGCAGGAGAGATATAGGGGACCTATATCTCAGTGAGGGGTGCTAGCACTTCCTCACCCAGGCTGCAGTAGCAGGCCTGTGGTGTCAGATTTAGTCTGCTTCCCAGGGGTGGCATAATACATGCTTCAGCCCCTGGTAGGCCTGTGAAGTACCTATGCCCTTGGTACCTAAGGTACCATATACTAGGGACTCATAAGGTACCACAGTATCCAATCACTAGTGCACCTAGAGTGCACCCCAAGTCGTTTAAAGAGAAAGCAGATAGGCTGGGGACCTGAATAGCAGGTTCCCAGCCAAACTAAGTCAAAAACCAACAAAACACCAGGAAAAAAAGTGGGGGCAACCATGTAGTCAGATTCCACCTTCCTACACACTGCCACTTTCTAACCAATCATAATACAGTATTATCCTACGAAGTAAAGAAAATGACGGAAATTAAAGCATAACGTGAGGCGGAAGTCTAAGGTTAATATATAGATCGATGGGTGATTCTATGACGTGCTCAAAACCCCTCGAAAGGAGACTCCGTGGCGAACATCAGCCTGTGATTAGTTACTCTTCTAGAGGTGATAGGAGGTATATATTTCACCTGTTGTAAAACACAACCGACAACAACTCCTGATGCAACCCATACACCGATATGTGCTTCCAAAGTATTGTGAGCGGGTGAAACTGTGCTTGGTGCCCGTGGCGAACGTCATCACACCTATAACACATTAACGCGTTGTTATAGATGTACGTTGAAACAAGAAATGCTCGTTACATTTAAAAATAGCTGATTGTCTTACACAGTGCTTAGTCCACCTTGCCGGGTTTCAGAGCGCTGCACAATGCATATTTAAAAACACAGTCAAGCACCTCTGGACTCTGGCAGCATGTAAACATACATGTTAGCACTGATGTCATATATACAACATTTGACATCATTAGGAACAGCAGGTAAACGAGAGCAGGGTGGACGAGAGGAAGCAAAACAGCCAGGCTAGTGATCAGCAACAGAAAGAGACACATACAGCAAAAACAGACACAAATAGCGGACCAGACACACAGCAGAAAACGACACAGCAAAATCAAGTACATACAGCAGAAACTGATACGTACAATATAAACAAGCACACGCAGAATAAACAAGCACATACAGCAGAACCGAATGCATGAAGTAGAAACAAGCAAACTTATCTGAAAGCGCCAGCGATGTAAATAAAGGCACTTTACCATCGCAGATGGGCGAAAGCAACATGGGATCCGTGGATGGGAGGAGCAGAAAAAGCAAATGGGTGAGAGCGCGCAATGTGGAGCACTCGTGCTTGTGCTAGTTTACCCTAACGGGAGCAGGAGCAGCGGCGCGCGGCCATGCTAATTACAAACAGATGGTCGGCGCGCCGCTGCGCGCTCCCGCAAGGTGGATGCCACCACAAGCACGAGTGTGCTTGAAAAAGGAGCAGACCGATTCCTAAAGGTCATCTCCTAGAGCAGCGCATGCGCGCTGCCTAGGCGAGACCTAAAAATGAATGTGTCCTTGTGTAACGAAACTGGTGCTATGTAAAGCGCTCTGATACCTGATATCTTCGGGTCTAGTTCGCGCTATATAAAACTCTAAAAAAAAAAAAAGAGAGAATTCCATGGCATTTACAGGTTACAGGTTGCCAGGATAAATACACTGGGAGGTCCATCCAGGAGTGACTGAGGAGGAACCCCTGGCTTGCCCTGGTTACAGGCAGCTCTGAGAAGTGTTCTAATGGAACAGCCCAGAGCACAGGAGAAGCACAAGAGCAGTCTCCAGCAGTCACTCATTACCATCAGTATGGGTGAATGCCTAATTTGAGCTGCTCTTTCCTCCTTTTCGTGGGAGAAATCAGCCATAAAGGTTCTGCAGTTTTAGAGAGGGAAAAGCAAAGTCTTTACTTCCTTTCTGAACTTCAGATGGCCTTTCATGTGTCTTACCTTTCCTGCTTGGAGGTTCTAGAGTTTTGCTGCTGAGAATGATGTTCCACCAGAGCTCTTCTTGTAGGAGGAGATGGATAAGTGACATGCCAGTGTAGAACTGCAGGTTATGTTCTCTGAGAAGAATTTAGCTTTGAGGTACAATGGGCCTTCGCCTTGGCTAGTCCTGTGGATGTTGTTGAGAGCTTTGAGGGCAGCGTGTCGCTCAACTGCACTAATTTTATGTATTGATCCTCAATCTTGAATTTAAAAAATCGGAATTAAATATCAGATTCAAGGACTCGAGCAATGGTTTGAAAATCAACAAATTAAATTTGACATTAGCACACATACACAGAAAACAATTTACTGGCCAGCCACTACTCAAGGCACATAGAGGTACATGGTAACAACTTGAATAAAAAGGGGTAAATGAGCAGATATTAAAGAGAACATTGAAAAATGTAAAAAGGGAAGAGAGACGGAAGTCAGGAGGTTTGAAAAGGTAAGCAAATGTGACCCTGATTAAAAAAGTAATCACACCCAACAAAGCTAAAACTAAAAGCATTTGAATGTTAGTGTCTTTATGTTTTTCTGTCTTTTTCATCTAAAGTTGATTATATAGATATATATTCTCCTCCATTTCTTGGAGAAGTCCTGTTGTGTGATTTATTTTGAAGACTTACTCGGTAACAGCTGGGATTAATCTAAATCCTTCCTTGAGGTCTGGGTTTAAAGTACTGCACTCTTATCTGACACAAAAAACATAGTTTCCTTGGAAGAGGCTGAACACCTCAAACAGGTCTATTGCAAGAGTTCCCTCTCTAAGCCAATACCCCCTAGTATTGAGTTCAGTCTTGGGATTTCAGTCAGTCATAAGTAATTCTGTTTGCAACTCAGTGCTGCTCCAGGTGCAGTAATCTTAGTAAACTCAGTGATTAAGAAAACAGACCTCGCCCTGTTATGTTATGATATTTTAAAAATGTTTCAATGGATGGTGTTGAAAGTTATTGAAAATTCAATATGCCAGAAATCTTTCTGTTTAACCCGAAAAATGTATTTTATTTCAGTTACTTTAACCCTTCTTTGTCAGTTTTGTGAGAACCCTGATTATGCCTTGTTTTTAAGACCTCCTATGACTTTTAATCTACATCCAAGATCATGTAACAAAATCCATATTTGAACAATACTGTCTTCCGCCTACTCAGCTCCAAACATAATGTTTTTTTACATGGAAAAACTTTTTCAGGATCAGCGTTTATTACAATGTATCGACCTGAAGGTATGCTAAATATTTAGGCTAATAAGAGAAATCTTGAGTTTTTCAGTATGGCTAAATTATTGAGGAATAGGAGTGTTTGATCTGCCAGATGTGGCTTTGTTATGTACTCACCTCCTTGTCATCATCCAGTGAAACATGAAGTTCTCTGGTAGCCATTTTATTTCTAATGATTGGCTGGGATGCTTGCATAGTAAGGATAGAGCTAAGAGGGTAGGAAGACCAAGATGGCTTCCGCTAGCTACCACTTGGCATGAAGCAATGGGAAGAAAGAGAATGAAATGGTAAAAACACCTGGAGCATGGAGCCTACATTGATAGAGTGATAGATCATAACAACAAGTGTCTATATCTCTCTCTTTCTCTCTCTCATATATTATGGTCGCCATTGGGTAGTAATAGTTAGGATCGTGTTTCCATGGAAAATGCCTTTTTTGGGTTGCTAATAACATTGTTGCCATTTAATGAATCTCCACAAACTTTCTAAAAAGTACTACTTCTTGACTAGTTTGCACATGGAAAGTTTCAGGGTGATCCGTCAAGTGGGGGGGGGGTTGAGAAAAAGGGGGTTCCAAAACACGTTATCCACATTCATTTTACCATAGTAACTTTAGCCACAGCTACAGCCTAAACCGCTGAATGGATTTACACCAAATTTGGCAGAAATCTTGATCTTGGTCCAGAAAGAGTGTTTTTGTGTAAATCAGTTCAGTAGTTTTGGAGAAATTAAGATTTAAAAAATGTGTATATGTCACGCCGTGAATGATCCGCACAGCTGACAGATCTCATCCTGAGATCTGATTGGCTTCCACCACCTTAACCAGGGTGGTGGCAGCCATCTGAGTCCCGAGTCCTAACCAAAATGCAAAAAAAAGATATAGAAGGGCAGGGTAGGGATAGCTTGACCCCTTAGACCCGGTGGTGGGGTCACAGAGGGATCCCCGCCTGGGGCCAAAACCATTTTTTTTTTAAATGTTGAAGCAAAATTAATCTACAGCATTTTTTTCTTTAAAACACAACCGCAGGCTCACACACCTTTTTTAATTAAACTCACCTGTGGTGGGCCTGAGTCCGGTGGGCCGGTGCATATATTACTTAAGGGGATGGGGTACGCAGCCCCCCTTCCAGAGCCTAATAAGGCCCCGGGGCCCCCATTTTAATAAAGGGAAGGAGGCGCGCACCACCCTATGAGCCTAGAAGCCCCCGGGACCCCATCCCAAGGGGCCGCATAAATACATGAAGGGAGGATGCGCATGGCCCCCCTCCCAGAGCTGAATTAGGCCCCAGGGACCCCATCTTGCGGGGTCGAAAAGTAACAAATTAGTAGGGGGGCTGCACCCTCCCCAAGTCTTGAAAAGGCCCTGGGGACCCCATCCCCAGGGATGTAACCTAAACAAAAGGGAGAGGAGCCACACAGCCCCCTTCCCTGAGCCTTTAATGGCCCCAGGGACCCCATCCCCTGGGGCCGGCTCACTTACTGTGTCCTGGGGGCAACCACCCCAGGAATCTGTAGTTTTCCTGTCTGCACCAGCACAGGCAGAGAAACGTGGTCGCTCTCATTTGGTGGGAGGATTTTCGAATCTCCCGCCAAATAGGAGAAAAGACTTAGGGCCTGATTACGAGTTTGGCAGACAGGGTTTCTCTGTGACAAACGTGAAAGCTATCCCATCCGCCGTATTACAATTCCATTATATCCTATGGAACTTGTAATGTGGCGGACAGGATATCTTTCATGTTTGTGACGGAGTATCCCATCCGCCAAACTCATATTTTGGCCTTAAGTCTGCTCCCACCCATCGGAAGATTTAAAATTGCTCCCACAAGCTGGGAGCAGACTTGTGTTCTGTTTCTCTTCCCGCACTGATGAGGGCAGGGAAACAGAACGCATATTGTCCCGCCTGAAGGGAGCAACATAAATAGTTGCTCCCTGCGGGCGGGAGTAATGCCAGCTCTTACACCATGCGGGGAGCTGTCTGGGGCCGCAGGGGCCTCAGGACTCCCCTGTGCCACCAACATTGTGCTTGGTGGGTGCCCTGGGTGGGCACCGGCGCACCCATCTATAAATAATGGAAGCCCCAGGGCATGGGAACCCCTGGGCTAATGTAGGACCGGGGAGGGGGGCGTGCACTCCCCTCTCCTTTAAAATAAGGTACGGCCCCAGAAGATGGGGTCTCCAGGGCCTATAAAGGCACACTTTATTAATTACTAGGCCATGGGGGGTGGGGTAGCCGGGGCCTACTAAAGCTCAGGAGTGGGCCACCTGGGCCCCTCCTCTTTTTTATTGGCTTTGGACCCGAAGAATGGGGTCCCCAAGACCTGGTAAGTCTTGGGGAAGGGGGCATGCCCCCCTCCCCTAAGAATTCAGCCCTGGGGGAATGTGGTGCCCAGGGCCTATTAAGGTCGGGGGAGGGGGGCTGCATGCCCCCCTCCACTTAATATATGTTTTGTGCCAGGGGGATAGGGTTCCTGGGGTCCAAAGGTCAACCCTACACCGCATCACCAAAGACTGTCTGCAGCATTAAGTTGTATGCCTGTGGGGGGGCTAGACCTGTGGCCAGCCCCCACCGCGCACGGCCGATGGCCGTGCACAGCATGGGGTTGGCTGGATGAGAGGGGTTGTCCGCAAGGCCTGGCCATAGGCCAGGTCTTGTGGCCTATCACCCGCTGCACATGACCAAAAGCCCTGTGCAGCGTGGGGTTGCCTGCCTTTGGGGGGGTTTGGCATTAAAGCCAACCCCCGCTGTACAAGGCCAAAGGCCGTGCTCAGTGTGGGTTTGGCTGCATGTAGGGGGTTGGCTGCAGAGCCTACCTGCAGGCCAGGCCCTGCGGACAACCCCCCGCCACGCACAGACAAAGTCCTTGCATGGCAGGGAATTGGCTTTACATATGTTACATTAAACAAGCATTGGCATAGCCAATAGGTCTCGCGTTTGGGACCTTATAAGTGTTTAGTTATCCAGCACAATATCCTTGGTGCAACAACATCAACTGTTGCATGGCTAAACACTTATAAGGTCCCAAAGGCGAGACCTCTTGGCTATGCCAATGCTTGTCAATGCTTGTTTTTTTACCTCTGGCGCAGTAGGTGCCAAATTCCTGCCCATCCTGATGCCATGAATATGAAATGAGTGACCATATAAAATGAGAAAACGGGATGCCCACAAAACGTAGTGCAGTCACACCGGTGTGAACTGTAAAAATAACGAGAACTATCAACGTAAGCGGATTCTGTATACAACAGATACACACCTTAGTGCAGCCAGACTGGCTTACAACCCGGTCTGAAGTGTGGTGTACAAGAAAACAATAAAGCACGAATAACGAAGTGCGTGCCTGAACAGGAGCACCTGTGATATGCACCAAAACCAATCAGCAAAATGTACCGTTTTGGAAGCACTACTTTTGGTGAGGGAAAATATTTTTTGTAAAATCTGAACTAGTTAAACTCGAGCGAGAACTTGCAGGCTGAACAAATCATTCTGACAGATGTTTTGTTAACATGTCTTGTCTGTAATCCTACCACCAAGTGTAACATACTTTGCAACAGCAGCATTCTTATGTTAAAAACTAAAGACTTACGAGAAAGGTAAACATGACAGTAGCATTTGAAAACAAAACTTAAATCCTTCACTCTGCTCTACTTATCTTAGTGAGCAAGAAGATTGCATTTATCGCCAACTCTCTTCAGTACATTCTGACAGCACGCGCGCATTTGAATGCTTTCTACCAAAGACTTGAAGGTAAGCGCTATAAAGACTAGTCTGCAAAAGGTTGCCATTGGTGATACTTCGTTACCAAAGACTTATTACACAAGCATTTGCAATGCAATAGGTCTCGCATTTGCGAGAGTTTAAGCTATTGGCATTGTAAATGACAAGGCCTTTTATTTATGTTTTAAAAACCAACACGTAAATAAAGGCATTGCCATTTACAATGCCAATAGCTTAAACTTCACAACTGCGAGACCTATTGCATTGCAAATGCTTGTTTAATACCCTTCCTGACCCACGTATATATTAAGGCCAAAGAATGTACTTGCGCACAGCCAACAGGCCATAAAAAGCCATATTAGGCACGATGAAAAAAAAAGATATTACACATGCTCCCCATTCAAAGAAAATATATTCCGCTTGAACAACTCTCACCGTACCATAGGTAATTGTGATTGATTTGCTAATAGCCTTTGTAAAGCGCCCACCGCGCAGTCTGTTGGCGCTTGCAGTGACTTTTCTTACTCGGCCACTGTAATAACCCGAAAAAACACGAAGTATGACTACTGCGGAAAGGCGCATATTATAGTTAATATTTGTATTGTCATAGCGCTCAAAAGAATCAAACAAGTATGTCAAAGCGCTTCACGTGACTGTGGGAAACAGTCAAGATAGGATGGTAGACAAAAACTCGCAAATAAGAACACAACATGGTGTATGGTAAGGTTGAATAAACCAAGTCGAGGCTCGGAATTCTAAATGTCAGAAAGCATGAATGTGTTTTTATAGACATCGCCTCGTGGCGCTATACAAACATTTTAGCCCGCACTAAATAACCCCCAACCGATCACATGACTCCAGATAACAGAATGCACAGGAAGTTATTTTTGCGAAGCATTTAGACGCAGTTTTCCTAAAAAAGCACTGCAGTTATGTATGTCAAGACTTTTACCGAGTTCTTCGGTGTTTTAGTCTGCCCAGATTGTAAAAGTAATTCTCATATTCGAATACATTTAAATATTTTACCGAACTTTGCCAGTATCTTCTTTAACTTTCCCTGTTTGTTTCAGAGCACGATATAGATCCGTTTGCAAGAAAAATTCGTTCTTTCTCAACAGGAGAAACATCTCCACAACATAGTCAAAGGGTGTATTGAATCGGCGGGGACACCCAAACAGGATATTTTGCTTGAATACGTAAAAGTACCGCTTGCGGTAACACACTGCTGAAAAAAGTAGGATAATGTTGTTTTACGTGTGTATAAGCGTATTCAACATGAAATATTTACCCGTGCGCATATAATACGTAATGGCTCTGCATGCGTAAAGTAGTGTTTAATAAATATTCAAGTGATCCAAATAGTTTACGATAGTTGCGAAAACGCGTCATCCACAAAGGCCGCGAAAGCAAGAAACGCCGCGGGACCATTCAAGGCAAAACAATATTAAAAGCGGATGCTGGAACGATTCTTCAACAAGAGCGGCCGCAAAGCAACAAGGCAAAACGATATTAATAAGCGGATGCTGGAACGATTCTTCAACAAGAGCGGCCGCGAAAGCAAGAAACGCCGCGGGACCATTCAAGGCAAAACAAGCGGTCTGCACTTTTCAAGCACTCGTGCTTGTGGCGGCATCCACCTTGCGGGAGTGAGCAGCGGCGCGGCCACGTTAATTACAAACATATGGCCCATGCGCGCCGCTGTTCCCTCCCGCAAGGTGGATGCCGCCACAAGCACGGGTGTGTGCTTGAAAATGAGCAGACCGATGGCTAAAGGCCCTCCTAGAGCGAGACCTAAAAAACAACTAGAAATTCACTGAAAAAATCAATAGGTTAAAGTAATGTTATAATTAGGTGAAATGTTCAGTAACGACATAAGTTTTAAGGTCTAAAAACCATAGAAATTCGCCAGTTATACTTATCTCAAGTAACTATAACTTGTGTCATAAGGTAACTAAATTCATGCCCTTGCCATGCACTGTTAATTACCCCACATATTACATCACTCATTACATCTTCTAGGACATCATTGATAATATCACTGCAACATTTGCCATTGGCTTTTGTGATTTTACAGCTTGGCACGGATGGCACTGTGCTAATCCTATGCTTAAAGACTTTGATGTAGAAATGGCAAAAGGCGTTGTCCTTTTCTAGCTTGAAACAGACATTTGAGTTGAGCAAATTCAGAGTCTCTCTGGTGTTGTAGGGTGCACTGTACTGGAGCTGTTCTTGACCTAAACTTGGGATCTACCCTGAGTTCTCTGTTTCTTTTTGCATAATTTATGCGGCACTCTAACCCTGAAACGGTATTGTTTTGACTTATACTGTGTGCTCCTTTGTGTCTGGACAAAGCTAAATCTCTCGGAAGAGCTATAATGATTGCGAAACACATGTCAGGGGTTGCTTTTATTCATTCCAGGTTGGCCTGGATGGTATTTTATCAATCCAAAACTGTAATCCTGTGCCTGGAGCGGTAAAAGGCTTTTGTCATTTTACAGCTTGGCATGGATGGCAAAGTGCTTGTCCTATGCTTAAAGACTTTGCTGTAGAAATGGCAAAATACTTTGGGGCATATTATCAAGGGCCGGCGATAAATATCGCAAAGCGCGCTTAGCGCTTGCATATTTATCGCCGGCTATCTCTGGAATTTATCGCCCGGTTAGCGCGTTATTAACAACGCGCATCGCCGAGGCGATAAAAATGTCAGAGATAGCGTGGATATCGCCGTTTCCATGGGAAAACAGCGATATCTCTAGATGATAGGGCCTGTGGTCTTAGCCACAGAATCCACCCCCATGTTAAGTATGCCTTAGTCAGGAATTTAACAGACGTTAAATTCCTGCGTTAAGAGCATACTTAATGCGATTAAAATAATCGCTTCCCGCATTATAAATATCGCGAAGCTGCCTTCGCGATATTTACCCATGTTGTTTCCACAGACACGCCTACTTTGCATCTCATTATCGATGCGAAGTCAGGCGTGCTGGAAGCGGGAGCAAAATCAGCAAAACACGCTATAGCGTGTCTTTGCTGATAAGGCGATATAATTATCGCCGCTTTTCGGCCGAAAACGGCCGCAAAAGCGGCGATAATTGTTTATCGCCGCCTTGTTAATATGCCCCCAAGTCCTTTTCTAGCTCAGCGTCAATGGCACTGTGCTAATCCTATGCTTAAAAAGTTTGCTAGAAAAACAGATATTTGAGATGAGTAAATTCAGAGTGTTGCTGGTGTTGTAGGGTGCTCTATACTGCAGCTGCTCTCCACCTAAACTTGGGAACTACCCAGAGTGCTCTGCTTTTTATTTGCATAAATTATGCATCACTCTAACCCTGAAAGGGTATTGCTTTGAGATGTATACATAGACAAGGAAAGTGAAAGGCAAAAAGAGAGAAATGAGCAAGAGGAAGATATGAAAACAGTGATAAAGGAGAAAAAGCAAGGAGGAACAAGCATTGGCAAAGCCAATAGGTTTTGCCTATGCGAGAGCTATTGGCTTCTGCAATGTGTTTTAGCCATGTTGTACACCAGTGTGGCTGTCGTTCAGCATGGCTAAAAGTTAGTAGCGTGGAGTTTTGTAGAGTGGAGTAGAGTGTCATAGAGTGGAGTGGCATAGAGGGCCTTAGAGTGGAATGTCAAAGTGGAGTGGTGTAGACTGTCAGAGTGGAGTGGTGTAGAGTAGCGTGTAGTGGAGTAGAGTGCCGTAGATTAGTGAGTCGTAGAGTGAGTGTCATATAGTGGAGTGTAGTATAGTGTAGTGTCAGAGAGTGGAGTAGAATGTCATGGAGTGTGTGTCATAGAGTGGAGTGTCACATAGCAGAGTGTCATAGAGTGGAGTGGATTCGACTGGAATGGATCAGAGCGGGTTGGAGTGGAGTGGATTAGAGTGAAGTGGGGTGGAGTGGAGTGGAGTGGATTAGAGTAGAGTGGATTAGAGTGGAGTGGAGGGGAAAGGAGTTGAATGGATTGGATTGGATTGGATTGAATTGATTGGATTGGACTGGACTAGACTGGATTGGATTAGATGCTATTGGATTGGATTGGAGTGGAGTGGATTAGAGTGATTAGATTAGAGTGGCGTGGTTGGGGTAAATTAGAGTGGATTGGATTGGAGTGTATAGGAGTGAATTGGAGTGGCCTGGAGTGGAGTTGAATAGAGTTGATTGGATTGGAGTAGATTACAGTGGAGAGAAGTAGAGTGGAGTGGATTGAAGTGGATAAGTATGGAGTAAATTGGATTGAATTGGATTTTATTGGAGTGGAGTGGAGTAGAGTGGTGTGGAGAGAAGGACACAATAAATGCAGACATAAGGAGATGTCCTTGCAAAATTGCTGTCAAATACAAAGCTCTAGGAACTCTGCTCCCAAAAACGCACACTAAAAAAAATTAATGGGTCGAATTTGTGCTATAACAATTTTTAAAAAAAAATGAAAAAATAGTACCTCAATCACAGAGCAAGCAGCGGAGCAGCAGAAGGGCCCTAATTAACAGAAATCAATTTGCACTGCATTCATGCGCCTCACAAAGAATGGAAGTGATGCAGGAACAGACGCCTGGGTCGCGCTGCCGCATTAGGAGACAGTTAAGAAGAGTGATGCTAATACCGACGAATGGTAAGTAATGGGCGGGCTAAAAGACCCTTTTAAGGTGTTTTTTTTTTTTTTTAGATACAATAGATCGTCAACTACAGACTCGACCTAAAAAGAACCTACAAGAGTGCTATAAAGGGGCAGAATTTGTAAAGTGGGGGAAGAAAGAGGCATGAGATGGAATCAAAATAGGCTGTAATGGTTTATGGATATGTTAAGGAAAAGGTTCAGCCTCCGCACTTATTATTTTATTTTATTTAATCATATTAGGCGCTGACAGTTACGTAATATATATGTTCAACCACGTGGACTTCGTACTAATTTTGTCCCATTTGGAAACCTTTTTTTCCAGCCAACATCACTCCAGATAGGTTTTCTCTATAAATCCTGCGATTTCGGGTGGTTAGGGCAGGCTGAACTGATTGGGCAAACTTGAGCAGCGTGGGTTGTGAAATGTTACTGTGTTGGTGTGAGACAAAACAGCGATCAAGGAGTAATCTGTGTCCCCGAAAAAAACGTATTCCATGACAGTGTTTGCAATTGCATAATATATTATTTTTTTATTAATTGAATATAAGGGAGTGTTCCTTTAAGAGTGACCATTGTGCTATAATTATAAAAATAACACTGTGACTAATTTTCGCCACCTCTCTACACCTAGACATATCTCACTTTACCTTCTTAGTTCTCAAACGTTATCACTTAAATTCAAAGCCTGGGTCCTCCTATGGGCCTCAAGTTCTAATGCTCAACTGACACTAAAGTCTGGTGTTTACACTGACACCCAACACCTGTCTGAGTAAGCACCCGGTCGGCTTTTCTGGAGCCTCCGAGCTTCCAAATCAGGAATCTGCCTCCCTCTCTCCCAAAACAGAAACTGGGCCTGTGATCTCTGAAGTCCATCCTGTCATCAGCTGGAAACTGCCCCAAACGTAGGCCAGCAGTCCTACTGCCCTACAGTGATCTGTAGTAGGCAGGGCCACTGTAGCTATGCAATTGTGCCACCGTGGCGTTTTTTTGAATAATTATGGATCTGCCGCATTTCCGCATAATCCATCATCTGCTACATAATCTGCGGATTTTAACCGAAAAAATTGTTTCTAACTTAAACGGTTCAAAAGTTACTAAAATCACAGTGACACATGTTGCTGTGTTGTGGAAGGTCCTTTGCAAAGTTTGACTGGTCAACCTTCTGTTGCTTATTGCTATGTTTGGGTGTTAAACTGAGGTGCAACCTATGCCCAGACAGAGTTAACAAGTGTAAAAATTACAAAATAATGAAGTAATACTATCAGAACATGTGCCACATTACGCCACATAATTTACCTTTTCTTGCTGCATAATTTAGTCAACCCTGCTGCATAGTTTGCCCCTATCCTGCCGCGTAATTCCAGTGGCCCTGGTAGTAGGATTGCTACACCGCCAGGATTGTCCGTGAGAATATTAGAACAGGCTTCCACTGCCCATGGACAATCCGGGAACTGTTGATAGCGTATATAAACATGCACTCGGGGACCAAAATTTCCAGGAATAGCTTTAGTGGGAGTTGGCAACCGGAGCAGGGTTCGAGTGTCGGCCCTGCTCTTGAGTTATGGTCATCTAGCACGCACAACTCCTTGGCATGAAACTTGGGAAATAAACTGACATGTTTTATAACTGTGTCTTCATAAGAAACCAAGCTTTCCACACACCCTCTCTTCAAAGTAAGCCACAGTTATTCCCTTACTGTGTTATTTTGTGTGACTTGTACACATTGCTGTGATTTGTGCACTATTACAGAGCCAACATTTAGAGCTTTCTGACAGTTTAATAAGCTACAGTAAGGGCCACGGAAATTATGCGATTATGAGGCTGCAGTGTTTTCCACATAACTATGGATTTGCAACATTAGCTGCATAACCTAGCATCTGCTGCATAATCTGCAGATTTTAT
The DNA here is from genome assembly GCA_963921515.1 of Calotriton arnoldi. Classification (NCBI taxonomy): domain Eukaryota; kingdom Metazoa; phylum Chordata; class Amphibia; order Caudata; family Salamandridae; genus Calotriton; species Calotriton arnoldi. The sequence continues at coordinate 977,245 of CAWUFW010004769.1, forward strand.
TTTAAAAAAATTGGTTTCTAGCTCAGTTGGGTTAAACGTTTCAAAAAATGTGGTGACGTGTTCCTGTGTGGTGGCAGGATCTTCGTAAAGGTTGACTGGTCATCTTTCAGTTGTTTATTATGTATTTGGTTATTAACCTGGTGCCAATGAGGTAAAAATGATGCCCAAACAGTGGTTCTATGTGTACAAAACACAAAATAATTAAACAATACTGTCAGAAAATGAGCAGTATTATGCTGCACAATTTGCTTTTTCTTGCCGCATAATTTAGTCAACCCTGCCACATAACTTGGTCCTCCCCTGCCGCATAATTCTAATGGCTCTGCCTATAGTTTACATTGTTGTCTGCTCGTGCACTATCTATAGGTAGATCTGCTTCTATTTTTGCTTGAGCATGTAAAGAGTTGTGGCAATTTTTCAAACCTTAGTTTTGTACAGGGCGCTCCAGTGGTGATGAAATCTAAAAAAGATTTTTAATTTTTATATTTAAGTTAATTTGCTTTACCATAAATGGGCAGATCCTCCGTGCCCTTACACCTATGATGAAGCAATGGTCCTAGAAGCTCCTGAAAGTAAGTGCCCTGGTGCTTATGAAGCTTGGGACCATCTATATTCTGTAAACATAGAGCCTATTGTATTGGGAGCTCTGAAGTGTGAATATTCTGGTTGCACAGACCATGCAAGCTCTTTGAAGACTGGAATGCAGATGTTCTAGAAACTCGTTCCAGAATGTTGTAGAAGCATTGCTCTTGGAATGCATTACAAACATAGGTGCCAAAACTACTTTTACTTCTTAAAACTTGGCTTTTCTCTTAATGTGGTTGTAGTGTCTATTGTTGTGCCACTGTCAGCGCTGGGATGCCCTTGGGTAGCTATGCGCTTAATAAATGTTTTTCATTTTTCATTTCAAAACCTAACGATCAGGAGTTGGTTCTAGGATGTTAAGAAAGCAGACATCTGTAAGTATTCCCAGACCTCCCGAGTTGTATAATACAGTGCAGTCTGCTAGTGATAAGATTATACATCTCTAAAGAAAGCCCTGCAAAATTTGAATTTCACCCTCAAGGAAAACGCGTACGGCTTGTTGAAGACAGATAGGAAATTTAAATTATACCTCTTCACCTATGGCCGGGGTCACTGAAATTATGCGATTCTGCGGCGGTAGGGATTTACGCAAAATTATGCATTTCCCACATGTGCCACAGAATCCAACAACTACCACAAAACCTGCAGATTTAAAAAAAAACAAGCTCAAATGGATCAAAAGTTATTAATATTGCAGAGACCTGTGTTGCTGCGCAGTTGGAGAGCCTATGCATAGGTTGACTGGTCACCTTTCAGTTGCTTTTTACTGTGTTTGGATGTTAAACCGGTACTAATGAGGTGAAGCCTGTGCCTAGATAGTGTTAACATGGGAAGAAGCATTGGCAAAGCCAAGAGGTCCTGCGCTGGCCGCCAGCCTTTTGACCTTGGCAATTCTTGTTTTGTTCTGTCATGGTTTTTGTGAAACATTATTGTTGGGGAAGCTGCCCTGAATGTATAAAAAATTGAGTGAAGCAAAAGTATTTTTTGGTCCAAAAAAGGCAAGCATTCCCATAGTAGTCCCTGGCACTAAAGGGAACTACTTTGTGTGTAGTTGTGCTCCTTGTGCAAGGGAAGCAAGTTGTAACTCACGGTGAAGTCAGACAACGGCTGAAGTGGGTTGTAGGTGTAAGAAATGGAAATGAAACAATAACAGATTTATGGATGAAGTCCAGACCCTATAAGTAACTATGCTATTCACATAATTTTAGTAAAATCAAGAGGTCAAACTAACACCCGACCTAAAAAAGCCAATCAATCTAGTGTTGGTTGACAGCCTCTTGCATTTGTTAATGCTTTTTTGTAATGTTTTTGTAAATCTTTATTACAAATACATAGAAACGGTTGAAAAGATAGATAAATAGAGAGACTTGGAAAACAGAGAGAAAAGGTTCACAAAAGCAGAGAGGGTTGCATAGATAGATATAGATAGATAGATAGATAGATAGGTAAATAGATAGATAGGTAAATAGAGAGATTGTGGATAGATAGTTGATAGATAGGTAAGTAGATAGGTAGACAGGTAGATAGATGCACAGGCTGACAGGCAAATGGAGAGAAAAGGCCCATATTTAACATGGGTTTGCGTCTCCCTTGCGCCACGTAAGGGGGTGCAAGGGAGATGCAAAACCTTGAATGATATTTACCAAGCCACACACAAGGCCACGTTGCTTGCCCTTGCATGGCTTGATAAATGTGGAGTAACGCAAGGCAGCACTTATTGCTGCATTGTGTTACCCTGCCGCAGGGAAGCGTTACATGGGTGGGTCGTGGGTGGGTCGTGGGTGTTCCCACGCATCCACCTATGTGTTATGGCACATTTGCAAATCTGACATTAGTAGTAGACCTGGGAATGTGTCAAAATGCTACGCCTCTCCAGGTGAGGTGTAATAAGGAGAAATATGCTTGTTTCTTATCGTTATTTCCTCTTTCTACATGGCTGCATTCTGTATCACACTTAGAAAGAGAACGAGCATTTGCAATGCAATAAGTCTCGCATTTACGAGACTTCGAGCTATTGGCACTGTAAATGTCAATAGCTTAAATTCTCGCATATGTGAGACCTATTAAATTGCAAATATTGTTTGTTTCCAAGCGCCCATGCCGCACTTGCACTTATTAGAGGCCACGTCCCTTTCTTTAGGCAAGCCGCTTCCAAAGAAAGGGGCGTGGTCTCTATTAAGTGCAAGCACAGCATGGAGCACTTGGAAACAACCCACACAAAAAATATTTGTAAAGCAATAAGTGTTGCATTTGCGAGAGATTAAGCTATTGTCATTTACAATGCCAATAGCTCACACTCTTCTAAATGCCAGACCTCTGGCATTCCAAAGAAGCGGCCGCCATTGACCCGGCTGCTTGGAAAGTGAAAGTGCGCATGGTGTGTTGAATGTTGCTGCAAAGCACGTCGTGCCTGCAGTAAGACAAAACTCACTAACGAAATAGTGCTTACAGACTAAATAACACAGGCTGTGTAACAGCTGAGGTCACAGGGCCATCCTCATGAGAGGTTACAAATGAAGACAAGGGGGTACTAAGGAGGGACTAACAAGCCGATTACTGAATCAGAATCCAGCATTTACAAAGGACAAAGACACAAGCCAATGGAAAATTTGGGCTGAGAGTGGGTGGAGCTTTAAGTGCATACTCTAATACAGCATGCCTCGCAGAGCAGAGCATGCGCTGCCCAGGCTTGACCTAACCATCAAAATTGGAACCCGCGGCAGGTAGCAGCAGGCGGCACTTTGCGTTTCCCCATTTAGTCACACAGGGGCAAAGACACAGTAGCAAAAAGTCACAAGAGATTAATCCTATAATTACCTACCTGCGGAAATGAAGTTGAAAATAAGGTGACCCAGCCCGGCCGACTCCGGGTGATGGCGGGCAAAGACAGGACCGGTCTTGGTCCGGTCTTGCCCAGGGCAAGTGCCCGGGCGCATCCCGCGCCGCAGGTCTCGGCTTCCGGTACTATCGGTCTTGGCATCTCTCAGGTGTGAGCAATGAGGGCAGAGTCCAAAGGCACACTGCGGACTAGTCCCACCCAGGCGGCCCAGCAGCAACACCAGCCTCACTCAAGCAGCACATCCGCTTCAAATTATTTATTTTTGGAATAATTGAGGCATGTTCTCTTTTTAGGATGGGGCTTTGGAAGTTTTTGTAGCAGAACCTTCCTGCAGAATGTGTACAGTTCACGAATGACACTGCAGTGCATTACTTCCAACTCTATTTAAAATACCGTTGTTTGACTTGCTGGGCAAGTGGTTATTAACATGTTCTGAGATTCTTATATATTGACATATTGTGTCAACATTTCATTATAGAAGCTGCACGCGGTATGTCACGTGACAATTGAGATGCATTGGCAGTGCTGTGTACAGGTCTCTGGTGTGCCACCTAACAGGACCAGGCACACCGGCACAGCTGTGAGTAGGCCTCAAACTGGAAAAGCAAGGGGTGCTGTTAGTCAGAGTTGGGGCTACACTGGGTGTGTGTGAGAAGGAACAAGTACTAAAATAGCTGGACTGCTGCTGGTCAGTCAGGATTTGCTGCATTGCCTGGTCAAGGTGTGCCATCAAGGCTCTCTTTGGGCCTAAGGACTGGTATAGCAATGATGCTACAGGGGGAGATTGTGGTGTAGTGACTTTGTGGCTCCAGCTGTGTCAACCGGTAAGTTATCGCTGATGTTGCAATAAGATCACCATAGGCTGCTACCTTATGAAGCCACATGTCTGGCAACAAGAGGTTGAAAAGTGTCAATAAATGGCTAAAAAACTGCCTTTTTTTCAAGGATAAGGGAGCATCCAAAGGGCAACACATAATTTTACCTGGCACTCTGAAAAACCTGGCACCAGAGCAGGAGTCTGTTTTTGCCGACTGTGACGAATATCAAGTCCTAGCTTGGCATGGGGACAGTCATTTGGGTGACGGGTGCATGGGAGATGACCACAGCGTAAGTGAGCAGTGCAGCAGAGCAGAGATATAAAGGGGAAGGGAAAAGTGATGGGAAGAGAGGAGACGGATGGAGAGTAGAAAGGGAGGCAAAAACGAGAGAGACAACTGGATGCAAGATGTGCAAGAAAACAGACAGACGTGCAGATGAGAGATGGGTGATCGGTAGAAGAATAGGTCTTGTCCTTGGGGTTATTCTCAGGCAAGATAAAAGCTGAAGCAAAAAATAACAGTTGTAAGCAAGTAAGGAACCCACTCTATGCCCTCAACAAGTGGTTGTGTGAGCCCAACAAATATTTTCACTTAAAGCCCCACAAAAGTCTGTTATGCCCATGCTTGCAAATTAAGGAGCATTCTTATAGACCAGGCAGGCTTGGAAAGGTTTGAGGAAGGAACTGGGCAGAGATCGGTTATTGGGTCTATAGTGACGTCAGGTCTAGAGTGACGTCAGTTAAACCCACTCACTGCGCGGGTTCCACTCAATTCGGGCAGGTCGTCACTGGACATCACTACATTTTGCAGTTACTCAAAACTATGTCAAAGGTCCCATCGTTGTTTCACGGCTACTACTCAACATTAAAACAGAAATGATGAACTCCAGAGGCATGGTGTTTGTTGGGCACTATTTTATATTTGTTATGATGCGCTGTGCCATTGCAGCGCTGTGACGTGCTAAAGACGTGCTACAACGAGGCCCATATCATGAAGGCACTCAGGTCAGACCGAAGGGAGGGCGGTGGCGTGGCATCCATCTGCCGGCTCTCCTGGGGCATAGGAGTGGTCAGCGAGGGGCAGCTCCGGCCTGAGAGCGTAGCATAGAGTCTCTTGTCACGAGGAATCTGTGTCACTCCACCGTACTATGGAGACACTCGGCCGCCCACTCCTAGAGCTGCCCAGCATCCCCACACCCACTCCAACTGCGAACCCATGTGGCGAAAGCTTTTCCATATGAGATTTTCATGTTATCTGCTGGTTTTAAGATCCTCGGGCAGGTTGTTGGAGAAAGCCCGGGGGCTCTGGTCCAGAAGCCACTGCGTAGGAGGGACCAGAGAGAGAGAGATGTCATCCCTCATTACAGGCTGAGGGCGCCAGGGAGGTGCCCGTAAATGGGCAAGTCATTTGGGCTGGAGGATTCTTCCTCGCCCTCCACCCCTCTTTCAATGGCGAGTAATTCCTGCCTGGTGTGTCCTCTGCTGAAACCCCCTAGCCGCAGGCCTTGCTGCTCCCTCTGATAACTCCTGCAAAGTTTTCTAATGCGGCGGCACTCGTGTTTAATGAAGCTCTCCAAGGAGAAATGGCGGGATAAGGCCGCCTCGTGAAAGGGACAGCTAGCTCACCCCCTCCGCCTCCCCGGCTCTCGCACAATTCTTTCAATTAATGATCAACAGAAATCGTTGTTTACCCCTGAATTGAGGCAATTGTCCCTACCTCATAGCCATTGTCCAAGAGATAGCGACGCTTCCTTCTGGGCAGATCGAAAATAAGACAGAACAAGCAAGGATAGAGGCAACGTATACGGTCTCGTGGAGGAGGCGGAGCTTTACACAAGTGGTTCCAGCTGAAGTAGCACACCTCGTGCCTGCAGTAAGAGAAACTCAATAAAGAAAGTAGTGCTTACAGACTAAGGGGCACATGCATCAAGGCAAAAACCGGTCGCAAACGGGCAGATTCTGAGACAGGCCCGGTTCTAGAGGGTGGGCCGGGTGGGCCAGGCCCACCCAAACATGAGCCTTGGCCCTCGCAGTGACTGCATGAAGGCCAATAGCAAATGTCCACTTTAATTTAAAACGTTCCTCCGAAGGTTGTTTTTGTTCCTGTTTTAGGAGTTGCGTGATTGGGCCTGGGCTCTTTCTCACAGGCACCCCAAATCACGCATCTCCTTTTAGGAAGGTGGGCTGTGTCCCCGCCCACTCATGCAGGTACAATAGGGGCATGGAGAAGGGGACAAATACTTTCTTTGGCACCAGGTAACCTTTGCCTTCTGTCCTGCTGCATGGATATTTCCTTTTCTACTCAGTGCTGGAGAAAAGAAGTTTGTTTATCCTGATTCACCTTTCCTGGCCCCTGCAGATGCTTCTCAGATCGGGCTGGGAGGAGAAACCGAGCAGGTAAGAGAACGTGTGGCTATTTGTTTCATGGTGGACTCTGCCACAGATGCAAGACAACAATAAAAAATGTCCAGAAAACTCTGGTGATTTATGATCCTGCTGGAGAGGAATATTTTGCCTTTTGCTAGTTTTGAAATGCAGATAAACTGTATTTTATGTGGATAGCTCAGTGGGTTACTGCCTTTGTCAAAGAGATCCTTGTGTTACTTGCAGTTCAGAAGTTACAACCCAAACATAGGACTGTAACCTATGAACTGTCATCAAAGAGCTGCATACAAACCTGAATGGTATAGTGATATAGTTAGAACTTCCCCAGTCTTTCATTATTCTAATGTTGATAGAAAGAGTTTTTTTGGGCAGATATACATTTTCATCAGTAAAGCTAACCCCCAACCTATGGAGTACTCTTTAAATCCTGAGTTTGTGTTTCCCCAGACGAAATCCTCTTAAAATATACTGCCCACCAGTATGGATGACATGTGATCCCTACACCTTGTAATCCTTGTAATCCTCATTGGCTTATGTGACATTCCCTGTAGAATGATTTACTGATTCAGTGTCACTGTATAATGTGTGTGTGATGTAAAGTACTGCGACACCCTACACTGATATGAGGAGCACTATACAACAAATGAAATGCATATGAGAGGGCGTTGCAGAGAGATGAGTGGCCCTGGTGGAGGGTGGCAGTGAAGGAATCTGAGGAGAAGGTCATGGGGGAGGGGCTTTGGAAAGATGAGGGGCACTGTTGGAGGATGGCAGTGAGGGATCTGAGGAGGAGGTCATGGGGGAGGGGCTTTGGAGAGATGAGGGGAACTGTTGGAGGGTGGCAGTGAGGGAATCCGAGGAGGAGGTCATGTGGGGATCTATGGAGAGATGAGGGGCACTTGTGGAGGGTGGTAGTGAGAGTCTGAGGAGGAAGTCATGAGGGGGGAGGCTATGGAGAGATGAGTGGCCCTGGTGGAGGGTGGCAGTGAGGGAATCCGAGGAGGAGGTCATGGGGGGAGGGGCTTTGGAGAGATGAGGGGCACTGTTGGAGGGTGGCAGTGAGGGATCCGAGGAGGAGGTCATGGGGAAGGGGCTTTGGAGAGATGAGGGGCACTGGTGGAGAGTGGAAGAGGGTGGCAGTGAGGTAATCCGAGGAGGAGGCCATGTGGGGAGGGACTTTGGAGAGATGAGTGGCCCTGGTGGAGGGTGGCAGTGAGGAATCCGAGGAGGAGGTCATGGGGGGAGGGGCTGTGGAGAGATGAGGGGCACTATTGGAGGGTGGCAGTAAGGGATCTGAGGAGGAGGTCATGGGGGAGGGGCTTTGGAATGATGGGGGACTGTTTGAGGGTGGCAGTGAGGGAATCCGAGGAGGAGGTCATGGGGGGAGCTACGGAGAGATGAGGGGCACTTGTGGAGGGTGGTAGTGAGGGAGTCTGAGGAGGAAGTCATGAGGGGGAGAGGCTATGGAGAGATGAGGGGCACTGTTGGAGGGTGGTAGTGAGGGAGTCTGAGGAAAAGGTCATGAGGGGGAGAACGGCGGAGAGATGAGGGGCACTGTTGGACGGTGGTAGTAAAGGTATCTACGGAGAAAGAGGTAATTGGTGAGGCACTAAAAAAGACTTTCACACCAGTGCTAAAGCCGGCCCTGTCATGGCCTTTCTATTTTATTTAATTAACAATCTGGTCTTTAGGGCAACTGTGGAACATATTTTAAAGTGCGTGCTAATTAGATTTACTGCTATATTCAATGTTTTAAGTTTGAAGGTGATTTTACTAATTTTTTTTACTGGGAATAATGAAAGTGGAACTGGATGGTGGCTGATATGAGGCTGGGGCCCAAGGTCAGCTGTGAGATAAGGTGCAGTGGAGAGGGGTTGTAGAAAAGTGGATAATCAAGCCTGGAAGGGAGTGCACTGCAGAGTCTGGGGTCAGGTGGAGGAAGTAATGAGGGATTCTCCCTGAAGGCTCGGACAGAGGGAGCCCGAGTAGTGTAACTTGCCTGATACTCCCACCTCAGAAACCTCCTCTTCCCACAACTTGGGTAGAGGAGTTGGCCTAATGGCTAGGGCGGTCGACCTCAAATCTGGGGAACTGGGTTCGAGTCTCGGCAATGACGCTGAACATCCTGTGATTCTGGGCAAATCACTTAATCTCCCCGTGCCTAACAAAAATGAATGTGTCCTCATGTAACGCAGCTGGTGCTATGTAAAGCACTCTGATACCCGAACCCGGGTCAAGTTTGAGCTATATAAAACTCCGTAAAAAAAAAGAAAATTACATGGAAAAAACACTTTATTGAGAGTGATAACATTTAGAAAGACATTTGGAAAAGAGTGCGTTTTACTGGGCCTTGTAAGACTAAGGAGAGATAAAGGAGGGCCCTGAAGCAGGCCGGGCTAGATATATAAGCGACAAATCGGGCCTGCAATGGCCCACCCAAATGCACCCTTGGCCCACCCAAATAACAATTCCTAGAGCCGAGCCTGTTCTGAGACTCTGCCCCTTTGCGACCTGTATTTTTGCATTTGGGATGCATCATCCCAAATGCAAAAATCGCAAATTGCGATTGCATTTAAGGAATCGCAAATTGCAATGCCTTAAATGCAATGCAAGATTGCATTTAAAATAGCGATTTCGCTATTAGGGTCCGCTAAATACCGATAATTTAAACCTGATGGTATTTAGCGAAAACTTTGAAAAATGCACTAAAGTGCATTTTTCAGTGTTCCAGGTAACACACACACATGCCTTTGGGGCATGTGTGTGCGCAACATGGGTGCACATATCAATTTCAGGGGTGCAACAGGGTGTCGATTTGCGTACGGCATTCGATTTAGTCCCACGCGAAAAACTTTGGAGGGTGCTACTTGAGATGGGCCTCCCAATCAATATTTTAAAATTTTTAATTCGATTACACTCAGAAAATTCAGCACAGGTTAGGTGGGGTGCCAACAGTCAAGTAACTGAAACCTTTCCAGTCAAACGTGGAGTGAGACAAGGATGCGTGTTGGCACCCACCCTTTTTACTCTTTTTATTAATGGGGTTGTTGAGTTTTTAGATAGAGATGGCTGTGATGCTCCAAAAATAGGGTTAGGAAGAGTTCCGGCACTACTGTTTGCTGACGATACCCTTCTAATCACAAAATCTCCACAAGGGTTGCAGCAACTTTTAAATGACTTTTTAAAGTTTTGTAAAGAAAGAGGGCTCAGCCTAAATGAAACAAAGACTAAATTCATGATTTTTAACAAGGTTAGAAGTGCAGCAAAGACTAGGCCCATGTGGGCCGGTAGTACCAAATTGGAGCAGGTCGAAGCTTTTGACTACTTGGGTATCCGACTCACTCCATCTATTTACTGGTGCCCACAGGTGGAAAAATCAAAACTACAATTAATACAACAATGTGCACACATAAGTAAAATTCATAGGAGGACTGCATCTAGGCAAATTGCTCCCGCCCTCGAAATTTATAACACTAAGGTTTTGGGCGGGGTACTGTATGGTGCTGAGCTCTGGGGTTCGAGTACCCAAGTTTCCTTAACTACAGTAGAAAATCGTTTCCTTAGATCATTGGTTGACCTTCCTGTCAGTTCCCCCCTGATTCCCTTTTACTTTGATATTGCTCACAAACAACTAAAGCATAAAGTAAATTATAAAATGTTATTGTTTTGGTTTAGGCTGTGGACGATAGAAGAGTTGGATCCCTACCGTGATGCCCTGAAGGATCTCTTAAGACTCCCACAGGCAGAATCAATAAGGTGGTTTTCTTTCCTGCGTGATCTATTGGGGAGATTAGGGATGGAAAGCTTCTGGTCTAGCCCAGAAACTATGAGCAGCATCTCGAGGGTGAAGTTGAAAAAAATGTACTGGGAAAAAATACTCCAAATGGATTTGGCAGAACATTTTTCAGGTCTAACAAAAGATTTTCTATCCTTTAAACGTGTTCCACGGTTTGAAACATCAATAGAGGAAATTACCCCTCCGCTGGCACGCAAGCTTTTTCTACAGTTTAGATACAAGACCCTACCTACTAAACTTTTCTGCTCTAAGTGGTGCATGTGTCCCCCAGCAGTCGATCTATGCCCTTCGTGTAAAGCTTGCACAGAATCTATTATTCACTTACTCTTTTTCTGTCCCTATTATGCCCTACTGAGAAAGAAATGGATAATACCCTTATGCAGAGCTGTTGGTCCGGGTCATTACCTTGAAATTTTGAGGCTATTGTCTACAGATACCCGCAGATTAATAGTCTTTGGTGTTTCTCGCTTTTCTATGCTCTGTGGATCAGGCGGGGAAAGTTAATGCAATGAACCTTTTAGATATTTCTTTTTATGTATGACTCTGTATGGTATTAATAGGAAAATGAATTGCTGTATCTTGTGTAGTGTAAAACTTTTATGAAATTGACTTTTTTAAGGATTTTATGCATTTCTTATGGACATTTTTATGGTATTTTAAAACCTGTGCTGCGATGTACTTTTTTGGATCTCTGAGATCGTAATAAAGTCAATAATGTAAAAATAAAGTGCATTTTTCAGAGTTCCAGGTTACACACACACATGCCCTTGGGGCATGTGTGTGCGCAACATGGGTGCACATATCAATTTCAGGGGTGCAACAGGGTGTCCTTTTGGCACCCTGGCACCCTCGAAATTGCATGCGCAATTTGCGAGTACCTATTGGGTACTCGCTAATTGCGCATGCAATTTTCCATTCATTCCTATGGGTCTGTAGGCCCATAGGAATGAATGGGAAGTCATTCCTTAATTGCGATTCGCAATTTGCAGAGTCGCAATTAAGGAATGTTTGGGAATCGCTATTTTTTTAGTGTTTCCTACATGCATAGGCTTTTGCGATTCCTTAATTGCGATTCCTTAATAATCGCAATTAAGGAATCGCAAAATCCTACTTTGATGCATGTGCCCCTAAATAACATGTACCGTGTAACAACCAAAGTAAAAGGGCCAGTCGCCATGGGAGGTTACAAATGAAGACAACGTGGTACTAAGGAGGGACTAACAAGCCTATTTACGAATCAGAAGCCAGCATTTACGAAGGACAATGACACAAGCCAATGACAAATATGGGCGGAGAGTGGGCGGAGCTTCAAGTGCATACTCCAAAGCAGCATGCCTCGCAGAGCAGCGCATGCGCGCTGCCTCTAGGCTCGACCTAAAAATGCCTCTGAGGATTGTTTTTCTGCAGGAAGGTGTCCCTTCCTACACAAAAACAATCCTGTCTACATGCAGGCACCCTTCCACACTGTGCAAGGGTGCCTGCATTGGTGCTAGGCAGCCAAAAGTGTGCCAGCGCTAGGAAATGACAGGAATGTGCCATATAATGTAAAATATGGTGCATTCCTGCCTTTTCCCTTTTACTCAGTCCAGCACGGTAGATTGCTGTGCTACGTTGTATGAATGTTTTGTAAATATGGCCCAAAGAGAGGTAGATAGGCAGATAGTCAGACAGACAGGGTTGCATAGCTAGATAGATAGATAGATAGATAGATAGATAGATAGATAGATAGATAGATAGACGGCTCAGCACTGATTCAATTAGTAATATAATAGTTAAATATCCATATAAACACAACAAACAAGAGTACTGAAAGCAAACTAAAAAGACATCCAAGCAGGATATACCGAATACATTGGTTTAGAAGTATAGCTGTAGTCCTCAATTAAAATACATACAGGAGTGGAGTTGTAGATGCATTTCATTGCATGCATTCTAAAAAGAGAATTACTTTACGAAGAATAGATTCAAATGGCAAGAATGTGGTTTACTCTGAAATAGCAGCAATGAAATAAAAGGGCAGCTCCAAAAGGAATCAACAACATCATCAGCAGGAGGCAGGAACTGATAAAGCTGGAATGTGTTGTGTGCTGTGAAGAGCTGGTAGAAAGCATCCTGCTATCACACCCTGCAAAGCACAAAGGCAACACTAAAGTAAAGTAATAATGAAATTCAAACAAAAACATTGGCACTAAAGGGAACTACCTTTTGTGTGGATGAGCACCTAGTGAAAGAACAAGCAGTCACCCAAAGCAATGTTAGCCCGCGGCTGAAGTAGGCTGACACACTGCCACTTGCTGTATGTTGTAGTGGGCACAAGCAACATGTGAATGACACAACAACAGACCCGTGGATGAAGAAAGCTAGCTGAAAGTGACTTTATGTAGGTATATTATATAAATATTTTTTGGACTTTGCTAACACCAGACCTAAAAAGGACAAAATAATGAAGTAATACTATCACAAAATGTGCTACACAAGGTGGCATAACTTGGCTTTTCTTCCTGCAGAATGTAATCAACCCTGCTGCATAATTTGGTTCTCGCTGCCTCATAATTCCAGTGCCTCTGCCTAGGACACTAAAACTTTGCAAGAAAGCTGGAAGACTCGTCCGACTTGACTTTCAATATACAATGCAATGCATTGTCAAGTCACGTATTTAGGGCAGAGGACCATGAGATGGGAGGTGCCAAGGTACTGATGCCAAGGGTACTGGAATCGGTCATGCAGGAGAGACGTCTTTGAGGGGCATATTATCAAGCCCAATTTCGCTGCTTTAGCGGCCGTTTTCGGGCGAAAAGCGGCGATTTAAGTATTGCTCTATCATTTCATTTGTCATTTATCAGTCTTTATTTCGACCAAAATGATCATAAAAGACAAAAATATTTACATCATCACATAATACATATATAAAATCCATTTCACTTCAAGACTATACAAATACAAATTTAAAAGACAACAAAGACATCTACTAAAAACTAATTAATATAGTTCCCTTACAAAAATTTAAAAACGATACAGACTTAAAAGGAAACATTTCATAAAATGATCTATACCATCTGGCCACTATACAAATATAAAAATAAAAAAATTATGAATATATGTGTAACAGAACTAGAAAACTAAGCAGAAGACAGAGCATTAATAGACACTGTCGCAGTCTGCTTGTTTTCGGCCTTTTGTCTTATTCTCCAGGCCCATCCCAAGAATTTCGCTACAGCAATCACAATTGCCTCTTGGGTACTAGTCTTTAGTAATCTTAGCGCAGTATCGCTCAGCCTAGTACCAAGGTTCTGACAAATTGGTTTGAGCCATTTTCTCCGAGGAGAACAATATGCTGGACAAGCAAAAAATATATGGGAGATTGTTTCATCCATACTCTGGCAAAATTGACATTTGCTATCTTGGGAAGGGTGCCAGGTCTTGGTGAAAACTTTGGTTGGCAACGTTCCTATCCGGAACTGAAAATAACGTTTTCTGTCAATGGGCTTGGTTATAAAATCCCAGAATTCTTCATATAATGGTTCCAGCTTGTGATCCAAGAAGGTACTGGTCAACGATGATGATCTGGAGGAACTCAGAATACCAGATCTAATCATAGTCCAGTACGCATCTTTAAATACCTTTTTAGAAGGAAAAGTGTTATGTGATGGTTCCTCCCAAAGCTGCCTCATGCCCATGTCCACCAGGGATCTTTTGACCTGTTGTAGCCACCTGATCTTATGAGAAGTGTCAATTCCCCTGATGTCCATAAGAGCTGAGGCATAATGGGCTAGTTCCGGAGTAGACCAGAGCCTTCTCCAATAGGCCAATGGTTTAAACCTAGCAACCTCTGTTAGTGAATGGCACCCCAGATCAAAATATAAAGGAGTAAGAGGAGTACTCTGAGGGAGGCCAACCAAACCTCTCAGGAAGCTTTTTGGGCCTGTGCTAGGGTGGACAGATTTTCGAACCCCCAGAGTTCTGCCCCATATAAGATGGACGCCATAACCTTTACATGGTAAATCTTGAGTGCAGGGCCGATAGGCTTTGTCTGAGAAAGCCTGTGTTCTTTCAAAATCACCCCTGCTATCTGAGAATGTTTGAGCGCCATTATTTCAATTTGGGGCTTCCAATCTAGCTTACGATTGATATTTACTCCAAGATAGGTAAATAAATCTGTTTGCTCTAAAGACTCGTTGTTCATAACAACCCTTGACTTGATAACTTTGTGGTTATGTAACACCATAAATTTAGTCTTATCCACATTTACCAATAACTCATGTTCCTTGCAGAATTTTTCAAAACATATCAGGGCTTTCTGCAGCCCAGCTTGGGTTTTGGATAAAATTAAAGTATCATCCGCGAACATGAGAATTGGCACTTTGATACCTGCAACAGAGGGAGCATCAGTTGGGTAATCAGAAAATATCTAACCACACCATTTATAAAAAGTGAAAACAGGGTTGGAGCCAGCACACATCCTTGGCGTACCCCTTTTAAAATTGGAAATTTGGGGGTAGTATTCCCTTGGGCTCCCCATCGAACCTGCGCAAAGTTTGATTCATGCAATTTTACCACCAGCTGCAAAAGTTCAGGGGAATTCCCAGGTCTCCCAATACGACCCAGAGCTTGTTTCTCGGGACCGTATCGAAAGCTGCTTTAAGATCTACGAAAGTGGCATAAATAGTTCCACCCGCTAACAATACAACACGCCAATAGATTAATACAAAATAAAAAACTTGATCTATCGTGCTTACAAAAGCCCTAAAACCTGCTTGGAAGGGGGATAGTATGTTATTCTCCGTTATCCACGTCTGTATTCTATTCAGAACCAATCTAGCCATGATCTTTTGGGTGGAATCGATCAGGCTGATGGGCCTATAGTTTTTGGGGCTGGAACGGTCCCCCTTCTTATAAATAGGGAGGATTTCCGCCCCACGCCAAGAGTCAGGAATAGTAGCTCCCCTGGCAATCGCATTTGCTAGAAACAAAATATACCTAAACCAATTTTCTTTATCGGATAAAAATAAGTCCACTGGGATGCAGTCAGGACCGGGTGGACTTATTTTTATCCGAAAAGCGGCGATTTAAGTATTGCTCTATCATCAAGGACACGCTAACACGTGTTTCCTTGAGTTAGCAGCCGTCTTGTCTCCACTTTGCATGTCAGTGATTATTATCGCTAATGACATGCAAAGTGGGCGTTCCTCACAGAACAACATGGGTAAACATCGCTACAACTGCATCGCGATATTTACAAGGATGCCCCAGACCCGCGAATCGATGATCAAAGTCGCGCTAAGGCCTCTTTATCGCAGGATTTTAACACCTGCTATTAATCCGACTTAGCCATCTGTAACATGGGAGGTGGATCTCAGGGCTAAGTCCACACCTGCCTATTATCAAGGTTTACATTATCGCAGGTCATTTTTCGCTGCTTTACCACGCAAATGCATGTTATCACCCTCTATCGCTGGATTTCACATCGCCTGGGTGAAAAGCGTTAATAATACGTCGCTAACCCGGCGCTGAAATCCAGCGATAGACGGCGATAATGAAAATCGCGCTATGCGCGATTTGCGATAATTATCGCATGTGCTTGATAATATGCCCCTGTGTTATTTTCTCAGGTAACCTCAAAGAGTACAGATATTGCAATTAGGCAGCACGGTGGATTGAGGAAATGGTGGGGTGCACAGGGAGATAGGGTTAACTAACAAAAATAGAGGCTCTCTTACCAGTGTACCACATGAAAATACTAATCAGAAGGAATTATAAATAGATGTTCAGATACTGAGCAAGTTGGTTCAGCAAGGAAAATGCTGCTGACATCACTTTATTATCTGTAGATCACTAGGCTTAATCTTGACAGGGCCTACTTTGCCTTTCATTCGTTTGTGTCTGATCCCTTGACTACCATTCCATTTGGTGATTAGTAACATCGGTCAATAATTGCCATGCCACTATATGTACTCATAATAATGTTTGCTCATTCGTTAACACAATATGTGAATGCACCTCAGCATTGTAAATAAGTATATTGTGTAATTAGTCCAGCGCATTCTGTATTGTCAATTTTCAAGTTTCACTGGCACCTACCACCTGCTGCCTTCCTATTACCACATTCTCTGATGATCTTTTTATATGAAATGAAATACCAGCATTTGTAAAGCGTACAAGGAGAGGTGTCCCGGGCTGGGGGCCCTCAGAAAGATTAAGCAAACTATTGCCCAGAGTCATATGGTGCTGGGCTAACCTGCCGCCGGCCCCGGAATCGAACAGTGAATACCATGGTCCGGAGTCAGGCACCCTGGCCGCTGCGCCACACCTCGGTTGCAGTATAGAGCACTTACAATCTCGTGAACTAATTCCTAAAATAAAAACGAATACATACTGGGAGAGGGACAAAATGGCGCCTTTCCATTCTACCTTTAAGTTGATAATATACTGGTAAATGCAGGAATAATTGAATGAACACTTAGAAAGTACGAGCACCTATTTACAGAACAGTGTGCTCACCTAGGATGGCTTATCTGAGAGACTTGGAGACAGGGTGTTTGTGCAGGAAATAAAATGGCAGAACAACATGTTGACTGTCAACAATAGCCGGGCCTTATCTCCGTTTCCCCAGCGCCTCCAGGCACCCGGCCAGGCTGTCACAGGAAAGCTGGATGACTTCATCGTTCAGTCACCAGAGGTAGCAGAGCCGAGATCTACAAATAATCCCCCCTCTGAAATTGGAATAGCCCTGCCAGTCATCACTCAATGTCCCTGTGTATTTTTGTCCCCGCTCCCTGTTACAGGTTTGTGTACTTGTCGCCAAGACTACAGGCACCCCGACTTTTCATGAACGCTTGCTTGTTTCCCGGAAATTATTTCAAGATCTTAAATGCCGTGGCGGCACACGCGCTTCTTTCTGCCTGTCTGTCCTCGACTTAAACCCTGACTGTAGGGCTGAGCTTGCCCTAAAACATTCTGAGTTTTGTTGCTGTCTTTTCCATTCACCTGCTGGAGGCAGTTTCCATTATTTTCCTGAACAATACATTCCTTCGTTTTATTTCCAACCGATCGTCAAAGTAATTGTTTATGTATTTTGTGCTAAATCAAAGTGTACAGTGGCCTGCTAGACGTGCAAAAATGATGGACTGGAATGCGGCCTGGAGCTGAGATTAATTCAAGCGTTCATTCCATTCATCACTTTTGGTTCTTCTCAGTCAGTGTTCATTAGTGGGATGGTTGCTCTCAGAAGTGGCTCCTGAGTCACTTTGCCTTGGTGTTTAAGCTTCCCAACAAGCCAGAACCATGTTTGGGTTTTCATGTGTTTCTATAAAGAAGTGACATTGTCTGATATGGCTAGTTTATGTCTACTGTGTCACAGAGAGCAATAAAATGATGGAGTAGAATGTGGCCCAGAGTAATTACCAGTCACTGAGATGAATTAAGCATTCAACGCATCACGATTTGTTCTTCCCCATATGCACACAGCGCCACGAGCCTTGTTCAAAGGCCATGGGTACCACATTCGCGGAGATAGATTACCCAGCATTCCCCTTGAAAGAGGGAAAGTGGCAATGCACAAGAGCTGCTACCAGCCAGGATGAGCCCAGAAGATACTGAGCTACCTCATAGAAGGATCACCATACACAGAAAGCACTAGTGTGTCACATGGAAGCGCAGGGCTACAAACAATGTATCCGTCATGGGTGAGTGAGATGGCCACCATACCCCGATTCCCGGGGGCATAGCTTGGTCAGTAAGATTGGGGGTGGGGGGGTGCTTCCATTTCCCAGCAATCACGCTGGTATATCATGAAGATGGCCACCGAGTTGGAGCCCCAAAATGGAGCTCCAGGATTCGGGATCACAAATTCGTGATTAATCCTGCTACAATCCCTGCCATTGACCCTCCAACATATAAGGATCACTTGTCTCTTTGCGTGAATAGAGGGTTCTGGCTGGTCTCACCTGGTTTATATGTTCACGCTGATGGCTGGCCACTTTCCTGCGCCAGCGTTGGGAAGGCCTCAGTGGAGGTCCTGGTCTGCAGTGGAGGTCCCGATCCTTGTCCGCTGGGCCCCGTGGAGGGCACCCTGCCCTGGTGATCTGGGCTTGCGCCTTGGGCACGGAGGCTGCTACCCTTGATGGAGAAGCGCGGCGAAGCCCTGGTGTTTCTGGGCTCGCGCCTTGGGGTCGGATGCTGCTACCCTCAAAGGAGAAGCGCAACGATGCCCTGGTGTTTCTGGGCTCGCGCATGGGGGTCGGATGCTGCTGCCCTCGTAGGAGAAGCGAGGCAGAACCCTGGTGTTTCTGGGCTCGCGCCTTTGGCACGAAGGCTGCTGTCCTCGTTGGAGCAGCGCGGCGGAGCCCTGGTGTTCTGGGCTCGCGTCTGGGGGTCGGATGCTGCTGCCCTCGTAGGAGAAGCGAGGTGGAGCCCTGGTGTTTCTGGACTCGTGCCTTGGGCACTGAGGCTGCTGTCCTCGTTGGAGAAGCGCGGCAAAGCCTTGGTGTTCGGGGTTTGCGCCTTGGATCAGAGGCTGAGCTAGGGTTTTGCGGTTGCCTTGATTCTGCCTGCCCCCTCCTCCTTGTGCTCGCAGCAGAGAGGAGCGGATTACAGGGGCGATCTGCTATCATGTTGTATTGAATGATGTGCCTTCTTCCCGAACCACTGACGCGACTTCTAGGGAGTCACCTAGTTCTTTGTTGATGCACTGCTGCCCTAGCTTCTGCCCGCTTTCAGGGAGGAGCTCATTTGTGTGCGTGTGACTTGTCCCCACACGCCTGGGTTCCGGCTTGTTTTGGGCTATGCTGTATTGCATTGAACATTTTTGGGGCTTATCGGTGATCGCTCCTTACAAGTAACTCTCTCCCTATCGATTTTGGTGGTTAGACCATCCGGTCTCAAAAATAGACAAAGGAATATTGACTCGAGCACAAGTAGTTGGGGCAGAGAAAGAAAGGTAGGACTTCCTTCCTGTTTTACCTTTGGTGCGGCCATCTTAGAATAGTCTTGCTGCAACAAGTCTCAATGCACTTTTTTAAAATAGGATTCTCTGTATGTCACTGAAGTTCGCTCCTGCATGTTTTCATCGCTCCAGCTTTCATCAACACATCTGTCTGGGTTATGGCCATCTTGGAACATTATAGCAACTTTGTCTGTTTTGTAGCTCAAGTTGATATGTCTCACTACCTTCTGGTGTCATCTTCAATAATGAATGTTGTTGATCTCATATGAAGGTGTAATATCCCGCTACCCTTGAATGTCATCTCAACAACTAACAAGTGCTTCCTTGCACATTGCTCTGATGCACTTGGAACCCAAGAATGGAATATTGCCCCCCTAAAATTGGATTATTACCCCACCACTCTTATGTTGGTCTTAACAATTTCGAGCTGTGATCCTTTCTCACCACTTTTAGTTCTCTCGCTATCCTCGCCATGGCACAACCTACTTCTCGCTCCTCTGACTTCCTTGCACAGGTAGGCCTGATTGCTTTTAAGATTGTCTATCCCCCAACCTCTCGAAGAAAGTGGCAAAGACCTTTAAACACAATCTACTCAAACGCTGTCCAGAAACGCTCATCTCTGATACCTATTTGTGGAAGTCAAAGGGTATTGTGGTTACAGACCTCGTTTTCTACACTACCAGAAGAGCCAAGTAGAGAAAAGCCCTAACTTCTACACTTCGTTCCAAACCTCTGAACGAAACACCCCACGGTTTCCGAATAATCATAATACCCTCTTCAGTCCTCAATGCTGATCTGGCAGTACCCCTCTACAATAATGGTAACATACGCATTCAAGCCTCCGACCTGAATTTTAAATGCTTTACAGAATATTTATGAGGATTAAAAATACACTTAATAACCATAATCCTGTTAGTCTTCATCATATAAGTCTCCCCACAATTGCTGAACCTTCTGTTCCCTCCGCCTCATGTTCCACCCGCTCCGCTTCCCCCTCACTCCCTATGAACCGGTCTGTTATTTCCCCCCATACGGATGGTGAGTGTAATACCCACACATCTAACCCTGATAACCTGGATAATCTAAATCATGGCTTCCGTAATACCAACTCGAGTGCCCTGTTCACAGCTTCTTACCCCAGTACTTCACCCATTTACCCACACCTTCCTATCTCCTGCCCCATTACGTCCCCCATCTCACAGGATAAATTCACCTTGTCCATCACCAATCCTCCTCAAGGATTTTCTCTTCAACCTCTTACACCAAGACCTGATGCCCTCTATGCTAATCATCCCCCTCAGTGGATAATACGACTGATCTCAAGCAGGATACTATCTCCCCCTGCAACTTTTGTGAGGGATATATTTTGCCACCCAACTCCCCTCTTTCTAAGGGGTCGTATCCATTATCTTATTCTAGGCCGGCCGCTGGTTGTGATAGCCTCCCTTACATTGAGGAGAAGATGGCTGACCTCAAGCAGGATCTCCTTACTGTCAAAGATAACCTGCTGAAACTCTTATATTTCTCCCTGAAGATGGAGAAGTTTTGGAAATTATATCCCTCCCTTGGGACCGATCAACCCAGTCTTCCATCAAGTGTTAAACACGGCGGGGATGAAATGTCTTCTTTCATTAACACACTTAGCCCTCTCTGGAGAACTCGGCCTCTTCCAAACCACCATTCCAGGCCCCTTAGGTTTATGCCTCAGTTGTCGGATGACGACACTCTCGCACTTCTTCTATCGTAGAATGGCTCCTGGTGTGTCTCCTCTGACTCACCAGTCAACATCCCAACTATCTCCTCTGACCCTGGTAGAGAACCTAGTGTTAACCTTAGATCTGTGAATAGGGATAACCTACTTCAGATCACTACGTCTCACCTTGAAGCGGTCACTACCAACTCACACATCAAATCAATGCTTCTCAACTGCAGATCAGCAGCGAAAAACGAAGCGGATATCTCTGAACTCATCATCACGCAAGATAGGACCTCCTGATCCTTAGCGAAACTTGGCTCAATGACTCTTCCTCCCCAGTTCTCGACATCTTAATCCCTCCTGATTATGACATTATCAGATGCGATCGACCTGTTAAAACTGGGGGGGGGGGGATTGCTTGCATCCATCGCTCCAGCCTCATGTTGAAACAGACTAAAAATGCTATGATGTCCTCCTGTGAGCAACCAGTCACTGAAATCTGGAATAATCGCAAGATTGTCTGTGTGCTCCACATGATATATCATCCACCAGGTGATAATCTGCTCTTCATCGAGCAAATTATGGAGTCCATTACCTCATGCTCAGACCAACACCCCAGCCATATCTTCCTCAGAGACTTTAACCTTCATTGGAACGACACAAATGATCCTTTAGTATTCTCCTTTAAGGGTTTCCTCTCCAACCTCAAATTCACCCAGGCTTGCAAGGGACCCACCCACAACAAGGGTGCTACCCTTGACCTTATCATAGCTAAAGACAACATCATACAACTTGATGACATTATACCCTGTGACTGGTCGGATAATCACCAAATATCCTTCCACATCCTGGGAAAGGTCCTGCTCAGACAAGGCCAACTACTTAAAACCAAACAACTGACTCATAATCTGAGAGACATCAACATTAATGATCTAACATCCATTAGCAAGAATGGTCTTCAACCACCCACCAACATGACCAACCTGGACGAGCTTACGGATCATTACATTAACTCTATGACTAGTATTTTCGACACTATTGCTCCGAAGCAACTCAAAAGGATTCCGATCAAACAATCCAAACCTTGGTTTAATGGCTCCCTAAATGATGAACGTCACAAACTTAGGCTTTTAGAGAGACTATGGAGAAACTCCCCTCCATTACAAGCCTCAAACAGTTAAGGAAGATGAGAAGCGCATATAACAAACATATTCACAGTGCTATCTCCCTCGCACCATCAGAGGAACCTACAGAACCTACGGTAGAGAGTGCACCTTCCTATCTCACAATTTGCACTCCTAAAAACAACGCATCTTGGAATTCTTTTCTTCTTCTTCCAGATGATGCAGAGCTGCTCCAATCTATGGCGTCCTTAAAACCTTTCCAACCACTTCAGCGATCCACTACCAGCCAAGTTTTTCAAAGATCTCAATTCGGCCATTCTCCCACTTTGGTCCCGGATCATTCAAGAATCTCTCTTGCATGGGAGGATTCCTGGTTTCCTCAAGATGGGACAAGTCACTCCCATCCCAAAGAAGCCTAATGCTGACTTAGCTGATCCTAACAATTTCCATCCGATCACCAGCATCATGACTTTAGCTAAATTGCTCGAGAAATGCGTTAACACACAGCTTTGCAACCACATCGAGAAATTTCAGCTCCTTGACCTATACCAGTCGGGTTTCATAGTGGGGCACAGTACTGAAACAGCACTTCTTCACATTGTTGATGACACCTTGAGATCTCTTGATCAAAATGTTCCTTGTCTTCTGATCCTTCTTGACTTGTCCTCAGCATTTGACACCATCAAACATGAAAACCTGATTGCTCTTCTTCAATACGGGATGGGGTTATCGGGCTTTGTCTTAAATTGGTTTGCCTCTTTCTTACATAACTGCACCCAAAGAATCAAAGTTAACCAAACCCTTGCAACTAGTACCCCGGTCACTATTGGAGTACCTCAGGGCTCCGCACTTTCGCCCACACTTTTCAACCTTTTCATGGAACCTCTCTCCGATATTCTGAGCCGCTCTAACATTCAATACCATATGTATGCTGATGACACTCAACTGTATTTGAAGATCTCCTCTCCTGATGACATACAAACTCTAAATGATGCGCTCCTAAAAATTCAACAATGGCTAACTCATAATCATCTATTGTTAAATACCCTCAAAACAGAATTCCTTCTGATTGCCTCCCGTAACCACTCAGCACCTACCCATGACTGGCTCAAACAACTTACTGCTCTTAACTGCACCCCTCATGTTGTTGACTCTGCTAGATCTTTAGGTATAACCCGGGACAAATACCTAAATATGCAAGATCACATCAGTGCTACTATTAGGGGAGCCAATCTTCAGCTCAACACTCTAAGGAAAATCAAGCCATTCCTACGGCCTGAGGACATTCAGTCAGCAGTCCACTCCCTAGTTATCTCACATTTGGAATATGGGTTGGTGACCCTTGCTGGGCTACCTAAAGATAGTCTTGTATACCTTTTGTTCAAAGTGTATTATGTGTCTCCTCACGTGTCCTTTTGATTTATTGCTCTGCTGGAACTTCTCAGGTCCCACTAGATTGGCTGACGACCATGGGTCAACTCTATTATTGTGCTTTCCCCGTGCTCCCCTATGACCTTGTTATTGTGCAGGTACCTCGTTTGTTCCATGTTGTTTGTTGTACTCATGCTTTTTCCTCATTACACTTACGCTCCTTCGTACAGCGCTCTGATACCGGTATGGGTCATGTTCGCGCTTTATAAAACTTTTCAAATAAATAAATAAAATAAATGGTAAAATACATTATTTGAGAAGCAGAACATGAGGGGCGTTTAAGGGGCAGTGGAAGGGATAGCAGTGCAGATTGTTAGGGTTACTTAAAAGGCAATATGTTGTAAAATCACCAACAGTTTTAATAACTTCAATACAGAGAGGAGTGTGTGTATGTTTTCGGGTGTGTTTGTGTGTTTTTGTCTGTGGGTGCATGTCAAATCAAAATCTTATGGGAAATCCGACTGCCACCTCACCATACCCGACTGAGAGCACCTGTACCCAACTATTTACTATAGAATACATTTATTAGGGGGGGTATAGCACCCCTCACCCCTGGAGCTACGCTCTGCCAATGCCACCCTTAGATATGCTACTGTACGACAAGTGGCCCACTCTGCCTCACCTTATTGGCCTTTCAGATTCTCCAGCCCAATGTAAACTCTCTGACTTTCCCTATAAACTGCCCTTTGGTTTAGGCAGTGACTTATGAAATCGGTGTACTGTGAGTTTACAGTGTACACTAAATCATCTCGCTGCACTAATCTCACTTTTGGTGCTAACTTCGGATCACTGGTGACTCCCTTCCCACATAGGTCTTGGGCGTGCCTTATGTGTGAGATGTAGGAAAGGAGCATAGCCAGTGTGTCATGGGCCCTAGTTCAAGGAGGGAAATGGGGCCCTTGGCTGCTTTTTGAATTATAAAATAGAACAATAAGCAGGGTTCACTGGGTCCCTCAGGCCTGCGGGTCTCGGTGCCACTGCACCAGCTGCACCAATAGAGGCTGCACCCCTGGTGCAGGAGGGGCCGTGCCTCCCACATTCTCAGCCTCAGTTCAAATCTTACTTTGGATGCGTAGGGGTTAGTAGGAAAGTTAGGTAGGTGGAGAGGTTCCGGGAAAGTCACATGCAATTTTGTATTTATTCCACGTGTTTAAATTGCATTGACCTAGCCGCGTGGGTGGCGCCAGCGGAGCGCTTTATAATTAACAATCAACAGGAAATACAGTGTAATAGTGGTTGGCCTCAGTTATAGCAAAAACAGGAGTGATAGAGTGAGCTAAAGTGCAGAGAGTTTTAAGGCATGGGCAAAGTGTCTCTGTCCCAGGGCCCCAGACTTTCAGGGGCTCCCTGATAGAGTCAACTGCCCAGCTCTGTTCTGCAGAGTCTTGCCCTGTTGACTGTGAATAATTCTCAAACAGATTGTTTTCAATACCATTTTCCTTTAATGTATTTTTAATGTGGGTGATGTGTAAAAGTCTATTAGAGACATTTTGCAGAGAAATGTTTGTTTAACGCAACAGCCATACAAAAAAAATCTTTTAGGTGAGGAAAGGACCTCACATATGAGAAATGGGAGGGTGTCACAAAGATTATTTGCAGTAATATTGGTGCACTGCTGCTCTGTGATATTGAGAACACATCAATATCCCTGAATATTAGATGTAAACTCATTTAAAATCTGAACTAGTGTGCCTGTGCACTGCCAGTGACCTGGCCAAAGAGGGCATGAAAGAGCTGAAATTGAATCATAGATTCAAAGCTGTTCCGAACAGGGGCCCCTAAAATACATTTGGCCCAGGGCCCTCAAAATCCTTTAGATATTCCTGCAAACGTGGGCCAAGAGCGACAGAGAAGTGTGAGATTAAGTGATGACGTAAGATGATCCTGCTAATCTTAAAGTCTTATAGAAAGGTTTAAATTAGTGAGTCGGTGTCACTGTCCATAGTGACAAGCATTGTTATTTTGGGGAGCCACTGGCCGATGGCTATGCGTGTCTGGAGAGGAGTGGGACTGCAGGGACTCAACCCCCACTGCTGAATCCCCCCCTCAGCCTGCGCCACATAGGCTCTCTCTCTGTTTACTCCGTGTTCGCTTTCGCCACAGTTCCTAGAAGCGACTTCATACCCAGGCTGCGCTGTATAAATTCCTTCCATGCTCAGCAAGGAGAGCGCAGGGTGCTGAAAAGCCTGACATATGTCTGAAGAAATGAGTGGCGTTCAGGCCCATCCGCACTTCAGAGTATCCTTAATCCTCCCCGTGTGGGGGCTGTACCACCACCAGAAGAAGGGGTGCTGGGCCGGTCTGGCTGTAGCTTGCCCTGGCGTTTTTCTGGAAGGCCGGAAGGGTGGGGGCTGGTTTTGGACCCGTGGGGGCGGTTTTGTTACTGGGGGCTGGTTTTGCACCACTGCTGCTGCAACCTCTTTGACAGGATCGAAAGGAATGTCAGAGGTGGGAACAGAGAGCGACACCTACGGCAGAAAGAGTCTGAATACATCACTCTGCTCGGCAGTAAGTTCCCGGGAGGTTTGAATGAGAGTGAGGAGCTTCATATACACATCGGTTGATGTGGTACTTTACTGAAGTAGTATCATTCCGTTTGTCCTCTGTTCCTTGTCCGACCTCCTTTATCCCATTGTCTACGACAAGGGGACTCTGCCTCCTGAAGTCTCCTATTACAATACTGTTGTAATTTGCAGTATGAACCCCTGTGAGTTGCACAGCAGGCCATGTTTCACCTTTCTTTCCCTTGAAGGACCCACCAATGTGTTCCTCCTGTCCCCCTTACGGATCCTCTTGCCCCATTTTTACAGCTCATGCTTCACAGTTTTGACCTGTTCTTCTTCTTTTTATATCAGCATAGGCACATTTACACGTTAATGCTCTCTTCCGGAGAGGGTAGACACTTAGGGGGTCATTACGATGTAGGGCGGATCGCCACTGCCCGCATGGCGGTGGCGATCCGCCCTACATTTCCCTCCGCCCACCACCCATTTTCCCCCCGCCATATTAGTATGGCGGGGGGACCCCGGCGGACGGAGAGACCGTCCGCCAGTTTACCGCCGGTCGACCAGTAAACCGGGCGGAAAAGGGGCTACATATGGTGGCGGTGTCTGCTAGACACCGCCATCCATATTAGCATGGGTGCGGGAAGCAGCCTTTCCGTGGCGGCGATGCCGCCACGAAGAGGCATGCGGAGTTTGCTGTTGGGGGCCCGTTGCGGGCCCCCAGGGTATTGGGGGGGTGGGGGGTGCACATGGGGGGTACCTATGGTACTCCCCTACATTGTCATGGACAAGGTAGCAGGCACCGTGCGGTGCCTGTCACCTTGTGCATGACAATGCACACAGTGCATTCCCAGCATTGTGGCGGGCGGTGCTGTGTGCACCGCCCGCCACAATGCTGGGAATGGAGGATGCCACCGCCACGGTGGCGGTGGCATCCTAATCGCTGGTGCGGGACCGCCGCACCACTGGCGGGCGGACAAAAGTCCGCCCGCCATCCTAATAGGCCCCTTAGTGTTTTGGGGAAAAGTTGAAGATTTAAGGTTGCTATTTTTCAGTCAAATCACGGACAACATTTGAGATGTCATCAGTGATGTCATGAGTGATGTCACTGACCATGTCGTGAGTGATGTAATATGTGACGTCATCAGCAGTGCATTGCGGGCGCGCGAGTTATAGTTAGCTGAACTAACTATAACGGGGGAATTTCTATGGTTTTGTACGAGTAAAATGTCCAACTAACTATAACGCCCCTGAAACCTATGGTTTTTTCAGTGAATTTCTAAGGTTTTTTAAATGCTAATTTCTAACTATTACGTGCCTGAAACCTATGGTTTTTTCAGTGAATTTCTAAGGTTTTTTAAATGCTAATTTCTAACTATAACGTGCCTGAAACCTATGGTTTTTTCAGTGAATATATATATATTTATTATACTATGTATACATGTGAAAATGTCTCGGTCCCCTGTTTGCCTCGGTGGCACGGGGGCGGAACTGACGTCAGCACGCCGACGAGGTCCTCTTATGGCTCCGATGACGTCATACGGTGTCGCGAGCGGAGCCGTGCTCGTTGACGTGGGAGAGCTAGGAAAGAATTTCCGTGGAATGCTGGTGCAGTGGATATTCACCTAAGTGTTCGGGCTAGTCCTTTGGGAGCAACTGTTTATGTTGCCACTCCAGAAACCGAAACCAGTGATCCGAGGGCAGAGGCCCTGCAGATGGCACACGAGGTGGGGTGCCCAGTCGTGTGAACCGGCGGGGGCAGCGAAGTGGCAAGCACCACAACCCACAAAAAAGGTAACGAGGGCACTGAATAACACAGGATCTTCTCTTTGTATCTGGCAGGAACAACGAAGTTAAAATGCCCTAGTACCAAAATGTAGAATTAGTGCTACATCGGTCTTCAAGAGGACCTGCGATGCTGCTTCTGCCTCCCGTACCCTGGAGGCGGCACATGGGTCACGCGGTACGGTCATACTGCGGTGGGACGCACACTCGTTGACCTCTCATGGCACTGCTCCACACTTCAGGGAGGACGCTTTCCATTAGCTATGTTTTCTGATGGCATGTCGCGCCGGCCCTGTCCAACAACAGAACTCCTTTAGATCCAAACAGACTCTTCCACTCTCTCACCGGAAGTGAAACCAGGCCACGCGGACACTTTCACAATACAACAGCCGGGAATGCACTTTTCGGTAAAAAAACCACATTCCTTCCTCCTAATTGATCAAATAAACGTCTCACTGAAGAACAGGGGCCTGCTTCGATCGGTGTACAGCCGTTACAACGACTTTTTTACTTTGCGATACCATTACAACGCATGCATTACCACGCATGCGTTGTACATCACGAAGTCATTACTACGAATTTTTTTAGAACGCATGGTCATTTACCACGCATGCCTGTACAACGAATTTTGTTGTAAAGGTATGTATGGTAAATGACCATGCGTTCTAAAAAACATGTAGACGATCCATGTCGTTGTAAGGAAACAGAGGCTGTTCCGTTTCCTGACAACGACGTGCACCGCCCCTCAGAGATGACGTGAAGCAGGAACCACGAGGAGAGAGGAACCATGAGGAGTGAGAGGTAAGGGGGATTGGGCATGGGGTGGGGGTTTCTTTTCTAGGGTTTAGGGTAGTGCAGTGGGATCACTGACAGAATATCGATAACAAGAATATCGACCTACAACAATATCGAAGTAAAAATATCGAATGCCAAAATATCGACTCCCTATCTACAAACAGGTAAGTACAAAAATATCGACTCCAAAATATAGTTGTAAAAAATATAGTCAGTCAAAATATCGAATTTTTTAAATATATGAAAAGTAATGTAAAATTAATGAAATAATATATATAATTAACTAAAACATACTTAAAAATACTTAAATAACTTTAAAATTAATAAATAATTAATGTAACTTAAAAAAATAAACATACATTTTAATTTTTTAATACATAAATATATTAACGTAATATTTATAAAAAATATTCAATATTTTTAGCGTAGGATAGCGGGACGGTAAAATTTACTATTACCACTTCAATCAGTGCAACAGTAGGGAAAGCGTTGGATAGCGGGAGGGTAAAAATTACTATTCCCACTCCAGACAGTGCAACAGTAGGGAAAGCATTGGATAGCGTAGGAGTAAAAATTACTATTCCCACTCCAGAGAGTGCAACAGTAGGGAAAGCGTTGGATAGCGTAGTGGTAATAATTACTATTCCCACTCCAGAGAGTGCAACAGTAGGTAAAGAGTTGGATAGCGTAGGGGTAAAAATTACTATTCCCACTCCAGTGAGTGCAACAGTAGGGAAAGCGTTGGATAGCGTAGGGGTAATAATTACTATTCCCACTCCAGAGAGTGCAACAGTAGGGAAAGAGTTGGATAGCGTAGGGGTAAAAATTACTATTCCCACTACAGTGAGTGCAACAGTAGGGAAAGCGTTGGATAGCCTAGGGGTAATAATTACTATTCCAACTCCAGAGAGTGCAAGAGTAGGGAAAGAGTTGGATAGCGTAGGGGTAAAAATTACTATTTCCACTCCAGTGAGTGCAACAGTAGGGAAAGCGTTGGATAGCGTAGGGGTAATAATTACTATTCCCACTCCAGAGAGTGCAACAGTAGGGAAAGTAATATTTTAATATTTTACTAAAAATAATTAATTATCAATACTAATAAATATTATTAATAACACTAATTACCAATTAATGAATTTTTTTTTTTTACCAATTATCAAAATGTAATTACCAATTAATAATTAATTAACAATGAAGTAATTATCAATACCAATTAATATTTATTAATATGTACTTAATTTCAATTAAATTACTTCCCACCCTATTCCCTATAAACCCACATCCCGCTACAAATATTTAATTAATAGAATTAACATAATTACCATTTAATAAATTAATTTTTTTACCAATTAATAAAATTTAATTACCAATTAATAATTAATTAACAATAAATTAATTATCAATACCAATTAATATTTATTAATATGTACTTAATTTTAATTAAATTACTTCCCACCCTATTCCCCTATAAACCCACATCCCGCTACAACTATTTAATTAATTGAATTAACATAATTACCATTTAATCAATTAAAAAAAAATCCAATTAATAAAATTTAATTACCAATTAATAATTAATTAACAATAAATTAATTATCAATACCAATTAATATTTATTAATATGTACTTAATTTTAATTAAATTACTTCCCACCCTATTCCCCTATAAACCCACTACCCGCTACGGAATTAAATTACGCAAAAATTAAATAACATAAAATTCATTGCTTTTAAAAAATTAAACATACATTACAACAACTAATATACACTTTTAACACATATACTAACATACAATACACTTAGAAAAAATTCGATATTATTAAAAATTCGATATTTTTTAATGCCTATATTATGTACTTCGATATTTTAACTATCGATATTACTTACATTAATTTCGATATTTTTAACGACTATATTATGTCCATTCGATATTATGTCCATTCTATATTTTAGACTCGATATTGTGTCCATTCGATATTTTTGTTTCGATATTATGTCTGTTTACCAGTGCAGTGGTGTTTGGGTGGTGTAGGGGGTCGTGCTGGGGGTAGTGTTTTAGGGTTTAGGGTAGTGCAGTGGTGTTTGAGTAGTGTAGGGGGTCGTGCTGGGGGTAGTAATTTAGGGTTTAGGGTAGTGCAATAGTGTAGGGGGTCGTGCTGGGGGTAGTGTTTTAGGGTTTAGGGTAGTGCAGTGGTGTATGGGTAGTGTAGGGGGTCGTGCTGGGGTAGTGTTTTAGGGTTTAGGGTAGTGCAGTGGTGTTTGAGTAGTGTAGGGGGTCATGCTGGTGGTAGTGTTTTAGGGTTTAGGGTTGTGCAGTGGTGTTTGTGTAGTGTAGGGGGTCATGCTGGGGGTAGTGTCTTATGGTTTAGGGTAGTGCAGTGGTGTTTGAGTAGTGTAGGGGGTCGTGCTGGGGGTAGATTTAGGGTTTAGGGTAGTGCAGTGGTGTTTGGGTAGTGTAGGGAGTCGTGCTGGGGTAGTGTTTTAGGGTTTAGGGTAGTGCAGTGGTGTTTGTGTAGTGTAGGGGGTTGTGCTGGGGTAGTGTTTTAGGGTTTATGTTAGTGCAGTGGTGTTTGGGTAGTGTAGGGGGTAGTGCTGGGGTAGTGTTTTAGAGTTTAGGGCAGTGCAGTGGTGTTTGTGTAGTGAAGGGGGTCATTCTGTGGGTAGTGTTTTAGGGTTTAGGGTAGTGCAGTCGTGTTTGTGTAGTGTAGGGGGTCGTGTTTTAGGGTATAGGGTAGTGCAGTGGTGTTTGGGTAGTGTAGGGGGTCATGCTGGGGTTAGTGTTTTAGGGTTTAGGGTAGTGCAGTGGTGTTTGGGTAGTGTAGGGGGTCGTGCTGGGGGTAGTGTTTTAGGGTTTAGTGTAGTGCAGTGGTGTTTGTGTAGTGTGGGAGGTCATGCTGGGTGTATATTTAGGGTTTAGTGTAGTGCAGTGGTGTTTGGGTAGTGTAGGGAGTCGTGCTCGGGGTAGTGTTTTAGGGTTTAGGGTAGTGCAGTGGTGTTTGGGTAGTGTAGGGAGTCGTGCTGGTGGTAGTGTTTTAGGGTTTAGGGTAGTGCAGTTATGTTTGGGTAGTGTAGGGTGTCGTGCTGGGGGTAGTGTTTTAGGGTTTAGGGTAGTGCAGTGGTGTTTGGGTAGTGGAGGGGGTAGTGTTTTAGGGTTTAGGGTAGTGCGCCCAGCCAGCCACAATATCCGTGGACAAAGGGGATCCTGACTCTTTGGAACGCTCCGTCAATTGAATAATTTGGGTCAAGGGCCCTACCACGTCCAAGCCCTATCAATTCCTTTCTTGGGATCCCTCATATACTTGGAGAAAAAGGTACATAGTTTCTCATCAATTTCAGGCGTGTGTGCCACCTTCCCCTTCAGTGAGGGCCTGGGGCATTCTCCCCTCATCCTATTCCTGACCTCCCTTTCAAGGGGTTGATGGATTTTCCCCACCACATACTCTGCCACTTTGGCGTCAGGTGTCCACTCTGCCGACCTAGGATGGTAAATTTGGGTAGGCTCGAACATGTCCGAGTGGACCCCGTCCCCAACCGGGGACTGAGAGGAGTGGGACTCTGGACGCCAGGGACGCCCCGAGTCCTTATCCTCATCGGAGGAGAAATCGTCCTCCGATACACCCTCTCCCTCTAAGGGAAACCCGCCGTCGGGGTCTACAATAGTGGTGACAGTGTCGCAATTTTCTCCGGGCCCCTCCTGCTCCCGGCAGGGTGCATGTTTTAGCGTTCGCGCACTCTTGAGGAAGGTTTCCGTAAGTTTATCAAATCCTTCCAAGTGCCCAGCGTTATGCTTAACGGCCCTTTTATTCCCCATCTGGGAGCTACTTGGACCCGTCACCACCAGATCTGGGTCACTGAACACCCCAGGGATGCTTTTCGCCAGCTTATCAACCTGATCCCTAAGAGGAGCCAGCGCCCTAGAAATAGCCAGAGAGAGGGCTTGGTCCACTGCTGGAGAGAGAAGTTGGGGGGTCATTCCTCCTCCACTTCCTGGTAGGAGGAGTAAAAATGGTCTTCTGGAGAAGACATGATAGCAGAGGGTGTGAGCACAGAACAAATGCTCTTAAAATCCTTAAGACAGCCCCCTCGCCGGTGCTCCAACAGCTGGGCTTTCCCCGAAGCTGTTATAAGAATAGACTGAGGCGCAATACCAATTACCACTACCAGGTGGCGCTGGTCACTAACGTGGCCGTGTGGGGAAATCACCGCATAGCGGTGTCAAAATTAGGCGAGGGTTGGTCGGGAATCAAGCGGACACTAAAGGAGTGACCGGATTCCCAAACACACGTAAAGACCAGCGGGAGCGCTCGACTGAGCTGCCTCGCTCGGACCAGACGCGCCTGACAGGATCTCACCGCGCGCAGAGCACACAGCGGGAGAAACTGCAAGGGGGAGAACGCGCTCGGGGAAGAGCCTGCTGCGCAGGGAATATGAAACAATACCAAGGCAATAATGCTAATAACGTGCACAAGAAACCGCTATACAAACAGCAACAACGTCAGATTAAGCCAAGAATGTAAGGAATGCACTTAACTAACGAGCAGTGAAGAAAGAGGAAGCGGAAGGGACATCACCATATTATATACGATGGACTGTGATATGATTGGACTATAGTTGCCTTGGAGACTTCCCCCCTAATGGTTCATGGGTTGTGTAGTCTTTTGTTTAATGATTGTTGTGTTACGTTTTCTTTGAACTGCTATGCAAATAAAGTGAGGAAAGATATGCATAATCCTCGCCTCCGTCCTGCCATAGAATTCATTAAACTTTATTTGATCTGATTTAGAAACATAGATCATAAAAGTGTACATAAAAACAGTAAATCCTCTTTCCTAATACAATACAGTGAGAATTAATTAAAACCAGTAGGTAAAAACGGGTGTTACAAAGCCCGGTTCAGAGCAACTTCAGGTTAACAGAATCGTAAAGTTCAATGTTTCGCAAGATCAATCTCATATACTTCGTGCAAAATACACAATAAGGGGTCCAAGTAAGATGTAACGCTCCAATATCTGACCAGTTTGCACTATATAAAACTGCAGAAAAACTAAAAATAAAAAGTGTTTTGCACACTTCTGTCATTGTCTGTATGTGGGCTACATCTGGGTGATATTTGTGCTACATTTGGGATCTTTTTTCTCTGGTGGCCATCTTGGGAGACTTATTTGTTATGAAGTTTCCTAATTTCGTCATTTACTGCAGTCTCCTCAGTAGGAAATGCTTTCAGTTTTTTACTTTGATTCCATCAAGAAGGCATTCAGATGTGTCACACATTTGCCATAAATTCAGAATGTTAGTACTCTAGTTGTTCATTAGATCACTGTAGTAAAGCTACTGCTCACCAGGGAGTTAACTGGAAGTCTACTGCTGGTATTGAAAGTGATTGTTTCAGTCTGCATGTCAGAATTTTCTAATGAAATAGAAGAGGATTTGAGATCTCACTTAAAACATGCCCTAAATTTTCTTTCTGCAGCACTAACCATAATTTCTATGGCAAAATGAACCCCCTCATTTTGTTCCTTTTTAAATTAAATGTTTTAAGTGTTACCAGTTTATTCCAATCAAGATGGCTTCAGGTGTGCCATACTTTTGTCATAAGTAAGACTGTTAGCGCTCTAGTTGTTCTTTAGAACACTCTGGGAAGCTGCAGTAGAACACAAAGGCATCAACTGACAGGCTGCTCCTGTTGAAATATAACAGGAAGATATTTGAGATCTCACTTAAAACATGTCCTAATTATTCTTTCTACAGCACTAACCATAATTTCTATGACAAAATGAACCCCCTCATTTTGTTCCTTTTTAAATTAAATGTTTTAAGAGTTACCAGTTTATTCCAATCAAGATGGCTTCAGGTGTGCCATAATTTTGTCATAAGTAAGACTGTTAGCGCTCTAGTTGTTCTTTAGAACACTCTGGGAAGCTGCAGTAGAACACAAAGGCATCAACTGACAGGCTGCTCTTGTTGAAATATAACAGGAAGATATTTGAGATCTCACTTAAAACATGTCCTAATTTTTCTTTCTACAGCACTAACCATAATTTCTATGGCAAAATGAACCCCCTCATTTTGTTCCTTTTTAAATTAAATGTTTTAAGTGTTACCAGTTTATTCCAATCAAGATGGCTTCAGGTGTGCCATACTTTTGTCATAAGTAAGACTGTTAGCTCTCTAGTTGTTCTTTAGAACACTCTGGGAAGCTGCAGTAGAACACAAAGGCATCAACTGACAGGCTGCTCCTGTTGAAATATAACAGGAAGATATTTGAGATCTCACTTAAAACATGTCCTAATTTTTCTTTCTACAGTACTAACCATAATTTCTATGACAAAATGAACCCCCTCATTTTGTTCCTTTTTAAATTAAATGTTTTAAGAGTTACCAGTTTATTCCAATCAAGATGGCTTCAGGTGTGCCATAATTTTGTCATAAGTAAGACTGTTAGCGCTCTAGTTGTTCTTTAGAACACTCTGGGAAGCTGCAGTAGAACACAAAGGCATCAACTGACAGGCTGCTCCTGTTGAAATATAACAGGAAGATATTTGAGATCACACTTGAAACATGTCCTAATTTTTCTTTCTACAGCACTAACCATAATTTCTATGACAAAATGAACCCCATCATTTTGTTCCTTTTTAAATTAAATGTTTTAAGTGTTACCAGTTCATTCCAATCAAGATGGCTTCAGGTGGGCCATACTTTTGTCATAAGTAAGGCTGTTAGCACTCTAGTTGTTCTTTAGAACACTCTGGGAAGCTGCAGTAGAACACAAAGGAATCAACTGACAGTCTCTACCCTTGTTGGATGTACATGTTTTACTGAGAATGTCAGACTTCATTCTCACATGACTGAGAAAGATAATGTGAATTTACAGAAAATATGCTCTCATTTTAGCTTCTGGAGCACCTTCCAAAACTGTATGGGACAAGCATGTGAAAATAGTTTTCTCTCAAACATGATTCATGATATCCCAGCAGAAGGCTTTTCACAGGGTAAAATCACCTTAGAACACACCACAATTCCTGAAATTAGTATGGTACCATCAACAAATGAATTCTAATGTAACTAAAGTCTGTTATCACCCTTTATAGTTCTCCTTTTGGTAACCCTCAAAATCTTCGATTCACTACAATGCATTTCAATGGGGTACTATCATTTATATTGGTCCCAAGATGGCTGCCAGCAATTCCAGGATGAAGTGCTGACAGCCAATCAGATCTCACGATGACATGTGTGGTTAGGCTCCGCCCAGATATATATGTGTTTTCTTTTCAAATTTCTCAGGAACTACTGAACGGATTTACACCATTTAACCAAAAGGCACGACTCTGAACCAAGGGCTACCTTTTGCCAAATTTGGTGTAATTCCGTTCAGCAGTTCGGGCTGTAGCTGCGACTAAAGGTTCCTATGGAAAATTGCATGGGGAAAACACGTTTTGGCACCCCTTTTTTCTCGGCCCCCACTTGATGAATCACCCCGAGACTTTCAGGATAGGAGCGGACCGAAGCGCCCCACGAGTTTTGAAAAGTTCGCGAAGATTCATCAACCGGCGCCAAAGTTATTGGAAATAGAATGTTGTGAATTTCCTATGGAAAATAGGTCCTAACTATAAGTACCTACTGGCGATTGCCAGTAGGTAATATATGTATATATATATATATCAAAGCAGGTACGCCTCCCCACATGGAAGGAAATGCGAGACCGCACTCAGTGTTTCAAAAGTCAAGTAAATTTATTGCGGCAACGCGTTTCGACCTGAGAAGGTCTCTGTCATGGCTGTGACAAAGACCTTCTCAGGTCGAAACGCGTTGCCGCAATGAATTCATTGACTTTTGAAACACTGAGAGCGGTCCGCGCTTCCTTTCATGTGGGGAGGCGTACCTGCTTGTACTTAAACACGGATCCGTATCCATAATACCGCACCAGCCCCGCTTCGTGGATGTGACTGGCTCCCTACGGACAACTCTCGCTTTGATATATATATATATATATATATATATATATATATATATATATATATATATATATATATATATATATATATATATATATATATTATCTACTGGCGGTCGCCAGTAGATAGTTATAGTTAGGACCTAGTTTCCATAGGAAACTCGTTTTTTGTTTTCTCAATATCTTTGGCGCCGGTTCACGAATCTTCGCAAAATTTTCAAAATTGTAGCCCGCTCCGGTCAGCTCCTGTCTTGAAAGTTTCGGGGTGATTCAGCAAGCGGGGGCCGAGAAAAAGGGGGGTCCCAAAACGTGTTTTCTCCATGTTAATTCCCATAGGAAACTTTAGACACGACTACAGCCCGAGCTGCTGAACGGAATTTCACCAAACTTGGCAAAAAGGTAGCCCTTGGTTCAGAAAGAGACCTTTTTGTTAAATGGTGTAAATCCGTTCAGTAATTCCAGAGAAATTCAAAAAATAAGAGTCAAAAAATCAATTTCCCATAGGAAACTTTATGCAAGGCTACAGCCGAAACTACTGAACTGAATTTGGCAAAAAGGTACTGCTTGGCTCAGAAAGCGACCTTTTAAAAAATGGTGTAAATCCGTTCAGTAGTTGCTGAGAAAATAAAAAATAAAAGTTTCGATATTTAGAGGCACGGAGGATCCGCGGACCCTCGCGACCACAAGCTTTATTGTAATTGGCTGTCAACACTCCAAACCAGGAAGTGTTGGCAGCCATCTTGTGACTCGGTAGAACCGAGTCACAAGAAATCAGAATAAAAAACACGAAAAAAAAGAAAAGGGGGCAGGGTAGAAACACCCTGACCCCCTAGGCCTGCTTAGGGGGTCCCACAAGGCCCCCAGGGCCCAAAAAAGCATTTTTTTTTTTTAAACGGCGAAATTCGCGTAGGATCCCTGAATCCCGCAGTGGAAAAAAAAACGAAGCGCGGCCTCCCGCGCTTCGTTAATATTTAGCCCCTGGGTGGGCCAGGTCCCGGGGGCATGTTCAATATAATTGCGGGGGCCCAGGGGAGCCCCCCGCAGCCCCGGGGACCGCCACCCCCCGGGGCTTTTCTGAAATATTTGCAGGGGGCACACAGCCCCCCACGCAGCCCCGGGGACCGCCACCCCACGGGGCTTGGTTTTTTTAATGTTGGGGGGCCTCCAAGGCCCCCCCAAGCCCCGGGGACCGCCACCCCCCGGGGCTTTTCTCAAATATTTGTGGGGCACGCAGCCCCCCCGCAGCCCCAAGGACTGCCACCCTCCGGGGCTTGTTTTTTTTTTTTTAAATAATTTACCTGTGTGGGGGGGCTCGAGCCCCCCCACATGCCCCGGGGACCGCCACCTCCCTGGGGCACTAAATATTTAAATATGGGGTCCGTTACGGACCCCCAGAGCCCCGGGGACCACCACCTCCCCAGGGCTTTGAAAATGTTGGGAGGGGGCCGCGCGGCCCCCCTCCTGGAGCCTGTGATGGCCCTGGGGACCGCCACCCCCCCAGGGCAGGCTCCTGCAGTGTCCCGGGGTGCCCACCCCCGGGACACTGCTGTTTGCAATGACAGGGCGGGAGCCTCGCGGCTCCCGCCCTGTCATTGCAAACTGCTTTGAATTCCTGTCCTTCCCGTCATCTATTTCATACCGAAAATCCACAAGGAAGAAACACCGAACCCGGGCAGAACGATCATCTCTGGCAATTATGGCTTTTGTGAAAATATAACTCAATATGTGGATTACTTTCTCCAGGAACATGTCCAAGAACTGCCCTCGTAAATCAAAGACACTGGAGACTTTCTGACCAAAATTGGACAAGTTGTATGGACAGAAGGGTGACTGCTCATAACGCTAGATATAGCGTCGTTATACGCAAGCATTGAACATCATGTGGGGTTGACAGCTGTTAAGCACTTTTTGAGTACAAGACCAATCAATAGGTACAACAATAACTCTATGCTTTTAGACCTTATTAAGTGGTGTCTACATAACAACTTCTTTCTATTTGGTAAAGAAATTTTCAGACAAAAGAGGGGGGTAGCGATGGGAGTCTGTTTCTACCCCAGCTACGCATGTTTACATGTGGGCTGGTGGGAGGAACAGGTCCTGAGAAAAACCCACGGTGAACTTTATAATGCACATGTTATTTATTGGCTGAGATTTATAAACAATGTGTTCATTATATGGAAGGGCAACAAAGAAAGTGCACTAAGCTTCATCAAGGAGATTAATAATAACAGCGTAAATCTAAAATTCACATCGCATGTTAGTGGCCAGTCTATAGATTTCCTTGATGTATATGTCTCCAATATGAAACTAGAGACCACACTGCATCGAAAACATACAGCAGGCAACTCCACGCTGCACGCTAAAAGTGTTCATCCTAAACACCTTGTAAATAGCATCCCTTACGGTGAATTCCTTAGACTTCGACGAATTTGTAGTACCACTGCAGATCTTGAGAAGTGTCTACAAGAAGCTGGGAAAGATTCTCACATAGGGGCTATGATGATAAAATATTAAATCTAGCCATGAAAAAAGCCAATGAAAAACCTAGAGAGACCCTCCTATTGCAAAAGAAAAACAGAAGTGACCACAACCAGATGTCTGAACCACCTATTAAGACAGATGACACTACAGTCAGACTTATAACTACATATAATCGTCAAGAAAGACAACTAAGGGCGATAATCAATAACATTTGGCCGATTGTGCTGACAGATGGGGTGTTGGCACATAAATTGCCGGCGAAACCAACACTCACCTTTAGACGTGCACCCTCTATGAGAACCCACTTGGTCAAAAGCAGCCCAGAGATTAACCAACCAACAACATGGTTAAAACCTAAGAAAGGGTTTTTTAAAAGTTCATCATGCAGGGCTTGCAAATTTGCCATCAACACAACACACTATTCTACGCCATTCAATCCTACCCCGGTGGCAATCAAAGGTAATTTCAAATGTAGGACTGAATTGCAGTTTACGTACTGGAGTGTACCTGCGGCTTACGCTATGTGGGGAGTACGAAGCTGCAGGTACATGTTAGAATTCTCCAACACCTTCGAGCAATAGTAAATTCAGATGCCACATATCCTGTGGCGCAACATTTCAAGTCTGAACATCACAATGATTTGAAATGCCTCAAATACTTTGTGATTGATGCCATGCCAACACTCAGGCGAGGTGGTAATAAAGAAAAATGCTCCGCCAACTAGAATCACGCATGATTTTTGAATTAGACTGTAGAGCACCATTAGGTCTCAACAATAATGAAGACTTACATACCTTCCTATAAAAAATTCCAACATTTGAGGCGCATTTAGAAAGAGCTTTTTTATCACAGCGATCTTTGCACATGATTTCAACTCCCTGTTCTTATTGGGTATTTATATACATACATGTTTATTTATGAAATATTTATGTATATGTGTATTTCTGTAGGATAGATCATGTGACATTAACTAACGCACAACTAAGCTTACTGGGCCAACATTCACAGATAATAATTGTTGTGACCTGATCTGTATCATGTACTCAATCTTTACTGCAATATCGAACCTAGTGGGGCAGTTATGTGGTCAAGCACGTGATAAACAATATGGCTTTAAATGTTTGTACTAATTTCCGAAAGCCGACCAATATAATCAATGATATATTTTTGGGAAAAAAAAGAAAAAAAATGAAATCACTTACATATATGTATTTGCACATATATGCACTAAGCACCTTTAAGCACTATGCACTTATTTCAAATATTCTAGCACGCTCAGCACTTTATGATGGACAAGTGTGTTTACAATGCCTGTTATATGATAACCGTGTAAATATTTTAGACTTTTTGGAAT
Organism: Calotriton arnoldi; assembly: GCA_963921515.1. Lineage (NCBI taxonomy): Eukaryota > Metazoa > Chordata > Amphibia > Caudata > Salamandridae > Calotriton > Calotriton arnoldi. The sequence continues at coordinate 1,017,728 of CAWUFW010004769.1, forward strand.
ATAACAATATAAATGTTAATCTGGCCAATATGTAGCAATAGCATGGGGGAGCATTGCAATACGCAGTATGCAGTAATATATGTAATGTATAAGATTCTCCAGTTTGCAATATAATTTATTTATGTAGTTATTTCAACAACATATTGTGCACAGTTATGAAATAAGTCTATTAGCAAATACTCAGAATATCAAAGGTGTATACACTGGTCATTGTAACATAGTCTTTCTATCATGCCCATTGAAGCAAGTGTCATGTGACACATTCAGGGTGTTTTTAACAAAGAAAACTGCAGGGCGTTTCATTATGTGATCAAGGTCACGTGAGGTGACCGAAACGCGTCATGACATGGAGGAGTGAGTTGGATTAAACTTTGCACTGTATTTGAAGAGGAGTTCGGGCCTGTGTGTTTTCCGTTGGAGAGAGCGGAAGGGTTGCTTGCATTTTCATATATATATATATATATATATATATATATATTCTCCACAATGATATTTATAAAGGCTAGGGAGCCGAATTGCGTTTGTCAGCCAGTGGTTGCATATGCAAATACAAACTAAATATTAAGAGAAAGAAGCCCTGAGTGCCCAGCGTTATTTGTGGAGAAAAAGTGTTTTGCGAGCCCGTCCTCGCGTGCTGTGAGCACACGCTATGTGGAGAGCGGTAGTCATCGACAGGAGTTGGGAATGAAGTATATTATCTACTGGCGGTCGCCAGTAGATAGTTATAGTTAGGACCTATTTTCCATAGGAAATCCGCAACATTCTATTTGAAATAACTTTGGCGCCGGTTGACGAATCTTCGCGAAATTTTCAAACTTTGTGGCCGGCTCCGGTCCGCTCCTATCTTGAAAGTCTCGGGGTGATTCGTCAAGCGGGGGCCGAGAAAAAAGGGGGGTCCCAAAACGTGTTTTCCCCATTCATTTTTCCATAGGGACCTTTCATCGCAGCTACAGCTTGAACTGCTGAACGGAATTACACCAAATTTGGCAAAAAGGTAGCCCTTGGTTCAGAGTCGTGCCTTTTGCTTAAATGGTGTAAATCCGTTCAGTAGTTCCTGAGAAAATCAAAAGTAAAATCACATATATATCTATGGCCGCGTAGGGTCCGCGTACCCTCCCGATCACGAGCTGTATGGTAATTGGCTGTCAACACTCCAAATCAGGAAGTGTTGGCAGCCATCTTGTTCCTCGGTAGAACCGAGGAACAAGAAAGCAGTAAAACAACTGCGCAAAACGCAAAAAGGGGGCAAGGTAGAAACACCCTGACCCCCTAGGCCTGCTCAGGGGGTCCTACATAGACCACCAGGGCCCAAAAAAATTTGCGCGGATCCTGCCGATAAAAAAAAAAACGAACCGCGGGCTCCTGCGCTTCGTGGTTAATTGGCCCCCGGGTGGGCCAAGTCCCGGGGCATGCGGGGTTTATTAATAATTATATGGGGGCCTCTAAGGCCCCCAAGCCCCAGGGACCGCCACCCCCCGGGGCTTTAAACAAAATGGTGCAGGAGGGCTCTCAGCCCTCCCGCAGCCCCGGGGATCGCCACCCCCCCGGGGCTTCTTTTTTTAAAATTAAAATTAGTTGTGTGGGGGGGCTCCAGCCCCCCCACACGCCCCGGTGACCGCCACCTCCCCGGGGCACTAAATCGTTAAATATGGGGGTCCGTTACGGACCCCAGAGCCCCGGGGACCACCACCTCCCGGGGCTTTCAACATGTTGGGAGGGAGCCGCGCGGCCCCCTCCTGGAGCCCTTGATGGCCCTGGGGACCGCCACCCCCAGGGCCGGCTCCTGCAGTGTCCCGGGGTGCCTAGACCCGGGACAGTGTAGTTTGCTATGGCAGGGCAGAAAAAAGCATTTAAAAAAAAAAAAAATCGGCAGGATGCGCTTAGGGTGCGCGGATCCCGCCGTAATTAAAAATCGAAGCGCGGTCTCCCGCGCTCGATGCTATTTGCCCCCGGGTGGGCCAAGTCCCGGGGGCATGCGGGGTTTATTTATCTTTAATGTGGGGGGCCTCTAAGGCCCCCCAAGCCCCAGGGACCGCCACCCACCAAGGCTTTAAATAAATAATGTTGGCGGGGGCACACGGCCCCCCCGCAGCCCCGGGGACCGCCACCCCCGGGGCTTATTTAAAAAAAATTACTTGACCTGTGTGGGGGCTCAGGCCCCCACACGCCCGGGACCGCCACCTCCCTGGGGCACTAAGAAAATAAATGTGGGGTCCGTTATGGACCCCGAGCCCGGGGACCACCACCTCCCCGGGGCTGTGCAAAGGATGGGAGGGGGCTGCGCGGCCCCTCCTGGAGCCTGTGGTGGCCCTGGGGACCGCCACCCCCAGGGCCGGCTCCTGCAGTGTCCCGGGTGCCTAACCCCGGGACACTGTAGTTTGCAATGACAGGACTGGAGCCTCGCGGCTCCCGTCCTGTCATTGCAAACTGCTTTGGATATTAGGCGAGAGCAGGAAACCTGCTCTCGCTTCCAATATCCAAAGCACATTGCTTTCCACACGGGGAGCTGCATGTTAGCACCTCCCCATGTGGAAAAGCAATGCCGGCTCCCGCAGGAGGCGGGGAGCCGGCATGGTCCGTGGGGGAGTTGGGGTCCCCCCACGGACCCCAAAGGAAAGGGCCAGCCCCGGGGGATGGGGTCCCCGGGGCAAGTAGTGGCCCGGGAGGGGGGCCACGCGGCCCCCCTCCCCAAAAATGATTAAAACATTTTTTTTTAAAAAGGCCAGCCCCGGGGGATGGGGTCCATGGGGCCTAAGGAGGCCTGAGGAGGGGGCAACGCAGCCCCCTCCATGAATTTTTTATTTTTTAAAAGGTGGCAATGACCCGGGGATGGGGTCCCCGGGTCGAATTGGCTACGGGAGGGGGCCCACGCGGTCCCCTTCCCGTTCCTTTTAAAAAAATCAATAAAAGGGGTCAGGCCCTGGGGGATGGGGTCCCCAGGGCCCAAAATAATTTAAAAGTAGGGGGGCCACACAGCCCCCTTTAAAAAAAAAAAAAAAAATCCGGCATCGCGCCGGAGGCCACGCCCCCTCCTTGGCAGCACTCTGCAAACACGCCCCCTGGCGCGTTTGCAGAGGGGGAACAAATTCCCCTTCAATACTGGGGGTCCCTGGGGGCCAACTAGCCCACCAGGAACCTCCAGTATGCGCCAGGGGGCTGCGTTGCAGAGAGGTGTTCTGAGGCCACGCCCCTTTTTACACCTCTCTGCAACGCAGCTCCCTGGCACTTAATGGAGGTAGCTGGTGGGCTAGTTGCACCCCAGGGACCCTCAGGATTCAAGGGGAGTTAATCCCCTGACTTAAAACGCGCCACGGGGCGCGTTTGCACAGTGGTGAAGGGAGGGGGCGGGGCCTGAGGTAACATGTGTGCAAACAGGCCCCGTGGCGTGTTTTAAGATGGGGAATTAAATCCCCTTCAATCCTGAGGGTCCCTGGGGGCCAACTAGCCCACCAGGTACCGCCAGTAAGCGCCACGGAGCTGCGTTGCAGAGTGTTGTAAAAAGGGGCGTGGCATCTGAACACCTCTCTGCAACGCAGCTCTCTGGTGCATACTGGAGGTATCTGGTGGGCTAGTTGGCCCCTAGGGACCCTCGGGATTGAGGAGGAATTAATTCTCCAACTTAAAACGCGCCACAGGGCGTCTTTGCAGACATGTCACCTCAGGCCCCACCCCCTTCCTTCACCATCGTGCAAATATTCCTCTAAAATCAGCCGAACTACGAATTCCAATTTACTCACCTGTTATCAGGAGAGACCTCAGTGCTGCATCTTTGAGCCCAGTACTGATCCTGAAAAGTAATTTTAACCGTACTTACCAGCAACTTGAATTTCCTTCCATAGGCTAACATTGACTGGTTTCACTTGGAAATTCTTCTAAGTGTGGAGTTTTGGAACTTTAGAATATTCCTCTAAAATCAACCGAACTACGAATTCCAATTTACTCACCTGTTATCAGGAGAGAACCCAGTGCTGCATCTTTTAGCCCAGCACTGACCCTGAAAAGTAATTCTAACCGTACTTACCAGTAACTTGTATTTCCTTCCATAGGAATCCATTGTCTGGTTTTCAGCAGAAAAGTTTCAAAGTGTCGATTTTCACAAACTACAAATATTCCTTAAAAATCGCCTGTATGACTTAAACGCATTCTTTCAACTGTTTACAGGAGATGCACCAGTGCTGGATCCAGGATCCACCACTGAGTAAGAAAAAGTAACGATAACACTACTTACCTGCTAAGTGAATTTCCTCCCATAGGGTAACATTGGTGATTCTATGTGAAAAAGTTTCTAAGTGTCAACTTTTAAAATACAATAATATTCCTTAAAAATATCTACTGTAACCAAAACGCTTTTACTCAACTGTTTACAGGAGATGTCCCAGGACTGAATCTAGGATCCAGTCCTGTGGTTGGAAAAGTAATCCATAAAGTAACTAATTGCATTTAACTAGAAATTCACATTGAGCTCAATGTTGCATTGTGTTTGAAATTGTGTTGCCCATTGCAACAACTGTAACTACTGTACTTAAAAGTCTATTGCCTATTTGCAAAGTATTTAAACTAAAGTAAATCATTCTGAGAAAGTATATTTTGTAATGTAATGTATAATGTAATTACAATGTAATTTAAAAAATAAAATATCTAAAAATAAATAGTTTAAAAAAATGTAGTAAATCAGTATCAAAAAATAAATATAACAATTAATACATTTAAAAATTGTCATTTACAAAACCTTTGAAATTCACTGAAAAAACCATAGGTTTCAGACATGTTATAGTTAGGAATTAGCATTTAAAAACATTTGAAATTCACTGAAAAACCATAGGTTTCAGGCACGTTATAGTTAGAAATTAGCATTTAAAAACCTTACAAATTCACTGAAAAACCATAGGTTTTAGGGACAGTTATAGTTAGTTGGACATTGCACTCGTACAAAACCCGTGAAATTCCTCGTTATAGTTAGTTCGGCGAACTATAACTCGCGCCCCCGAAATGCACTGCTGATGACGTCACATATTACATCACTCATGACATGGTCAGTGACATCACTGATGACATCACTGATGACATCTCAAATGACATCACTGATGACATCACTAATGACATCATCCATGTGATAATTTGATGCATCTTCTCACACCCTAATAAAACGTTTGATACACCCACTGTAAATTACAGACTGCCATTGTCAAAACCATAGACACTCCAACACCAATTACTATATACACACTCACTGATTCTTAGGGCTACACACACACATCTACTCACTCACCCGTACAGTCACTCATACTTATAGTCACTCAGTACAGGACTATTATATGCACTCATACACCTATATAAACACTCACACACCGCCACTCATCCATAGAGGTACTCACACACCTAGTCAGTCATGCAAAAATTAAGCACACACCCATTTACTCACCTATACAGTTATACACACACCAGCTCACTTACTCATACAAATACTAGCACATTCTTACGCTCTTATACAATCTCTGATACAAGCACACACTCATCCATACAGTCACTCTCACAATCACACACTCTCGCTTATAGCTATTTATATACTCCAACACACATATATACTGCCTTTCACATATGTAGTTACTCACACATGTACCACTGGGACATACATTCACTCACTAACACACTCTTACACACACTTACCCACCCATACAGTCTATCACAGATGCACTCTTGAAACCATCCACCCAGTGAATGTCAGGGTCTGACCCTAGCGCCTGCCGAGTTCCACATCAGGACGTCACCCCCAGGAACTACATGTCCCAGGATGCCCAGGTAGGAGGGGCTTCAGGGTACTTGAGGCGAGCATGCACGTTAGGCTGCGTGCGTAATCCTAATTGCGAGACACGGAGGGTGTTTCTCGCGGCTTTGGCGTTTACAGCGGCTAGCTGTTTACTTTCGGTTGCCTGCTGGGATCAGCAGGGACAAGCCGTCCCACGTCATCTAACTCGAGGTCGAGGACCTGACCGGAGTTCTATTCCGGACGTGCACCGTTTCTAGCGTCCACAGAGAAGAGACGCTTGAGTGAGGCTTCAGTGTTCGTAGGAGTCCCCTGAAGCAACTCCAACGGCTGTTGGGGAAGTTTGGCTGCTCGGGATCGAGGGTTCAAACTAGGAGACTCCTCTACAGCGCGTCATCACAGTAAGGTACTGTCGGCGAGCGCGCTGAATATAAACTTGGTAACTTGATGGCTCTCACCGGAGTTTGACTTTTAAGACTCCTGGAGATTTCTGTCATGGTCATGTATATCCTCTAGAGGAGCTATGGAACTTTGGTCTATGGATACCCTATTGGCTAACGCTACGGTCTTTCAGAACCTTTGAATCAAGGACATGTGGGACTATTTCTTTTCTTTTTGCCTAGTTTGGACTTTTCTATTTTTTGCAGTAGTGAGGCACTATATCACTTCTTTTCTTCTGGGCTCCTGCCTAGTTGTGTGGAGAATTGACATGCAGGGAAAATCCTCCTTCAGTCGTGAGCTGTATCATTGCTGAGTATAGAGAGTGGATAAGGAGCCAGGTGGCTGGTGTAGCCGGCTTTTCAGGTACTGCGCCCTTTAGTGAGATTGTTTGAGTGTAGTAGAAATACTAGCAGTACCTAATCTATGTCTTTTATGTTTTCAGGTATCCCATTTCCTGCTGATCCTACCCTTTTCCTTTCCCTCACTTGATCGCCTCATTACTCTGTGCCTCTTGTGTAAGAGTTGGGGATATCGAGAGGTGGACCCCTTTGAGCATCGCCTGGATCCCGTGGAGTCCCTGGGGCCGTGACAGAATTACGCACCCACGAAATTAACTCCCCCCGGTCCAGGTGATGCCCAAACATGGCCTCCTTGGATGAGGTATTACAGGCATTGGTAGCCGTTCAGCAAGAGCTAGCAGCCTCTAGGGCTGAAACGGCCGCACTTAGGGAAAGGGTTGACAGACAATCCAGAAACCCATTTGATGCTTCCTCATCATAGATCCAAGTACATGTTCCTCCACCCATACCTCTGGCTAGTCCAGAACAATATTCAGGGGATCCCATGAAAATTCAGACCTTTTTGACACAGGTGGCGTTGCACTTTTCGTGCAAACCGGCTTCCTTTCCCAACAACCACACTAGGGTGGCATTTGCCATATCGTATTTAACGGGGACGCTGCCAATTGGGCGGTCCCATTGGTAAAACATGACGATCCAATACTGTCGGATTGGAACGCCTTTCGTAGGGAGTTTGAAAGGGTTTTTGACAGAAGGGCGACTACGTTTAGTGCTGACAGGGAGCTGTTGGAGCTGAAGCAGGGAAAGCAGGACTTGGTTACGTATTTGACGTCTTTTAATCGGTTAATAGCTGAAACTGCCTGGCCAGAGGAAAAACGCATGTCGCTTTACTATCAGGGACTAAGGGACGACATGAAGGACGTGTTGGCCCAGATTGACCCCCAACCCACCACTTGCACAGATCTAATGAACCTGACCTTACGTTTGGATCATCGCCTGGCAGAAAGGGGAGGGGAACGCAGGAGAGGTGACAGGACTAGTGGATATATGGACAGAGGGAACAGACCACAGAACGTTTCCTATGATACGGGATCAGAACCCATGGAATTGGGGGCCGTAAGAGCACCTTTGTCTAGAACTGAGAGAGAGAGCCGCAGAGTACAGGGTCTTTGCATGTACTGCGGGAAGAGGGGCCATTTTGTGAGGGAATGCCCTCATAAACCTAAGGGACAGGGAGCATTCCGTTCCAACAAAAAGGTGCCAACAACTACAGGTACAGTTAAAGGCAGAGAGGCTCCAGCCAGGGCGGTAACAGAGGAAGAAGCACCACAGAGACAGGAAGTTAGACTGCCCTTATTAGCGGCTATAGAAGCAAAAGACACAGAATCCCACTTAGTGCTGTCTATGGCTCTTACAGCAGGTTCCCAGATGTTCCAAGTGTGGGTAATGGTTGACTCAGGGGCTACCGGGAATTTTATTGATGCTGGGTTAGTTGATCGTCTAGAGCTACGACGCATACCTAGAGAAACCCCTGAGAAGGTATTCGCTGTGGATGGGAAACCCATTAAGTCAGGTCCCATCATGGAGCAGACAGAGCGAGTAGGGTTGGTATGGAAGGGGGAAATACAAGACCATGTCGAGGATATTATGTTGAACATTATTGAAGCACCTCAATATGAGGTGATACTGGGAATTGTTCAATACATATCAAAGGTGGTGAGATGCACACCAATGTACTCCAAGTATTCTGTACTTCATATTACTCTGATTTCCACACTCTGTAAGCGTGCACGCTTGCTCCGCGCTCCGCCCAATTGCGCTGCAATGTAAAACGAACCCGAAGGAACCACGTCTGATCCCCCAAGCTGCACAGCCACGACCATCACAAATGAATCCAATGAATCAAATTTATAATTAGCTTTTCATTATTCCTCATTTTTCTCCATTATTTTGCACCTTTCTTGCTTTTCTTCAATTCATTTTATTCGTTCTCATATTTTGTTCATGATTATTCATAAAACCACAGGAGAATTATATGTTTCCACATGCCACGATTTTATTTAAAAACACCCAATGCATTTCGGGATATTCCCTTCATCAGGGGTATCTAGAATACAAAAATTAATAAACAGCCATCAACTTAATTATACTCCTTCTTATGCAATAAACAAATTCAAAACATTCATTTGACTGTCCATTAATTAAACCATGAAGCGCTCCTGCATCAAGCCTCAACTGCTAATTTATTTACACTTATCGACTTTAGTAACAACCCCTATTCAACCCCCATTATCCAAACCATTGCATGTCTCAAGACCCAGAGTCCAATGATTCTCAAATACTTATAACCCCATAATTGCTCATGTAACCATTCTTTATGGCTGTTTATTAATTTTTGTATTCTAGATACCCCTGATGAAGGGAATATCCTGAAATGCATTGGGTGTTTTTAAATAAAATCGTGGCATGTGGAAACATATAATTCTCCTGTGGTTTTATGAATAATCATGAACAAAATATGAGAACGAATAAAATGAATTGAAGAAAAGCAAGAAAGGTGCAAAATAATGGAGAAAAATGAGGAATAATGAAAAGCTAATTATAAATTTGATTCATTGGATTCATTTGTGATGGTCGTGGCTGTGCAGCTTGGGGATCAGACGTGGTTCCTTCGGGTTCGTTTACATTGCAGCGCAATTAGCGGAGCGCGGAGCAAGCGTGCACGCTTACAGAGTGTGGAAATCAGAGTAATATGAAGTACAGAATACTTGGAGTACATTGGTGTGCATCTCACCACCTTTGATATGTATTGAACAATTTTTCCGTCCTGAAACGGCGAGATTGCACCCAGGATGAAAGAGGAGCGTTGAACAGTCATAAACAATGGGATAAGATAACTTTGTAAAGAAACGGACAACACAGGAGTCGTGTTTCCTGCTCATGCACTATTACCATTAGCATGAAAAACTATATGGTATTTAATGGATTATTCTGATGGAACTGCTCAGGCAAATAGGGTCGAATTTGCACAATCATTGTAGCAATGCTGAAACCCCGCGGGTTCATTTCACTCATTTTTTCATTATTTTTTCCAAATGTTCGCATGTCTTTGCGTTTTTGTTCAGTAATGTGTGTTCATGTCAGTGGGGAGGATAATACTGCGGGATACAATTTATAAAGCATTCTGGGAAGTGAAGTTTTTTAGTTAAGGAGTATGTCAGCAAGTCAGCGCGTGATTTCAAAAATCCGTTACTGAGTTTGGTTTGCGCATCCCGGCACGTGATAGATCACCTGGGGGAAGTTGGGGGTGATAAACGCTAGAGAAGATGTCGAGCCGTTAATGCAGCTTATTTTGACACTGGAGGGATGTGCGGAGCACACCACGGAAAGTTGTGTGGCGCCATGAAATAACGCTGTACATTTTGAGGAATGCTTTCTTTCTTCTTTTTTAAAGGCAGTAGCACATGTTACGGTAAGCGCGTTGTAAAGCATTGTTGCATTAGTGATAAAGAATGGTTACATGAGCAATTATGGGGTTATAAGTATTTGAGAATCATTGGACTCTGGGTCTTGAGACATACAATGGTTTGGATAATGGGGGGTTGAATAGGGGTTGTTACTAAAGTCGATAAGTGTAAATAAATTAGCAGTTGAGGCTTGATGCAGGAGCGCTTCATGGTTTAATTAATAGACAGTCAAATGAATGTTTTGAATTTGTTTATTGCATAAGAAGGAGTATAATTAAGTTGATGGCTGTTTATTAATTTTTGTATTCTAGATACCCCTGATGAAGGGAATATCCCGAAATGCATTGGGTGTTTTTAAATAAAATCGTGGCATGTGGAAACATATAATTCTCCTGTGGTTTTATGAATAATCATGAACAAAATATGAGAACGAATAAAATGAATTGAAGAAAAGCAAGAAAGGTGCAAAATAATGGAGAAAAATTAGGAATAATGAAAAGCTAATTATAAATTTGATTCATTGGATTCATTTGTGATGGTCGTGGCTGTGCAGCTTGGGGGATCAGACGTGGTTCCTTCGGGTTCGTGATACTGGGAATGCCATGGCTGTGGCAGCATAATCCTCAGATCGACTGGAAAAAGAAGTCCGTAAGTTTTCAGTCGGAGGAGTGTAGACTGCACTGTTTGCACACTCCTGGTGCTCATCTTCTGGCGCTTACACAAGTGTTCCATCTAGCTACTGCTGCGGAACAAGAGACCGTGCTCCCTTCGGTGTATGCTTCTTACAGGGACGTGTTCAGTGAAGAAAAGGCAGAGAGAGACTCCCCCCTCACCGTACCTACGACTGCCAGATCGATCTGACCATGGGAGCCACCATCCCTTCTTGTCGTGTATATGCCTTGTCAGAACCAGAGACAAAACACTTAAGAGAATACTTAGACCATTATGTGGAAATAGGCTTCATCAGGCCTTCCCGCTCACCTGCGGCTTCGCCTCTTTTTTTTATTTCCAAAGCTAATGGGGATCTGAGGACATGTATCGATTACTGTATGCTCAATAAAAACACGGTACGGAACCGATACCCTCTTCCACTCATCTCTGTGTTATTGGACCAGGTGAGGGAAGCAGTGGTTTACACCCGTCTGGATCTCAGGGGGGCTTACCACCTGGTTCGTATCCGCGAGGGAGATGAGTGGAAGACGGCTTTTAAGACTAGGTATGGGCTGTTTGAGTACTTAGTCATGCCCTTTGGGCTGTGTAACGCCCGGCAGCGTTTCAATTTTTCTTAGACGATGTGCTCAAAGATTTCGTTGATAAGTTTGTGGTTGTCTACATAGATGACATCCTGATTTATTCCAGCAATCAGGACGTACATGTGAAACATGTGTCTCAGGTGCTTCAGAGACTACGAGAACATAGCTTATTCTGTAAGCTGAACAAATGTGTGTTTCACGCTACAGAGGTGGAATTTCTGGGAGTTATTTTGAGCCCGTCTGGATTAGGTATGGCTGAGAGGAAAGTGGAAGCGGTACAGGAGTGGCCGGTTCCAAAGAATGTGAGAGAGGTGCAGTGCTTCTTGGGCTTTGCTAACTACTATCGTAGGTTTATCTCTCATTTCTCCCTTTTGGTTTCTCCTATCACACGTCTGTTGAGAAAGGGAACGCCTTTTTATGGAATACTGAGGCCATGGAAGCTTTCACAATCCTGAAAAAAGCCTTTACCACAGCTCCTATACTACAACACCCACAACTGGAAGCTCCATTTATCGTAGAAGCCGACGCCTCTGATGAGGCTATAGGGGCGGTGTTGTCCCAACGAGACAGACAAACGGGTCAGTTACATCCGGTAGCATTTTTGTCCAGGAAGTTGAATGCGGCTGAGCTCAACTACACGGTGGCAGAAAAAGAATTGCTAGCCATCAAAAAGGCATTCCAGGAATGGAGGCAGTATTTATGGGGGGCTCAACATCCAGTCACAGTATACACCGACCATCGGAACTTACTATACATGAAAACAGCCAGACAACTCACGCAAAGACAAATGCGTTGGATGTTGTTCTTTGCGGATTATGGTTTCGTTGTTACTTTCCGATCTGGGTCAGAAAATCGAAAGGCGGATGCACTGTCTCGTCAGGATGAAAGTGCGAGACCTCGACAAGGTATCACCGAATCAATAGTCAGTCCTGAGAAGCTGTTGTGTGCGATAGCCTTGGACCATTTCTTAGATGAAATAGCAAGACATCGATCCTTGGCTCGTTGGCAACGATGGGCAGAACAGGGGGCTTACCGCACTCTCAAACATGGTATACCGATGTATAGAAACAAACTATATCTGCCAACACAAGACCTTCGGCTCAAAGCTTTCAATTGGTGTCACAATTCAGTCCTAGCAGGTCATCCAGGACGTGCCAAGACACTACACCTAGTACAACGACAATTCTGGTGGGAAAGTATGGCTAAGGATGTGACACAATGGGTGTCGCTGTGTGAAACTTGTGCCCGTAATAAAAGTGAGCCATCCAAGAACAAGGGACGATTGATGCCTATGCCCACTCCTTCATGGCCGTGGCAAACCATCAGCGTGGACTTCGTTCTAGGTTTGCCCAAGGATCAAGGGTATGATGCCATACTGGTTGTGGTGGACAGCCTGACCAAAATGGGACATTTTATCCCTTGCAAGAATTTACCTACAGCCGGTCAAACCGCTCAGCTGCTGCTAGCCCATGTGGTGCGGTTACATGGTCTTCCGGGAGTTATCGTGTCTGACAGGGGACCTCAGTTTACTGCTCGGTTTTGGCGTATGTGGTGTAAGGCCTTACAAGTAGAGGCAGCTCTTTCGACCAGCTTCCACCCACAGACGGATGGGCAGACGGAGAGGTTGAACCAAACTCTCAAGAAATACCTCCGCTGCTTTTCAAGGGAAGCAAATGACTCATGGGTATCCCTGTTGTGGTTGGCCGAACTAGCATACAACAACTCCTGGCATTGTTCCATCAAGGAGACTCCCTTCAGAGCCAATAACGGGTTCCATGCTAAAGTATTACCAGTGACTATTCCTAGCGAGGTGGTTACACAGCCTACTGTAATGCAACACATCAAAAAGATACGATCCGTGCATAAAAAGATCCAGGCCAGTTTGGAGCAGGCTAAGCAATCCTATAAGAAGTGGGAGGACAGGCATCGAAGCGAAGAACCGTACTTTCAGCCGGGAGATCGAGTATGGTTGTCCACAAGATACATACGATTTAGGGTACGCAGCATCTTTCATCCCCGGTTCATTGGGCCGTATACTGTGCTGCGTAGGATCAATTCGGTCGCATATAAACTCAAGCTGCCCGCTTCGCTGCGAATCCATTTGGTGTTCCACGTCAGCCTGCTGAAACCAGCGAAGGGAGCCCGTCGCAGGGCTGTGCCTCCCGTGCTTAGGGACGGCCAGTTGGAATACGAAGTTCTCCGAGTAGTGGACTCCAGGTACCGTCAGGGCCAATTGTGGTATCTCATATCCTGGAAGGGGTATCCTCCGGAGGATGATTCCTGGGAACCTAGCTGTAACGTTCGGGCTCCTCGTGCTGTCCGCAGTTTCCACATCCGTCACCCTAGCAAGCCTGGTCCTAGGAGGTGCATGGGAGGGGGGCGTACTGTCAGGGTCTGACCCTTGCGCCTGCCGAGTTCCACATCAGGACGTCACCCCCAGGAACTACATGTCCCAGGATGCCCAGGTAGGAGGGGCTTCAGGGTACTTGAGGCGAGCACGCACGTTAGGCTGCGTGCGTAATCCTAATTGCGAGACACGGAGGGTGTTTCTCGCGGCTTCAGCGTTTACAGCGGCTACCTGTTTACTTTCGGTTGCCTGCTGGGATCAGCAGGGACAAGCCGTCCCACGTCATCTAACTCACGGTCGAGGACCTGACCGGAGTTCTATTCCGGACGTGCACCGTTTCTAGCGTCCACAGAGAGGAGACGCTTGAGTGGGGCTTCAGTGTTTGTAGGAGTCCCCTGAAGCAACTCCAACGGCTGTTGGGGAAGTTTGGCTGCTCGGGATCGAGTGTTCAAACTAGGAGACTCCTCTACAGCGCGTCATCACCAGTAAGGTACTGTCGGCGAGCGCTCTGAATATAAACTTGGTAACTTGATGGCTCTCACCGGAGTTTGACTTTTAAGACTCCTGGAGATTTCTGTCATGGTCATGTATATCCTCTAGAGGAGCTATGGAACTTTGGTCTATGGATACCCTATTGGCTAACGCTACGGTCTTTCAGAACCTTTGAATCAAGGACATGTGGGACTATTTCTTTTCTTTTTGCCTAGTTTGGTCTTTTCTATTTTTTGCAGTAGTGAGGCACTATATCACTTCTTTTCTTCTGGGCTCCTGCCTAGTTGTGTGGAGAATTGACATGCAGGGAAAATCCTCCTTCAGTCGTGAGCTGTATCACTGCTGAGTATAGAGAGTGGATAAGGAGCCAGGTGGCTGGTGTAGCCGGCTTTTCAGGTACTGCGCCCTTTAGTGAGATTGTTTGAGTGTAGTAGAAATACTAGCAGTACCTAATCTATGTCTTTTATGTTTTCAGGTATCCCATTCCCTGCTGATCCTACCCTTTTCCTTTCCCTCACTTGATCGCCTCATTACTCTGTGCCTCTTGTGTAAGAGTTGGGGATATCGAGAGGTGGACCCCTTTGAGCACCGCCTGGATCCCGTGGAGTCCCCGGGGCCGTGACAGTGAATCACCCACTCACACATCTATGCACAGAGTCGCACACACCCCACCCACACAAACACTCAGGCACCCATACAGATACTCAGACAACCAATCAATAACTCATATAGACACTCATGTAGCTATTCACAAACCCATGCAGCCACTTACACAGCAACAGACAGACGGATACAGACATTCACCCAGTTTAGTCACTAACCCATGCATTCAGTAAGATACGTTTAATCACTCACTAATAGAGTTAGTCACGCACCTACTAAATCATCCATACAGACACTTATACACCCACTCATTCTTCAATACGCCTTTCCCTATATATATTAAACATATTTAAACTTTACAGAAACACACAGTCACTGGATGATGGCATCAGTGATGTCATCAGTGATGTCATTTGAGATGTCATCAGTGATGTCACTGACCATGTCATGAGTGATGTAATATGTGACGTCATCAGCAGTGCATTGCGGGGGCGCGAGTTATAGTTCGCCGAACTAACTAGAACGGGGGAATTTCACGGGTTTTGTACGAGTGCAATGTCCAACTAACTATAACTGTCCCTAAAACCTATGGTTTTTTCAGTGAATATATATATATATATATCTATTAATCACCAAATGGCCCGTAAGCATGGGAGCGCACACAGCAGAAACGAACCATCCAGCTTTCTTTTCAAAGGCACCTTGCTTTATTTTTCCTGGGTAGACAGTGTCGGGACCTGACGCGTTTCGAGATTGCCTCTCTTTTTCAAAGGTCACTGCCAGGATTGTCAAACAGGAAGTTCATGACGCATTATTTATCTCCGCTGAGTGCGATAGGAACATTTCATCCAATGCATACTGGGACTTGTAGTCCCGTTGAAAACAAACATTTTCCTTTAGTAAGTCCTGAATGTACAATTCCTGTATTGCAGAATCAAATATCCTATATATATGCACAAACACCTCTCACCTCGTTCCTGGTGAAAAACGAGCCACTCCGGTTGCAGATTTACCGTTAATCCAATTTATTTGGGCACAAAAACAGACGCGTTTCGACTCCTCTCGGGGTCTTGGTCACATGACCATTAGTGGAGTTGCCGTCATTAAATAAACGTAGCGTCCTACGCAACGCGTGATAAACAATAATGAAATAAACAAAAGACTGCCAACATGACATGATTATAGCAGTTGCCCATATTCATATTAAAATAATTTTCGTAAACATGATAGAGCTCATATTTAAATGTGATTGATATATACTTTAACCGAAATTAAACACAAATAAACTGTGAACATACAGTGGATTAAGAGACTGTGAACCGTGCAGTTCCTTATTTAACATCTTGTCCTCTAGCGTGATGTCTATTTCATCGTGGATGCCTACTCCATTGGGTCAAGTACCCCAGTAGTAACAATGTAGAGGAAATGTTGGTTTAGTGCGTGACATTATGGGTATAGTACCCTTGATTCAACAACCAAGACTAAGTAAAACATTTCATGCAGTATTCAAACTCAATTGTGGTACATGTTCAAATGCGTATAGTTGACTTTTAAACCTTCCAGTACATAATTAGATCAGTGTAGTACCTAGACATCCATCAATAATTTGCTTGGTTCAATGTATACTTGTCTCGAAGGGCGGCATTTATGGGTATAGTATCCTTAATTAAACTGTGACAGACGCAAGCTCACAATACATTTCATTGCGGTATGGTATCTTGACAGTATTGCCGCACAATCTACACGTAACCGATTCTTCAACCTTAAAGTGCACAAAATGCAGCGTTGTGTTATCTGAACATTCAAATATAATTCACTCGGCTCTACTGGTTTTACATCCAACAGAACACACTGTGTACTGTCAAAAATGCTGGTATATACAAACTGTAAAGAAGAGGCGGCTGTTGTAGAAACAAGGCCGGATCTCCGTGCTCTTAACTTCCTGTATGGTGACTACTCTTCGTTGGCGGTTGCTCTCTGGGTACCATTCTGTGAGAGAGTAAACCAAAAGGTTAGCATTGTGTATAGTCTTAACATCTAAGCATCAGTTTATTAAGAGGAGCTAATTATCAGAGCATCGGTGACAGTCTCAATAGCGGTGATCTAAATAAAGGAATAAACTATTTACAAAAGAGCAACTGATATAGGGGATAAAAAAAGGGTTAAAAAATACTGTTACATACTGAATTCCGGAAACTTCATTCAGGGAGTAAGGTTCAATGGGATTCTCAGCGTGCTATAAATGTACATGTAATTCTTCATCGTTATTCATGCCATATGGAAAAATACTGCCTGCTTACAGGATAAATCTCGACTCTAATCTACGTAGAGCTTGTGTGCGGTTGCCGCCTCTGGGATTCTTGGGGACGCAGTCTAAGCCGAAATACTTGGATCTGTGGACCACGAATGCGTGGTACCTGGGACTGGTGGTTTTCCTGATGAAGGCTACAGGTATTGCCAGGGAGCAGGTTGGTGACATAAATGCCAACCCAATGTGGTAATAATTTGTGCACGAGACTGGGAGCAACTTCGAGACCCACTGGGGTTTTATTTTATTTTGCAGCACTACAAGCACCAGAATGCTCGGAGGCCCGTTGGGGCGGGGCATCTTTGAAAGAAAAACATGTGACTGCAGTTCTTGCTGTTGACTCTTTGCCTAGCCTGTGAACAAGGGCGTGGAAGCCCGAAACGCGTCTGGCTGTGATTTTAGGCATCTTGTCGCTGCTTTGCTCGCTGCACCTTCATTAAAGGAATTTGAATCCACCTGAGAGGTTTTTCCGTATGGGGGCAACCCTTTTTCTGGATTTAATACGGCTGACCCGGTCTTGGAACTGCCCGCCGCGGAAGTGCGGATCTGTGGACCACGAGTGCTTGGTACCTGGGACTGGTGGTTTTCCTGATGAAGGCTACAAGTATTGGCAGGGAGCAGGTTGGCGACATAAATGCCAGCCCACTGTGGTAATAATTTGTGCACGAGACTGGGAGCAACATCGAGACCCACTGGGGTTTTATTTTATTTTGCAGCACTACAAGCACCAGAATGCTCCGAGGCCCGTTGGGGCGGGGTATCTTTGAAAGAAAAACATGTGACAGCAGTTCTCGCTGTTGACTCTTTGCCTAGCCTGTGAACAAGGGCGTGGAAGCCCGAAAGGCGTCTGGCTGTGATTTTAGTCATCTTGTCGCTGCTTTGCTCGCTGCACCTTCATTAAAGGAATTTGAATCCACCTGAGAGGCTTTTCCGTATGGGGGCAACCCTTTTTCTGGATTTAATGAGGCTTGCCCGGTCGTGGAACTGCCTGCCGCGGAAGTGCGGATCTGTGGACCACGAGTGCGTGGTACCTGGGACTGGTGGTTTTCCTGATGAAGGCTACAGGTATTGGCAGGGAGCAGGTTGGTGACATAAATGCCAAACCACTGTGGTAATAATTTGTGCACAAGGCTGGGAGCAACATCGAGACCCACTGGGGTTTTATTTTTTTTTGCAGCACTACAAGCACCAGAATGCTCGGAGGCCCGTTGGGGCGGGGCATCTTTGAAAGAAAAACATGTGACTGCAGTTCTCGCTTTTGACTCTTTGCCTAGCCTGTGAACAAAGGAGTGGAAGCCCGAAACGCATCTGGCTGTGACTTTAGGCATCTTGACGCTGCTTTGCTCACTGCACCTTCATCAAAGGAATTTGAATCCACTTGAGAGGCATTTCGGTATGGGGTAACCGTTTTCCTGGATTTAATACAGCTGGCCCGGTCGTGGAACTGCCCGCCGCGGAAGAGCGGATCTGTGGACCACGAGTGCGTGGTACCTGGGACTGGTGGTTTTCCTGATGAAGGCTACAGGTATTGGCAGGGAGCAGGTTGGTGACATAAATGCCAACCCACTGTGGTAATAATTTGTGCACGAGACTGGGAGCAACATCGAGACCCAGTGGGGTTTTATTTTATTTTGCAGCACTACAAGCACCAGAATGCTCGGAGGCCCGTTGGGGCGTGGCATCTTTGAAATAAAAACATGTGACTGCAGTTCTCGCTGTTGACTCTTTGCCTAGCCTGTGAACAAGGGCGTGGAAGCCCGAAACACGTCTGGCTGTGATTTTAGGCTTCTTGTCACTGCTTTGCTCGCTGCACCTTCATTAAAGGAATTTGAATCCACCTGAGAGGCTTTTCTGTATGGGGGGCAACCCTTTTTATGGATTTAATACGGCTGGCCCGGTCGTGGAACTGGCCGCCGCGGAAGTGCGGATCTGTGGACCACGAGATCATGGTACCTGGGACTGGTGGTTTTCCTGATGAAGGCTACAGGTATTGGCAGGGAGCAGGTTGGTGACATAAATGCCAACCCACTGTGGTAATAATTTGTGCACGAGACTGGGAGCAACATCGAGACCCACTGGGGTTTTATTTTATTTTGCAGCACTACAAGCACCAGAATGCTCGGAGGTCCGTTGGGGCGGGGCATCTTTGAAAGAAAAACATGTGACTGCAGTTCTCGCTGTTGACTCTTTGCCTAGCCTGTGAACAAGGGCGTGGAAGCCCGAAATGCGTCTGGCTGTGATTTTAGGCATCTTGTCGCTGCTTTGCTCGCTGCACCTTCATTAAAGGAATTTGAATCCACCTGAACAGCCTTTCCGTATGGGGGCAACCCTTTTTCTGGATTTAATACGGCTGGCCCAGTCGTGGAACTGCCCGCCGCGGAAGTGCGGATCTGTGGACCATGAGTGCGTGGGACCTGGGACTGGTGGTTTTCCTGATGAAGGCTACAGGTATTGGCAGGGAGCAGGTTGGTGACATAAATGCCAACCCACTGTGGTAATAATTTGTGCACGAGACTGGGAGCAACATCGAGACCCACTGGGGTTTTATTTTATTTTGCAGCACTACAAGCACCAGAATGTTCGAAGGCCTGTTGGGGCGGGGCATCTTTGAAAGAAAAACATGTGACTGCAGTTCTTGCTGTTGACTCTTTGCCTAGCCTCTGAACAAGGGCGTGGAAGCCAGAAACGCGTCTGGCTGTGATTTTAGGCATCTTGTCGCTGCTTTGCTCGCTGCACCTTCATCAAAGGAATTTGAATCCACCTGAGAGGCTTTTCTGTATGGGGGCAACCCTTTTTCTGGATTTAATACGGCTGGCCCGGTCGTGGAACTGCCCGCCGCGGAAGTGCGGATCTGTGGACCACGAGTGCGTGGTATCTTTATTCGATCCTCGTGCCCTTCCAGCTTGTGTGCTATGGCGTCCATACGTGTTGACATATGGTCAACTTATCCACGATAGTGGCGAATCCTTGCCTGACCTCCTGCAGTATGCTCTGCACGTCGGTAGTGTGTGCTGCGGTGCTGCCCTGGGCGTCTCCCCCTCCGTCTAAATCCCGGTCATCTTGCACGCTGCGGGTATTCCGTTTCGCATTTTCAAAATTCAGTTTTGGTTGTCTAGCGTCCGGTTTCCCCATGATGGTTCGAGGGCGGGAGGCGCAGCCAAGCGTACCCCTATCCGCCCACTTCCTAACTCCCAACGAGGGTGGGTTAACCGGGCCAGCAACAGTCCGCAACCGCCAAAGTGCCAGTGCTGGGTCTTATAGTGTCACCGCACTTCTAATACACAGCCACCCTCAGTGTCAGTTCCCAATCCGGACCACACAGATCAACAGAAAAGAGAGGGGGTGGGGGGGGAATCGCAACAGGG
The DNA here is from genome assembly GCA_963921515.1 of Calotriton arnoldi. Taxonomy (NCBI): domain Eukaryota; kingdom Metazoa; phylum Chordata; class Amphibia; order Caudata; family Salamandridae; genus Calotriton; species Calotriton arnoldi. The sequence goes on from CAWUFW010004769.1 coordinate 1,038,067, forward strand.
TCTCCAGAGCAGGTCCCACGAGGGCAGTGGACCACAGTGGGGTCAGCTATAAGGCGCCTCTCTCCATTGTTCTACAGATTGCAACCTCCCAGCGTCGCAGCACAATTATGATATGGCTGTCGATCAGGGTATCCGGTGCCGGTCAGCCACTCAGGGAGTTGTCGCGCCCGCCGCCCTACATCAAAGTGGCAGTGAGGTCCCTCTCAGCTGTGGAGTCGTGATTAGGGGTACATCTTTCCGGTCATCGAGGGTGTTGGTACTCACAGGGCCTCCGAGCGTATTGCTCTCCTCTTCTCCCTTCACACAGTGGCGACCGGGAACCCCTTTATCTAAGAGGGCGCCAATTCCTGGGTCCTATCGACTCCCCGCTTCTCAGTGTGGGGGGGGCACCGTCTATTATTTGAACTCACTTCCCCACCACATCTAGGGGGTCTCAGTTGGCTGTCGGCCCCCGCACTCCTCCACAGTGCCGCAATCGATTGTGCGGCGGTGCCGCAGCGCAGTGTCCGCGGGCTGCAGAGGCCGGGCAGGCCGTCCTGTGGTTGCTCGAGTACCAGCTCCGCATTCACATGTCAGCGGGGATCGCGCTCCCCCACCGCCGAGCAGCACCAGGGCCACCGTCTCCCGCTATATGTAGCTTTATTGTTCCCCCTCACCGTCTCTAGCACCGTTCAGCTCAGGCAGCTCTGTCCGCCTCCAGTCTTCTTACTCTCGAGGTCCGTTTCTCCCGAGTGTTGCACAGGTTCGGCCCCCCGGTCAGGTCGCAGGCGCGGTGTTCCTGCCTCCGTCGCGCGCGCCTCGTCTCTCGGCCTGGAGGTCCAGATGCAGCAGCGGGCTCCGGCAGTCGCAGCCGCCGCGCCGGCCTCCGATGCAAATTTTTTCGATACCTCGGCCAGATCTTCCCTGCGCTGGCTCGGGAGTAGGATGAGTCCGATCTGCCTGAGATTTTCACCGAGCCTGCTGGGAGTGTAGGTCAGCAATATGGTAGTCTACCAGTACCTGGGTGTGCCATTAAGTAGGATAATTGCCAGGATTAAATCACCGGGCTGCAGGAGCCTCACTTTTGTGCGGCCATCTTGCGTGTACGCCACCTAGCGCCCCCGAGTGCGTGGTATCTGGGACTGGTGGTTTTCCTGATGATGGCTACAGGTATTGGCAGGGAGCAGGTTGGTGACATAAATACCAACCGACCGTGGTAATAATTTGTGCACGAGACTGGAAGCAACATCGAAACCCACTGGGGTTGTATTATATTTTGCAGCACTACAAGCACCAGAATGCTCGGAGGCCCGTTGTGGTGGGGCATATTTGAAAGAAAAACATGTGACTGCAGTTCTCGTTGTTGACTTTTTGCCTAGCCTGTGAACAAGGGCGTGGAAGCCCGAAACACGTCTGGCTGTGATTTTAGGCATCTTGTCGCTGCTTTGCTCGCTGCACCTTCATTAAAGGAATTTGATTCCACCCGAGAGGCTTTTCTGTATGGGGGCAATCCTTTTTCTGGATTTAATATGGCTGGCCCTGTCGTGTAACTGCCCGCCGCGGAAGTGCGGATCTGTGGATCACGAGTGCGTGGTACCTGGGACTCGTCGTTTTCCTGATGATGGCTACAGGTATTGGCAGGGAGCAGGTTGGTGACATAAATGCCAACCCACTGTGGTAATAATTTGTGCACGAGACTGGGAGCAACATCGAGACCCACTGGGGTTTTATTTTATTTTGCAGCACTACAAGCACCAGAATGCTCGGATGCCCGTTGGGGCGGGGCATCTTTGAAATAAAAACATGTGACTGCAGTTCTCGCTATTGACTCTTTGCCTAGCCTGTGTACAAGGGCGTGGAAGCCCGAAACACGTCTGGCTGTGAGTTTAGGCATCTTGTCGCTGCTTTGCTCGCTGCACCTTCATTAAAGGAATTTTAATCCACCTGAGAGGCTTTTATGTATGGGGGCAACCCTTTTTATGGATTTAATACGGCTGGCCCGGTCATGGAACTGGCCACCGCGGAAGTGTGGATCTGTGGACCACGAGTGCATGTTACCTGGAACTTGTGGTTTTCCTGATGAAGGCTACAGGTATTGGCAGGGAGCAGGTTGGTGACATAAATGCCAACCCACTGTGGTAATAATTTGTGCACGAGACTGGGAGCAACATCGAGACCCACTGGGGTTTTATTTTATTTTGCAGCACTACAAGCACCAGAATGTTCGGAGGCCCGTTGGGGCGGGGCATCTTTGAAAGAAAAACATGTGACTGCAGTTCTCGCTGTTGACTCTTTGCCTAGCCTGTGAACAAGGGCGTGGAGCCAGAAACGCGTCTGGCTGTGATTTTAGGCATCTTGTCGCAGCTTTGCTCGCTTCACCTTCATCAAAGGAATTTGAATCCACCTGAGAGGCTTTTCTGTATGGGGGCAACCCTTTTTCTGGATTTAATACGGCTGGCCCTGTCGTGGAACTGCCCGCCGCGGAAGTGCGGATCTGTGGATCACGAGTGCGTGGTACCTGGGACTCGTGGTTTTCCTGATGATGGCTACAGGTATTGGCAGGGAGCAGGTTGGTGACATAAATGCCAACCCACTGTGGTAATAATTTGTGCACGAGACTTGGAGCAACATCGAGACCCACTGGGGTTTTATTTTATTTTGCAGCACTACAAGCACCAGAATGCTCGGAGGCCCGTTGGGGCGGGGCATCTTTGAAATAAAAACATGTGACTGCAGTTCTCGCTGTTGACTCTTTGCCTAGCCTGTGAACAAGGGCGTGGAAGCCCGAAACGCGTCTGGCTGTGATTTTAGGCATCTTGTCGCTGCTTTGCTCGCTGCACCTTCATTAAAGAAATTTGATTCCACCTGAGAGGCTTTTCTGTATGGGGGCAATCCTTTTTCTGGATTTAATACGGCTGGCACGGTCGTGGAACTGCCCGCCGCGGAAGTGCGGATCTGTGGACCACGAGTGCGTGTTACCTGGAACTCGTGGTTTTCCTGATGAAGGCTACAGGTATTGGCAGGGAGCAGGTTGGTGACATAAATGCCAACCCACTGTGGTTATTATTTGTGCACGAGACTGGGAGCAACATCGAGACCCACTGGGGTTTTATTTTATTTTGCAGCACTACAAGCACCAGAATGCTCGGAGGTCCGTTGGGGTGGGGCATCTTTGAAAGAAAAACATGTGACTGCAGTTCTCGCTGTTGACTCTTTGCCTAGCCTGTGAACAAGGGCGTGGAAGCCCGAAATGCGTCTGGCTGTGATTTTAGGCATCTTGTCGCTGCTTTGCTCGCTGCACTTTCATTAAAGGAATTTGAATCCACCTGAGAAGCTTTTCCGTATGGGGGCAACCCTTTTTCTGGCTTTAATATGGCTGGCCCGGTCGTGGAACTGCCCGCCGCGGAAGTGCGGATCTGTGGACCACGAGTGCGTGGTACCTGGGACTGGTGGTTTTCCTGATGATGGCTACAGGTATTGGCAGGGAGCAGGTTGGTGACATAAATACCAACCCACCGTAGTAATAATTTGTGCACGAGACTGGGAGCAACATCGAGACCCACTGGGGTTTTATTTTATTTTGCAGCACAACAAGCACCAGAATGTTCGGAGGCCCGTTGGGGCGGGGCATCTTTGAAAGAAAAACATGTGAATGCAGTTCTCGCTGTTGACTCTTTGCCTAGCCTGTGAACAAGAGCGTGGAAGCCCGAAACGCGTCTGGCTGTGATTTTAGGCATCTTGTCGCTGCTTTGCTCGCTGCACCTTCATTAAAGTAATTTGATTCCACCTGAGAGGCTTTTCTGTATGGGGGCAACCCTTTTTATGGATTTAATATGGCTGGCCCGGTCATGGAACCGGCCACCGCGGAAGTGTGGATCTGTGGACCACGAGTGCGTGTTACCTGGAACTCGTGGTTTTCCTGATGAAGGCTACAGGTATTGGCAGGGAGCAGGTTGGTGACATAAATGCCAACCCACTGTGGTAATAATTTGTGCACGAGACTGGGAGCAACATCGAGACCCACTGGGGTTTTATTTTATTTTGCAGCACTACAAGCACCAGAATGCTCGGAGGTCCGTTGGGGCGGGGCATCTTTGAAAGAAAAACATGTGACTGCAGTTCTCGCTGTTGACTCTTTGCCTAGCCTGTGAACAAGGGCGTGGAAGCCTGAAATGCGTCTGGATGTGATTTTAGGAATCTTGTCGCTGCTTTGCTCGCTGCACTTTCATTAAAGGAATTTGAATCCACCTGAGAAGCTTTTCCATATGGGGGCAACCCTTTTTCTGGATTTAATACGGCTGGCCCGGTCGTGGAACTGCCCGCCGTGGAAGTGCAGATCTGTGGACCATGAGTGCGTGGGACCTGGGACTGGTGGTTTTCCTGATGAAGGCTACAGGTATTGGCAGGGAGCAGGTTGGTGACATAAATGCCAACCCACTGTGGTAATAATTTGTGCACGAGACTGGGAGCAACATCGAGACCCACTGGGGTTTTATTTTATTTTGCAGCACAACAAGCACCAGAATGTTCGGAGGCCCGTTGGGGCGGGGCATCTTTGAAAGAAAAACATGTGAATGCAGTTCTCGCTGTTGACTCTTTGCCTTGCCTCTGAACAAGGGCGTGGAAGCCAGAAACGCGTCTGGCTGTGATTTTAGGCATCTTGTCGCTGCTTTGCTCGCTGCACCTTCATTAAAGTAATTTGATTCCACCTGAGAGGCTTTTCTGTATGGGGGCAACCCTTTTTATGGATTTAATATGGCTGGCCCGGTCATGGAACCGGCCACCGCGGAAGTGTGGATCTGTGGACCACGAGTGCGTGTTACCTGGAACTCGTGGTTTTCCTGATGAAGGCTACAGGTATTGGCAGGGAGCAGGTTGGTGACATAAATGCCAACCCACTGTGGTAATAATTTGTGCACGAGACTGGGAGCAACATCAAGACCCACTGGGGTTTTATTTTATTTTGCAGCACTACAAGCACCAGAATGCTCGGAGGTCCGTTGGGGCGGGGCATCTTTGAAAGAAAAACATGTGACTGCAGTTCTCGCTGTTGACTCTTTGCCTAGCCTGTGAACAAGGGCGTGGAAGCCCGAAATGCGTCTGGCTGTGATTTTAGGCATCTTGTCGCTGCTTTGCTCGCTGCACTTTCATTAAAGGAATTTGAATCCACCTGAGAAGCTTTTCCGTATGGGGGAAACACTTTTTCTGGATTTAATACGGCTGGCCCGGTCGTGGAACTGCCCGCCGCGGAAGTGCGGATATGTGGACCATGAGTGCGTGGGACCTGGGACTGGTGGTTTTCCTGATGAAGGCTACAGGTATTGGCAGGGAGCAGACTGGTGACATAAATGCCAACCCACTTTGGTAATAATTTGTGCACAAGACTGGGAGCAACATCGAGACCCACTGGGGATTTATTTTATTTTGCAGCACAACAAGCACCAGAATGTTCGGAGGCCCGTTGGGGCAAGGCATCTTTGAAAGAAAAACATGTGAATGCAGTTCTCGCTGTTGACTCTTTGCCTTGCCTCTGAACAAGGGCGTGGAAGCCAGAAACGCGTCTGGCTGTGATTTTAGGCATCTTGTCGCTGCTTTGCTCTCTGCACCTTCATCAAAGGAATTTGAATCCACCTGAGAGGCTTTTCTGTATGGGGGCAACCCTTTTTCTGGATTTAATACGGCTGGCCCTGTCGTGGAACTGCCCGCCGCGGAAGTGTGGATCTGTGGATCACGAGTGCGTGGTACCTGGGACTCGTGGTTTTCCTGATGATGGCTACAGGTATTGGCAGGGAGCAGGTTGGTGACATAAATGCCAACCCACTGTGGTAATAATTTGTGCACAAGACTTGGAACAACATCGAGATCCACTGGGGTTTTATTTTATTTTGCAGCACTACAAGCACCAGAATACTCGGAGGCCCGTTGGGGCGGGGCATCTTTGAAATAAAAACATGTGACTGCAGTTCTCGCTGTTGACTCTTTGCCTAGCCTGTGAACAAGGGCGTGGAAGCCCGAAACGCGTCTGGCTGTGATTTTAGGCATCTTGTCGCTGCTTTGCTCGCTGCACCTTCATTAACAGAATTTGATTCCACCTGAGAGGCTTTTCTGTATGGGGGCAATCCTTTTTCTGGATTTAATACGGCTGGCCCGGTCGTGGAACTGCCCGCCGCGGAAGTGCGGATCTGTGGATCATGAGTGAGTGGTACCTGGGACTGGTGGTTTTCCTGATGAAGGCTACAGGTATTGGCAGGGAGCAGATTGGTGACATAAATGCCAACCCACTGTGGTAATAATTTGTGCACAAGACTGGGAGCAACATCGAGACCCACTGGGGTTTTATTTTATTTTGCAGCACTACAAGCACCAGAATGTTCGGAGGCCCGTTGGGGCGGGGCATCTTTGAAAGAAAAACATGTGACTGCAGTTCTCGCTGTTGACTCTTTGCCTAGCCTCTGAACAAGGGCGTGGAAGCCAGAAACGCGTCTGGCTGTGATTTTAGGCATCTTGTCGCTGCTTTGCTCGCTGCACCTTCATCAAAGGAATTTGAATCCACCTGAGAGGCTTTTCTGTATGGGGGCAACCCTTTTTCTGGATTTAATACGGCTGGCCCTGTCGTGGAACTGCCCGCCGCGGAAGTGCGGATCTGTGGCTCACGAGTGTGTGGTACCTGGGACTCATGGTTTTCCTGATGATGGCTACAGGTATTGGCAGGGAGCAGGTTGGTGACATAAATGCCAACCCACTGTGGTAATAATTTGTGCACGAGACTTGGAGCAACATCGAGACCCACTGGGGTTTTCTTTTATTTTGCAGCACTACAAGCACCAGAATGCTCGGAGGCCCGTTGGGGCGGGGCATCTTTGAAATAAAAACATGTGACTGCAGTTCTCGCTGTTGACTCTTTGCCTAGCCTGTGAACAAGGGCGAGGAAGCCCGAAACACGTCTGGCTGTGATTTTAGGCATCTTGTCGCTGCTTTGCTCGCTGCACCTTCATTAAAGAAATTTGAATCCACCGGAGAGGCTTTTCTGTATGGGGGCAACGCTTTTTATGGATTTAATACGGCTGGCCCTGTTGTGGAACTGCCCGCCGCGGAAGTGCGGATCTGTGGACCATGAGTGCGTGGGACCTAGGACTGGTGGTTTTGCTGATGAAGGCTACAGGTATTGGCAGGGAGCAGGTTGGTGACATAAATGCCAACCCACTGTGGTAATAATTTGTGCACAAGACTGGGAGCAACATCGAGACCCACTGGGGTTTTATTTTATTTTGCAGCACTACATGCACCAGAATGCTCGGAGGCCCGTTGGGGCGGGGCATCTTTGAAATAAAAACATGTGACTGCAGTTCTCGCTGTTGACTCTTTGCCTAGCCTGTGAACAAGGGCGTGGAAGCCCGAAACACGTCTGGCTGTGATTGTAGGCATCTTGTCGCTGCTTTGCTTGCTGCACCTTCATTAAAGGAATTTGAATCCACCTGAGAGGCTTTTCTGTATGGGGGCAACCCTTTTTATGGATTTAATACGGCTGGCCCGGTCGTGGAACTGGCCACCGCGGAAGAGCGGATCTGTGGACCACGAGTGCGTGGTACCTGGGACTGGTAGTTTTCCTGATGATGGCTACAAATATTGGCAGGGAGCAGGTTGGTGACATAAATACCAACCCACCGTGGTAATAATTTGTGCACGAGACTGGGAGCAACATTGAGACCCACTGGGGTTTTATTATATTTTGCAGCACTACAAGCACCAGAATGCTCGGAGGCCCGTTGTAGCGGGGCATATTTGAAAGAAAAACATGTGACTGCAGTTCTTGCTGTTGACTCTTTGCCTAGCCTGTGAACAAGGGCGTGGAAGCCCGAAACGCGTCTGGCTGTGATTTTAGGCACCTTGTCGCTGCTTTGCTCGCTACACCTTCATTAAAGGAATTTGAATCCACCTGAGAGGCTTTTCCGTATGGGGGCAAACCTTTTTCTGGATTTAATACGGCTGGCTCGGTCATGAAACTGCCCGCCGCGGAAGTGCGGATCTGAGGACCACGAGTGTGTGGTACCTGGGACTGGTGGTTTTCCTGATGAAGGCTACAGGTATTAGCAGGGAGCAGGTTGGTGACATAAATGCCAACCCACTGTGGTAATAATTTGTGCACGAGCATGGGAGCAACATCGAGACCCATTGGGGTTTTATTTTATTTTGCAGCACTACAAGCACCAGAATGCTCGGAGGCCCATTGGGGCGGGGCATCTTTGAAAGAAAAACATGTGACTGCAGTTCTCGCTGTTGACTCTTTGCCTAGCCTCTGAACAAGGGCGTGGAAGCCCGAAACGCGTCTGGCTGTGATTTTAGGCATCTTGTCGCTGCTTTGCTCACTCCACCTTCACTAAAGGAATTTGAATCCACCTGAGAGGCTTTTCCGTATGGGGGAAACCCTTTTTCTGGATTTAATACGGCTGGCCCGGTCGTGGAACTGCCCGCCGCGGAAGTGCGGATCTGTGGACCACGAGTGCGTGGTACCTGGGACTGGTGGTTTTCTTGATGAAGGCTACAGGTATTGGCAGGGAGCAGGTTCGTGACATAAATGCCAACCCACTGTCGTAATAATTTGTGCACAAGACTGGGAGCAATATCAAGACCCACTGGGGTTTTATTTTATTTTGCAGCACTACAAGCACCAGAATGCTCGGAGGCCCGTTGGGGCGGGGCATCTTTGAAAGAAAAACATGTGTCTGCAGTTCTCGCTGTTGACTCTTTGCCTAGCCTCTGAACAAGGGCGTGGAAACCAGAAACGTGTCTGGCTGTGATTTTAGGCATCTTGTCGCTGCTTTGCTCGCTGCACCTTCATTAAATGAATTTGAATCCACCTGAGAGGCTTTTCCTTATGGGGGCAACCCTTTTTCTGGATTTAATACAGCTGGCCCGGTCGTGGAACTGTCCGCCGCGGAAGTGTGGATCTGTGGACCACGAATGCGTGGTACCTGGGACTGGTGGTTTTCCTGATGAAGGCTACAGGTATTGGCAGGGAGCAGGTTGGTGACATAAATGCCAACCCACTGTGGAAATAATTTGTGAACGAGACTGGGAGCAACATCGAGATCCACTGGGGTTTTATTTTATTTTGCAGCACTACAAGCACCAGAATGCTCGGAGGCCCGTTGGGGCGGGTCATCTTTGAAAGAAAAACATGTGACTGCAGTTCTCGCTGTTGACTCTTTGCCTAGCCTGTGAACAAGGACGTGGAAGCCCGAAACGCGTCTGGCTGTGATTTTAGGCATCTTGTCGCTGCTTTGCTCGCTGCGCCTAACATATATATATATATTATCTACTGGCGGTCGCCAGTAGATAGTTATAGTTAGGACCTATTTTCCATAGGAAATCCACAACATTCTATTTGAAATAACTTTGGCGCCGGTTGACGAATTTTCGCGAAATTGTCAAAACTTATGGCCCGCTCTGGTCCGCTCCTATCCTGAAAGTTTCGGGGTGATTCGGCAAGCGGGGTCGAGAAAAAAGGGGGGTCCCAAAACGTGTTTTCCCCATGCAATTTTCCATAGGAACCTTTCATCGCAGCTACAGCCCGAACTGCTGAACGGAATTACACCAAATTTGGCAAAAAGGTAGCCCTTGGTTCAGAGTCGTGCCTTTTGGTTAAATGGTGTAAATACGTTCAGTAGTTCCTGAGAAATTTGAAAAAGAAAACACATATATATCTGGGCGGAGCCTAACCACACATGTCATCGTGAGATCTGATTGGCTGTCAGCACTTCATCCTGGAATTGCTGGCAGCCATCTTGGGACCAATATAAATGATAGTACCCCATTGAAATGCATTGTAGTGAATCGAAGATTTTGAGGGTTACCAAAAGGAGAACTATAAAGGGTGATAACAGACTTTAGTTACATTAGAATTCATTTGTTGATGGTACCATACTAATTTCAGGAATTGTGGTGTGTTCTAAGGTGATTTTACCCTGTGAAAAACCTTCTGCTGGGATATTATGAATCATGTTTGAGAGAAAACTATTTTCACATGCTTGTCCCATACAGTTTTGGAAGGTGCTCCAGAAGCTAAAATGAGAGCAAATTTTCTGTAAATTCACATTATCTTTCTCAGTCATGTGAGAATGAAGTCTGACATTCTCAGTAAAACATGTACATCCAACAAGGGCAGAGACTGTCAGTTGATTCCTTTGTGTTCTACTGCAGCTTCCCAGAGTGTTCTAAAGAACAACTAGAGTGCTAACAGCCTTACTTATGACAAAAGTATGGCACACCTGAAGCCATCTTGATTGGAATAAACTGGTAACACTTAAAACATTTAATTTAAAAATGAACAAAATGATGGGGTTCATTTTGTCATAGAAATTATGGTTAGTGCTGTAGAAAGAAAAATTAGGACATGTTTCAAGTGTGATCTCAAATATCTTCCTGTTATATTTCAACAGGAGCAGCCTGTCAGTTGATGCCTTTGTGTTCTACTGCAGCTTCCCAGAGTGTTCTAAAGAACAACTAGAGCGCTAATAGTCTTACTTATGACAAAATTATGGCACACCTGAAGCCATCTTGATTGGAATGAACTGGTAACTCTTAACCCCTTCGCTGCGGGGGTAATTCCCCCGCGGGGGGGTGAATGCGGCGCCGCGGTGCTCGTGACGAGACCAGCTCGTCATGAGTCACAGTGGAGCTGTGCTCATGACGAGCTGGTCCCGTCACAAACTCCGCCCACTCATTAATTCTCCCGCACAGGCGGGAATTAATCACGCGGGCGGTGCGCACTCTGCTAGGACGAGACCAGCTCGTCATGAGCACAGCTCCACTGTGACTCATGACGAGCTGGTCTCGTCATAAGCACCGAAGGGGTTAAAACATTTAATTTAAAAAGGAACAAAATGAGGGGGTTCATTTTGTCATAGAAATTATGGTTAGTGCTGCAGAAAGAAAAATTAGGACATGTTTTAAGTGAGATCTCAAATATCTTCCTGTTATATTTCAACAGGAGCAGCCTGTCAGTTGATGCCTTTGTGTTCTACTGCAGCTTCCCAGAGTGTTCTAAAGAACAACTAGAGAGCTAACAGTCTTACTTATGACAAAAGTATGGCACACCTGAAGCCATCTTGATTGGAATAAACTGGTAACACTTAAAACATTTAATTTAAAAATGAACAAAATGAGGGGGTTCATTTCGCCATAGAAATTGTGGTTAGTGCTGTAGAAAGAAAATTAGGACATGTTTTAAGTGAGATCTCAAATATCTTCCTGTTATATTTCAACAGGAGCAGCCTGTCAGTTGATGCCTTTGTGTTCTACTGCTTCCCAGAGTGTTCTAAAGAACAACTAGAGCGCTAACAGTCTTACTTATGACAAAAGTATGGCACACCTGAAGCCATCTTGATTGGAATAAACTGGTAACACTTAAAACATTTAATTTAAAAAGGAACAAAATGAGGGGGTTCATTTTGCCATAGAAATTATGGTTAGTGCTGCAGAAAGAAAATTTAGGGCATGTTTTAAGTGAGATCTCAAATCCTCTTCTATTTCATTAGAAAATTCTGACATGCAGACTGAAACAATCACTTTCAATACCAGCAGTAGACTTCCAGTTAACTCCCTGGTGAGCAGTAGCTTTACTACAGTGATCTAATGAACAACTAGAGTGCTAACATTCTGAATTTATGGCAAATGTGTGACACATCTGAATGCCTTCTTGATGGAATCAAAGTAAAAACTGAAAGCATTTCCTACTGAGGAGACTGCAGTAAATGACGAAATTAGGAAACTTCATAACAAATAAGTCTCCCAAGATGGCCACCAGAGAAAAAAGAGCCCAAATGTAGCACAAATATCACCCAGATGTAGCCCACATATAGCCCAATGACAGAAGTGTGCAAAACACTTTTTATGTTTAGTTTTTCTGCAATTTTATATAGTGCAAACTGGTCAGGTATTGGAGCGTTACATCTTACTTGGACCCCTTATTGCGTATTTTGCACGAAGTACATGAGATTGATCTTGCGAAACATTGAACTTTACGATTCTGTTAACCTGAAGTTGCTCTGAACCGGGCTTTGTAACACCCGTTTTTACCTACTGGTTTTAATTAATTCTCATGTATTGTATTAGGAAAGAGGATTTACTGTTTTTATGTACACTTTTATGATCTATGTTTCTAAATCAGATCAAATAAAGTTTAATGAATTCTATGGCAGGACGGAGGCGAGGATTATGCATATCTTTCCTCACTTTATTTGCATAGCAGTTCAAAGAAAACGTAACACAACAATCATTAAACAAAAGACTACACAACCCATGAACCATTAGGGGGTAGTCTCCAAGGCAACTATAGTCCAATCATATCACAGTCCATCGTATATAATATCGTGACGTCCCTTCCGCTTCCTCTTTCTTCACTGCTTGTTAGTTAAGTGCATTCCTTACATTCTTGGCTTAATCTGATGTTGTTGCTGTTTGTATAGCGGTTTCTTGTGCACGTTATTAGCAATATTGCCTTGGTATTGTTTCATATTCCCTGCGCAGCAGGCTCTTGTCCGAGCGCGTTCTCCCCCTGGCAGTTTCTCCCGCTGTGTGCTCTGCGCGCGGTGAGATCCTGTCAGGCGCGTCTGGTCCGAGCGAGGCAGCTCCGTCGAGCGCTCCCGCTGATCTTTACGCGCGTTTGGGAATCTGGTCACTCCTTGAGTGTCCGCTTGATTCCCGACCAACCCTCGCCTAATTTTGACATAGCTACGCGGTGATTTCCCCACACGGCCACGTTAGTGACCAGCGCCACCTGGTGTTGGTAATTGGTATTGCGCCTCAGTCTATTCTTATAACAGCTTCGGGAAAGCCCAGCTGTTGGAGCACCGGCGAGGGGGCTGTCTTAAGGATTTTAAGGGCATTTGTTCTGTGCTCACACCCTCTGCTATCATGTCTTCTCCAGAAGACCATTTTTACTCCTCCTACAAGGAAGTGGAGGAGGAATGGCCCCCAACTTCTCCCTCCAGCAGTGGACCAAGCCCTCTCTCTGGCTATTTCTAGGGCGCTGGCTCCTCTTAGGGATCAGGTTGATAAGCTGGCGAAAAGCATCCCTGGGGTGTTCAGTGACCCAGATCTGGTGGTGGCGGGTCCAAGTAGCTCCCAGATGGGGAATAAAAGGGCCGTTAAGCATAACGCGGGGCACTTGGAAGGATTTGATAAACTTACGGAGACCTTCCTCAAGAGTGCGCGAACGCTAAAACATGCACCCTGCCGGGAGCAGGAGGGGCCCGGAGAAAATTGCGACACTGTCACCACTATTGTAGACCCCGACGGCGGGTTTCCCTTAGAGGGAGAGGGTGTATCGGAGGACGATTTCTCCTCCGATGAGGATAAGGACTCGGGCGTCCCTGGCGTCCAGAGTCCCACTCCTCTCAGTCCCCGGTTGGGGACGGGGTCCACTCGGACATGTTCGAGCCTACCCAAATTTACCATCCTAGGTCGGCAGAGTGGACACCTGACGCCAAAGTGGCAGAGTATGTGGTGGGGAAAATCCATCAACCCCTTGAAAGGGAGGTCAGGAATAGGATGAGGGGAGAATGCCCCAGGCCCTCACTGAAGGGGAAGGTGGCACACACGCCTGAAATTGATGAGAAACTATGTACCTTTTTCTCCAAGTATATGAGGGATCCCAAGAAAGGAATTGACAGGTCTTGGACGTGGTAGGGCCCTTGACCCAAATTATTCAATTGACGGAGCGTTCCAAAGAGTCAGGATCCCCTTTGTCCACGGATATTGTGGCTGGTTGGGCGCACTACCCTAAACCCTAAAACACTACCCCTCCACTACCCAAACACCACTGCACTACCCTAAACCCTAAAACACTACCCCCAGCACGACACCCTACACTACCCAAACATAACTGCACTACCCTAAACCCTAAAACACTACCACCAGCACGACTCCCTACACTACCCAAACACCACTGCACTACCCTAAACCCTAAAACACTACCCCCAGCACGACTTCCCTACACTACCCAAACACCACTGCACTACACTAAATCCTAAATATACCCCCAGCATGACCACCCACACTACACAAACACCACTGCACTACCCTAAACCCTAAAACACTACCCCCAGCACAACCCCCTACACGACCCAAACACCACTGCACTACCCTAAACCCTAAACCACTAACCCCAGCATGACCCCTACACTACCCAAACACCACTGCACTACCCTATACCCTAAAACACGACCCCCTACACTACACAAACATGACTGCACTACCCTAAACCCTAAAACACTACCCACAGCATGACCCCTTCACTACACAAACACCACTGCACTGCCCTAAACCCTAAAACACTACCCCAGCACTACCCCCTACACTACCCAAACACCACTGCACTAACATAAACCCTAAAACACTACCCCCAGCACAACCCCCTACACTACACAAACACCACTGCACTACCCTAAACCCTAAAACACTACCCCCAGCACGACTCCTACACTACCCAAACACCACTGCACTACCCTAAACCCTAAATCTACCCCCAGCACGACCCCTACACTACCCAAACACCACTGCACTACCCTAAACCATAAAACACTACCCCCAGCATGACCCTCTACACTACTCAAACACCACTGCACTACCCTAAACCCTAAAACACTACCCCAGCACGACCCCCTACACTACCCATACACCACTGCACTACCCTAAACCCTAAAACACTACCCCCAGCATGACCCCCTACACTACTGCACTACCCTAAACCCTAAAACACTACCCCCAGCACAACCCCTACACTACCCAAACACCACTGCACTACCCTAAACCCTAAAACACTACCCCCTACACCACCCAAACACCACTGCACTACCCTAAACCCTAGAAAAGAAACCCCCACCCCATGCCCAATCCCCCTTACCTCTCACTCCTCATGGTTCCTCTCTCCTCGTGGTTCCTGCTTCACGTCATCTCTGAGGGGCGGTGCACGTCGTTGTGAGGAAACGGAACAGCCTCTGTTTCCATACAACGACATGGATCGTCTACATGTTTTTAGAACGCATGGTCATTTACCATACATACCTTTACAACAAAATTCGTTGTAAAGGCATGCGTGGTAAATGACCATGCGTTCTAAAAATGCGTAGTAATGAATTCGTGATGTACAACGCATGCGTGGTAATGCATGCGTTGTAATGGTATCGCAAAGTAAAAAGTCGTTGTAGCGGCTGTTTACCGATCGAAGCTGGCCCCTGTTCTTCAGTGAGACGTTTATTTGATTAATTAGGAGGAAGGAATGTGTTTTTTTTACCGAAAAGTGCATTCCCGGCTGTTGTATTGTGAAAGTGTCCGCGTGGCCTGGTTTCACTTCCGGTGAGAGAGTGGAAGAGTCTGTTTGGATCTAAAGGAGTTCTGTTGTTGGACGGGGCCACCGCGACATGTCATCAGAAAACATAGCTAATGGAAAGCGTCCTCCCTGAAGTGTGGAGCAGTGCCATGAGAGGTCAACGAGTGTGCGTCCCACCGCAGTATGACCGTACCGCGTGACCCATGTGCCGCCTCCAGGGTACGGGAGGCAGAAGCGGCATCGCAGGTCCTCTTGAAGACCGTTGTAGCACTAATTCTACATTTTGGTACTCGTTCATTTTAACTTCGTTGTTCCTGCCAGATACAAAGAGAAGATCCTGTGTTATTCAGTGCCCTCGTTACCTTTTTTGTGGGTTGTGGTGCTTGTCACTTCGCTGCCCCGCCGGTGCACACGACTGGGCACCCCACCTCGTGTGCCATCTGCAGGGCCTCTGCCCTCGGATCACTGGTTTCGGTTTCTGGAGTGGCAACATAAACAGTTGCTCCCAAAGGACTAGCCTGAACACTTAGGTGAATATCCCCTGCACCAGCATTCCACGGAAATTCTTTCCTAGCTCTCCCACGTCAACGAGCACGGCTCCGCTCGCGACACCGTATGACGTCATCGGAGCCATAAGAGGACCTCGTCGGCGTGCTGACGTCAGTTCCACCCATTTTTTCCGTGCCACCGAGGCAAACAGGGGACTGAGACATTTTCACATGTATACATAGTATAATAAATATATATATATTCACTGAAAAAAACCATAGGTTTCAGGCACGTTATAGGTAGAAATTAGCATTTAAAAAACCTTAGAAATTCACTGAAACAACCATAGGTTTCAGGCACGTTATAGTTAGAAATTAGCATTTAAAAAACCTTAGAAATTCACTGAAAAAAACATAGGTTTCAGGGCTGTTATAGTTAGTTGGACATTTCACTCATACAAAACTATAGAAATTCCCCGTTATAGTTAGTTCAGCTAACTATAACTCGCAGCGCCTGCAATGCACTGCTGATGACGTCACATATTACATCACTCATGACATGGTCAGTGACATCACTCATGACATCACTCATGACATCTCAAATGACATCACTGAAGACATCACTGATGACATCATCCAGTGAATGTGTGTTTTTCTGAAAATTAAATATGTTTTATATATGTATATCTCAAGGTCGATGGAAGAATAAATGGGTATATAAGTGTCTAAATGGATGATATTTTTTTGTAAAATTGATTGTATAACTGACTAAGTGTATCTTAGTGAATATATGGGTTAGTGAGTAATGTTTAAATATGAAAATATCTGTATCAGTCTCTCACTTTGTGTATAAGTGGCTGCATGGGTTGGTGAGTAGCTACATGAGTGTCTATATGGGTTATTAGTTGGTTTTTTGAGTATCAGTATGAGTGTCTGAGTGTCTGTATGGTTCAGTGGGGGGTATTACTTAGTGCATAGATGCATGAATGAGTGACTCACTGTTTGTATGTGTTGAAGACAGCATGTGTGCAGGACTGTATAGGTGGATGAGTATGTGTATGGGTGTGTTAGTGAGTGAATGACTGTCTCAATAGTGTCTTTATGAGTAACTACATATGTTTTAAACTAGTATATGTGAGTATTGGTGTATATAAGTGAGTACATGTGAGAGTGAGAGATTGGAAGAGTTCCTGTACAAATAAGTAGGTGTTTCTATAAGTGATTGTTTAAGAGTAAGTAAGTATGTGTAAGTTTCTGTAGAAGTAAGTGTGGTAGTGTGTGTATAACTGTATATGCAAGTAAATGGATGTTTGATACTTTGTTTGCATGTGTGACTATGTGTGTGAGTAACTCTATGGATGAGTGGCGGTGTGTAACAGGATGTATAGGTGTATGAGTACATATGATGAGTGAGTACATGTATGAGGGACTGTATAGGGACTGTTGGTGAATGAGTGGATGTGTGTGTAGATCTTGGAATTACTGAATAGGTGTGTTGTAACTGGTATTGGTATGTCCATTGTTTTGAAAATGTTAGTTTGTATTTTTGAGTGTGTGTATCAAAGGTTATATTAGGGTGAGAGGAGGTCTGCCACTCTATCACAAGGATGATGTCATCAGTGATGTCATCAGTGATGTCATTTGAGATGTCATCAGTGATGTCACTGACCATGTCATGAGTGATGTAATATGTGACGTCATCAGCAGTGCATTATGGGCGCATAGAGTTATAGTTAGCTGAACTAACTATAACGGGGGAATTTCTATGGTTTTGTACGAGTGAAATGTCCAACTAACTATAACACCTCTGAAACCTATGGTTTTTTCAGTGCTCGTTGACGTGGGAGAGCTAAGAAAGAATTTCCGTGGAATGCTGGTGCAGGGGATATTCACCTAAGTGTTCAGGCTAGTCCTTTGGGAGCAACTGTTTATGTTGCCACTCCAGAAACCGAAACCAGTGATTCGAGGGCAGAAGCCCTGCAGATGGCACACGAGGTGGGGTGCCCAGTCGTGTGCACCGGCGGGGCAGCGAAGTGACAAGCACCACAACCCACAAAAAAGGTTACGAGGGCACTGAATAACACAGGATCTTCTCTTTGTATCTGGCAGGAACAACGAAGTTAAAATGCCCTAGTACCAAAATGTAGAATTAGTGCTACAACGGTCTTCAAGAGGACCTGCGATGCCGCTTCTGCCTCCCGTACCCTGGAGGCGGCACATGGGTCACGCGGTACGGTCATACTGCGGTGGGACGCACACTCGTTGACCTCTCATGGCACTGCTCCACCACTTCAGGGAGGACGCTTTCCATTAGCTATGTTTTCTGATGACATGTCGCGCCGGCCCCGTCCAACAACAGAACTCCTTTAGATCCAAACAGACTCTTCCACTCTCTCACCGGAAGTGAAACCAGGCCACGCGGACACTTTCACAATACAACAGCCGGGAATGCACTTTTCGGTAAAAAAACCACATTCCTTCCTCCTAATTAATCAAATAAACGTCTCACTGAAGAACGGGGGCCAGCTTCGATCGGTAAACAGCCGTTACAACGACTTTTTTACTTTGCGATACCATTACAACGCATGCATTACCACGCATGCGTTGTACATCACGAAGTCATTACTACGCATTTTTTAGAACGCATGGTCATTTACCACGCATGCCTTTACAACGAATTTTGTTGTAAAGGTATGTATGGTAAATGACCATGCGTTCTAAAAACATGTAGACGATCCATGTCGTTGTAAGGAAACAGAGGCTGTTCCGTTTCCTCACAACGACGTGCACCGCCCCTCAGAGATGACGTGAAGCAGGAACCACGAGGAGAGAGGAACCATGAGGAGTGAGAGGTAAGGGGGATTGGGCATGGGGTGGGGGTTTCTTTTCTAGGGTTTAGGGTAGTGCCAGTGGTGTTTGGGTGGTGTAGGGGGTCGTGCTGGGGGTAGTGTTTTAGGGTTTAGGGTAGTGCAGTGGTGTTTGGGTAGTGTAGGGGTCGTGCTGGGGATAGTGTTTTAGGGTTTAGGGTAGTGCAGTAGTGTAGGGGTCGTGCTGGGGGTAGTGTTTTAGGGTTTAGGGTAGTGCAGTGGTGTATGGGTAGTGTAGGGGGTCATGCTGGGGTAGTGTTTTAGGGTTTAGGGTAGTGCAGTGGTGTTTGAGTAGTGTAGGGGGTCATGCTGGTGGTAGTGTTTTAGGGTTTAGGGTAGTGCAGTGGTGTTTGTGTAGTGTAGGGGGTCATGCTGGGGGTAGTGTTTTATGGTTTAGGGTAGTGCAGTGGTGTTTGGGTAGTGTAGGGGGTCGTGCTGGGGGTAGATTTAGGGTTTAGGGTAGTGCAGTGGTGTTTGGGTAGTGTAGGGAGTCATGCTGGGGGTAGTGTTTTAGGGTTTAGGGTAGTGCAGTGGTGTTTGTGTAGTGTAGGGGGTTGTGCTGGGGGTAGTGTTTTAGGGTTTATGTTAGTGCAGTGGTGTTTGGGTAGTGTAGGGGGTAGTGCTGGGGTAGTGTTTTAGGGTTTAGGGCAGTGCAGTGGTGTTTGTGTAGTGAAGGGGTCATGCTGTGGGTAGTGTTTTAGGGTTTAGGGTAGTGCAGTGGTGTTTGGGTAGTGTAGGGGGTCGTGCTGGGGGTAGTGTTTTAGGGTTTAGGGTAGTGCAGTGGTGTTTGTGTAGTGTGGGAGGTCATGCTGGGGGTATATTTAGGGTTTAGTGTAGTGCAGTGGTGTTTGGGTAGTGTAGGGAGTCATGCTGGGGGTAGTGTTTTAGGGTTTAGGGTAGTGCAGTGGTGTTTGGGTAGTGTAGGGAGTCGTGCTGGTGGTAGTGTTTTAGGGTTTAGGGTAGTGCAGTTATGTTTGGGTAGTGTAGGGTGTCGTGCTGGGGGTAGTGTTTTAGGGTTTAGGGTAGTGCAGTGGTGTTTGGGTAGTGGAGGGGGTAGTGTTTTAGGGTTTAGGGTAGTGCGCCCAACCAGCCACAATATCCGTGGACAAAGGGGATCCTGACTCTTTGGAACGCTCCGTCAATTGAATAATTTGGGTCAAGGGCCCTACCACGTCCAAGACCTATCAATTCCTTTCTTGGGATCCCTCATATACTTGGAGAAAAAGGTACATAGTTTCTCATCAATTTCAGGCGTGTGTGCCACCTTCCCCTTCAGTGAGGGCCTGGGGCATTCTCCCCTCATCCTATTCCTGACCTCCCTTTCAAGGGGTTGATGGATTTTCCCCACCACATACTCTGCCACTTTGGCGTCAGGTGTCCACTCTGCCGACCTAGGATGGTAAATTTGGGTAGGCTCGAACATGTCCGAGTGGACCCCGTCCCCAACCGGGGACTGAGAGGAGTGGGACTCTGGACGCCAGGGACGCCCGAGTCCTTATCCTCATCGGAGGAGAAATCGTCCTCCGATACACCCTCTCCCTCTAAGGGAAACCCGCCGTCGGGGTCTACAATAGTGGTGACAGTGTCGCAATTTTCTCCGGGCCCCTCCTCCTCCCGGCAGGGTGCATGTTTTAGCGTTCGCGCACTCTTGAGGAAGGTCTCCGTAAGTTTATCAAATCCTTCCAAGTGCCCCGCGTTATGCTTAACGGCCCTTTTATTCCCCATCTGGGAGCTACTTGGACCCGCCACCACCAGATCTGGGTCACTGAACACCCCAGGGATGCTTTTCGCCAGCTTATCAACCTGATCCCTAAGAGGAGCCAGCGCCCTAGAAATAGCCAGAGAGAGGGCTTGGTCCACTGCTGGAGGGAGAAGTTGGGGGCCATTCCTCCTCCACTTCCTGGTAGGAGGAGTAAAAATGGTCTTCTGGAGAAGACATGATAGCAGAGGGTGTGAGCACAGAACAAATGCCCTTAAAATCCTTAAGACAGCCCCCTCGCCGGTGCTCCAACAGCTGGGCTTTCCCCGAAGCTGTTATAAGAATAGACTGAGGCGCAATACCAATTACCACCACCAGGTGGCGCTGGTCACTAACGTGGCCGTGTGGGGAAATCACCGCGTAGCGGTGTCAAAATTAGGCGAGGGTTGGTCGGGAATCAAGCGGACACTAAAGGAGTGACCGGATTCAATAAACGCGCGTAAAGACCAGCGGGAGCGCTCGACGGAGCTGCCTCGCTCGGACCAGACGCGCCTGACAGGATCTCACCGCGCGCAGAGCACACAGCGGGAGAAACTGCGAGGGGGAGAACGCGCTCGGGCAAGAGCCTGCTGCGCAGGGAATATGAAACAATACCAAGGCAATAATGCTAATAACGTGCACAAGAAACCGCTATACAAACAGCAACAACGTCAGATTAAGCCAAGAATGTAAGGAATGCACTTAACTGACGAGCAGTGAAGAAAGAGGAAGCGGAAGGGACGTCACGATATTATATACGATGGACTGTGATATGATTGGACTATAGTTGCCTTGGAGACTACCCCCTAATGGTTCATGGGTTGTGTAGTCTTTTGTTTAATGATTGTTGTGTTACGTTTTCTTTGAACTGCTATGCAAATAAAGTGAGGAAAGATATGCATAATCCTCGCCTCCGTCCTGCCATAGAATTCATTAAACTTTATTTGATCTGATTTAGAAACATAGATCATAAAAGTGTACATAAAAACAGTAAATCCTCTTTCCTAATACAATACAGTGAGAATTAATTAAAACCAGTAGGTAAAAACAGGTGTTACAAAGCCCGGTTCAGAGCAACTTCAGGTTAACAGAATCGTAAAGTTCAATGTTTCGCAAGATCAATCTCATGTACTTCGTGCAAAATACGCAATAAGGGGTCCAAGTAAGATGTAACGCTCCAATACCTGACCAGTTTGCACTATATAAAACTGCAGAAAAACTAAAAATAAAAAGTGTTTTGCACACTTCTGTCATTGGGCTATATGTGGGCTACATCTGGGTGATATTTGTGCTACATTTGGGCTCTTTTTTCTCTGGTGGCCATCTTGGGAGACTTATTTGTTATGAAGTTTCCTAATTTCGTCATTTACTGCAGTCTCCTCAGTAGGAAATGCTTTCAGTTTTTTACTTTGATTCCATCAAGAAGGCATTCAGATGTGTCACACATTTGCCATAAATTCAGAATGTTAGCACTCTAGTTGTTCATTAGATCACTGTAGTAAAGCTACTGCTCACCAGGGAGTTAACTGGAAGTCTACTGCTGGTATTGAAAGTGATTGTTTCAGTCTGCATGTCAGAATTTTCTAATGAAATAGAAGAGGATTTGAGATCTCACTTAAAACATGCCCTAAATTTTCTTTCTGCAGCACTAACCATAATTTCTATGGCAAAATGAACCCCCTCATTTTGTTCCTTTTTAAATTAAATGTTTTAAGTGTTACCAGTTTATTCCAATCAAGATGGCTTCAGGTGTGCCATACTTTTGTCATAAGTAAGACTGTTAGCGCTCTAGTTGTTCTTTAGAACACTCTGGGAAGCTGCAGTAGAACACAAAGGCATCAACTGACAGGCTGCTCCTGTTGAAATATAACAGGAAGATATTTGAGATCTCACTTAAAACATGTCCTAATTTTTCTTTCTACAGCACTAACCATCATTTCTATGACAAAATGAACCCCCTCATTTTGTTCCTTTTTAAATTAAATGTTTTAAGAGTTACCAGTTTATTCCAATCAAGATGGCTTCAGGTGTGCCATAATTTTGTCATAAGTAAGACTGTTAGCGCTCTAGTTGTTCTTTAGAACACTCTGGGAAGCTGCAGTAGAACACAAAGGCATCAACTGACAGGCTGCTCCTGTTGAAATATAACAGGAAGATATTTGAGATCACACTTGAAACATGTCCTAATTTTTCTTTCTACAGCACTAACCATAATTTCTATGACAAAATGAACCCCATCATTTTGTTCCTTTTTAAATTAAATGTTTTAAGTGTTACCAGTTTATTCCAATCAAGATGGCTTCAGGTGTGCCATACTTTTGTCATAAGTAAGGCTGTTAGCACTCTAGTTGTTCTTTAGAACACTCTGGGAAGCTGCAGTAGAACACAAAGGCATCAACTGACAGGCTGCTCCTGTTGAAATATAACAGGAAGATATTTGAGATCTCACTTAAAACATGTCCTAATTTTTCTTTCTACAGCACTAACCATAATTTCTATGGCAAAATGAACCCCCTCATTTTGTTCCTTTTTAAATTAAATGTTTTAAGTGTTACCAGTTTATTCCAATCAAGATGGCTTCAGGTGTGCCATACTTTTGTCATAAGTAAGACTGTTAGCTCTCTAGTTGTTCTTTAGAACACTCTGGGAAGCTGCAGTAGAACACAAAGGCATCAACTGATAGGCTGCTCCTGTTGAAATATAACAGGAAGATATTTGAGATCTCACTTAAAACATGTCCTAATTTTTCTTTCTACAGCACTAACCATAATTTCTATGACAAAATGAGCCCCCTCATTTTGTTCCTTTTTAAATTAAATGTTTTAAGAGTTACCAGTTTATTCCAATCAAGATGGCTTCAGGTGTGCCATAATTTTGTCATAAGTAAGACTGTTAGCGCTCTAGTTGTTCTTTAGAACACTCTGGGAAGCTGCAGTAGAACACAAAGGCATCAACTGACAGGCTGCTCCTGTTGAAATATAACAGGAAGATATTTGAGATCACACTTGAAACATGTCCTAATTTTTCTTTCTACAGCACTAACCATAATTTCTATGACAAAATGAACCCCCTCATTTTGTTCCTTTTTAAATTAAATGTTTTAAGAGTTACCAGTTTATTCCAATCAAGATGGC
Source organism: Calotriton arnoldi (assembly GCA_963921515.1). NCBI lineage: Eukaryota > Metazoa > Chordata > Amphibia > Caudata > Salamandridae > Calotriton > Calotriton arnoldi. Next base: position 1,061,604 of record CAWUFW010004769.1, read on the forward strand.
TTCAGGTGTGCCATAATTTTGTCATAAGTAAGACTGTTAGCGCTCTAGTTGTTCTTTAGAACACTCTGGGAAGCTGCAGTAGAACACAAAGGCATCAACTGACAGGCTGCTCCTGTTGAAATATAACAGGAAGATATTTGAGATCACACTTGAAACATGTCCTAATTTTTCTTTCTACAGCACTAACCATAATTTCTATGACAAAATGAACCCCATCATTTTGTTCCTTTTTAAATTAAATGTTTTAAGTGTTACCAGTTTATTCCAATCAAGATGGCTTCAGGTGTGCCATACTTGTGTCATAAGTAAGGCTGCTAGCACTCTAGTTGTTGTTTAGAACACTCTGGGAAGCTGCAGTAGAACACAAAGGCATCAACTGACAGGCTGCTCCTGTTGAAATATAACAGGAAGATATTTGAGATCTCACTTAAAACATGTCCTAATTTTTCTTTCTACAGCACTAACCATAATTTCTATGGCAAAATGAACCCCCTCATTTTGTTCCTTTTTAAATTAAATGTTTTAAGTGTTACCAGTTTATTCCAATCAAGATGGCTTCAGGTGTGCCATAATTTTGTCATAAGTAAGACTGTTAGCGCTCTAGTTGTTCTTTAGAACACTCTGGGAAGCTGCAGTAGAACACAAAGGCATCAACTGACAGGCTGCTCCTGTTGAAATATAACAGGAAGATATTTGAGATCACACTTGAAACATGTCCTAATTTTTCTTTCTACAGCACTAACCATAATTTCTATGACAAAATGAACCCCCTCATTTTGTTCCTTTTTAAATTAAATGTTTTAAGAGTTACCAGTTTATTCCAATCAAGATGGCTTCAGGTGTGCCATAATTTTGTCATAAGTAAGACTGTTAGCGCTCTAGTTGTTCTTTAGAACACTCTGGGAAGCTGCAGTAGAACACAAAGGCATCAACTGACAGGCTGCTCCTGTTGAAATATAACAGGAAGATATTTGAGATCACACTTGAAACATGTCCTAATTTTTCTTTCTACAGCACTAACCATAATTTCTATGACAAAATGAACCCCATCATTTTGTTCCTTTTTAAATTAAATGTTTTAAGTGTTACCAGTTTATTCCAATCAAGATGGCTTCAGGTGTGCCATACTTGTGTCATAAGTAAGGCTGCTAGCACTCTAGTTGTTGTTTAGAACACTCTGGGAAGCTGCAGTAGAACACAAAGGCATCAACTGACAGGCTGCTCCTGTTGAAATATAACAGGAAGATATTTGAGATCTCACTTAAAACATGTCCTAATTTTTCTTTCTACAGCACTAACCATAATTTCTATGGCAAAATGAACCCCTCATTTTGTTCCTTTTTAAATTAAATGTTTTAAGTGTTACCAGTTTATTCCAATCAAGATGGCTTCAGGTGTGCCATACTTTTGTCATAAGTAAGACTGTTAGCTCTCTAGTTGTTCTTTAGAACACTCTGGGAAGCTGCAGTAGAACACAAAGGCATCAACTGATAGGCTGCTCCTGTTGAAATATAACAGGAAGATATTTGAGATCTCATTTAAAACATGTCCTAATTTTTCTTTCTACAGCACTAACCATAATTTCTATGACAAAATGAGCCCCTCATTTTGTTCCTTTTTAAATTAAATGTTTTAAGAGTTACCAGTTTATTCCAATCAAGATGGCTTCAGGTGTGCCATAATTTTGTCATAAGTAAGACTGTTAGCGCTCTAGTTGTTCTTTAGAACACTCTGGGAAGCTGCAGTAGAACACAAAGGCATCAACTGACAGGCTGCTCCTGTTGAAATATAACAGGAAGATATTTGAGATCACACTTGAAACATGTCCTAATTTTTCTTTCTACAGCACTAACCATAATTTCTATGACATAATGAACCCCATCATTTTGTTCCTTTTTAAATGAAATGTTTTAAGTGTTACCAGTTTATTCCAATCAAGATGGCTTCAGGTGTGCCACACTTTTGTCATAAGTAAGGCTGTTAGCACTCTAGTTGTTCTTTAGAACACTCTGGGAAGCTGCAGTAGAACACAAAGGCATCAACTGACAGGCTGCTCCTGTTGAAATATAACAGGAAGATATTTGAGATCTCACTTAAAACATGTCCTAATTTTCCTTTTTACAGCACTAACCATAATTTCTATGGCAAAATGAACCCCTCATTTTGTTCCTTTTTAAATTAAATGTTTTAAGTGTTACCAGTTTATTCCAATCAAGATGGCTTCAGGTGTGCCATACGTTTGTCATAAGTTAGACTGTTAGCTCTCAAGTTGTTCTTTAGAACACTCTGGGAAGCTGCAGTAGAACACAAAGGCATCAACTGACAGGCTGCTCCTTTTGAAATATAACAGGAAGATATTTGAGATCTCACTTAAAACATTTCCTAATTTTTCTTTCTACAGCACTAACCATAATTTCTATGACAAAATGAGCCCCCTCATTTTGTTCCTTTTTAAATTAAATGTTTTAAGAGTTACCAGTTTATTCCAATCAAGATGTCTTCAGGTGTGCCATAATTTTGTCATAAGTGAGACTGTTAGCGCTCTAGTTGTTCTTTAGAACACTCTGGGAAGCTGCAGTAGAACACAAAGGCATCAACTGACAGGCTGCTCCTGTTGAAATATAACAGGAAGATATTTGAGATCACACTTGAAACATGTCCTAATTTTTCTTTCTACAGCACTAACCATAATTTCTATGACAAAATGAACCCCATCATTTTGTTCCTTTTTAAATTAAATGTTTTAAGTGTTACCAGTTTATTCCAATCAAGATGGCTTCAGGTGTGCCATACTTTTGTCATAAGTAAGGCTGTTAGCACTCTAGTTGTTCTTTAGAACACTCTGGGAAGCTGCAGTAGAACACAAAGGCATCAACTGGCAGTCTCTGCCCTTGTTGGATGTACATGTTTTACTGAGAATGTCAGACTTCATTCTCACATGACTGAGAAAGATAATGTGAATTTACAGAAAATATGCTCTCATTTTAGATTCTGGAGCACCTTCCAAAACTGTATGGGACAAGCATGTGAAAATAGTTTTCTCTCAAACATGATTCATCCCAGCAGAAGGTTTTTCACAGGGTAAAATCACCTTAGAACACACCACAATTCCTGAAATTAGTATGGTACCATCAACAAATGAATTCTAATGTAACTAAAGTCTGTTATCACCCTTTATAGTTCTCCTTTTGGTAACCCTCAAAATCTTCGATTCACTACAATGCATTTCAATGGGGTACTATCATTTATATTGGTCCCAAGATGGCTGCCAGCAATTCCAGGATGTAGTGCTGACAGCCAATCAGATCTCACGATGACATGTGTGGTTAGGCTCCGCCCAGATATATATGTGTTTTCTTTTTCAAATTTCTCAGGAACTACTGAACGGATTTACACCATTTAACCAAAAGGCGCGACTCTGAACCAAGGGCTACCTTTTTGCCAAATGTGGTGTAATTCCGTTCAGCAGTTCGGGCTGTAGCTGCGATGAAAGGTTCCTATGGAAAATTGCATGGGGAAAACATGTTTTGGGACCCCCCTTTTTTCTCGGCCCCCGCTTGCCGAATCACCCCGAAACTTTCAGGATAGGAGCAGACCGGAGCGGGCCATAAGTTTTGAAAATTTCGCGAAGATTCGTCAACCGGCGCCAAAGTTATTTCAAATAGAATGTTGTGGATTTCCTATGGAAAATAGGTCCTAACTATAACTATCTACTGGCGACCGCCAGTAGATAATATATATATATATATATATATATCTCCCCTACGGGCAGTCACCAGTAGGTAATTATAGCTAAGACCAAAATTTCCATGGGGAAAGCGTTTTTTGTTTTGTCAATAACTTTGGCGCCGCTTGTTTAATCTTCACAGAATGTTCAAAAAACATCCCCTTTTCGGTTCAGCTGCTGTGTTGAAAGTTTTGGGGTGATCTGTCAAGCAGGGGCGAAGAAAAAAGTGGGGTTCTAAAACGTGTTTTCCCCATGTTATGTCTATAGGGATGTTTCATTTTTTTAACACGACTACAGCCCGAATCGCTGAACTGAATTACACCAAATTTGGTAGAAAGCTAGATGTTGGTCCAGAAAGAGTGCTTTTTATGATTTGGTGTAAATACCTTCAGTAGTTTCAGAGATATTAAAGTTTAAAAATTATAGATATCCGGGAGCCCAACAGCCTACTGAAACTCTACTGAAATTTGATTGGCGGCCAACACTTCAACCAGGAAGTGTTTGCAGCCATCTTGGGACTCGGTTGAACCGAGTCCCACAACAAATTTAAAAAAGAAAGAAAAGGGGCAGGGTAGAAACCCCCTAGGTCTCTTGGGGGGGGACCCACTGGGATCCCGCTGGTCCACAAAAAGCATTTTTTCAACGGATCTGGCCAAATTTTCTTTTTAAACGAAGTGTGGGCTCCTGCACTTTGTTCATTATCAGCCGCTGGGTGCACCAGGTCCCGGGGTCATGAATGTAATGAAGGAGTGGGGCTCATGGAGCCCCCCTCCTAGGCTTTAGAAAGGCCCTGGGGACCACCACCTCCCCAGGGCACTGAATAATAGAAATGCTGTGGGCCCGCTTGGCCCCCATTCAACCCCGGGGACGGCCACCTCCCTCAGGCAGTAAATATAACTTTGGGGCGAGGGAGCCGTGCGCCCCCCCTCCCCGACTGTCTCAGGGCACACCACCTTCCCGGGGCACATACATAATTTTAAAGACAATGCGGGGGCTCTACGGCCTCCCCCTCAGCCCCGGGGACTGCCACCTCCCTGGGGCACTGAACAATGGAAATGCGGGGGGCCCACTTGCCCCCCGCAATCCTGGGGACTGCCACTTTCCTGAGGCAGCAAATGTAAATTTAGGGCAAGGGAGCCATGCGGCCCCCCCACTGTTTTGGGGGCCGCCACCTCCCTGGGGCACATACATTATTTCAAAAACAATGCAGGGGGGCTCTATGGCCTCCCCCCGCAGCCCCGGCTGACCGCCACCTCCCCGGGGCTGAAATAACTTATTTGCAGGGGAGCCACACAGCTGCCCCGGGGACCAGCACCTCCCCAAGACACCTACAGAATAATTAAGGGGGTCTGTTGAGGACCCCCGGGGACCACCACCTCCCCAGGGCTACATGAAAGAAAGGAGGACCGCAGCGCGGACCCCCTCGTGGAGCCCTAGATGGCCCTCGGGAATGCCACCTCCCAGGGCCGGCTCCAGCAATGTCCCGGGGTGTCCACCCCTGGGACATTGCAGTTTGCCATGGCTTGGAAGCCATAGCAAACTCTGCTCCGCTTCTATTAAGCGAGAGCAGAAAATGCTCTCACTTACTAGAAGCGAAGCAGAGTTGCTTTTGGACAGAGGGAGCTGCATGTTAGCAGCTCAGTCTGTCCAAAAGCAATGCCGGCTCCCGCAGGAGGCGGGGAGCTGGCTGGGACCGCGGGGGCCTTCAGACCTGCCTCCCATCTTTTCGGAAATTAAATGCAAAAAAATAAAGGGCAAAATTGGCCCCCTTACTTTAATTTAAAAAAAAAAAAAAAATTAAAACGCCAGGCCCCAGGGGATGAGGAAAAAAGAAATGGGATATCCTGGTCGTACATCAATTCATATGTAGAAATACTTTGTGAAATATGGGCGCTGGCCCAAGATGCTTGCATGGAATATTGTCGAAATCGAGGCCTTAGGAGCAAGACTAAGAAATAGAATGGCTGCTCCAGCCTAGGCATAAGAGTCCATATATCATAATGTATGAGCTGAGATAGAGCCATAAATGAGCCAAATGGTTTATGGAGCTGACAGAATTTTACAATATTAATATATACGATGAATTGGTTATTTAATATTGGTATTTATCTATTTATCTACTGATTTATGGGTATTTTGAATCTCTTTTGCTTGATGTAAATACATTATGGGTTCATGCTATAATTGACTCTCAATATTGGATATATGCGATTTTTGTTTTTTAACACTTTTTGAACAATTCATGAATTGATTCACAATTGTGTAAATAATGGATTCCTCAGGCGAAGGTACACGAAAATCAATAGTATGTCTTCTATGGCTATGAATTGTTGTTTATTTATGTCTTGAGGTGGTGGGGCTCACACATATATGTATGCAAAAAAGAAGCAGAGAACTCTGGGTAGGTATTAAGTTTTCGTGGAGACCAGCTCCTGTATAGAGCACCCTACGACACCAGCGACACTCTAAATTTGCTCGGTGTGGGTGGTACTTTGCTAATCCTATGCTTAAAAACTTTGCTAGAAAAACAGACATTTGAGGTGAGCAAATTCAGAGTGCGGCTGGTGTTGTAGGGTGCTCTATACAGGAGCTGCTCTCCACCTAAAGATCAGAACTACCCAGAGTTCTCAGCTTCTTTTTTGCATAATTTATACGCACCCTAACCCTGAAAGCGTATGGCTTTGACTTATACTGGGTGCTCCCTTGTGTCTAGACAAAGCTAAACCTCTCTGAAGAGCTCTAATGATGGAGAAACACGTGTCAGGGGTTGCTTTTGTTTATCCCAGGTTGGTTTGGATGGTATTTTACCAATCCAAAGCTGTAGTACTGTGCCCGGGGTTGGGAAATGCTTTTGTCATTTTACAGCTCGGCGTGGATGGTACTGTGCTAATCTTATGCTTAAAGACTTTGCTGTAGAAATGGCAAAATACTTTGTCCCTTTCTAGCTCAGCGTGTAAGGCACTGTGCTAATCCTATGGTTAAAACTTTGCTAGAAAAACAGACATTTGAGGTGAGCAGATTAAGAGTGTTGCTGGTGTTGTAGGGTGCTCTATACAGGATCTTCTCTCCACCTAAACTTGGGAACTACCCAGAGTTCTCAGCTTTTTTTGTATAATTTATGCAGCACTCTATCCCTGAAAGGGTATTGCTTTGATATATATATATATATACCTGAGACCTCAAAGGTCCTAATAGGACACATAGTCCTATTTTTATGTCTATGCCTGTCCCAGTTTTTTGTTCAGCAAATCTGGTCACCCTAAACAATGCAAGGCTTGGAGTGCCTGGTAGGACACTGCAAGGAGCTCAGGGCACAGGAATAGGCAGTAAAAGCAGATCGGGCACAAGGACAGATTATGAATAGCTTGGGGCTTTGCTCATACACAGAGGAGACTGTGGCACACGGACATGAACAGTGAGAGATACTGGGTCACATGGATGGACATTGGGAGCAGTTGAGGCCCATGGATAGACAGTGAGAGGAACTGGGTCACATGGATGGACATTGGGAGCAGTTGAGGCCCATGGATAGACAGTGAGAGGAGCCGGATCATACGGATGGACAGTGAGAGCAGTTTTGGCACGTGGATGGACAGTGAGAGGAACTGTGCCCTATGGATGGACAGTGGGAGCTCATGGACAGACAGAGGTACAGGGTCACAAGGATAGACAGAGAGAGGAACAGGGTCACTTGGATGGGCAGTGGAAGCAGTTGGGACATGTGGATGGACAGTGAGAAGAACTAGTGCGCATGGATGGACAGTGGGAGGAGTTGTGGCACTTGGATAGACAGTGTGAAGAACTGGGGCACGTGTATAGAGAGAGTGATGCACTCAGAGGCCACAGACAGACAGTGTAAGTGGTTTGGGGTACAAATGCCAGGAGCCGAGGGCACATGTATATAGTGCAAGGAGTTTGGAGTACATGGACAAAGAGTAGGAGGAGTTTGGTCCACATGAACATACAGTGCAAGGAACACTGATGCGAGGAGCCGAGGGCACATGTAAAGTGCAAGGAGTTTGAGGTTCATGAATAGGCTGGGATAAGTTTGGCTACATGGATTGACAGTTCAGGAACTCAAGCCACAGTGATAAAAAATGTAAGGAGTTTGGGGGGCAAATGCAGGGAACTCAAGTTACATGGGTAGTGGGGAGTTTGTGGCACATGGATGCACAGTGTAAGGAGTTTGAGCAACATGGTTAGACAGTTCGAGGAGTTTGAGGAACTAATGCAAGTATCCGAAGGTACATGGATTGACTGTAGGACGAATTTTTGCGACATGTTTGACAGTGCAAGGATTGCAGGTCACTGGGATAGACAAAGTAAGGGGTTTGGGTCCCAAATGCGGGGCGCTCTGGGCACATGGATAGTTTGAGGCGTTTCAAGTACATAGAAAGGCAGTGTGAGGAGCTCAGAGTATATGGCTAGACAGTGCAAGGAGTTTGGGGCTCAAATGGGAGAATCTCGGTGCACATGGACAAAGTGAGGAGCTCAATGCACATTGACGGTGCAAGGAGTTCAGGACACTCAAACAGACAGTGTACAGAGCTTAAGCCTCATGCTCAGACATTGTGCATGGGCTGGGGAACAAAATGTAGAGCACTGACAATCTAGGCTCTCAAAAACAAGAATTAGCAAAGCCAGTAGCTTTCACTTTTGTGACGTATTTGCCAATGTTTTTAGCCATGCTGCACAGCATCAAAAAATGTAAAAAATAAATAATTTGATGTGGTTACCTGCCTAATTTTGTAGGTACTCACACAACACATGCGCTTACCTACATAATTCTGCAGGACTTTTTTTTGTTTTTAGTTACTGATCCGAGGTTGACCAGTAACTGAAAATAAAATAAAAAGCGCAAACAATTTTTTATTAAGGTGAGTGGGAGGGAGCAACAGGTTGGGTGAAGCAACACAGGGGAGAATCGACGTCTGTGAACTAACATAAGGAGGGTGGAATGGAGGCGTAAACAACACAGGTGGGAAAGAGGAGAAAGCAACACAGAAGAGGATGGGTTGGAGGAGAAGCAACACAGGGGTTAGGGGAAAGCAAAAAGTAGGGCGCAGTTGGGGAGAAGAAACAAAGGGAAGAGAAAAGGATGGAGATGGTTGGGGAAGCAATGTGGAGAAGCATATGGATGAGCGCAATAGAGAGGGAGCAGGGGGAGAGAAGAATACGAGGGAGACATCTTGAAAAGACATGCACTCTGATGGAGTGCTTAACACAAAAGAAAAAAGTAGTTCTTGAAAAGTAAGCAGTGGAAGCAAAGATGCCAGCCAGTTAAAGAGATGGTAAACAGGCAATACTCCATCAGAGGGACTAACACAAGATTTACAAGCTGCAACACAAAATAGAAGCAGGCAAATGAGAGTTACAGGGGAGCCAACCAATGATAGCAATGGGCAGGCTCCAACCCCTACTGTTCTTGGTAAGACACAATATGCTTTGCAACAGACAGCACATAGTAGGCCCAACATAAAGTAACGAGTGCCAGCTCCCACTTATATCCATTCTGAAATACTCATGATAAACAGGACCCTTCGTGAGCCCTAAAGTAGTCATTTCACTGCTGCTATTAATGTTTATATAGCACTTTCCGTGCCAATTAAAAAAGTCACCTAAAGTGATTTCTGGTTTATTTTATGTCCTCGATGAAGCAACAGCCTGTGTTAAAATCTACAGATTTGCCTAGATCCAATCTCACAACATTATTTATATAAATCTCAATTTCCTAATGTGCATGAGGATGAATGCACTTTGCAAAGTAAACAATGAATTCCCTGGAAACAGTTACTTAGCAATAAACGAAATTAGAGTGCCCACGTCCTTTCAAACTAATCACTACCATCTGGCAGAGTATCTCATTAACACTCAACAGGTAGGGGATTTTACTTTTTCCAGACTGGAGTTAAGAACTTGCAAAACAGCACAAAAACATCCAAATAGTTTCTATGGGGTGTTGCCTGGGCCAGCATGGAGCGGTATGTGGTTTTGTCTCTTCCATCTCACCCGCTGGCCCCAGGACCACAATAAAGCAATATTAAGCCTTCCTCTAACTAGTGGAAGGCGACCATATGCGTGGTCCCATCAGGGTCCGTATTGTTTGCTAGGGTGGAAGAAAAGCCAAAGATTTTACCCGATTGGGTTCCACACAGGGAATACAAGATGGCGGCCCACTGAAGCGAGCCATCTCTCCTTGATGACGTAGATGAAACACAGGGGCCTTCCAGAATCAGATTCCCACCTAGGGTGCAGCGATGCTGTCAAAAGGCCATCACTTTGAGGTTGGCGGGGAATGGCTTACTTCATCAATGTGAGAAAGAAGTGGATGAATTGTAATTTACATCGGCCATAAAGGCCAAAAGGGGGGTTATATTGCTCACCTGGGAAGCAATATTCAATGAGCATATACTTCATTGTCATTGACTTCATTGGTTGCATTTATGGATAAGTATTTCTAAATATTTGTGTTTACAGGAAAGTAGGGAGTTACTCAGGTCCAGGAAAGTATGTGTAGATTCTTCCCAAGTGCGATTTATAGGTCACATAGTTAATTACCTTGGTCCTAGGACTTATTTGTGTGGCCACCAAGAAGATGTTACAAGTATAAATAAACTTACTTCACACCCGTAAAAGTAATTGTGAAGAAAGAAACATTTGCCTACATCATTTTCTGGACCGAATTCAAGAAGGGATTCTTTATGTTATCAGCATTTGTACAGCACAAGTTCAGCTTTTGTATGGTTCCATGTCAATTTCAGAGTCAAGGCCCCAGGTCTGGTACTGGAATCCCTCCGACCAGAGACAAACGATGGACTGTAGTTGGGTTTGGTTACAGACATGACATGCCTCTTCAATGTATTCTGCAACAACTGTTTGACTATGATAGTGGTTGGCCTGGATGTCCCCGACCCCGTCAAGGGTCTTCCTGTACATTATGTGAATGGGTGTGTGTGTGTGTGTGTGTGCTGAGGTATATTGGCATCTATTCTACGTGGGTGTGCTATGGTTATGTGAACTTGTTCCAAAAGACTCTGATATGAAAACATGGTGAGAGAATGTAGGTGTGCTGATGAGGTGGCAATGCTTAGTCAGCAGCATGGCTTTGGTAGCATGCTATGCCAATGATGGTGGAGGGGTCTGTCTCACATGCCCTGCTGAAAAAGGGTGAAGCATTCATTTATCAGAGCAGACGATGTTTGTTTTTATCGTCTGTCTTGACAGCATGTTTTTATGGTATGGTTTACAGCGCAGTTGTTGCCACACACTTATGTGAGAATCACCATGAGAGGGGCTTTGGCTCCACTTACATGTTGAGAGCAATGAGTACTTGTTTTCATTGTGCAGAAGTTGTGAGCTTCCACAAAAAAGTGCTGTGATCATTTTGGTCATTTATCCAGCTGCCTGAGCTTGAACATTCAGGGGTACACAGATTACATTGTAATGCTAAAAAGTCTTAGACAACTAGATAATATACGGCAACAGCATAGATGGAAGTAGGGCAGCCATTAACCTACATGGATGTTTTGGTCTGGCTTGACAGTGTAACTGCCACCTGACCTTTGACCTACACCAATATTATTCTACAGTGCTTTGCTTCCATACAAACACATATCCATTCTCATGCTATCTACTTGTAATGCTTCACATTACCATACAACAGTACGTTAAAGCAGAACTTTTGGCATTACCAATGCTTATTTGTTAGTGTTTTTATTGGTTTGAAAATGAGCAGCTGTTTGGCACTGTGGAACTGAGCTAGATGTATGGGATCCATGCTGTCTAATGTGGTCTGTTATGGGATTGTCTAGCATTTCCTTGCCAAGGGTCGTGTTAGCAGCATCATAACAAGAACATATAAGGTACGTCTGCCAGGTGTACAGTCAGTGCAATAGATTTAGGGTATGTGTTTGGTGTGTGACATCGCCCATATAAATGCACTCTTGGGTTGGTAGTAGGGCCTGCGGGCCTTTGCCAGTATGGCTATGTCTGGTTTTTTTACTGATCGACCTCATTTTCTTCGACGTTTTAACTTGTTCATGTTTTGGATGATGAATTTATATATAGTGATCGGTTTACCAAAACAGTAGTAAATCTGTGGCCACAGAAATACTCCTTGAGTGGTGCAATTGTACGAACTTTGGGAATTCACAAACGATAGTAGCAGTAGACTTGGAAACTGCACCAGTCTCAGGTTTTCTTACATACTGCTGGTAATCAAATACCCAAAAGGTGGTGAGATGAATGCTTACAAACAGGGTAACCACTGGCAATCACTCGGGTAGCATTCCAATCCATCGTTTTTCACCCACTTTGCCACTCTAGATAGAAGCCCACCAAATGCAAATCAGGACTGACCCTATTCCTCATTGGAATAATCCATTCCAAACCTTGTAAACCTTGGTCATCTCACCCTTCCACTCTGCTGCCCATCACTTTTTTATTTGGGAAATTTGAAATTCACACCCCCAAACCTCTCTGACTAAGCCGTGCCCCTGTGTACAATCAACGCAACAGCAAATGGCTGTTGAGTTGATATTCCGGTACTGATAACTTAGGAAATTCCAAGTCCCCCTCCTCAGTTAGTCTCGGCACGTTCCACATCCTGATATAAGGCAGCCACGGTTTGGGTTAATGCAAAGTAATCTCTGCAACACAGTGGATGTTGGCCCCACGTGTTAAATACACATATGAAAGAATCCACGATCATATACCCATGACATGGAGAGTTCATCTGCTGCTCTATGTCTGTCTTCTTTACATGTGCTTACATTTTCTACAAGTGTTTGGATATAAGGATGTGAATTTTCATTGTTAATGAGGGCACACAAATCTGCAAACCAGGCAGCACTTGCAATGTTTGGACCTGCCTGCACACCCCACATACTGGACAAATGGTCTTGTCGTAAGTAAATGTAATTGCTTTTATATAGAGCTTACTGCCCCTGACAAGGTGTTGAAGGGCTTTATTGCATTGTGACACCATCAGCTTGTGTTGACTTTTAGCCAGAAGCACACTTACAATTGTAAAGGCAAAACTACAATTCAAAGAATGGAACATATAATTGGCTAAAAAGCCACAATGTGTTAGCAGGTGTCACACATGACATGAGGCCACATGACAGTCAGACACCAGAGCCTCAATATCACGGGCGCCAACAGCTGGAATGTTAAGAGAAAAAGAGAAGCACCATAGGTTCTAGAACTACCTAAAGAATATTCTATTCCATCATGTGCTTGACTGAAGGTGGGCCTAACTGGAGTACCATTCCTAGACTCTTGCACAACAGCATCTGAAGCCTCCACTCTAGCAGCATAGGCATGGGCTGTCACTGGGCTCAGGGCCTGCCAAACCGGGAACCACTGCAAATGAGTTATTTATACACATTTCCCCCCTCAGGTTTGCAGACAAAATACTTAACATCAAATGGAGAGTGAGAGGAAAAAGAGAAATCATCACACAACGTCCCTTATAATACTATTTTCCATATCAAGCGCAACCATTAAAAGCTGTAACAACTTAAAAAGAAACAGATGGTTCTGGATAAGGGAACCAGAAAATAGGAAAAGGAAATCAGGCATATCAGTTCTAAAGAAAACCTCCTAGGTCGAATCCAAAAATTCTAACTAGGAAATATCAAGCCCTCATTGTCGCGACATGCACCTTCTGTATTCACACATTCGCCAAGAGGTTGTGTCCATGTTTACATCTATTAGGCCCAGACTCCTCCGTCATTCAGTTTAGTAAGGCATAAAATCATCTTTCTTTAGAACTGATATGTAGATGTATGAATGAGTACATGTACAATTAGATAGGGCCCTTTATTAACTCTGATGAAAGCCTTTGACCGGTTTGAGCATTAATACAGGTTGAAACATGTCGGCACCTTTATGGATGTAGGAGTTAGAAGCACTCATTACACATCCCTTCTTTGGGTTTTTAATCTTACCCATGGTACCTTTAATAAAAAATAAATGTTTTGGGGTTTACCTTGACGTAATTGTACTAACTTGGATCTCTTTCCATATCCTTATAAAGAACTCTCTTAAAAAGAGATTGAGTGTGTCCTGGTAGTACTATCTTGCCAGGACGGGGTAAGGTTACTGATGACGAAGCATGCCACCAAAGAGTGGGTGAGATTTCTTTAACAAGAAAGGGCTGTTTCTTTAGGTAATTCCTTAAGTGGTTACAGCTATTAATTGTTGCTTTCATTGTGGAATGTTGCATACAAAATGCTCCTAAACAATAATAGGGAAAACCATGACGGAGGGGTGTGTGCCATGGGCTGACATGCACAGTTAATAAAGCAGAGATGGATAAATCATGAGCGTACAGGGAATGTAAGTACACAGAAGCAGTGAATGAGATAGAGAAATGTAAAAAAAATAAGAGTGAGAAAAAATTAGTATATATAAAGGAGAAAGAAAGAATTGTAAGAGGAAGGAACAGTGGAAGGAAGGAAGAAAATAAAAGGAAAAATAAAACGTGATAGGTAATGACAGGGTGAAATGAAGAAACGTTGAATGAATGGATCACAGATAAATGAATGATTGGTAGGATGCAAGAAGCAAAAGACAGAATGTTGAAAGGTTGGGGAAGATTGAAAGAATCAACAAGTGAAAGGGTGAATGGATGGAAGATTGAAAGAATGGAAAGATGGGTGAAAGGATGGAGAAAGTAGAGTGAAAAGATGGATGGATGAATGGATACATGGATATATTGATGGATGGACGGATGGGAATTGAAGAATATATGAATGAATGTGTGAACGAATGAATTGATGGAAAGATGAGGCAAAGGATGTTGCAAGTAGGAGTGAGGGATGGATGGATATAAAGGTTGCTGGATAAATGGAGGCATGATATATGGATGGTCATAGGGATGAAAGGATAGATGCGGATATGAAAGAGTGAATGGACGAATGGCTAGATGAAAGTATCGTTGGATGAGTGGGTGGATGGATAGAAAGGTGAAGGGAAGAATAGATTAATGACTAGATGGAATGGATACATAGATGGATGCAAGGAGGATGAAGAGAACTCCTCTAAGAAGCATCAGGTTAGCTTGCTCCCCAATTTTAAAAAAAATATATCTTTATTTGCATTTTTCCAAAAATATGAGCAATAATGATCACATATAAGGTAGGGTACAGGTGCCTGTAACAGGCGCAATAGGCATTATCACGCAGGTTGTCCAAACATAATAAATTATAACCAATGCCAGTTCCGTAGACCAGATAAGCGTGCATTTGAATGTGGTTTCCATACATGGTGCCGCATGTAGACTTCGAAGGAGTCGCACTCCTATATTCATTAAGGTGACAATTTATTTGCCTTACCCTGCCCTGTTGTTGTCGTTTATCCATAGGCCCTTCCGACATTCCTCATGGATTTCTGTATCTCATTGTTCATTTCAAGAGTAAAATTTTATGCCAATGTGATACAGTTAATAACCAAACAATCAAACAAAAGGGAAAACCATTGTCGATCTGCCGCGCCTGGGTCATGATATATAAGAAGTATAGTCTATCATCTCATCTAAGCTGTGGTATGTTCGCTGTTCTTCCTTCCCACTCCCCGCTGGGATAAGCTAGCGGTCCTCTATTTTTCTGGCACTTCCAATCTTTTGCTGTGTCGCCCTCACATTTGCTAATGCTGTATTTATCATGAATCTGAAATGCGCCGTGTCTAGGGATCGATGTCTGTGCCCCGCCCCTCTTCCGTTTGTGTGGAAGTGTTTACTATCTCTCTGTCTGCGTGTTTCAAATCAGCACGTATTCTATCCCAGTATTGCGCAATAGTATACTTTCGTAGGCCAGCTATTTCCTCTCTGTGTAGTGATGTACTTTCTGCCTGTGCCCACACCATAAGTGAATTTTTCCAGCTGTTAATGGCGGGAGGGTCAGGGTGTTTCCACCTTTTGGTAATCAGTGTCTTAGTCACTATAAGACCTAGGTCAGTGAACCTGGAGGTGACCTTGTACTTCTTCGGTCTGGGGTAAAATCCTAGTATGCATGCTTCCCATGTTTGTAATGGTGTTCTCCCAGTGCCTGCCGCGAGTGTCGCAGTCATTTCCTGCCAATATGTATGGAGGGAGACACAGGACCATAGCATATGAAGGAGGTCCGCATCTGTCTGTAGACAGCGGGGACATGCGGAGGTGGTCATATGGAAATACCTGTTCAGCTTGTCCGGTGAGAAGTATGCCCTATGTGTGATGTATGTTTGTATAAGCCGGAATTTGGAGTTTCTCGGTATGCACGTGGGGTTGGCTAAAATCATGTCCCATTCACAGTCAGTCCATGGGTTTCCCCTATCTGCCTCCCACTTTGAACGCAGGGCCGCCATGGGTTGCATCATGTGTGTAAGCAGCGCCTCCACTAACTAATGTACGATGTGTGATCCATTACCTATCACATGTAGATATTGTATTAGGAGATGCATCTCTGGTTCAGAGGTTATGTCTCCCCATGCCGCTGAGAGCGATCTCGTGATGGAATTATGTAACAGGAATTGGCCTGCTGGCAGGTCGTAGTCCTCCGCCAGGGTCTCAAAAGGTATCAGAGCGCCATCAACGTATAGATCACCCAGCGTGTGCAGTTCCGCTGCTTGCCAGCACGCAAGCACCCCGCAGGAGGTGCCTGCCCTACCTCTGGGCGTCCCCAGAAGTGGCAATAATGGGGCGTAAGGGACCGTGTTCCTAGTAAGATACAAGCTTCTCCTATAACAACGGTGAGCTAGGGCAAGGCAGGCCTGTGGTGGGCATCGGGGTCGGGCGACCGGATGAAACAGGTGATATATATGAGATTGGGACCATGGTGGTTGTGTAGTGGCTGTGTCATCCAAGCCAAGACCAGCAAACCATTTTGTCACCCACTGTAATTGTGCCACCAGGTAATACAATTCCATGTTAGGTAATGCCAGACCTTCCTTACAAGTGGGCGCGTAAGGTGTCTGCAACTCTATTCTGGGGTGGGCCGCATTCCAGATGAGGTCTCGGATCAGTTGTTCAAGATCTCGAAACATTCTGGCTGGGACATAGATTGGGAGGTTAGAGAAATAATACAACAATTTGGGTAATACTACCATCTTGGTCAGTGCAATTCTGCCCATCACGTTTAGAGGAAGTGTCTTCCAAAACTTAATTTGTGCCCTAATGGCAGATATAGCCCTAATCAAATTTCCCTCTAGGATATCAGTGGGGTCCCGATATATAAAGATGCCCAGGTATCGAAATGTGGAGGGCTGCCAATGGAGAGGGAAATTATTTATGTGTAAATTCGGATTAGTGGTCTCTTCCCGGAAAGGGTATAGGCACGACTTTGACCAGTTTACCTGAAGGCCTGATACCTTCTCGAAGCTCTGAAGTGTATCTGCTATGGTGGCAGGGATATCATGCAGGTCCCTCAGGTACAGCAGCAGATCATCTGCATAGAGAGAGACCGCATGTACGCCGTCTCCCAGCCGAATGCTTCAATCTGCACCTTCTCCGCGAAGCCGCGATGCCAGTGGTTCCATGGCAAGTGCGAAAAGAAGCGGTGACAGGGGACAACCCTGCCTAGTGCCTCTGTTTATCTTTATGTTCTCCGATAACATCCGGCCATTCCGGAATCTAACAGAGGGTCGCATATACAGTAGTCTGACCATATGGAGGAACGTGTCCCCCAACCCGTAGCCTCGCAACACTTCGAATAGATAGGACCACTCCAGGGAGTCAAAGGCCTTCTCCAGGTCTAAGACTAAGCAGCCTGAATGAGGCCAGGCTTCCGTCGCATAATGTTGTACCCTGAAAAGTCTGCGGATATTAAGCGCCGTGCTCCTCGTGGGAACTAACCCATTTTGGTCCACGTGTACCAGGGTCCGCACCAGTGGGGCCAGTCTCGTAGCAATTATGGTCGCAAAAATTTTGTAGTCCGTATTAAGTAGGGCCAGTGGTCTGTACGACCCTAGCACCTCTGGGTCCCTGCCAGATTTGGGGAGAAAGATCAGTAGCGCCTCATTCTGCGTGGCAGAGAGTATGGAGTCTTCTAACGAGTCATCATAGATCTTCTTGAGCTGGGGTATCAAAGATTCTGCATAAACCTTATAAAACTCTGCCGGCAAACCATCCGGGCCGGGAGTCTTACCAGTTGCTAGTAGGTTAGCTTGCTCCCCATGACTGGCATCATTAAAAATATGGTACAAAGTGGGGGCTATTTTAAATATTCTTGTTACTCCCTTGGTCTTGCTTATTGTTCTTTAGGAGCCCAAATGTGAGACCTTACATATGTGAGAATGCTCTCTAGCACCATGAAGCCACTGTAACAGCATGCAGAGCTTTACAAACATCAGAAATATGCAAATGTACACTACCCATGTCATCGTTTCTTTCCACTATGTTGTTCAGTGCTTCTGCTTTTCTTATATTTCATTGATCGATTAATCTTCTTTATTTATTTTTTACTTGTTTTTTGGGGTGACTGTCGATCTGTGGATAGATTGCTTTCTCTAACCTTCCTTCTCGTACGTCAGGTATGCATTTTCAATCCATTAAGTCTTTCAGTGTATTTCATTCTAGCTACCTGTCCATTTGTCTTTCTGTATATCCTTCCATGCCATCTATCCACCCACAAATCCACGCTCTCACTTATAGATTGTCATCTCTGCAGCTATATCTACCCAAATATGTACAGGTCAATCTCTCTCTCTCTCGCACACACGCATATGCATATTTTCTGTCTGTCTGTCTTTCTCCCACCCACCCTTTTCTTCTCTCATTTTCTCTCACATTTGGGTTCTCCCTCCCACCTCCCATTTTCTCTTTCTCATTTTCTGCCTCTCTTTCTCACTCCCTCACTCGTTCTCTGTTTCTCTCTCCCTGCCTACAACTGTCTCTCATTTTCCCTTTTTTTCCTGTGTCTTTCTCTTTCACTTTGTCTCAACCACTCTTATTTTCTCGCTCTCATTTTTAGGTCTCGCTGAGCCAGCGCATGCGCTGCTCTGCGAGACATTTAGTTAGTGGCTTTTCAAAGTGCTACCACAATCTTTTCCTGGCCTCAAGCTTGCGTTCACGAGCGCGTGGACGCGCGCAGCCGCCATGTGGCTTTCATGGCTCATTAAGCCTTGCTCTCCCAAGCGCCTCGCTCGGCCCCTCCCCCACCACAGAGCGCGTCCCTGCCATAACTTTCGCTTTCACGGCCGCGTGGCTGCGTTACTTTCACGGCCGCGCGGCCAATGCTTGTTCCCATTTCTTTTATCTTCTCCCTCTCGACCAGCCTACTTCCCTCCTTTCTCTTCATATCTCTCTCCTTTCTCTCTCTCTCTCTCCTTTGCTCTTTGTTTCTCTTCCTTTTCTCTTATTCATGCGTTTGTCTCTCTTTCTCTACCTTGACTGCTTGTTTCCTATTTCGTTTATCTTCTCCCCCTTGCCTCCTTCCTCCTTCGCTCCCTACTTTCCGTTCTCTCTCTCTTTTCCTCTGAATTCATTTTCTGTTCTTTTCTCCCAATCCCCCGGCTCTCCTCTCTTTTGCTCTCCCGCTCCCTATCTCCTTTGCTCTCTTGTTTTCCTCCTGGTCCTGCTTCCTGTTTTCCTCTCTGTGGTTTCTGTTTTTGTCCTTCTGTCTCTCCCACTCTCGCAGCACTATATGTACACAGACACAGACCTGCAGGCACGAGGACATGTGCGCACAGACACACAACCGCATTCACACGGGGCCCGTGTGCACTATATGTACACAGACCCGTAGGCACGGGGACATGTGTGCACAGGCCATACTATGTGTACACAGACACACACCCACAGGCACCTATGTACACAGGCCATGTTATATGTACACAGACACCCACCCAGAGGCACATATATACAAAGGCCATGTCATATGTACACAGACACACACTTGCAAGGACATGAATACACAGGAGCTGCTATATACACAGGCATACACCCACAGGGACATATGTACACAGGCCATGCTATATGTACACAGACACACTCACGCAGGCATGGAGGCCTGTGTGCATAGACCAGGCTATATGTACATAGACACACACCAG
Organism: Calotriton arnoldi; assembly: GCA_963921515.1. NCBI lineage: Eukaryota > Metazoa > Chordata > Amphibia > Caudata > Salamandridae > Calotriton > Calotriton arnoldi. The sequence continues at coordinate 1,081,363 of CAWUFW010004769.1, forward strand.
CTGGCATGGGGGCATCTGTGCACAGGCCATGCTATATGTACAAAGACACAAACCTGCAGGCACTGGGGCCTGTGTGTACACGCAATGCTATATGTACACAGACACACACCTGCAGACACATGGACATGTGTACACAGGAGCTGGTATACTCAGACACACACCCACAGGGACATATATACGCAGGCAATGCTATATGTACACAGACACACGCAGGCACATGGACGTCACGTGTATTCATAGGAGCTGCTGCTGTATGTACACAGACACATGCACCCGCTGGCACAGGGGCATGCATACACAGGCAATGCTTTATGTAGACAGACACACGCCCGCAGCATGGGGACATGCGTACACTGTATATGCTACATGCACACAGACACCCAAGCCCCTGTAGGCATCTGCCCTTTTATTGAATCTCTCACAGATAGCCGATTCCCCGTGGGCAGTCAGTCTACCGGCCGTGGTAGGAAGCCCTCGCCGCCTTGGGCTTTGCACAGTGTGGAATCCGTGACAGACAGGCCAGTCTCTTCAGACACTGACACTCACTGAAGCCCAGTGAAGCTTCCTTAGGCGGGAAACTTTCACTAGGCATTTTCTTATCCTTTCTCACTCGTCCTTTGAAAAGGAGGTTCGGGTAGAATGCTTTTTTTAAAAAAAAAATTAAGATGATCGATTGGTCCTAAGGTGCTCCTGCGGTACCAGTTAAATACCTGTAAAAACTGATTATTTACCGGGTATGGTGCTGCCGGCGTACTGCGGTACTAAACAGAGATTAGAACAAGCATTGGCATAGCCAATAGGTCTCGCCTTTGGGACCTTATAAGTGTTTAGTTATACAGCACAATATCCTTGGTGCAACATCAACTGTTGCATGGCTAAACACTTATAAGGTCCCAAAGGCAAGACCTATTGGCTATGCCAATGCTTGTTTTTTTCTCTTGCTCACATGCTCCCACTTTGTAGGTCTCATCTTTGACATTGTATCTTCTAGCGCATATGCTCTCGCGTGCAAGAGATAATGTTTACTAGAAGGGTCTGGAAGCCCGCCCATTGCTTACCATTTGTGGGCTTAACCGCGGCGGCAATTCCGCTACGGCGGTTTAGCAGAGTGGGCGGGGCCGCGTCGGCCAACGGACGTTCGCAGCACTACAGAGGTAGTGCTCGCGACGGCCATTGGCCGACGGGCGCACGCAACGGGTTAATTGTCACTCTTATTTGCTGGCTCCTAATTGAGCAACGCACGCCCGCTTCACTTCTTCTTCTTTCGGCTAGACCATGGACCAAGTTCTGAGTGTTTCATCTTGATTAGGCTCCTTCCTCTTCTGGCGCTATGATTGAGGTACTATTTTCCTTTCTTCTTCACCTGCCACCCTTGTTGCTTCTTCCCTCTCATGGCCCCCCTTGTCTGTGTTGCAGCTTCCCTTACACCCCGATGTCTGTGTTAATTCTTCCCGCCCACCAACAAGCCTCCCGTTATCTGTGTTGCTTCTTCCCTCCTACACTCACATTGTCCTTGTTACCTCTTCCCTCCCACCTCTCACCATCCCGTTATCTGTGTAGCCTCTTCCCTCCCACTACCGAACCCATCCGTTGTTGTGTTGCTACACCAACCATAACAAAAAAGCACTATGACACAACCAGCACAGGACAAGTCATAGCGCTATTTTTTCCAAGGCGTGATGATGTAGGTTCACCAAACAGTTTCTGCATGAGAGATAAAAATAATGCAATCTCATTGGCTTTCTTGCTATGCTTTGTTTCACGAAAGCCATCACATTCGATCATCTCTAATCGCAGATCTATCTCAGATCCCATAATCTTTGGATCTTTACCTTTCAGACTGTGCTTATCGATGTGAACTCCTGTGCCCCTAAAGTGTAAGCCACCATGCAAGTAGCCCTATTCTACCCATGCTTTGAACAGACATCGTACCTCCGCCATCTTCCTCCAACTAGTGCTTGCTACTCCGCACTGGAGAAGGATATGTCACATTATTCCACTTTTGTACTTTAATTCCAGTGTTGCTCCTGTTTCACGTCTCCTTGGAGTTAGCATTGTTTTAGTGCTCTCGTTTTTATCACTTCAATGTAATTTAAGGCCCACTTATTTATCTCTTAGCACCCCCATCCTCCCATTCTCTATGGAGCTTCTTCCCTCCCATTCCCCACCCTCCCGTTGTCCACGTTGCCGTTTACCTCACACCGCCACCCTCCTGTTGTCTGCGTCGCCTCTTCCCTCCCATCCTCCCATTGTCTGTTTTGCCCCTCTACCCCCATAAGAAAAAAACGTGCTATGACGCGGCAACACTGCCACATCATATAGCTTATTTTAGCTTCTTGTTCCCTCACACCTTCCCTCCCTTTGTCTGTCATGTCCACCTGCTGTAAGAAAAAAAGGCAAAATAACAAGGCCAGCGCTGGCTGCATCATAGCGATTTATTTATATAGAACTTTTAGCCAACCTGCTCTACAACATGGCTAAAAGACATTAGCAAAGCCGGTAGCTCTCACATAGACGAGCCCTATTGGGCTTGACAATGCTTGTTCATTTTCTCTGTCTCTTGTGGTCCCTCGCCATCTCTCGTTCCCGCACAGCTTCGACAGTCTTCTTTTCTCTCAACAAACTGTATTTAACGTTGTTTAATTTCCCATTTCCATGCTCAGGGCTCGGTCGCACGAAACTAAGGCCATCCATCGGCTGAGCAGCACAGTCCATTCCATTCCCGGGTCCGTTGCCTGCCTGACTAACAATAGGCGGAAAGCGAGCTCCTGGCCGCCCCCCATCTGGCAGATGGTCGCATCCATTTCCATGGTCAGCTCTTGATCCTATCTGCGCGGTTCTCATTACTTGGCTGTGACTGCTCCTGTATAAACATCCTGCAGGTAGCCGGGAGTTTCCATAACTAAAGTGTCTCCTAGCAGAGCCCACTTCAAGCTCTCTGGCTCCCTGACGGACACTGGAGGCTAAAACAAGGCCGGGAACTGGTTGTAGGGCGGCGGGCATTTTGTTGTAACAAAATAGATGTGATATGAAGTTACAAATAGCTGTTCTGAAAAGTGTCCATGCCGCTCAAGGCAAAATGAATGAGTGACCTGTAGGTGGGAAAAATTGTTGGTTGTTGGCATTCCATCTCCCCTTAAGTAGGGTGACCAGAATTTTAAAGCCAAAACCCGGGACATTTCCCAAAAATAGAAGAAGGACAACAATTTTACTTCCACACAGCACACAGAATGACAGTGCCAAGGCTGCCCAGGGGGGCCACGTAGGGGACCCTCCAACAGGGCGGCCGCCTTAGTGCCACAGGAAGGCACAGAAGTCTGCTGTCTAGGCTCCCTGGGCTAGGGACCAGGGGGTCTGCGGGCCGCGTCACTTCCGGCCGTGGGAGGAGGACAGGGGTACAAAAGCCTTCCCCCGCCCACTGTACGGTCTCTTGACCGCTACCCGTCTCGCTGTTTCCCACCCTACCGCTTACCCTGCGGACGGCCAAAGGGTAGTACGGGGAGGGGAAGAATCTAACTTATTGTTTTGTGTTGCAGGAGGAGTTACAGGGCGATCCAGAGTCTGCAAGGTACAGAAGGGTACTATATTGCAGCAGCACAACAGGGTGCTAAGCCAAGGATACCCAGGGATGTCTTAGCGTGTCCCCTGGAAGAACTACGGCACCCGTTAGCCTACAGGCGGTTGTGGGTCTGAGCAACCGGGGGCTGCCTGGAACGCTCCGCCCACCTGTGGGGGCGTGAGTAAGGAGTGGACTGGCGGTCCACTGAGGGGAGAGGTGGCCTCTACCAATAATTGGTAACCACCGGTTGGCGACGGCCACGGTGCAATTTGGCTCATCAGGCGGGCAGGCGGCATAGGGGCTGGCCTGCCTGGGATCGCCCGTAAGATAACCCACCATGTTGGCATATTGGTTATGCAAATAAACCTGCAGCAAAATTTCTCCACTAAATAGGTGTTGTGTGGTTTATTTATGTATGTCACTGTATGAGAACTGAGTGTTGCCGATATTGGCACTATGCTCCTTAGCAGAGAATTATAGAAGAGGCAGTAAGAACGTACATAAAATGCTATTTTTAAAGCCAGTACCTCGCCTGTTAATTAAATTGACTTCTTATAACAGCTGCTAACTATCCCTGCTTTTCAAAACATAAAAAGATACCTCCCAGCGTTTTCAGCTGACCCTATAAAAACCGGGACATGAGCTTAATTTCTTGAAATTTGCCGGGCCAGCTGGCGAAAAACCGGGACTGTCCGGGCAAATCCGGGACGCCTGGTCACCCTACCCTTAAGTACCAGTGGTACATCTCAGACTGCAGTCACACATGACTGACTTGGTCGCAGATATAAACAGCCTTTCAGAGCAGTGGGTCTCATGATGCGGCACACACACAAAAGGTGATGGGAGGGAATGCTTGCAAATAGTCTAACCTCTGGCAATCGCACGGGGTAGCATTCCAATCCATTGGTTTTTTGCCAATTTGCCACCTCAGGTTAGCCCCAGCCACATGTAAATCAGCCTCGTTCCGGCTCGAACAGGACCAGTCCAGCACAATCCGCCAGGTCCTCTCTGAACCAGAACACAAGCAACCTAAGACCGGTTTAGGCCTAGTCAGGTCTCCTCGTTTGGATGCAACTTGGTTCCAGCGCCACAGTGCGCAGGACACAGACCTTCCCCATGCTTATAATGCAAACAGACCATTTGAGGTGGAGTGTGGGTGTGTGGGGGTTTGTTGTAGCTGATTATGTCTTGGGCCTTGCATCCTTTAGTGATGCGCCCCACATGTGACTGACTCCCTGTCCTAGGCCTGGCCTCAGTTCGCCAGTTTTTGACGGAATCTACCCCTGCCCTGGTGCAAAATCCAAGATTTCAGATCATTTTGGTAATGGTATGCTATTCATCTATATGCTATTGTCAATATACAGTACCCCGTTTTATTTCTGCAGTCCATATGGAGGGTGGCCGCTTGTCCTGCATTTTGAAAATGTGTCCTGGTTTTGCGGCTCCAGTCCCACTGCCAGTGTACATGCATTGCAGGACGCACATTATCTGGCCTTTTGCTTCCCAGCACTTTTAACCCTCTCAAATAAAAAAGAGCTGTCATTATTGTAGCCCTGTTTGGGCTGTAAAAGAGGTGTGTGTCACGGGCGTAGAGGGAGGAGCTGCAGCACAGGAGGGGCCCAGCACAAAGCACCTTGGGGAGCTCAGCTTTTGAGATGCAAATCCTGCCGCCGGCCTATAAACAGCCCTGGACATGTCATTGAAGACCATGCTGGGTTTCTGTCCTGGGAATAGGCCCTTGGTCTTTATTTCTTCCATGAAGCCTGTTGCAAGACACTGACACATTGTTAAATGGACCGATGCAAATGGAGAGTAAGATATGCCTAGGATCAAACAGTTTGTTAAAGTAGTATACCTGAGAATGCAGCGCTACCTGAGGCTGCCGCACGCGCTACTTGCTAGAGTCTATACACTTACCATGTTTTAATTTGGTGAATAAACTGTGAGATTGGGTACTCTTCCGTGCGCCCGGGTAATATTCACTCCATTTTTTAAATCCCATGCTTACTAGCAGCTGCGGTCCGTGCAGGTAACAGCTGTGGGGCCGCGTGGGGGTGGGGGTGGGGGGATTTCGAGGGACAATGCAGAGGGAAAATTAAATAAATAATTAATTTTCCCTCGGCATCGTCCTTCGAAATCCCCCCCAACGCGGCCCCACCGCTGTTACCTGCACGGACCGCGGCTTCTTACTAGCGGCTTTTACCTGGTTTCTAACTCCAAATCTAGCCAAAAAGGGAGCAGAGGATTAAGTTAAAAATGTGATTGCTCAAGAGACCACAATTTGGTAATTGGGAGGCAGAGATAAAAATCGGTGTCTCTTGAATTCACGATTCCGATTCGTCCACTAGACTTCAAATGTGGTGGCAGTGATTCGATGACAAAGCCGAAGGGCTGTCCTTCCCAGGCAACTGTCACTGTGCTGAGGGCCCTACCCTGCTTCTGAACACAAGTGTTTATGTCCTGCGGTGAAGGGGTAAAGCTGAGATTAGAAGTCAAGTAACCCAGTTCCACGGCTAAAGTGTACCCACTGGGCCTCATCCAATGGCAGTAGGTGATTACTGGGTAGTATAGGTGGCGGGCACTGGAATTTACCATTGGTGTTTCGGGGCCTAAGTCTATTTAATTCAATTTAGATACTAGAGCTGTTCACTTTCTAAATTTGTCTCTCAAAAGTTCCAATAGCGAGCAGAAAAGGCTTACTCCGGGAGGTGGTAAAGGCAGGGCTTTAAGTGGGCTGGGTCTCACCAGTGCAGAGCACCGGCAGTTTTTGAAAGGGGGCCTCGAAACGGGTCTCTAACGGGCTCTGTTTTGTGCCCTGGCACAGGCGGTTCGTTTTTTTCCAGACTGCAGTGACAGCAGGTACATTGATGTGCGCGTGCTCACACTGCTCACTTCTCACTAGTGGAGAAGTTACGGCATGACGTCATGCCATGTGAGCGTTGCAGGGGACGGGAAATCCTTTAAAGAGAGTCATCTTTTCTCTGGATTTCCCTTCTCTTTTTGAAACTCAGGAGCAGCAACATTGTCGTGGTGTCACCAGTGCTGTAAGTGGAAGCTTTTTAAATATTATATACAAGCCATAGTTGCTGCTTATATATCTTATGCAACTAACAACCATTGACAAAGCCAATAGTCCTGGCTTGTTGTAGGTATGATGTTACTTGTTGTATCATATATCTGGATGCAATGACAGAAACAGCAAAATAAAATTTGGGCGGCACACTATGCTAAGCACAGATTTTTAGCTTATGTGTTTTAAGCCACGCCCTTAATTACATTGGCCACGCCCCTTTGAGAGACCCCCCAGTTTTTTCATCCCACTTAAAGACCTGGGTAAAGGGATTAGAACTCATGCACCATGACCTATTAATCACACTTGATGAACTCAGTCTCAAACTCAGTTATGTCCTTTAAGGTGGCCTGATTTTGAGGAGAGGAATATAGAAAGAGACCCCCAAAATAGAGCTATGAGACTTAGTCACCTGCGCCTCAACAAACGTCTTCTGATGTCTCCGCACACGTAAAGTGTCCTGCGAAGTGATAATGGAAAGTTGGCCACCCTATGTATATGTTGCACAAAATCCATACACCCCAGATCGCACTTCTGCCTGTAAATCGTGCCAGATATTATTGCTGCACAGCAGTGATTACAATCAGTGCGATTTGACTTCGAGTCGAGAGCCAGCCTCAAGGGCAGAAACGCCCTGTGTAGGTGTGTTTCCTTCAAGGGCAAGTGAGAGTTTCTGCATAAACAACCTGCAGTGGTACACAATTTCCATCACCTTTCACCTACTGAAGGCTGGGAATGGAGACAAGGAGAGGTCTCCATTGGCTGCTAGGAACAGCGCACCTGGATGCCAATTTTTTGGGAGGGGCGTGGGGGTGTGGCCGTAAATTTGGTTGGGTGCCAGAGTCAGGGAGGAGGGATGCTGTGTCTCAAGTTGGTGATTTGTGGTTACCAAAGGCAGTCATTGTAAATGCTACTTTTTACACAGTACTGTCACTTTTAGCAGATAAGGGGCATATGGTTTCAGAGTTATGTACCCAAGTCAGTTCTGAGACATCATACTGGTATCTTGACCACTCACAACTTCCTGATAAACCATAGGTAAAGGGATCTTCATGGTCGTTGGTTTATTAGTAAAGAAGCCCTTAGGACTTAAAATGCTGGGTAATTCGGTTTGTAAATATCAGGAATCTTTGTAAACAGATAGGCCAAGGAGTGAATGGACTTGGGTTCAGAAGCTTCCTTTCATCTACTGAGAAGGTTTGACATCCATGGGTAGGCCACCCAAAGAGATAGCATTAGTGGTCAGTGAGAGCAGCAAGCAATAGCGAGCCACGTGAGAAGTGGGCCATGGTGGTCAGTGTGAGACACTGGGGGGTCTATTTACTAAGATTTTACGCCATGTTTGCGTCACAAAAGTGACGCAATATGGCACAAAATCTTTTTTCACCTATTTACTTTCCATACAAAGTGGAAAAAGGTTCAAAATTAGTCTAAGCATAGTATTTTGCAATGGAAGGGAATCCTTCCAGTACAAAACCTATGCTAGACTCACAGAGACACCCTTGCACCATGACGCAAAGGTGTGCGGAACATTTCTGCACCGGTGTTAGGGAGAGGGGAGGAGAGTGCCATATTTCTGTAAATATGGCGCTCTCCTGCTCTCTCCTTCTCATGCAGCACAACATTTGCGGCTGCTGCACTGTGCTGGGTGACAAACTGGTGAAACTGGCCCTTATTCTGGTAGGTGATGCTGACCCTGAATGGTGGCACTAGTTGGTTATGGGAGGAGAATACACTGTCATGCCTTGTGAGGGATTGGCAATGGTTGACAGTGTGAGGAGATGGGGATGGTGGGCACTAGGAGGAGCTAGCCATCATGCACCATTAGCAGGGCGGGGCAAGGTGGACAGTGAGGAGCTGACACTTGTGGGCAGTGTTAGGAGCTGAAACTGACTTGCATTGTGGGTATCTGTCTTCAAAGCCATGTGTGGAATGTTGGCATTGGTGGGAATCGGGAGAAGCAGACACGAGTAGCACTGGGACAAGATGGCACTAGAAGCCAATGCAAGAAGGTTGCTCTGCTTTCATTTGCAAAGCTTTCACTCCTTGGTTGTGTGAGTGCAGCCCTGGTGGCCAGTGTGTAGAACTCACACTAGTGAGGCACACGAGCAGCTATCAACGGTGGGGCTTGTAAGTTGCTTGCAGTGATTGGCAGTGTGAAGTGCTGGCACTTGGCACAGTGTGAATAGCCACCACTGGTGTGCCAGGTTTGGTGACACACTAAGTATCCGGCAGTGCTGGGTCACAGGTATGCTATGAGATCACCTGGCACTGGTCGATGCCTGTCGATGACCAGACCTCAGTCATACCCACCAGAAGGCATTGCTGCAGTTCACCAATGTGGCCACACAGTCGTAGATATCCAACATCAAGTGACTCTTACCCAGTCCCATTTGCACTCTATAACCAACAGCGAGTAACTCTTACCCAGTCCCACTGGCACTCTATAACCCACAGCGAGTGACTCTTACCCAGGCCCACTCGCACTCTATAACCAGCAGCGAGTGGCTCTTACCCAGTCCCACTCACACTCTATAACCAACAGCGAGTGGCTCTTACCTAGTCCCACTCACACTCTTTAACCAACAGCGAGTGGCTCTTACCTAGCCCCACTTGCACCCATAACCAAAAGCAAGTGGCTCTTACCCAGTCCCACTCGCACTCTTTAACCAACAGCGAATGACTCTAACCTGGTCCCACTCGCACTCTATAACCAACAGTGAGTGGCTCTTACCTAGTCCCACTCGCACTCTACAACAGTGAGTGGCTCTTACCTAGTCTCACTCGCACTCTACAACCAACAGCGAGTGGCTCTTACCTAGTCCCATTTACACTTTCTCATGGCAGGATGTTATTTGGGTTTACCTTGTGAAAAGTTGGCCCCTTTAGTAGGAATGTAAAGACATTTAAAATCACATAACAGTATTTTTGAGAGTAATAGAATCATTATTAATTTATAAAATAAATACATTACAATGAGAAGCATTTAACATTACAGCATACTGCTTCAATATTATTAATGCAAAATCCCTGACTGATGCAGAGGAAGTAAGGAAGCCACCACTGAATGAATAAGTTACACCAAACTGTTAGAGTACAAAATACTATAGGAACCACTTGCTAAATGAATTAAAACTAAGGACTCTTCAATATTTCTTTACCATTATGTAAAATTAAATTACATTAAAATGTAAATCGCCTTTAAAAATAACATGACAGTATTTAACGGGAGATTAAAATTGTTCTAATGGGCCGTGTTGTAGACCGGGACTTCTGAAAGGCAAGTAGGTAGTATAGGTCATGATTAATCATATGCCATATCAAATAAATATTAAGGGGTGCCAGGGAGAGAAGCAGGGCTGGGCAGGCCCGTTTATCCCACCGGGCATTTCCGCAGTGGTCTGAAGCACCTGGAGGACGGTTTTTAGAGCAGTAGGGGACCGCTCCTGGTGCCTCTGTCACACTCCTCATCTCCCTGAGTTAATTTCAGCAGGCAGCCACGGCCCGTGCAGGTAAGAGCGGTGGGGCCGGGTAGGGGGGGATTATGACGGACGATGACGAGGGAAAATTAAATAAATAATTAATTTTCCATCATCGTCTGTCGGAATCCCCCCCACCCGGCCCCACCGCCCCACAGCTCTTACCTGCACGGGCCGCGGTTGTCAGCAGGCACGCAGGGTGAGGGGGTCTCAAGAGAGAAACAGCAGTAGGCGATGAAGCAGGTGGGCTGGTTTGAGCTTTTTTTGCCTTGGATGCTTTGGTTCCCAGTCCAGCCCTGGTGAGAAGACACAAGAAACTCGTCTTTCTTGGAAATGAGTTACAACAAGTTCTGAGAGTTAAATAACAGCACAGACAGACTTCAGATGCAGTAAACAAGAACGCCCTTTGGTAAGGATGGGTGTAGACCATTTTCTCGTGTAATGAAGTTTCACACCTGCCAGTAAGATGCTCTAGCGAGTCAACACAGAGTCTCAACAATAATAGCGATAGCACCCGTCCCTGGGACATCCATAACACTGTGGTCTCGCGTCTGCTATCAAGCACTTCTTCAAGATGGCCGACCGTATGATGCAAGGAATAGCTGGTGAGTGGTGTCATAAGCATTCCCCAGAAATTCCTTCAAGTTGAAGCACCATAAGTCACCATAATTTGCCTATGATGAAATGCTTTGACGTCTTGTTGTGGTTGTATTCTTATTCCCCTTCTGGGACACCGTATATGTCCTTGCCATCTGTTGTCCCTGCGAGGACACCGTTCCGCCTGCTGACGTCACCTGCAGTCAGCTGTGCTTTGACAGATGACAGCTGGTGACCGTCGCGGCAGTGCACTACCTACGCTCCGTGTGGAGCCCGTGTTGGTTGTAATAAAGAACTCGTTCTATACACACTCCCAGCGTCAGAGAGTTCCTACAGAAACTGGCGACGACAACCAACACATGAACCCACCTTAATGAAAAAAAAAAGGAATTAATGAAGACTGCGCCGACAGCACCGATTACGAAGGCAAGGAAAGGAAAGAATAGAATCTGAACCACAGCGTCACAGCGGCCAGGAAAAGTCTGTCAGTACATGAATCTACGTGTGGTGCCTTCCTAAAAGCAGAACAATTATTAAGGTACAATTTAAGCGTGTGCATCGCTTCAGCATTAATGGCCAAGGAGATGAAAGAATTGTAGTCCACGTGTGTTATGAGCCGGAATGTGGATAACTATCAAAGCTGCAAAGTGCAAGTCCTAAAGCAGTAAGTGGACTGCTAAAGAACTGGACTCAAGGAAAATCTCAACTGTCAAATCCCAACGGAATCCTACCAGAGAAAGGGAGACGGTTTAACAGACGCAGGAGCCAACAGACTTCAGTACTTCGCAGACGTCATCAACAGCTGAGACCCAGCAGGCGCTGTGACGCACGTACGCCTACGTGAAGGATAGTATGCAGCTAGCAGAGTCAGCCTTCCAGCAATCGGGTGACGTATACGCACGCTGCGTGGCGCCATCTTGAAATTGAAAAAAAAAAAAAGTAAACAGAGCCTCCGGAAGCTGTGTGCAAGGAAAAAAAACATTGCCGATAGAGTGAATGTGAAACGGAAGCTTGCGTAGCATAAATAAGTACCAGCTGGGCAGTTTTAAAAAAAAAAAAACGCGTTTACATCGGAGTTAGGAAAAAATAAGTACTTTTAAAAACAAAAAGGGGTCATCTGGAAATTCGAGTGGGAAGAGACATTAGGACAGTTAAACGCATTATAAAGCACTCTACAGTATCAATCACTATCAATACATACAAACAGCTGCAATTAGATACAGTATCAAAATAAAATAGGAAACAGGCTGCATATTAAAAGGAAGGAGAAAATAAAAGTATAAAATACCCTTTCTCTAACTGAAAAAAAATTAACTACATACAAAGATGGCAAGTGGATACCTATGGAATCTCACACCACCTCAAACATTCTTGCCCACAGGAGGAGAACCAATTACAAAATGGGAGGAGTGGAGAGAGTATTTTATGAACTATATAGAGACAATAGGTGACGTGGAAGATTTAAAACCTGAACAAAAGTACAAAATGCTGTTGCACTGCCTCGGTGCAGGGGGAATCAAAGTGTACAACAGTATCAACAAGAAAATAAGGGCAGAAAATGAAGGAGACACGTTTGTAAATGCAATAGACGATCTCAACAACTACTATAAACCAACCGTGTGCGTTGGCGTTGACAGGTATAAATTCTTCCACAGGAAGCAAGGTAGGGAAGAGACAATAGATGATTATGTTTCAGTCCTCAAAAATTTAGCGTTAAATTGTCGTTTTGGAGGCCTACATGACGAATTCATCAGAGACCAGATTGTAATGCAGGGGTCGAATACTAATATACAAGACAGTCTATGGGCAAAGGGAGAATATCCATTGCAGAATATCATCGACATCGCAAGAAAGGCAGAATTAACTGGCCGGTGTGCTAAGGCAGTTCTTGCAGAGAATAAGGAGAAGAAAGAAGGAGAAACGGTGGCTAAAATAGGTGATCAGAGATACACTCCCAAACAAAGTTGGAACAATAAGAGCCAAAAGAGTACCTACAACAAACCACAGGTTAATAGCAAGAGAAGATGCTACAGATGTGGAAACAGCACACATTTTGCAGACGACGTAAAATGCCCTGCGCGCAATGTGAGATGCACATATTGCGGTGTAATGGGACACTTCTTGAAAGCATGCCGCAGGAAAAACACACGAGTAGTAAAACTCGTGGACGAGGAAGAGCAATACAAGGAGGAAACTTCTGACGAAGATGACACAAACATGTTTGTGCTAAACTTGGAGGATGAGCAATTAGACAAGGAGAACGGAAGCAATGCCACTAAAACAAAGAAACCAATGTGCGACATGAACATTGGCGGAGTGGAAATTAGAATTGTAGCGGACTCGGGATCGCCCTATACAATCGTCAACAGAGAAGTATGGGAACAGAAATTCAGTCCGAGCATTGGGGATGAACTGGAGAAAGCAGACATCACCATTAAATCTTTCACTGGAGAAAAAATAGATGTTTGTGGGTATAGGAAGCTCAGTTTTAAATTCAAGGGGAGAGAAGCAATGAGAAAATTGTATGTGTCAGCTGTTGGTCCATCAGTTCTAGGGTGGATGGACCAAGGGAGCCTAGGTATTATACTCGATCCAAGCAGAAGCGATCCAGTTTTAGTGGTACAAAGCCAAGACAATTACAGTAAGTCGTTACGAGAAACATACCCAAAAGTATTCAGCGGCGAAATTGGCGCACTCAAAGGGTACCAACACAGGATAAAGTTGAAGCCGTACAACATTCCAGTGGTGCACAAAGCACGAAATTTACCTTTCGCGATCAGAGAAGAAGTGAAAGAACAACTAGAAAGGCTACTTAAAGAAGGGATAATCGAACAAGTAGAGGCCTCAGAGTGGATTGCACCCCTTGACGTGGCAAAACGTCCGAACGGAAAATTGAGACTGTGCATCGATCTAAGAGACTTAAATGAAAATATAGTGGTAGAGCAATTTCCCCTACCCAGAATAAGCGAGATGCTGGCCACCACGAAAGGGGTAAAATGGTTTTCGACAATAGATCTAAAATCTGCATACCACCAGGTTCCCCTACATCGCGAGAGCAAGGAACTAACATCTTTTATCACGCCATTCGGGTGCTACAGATTCACAAGAGTACCTTTCGGCCTTGCGTCCGCAGCTGCCATGTTCCAGAGACTTATGAGCAACATTTTTAAAGGGGTGCCTGGTGTACTCATCTTCCAGGATGACATCCTCGTGATGGGCAGATCAAGAATGGAACACGACGAGAGAGTGAACAAAATTTTGGAGATCCTCAATTCCAAGGGTTTGACTGCGGAGCATGAAAAGTGCAGGTTCGCATGCAATTCAGTAAACTACCTAGGACATGAAATTACAGGGGAAGGAATACGTCCAAAAAAGAACTGCTGCAGGCAATCATCAAGGCACCACAACCTGGGAACAAAGATGAACTGCGGTCCTTCCTAGGGCTGGTTGAATTTTATGCAAAATTCATTAGTAACTTTTCAAGCAAAACACATACTTTGAGACAACAACTTAAACTAAAAAACAAATTCGAGTGGACAGAGGACTGCAATGTGGCATTCGACACGTTAAAAAAGGAAATGTGCACTGCATTGCCATTGCAGGGTTTCGATCCAGCACTAATGAACATAATAACAACAGATGCAAGCTCTAAAGGCCTTGGAGCTGTACTCACGCAAAGGGACACCTGTACAGGTAAAGAATACACTATTGCTTTCGCTTCACGTTCCCTAACGAGCTCAGAGGAGAAATTCTCTGTAATTGAGCGTGAAGCACTTGCCTGCGTGTGGGCACTCGAACACTTTAGGCAATTTGTTTGGGGCAATAGAGTCACCCTGTGCACAGATCATAAACCACTCACGAAAGTTTTTACAACAAAAGGACTATATGCAGCGTCACCCAGACTGGCAAGACTATCAGTGCGGTTGTTCGACTATATATACACAATCCAATACGTACCAGGGGTGAAAAACGTAGTGGCCGACTATCTAAGCAGAATGCCAGTCGATGTAGATTACCCAACAGTAAAAGAAGAAACTGAGGAGTCATGCATAGCAAATGTAGAAGAGAAGTTTAAAGGCATCTCAAAAGAGGAATGGCTGGAAGAACAGTCGAAAGATACGGTACTTGGTCAAGTAACCCATATGTTATCAGGGGGATGGCCAGCCAAGAACAAGTTAGATGAAACGTTACGCCACTTTTGGGAGGTTAGGGACGAGCTATCGCACGAAGAGGGATTACTCTTAAGAGGCGGAAGAGTCGTGCCCCCCAGCAGCCTAAGGCCCAGGATACTCAACATTTGCCACGAAGGACACCTTGGGATTGGCAAAACAAAAGGCAGAGTAAAAAATAACTATTGGTGGCCTGGGATCAGCTTAGCGGTGGAAAGATGTGTCAGAGATTGTGCCCTATGCCTCAATTCTGATAAGACCCAAGTAACCTTCAGACCACCCCTGCATCCTATACCATGTCCATCAATGCCTTGGGAGCGGATTGGTGTGGACATCATGGGACCTATAATGGATCAAGGTGAGCAGTGGTACATCATAGTCACCATAGACCATTTTTCAAAGTGGCCCGAACTAAAAATCGTGAGAAAACCAGATGCTACGTGCATTGTAAAATTTCTGGATGAAGTCTTCACGCATGAGGGTTTACCCAAACAAGTCATCAGTGACAATGGACCGCAATTCGTGTCAGAAACATTCAAAATGTACATGGAAAGGAACCAAATTGAACACAAAACGACCTCAGTATACCACCCAGCTGGCAACGGAGCTGTGGAACGTTTCAACAGAGTGATCAAAGGGATAATTCAGTTGGCGTGCAGCAATAAACTAAATTGGAAACAGGAGACACTAAGAACACTCTGGGCTTTTCACATAACACCATGTGAAACCACTGGTCACAGTCCTTTTGAGATCATGCGGGGAAGGACACCGTTGTCCAAGGACAATGTAGGTTGGATCAATGCCTCAAAGAGTGTACACTGGTCTTCCACCAAGGTGATGGAGAGGTTGTCAAAAGCTCAAGCAAGTAGTAAGGCAAGGTACGACCAAAAGCATGGGTGCAAGCCGGTGGCTCTCAAAGTTGGAGACATAGTGAAAGTAAGAAGAAGTGGTCACATTGGCAAAGGTATGGACAGATACTCAACACCCCTGACTGTCCACAAGCTATTTTGCAACTCAGCATTGTTGAGCGATGGCAAGGTTTGGCACTTTTCATCCCTATCCAACCACAAACAACTCCCCAAGGATCAAGACAGCCTTCTACCCGTAAACTCATTTGGGGAACCACCAGTGCCTGGAAAGAATTCCAATGGCTATTTCGGATGGTCAGACGATGAATTGGGCTCCGGGTTTTCAACCACGGATAACCCCACGCACGATCTCTCCACTCAGCGAACGCCCAGCCATACGCAAAATCCTTCCAGACGCATTACACCTGTGCGAACATACAGACAATTGCCATCCACACCCATGCTGGACACCTCACGCCCTGTAGGTCTAAGCAGGACTGGAAGGAGATTGTTACCCCCTGTCAAATATTCAGACTATGTCTGTGAGTGATGCGCCCTCTCACCTCACTTGGTTTTCCAGCCCACTCTGCTGTCTTTTCTTCCCTTCCCATCTCCATCCCTTTTCCTTTCTATTCTCTATTCTCATCTCCCACCTTTCTCTCTGCCTATATCTTATCCTATCCTATTCCCTCACGGTTGTTGTTCCTCTCAGAAGGGAAGATGTGTTGTGGTTGTATTCTTATTCCCCTTCTGGGACACCGTATATGTCCTTGCCATCTGTTGTCCCTGCGAGGACACCGTTCCGCCTGCTGACGTCACCTGCAGTCAGCTGTGCTTTGACAGATGACAGCTGGTGACCGTCGCGGCAGTGCACTACCTACGCTCCGTGTGGAGCCCGTGTTGGTTGTAATAAAGAACTCGTTCTATACACACTCCCAGCGTCAGAGAGTTCCTACACGTCTCTAAGTCACTTTTTTCATTTTTGCCCTAATCAAAGAGTATATCCAACAGTATGTCCTCATGTATGCATATGTACAAGAGCATATAACAGGTCATTGAAAGGAGAGCAACATACTTAATTGACATTCCAGTATATTTATTTTAAATAACACGATTTAAATGCAATGTTAAACAGTTATTCATCTCATTCTCTTGTACCCTTAATGTCCTTCAAATACAAAATTTATAAACAGACATCCTATAACACTCAAACCTACAGTTCATTCCTTACACATGCCACATGACTTTTATACAACACATCCCTTAATATATCTAGTTCTACTCAACATAAAGCTAGAGTTATTTTTGTAAATATATGAGAACAGTCTTCTGATGAGGTGATCTAAAGATGACGTTGATGCAGTGTTTCAGTGGAAACTAATTATTTACATCACCCTTCCTTCGGCCAAGCAGAATTTGATAGTCTTCTTGTGTGGCAACTTGATTGTATCTACGGGTTGGATCTTAAATACTAAACAGATCTAAATGTAGGTTTAGATGGTTCCCGCGAAATCCATACTTAAAGCAGCTGCTTCAGTTAACATCTCTCCGTGTGGGAGGGCCTGACAATTTATTAAATTTGCCATCAATGGGCTGCCATTTTAAGAGGGTACTTGGTCATCAAGTCTCGTATAAAAGATACATCTCCTCCAATCGCTCGCCTATTCCATCAACTGGCGTAGAAAGTCTCCTGCCTCACGAAGGGTATTGCGATTGAGTGCAGCAGGTTCAGAAAGTTAAACAACATCAGATCAGAGAGTGCAGTAAACAAGAACGCCCTTTTTTAATTGCTGCATTCTGATGCAATAAAGTCCCATGCCTACCACTAAGATGTTACAGGACACTCAACAATATTATAGTTATAGCACCAATTCCTGGACATCCATAGCACTGGGGACTGGACAGTGCTATGAAACAAGATGGTAGACCAAACTATGCAAGGATGACAGGATGAGTGATGCCACAAACAGGTTATAATTGAAGTACCACCAATTTTCCCATCGCATTTGCTATAAAAGAGAGAGTCTATCAAGAGCATTGGCTTTCCAACTTCCCTACAGCTAGCACTGGCTCTTCTGGTTGCAGTTAGATTGGGCCTAACTGTGGGGCAGCAGCATCAGGCTGTCAGAGGCATCAGCAGCTGCCAACCAGGTGGGTGGTAAGGAATCATTAAAACCTTTCTGCACAAATTAAGGACATGCCGCAAGGGCTCAATGAGGTACATAGTACCTATAAGAGATCTGAAACTCATCTGCACAGTGTGCCGCTTAAATGTTTACATATGAGACTATATTGTTGCAATGAAACTGGGCTATTAAGTTTCTTAACCAACTGAAGTTAAAAAGAGAGTAAAGTGGCATTTGCTCCCAGTTGGTTAATTAGTTGGAAAAAACCGTTGAACCTCAGATAGAGTCTTACCATAATGCATTAAATGCACGATAATTAGATCATTGTACATTTAACATTGTTTTTAAGCTTATATTAATCTGGTTGATCGCCTTTCTACATCGCAATAAAATACTCCATTCTGCGATGTGGTAAACTAGGGTAGATATGATTCCCGCCCAGTATCCATCCATAATATGGCTTCACCTCCCTTAGTCCATGTCCCATTGATGTGCTCTAAAAAATATTATATACCTTGCATTCTGTCTCCAACCCCAGCCACCACCGTGCCAGCCTCACCAACATCAATATATATATTTTTTAAAGCCCTTGCATTCTTGCCGCCCTCCCACAACACCCTGGGTAACTCCCTCACACTTCTCATCCCAGTTTGAAATAAAATACCCGGTGTACTGCTACAGTCTCCCATCATCCTCTGGGTTTTTGCTCCCACTTCCTGCCTAAATTTAGCAGCACTGAGAGAGGCCATCATTAGCACCGCTACAAATCCCTGTCAGTGTGCATCCGCATAGACCCGGAAACATACATGCCGACATTTTCAAACTAGAAAGTGGGAGATTTTGAAAAAAAGAAGTCAGAGGAATATAATTTCTCCATAGGCTTATATTGGAACAAATGCAATTTTAGGCGTGAGACAGCTAAAATAAAGTCAATTTTTAGCTTCAATAATTGGAAGTCTCCGGCCTGAATCGGGTCTGTTGGCAAGTATAGAGAATGACTGTGGAGATGGTCGGGGATGGTACAGAAGCACCGCCCACATTCGCCAGCCTTCTTCAGGTCTTGAAACACTCAATGAAGGTGGTGGATACCCATCAGACAGAGCACAGGCTTCACGGCCCAGTAAGTCGGTGCTCTGACTTCAGAACACTGAATAACTAGATTTTGATTTTGAAACCTGTGTTTATGCTAATGGTTGCCTAAGTATAATCTTGTTAGTTTCACCCAACTCAATGGAACTCTGTTGTGATCTAGTGGGGGCGGGGGGGTCGTAGAATGTTCTGATTTCAGATGCAAGAGTAGCAGAACGCAATAGGCACCTTTTACACACTTCTGAAGATTCAAAGGTGAATCAGCAGCCCATGTATTTCAATTTCAAACCATAATAGTGGGTTACATACAGGACAAGGCAACTTAGCTGCAATTGCAGCTTTCCAAGACACTGTCATTACTGGATATTTAAAGTCTCAACCTGAGGTACATGTCCTTGGCATCCATTGTGTTCTATGGACACAGTTTTGTGGAGAGAATGGCCAAAAGAGATCACTCTGAGGGCTAGAGAACCGAAATCCACTTTTGTGTGTTTCAAGAACTTTTTAAAGCAGAACAGAGTCTGCTTGTATATTTGTATATTTTTTCTCTTTTTGTAAAACTATGGCATTAATCGTCTTTTATTGTAATGGGAATGGATTGCTGATATCTGAGTGGGTTTTTATAAATGTTTCTGAATGTTTAATAGTTACACTTTATCCATACTGCAAACAATATTCTTATTTTCTTTTAAAAAAGGCTGCTTGCAAAGATAAATCCTACAGTTGTTTGCATGTTAGACCAACTATTAGGGCTACCATGTATATTTAAAACAAACTCCAGATTCTGAGAACGCCCATTCTAAGACCCGCCCTTTTGTAGCACCGTTTTTCAATATGTGATATGAATTTAGGTGCACACATACACACATTTGTACTGTGGCTCGGAGTAATCACCGCAGAGAATATTCGATCTGTCACTTTTAGGTCTCGCCTAGCGTTGGAGCACGCATGCACTCCTCGCTCTGCGAGGCGTCTTATAATCGATAAGATTTCTTAAGGGGACTTGAAGCGCCGCCCATCATTTTGATTGGCTGGCGTCATCATTTATGCTAAACGCTGGCCTCCGATTGAAAATGAGGCTTCTTGGTTAACGCCCTGTCTCCTTTTGGCCCCGCCCATCTGGACTGGATCGTTTCCTTGCGGCGTTACACGGTCTCCTTTAAATTAGCCAGTAAGCACTTTTTTTTTCATTAGGCGGCTGCTTCTTCCCATTTGGATTTCTTTTAAACACGCTACCTGCACGTAAATCTGCTTAGAGGCTTCCTCCTCCTTTGTTCCCCCTCTACTTCCTTCGTGTGCCTTTGCTTTGTTTTTTAACCAGAGCGTTGCGCTATACCTTTTAAATATGCTCCGTTCCAAACCCCCCGCCCCCCTGCACAAACGCCCGCAAGTCCTGGAGGGATTTGCGAGAACAAAACATTGTGGACATTGGAATACTGTTTGATAAAAAGGTTTACAGAAATCGTTTCTTCTTGGTATTAGTAGTGGTAAGACCTGGAATCAGGCCGAAGAATCTCCTAGAAGTACAGTTACAGTGTGGTATTTATTTTCCACCATCGCTCTTGGAAACATTTTTCTGTCGGTCACATTTGGAAGTGTGGATGATGTCTAGAAGGCTCAAGCGGGGCGTGTAATGAACTCGCGGATTACAGGGGCGGTACCAGTTCTGCTGTGGGAATCAAAAGAGCCCATCAAAGCATCCGTTATCTGGGGTTCATGCGTGGTTCAGAATGAACAGCCCCCAGATAAGGCTCATCAGTGCTTGGAGTGAGGCTGGGGAAGAGCATACAGAACGTCTTGTCCGGAGATGTGTTCTCTGTCTCATCAATCAGCAGGAACCAGTGGTTCGATAAGGTCTCGTCAGAGGTCCGACTGAACTGGCGATGGGCACCTTGATAGCAGGCAGGCCAGAGGGGCCGGTGGTCAGTGAGTGCCTTGGAGGCGTGACGCCCTCCTTTGAAGATGCCTTGGCTCCTGAACCTATAGTGCTTCGTAAGTTTCGGGTGTCAAAGCTCTATTGCTAGCTGCTTATGCCCAGTGCACAGAAGAATTACTTCGGTCTTCCTGACCTGAGCCAGGTCTCCAGATGCCTTCTTAGGGCGCGGGAGCGGCCTACTTCCCCTTGACTGCTTCATTCCGGGTAAAACTATGCTCACTTCCTGTTGTGGAGGAGAGGAAGTCTGCATCAGCCGGACTCTCGCACCTCCCCTCCCTGCATGCGTACTGGGGTAGGAGAGCATGGGTGGGCAGAGAGCAAGCAGAGTCGGGCAGTGGCGCTGAAGATTTTTTAAATTTATTTTTTTATTTCACAGAGTTTTATATAGCGCGAAGTTGACCCGAATCGGGTATCAGAGCACTTTACATAGCACCAGTTGCATTACATGAGGACACATTTTTTTTTTTGTTAGGCACGGGGAGATTAAGTGATTTGCCCAGAATCACAGGATGTTCAGCGTCATTGCCGAGACTCGAACCCAGTTCCCCAGATTCGAGGTCGACCGCCCTAGCCGTTAGGCCAACTCCTCTCCTTGCACGGGCGTGTGCTGCTGTGACGCATCCAAGGGCAGGAGAGCACGGAGGGGCATTGAGCAGGGTAGTGGTGCTGAAGCTTGCACGGGCTCATGCTGCTGTGACGCACACACGGGCAGGAGAGCATAGGTGGGCAGAGAGCAGGCAGAGCCGGGCAGTGGTGGCGAAGCTTGCACAGGCTCGTGCTGTGTATAAGTGATGCCTCCTGCAGGTTGTGCGAGCCCCTCGCACCTCTCTCCTTCTCTCCTGCTTTAATGATGCACCTCTAAGCTGCGTGAGACCCAGCAGGCAGCATCAACAGACTTCACCTGCTGCACTGGAGGGTGGGGAGGGGGGCTGACACTGCATCTTCAGCGCGTGCTGCCTGTGTGTACATCTGTGCCCCAGAACATGGCTGTACTGCAATAGCGGTTGTTAGTTCGCATTGATGGAGAAGAGGGCCTCACATGACATCCATGATGCGTGTGTCTGTTTTTGTTTGTGTGAATCTGCGTGCAACTGCCCCTGTGTTTCTTTGATGGCTGGTGACTATTCTGCACACTCAGTGGGGATCTGGCCGAGGGCCTTCATTGGCACCGCTGCCGGCTGCAGACACTGTGCAGCATGGCATGCAGACGTGTGTGTATAGGGGTGCAGTGACATCACGAGGGTGCTTGGCAGGACATTGACAGCCTGTGCGCTCATTATCTGGTGCATTAGCAGACGCTGTGTGTTGTGCACTGTGGCCAGAGACCTGGCTCGGGTGCTGTGGTGGGCGGTAGACATAACACCTTTAACATTGTGTAACCCTTCTTAGCGTTGCACTGAGGGCACAAGACACCGTACAGTGTGCAGTAGGGTCAGGTGACTATTGCTGGCCGGAGTGGAGGCTGCAGGAGGGAGAGGGCGGTCTCCAACATGGCGTCTTTGATTTCTGAGTGTGTGAGCGCTTATGTGTGGCGCATCCCATGTGCTCCTGTCCAGACAATGCATGATATGGAGTAGGTTCAGACCAGTGCTTAATTTGAGCCAGGGCCTTACGGTGCTAAGCACCGGCACTTAATTGGTTTCCGGTGTTCGGCACCGGCGCCTAATTGTCAACACCATACATAGAACAGTCTACCACATGGTGGCGCTGCTCATCTAATTTAGAGATGAGCAGAACACCGGTTGTTTAGGAATACAATTCAAATTCAATATACATTAAAATTGCAAATACCTGCCTCCCCAGCCATTCCTTTAGCTTTGGGGACCTGGAATAATCTGAACTGTCGCATTTACATGCGACAGACATGATTAGTAGTTGTTTTGGCAGCGATGACAAGGGCGATGGGTGGTGCAAGCTGCAGTGGCCTCCCGGTCAGAGCCCTGGCACTTAATATTTTACAAATTAAGCCCTGGTTCAGACATTGCCGGTCGAGACGCTAACGTGACGCCTGTGCGTGTGTTTGTGTCCGGCCCCCCTACCCGTGGCTTCATAGAGCGCCTAGACACCTCAGTGTGTGACAGGCACTCGAGACCTGTTCACGTAATAGTGGCGGGAGGAGGGGTAGCTGGTGCAGAGTGCAAAGAACTGACCTTATGTTTGTTTGTGTGTGTGTGTGCGCGCATGCACACTGCTCCGCACTGCCCCCGGGGTGACAAACAAGCCCAGGAAGGGTCACCTCACCAGGAGAGGTCACCTCAGGAGGACCAGGCACCACCATGCTTTAGTCACAAGCACCTCTTTGCTGTTAGACCTCAGTCACTACCTCACATAAAAAAAGTTATTAAAACCTGCTATCTTTTTTTCGCCTAAAAGCGCAACGTTAGACTATATTCTGAGTACGAACATTGCCTGCCTTTCACATAACACGAAATATATAAGAATTAATATTCAAACGTTACATAACGGGGCGCGAATATGGGCACCGCAGGTCGAACATACATAGGTGGTGAAGTTAGTGCTCAATTTAAAAAATATAAACTTTCAATAAAAATATTGGTTTCTGTTGATGTTTTACATCTGCTGCGGTGGTGTTTGTAACAAGCATTTGCAATGCAATAGTTCTCGCATTTGCGAGAGTTTAAGCTATTGGCATTGTAAATGACAATGCCTTTTATTTATATTTTAAAAAACAACACATAAATAAAAGGCATTGTAATTTACAATGCCAATAGCTCAAACTCTCGCAAATGCGAGACCTATTGCATTGCAAATGCTTGTTATTAAGTGAGGCTGCGGTAAGTCCAAGAGACATCCAGACGTTTGCTCACAGTGCCATAAGACTCAAGCTGCTTCTCACTCATTAAACCAAACAGGACTGTTATTTTTTGCTTTCTTTGCAAAGGAGACAAGGAGTTTCCGCAGGACTCTTTCTACTTTGGCACACACTAATTTGCACACAGTTGGTTCCTGTCCGTAATGGCACAGTGAGCAAAAACGATGTATTAGAATATGGCCCACAATAGTGGCGTAACAACAGCCCCTGCATCCCCAGTGGGGGCCCACCTACGGCACTGCGCACGGGTGGAGGACCCTGGCCTGAGATCTCCGGACTAGGTCCGCAGCGTGGGAGGTCCTCCATGTACTTGGCAGGGCGGGGGGGTCTCCTCAAGTTTTGTTACGCCACTGGCGAACAACCCAAAGGTTGAGATTAGTTCAAGCATTCGACCCATCGCTTTTGTATTTTTTTCACTGAAGCACCACAATTGTGACAAGCATGTCGAGCCATGTGACTGCGACTATAGTCAGGCCGCCCCTCAGTGATGAGGCCTCAGCAAGTCTGAAACATGTCGGAGGTTGCTTTTGTTCCCCAGCAGCTTATGTAGGACTATTCCCACTTGTGCACGACTAGTGTTGTTTGCGTATGATTGGGGGTTATCTACAGTGGCAGAGTGAGCAAGAAAAGATGTACTGTGCTGAGGGTAACCAGATGGAAATGTCTGGGGTTTCTTGTGTTCCAGTGCGAGAGGACCATGACCTAGCAGTTCTACCTGTACTGTCCCAGTGTGGGTCCTGAATATCCAGAAGGTAATAATATAGCTTAATATTGTTGCCAAAATATTGAAGTAAAAAATATGGGCAGGTAAGCATGTGCAGATTTTCTATACCTTACTCCACATCTATGTACCGTGACTATATATATAGACCCAGTGGAAGGCAACTCGCCGAAACGCGTCAAAGAACAATGAGGACTGTGTGAGAGATGATGCCTTGAGTATATACATTGAATAATAAAACAATTTGACTCACCGAAGAAAACTGTGTGGATATTTGAAGCCGTGTGCCGCTGTAACTGACATCCGCGAGGAGGACGCCAGAAAGAAAACATATATATATATATATATGTATGTATGTATGTATATATATATATATATATCCAGAAAAAAGAGTTGCCCGATTGAGAATGGCCACAAGAAAGGAGTCTATCTGTACTGAGGATAACAGCGCAAATGCGTTCCAATATCCCTCACATCAAGCAGCTCAACGCGTTTCGAACCAAAGTTCTTGTTCACGAGCCAAAATGAAAAGCAAAGCAACAGCTGCACAGAGCACCAATTAACATTTATTGGCAGTCCCGCCCCAATGGGCGTATCCAATGTCTTAGTCAAGCGCTGTGCATTCTGGTATTTGTGGTGCTCGAGGTAAGTATTCATCCAAGTGGGTGCTGTTGCCTGCTCCAATCATATCCATAAAACACCACAGTGGGCTGAAGAAACACAGAATGTCAGATGCGTTGTCTTTCGCGCTCCAACAGTCAGAGCCTTACCCTTCTGAATCGGCACCCGGCAATCCGGACGCCGCAGATCCGCAAGCGGCGGGCCATTCTCGCGACCAGACCAGCCGCCTATTACATCCAGAAAAAGAGTTGCCCCATTGAGAATGGCCACAAGGAAGGAGTCTATCTGTACTGAGGATAACAGCGCAAATGCGTTCCAATGTCCCTCACATCAAGCAGCTCAACGCGTTTCGAACCAAAGTTCTTGTTCACGAGCCAAAATGTAAAGCAAAGCAACAGCTGCACAGAGCACCAATTAACATTTATTGGCAGTCCCGCCCCAATGGGCGTATCCAATGTCTTAGTCAAGCGCTGTGCATTCTGGTATTTGTGGTGCTCAAGGTAAGTATTCATCCAAGTGGGTGCTGTTGCCTGCTCCAATCATATCCATAAAACACCACAGTGGGCTGAAGAAACACAGAGGGGCCGATTCCGATTCGGGCCGGAAATCTCTCTGACCGAGCCGGACCCGGAGAGATTTCCGACCGAATCGGACTCTAGCAGTCCGACCGAATGAGTACGATGCGCACGTATGCAATCGGACTCGATTCGGTCGGACTCCCATTGAAGTCAATGGGAGCCAGTCGTACGACGCGTACACGGGCTCCCATTGACTCAATGGGCACGACGCGAACAAGGGCGCCCCCTACAGCGTGTGCGCGTCGATGCGGGTCGCGCCGTACATGCACATGTAGGCGGGACCCATGTGTCCCCCCTGTGTGCGACTCACGCGGCTACGCTTCCAGGGGGGTCTGACACGGACCCCCAAAGTGCGGCTCCGACAGCTCCTTGGAGCCGGACTGCGCGAGTCGGTCGGAGCGGTCGCGATGCGCATCGTACTTACCCGGCCGGGGAACGTCTCCATAGCGCGGTGCGAGTCGTCCCCGTGCGAGTCGGTCGGAGCGGTCGGGTCCTGCGTACGAGTCGGTCAGAGATTTCGCGAGTGCACGCATCGTACTCGCTCGCCCGGACGCACGTACGATTCGGTCGGGAAATAGGGCTCCGAATCGGATCCGGTAAAGCCGAATCCGATTCGGAGCCCTACCGGCCGAGATCGGAATCGGCCCCAGAATGTCAGATGCGTTGTCTTTCTCGCTCCAACAGTCAGAGCCTTACCCTTCTGAATCGGCACCCGGCAATCCGGACGCCGCAGATCTGCAAGCGGCGGGCCATTCTCGCGACCGGACCAGCCGCCAATTACATCCAGAAAAAAGAGTTGCCCCATTGAGAATGGCCACAAGGAAGGAGTCTATCTGTACTGAGGATAACAGCGCAAATGCGTTCCAATGTCCCTCACATCAAGCAGCTCAACGCGTTTCGAACCAAAGTTCTTGTTCACGAGCCAAAATGAAAAGCAAAGCAACAGCTGCACAGAGCACCAATTAACATTTATTGGCAGTCCCACTCCAATGGGCGTATCCAATGTCTTAGTCAAGCGCTGTGCATTCTGGTATTTGTGGTGCTCGAGGTAAGTATTCATCCAAGTGGGTGCTGTTGCCTGCTCCAATCATATCCATAAAACACCACAGTGGGCTGAAGAAACACAGAATGTCAGATGCGTTCTCTTTCGCGCTCCAACAGTCAGAGCCTTACCCTTCTGAATCGGCACCCGGCAATCCGGACGCCGCAGATCCGCAAGCGGCGGGCCATTCTCGCGACCGGACCAGCCGCCTATTACATCCAGAAAAAGAGTTGCCCCATTGAGAATGGCCACAAGGAAGGAGTCTATCTGTACTGAGGATAACAGCGCAAATGCGTTCCAATGTCCCTCACATCAAGCAGCTCAACGCGTTTCGAACCAAAGTTCTTGTTCACGAGCCAAAATGAAAAGCAAAGCAACAGCTGCACAGAGCACCAATTAACATTTATTGGCAGTCGCGCCCCAATGGGCGTATCCAATGTCTTAGTCAAGCGCTGTGCATTCTGGTATTTGTGGTGCTCGAGGTAAGTATTCATCCAAGTGGGTGCTGTTGCCTGCTCCAATCATATCCATAAAACACCACAGTGGGCTGAAGAAACACAGAATGTCAGATGCGTTGTCTTTCGCGCTCCAACAGTCAGAGCCTTACCCTTCTGAATCGGCACCCGGCAATCCGGACGGCGCAGATCCGCAAGCGGCGGGCCATTTTCGCGACCGGACCAGCCGCCTATTACATCCAGAAAAAGAGTTGCCCCATTGAGAATGGCCACAGGGAAGGAGTCTATCTGTACTGAGGATAACAGCGCAAATGCGTTCCAATGTCCCTCACATCAAGCAGCTCAACGCGTTTCGAACCAAAGTTCTTGTTCACGAGGCAAAATGAAAAGCAAAGCAACAGCTGCACAGAGCACCAATTAACATTTATTGGCAGTCCCGCCCGAATGGGCGTATCCAATGTCTTAGTCAAGCGCTGTGCATTCTGGTATTTGTGGTGCTCGAGGTAAGTATTCATCCAAGTGGGTGCTGTTGCCTGCTCCAATCATATCCATAAAACACCACAGTGGGCTGAAGAAACACAGAATGTCAGATGCGTTGTCTTTCGCGCTCCAACAGTCAGAGCCTTACCCTTCCGAATCGGCACCCGGCAATCCGGACGCCGCAGATCCGCAAGCGGCGGGCCATTCTCGCGGCCGGACCAGCCGCCTATTACATCCAGAAAAAGAGTTGCCCCATTGAGAATGGCCACAAGGAAGGAGTCTATCTGTACTGAGGATAACAGCGCAAATGCGTTCCAATGTCCCTCACATCAAGCAGCTCAACGCGTTTCGAACCAAAGTTCTTGTTCACGAGCCAAAATGAAAAGCAAAGCAACAGCTGCACAGAGCACCAATTAACATTTATTGGCAGTGCCGCCTCAATGGGCGTATCCAATGTCTTAGTCAAGCGCTGTGCATTCTGGTATTTGTGGTGCTCGAGGTAAGTATTCATCCAAGTGGGTGCTGTGCTGTTGCCTGCTCCAATCATATCCATAAAACACCACAGTGGGCTGAAGAAACACATAATGTCAGATGCGTTGTCTTTCGCGCTCCAACAGTCAGAGCCTTACCCTTCTGAATCGGCACCCGGCAATCCGGACGCCGCAGATCCGCAAGCGGCGGGCCATTCTCGCGACCGACCAGCCGCCTATTACATCCAGAAAAAAGAGTTGCCCCATTGAGAATGGCCACAAGGAAGGAGTCTATCTGTACTGAGGATAACAGCGCAAATGCGTTCCAATGTCCCTCACATCAAGCAGCTCAACGCGTTTCGAACCAAAGTTCTTGTTCATGAGCCAAAATGAAAAGCAAAGCAACAGCTGCACAGAGCACCAATTAACATTTATTGGCAGTCCCGCCCCAATGGGCGAATCCAATGTCTTAGTCAAGCGCTGTGCATTCTGGTATTTGTGGTGCTCGAGGTAAGTATTCATTCAAGTGGGTGCTGTTGCCTGCTCCAATCATATCCATAAAACACCACAGTGGGCTGAAGAAACACAGAATGTCAGATGCGTTGTCTTTCGCGCTCCAACAGTCAGAGCCTTACGCTTCTGAATCAGCACCTGGCAATCAGGACGCCGCAGATCCGCAAGCGGCGGGCCATTCTCGCGACCGGACCAGCCGCCTATTACATCCAGAAAAAAGAGTTGCCCCATTGAGAATGGCCACAAGGAAGGAGTCTATCTGTACTGAGGATAACAGCGCAAATGCGTTCCAATGTCCCTCACATCAAGCAGCTCAACGCGTTTCGAACCAATGTTCTTGTTCACGAGCCAAAATGAAAAGCAAAGCAACAGCTGCACAGAGCTGCGGATCTGCGGCGTCCGGATTGCCGGGTGCCGATTCAGAAGGGTAAGGCTCTGACTGTTGGAGCGCGAAAGACAACGCATCTGACATTCTGTGTTTCTTCAGCCCACTGTGGTGTTTTATGGATATGATTGGAGCAGGCAACAGCACCCACTTGGATGAATACTTACCTCGAGCACCACAAATACCAGAATGCACAGCGCTTGACTAAGACATTGGATACGCCCATTGGGGCGGGACTGCCAATAAATGTTAAATGGTGCTCTGTGCAGCTGTCGCTTTGCTTTCATTTTGGCTCGTGAACAAGAACTTTGGTTCGAAACGCGTTGAGCTGCTTGATGTGAGGGACATTGGAACGCATTTGCGCTGTTATCCTCAGGACAGATAGACTCCTTCCTTGTGGCCATTCTCAATGGGGAAACTCTTTTTTCTGGATGTAATAGGCGGCTGGTCCGGTCGCGAGAATGGCCCGCCGCTTGCGGATCTGCGGCGTCCGGATTGCCGGTTGCCGATTCAGAAGGGTAAGGCTCTGACTGTTGGAGCGCGTAAGACAACGCATCTGACATTCTGTGTTTCTTCAGCCCACTGTGGAGTTTTATGGATATGATTGGAGCAGGCAACAGCACCCACTTGGATGAATACTTACCTCGAGCACCACAAATACCAGAATGCACAGCGCTTGACTAAGACATTGGATACGCCCATTGGGGCGGGACTGCCAATAAATGTTAATTGGTGCTCTGTGCAGCTGTTGCTTTGCTTTTCATTTTGGCTCGTGAACAAGAACTTTGGTTCAAAACGCGTTGAGCTGCTTTATGTGAGGGACATTGGAACGCATTTGCGCTGTTATCCTCAGTACAGATAGACTCCTTCCTTGTGGCCATTCTCAATGGGGCAACTCTTTTTTCTGGATATATATATATATATATATATATATATATATATATATATATATATATCAGCTCCTAATTTCACATTCCATCAGAACGTAAATTGCAAACCATTTTGCGCAGGAATTGGAACCTGCTCAAATGGATCCCGTAATTGGAATGGATATTCCAGCACGACCATTAATGACTTTCCGGAAAGCTAGGGCCCTTCGTGATTCTCTTACAAGCAGCTATATGAGAAGAGAAACACCTAAGCTGTTTGATAAGGAGCTGCAGGGATTTTATCCCTGTGGCAAATGTAAAGCTTGCGTAGGTAGTAAAAAGGTTTTGAAATACCATATACCGGGAGTACAGAAACCAAAAACTATTAAGAAATTTATCACATGCAGCACACCATACACAGTGTACTGTTTGAATTGCCCTTGTGGACTCAGGTACATTGGTAGTACCATACACCAAACTAAGATGCGTATTTTGGAGCATACAAGGGCGATTAAAAATGGTGATTTGTCATACCCGGTAGTCCGACATTTTAAATCCAAACATAACAGTGACAGGAATCTTTTAACTTTCTTTGCCTTAGATCATGTTCCATTAAATCCAAGGGGTGGAGACAGGGTTACCAGTCTGAGGAGGCTGGAATCCAGATACATAATAGATCTCCAAACAAAGGCTCCCGATGGTTTGAACTGTAATGAGGAGCTTTCAGTGCACTTAGGCGAGTAGCTGGATAATCCCATGGCCATGGGAAAATAATGAATGAGGTCTGTTTTGATACCGGATTATGAAATTCATGAAATTCATAAAATGTATAATGCGTTTGAAATGTAATTATGTAGAGGGACCATAATATGTTTGTTATATTTTGTTTAAGTTGAGGTTTTAACTGAGAAAGGTCAGAATTTTGAATGAATTGGTAATGTGTTGATAGTCGTTATTTAGCGAACTGATCTTAAGTCCATGTAATATCATGCAGGCCCATTTGTGGGCTGGATGTGTAGAATTAGGAAGCCCATTGGTGGGCGGAATTAATTTGAGAACAGTATTTAACTGTGTTGAGTCCGAATAAGCGTGTTCAAATGATTGTATATATGGATTTATGTATATACTAGATCAACTACTATCTAATTTTATTGTGAAGAATGATTTTGCACATTGAAAGATGGCGGCGAAAAATGACAATGAAAATGAAAATGTTTGTCCATTCTCAGTGTTCACTAATGCTGATGTGACGTTTGTAATTGACATAAAAGAAGGCCGTTTCTGGCGCGCCTGGTTACCATCGAAAAAGGCGACTGCCGAAAACGCGTCTGGTTGCTGTGAGTCCGTGAAAATAAATATGTTGGACTCGCCCCGAGAGTGCTTTCCTTTACGTTCTGATGGAATGTGAAATTAGGAGCTGGTATAGTTGCGGGTACACCGCCCGCGAGAAAGCACCCGTTTGAGAGTGCACGAAGGAGGTGAAAATTTGAGGAGCTACGATATATATATATATGTATAAGTCACAAAAGGTAGCCCTCTATGGAAACGCCGCACCCGGGGAGTTATAACCTCCTTTGTGAGGACAGCAGTCAAGCCAGCCTCGACCTCCATTCAATTTCATAAGCCAAACATGTTTCGGACATCGTCGTCCTTGATCACTGGCAGCAGAAGGAAGAACAACAGCTTGTTAGTGGAACACCTGCTTGTTTTATTATTAAAATCCCGCCCCAGTGGGCGTTGAAGCCCTGCCTGATAGGCGTGTGCAGCATTGCACTCTGGTACTCGCAGTTCCGCTAATTGATGATCCCCAGTGGGTGCTGCTGGGCGCCTCCCATTTAAAAGGTACATAGATGTGTAGTCAAGAATAGTACACCTGTGCCTAATGGGCCTGGAACCAATACATATGTGCTTAGAACACTTCCCTTGTTCCCTTGATCTCCTTCTTAATATATTTAATTTATAAACCATTGTACAAATATTGAGAGGATGCCCCCTCCCTTAAATTTGCCTCAGATTTAACAAACTCCCAATGCCAAATTTAATCTCCAGACTGCCAGAATTTACGTCCCATAATCATATTTTCAATTAACGTCCTATTTTTCTCCCCCTTGGACTTGCCCAACTCTGGGACTCACTTCAAGAAACCTCATGCAATATGAGGAACTGCTATCCCTCCTGGAGGCTTCCTTGAACAACTCTGCTTTCGCCACAATTTAAAAAAAAAAAAAGAACTAGCTCTAGGCCCTAGCTATATTTCTCTTGGTGTTTAGTTCTGATTCTGTTTGCAAAAGTTGCTTTCATATTTATTATTCCCATCAGGAAATTAACAGGAGGCTATCTCCATTAAAATACTTTACTTATCAAGGATGTAGAAAGTAGGCCACCTATATCGATCAATGGTATCAAGATCGAGGCCATTGATCCTTTAGGAGATCCCAAATCTCGGATACAGAAAGCCAGTAACCATTAATGGCTATTGAATTCTGAAAATGAGCGGTTGGCGCCTCTTCGGTACCAGCTTAGTCCATGATAGTAGGTCTGTGGCCTTTAAGGATCTACCAGATTAGTGGTACAGAAGGCTAGTGGAGCTACAGAATTCTAGAACCTGGTTGCAGAAGGGCCAGGGCACAGCCTGTGCCAGAGTTGTGTATCATTGTCAATAAGGATTCTGAGACTTTCATCCACAGGTCTTTGGGAACACATTGTAGACTGCAAGAGAATGCTATGTTTCCATCACAGAGTTAGCACCAGTGAGCACATAGAGTGTAAACCACGTAGACGATCTTTTACAGAAGCTGAAAAACTACTAGACCCAGACTCACACTAATCTTAATTATGACTGATACCGCAGTTTTGCTTTTGCTTTATTGTCGCTACCATCGAGCCCTGTCTGGGATGGGACTTCGTCCCGTAGAAGTTAGTGAACTGAGGAGAAG
Source organism: Calotriton arnoldi (assembly GCA_963921515.1). Lineage (NCBI taxonomy): Eukaryota > Metazoa > Chordata > Amphibia > Caudata > Salamandridae > Calotriton > Calotriton arnoldi. The sequence goes on from CAWUFW010004769.1 coordinate 1,114,139, forward strand.
AGGCATGCACCTGATAACATGTTAAAAGCGCTCTCAGCTCCCCACAGCATGAGACGCCAGTTTTGCTGTTGCTTTGTTGTCTCTACCACCGAGCCCTGTCTGTGGTGGGACTTGTCCCCCAGAAGTCAGTGAACTGAGGAGTAGGGGCACACACCTGATAACGTGCTAAAAGCACCCTCAGCTCCCCGTGGCGTGGCATGTGTGGTGGAAGCGCCCGGGCCAAGACCAGGTCAAGAGCGGGTCTGTCTGCACCTGTCTGTGGCTGATCGAGGCTGGGCAGGGACCCCCTTCTTGGTTAAGTGTCCTTGCTTGCTTAGGACTGAAGAGGTAAGAAGCCTCCTTCATTGCCTAGATTCAAAGACAAAGATTTTCTCTCCCTCTACACAATGGTTAAGCGGAAACTCACCCACGGCACTGTGGGGAAACGTTTGTAGAGCCTAAAAACGACTAACGCTATAACTAACTACCTAACAGATGCTGTGGGCCTGATAGATAATGAAATAATGAATGCAGAAAAAGTCTAGCAGAGACCAAACACGCTGAAAATGAGGCCCTGTGTAGCACCACAGTGGAAGGTATGGGAAAAAAATTCCATCTATTATTGAGTCCCTAAATCTTACCGATGCAGCTGAAGATAAATCAGGCTCCCTGTGTCTCTAACAAGTCCCTGGAACAAGTCCCTGGAAATGATTGATCTTTCGCTTAATCAAGGCCTGAAATCACCACCAGCAAAAAATCTTTACATTCAGCAGGAACTCTGAGTACTATTCCTAAGAGGACATTTAGGGCTCCAAATGCTAGTACAAACAAAAAAAACGATAATGTCATGAAGCATGAATATGGCCAGGATGTGCATATATCTAAGAACCTGGAGTCACTGATAAAAAAAAAGTACATGCAAAACTTGATACTATTGAAAGAAAGGTCCTCTTAGAACTTAGAGAAAGCAAAGAGAGAGTTGTTGTGCTTGAGAATAGTGTTAAAAACCTACCCAGCATAACACAGAACAGAGTTAGTGTATATACTGAACTAACATCTACTACAGTGAACAAGCATCAAAAAGTCCCACCCATGTTCCTCGACAAACTAGGTTACCAAGCACTCTCACCAGAAGCGATATCCAAATACATCATCAATAGATCGGGAGGTGGTCACTGGATGTTTACAGGGTAATAATAGTACAGGAACTCTGTCTTATGGCTCAGATACTCTACATTTATTGCCTGATGGCACTCCCTATGTCGGTGTGCTGAAGGATGTTCCTAAACCAGAGCCACATATCAAAGAGACCTGGACTGATTTGAAAATGAAAAACAATGTTGACCATTGGATGTTGGATCACATCTGTAATACCAACTTCCTGTACCACAAAATAATTTTGGTCAGGAGAGTAAATTGGGTCGGATATTCACGGTAAACAGGGCACGGAGACAGCATTGTTGTAAATTTCCGAGATCCTGCTGTGGTAAAGTCTTTTCTTTTTAACCTTCATGAAGAAAACAGATAAGTAATAGCTTAGAGGGGAAGAGTATTGCCGTACCCCTAGGCTTTTTCTATAAACCCTCAGTAAATGCCCCAAGACCACAGGGCTTTTCGTCTCTATATCAACTGGGCAACCACAGAATGGGTACCCCTGTGATCAATCCAAATAGATTTGCCCCACTCTTTAGTCTCAGTGAACAAGATTGACAACAGTAGGCCATAGGGACTAAGGAGGAACCTAGAGGGCCGGGAAATGTGAGAGCTGTGAAAGAAGATCGGGGACAGAAAATAAGGCATACCAATACTGGCAAAACCCTAGTCATTAGATCTTGGAATGTTGCAGGAATTAAAAATAAAATAGGCAGTAAAGAATGGCAAAATTATATAGATACAGCACAGTTAAAAGTCTACAGGATACATGAGAGTCGCTAAGTTTTAGTATCAATAGCTTTGTCTCTATAATTACACCTGCAACTCCGTCTACTTGTGGGCGGGCAAAGGGAGGTCTGGCTACCTTAATATCAACCACAGCACCAGTAATCCTAAAGAAATCATTGACTAAATCCCTTTATTTTCAGGTTGTACTTTTACAGACTGATATGAAACAGTTCTTTGTACTGATACATTTTTTAAATAATGTTTTTAATATTACGAGGTATGAGGTAATAGAGGAACTGGATAAAGAATTGGAAAACTTTGCAAAAGCACCAGAGGCCATATATCTGGGTGAGGGACTTCAATATTAGTTATTGTCAGTACTCGTTGAGAAAGGCATGTGGATATTCTGATGTCTTAGGGAATTATCAGATTCACTTTCCCAGGACAAGTATGGAGATTCTATAAACAAAGTGTTACGTAAATATAATTTAGTACTGTTGGAACAGTGTGATGGTAAGGGCTACTTTTCAAGGAAATAGTAGTTGTTTGTGCATTGATCATATAATACTTTCAGCGAATGGTGCTGAGATGTTTAGCTCTCTTCTTGTAGAACCCTCTAGTTTTAGCGATCACCTCTCGTTAACACTAACCTGAAATATTAAATCTAATTCCTATAAAGCCCCCCAATTAGCAGCCCATATCGAGGTAGCAAGTAATAATGGTATTAGTCTTAAGTGGGCTGGGATAAATGAATTAGCTCTTTTGGAAATGGTTGCAAAGGATAACAAGGAAGATTCCATTACCTGTACCGAATCGACGGCACCCCAGAAAGGATCGTGGCTGCCTTGGGTAAAATAACATCTGCAATCACCAATAAATTAAAAGTGGCTAAAGGGTTCCAACAAAAAGAATCTATACTGGTTTGACCGTCAATAAACATGGGCCAACCAAAACCTAAGGAAGGCTTTGCAGTTAACCCCTAGAAATAGAGAGGAGGTCAAAGGTTTAATACACATCTACAAGCAAGCGTTGGGCCTGAGGAAGAGAGAAGATTCAAGATTTTTATTTCAAGCTTTGGAACTTCTATGAGGTCCACATATAACAAGGGCATACAAAAATATAATACACGGACTTGAGGTCATAAAAACAAATTAGAGTGCTACCCACCTTCCAACCAATCTATTTGGCGGACCGACAGACCGGAAATTCATACTAGAATTTTCAATACAGATTTAAAAAGGATTTTTAAAAGTTTGAAGCTTGGGTACAAAACATTTCATTTGGGGCCGCAGCAGTGGTTTGTGCAGAAAACTTCAAGAAAAGCGGTCTCAACAACTTACAACGACATAATAGTACGGCAGGGCAGACAATTAAGACATGTTTCAAATCCTGGATACCATTTTGACACAGATTACAAACATTTGAGGAATCATACCATTTAGAATACATTTAGCGGAAGTATATCCAATCTCATTAAAATCCAGAAGCATCTAACCCCATGTGGCAAATTCCATGCCAAATATGGTTGAGGACTTTTCACAATAACAGACTTCATTAATATTTCAAACCTCTTTTTTTTTTGCAACAGATGTTGGTGTCAGGCGATGAGTTAACTTTACAGAGGCTAGTTTCAGGCAGGCTTTTAATTGAATTTGAGAAAAGGAAGATACCACATTTTCATCTAACTCAAGTTGTTCGCGTGCATACATAACATTTCTAAAAAAAACTAAGATTTTTCTCTCTTCAGATCGAAAATCTCCTTGCATGTAGCTATATTGAGCTCTGGCTGCCTTTTGACTGCATGAATAAAGACAAAAAAGAAAGAAAATGTCCTTGCATATAAAGTGCCTTAGAGAAAAAAGATTGTACCACTCCCACCAAACATTGAACAAATATACTTTTTATCCCAAATTCTATCTTAGAGCAGCAGCAGGATTTGACCTTCGGTATTATCCGGAAAAAAAAAAATCTTGCTTCATCTGTTAGCTGCACCACATACAGTAAGGTAGGAGGAATCTTGGCCTGATATACAGAGAGAAGGTGGAAAAAAAATGTCTCCTACCTAGAGCATTGTACAATGCACCCAGCCCCTTGGCCTGAGACTGCGCTTTACCAACATTGTTTGAAATATGATCTGAATCACTAAGGGTGCTGGACATGATGATTTTTCCTAGGAAACAATATGATCTAACCCTTTCCAATTTTTAAGAACCCAAGTACCATGGAAAGTTAACATTTTTACACGCTTTCTTTCTGTCAAAGAATAGAATTTTACTTTTTGAGGAAATAATCTTTAAATAATGCAGGTCTGTATTTTGTTCAAGTGCCTCCAAGCGGCTATTTAGACCTTTCCGGGTAAGATCAAGAATTACACTGTCATCTGCATAGAACAGACATGTTAAAGAGCGACCTTCGATACTTGGTGGAAAACCTGGATCTTTCTAAACGAAGTTGGGAAGATTATGTATGTATAACAAAAATAACAATGGAGTGAGTAAACATCCCTGCTTCAGACCATTTTTAGTAGGGAAATCCATAGATAATCCCTGCTCTCCACCCAGCAGAACTTTACACCAGGTTGAAGAGTGCAGGGCAATAAATAAATACAGCAGGGTTTCGGGTATGCCGAGATTAAGTAACTTTTTCCACAGGGTTAAACGATCGACTTTATCAAAGACTGTGGCGAAGTCAATAAACGTGGCATAAAAATGAAGATCCTGTGATGGTGACATATTTTTCATTACTAAGCTGCAGAGCAGCGATGTTATAGAGCATACCATGGTGTTTTCTAGAGCCTGTTTGTTGTAATGGAATGATCATACTGCTCTCTACCCAGGTATTAAGGTAATCTAATAAGCACTTGGAGAAGACCTTACCAGGAAAAGAGAACTACAAGAACAGGCTTGGGCCAGTCTGGAACAGTCAGCGGAAACTAGAAACACTGTGATGTTCTGGAAAACTATAAATACCCTGTTCCTCAGAGATAATTTAGCCTAGAAGGTTGAGGTATTTGTCTCTCCGGCAGGCTGGTCAAGCCATTTGGAAGTATTTTTAACCCAAACAATGAACGAGTAGATTCCTCTGCAGTTTATTTTAATTTAGTCTGAAACATATATGTGTACGTACCTCTACCCTGCTATTTCTATTTATTATAGCTTAGACTAATTGTGTTGTTAAAATACTCTATGTATACCCTTGTGCATCTTATAACATTGATGTTTGTTTTTTAATTGTAGATCATGTATTGTAGTCTTTGACTAGATTGTTGCCCTTAATATGGCCACAACATGATGTTGAAAAGATGAACATTTTTAACAAAATCGCTTTTACCAGCTTACTTCCTATCTTTATGCGATCTTTGCACACCTATGATAGTCTGCATAATAGAACATCATCCATCTCTAATTGATTACACAATTATTCCGACTTATTCATGATATGATGTTTCAAAACTGAGAATTAAGGCTTCCGTCATAACTGTAATACATGCAATGTATCTGTCTGTTTTTCCTCCTTTACGGATTATTGTTACAAGTAAATATCTATGATTGATTGATTGACTGATACATTGAACACATCCAAAGTGTGTCAACTCAAGTGAGTCCCCAATCACCCCATAACCCTAAAAACCCAGAGGTTCCTGTTGATTGCCAACTAGGTAGTTTGCTGTCATGTTGCCCTAATAATAAAATACACATTTGGGTATTGCTTGCTTCTGAAGCAATGATCTTGAATGCTGAGATAATTTAAAAACCTGTGCTCATTCTGTTGTTTCATTTAAATGCATCACTTCCTAGATATGAATCTTTCTTTAACCCCTTGATGGAAAAGTACCAAAAAGAAGTGCAAATCTGATTTAATCACAGTAATATAGAATTCGACATCCCGCACAAAAAACAGCTTTCTCATTTTATTGCACATTCGGACCCCAAACATCTGGTCTGTGCGGTTTATTCTTGATTACTAATTTTCTATTTCCTGAGACATATTTTAATTAAGAAACAATACACTTTATTGTAATATGGGTGTGCAAGGCAATACAGAACAAGCATTTGCAATGCAATAGGTCTCGCAGTTGTGAGAGTTTGAGCTATTGGCATTGTAAATGGCAATGCCTTTTATTTACGTGTTGGTTTTTAAAACATAAATAAAGGCATTGTCATTTACAATGCCAATAGCTTAAACTCTGCAAATGCGAGACCTATTACATTGCAAATGCTTGTTTGGAAGGGGAAGTGCTGGGAACAGGCGCCCTCGGATTGCCTGTGCGCCATGGCTCGTCTGCTTCATGGCTGTTGTGAAGACTTTCTTTATCTGCTTGTTTATTTAACAAGCAGATAAGAAAATTCTTCACGAGGGCTGTGAAGCACAAAGAGAAAAAAACGCTTGCGATATGTTTTCATTCAGCCACTTGTTAGAATTGGCTTAGGTCGTGATTAATGTTTTTCCGTGCTTTTGGTTTGCAGGCTGTCACATGGGCTAAGTGAAAACAGATGTGCTTGTCACGATGGGCGGCATCACAAAACTGCAAGGGCGTCAACAAAAGTGACAGCCAGCAAACCACAAGCACGGAAAAAACATTAATCATGACTTAAGCCAATTGCAAACGGTCGAGACACAGGGGCGTGGATTAAAGTCCCCTTCTTCATACTCTTTACTATAGCTCTCGCAGGCGAGGAGCACATGCGCGCTCCAAACGCCAGGCCGAGACCTAAAAAGGGGTGTACTGCTTCAAAAGGGGTAAAGGCACAGCCAAGAATAGGCGAGAAGAAAATTTACCTTCAATTGGGCACCGCTATGGGTGGCACAATGGTAAGAGTGTTCATGCCATATTAGTCTCCTTCAGCCACGTCTCGAAGTTAACTTTGCGCAGGAGCGGTATTGGATCTCCCTGCTGGACTCCCAGGCTGGAAATGATGGCAGTAGCCGTACAAGACCTGAACCCTTTGCCACAATATGTTATATCCCAAAAACGAGGACTAAGGTAAATAATGTGAGGAACAACTTTTATTATGTCCTCTTGTTATGTGTCTGGCACTTGTTTGGTTGCTTACCCAAATGAAGTCTGAAAACAGTCATCAAATTGGACCTTCTACACCTCCGTTCTCAATGGATTTAGTCATCTATCCTTTTTTCCATCCTTCCTTCTTTGTTTCATTCATCCATATTTTCTCTATCATCCCTTCTTTCCTTTCATGTTCTTTTGTGCTGCTTGATCTCCCACCTTACAACGTCATCATACTAAGCTCTTGGAGCACTATGTTTGAATACCATTGTTCCCAGTCTGGGTCAAAGGAGCCATGAACAACTTGTTAAAGGTTTTATGTTGCATGTCTTGCCCATTGGCACCCACCCCATGCGCCAGCGGCTAAAGTGGGGTTTAATGATGCTTCTGCCTGAAAGTGAGGAGCATATTAATTATTTCTTACCCAGTCTGTAATATTCTAGACGTGCTGAGTTTTAATACAATTTACAGCTTTAGCATCATTTCATTGGGATGGATAAAACTCCATTAGAGCAGTGATCGCTGAGCAGTCTCACCCATGGCATCCTAATTAGCGCCATTCCTTCATAGCCTGTTCAGCATACCTTCAGGCATATTTCTTCATTGATTTATCTAAAAAAAGGAGATTCTGAGCAGCCTGTTGCTCTGATTTATATGAAGATTTATGGTGCAGTCCATTGTGTATTTATGGCACAGCTTGATTAGAATATATGGAGCTGGGAGTTGGAGGCAGAGGAGAAAGACCTTTTATCTCCAGCATACTGTAATCTGTGTGGCAAGAATATCTAGTTTAAGTTAGCCCTGTTTACAGACCAGCATGATTGTTCCCTATTTATTCTGGAAATGGATGACCAGCATAGCACATCCACTTATTTTTTAATAATTCAGAATAAAAACGACTTTGAATGTTTGTGATTCTGATACGCTTTAATGAATTGAATCATTTACTTAGGGGTTAAGTTATGATTTTTATTTATGAAAACTAATTCCAGCAATTACATTTCATACACTTCATTCACTTGTAAAGCGCTCTAATAACAGCGAAGGTCACGCTTTATAAAACTTTTCTAAAAATAAAAGACATTTAATGATAACTTAAACAATTAGATCAGTGTAAGATAGAAAGAGGGGAAAAGAACTTTATCTAAAAAATAAAATGATATAACCCCTCCGGTGACGAACAATAAAGAAGAAAGGGGCCCAAGAGTACAATCCGCATAGCTGCTAGTATCTACAGTACGCTATAAGAAGTCGGTCTAAGACTTGTCGCCCTCTCCTTAGGGCTACTCATTTCTGGTCTCCAAGGGAAATGGAAGAGCATGATGAGGCTCAGGGCAATTAACAGCAGTCAATGCCCATCAGTTTGTGGCTAGTTAGGCTTTTAGCACCCGTCCCTGTAATCCCAGCTAACACAGGGCAGACATGTAGAACGATCGCCGTTGTTTGTTTTCGTCCCCTTACCAGAACGTAGAAAAGGGACAAACGGCAGTCGTTAATCGCCGCGTTCTGCTTTGCTTCACACATCTCTCAGCATTCTATACTGATGCTGATCTGCAATATTTAAAATGTTTTGTGAAATATTTCCTAAACATATTGTGAATTTAAAAAAATTAGGAGCGTAAACAAAAAAAAAAGTCCTTGAATGAACCATGTTCATTGTCTGCCTTGCTGACTTAAATTCTTCAGGGTTCTGTTTTCGAAGCGAAAGCCCCCTGAGAAAGATCCTTGCCATCATGAGAGGGCCCTGCCACCCAGAGATGACCCTCCGTAGGCATTGCCCTCTGAAAATTAATACATTTCCTGAAACTCATCACGTTTCATTACTGATGGTGGCTGCATTTCACCTCAGGCTGGTTTGCGCAGTAAGCGGCGCACATTCATTTGTAGTTGCACAGGCAATCTTGACAAGTGCCATAACATGGTGCTGTGCTAATCTTTTGTACACGTGTGTGTGACGCAGCTTGTGACTCTTACTAATGCCCTGTCAAGCAGCTCACATTTTACTTGCTTGATCTTTAACCTTAAACGCACTTTACTACTTAAACAAGTGGTGCGCGCGCCACAGCCACACACGTGGTTTCAATTATCGTGCCCGTGTCTGGGCACGATAATTGAAACCACGCGGCCTATTGGTGTCTATTACGCGCACCAAGCGCGTAATAGACACCAATAGGCCATGGGCGGAGCAATGCGCCCACCTCTGGCCAATTGCGTGCAGTCTTATATATAAAGACGCACGCAAAGGCCAATCGCGTAGCACAAAAGGAATTGCACACGCACGAGCGTGTGCGATTCCTAGGTCAGCCTCAATACCCAGTTTTTCACCCACTAAATGTCTTGCGCTGCGCGAGCACTGCTACGCAGTGCACCGCTAGGCGCGAGACCTAAAAATGGGAAAAGTCAAGAAAGTCATTTGGACTGTTGAGCTACTAGAGGACCATACCAGTGACAGAAAGCGCAGAATACAAAAACCAACAACCTGTCATTCTTTGTTGTGTGGCAAGAGGATTACGGCTACTCATCTTGTAACTATCTTTAGCCTGTAGCGCTGTAGATTCATATTCCCTGAACATGGTAGATTCTTTCGAAGAATCCAACGAACGGTCTCAGACAGTCCAGAGAAGAGCAGGTGATATGGCAAGGTCTATGTGAGATTTGTGAATGGCTTAAACTGGAACTTTCTACTCCACATCTCACCTTCTCCTCATGACAACTGCACTTCTCAGGCTCATACAGTTTCTCCTTTTATCCATTGGTTACACAATCCTTCAGTCTTGCTGCCCTCCCCCTCCTCCTGAGGGAGACCTCACAAGGTCAACAGATTTATTGTCATTGCTTCTTTATCTTACCAGATTTTGATAGGGAATATGTAATTTCCCTACACTAATATGCATGAGGGATGATCTCCTACCACACCACTGTTATCGTAAAAGCATGCCTGGATAGAGACCACTTTCATAGGCACAATATGCATGGCCTCTCCTGATTAATAATTCTAAGTCTAGTTTCACATGCTCCACTAAGTCTGAATGCTTTGAAGATTGAATGAACTTCAGGACTAGAGATGAACCTATAAATTTTTTTATAAACTATTCTCCTCTCTCTTTTTATTTCTCCAACCTCCTTACCCTAACAGGTGTTAATAATCTTATGATACCGTTGAGTTATGTGTTGGGCAAACAATATGTTGTCCTGATGATGATCCCACATTGTTATGGGATCAAAACGCCTTCGACCCACACTGATCCTTTGATTGTGTATTAACGTCATGGTTGGGTGCAGAAGTGTTTTTCTGTTTAAATAAGTGCCCCCGATTTCTTGGACGTTTACTGGTCACAATTTGTTTTTCTTGCCTGTATGCAGTGGCGGCTCCTCTGCTACGGCGTAGGAGCGTCGCCCCACTGCTTTGAACAGTGTAAAGGGAAGGAAATATAAAATGACAATAACTTTTAGTTATTATCATTTTATGTTTCCTTCCTTTGCGGGCAGGCGGGCGGGGCTGCTCTGCTCACGGAGCAGAGCAGGAGAGTAGTGGTTTGCCCACTCCTAAGTGTGCAATGTCTGTTTGGTCAGCCCTCTCGGGCCGCCCAAACCAGTCATGCACACTTTCCCCGTTCTCCGTGCTGGCTGCATTACAGCCTGCATGCAGAACAAGCCCAGGCTCCCATTCCCTGGTTGAGCGTCGAACCAGGATGCTCAAAATCAATCACAGCGCTGCATTGCAGCGATGTGATTGGTCAGGGGAGCCTAGCTTTCTGTCCCATGAGGAGAGGAGAGCAGGAACAAGGAGCAGAGAGGTGGCGGCAGGACCGGCAGCAAGGTGTGTATTTCTTTTCATTGTGCTACCTTGCGCCCGTGCCCCCACCTCCCCCCGGCACGTTGGCCTTGGGTTTGAAGAGGTAGATTACGGAAGTGCAAATGAAGTATGGCATGAGGAGCTCTGTGATGTAGTTTGGAATGTGGAATTCAGTGAGGGAGCAGCAGTGTGATCTTGATGTTTGGCTCACCTGTTCAGTGAAGCAGGACTGTTTGTGAAGTTTCCACGCAATTCGAAGTGTGGTGTTTCAGCAAAGCATGGGTTCCATCGAGACTCATTTTTTTTGCTTCGGAGGTCGTTGGTGAGTCTGCTATGGGTCTTGTGTAGTGTGGGATTTCAAAATTAGAGGAGTTCTTGGTGATGAAGTGAGTGATCAAGATGCATGGGATCATGTTCCGGGTATTTCATCACAAAGGTTTACCTGAGATCTCACTCTTTATTAAATACTCCATAACATTTGTATACAACACATTCTCCTTATTTTGGGAAACCATAATAGTTAATTGGGTAGTGATGAAGACCATTTTTAGAGCATGGCTGTGAACTAGAAATGAAAGGTAACAAAAATCCACTGTGCAGGGACGCTGTATCAGTTTACTAACTTTGAGAGGGTCTGAGATTCCTTTTTAGGTCGAGCCTCGAGTAGCGCGCAAGCGCTGCTAGGCGAAGACTTTAAGTAAGGGGTTTTCAGAAGCAGTCCAAACGCTCGTAGCGTCGTGGCTGGCCTTTTCGGATGGGTACGCGCGGCAGACATGTGTTTCCAATTATCGTGCCCAGACGCGTGCGCGATAATTGGAAAAACATGCCGGCAAAAGCCATGACGCACGAGCGTCTGGTCAGCTGAGCAGGCTGCCACGCTCCCTCCTCCCCCCCTCCGCTCCTCTGTGGTGCGCGCGCACCACTGTTTATTTTTTTTTTACCGCGCGGCCGCCATTTTTTCGTTAAGATCTAGTCGCCACCCATGTCTTCTGCAATGCTGATACTTTTGAGGGATTATGGTTATTTGGCTTTTTATTGACACAGAGGCCCGCATCCGCGAAGCGGCTGCCATAGACCTTCCTTTCGATTACACTAGAGCGCAACATTCTATGATTTTACTGCACTGATCGGAAGTTAACTTTCAATTAAATGGCAAGGTTGAAACAAAACATCTGACTGGTTAAAAATCAAATTGTCGAGTCTTAACTAAAATTATTTGTAATTTTGATCGGGACCTCTAAATGAGGACTCTTTGAATAATTCTAAAATGCAACACTGCTCGTTTTCTAATGAGTGTGATGCAAACTGCGGATTCATCGGCCTACAGCGCCCCCTTTTCTAACTCTTTCCTTTTATGGCAACGGCGTTTGCAAGAGACCTAGCAACTAACCAACAATACAATGCCGAGCAGCGTCTTGAAAGCCTACGGAGCTGCACTTGGTGTTTGGGAAGGTTATGGAGGTTGATCAGTTGCTTCTGTCTCTATAGAATTAAATGTTTTGTTCGATGCAAAGCTTGCCCATCGTTATAGATTATCTCATAATCTTTTTCATGGTGGTGTGCATTTGCATTTTTCATTTATAAAACAGCACTTTCCTTTATAAAAAAGGAAGGTGTCATATTTATACATTTAAAACCTCTGAGTTCCTGAGTAGCCATTCTTATGCTCTTCCTTTTTCCCTAGAGCGTCTTAATTTAACCTTGTTTTGTCATCTCTTATAATAATTATCCCTACTATATTAACTTCAGATTTCTTTCCGGCCTAGAACACATAGTTGGTCTAAGACAATCTCTCTGACATACAACGCTGAGACCTAATGATTTCTCGCAACCTCTAATTTGTGTTGTGAGGCAAGATTTACACGAGTCACATCTGCACCAAAAATCGCGAGTAAAGCCCCACCGTTATTGACCAAATTTCGACCATTGTGTGAAAGTGGACAGTTTATGCATGGACGTCTGATCCTTCCAGCCTCTTAGCAAATTAGAGGTCTTTTACTAAAATGCAGCGGAATGTTCTAAAGAAAGGTGATTATGTTGCCTGTTTTCATTTTCCAGGAACTTGGTCACAAAAGAATAACGGGTATTGATAATTTCTTGACGTCCTGCTTATTTGTACGAGAGTTGACGGACAACAATTTTATATTTTTAACTGTTAAATTCAAATCCATACTTTTTGACCTTGAGTTTTCACTTTGCTTAGTTATGTTTTCTTATTGCATAGTTGGGGCCGTAGCTTGGCCCAGATTCCTATGTATTTCCATGTATTGAGCTAACAAGTTTCATAGTCCTACGGTTCATCGATATCCAGTGTGTGTATATATATATATATATATTTTTTTTTCACAACATATTTTATTGTTTACAGGCAAAATGAGCCCAGGAAGGTCCAGGGCAATACATCATATACATAATATGGCATTAGAAAAGATGTCAACTTTTTACAATAGATTTGTCGAGAAAATGAAGATACATAGGACTGAATCAAATGAAAGTAAACATTATAAACAAAGAACAGCAGTGTCGCAATATCCATGTAAACAATATTAGATATTGACTCCAATCGCGATAAATTAGTATAAGTGCAATTGGTCACAGTGGGCATACCCAACTTTGGTTTTTCATGGCAAATCATCAGTACATAGTGCCGGGGGGATAAGTTCAAGATATAGACCTCGATAATCGGCCCACCGCTTCCATATTTTCGGGTGTTTCTGGGGACATCCAGTGCCTTAAAAATCGGAATTTCCAGCCCCATGGAGAAATCAAGTCCTCGCTTCCATGCCCCAACTGAGGGCGCGGAAGTCGCCTTCCAAGCCATGGCAATATCGCACTTAGCCAAGGTAAGCCCTGTAGGAGAGTAGGATCTGCTTCACATGGGTACCCCCACTTTTTGCTGATGCTTCACTGTTTTTCGACATTAGTCTGGCTGGGGCCCTGCTAATCAGAACCCCAGCCTAGCTGCTTCCTCTCTAAAATGGTTTCCATGTGCCTTAGGCACATCACTGATTGGGATCTGGAGTGCCCTTATAAGTCCCTAGTATATGGTATACTATGTACCAAGGGCATAGGTACCTCAGAGGCCTGCCAGGGGCTGCAGCATGTATTATGCCACCCCTGGAAGGCCATCCAAACTGACACCACAGGTCTGCTACTGCAGCCTGGGTAAGGTGGTGCATGCACCCCTTACTGTGATATAGGTTACCTATATCACGAAATACATACACACATATAAACCTATAAGTCACTCCTAAGGCAGGCCTTATCAATCCTAAAGGCAGAGTGCGTGGTTCCTATGTGAGAGGGTGCCCCTGCATGAGCAGGGCCCCTCTGCAGCGTTCGGAGACCATCTCTGATGCTGTTTGTAGTGCAGCCTGACCATATACTCTTAATCGCATTATATCCTCGCGGTAAAATGCTAACTTTGGAATGGCTGCACCTAAACATGTCGTGTTTGGTGTCAAACATCTTGGAATACTACCCCCCGCCAATCCTGGCGGCGGGGGTAGCATTCCACCCTTCTAGAGGGAAAGACATGTTAACTCTGACTAGTCCGGTAACTTCTTTCCAGAGCCCTGGCATCACAAAATGGATGCTGCTGCCACAGACACGAGTCTGGCCTCCTGCTGCTGGACGAAACTCCGGCAGGGGAGGCCTGGACAATAGGTTTCCTGTCCCAGGGAGGAGTGACCACCTCCCCAGACAGGATAATGTGTATTGGGGCTGGGCGGGAGCACTTTCGGGTGCTTTGAAGTCCTGCACTGGGAGCACATTTGGTGTCCCTGTGCATACCCCAGTTCAAACCGGATCAGGGGCTTGCAGCCCCTGCTTTGGCGCGAACTGGACAAAGGGAAAGGGTGTAGCCACCCCTCTGCCCTGACCCACCCATAGGTGGGGCCACAGAGTAGTCCAAGCCCTATCTTTAGTATAAAGGTAGGAACCCAGTCCTTAGGACTTTAGATTATCCCTGGACGAAACTCTGAAACTGAATCCTGGACCTTCGACGCTCTACTCACGATTAGAGGACAGAAGAATCTCCCTTGGGGTCAAGGAGTGACTCCCCTGCTTGGCAGGCACCAAAGAAGCATCTGTCCGGTTCGCATTTCTGAAGCTCCCGTCGGACGCCAAAGTCATCGCATCACCAGAGGTGGATTCTCAGACTTCCCCAAGGCTACCCTGAGTCCCCAGCAAAGCTGAGGCCCGTGGCTATCGTGGGTGACTTGAGACCGTGACCCCTGGACACCGAGCACATTTGCAAGTGCATCCTCTTCTGGGTCTCCCAAGAAGTCGTGCTTTGGGCTCCGAGTAGCCCTAGCCTCCAGCACCACCTGCACCGAAGATCACTGGCCCCCACTCCACGAGTGTCCTGTAAGCCAGATCCACGTGCGGTGTCACGAGGCTCCTTTGCGGTTGCTAGCCTGTTGGCTAGTAGCCCTTAACGAAGGCCAATCCTTTTCTTACTTGGCATCCTGGTTGCTCCAGGCCTGCCCTCACTTACCCTCGCTGGGTGAGTTCCACAGACCTTGCTGGTCTGCACCATCGACGATCTACATCTTCACCAAGACTTGCCGTTGCCAAGGCTTGTTGGGTCCAATCCGGTCGCCGACACCTCAGCACTCAACAAACATCGTGTACCAGCCCGAATCCTGCTCCTGGTCGCCGACAACGCCTCCGGGACCTCGTGGCTGAAGAGTCAAGACGACCGTCAACGCACCTGAAGCACTCGACATCGGTGGGCATCTGTCCATCGCCTTCCTGGTCACTGGCTAGTGACCCAGACTCTGTCCCCTCTGCTTTCAGGTTCTTCAGAACTCCGATCCACTCTTGGATCCACCCGGACACTTTTCTCTTGGCCGCCAGCAGCACTTTGCAGCAGATCGCCATTCGAATCGACGACGAAACCCGACCCCGAAAGGCACCTATGCACCCGGCTTCCCTGGGTGAGGTAACACGAGTACTCCGGTGCTCCCGTGGGTAGAGACTCTTCAAAGTCCTAGATCTCAAAGGGTTTTGTCCAAGTCCTCTTTTAAGTGTCCCTTTTCTCTAATTTCCCGATCCCGACTTTCTCCATAGAAGTCAACGGCGTATCGCGGTTGTGTATTTACACTGCACGCGTCTCCCGTGGGTCCCCTGCGTCACTACCTTGGGTGGTTCCTTGTGGTCCAAGCACTTCTAGAGGCTCTAGGCCTAGTGTCTAGTTCAGTCGTGGTTCGCATACCACTTTATTGGTATATGGTTTGGTACGCCCCTAGGGCCCAAACGTGTATTTGTGCTATTACTGTGATTTAATAACTTCTAACTTATGTACTTCGAACTCTAGCCTCATAAAGAGACTAGAGGGGTGTGTTTAGCAATAAATACATATATTTTGAATATATACCTGGTGTGGTGCTCTTTCATTTGGTCACTCAAGAGATTATAGACTGGTAAAACAAGCTGCTTTACATTCCTTCAAGACTTAGCCTGAAGGCTGCTCTCCATAGCTACCACTAGGATAGCTTTCAATAAGGTTGTCTTTAACCTATCTCCAATAAGGGGTTGTTTGGACTGGTGCAAGGTGCCCACTATAATTAGTGGACAGCATATGCCAGGCCAACTTCTCACATTGGTGTGCAGCGTGTGGGATTCCAGCTTGCTATTGTTTTACCAGATAATCTCAATTGAATTGATCAACTGAAAACCACTAAAGGTACCTAAGGTACATATAATTTAAGCTTAGAATACAGTAAGTTCTACTGAACTTAGAGTTGTGTGTTAAGGGATAGCACAACCCTTTCTACAACTCAAGAGAGTTTAGTAGGCCACACTAGAGTAGGTAGTGCATACACCACACCACACTAGTAATGTCTTTAAGGGCAGGATCCAAAGAATCCTTGCAGGAAGCCATTGAGCTTCCACCCTCCAAGTATGATACACTCCCATTCTTGGAATTGAGAGCTTTATGTAACTTGAGAAAAATAAGGACAGGCCAAAGCCCCACCACCCAACACCTCAAGGAGTTGTTGGTGGCTTATGACCTTAGTAAGCCCGTGGGGACTGAAGGGGTAGGAGCTGAGGGTGGGGCAGGAGAAGAGGAGGAGGCCAGGGGTACCAATACCCCCAGCCCCCCTCTGAAACTGGCCAGGAGGGTGACAATGACCCTGACCTGGATAACCCAATCCCTCCTGTGGACGATGATGAGGATGATCAGGATGATGCCCTCTTTGTCCCCCAGGAAGGATTAAGAGTGTGCCCAGGATGTCTAGATCTCCTTCTCAGGAGTCTAACCACTCTGGCACCTCTATAGGGAGCTCTGTCTCCTCTCACAGGAGGGAATCCTCTCATGAGAGGAGAGCCAGACTGGTCCAGTATGAGGAAACTCAGCTGGAAATCAGAAAAAAGCAATTGGCTTTAGATAGGGAATCCCTAGATCTCCTTAGAGAGAGAAGAAAGTTGGGACTAGAGTCCCATGGTGGCAGCCATGTCCCTAGAGACAGGGAAAGGTCCTATGACCATAGGAACCTGAGCAAGATTGTCCCTCCCTACCAGAGTGGGGATGATATCCACAAATGGATAACTGCATTAGAGAGGGCCTGTAAGGTACAGAAGGTCCCTCAGGAGCAGTGGGCAGCAATCTTGTGGCTCTCCTTTGCTGACAAAGGTAGAGATAAGCTCCTCACTGTTAGAGAGGAGGATGCTGATAATTACAAGGTCTTGAAGAGTGCTCTTATTGATGGGTTTGGCCTAACCACTGAACAGTACAGGTTGAAGTTCAGAGACACCCAAAAAGCACAGACTCAAGACTGGGTAGACTATGTGGATTGTTCTGCCAAGGCTCTGGAAGGCTGGTTGATGGGCAGTAAGGTGTGTGACTTCTCAGGATTGTACAATCTGATAATGAGGGAGCAGATTCTTAATAACTGTCAAAATCAGCTGTTGCATCAATACCTGGTAGACTCTGATCTGACCTCTCCCCAAGAATTGGGAAAGAAGGCAGACAAATGGGTCAGAACCAGGGTGAAGCAGAAGGTACAGAACCAAGGTGGGGAAACCAAGAAGCAAGATGCTAAGAACTCTGAAAAGGGTGGGGAGAAGGGTAAAGATCAAAAGTCTTCATTAGGCCCCCAAACATCTTCTGGTGGGGATTCACAGTCTACCAAAGGGAAAGGCCAAAGAAAACCATGGTGCAAGGTCTGTAAGCAAAAGACCCACTGGACCAGTGATTGCACCAAGTCCAAAGACTCCAGTCCAGCACCCACCAATGCCCCTAAGGCACCTGTTCCCCCTAGTACAGTTGGTGGAAGTGCTCCAGCAAAGGGTTTAGTAGGGTTCACCCTGGGAACTGAGTTGGGCTCTGACTTAGTCAGAGAACTGACTCAGGCTGTGTTAGTCTGTGATGGAGGCATGGATGTGACCTCCACTGTGAGTCCCAGTAATCTGGGCAAGTACAGACAACAGCCTTTAATCAATGGACGTGAGGCTTTGGCATTTAGGGACACAGGGGCAAGTGTCACAATGGTGACACAAGACCTTGTGCTTCCTGGGCAAGTTATGCTTGGTGAGATGTACCAAGTGACCAATGCTAGCAATGTCAGAACAGACCATACTCTGGCAGTTGTTAACTTCTCCTGGGGAGGGGTAACTCGCCTTAAGAAGGTTGTGGTGAGTGCAAACCTACCAGTCGAATGCTTGCTTGGCAATGACTTAGAGACTTCTGCTTGGGCAGAAGTGGAGCTCAGGACCCATGCAGAAATGCTGGGGATCCCTGCAGATGTGTTTGCTGTGACCAGGTCACAAGCCAAAATGTCTAGCACTGAACAGGCCTTGGATTCTGGAAGAATGGACCAAGTGCCTTCCAAGAGGAGGAGTAGTAGGGTTAAGGCAGTGCCTTCCCCCTTGGCTCAGGAGGAAGATCAGTCCCTAGAGGGGGATGATCTCAGCCCTGAAGAAGGAACTGTCCCAGAGGAACTTGAACCTGACCAGGTTGAGTTCTTGGGGACAGGGGGACCTTCTAGGGCAGGTCTGAGCCAGGAGCAGCAGAGCTGCCCCTCCTTGAACCCCTCAGACAGCAAGCTGCTGCTGAGGCTGCTGGGAAAGCTAGTGGTCCCCATACAGTGTATTGGGATGATGGACTCCTGTACTCAGAGAGTAGAGACCCCAAGCCTGGTGCTACCAGGAGGTTGGTAATACCTTTGAAGTTCAGGGGCTTCCTATTGACCCTAGCCCATGATATTCCCTTAGCAGGTCACCTGGGCCAGAACAAGACTTGGGACAGAATTGTCCCTCACTTTCACTGGCCCCACATGTCTGAAGACAGTAAGGAGTTTTGTCGCTCCTGTGTAACCTGCCAAGCCAGTGGCAAAGCAGGTGGCACTACAAAGGCCCCCTGATACCACTACCTGTGGTGGGGGTGCCCTTTGAAAGGGTGGGGATTGACATTGTTGGTCCCATGGATCCCCAAACAGCCTCTGGGCACAGGTTTATCCTGGTGGTGGTGGATCATGCCACCAGGTACCCAGAAGCTATTCCCCTCAGGACCACTACAGCACCTGTGGTGGCAAGGGCCCTCCTGGGAATCTTCTCAAGAGTGGGCTTTCCTAAGGAGGTAGTCTCAGACAGGAGTGCTAACTTCATGTCTGGGTACTTAAAAGCAATGTGGAAGGAGTGTGGAGTGACTTATAAGTTCACCACACCCTATCACCCACAATGCAATGGTTTAGTTGAGAGATTCAACAAAACCTTGAAGGGCATGATTAAAGGGCTCCCAGAAAAGCTTAGGCGTAGATGGGACATACTCTTGCCCTGCCTTTTATTCGCATATAGGGAGGTGCCTCAGAAGGGGTTGGTTACAGCCCTTTTGAACTTCTGTTTGGCCACCCTGTGAGGGGTCCACTGTGCTTGGTGAAGGAAGGATGGGAGTTACCTCTCAAGCCCCCAAAGCAAGATATAGTGGACTATGTACTTGGTCTCCGCTCCAGGATGGCTGAGTACATGAAAAAGGCAACCAAAAACCTTGAGGCTAGCCAGGAACTTCAAAAGGCCTGGCATGACCAAAGGCTGTTCTGACTGTTTAGCAGCCAGGACAGAAGGTGTGGGTGTTGGAGCCAGTGGCCCCAGCAGCTCTCCAAGATAAATGGAGTGGACCCCACACTATTGTTGAGCAGAAGGGTGAGGTCACTTATTTAGTAGACCTAGGAACACCCAGGAGTCCCCACAGGGTTCTCCATGTCAACAGGTTAAAACCATATGTGGACAGGGCAGACATGGGCTTGCTCATGGCTACTGATGAAGGGTAGGAGGAAGAGAGTGACCCACTCCCTGACCTGCTCTCACAGAACCCTGACGATGGGTCAGTTGATGGTGCAGCCTTGGCAGGCAGCCTCACTACCCAGCAACAAACTGACTGCAGGCAAGTCCTCAATCAGTTTAGACATATGTTTTCACTGACACCCAGTCAGACCACCTGGTGCACTCATGAAGTGGACACTGGGGACAGTCTGCCTATTAAAACCAAGATTTATAGGCAACCTGACCATGTCAGGGACTGTATCAGGACTGAAGTCCAGAAAATGTTGGAATTGGGAGTTATTGAACCCTCAGATAGCCCTTGGGCTAGTCCAGTAGTCCTTGTACCGAAACCTCACACCAGTGGTGGAAAAAGAGAGATGAGGTTTTGTGTGGACTACAGGGGTCTCAATGCAGTCACTAGGACTGATGCCCATCCAATACCCAGGGCAGATGAGCTCATAGATACTTTGGCCTCTGCCAAATATCTCAGCACATTTGACCTAACAGCTGGCTACTGGCAGATCAGACTAGCTGATACTGCAAAGCCCAAAACAGCATTCTCGACCCCTAGTGGACATTATCAATTTGTGGTAATGCCCTTTGGTCTGAAGAATGCACCTGCCACTTTCCAGAGGTTGGTGAATACAGTTCTCACAGGACTGAAGCCTATAGTGCAGCTTATCTAGATGATATTGCTGTCTTTAGCTCCACCTGGGAGGATCACCTGGTCCACCTCAGGAATGTTTTACAGGCCCTGCAAAAGGCAGGCCTGACTATCAAGGCCACTAAGTGCCAGATAGGGCAGAGTCAGGTTGTGTACCTGGGCCACCTTGTGGGTGGAGGCCAGGTTCAACCTTTGCAGAGCAAGATCCAGACCATCATGGACTGGACTGCTCCCACTACCCAGACTCAGGTGAGAGCCTTCTTAGGCCTGACTGGGTACTATAGGAGATTTGTCAAGGGGTATGGATCAATAGTGACACCCCTGAATGACTTAACTTCTAAGAAAATGCCCAAAAAGGTTCAGTGGACAGTTAGCTGTCAAAAGGCATTTGATGACCTCAAGCAGGCCATGTGCACTGCTCCAATTCTGCAGAGTCCTGATTACTCCAAAAAGTTCATTGTTCAAACTGATGCATCTGAATTGGGGGTAGGGGCTGTACTGTCACAATTGAATGAAGAAGGTCAGGATCAGCCAGTAGCTTTCATTAGCAGAAGGCTGACCCCTAGAGAGAAACGTTGGTCAGCCATAGAGAGGGAGGCCTTTGCTGTGGTCTGGGCTCTGAAGAAGTTGAGGCCATACTTGTTTGGTACACTCTTCCTGGTTCAGACAGACCATAAGCCCCTCTTATGGCTAAAACAAATGAAGGGTGAAAAACCCAAACTGCTTAGGTGGTCCATTTCCCTACAGGGGATGGACTTTACAGTGGAACATAGGCCTGGGAGTAACCATGCGAATGCAGATGGACTCTCTAGGTATTTCCACTTAGAACATGAAGACTTAACTGGACAAGGTTAGTTTAATGTCCCTACGTTTGGGGGGGGGTTGTGTAGGAGAGTAGGATCGGCTTCACATGGGTACCCCCACTTTTTGCTGATGCTTCACTGTTTTTCGACATTAGTCTGGCTGGGGCCCTGCTAATCAGAACCCCAGCCTAGCTGCTTCCTCTCTAAAATGGTTTCCATGTGCCTTAGGCACATCACTGATTGGGATCTGGAGTGCCCTTATAAGTCCCTAGTATATGGTATACTATGTACCAAGGGCATAGGTACCTCAGAGGCCTGCCAGGGGCTGCAGCATGTATTATGCCACCCCTGGAAGGCCATCCAACTGACACCACAGGTCTGCTACTGCAGCCTGGGTAAGGTGGTGCATGCACCCCTTACTGTGATATAGGTTACCTATATCACGAAATACATACACACATATAAACCTATAAGTCACTCCTAAGGCAGGCCTTATCAATCCTAAAGGCAGAGTGCGTGGTTCCTATGTGAGAGGGTGCCCCTGCATGAGCAGGGCCCCTCTGCAGCGTTCGGAGACCATCTCTGATGCTGTTTGTAGTGCAGCCTGACAATATACTCTTAAGCGCATTATATCCTCGCGGTAAAATGCTAACTTTGGAATGGCTGCACCTAAACATGTCGTGTTTGGTGTCAAACATCTTGGAATACTACCCCCCCGCCAATCCTGGCGGCGGGGGTAGCATTCCACCCTTCTAGAGGGAAAGACATGTTAACTCTGACTAGTCCGGTAACTTCTTTCCAGAGCCCTGGCATCACAAAATGGATGCTGCTGCCACAGACACGAGTCTGGCCTCCTGCTGCTGGACGAAACTGAATCCTGGACCTTCGACGCTCTACTCACGATTAGAGGACAGAAGAATCTCCCTTGGGGTCAAGGAGTGACTCCCCTGCTTGGCAGGCACCAAAGAAGCATCTGTCCGGTTCGCATTTCTGAAGCTCCCGTCGGACGCCGAAGTCATCGCATCACCAGAGGTCGATTCTCAGACTTCCCCGAGGCTACCCTGAGTCCACAGCAAAGCTGAGGCCCGTGGCTATCGTGGGTGACTTGAGACCGTGACCCCTGGACACCGAGCACATTTGCAAGTGCATCCTCTTCTGGGTCTCCCAAGAAGTCGTGCTTTGGGCTCCGAGTAGCCCTAGCCTCCAGCACCACCTGCACCGAAGATCACTGGCCCCCACTCCACGAGTGTCCTGTAAGCCAGATCCACGTGCGGCGTCACGAGGCTCCTTCGCGGTCGCTAGCCCGTTGGTAGCCCTTAACGAAGGCCAATCCTTTTCTTACTTGGCATCCTGGTTGCTCCAGGCCTGCCCTCACTTACCCTCGCTGGGTGAGTTCCACAGACCTTGCTGGTCTGCACCATCGACGATCTACATCTTCACCGAGACTTGCCGTTGCCAAGGCTTGTTGGGTCCAATCCGGTCGCCGACACCTCAGCACTCGACAGACATTTTGTACCAGCCCGAATCCTGCTCCTGGTTGCCGACAACGCCTCCGGGACCTCGTGGCTGAAGAGTCAAGACGACCATCAACGCACCTGAAGCACTCGACATCGGTGGGCATCTGTCCATCGCCTTCCTGGTCACTGGCTAGTGACCCAGACTCTGTCCCCTCTGCTTTCAGGTTCTTCAGAACTCCGATCCACTCTTGGATCCACCCGGACACTTTTCTCTTGGCCGCCAGCAGCACTTTGCAGCAGATCGCCATTCGAATCGACGACGAAACCCGACCCCAAAAGGCACCTATGCACCCGGCTTCCCTGGGTGAGGTAACACGAGTACTCCGGTGCTCCCGTGGGTAGAGACTCTTCAAAGTCCTAGATCTCAAAGGGTTTTGTCCAAAGTCCTCTTTTAAGTGTCCCTTTTCTCTAATTTCCCGATCCCGACTTTCTCCATAGAAGTCAACGGCGTATCGTGGTTGTGTATTTACACTGCACGCGATTCCCGTGGGTCCCCTGCGTCACTACCTTGGGAAGTTCCTTGTGGTCCAAGCACTTCTAGAGGCTCTAGGCCTAGTGTCTAGTTCAGTCGTGGTTCGCATACCACTTTATTGGTATATGGTTTGGTACGCCCCTAGGGCCCAAACGTGTATTTGTGCTATTACTGTGATTTAATAACTTCTAACTTATGTACTTCGAACTCTAGCCTCATAAAGAGACTAGAGGGGTGTGTTTAGCAATAAATACATATATTTTGAATATATACCTGGTGTGGTGCTCTTTCATTTGGTCACTCAAGAGATTATAGACTGGTAAAACAAGCTGCTTTACATTCCTTCAAGACTTAGCCTGAAGGCTGCTCTCCATAGCTACCACTAGGATAGCTTTCAATAAGGTTGTCTTTAACCTATCTCCAATAAGGGGTTGTTTGGACTGGTGCAAGGTGCCCACTATAATTAGTGGACAGCATATGCCAGGCCAACTTCTCACAAGCCCCAGAAATAGCAAGTGCCTTTTGTATCTATTACCTCCGATCTCATTGGTAATGTGAAGCATAGTTGACTGCGGAGACCGTGGAACATCCCACCCCAAGACCTCGGAGAGGCAGGCCAGCACCCCACGCCAAAACCGCGATAGGGCAGTACAGTCCCTATATCAAGTATATTTTGATTTGTATTCTTTAGTGTTTTTCTTCCTTAGTATGTCTCACCTATCGGGGTCCGGTGTGAAAGACCTTTTAAGACTTATCAAAAGCTTACGGTGGACTTACTGCCTGCCCATTCCTTACCATTGGTTGGCCTTATTTTCACTCATGTTTACTGACTTCTTATTCAACGGCTTGGTGACTTCTTGATTCTCTCCCCAGGAACATACCCTCTTTATTATCCTTTGGATGATTTCTACCCTTCTACTACTCAAATGTAGCAAACTTTGTTTCTTTTTGATCAAACACTTCATGCGAGTGCATATATTTTCCATATCTCTCCCGTCTGCTTTTCCCCTCACCCCCTAAATGCCAGCCCCTGCAATTTGTGTTGCTTCTCTCTCGCTCTTTTATGTGGAGGGTCCTCAATCCCACTGTACTCACTGTCAGTTTGAATGGATTGGTAATTCCCTGCCTAAATCTGTTTTAACCTCCTCTGCTAAGGAGCCCTTCTCTCAACCTATGGTTAAGGGCCGGGCTGATCATTCCAAGCCAAAAAATCTCAGATGCATCCGCTTAAATTGTCGCTCCCTCCTGAAGAATCGGGGATATTTATTTAATTTACTCCTTGATGCTGACCCTGACGTGCTCTGCCATGGGAGAGTGATGGGTACTTGGATGTTTCTTGTCCTGTTCCACAGGTTGCTCTAATCTAGCGACTAGTCTGTTAAGAGTTGCTGTAGTGTTTGAGGACGCGGCCCAAGCGATCTTGCATGAAGCTATGCCACAAGCCAGTAGCGACAGATGTGTCTTATTGTGCCTAGAGATTTCGCATTTTGTGGTAAATCAGTGGGCACACTGTAATAACAGACACTCCATAACCGCTTTGCAGCATGAACTGTTCATGGCTTGATGTACTGAATCCTTGCCTATTTTGGCCAGTCTTCTGCCCATTGCGCTTCACCTGAGAATTTATTTTCGTTATCACTTATCACGTTATCACTGTAACAGGTGCATGCTCAGTGGGGATTGCGAAGCTCCATGTAAGTTTGAACGTCTGCAGTTGTTTCACACTGAGATGTCGAGTGATCTTCGTACATTACTTATTCTACTTTTTTTAAAAAAATTACGATCCCTTTCAATAGAATTTTTACTCCAGCACGTAACATTTCATATTCCACTGACCTATGGTTCGTCAGTCAAAATATTCTTCCGGGGATAAGCACACTGTTTCAAGGCCTGATTTGAATCCTATAATTCACGTGATCCCTTGCAACTTATTGTCAATCTATTGAATGCATATCAAGCAAGTTGGTTGACATCTCCACTTTCACTGGAAGTTGAAATGTGATGTTGTAGCTGTGATTTCCCTGCATTTCATGGTAACTAAGATTACTATTATATAACCCTAAATGTGCACTTTTAAAAGGTTATGAGTGCAACCAAAATGCTTGTGTTGAATTTAGAAATAGAGGTTAAGTTGAAAACAGCACTATTTATCAATCTGTTGTAACCAAACAAATTCTTTACTTGCATATCTGTGCTGTTTTCCACTGTGCTAAATAACTTATCCTGCAGTCCGAGTCACCATCATTTGGAAAGTATTACTGTCACTAGACTGCAAATGCCAAACCAGCATTGGCATAGCCAATAGGTCTCGCTTTTGGGACCTTATAAGTATTTAGTTATGCAGCACAATATCCTTGGTGCAACAACATCAACTGTTGCATGGCTAAACACTTATAAGGTCCCAAAAGCGAGACCTATTGGCTATGCCAATGCTTGTTAAGCCAGGCATCAGTTCCTGTTTTTCTTAACTTTCACAAGGAGGAATCAATATAGGGTACTTCATCGCAGCCTATTTTTGACCCCACATTTTAATTTTAATTGGAGAGGTTGATGGAAAAAGTTGTCTTTAGATGGGCAAAGTTACAAAATATTTTAGAAAGACTTCTCTTTGAAACGTATTCTCAAATTCTGGACCTAGGCAGAAATAGTTTGACTATCCAATGATGAATCACAAATAAAATCCCTTTGACAACAAAGTTCAAAGTTATAGCCAGAGTAGATAAAGAATATTGGCAACAAAATTTGTGTTGCACTTGGGCCCTTCTGCAGGGTCATCCCCAAACTTTTTGCCTTTAACATCCCATTTTCTGAACCTGTTTTTTTGGCTTTTAGGACTCTGCGCACCTTACCACTGCTAACCAGTGCTAAAGTGCTTGTGCTCTCTCCTTTAAATATGGTAGAATTGGCTTACACCACTCTGGCACATTTAATTTGCTTCTAAGTCCCTGGTAAAGTGTTAATACATGTACCCAGGGCCTGTAAATTAAACGCTACTAGTGAGCCTGCAGCACTTATTGTGCTACCAACTTAAGTAGCCTTTTAAACAGGTCTCAGGCCTACCATTGCAGCTTGTGTGTGCAGTTTAAACTGCCATTTCGACCTGGCAAAATAAACTGTTTGCCAGGCCTAAACCTTCCTTTTTAATACACACAGGTCACCCCTAGGGTAGGCCTTGAACAGTCCATAGTAAGCCAATTTCCAACAATGTGGGTACATACAAATAGCTTGTACCCCACCATATGCAATCCAGAAATCTACAGCCATGTAATCTCACCCCACATACCTTCAGATGAGCGAACCATGGGGGAAGATTACTGGGATTTCAAGGCCCCTAGCTGTGGAACGCCACTCAAGACATGCTCTAGTGGGCTAAACCAAACTATTTTGAGTTTCACAGAACTCCTAAAATGGGATAATTTCAGATGAGCACTTCATCAGATATCAGAAGTGCTGGCCGCGAGTATGGAATATTGGACAGGATATCGCCTCATAGAAGATTGGACTCCTGCTTCGCCACACATGAACTCAACATTTAGAACTTAAGGGCAGTCGAAGCGACATGCAGCGCTTTATGAAAATCTAAATAGGCATAACCAAGTTGGAGACCTGGGACCACATACGAGTCCTTCTCGTTTCCGTCCCGGTGCCTTGAACTGATCTTGTTGGTCTCCATCACTCCTGTGGAAGATATTTGAAGAACCCAATTCTCATTCTGCATAAATGTTTTTTTTGTTTTTGTTTTTAATAAACCCCATCCTAGGCCTCCTCTTAAGTGTCCTTGTCATGCAGAAAAATGCAGTTGTGCGCTGTTACCATTACCTGATGGGTTGTGAATGCAGCACTCAATCTGTCCATTTCTCCAGGTTACACAGACTCTCTGCATAGGATTTAGGGTTTAAATGCTTCATTTGCCATGCTTGATTTGTAATTATATTAAGAAAAAGATGTCTTGGGGCCCAAATGTTTTGTAAGAGTGACGACAGGTCTGCAGACGGCCTTTATTGCGGAGTGCCAAGGCTGCCAGGTCCGATTCCACCACCCACATTTCCTATCCCTTAATCACGCTCTTGCAGGGTACTTTTAATCCCAGCTTTCTTCTTTTGTCACCAGTTCCACTCCTTTTTTTTTATCCCCTTCTCTGCTCCTGAACTAAGTCTGATGATGAGAAATAAGTCCCTGTCCCTCAATATGCACCACTGGCCACCACGTGCACAAATTAAGCCCTGGGCTTGTAAAAGTCCTTGTCCCCAAATATGAGCGCAACTGTCCACCACCTGCACAAATGAGGTTCTGGGCTTGTGTCCTATGATTTCATCCTTCAACATGGGATTACTTTCAAACGTGGACTAAATATTCCAGACCAGGCAGCGCGCTTGTGCCCAATCTGAATGATGGGAGTTACGTACACACTCGTAGCTAGACTGAACACTTACTGAGCGTGCAAGGGTCCAGAGAGTACCCAGGATTGTGAGAATGGTATGGTTTTTCACATTACTTCCACGCTTTAATCATCAAAACTTGTCTATAAACCCACCCCAGGTGGGTCAGGGGGGTGTAAAGCAATGCATCCACACAGGATCTAGGCCCCTGCGTTGCCAACATGGCCTAGTTACTCTCCATCTACTCATTGGCTTTGTATATGCTGAAGAAACCAACTAAAGGAAAATTTGAGGGGTTTGTGGCCCATCCACACTTTCTGCCATGGAGGGTCTGTGGACATAGAATTCTGAGTTACACCAACGGGCCATGACAGTTCAAGGGGTCTGTATTGCAAGAAAGATTTCTTGTCAGCGAATACCATCTACTCCTAATATCAATAAAGGGACAATGTAGGCATTTTATGTTCTTTCAAATGAGCACGTTCCAACTGCTTATTTCCAACGTATTCTAATATTCAGACAGCAAGCAAACCGAAAGTATGTATTTTTCAAACTGTTTATTTAACAAAAGAAAGCCTGTTCGGCGATATCGTACAAAATAAGTGCTTTAAAAACAAATATACAAAATAGTAATAAAAAATAATACATTATCAAAGGCAGCAGAGTTGTCACTTAACATGCAGTGCTTAGTTACAGTACAATACAACAAAAATGAAATATAAGTGCATTGTTTCTCGTTATGCCTACTTCCCTGAATACTGAAGCAGTGGTAAGTGGTAAGAGCTTGTTACAGTACTCATGGGCTGTACCAAGGGGCACAGTACGTGGGGGTGGCACTAAGGACCAAAGGCATTATGGCTTTAGATATCAAGAGCATTTGAGGAGGTACACAGAATGCATTATGCTCTCCCTTCCTCGCGAGATGCTTCGTGGTTTGCCTTTATAGTGCCGGCTCCATGAGACAGATGCAAAACAGTTAACCACAAAACAAGGAAGACCACATCCAGAATAGCGAGAAAATAGTTATTCTGCGACATGTCAAATGAAATGTTAGCTTACATTCTTGAGGGGAGGAGTGTGATCAACACATTTGACGCGTACAAACTAAGTAAGTGCTACAAAAAAAGTACAATAACACTGGTTTCGATAACCACAGAGAAGCGAAGGTAACAATTCTTGAAATAAATACAAAAACACAGATTTGGATAACGATTCAGTCATATAAAGTGAAAGAACACGCAGCAACACAAACCACCTTAAACTGTCTTTCCCATATCGAAGGATGTTGCTTTCTGGAACTGAAATACTGAGGGTGGTCGTGGTACAATCTTTGGCGACAAAGCTTTTGCTTCCCCCGACAATGCACCCCACTTTCAAGGCAAACGTCCTGTTCTCCTTTATTTCCACATTCTCCAGGTCACAATAGAATTCTCACTCGTCACACCTTTCCCCCTACTACAGTTTGTCTTCTCTTCCTCTTTTCTTTTCTGGAATGCCAAGAGTCCAATATTAAC
The DNA here is from genome assembly GCA_963921515.1 of Calotriton arnoldi. Classification (NCBI taxonomy): domain Eukaryota; kingdom Metazoa; phylum Chordata; class Amphibia; order Caudata; family Salamandridae; genus Calotriton; species Calotriton arnoldi. Next base: position 1,143,416 of record CAWUFW010004769.1, read on the forward strand.
TTAAACTTTCAAATCACCAAGCTTCAAAATCTCTATAGTGGTCAGTGCCAGAAAGCAACAACTTTAGGGCAAAGCCTAAAACCTGGTGAAAATGCAGACCTTTTAACAATAAAAACAAAAGACGGACATAAGTATAAATAGACATTCTTATAAGCAAACAAAACATTGATCAGTATAATCTGTAACAAAGGCATTTTCATTAACAGAAAACTTTTTGGTGCGAAATGAACTCTTTGTGCGGATTCAACCCAACTTTCAACGTGTTTTTGCGGTAGGCCATGATCCATGGCCAAACATGGCCGGCTCAACTTATTGAAGTCCAGTCTTTTCATCTATGTGACCTCGCGCCTTGGCACATTCACGGCTCCTGTGCTCTTTGGTGGGTATAGAGACTTGAGGCATCAGCAAGGCTGGCTTTTAAACAAGCCCATCAGTGCAGCCAGACGAACTTACGACTATCAGTTTTACTAGGAGAATCATAGTTGGCAAGGCTTAGACAACCAGAGTCCTACTACTGCGCGGCGCCTTGCTCTCTCCGCTCACTGGCACTTTGTCAGGCACAACCCTAAGTGCTTAAAACACTGGCAACGTCCACTGTGCTTGCGTTGATCGCAGTGCATCGGTAAGTGCAGCAACGTAGATATACTTTAAAAAGTGGTAGATCTGTTGTCTTCTGTCTTTAGCGTGCACAGTTGTTGTTACAGTTGTTAGTCACTTGGTTAGCATCCATCTGGAAGGAAATAAAAGAAGATTGATTGTTAACATTTCTGTAACAAGTTACTTGTCTGCCTCAGTGCAAGTTCCCCCAAAAAATCACTAATTTGGCTTTTTTATACCGAACTTGAATGCTAAACTGCCGCTGTTGACATGTACTTTGAGCAGCTACAAGGAGGCCTATTCACAAGGGCATTTTGGAGAACTTAAAATAGTACTCCTGTAGTGTTCTTAATCACATTAAATGCCTTGGTGAATTGGGCCCCAAAAGATCCAAGATAGGAAATGGAATATTCAGGCAGTGGCCTTATACAATTAGGATAAAGAGAAAAGACTGTGCCCTTTTTGCAATTTTACTAAGAAGTTGGATGTTTCAAGGTCTGTTCACAAAGCCACCGAAGGTTCGTAAAATAGTAGCCAGTAATTCTACTACTCATACTCAAACGCATCAGTGAATCAATCCCGCTGTGCCATGGATATCGTCTCATCCTAACTTAGAAACCATAAAACCCTCTATCTCACACTAGCGCCCTTTATCTTCTGTTCGAATATCTACAATGTTATCAAAGAGAACAGTTCAAATTAGCTAAAGAGTGTGCCTGTGCTTTAATGGTACAACAAGTAGGTTCTCTAAGAGGCAAGGAACCTTAGTTGATGTAGAATAGGAATTATGGGCCTGCGGTACTAAAGGGTTTTGCCATTCTGTGTCTATGGGAAAATGCGTTAGTACCTGTGGACCATGCTCCACAGTGTGCTGCTGGATGCCAAGCAGTGGTGTACCAGTGGCGGCGCCCTCTCATTATCCTATCGCTAGTGGAGGCAAAACACCCCAAAGCACAATGAACGCTGCACTCACCTCAGTATACATTGGTGGAGGCATGTACTTGAACTCGGGGGCATACATGAAGATGGGACTCTCGCAGCAAGAGCTGTCCAGCTCATCCAGAAGCGGCGTGGTGGGGCTCTCCAGCCTGTGGTCCTCAGGCACGATGTCCAGGTAGCTTGGGGGTGCTGCACAAAAGAGGCAAAGCAGTGGTAAGCTTCATTCAGTTAAAAGTTTTTGACAATAAGCAGAGCATTCCTTTCCTCAGTTTGAGCCCCCCTTATTTTTCTAAAGCTGATCAATGTTCACTTCCACGGACTGCTAGAATATCTTGAACACGTTCATGGAACACACTTTGACGACTAGATCCTCCTGTTCACGCGTGGCAGTGTTATTACCAGTTATAAATGGTCTAACAAGATGTCTCTAAGTTAGACATTTTGAATGTGGACTTTCTTGACCAACTGTTAGTACTATTTGATTGACAGCAGACCACCCAAAAACGAGATCCTTCTCTGTTGAGAACTTGCCGTTTTAGCCTAAGGGATTTTTACAAAGGCAGGCCAAGGAAAAACCATTATTTTAGGCAGGATGGCAAAACTCTATGGAGTAATGCATTCTTCACCCTGACGTCATCAAGAATAATGATCTAACGCACTAATTAACATAACCTTGCACCCCAAATGTGTTCCGTGTGCGCGAGGCCTAGACTGAGAATAAACCTACCTTCTGGTGTGCCGGGGATGTTGAGGTCCACCCAGCTCATCTCCGAGCTGACCTGGCTGCTCTGACTGGCCATGCTGGACGAGCGGCTGCCGAGACCCGATGATGTGCTGCCAATTACAAGGGGCAGGTCCAGGATGATCTTCTTGGATCCTGGCACGCTGACATAAATCTATGGAAACAAGGCAGATGCAGAGAGTTAGTGACTCCATAGACCCCTTCCTTTCATGCATGCAGGCACAACAGCTGTCATGCAGTCATACAATCTACCCTTCAACCACTAGGAAAACCGCCCCCCCCCCCCCCCCCAATAAAATTGCAGGGGCAATCACGCTTATATGGGAGATGAGAAGGACAGCACGGTACTCACCAGAAGGGAATATTCCACGCGCAGTATGTGGCACCCCAGGATGGATGGCTTGATTTTGGGGACCCTCAGGCTTTTCCCGCGCCAGGAGTCGGTCATGCCGGAGATGATGTGGTTGCCCCTCACGCTGCATAACTTTTGAGTGAACACCTTGGTTTCCCCGTTGGCCAGGTACGTGTGCTTGGCCAGAATGGCTGCTTTAGGCACCACGATGCGGGAGCAGGTATTCTCGAAGTCGGCACTGATGCAGATTTCATCTCCTACAGATAGGAAAGCAAAGTCTTTGTTAGAGACACCTGTGGTAAACCCAAAAGCTGGCCTTTAAAGTATCCCAGCATCCCCTGTGCACAAGAGACAACCGCAGGGACCTACCTTCACAGAAGCCTTTCCTGTTGATGCTGGCGCTCAGAGACACGCTCCCGTCAGGAATAAAAAGGCACGTTGTCTTCTTGTTTTTCTTGCCAGAAACTGGGCACTGAAAGGAGAAGAGCGCAGAATTGTTACAACCTAAATAAAGGCTTTTTTTATAGCTTTTTGTTACAAGGTGTTCGAGTCCTCTCTGCAGCTTCAAGGTTTCCAAATGCAATTGCTCAGCTGACCTTTGGCACATATCGCTCTGGCTATGTAACACTGATGCCTCTGACACTCGAAGCTTCCACTACAAGAATCGAACTATGGTACCAGAGCAGTGATCAGTCTATAATACTTACGAGGTGCACACAGGCCCTTGGATTTGAAGGGAAATGTGTACTCCGGTATATTATGCCCTTAAGAACTAGAAAAAGCCACCCTCTGCTCTAATCTCTCGGAAATCACTGTAAAGACTTGTCCTTAATGCCAATTTCTGGCTCCCCTCCAGGTCTGCTTATTAACTATCCCAGGAAATAAGTCACTAGCTTCAGGCTACCAACCCAGGAAGTACAATTTAACATTTCACTCTGCATGACAGCTATGGATGCTGTACACAACTTCATGCCTCTTCCTAAATAAAGCCCATATTCTCAAAATAAGTTCATTAATGTTTATTTATTTATTTTCTTCAGATTAGTCGACCCTCCAAAAATCCTAACATTCAAAGAAAAGCAGAAGACTCGTTCTTTAGCAATGACAATTACCATTAAATCAGGAGTGTTCACGTCCACCAAATCCACAACGTCAAAGCCTTTGTTAACTTCCTGCGCAGGCAGCGATGGGCGGTCCAGAAAGATCTTCACACAGTAGTTGACGGAGCCGTATTTTCCCTTGAAGGTGCTTCCCAGAGGCCTAGAGGACAGGAGTGGAAAGAAAGAAGGTGGACATTAGATGACAGGTGAGGCCTGGGCAGTGGATAAAACAAGAGATCTAAGCTTGCATATTATCAGTGGTGGCAGACATGTAGATACCTACCCTTGAGGAAGCTCAAAGCTGAACTTGTACTCGTATTGGTTTCCAGGCCTTAAGATGACAGAGCCGTCAGTGTCTACAGAAAAGGGAGAAAGAAAAAAATGCGTTTATTAGCAAACCAAACGCCTTCCACATACATGGCACTAAAATACTATTTGGAACACTGGAGTATTCATTCACACATCCAACGAACAAGCTAGTAACACCCATCTTCAAACAACTGATACCCAAATTCAGTGGAAAAATTAATTTGGAACCTGAACACCCCGTCAAAGCCTTATTGGTCCAAATATCTCTGCTTCAAGAGGCCAGGCTGAAGTCAAGACAGGTATTGTACTTTCCCCTCAGTAAGCTTTACTCAAGTGGAACTAGTGCCAATGTTCTGCCACCGGATGTCTTTCCTAAGCCTGTCTGCAGTGTATGCCTCTACAAGCTAAGCTGCCCTCCTCACTCCAACCCATCCAAGCATCCAATGAATGTTAAGCCCCCTGCTGTAGCCTCTTCTGCGCCATATACAGAAGGCTCTCCTGTACTCTGGAGTTAGATGTCTCAGCACCACACCCCTTCCACCATATATCAACAAGGCCAATAGACACCAATAAATTCCATCAAACCCAGTGCTTGAAATTGAAAAATAAAAGTGCAGGTTCAAACCCTACAATCACGTCCATAAACCAGAACGCACATCGAACGACCCGACCCCCACAGGACATAACTCAGTGAATAGCCAACAAAAGACATGGGTCAACACGAGTTTGACAATGTTTGCCATGTGAATAAGTTCACTTCACAGCAGCACCAAACACCAGTTAATAAAAACAGCAATACTAGAGGACGTAAAATTTAGAGAGGCAATTCTATGATTTTCTCTGGGACACTTGCGCGCTTATTCCACTGCGAGCCCTGCGACAACAGGCTCGCGCCTCATCCACAGTCTGGTCACGTCATAGCTCATTGAATGGCTGCACTGTATACATGGGGAAGGTGCCACACTGCGGAATCGATGCACAACTGCCATGAGGAATGGCTATTCCACGATAAGCGAGAAGTAAGCGTGTGTATTCGTGATGTGCTTGGGAGTGGCTATTCTTTCAGTGTGATGAAAATCACTCGAAACAGAGCAGGGCGAGCCTTGTGCGAATACTTAAGGGTGTCCCTGCACTTGGTAATCCACAATGAAACAACGTATAGCAATATGCTGTTCTAGCATGGAATGCCCACCCCATATATACAGCACCAGCTGTGATTTTTAGGCCTACGATTATTTAAAAATATACCGCACCGCATGGATACAATACAATGTGCCATGGCAAACATTCTTAACTAGTGAAGAATCATCAGGAAGTTTAAAAACAATTCTTCCAAAAACAATTGTGCTTTTCGGTCTTATTTTTACACGATCCATACATCCATAACTTACAAAGGTATATGTGCATGTTTGATATTGCATTGATATTTTTATATGCTATATTACACATACACTCAAACTAACCAAGACGAGACACATCACGCATTATTCCAGATACTCACCACAAGCCTGGTCCTCCATCTGCAGGGTGTCCTGGATCCGCAGGTACTCCATCTCCTGCTTGCACTGGTGCGAGCCCTTCGACCAGAACACCTTGGCAACGCCAGTGGCTAGCAGCCGGACAGCGCTAACTCGGGTCACCTCGGCTACCGTCACAAGGACGCGGCCGACCACTTTCTCGCCTGGGCAGTAGACCTTGTCGGGCTCACTGAACGTCATCTCCATGCTTGGGCACCTCTTGAACACCACCATGATGAACAAATGAAGGATCAAAGGTTGGCACTAATTGGCAAATAAGAAGCAAGTAATTTAGCGCTCTTCCAATTAACTAAATCCTTTACAGTTTATTCAACCAAATCACGGTCAGAATAGTTGCTATTTCAGGTCACTGAATTAATTAAAGTGAATGTAAAGTGCCTTGCTATATGGCACAGAGCGACCTGGACGTTCCTATGCCCTGTGAGGTTGTAAACACAAGGCGGAAGCAGGCTGCCTTTTATACTCTCGGAAAGCAGAGACTTGTTATTCTATCAGCTCACTGCCATGTGCTCGGAGAGTGATCGCCCGTGGCCAACGCGTGCACACCAGCCTCATTGGCTCCTAGACAGCTGCGCTGCAGCTGTTTAACCAATGAGAGGCAAGCAGCGGCGCGTGGACCGCAAGTGCCAGGGCCTGACGAACACAACAAGAACAGACCGGGTTTCCCCTGGCTTGCTAAAAAGAGAAGAGGGACAAGGAGCGCCTGTCCATGGGCTGAAAAGCAATGTCAGCCATGTTGGAGAGGACAGCATATCAAGCAAAGCAATAACTTCTTCTAGAAAGTAAAGCGACAGTCACCTATCTTTATGTAAAGTTAGTGAACAATGTAGCAGCAGCCTTGTGTAACATTTATATAATTCTGAAAATCCAGTGGCATTTAATCAACCGATTAACCCTAAGGGAAGTAGTTAAAGGACACCGCGGGAACTTCAGATCCGTATTTTCTTTTAACAACCAGTGTAGAACAAGGTCACTATAGTCAATTGAATCAAACGTTTTTTGAGAAAAGAAAACCTTCAGGAATAGAGCTTGCCTCCATGGTGTCCTAGCGCCGTTAGGCACACTGTATTTTCAGGTAAATTGCGATAAATTGCATGGTTTTGCTTCTTATTGAAATGTTCGGTTTCACTTTAATTTGTCACAGGCCAAACTGCTTCCAATTCTGCAAGGCACTGTCTAGGTTTTCAATCCCCTCAGGTGAGCCAGCACTCTTCCTGGAAAGAGCACCAGCGAGTGACACCCTGATCACCCAATGAACGTTTAGAATTGTTTTAGCATTCCACAGTGCTATCCAATCGGAGCGTGGCAAAGCAGGTATTTATTGTTCCCGTCCTTGCAGTGTGTTTTTTTTGTCTTTCACTTCATATTAGCATGTACACTCGATTAGTTGGGTTAGGAAGAGTGCGTTTAGGCTCAGTGTGAAAGGAAAAAAAGGCAGCAACTTAATTTATGTGACAGAATACGGGAAGACTGGGTTATGTATCGCAGATGGGGCGTGGGCAGGCTTGATTTACGCCAAGCTGTTAATTTGAGGAGAGCTAGCCCAGACTGCTGACTTGCTGAGGGAAAATTCTTTATCTTATTATATGTCTTTGAGCACAGCATAGCTTGGACAAGAGAACATTTTTGCTAGCTCACTGATTTTGTTTGTGGGGGTAGGGGGAGTAATGCATTTAGCAATAGCGTATTGTGTACTGAAATTTTTGTGGCCAACTCTCTGGGCATCTTTTAGACCGGGGTTTTTGATTGAACTAAAGTTGATTTAAATTTGCACCAGGGGAGGACCAGTTTTTAGGTCGAACCTACTAGAAAGTGCATGTACCATGTGTTGCAAGGCATATTATGGTTTACCAAAAACATAGAGCGTTTTGGAGCCTACTTATTGCTTACCATTGGTTTTCTTACCTTGTCACTCTAATTTGTCTGCTTCTTATTCATATTCACCCTTGTCAGTCTTGTGTTCGTCCCTCCTAGTTTCTCTTTTCAGTCTCTTTGACTGGCTGCCATCTCTTCTTCCACGGCTTGCTTTTCAAGCACTGTTGTTTTTCTTTTAAGCACTCCATGAACATACATGTTTATTCCTGCTGTCTGCCTTGTGTACGTCTTGGTACCTAAACTCCTTGTTGCTCTCTGTTGCTGCTTCTCCATGCCCACTCCCTCCTGCGCTTGTCTGTGCTTCTCCTTATTGCCTCCCCCACCCATGCCCTCCGTGTTGCTTTCCTCCAACCTCCATGTTGCTTCCACGTCCCTCCCACAGTCCCCGGAGATGTAGCTATCCGTACAGTAAAGCAACCCAGCTAACATTAAGTATGACATCCGAGTAACTTTATACTCTTAATAATTCAGTTTTTATCCGTTCACCCAATCCTTCCATTTTACACCAATACACAAATATATATTTTTTGTTAAAGACTAAAAAAAATCTGTGTTTTTAGACAACAGCATCAGAAGACAGAGGAAGTGCTCATATTTATGAGGAGTGTGTGATGAATAAACCAAATTGCATTGAGTAATTCTCTAAAATGTACATTGAAGTGACATAGGGGATTAGTGGCATATAGTACCATGACATTTTAAAGGGAGGATTTAAAAATTGCCTTAGGTTAATTTAATGCCTAAGATTTTTTGATTTAAATATAAATAAATGTCAGAAATGATATTAGGAAAAACCCTTAAGGTTTATTTTACCTTTCCAAAAAGCCCATGCACACGGCACGTGATGGAAGTAACTAAAGCCACTACAAAGAATACAAAGGATAATATGTCAGATTATCCAGAGTATCGCCCATGGTTTTTGAAAGGAGCAACATGTACGAGATTGATAAAGTGTATGCTGAATCCTTGGTATCAAGAAATAGGATTTATAAATGTGACCTCCCACCCCGAACACACAAAATTAATCAAATTGGTGATTAGAACAGTGGCATCCGAAAAACAAATGCGTCACTGAGCTATTTGTGAATCCTAATCTAATAAAATAATATTGTTTAAGACTTCATTATGGCTCAATAGTGTTTTTTTAATTATTTTAAACATTTGTATTCAGTTCCATCATAACAAAACCAAGCACGCTTATATAGAAATCAGAAAAATTAGAGTTCTCTTCATTGACCTATCTCTGATAACTTGACGAGTGAGTAGGTAATATGATCAAAAGATACCAGATCAATATATTCCAATCTCAGGTACAATTCGTTATCCCCTGAAGTAGTAGTCACTTTAAGGGTACCACTTAATTACATGACATAACTAGACAAATATGTAATGTCTCTGGTTATCCAGTTTAAGGTAAAAGAAGAAGAGAATTAAATAATCACCAATGTGAGTTACAGAATACAGGTCAGTGAGCACAAATGAGAAAAAGAGTAGGTAGAGAAGATGTTGAAAAACCCACAACTATTCAGCTAGCTCTAGATTTTTTTAGAACAGCCTATTCATTGATGTCTAAGAGAATTGTTTCTTTATTGTTTTGGAGAGAATAAAACGCTGTCCAATCGAATGGTATGTATTTCATATTGGCTAAGAATGCTGGAGATTTAAAACAAAACTATCTCCTAGTTTCCTGCTACAAATATTTTGGAAGTTGGAGTTACTAAGCCAGTCAACTCCCATGTGCGTAGCAAACCCAGGACTACCAAGAATAGTTAGACGATGCACCAGCATGTTTCATTTACGTAAAATAGATTTGGAGCCAAGGACGTATATAAAATGTAGTATATAAAATGTAATATGAGCCATCTTTCCTTTCACACTGTTGGAGAAACAATTATATACCCAGGCTTTTCCAAGCAAGATGGATGACGATTTTTTGACAAAATATGAATCTCAGTTCAGTTTCAACTTTATTTCAGAAATGGTTGAACTGTTCACATTCAAATAACATGGTGCTTTCAATCTTTTGGCAGTGCCAATGTAAATGAAAATCTGTGACACTTAGTTTGATTTTTATGAAAGAGTTCCATGCATTTTGAGGGAGTAACATGAGCCAGGATTGTGTGACTTAAGATGGATACTCAGTTTTAAAAGTAACTTAGTAACCTACTGCCAGTTTTATCTTTGCTATCCAGACATATGTTTAAATCTGGAGTTCAATGTTACTTAATTTTCAAGTTGGGAACAAGGCGCCGACCTCTAATATATTTCTATATATTCCAGCATATGATTTTGGCAGTTTAAGCAGATCAGATTAAGAATGGAGTATCAGGAAATACATGTACTAAGACACACGTATTGATGACCATGGATCCTATATTGTAATATTTGATTGACTTTTATGGTTCTCCTGTTGTTTTTTTCTCATTTAGGACATAGTCCAAGAGATTACTGTATGATAAGTGTTGTATCTTAAAGTTATACAGCAATTCCCACAATGTGAATTTGTAGATATTAACCAATACTATCACGGGCTGATACTAGCACTTGGGTTGGATAATCTGGGTGATGTGTAGGAATAAAGAACACCCATATTTCAAGTAAGTTTTTACTTGATCTTCAGCATTTAGGATTACAAGAGTCAGCCTTGCTGCTTGCTATTTTTAATAGTATATTTAATTTACTTTTTCAAATAATACATTTCAGACAGGTTATTTCAGAATGTATGAAGATGGTCACCCATACTGGCAACCACTTACCTAAATATTTAACAATATCCCTTATAAATGTGAAGCATATATTTCAGTCCATGTTCCCCCGTCAATTAACCAAAGGCTTTCACTACTCTAGAAGACCTACCCCGTTTTATTAGTTTTAGAATTGTTACAAGGCACATTTGATATGATTGCAAATTAGAGAATATTCGCTGCAGAGTTTGGCAAAATGAGTGACTGTCAAGAAGGATTCTGATTGTTAAGTTGTAAAACTTCCCCTTTTTTCCAGACATCTAGAAGTATGAGTTTGTGCATTAAAAGGTCCGACGAAGTTTGTGGCACCTTACATGGCAATGTGATACACAGATACACATTGAATTGTAAAGGTTACTAAAGGTGTGAGTTCAACATTATATACAGAGGTCTGTGAATCAGGCACATGGTTTTATTGCTTTTTAACTAATGAATATGGTGCAATACAACAAAACCAATATAATTGACAATTTAAAAAGATGACAGTAGCAAATGTACACGTGTAATCGATGTGATAGTGTGTGAGTTGTTTAATGGCTATGAATATGAAACATTCACAACTCAAAGTAAGAATGGTTCATTGCCAGTTGTAAAATTAGGCAATATCATTCGGAAACAGTTTCTTAGAAATATACTCTTTAATCCCTTGGTTTTTGCATATTAACAAACGACAACTTGTGAAATCTTAAATTGACCATTTCTATATTTGACCAAGTGAGAATTCGGTGGTAGATGCTTTGGAATAAAATCCTTTGTTCTTACCTAGTGTTTTTTTTTGTTATGCTCCTTCCTTTAAATTGCTATGAGCTTTCTGAAATAGGATTTAGATTGGAGTATCCTTAGCAGAGCAGTTTCATTATTGTTGAACCGGGAACAGAAAATGAATAAACTGTCTACATTTGAAAGTGATGAAACACATGGTCTCGATATTGGGAAAGGCTCAAATCCAAGTAGAAGGCTCAAAAAGTTGTCCTCACAGGAAAAATATTTGAATGGCATTAATTGGGACCGTTTGCAGACAATTTTCATAAAGCCCTCATAGTCTACCTGAAACTGTCTGAGTGACTAAAAATGCCCATTAAAATAAGTAGTTAGTTCAGCAGTGGGTGAAAGCGACATTATTGACACGGATTCAAAACAACTGAGCATACCTTAACAGCCTACTAGAAACTAAATGTGATATCTGAAAAATAACAAGCCATACTTCAGGAGCACAGTAAACTCAGCTATGGACTTTTCAGTGCCAAAAAATATACAATAAAATCTATTTTTATTTAATATAGTTTATAGGATATATTGGGGTTGTTTCTGTACAAATTATTCACGATAAATGCGATTGAGTTTTAAAAGGAATACATAGTTGGAAGTAGTTACTCATGCAACACATTTACATCAGTCTGTAAACAGGTATGAGCGATACTTACAATGGGCGTGTTTTTAGCCCACTCTTTATATTCCATTTCGTATAAATTACACATGTCCTCTGGATGAAATAGGCTGGGATGTGACCAGCGGGGTCTTACCCCTCTGTGGATAAATCACTGACAACAGCAGAACCAAAATCTTTGTTGGGTTGACAAGTGTCATATTTATTATGACATTTTGATCAAATATTTTTCGCACTAATATTATTTTAGCATTTGCGGAGAAATAAGATGTCAGTTCCACAACACAAATGAGTAAAAATATGTTTTCATTCTACCCATCACAGAAGTTAAACCATGTAGATATCTGCTATACTGGTGAAAGCTTAGCCTGCTGCAAGTTCCTGACCTGTCCCCTCCGCAGGTAGATCAGAGTCTAAAGTTCTTGCACCGCCCTTGGCTTCAAACGCCTAAAGACCAGACCCCTGTTAATTGTTCTATATTACCTAGTTGTGATTACTATAAAACTTTTTCTGCAGAGAGATCCTATCCTGCCACAAGTGACCTGGAGAATCAGTTTCTTTGCCATCCCTCCCTAACATGAGAAAATCTGTAGAATCTCGCAATGAACCAATGAAAAGTCTGTGCCCTGAGCCCATAGGTGTACTTCCTTCTGAGGGAACATGTCAGCTCTCCAGATCAACGTATGCAATATGCGTAGCATAGGTCAATTACCAGGAACAGGCTTGCTAACTTGGCTTTGACACACCTGGTAGAAATGTTCATATATGCCAGTTCTGCAGTTTTCACAGGGATGATAGAGTTCAGAAAAAGTCTATCTAGCCAAAATAATTCCATGAGCATACGTTCACGCAGGACTTTCCAAGTTAATGTTGCCAGATCTTTGCCACCCAGCACCTCATGACCTCTTGCCTTAGACAGGAAGCTGTGAAAATTATGTGTACGTTGTCACTGTGATCATCGCCATCTGAATCCCCCAATGTGATTTGCTATAAGCTGCCCCAGTAGCTCCCTTACACGGAAGCCCCCGTAAAAGGCAAGTGCATACACTCCTGTGGATGCTTTTTTGAAAGGTCTGCATTATGGCTTGGCAGATGCTCTTTTTCAGATTTTGTTCATGCCAGCTTGGGACAAAGAAACAAGGGTAACTAGTTCTTACAAGTTCTTCTACTTTCAACATTGATAGCTGGAATCCTGAATCCCTTTGGGAAAAAAACGAAATATAACTTTTTATCATTTTGTGATCTGGATATTGAAAAGACGATGGCAACTAAAATCAGTTCCTGCTGAGAAAGGGGCTCACCCATTCTCCAGTAAACCGAATTTGTGGGCTTCTTGCTCTTCTCTTTTGATGTTTTTTTGGAATTTCTTGCCTCTGGCTGGGATGCAAGGCCACAGAATGTGCATACATGTTTGAACATGGAGGTACAGCATGCCTGGGAAGAAATCATATTCTCACCCCCATGGAAGATGAGTGGTAACGCATTTGCTGAGGTTAAAGTAGAATATTTAGATAGATGAGTTTGGAGTTTTGTGCTCTAATCATTGGTAACTAATGAAGTAGCCATCATGGACTGTCAGGACATTTTACACAAGGTTAAGAAGAATGAGGCTGAGGAGAACTTGAGTCTGATCCTCGTGTTTTTGGAAACTGTACATCGAATGCAGGATGCTGCTTGGTTAACCACTGCTTTTTTTCCCTTCACTTACACCTGTCATTTCAGTTTCTTACTAGGGAGAGTCTTCTGCTAGGTTTCAAGGTCAGGTAATGTCCCTGATCTAGTGCATAACTCCCCTCTCTGACTGGTCGGCCCAAGGAATGCTGCTTGCAAGAGGCTTCCTGCCTGACACTGAGTAAAGCCGTCAGTGACTTCAGTCTGGTCCCCAGCCGCTGCCCATGCAGGTAAGAGCGGTGGGGCCGTGTGTGGGGGATTTCGATAGACGATGAGGGAAAATTAATTATTTATTTAATTTTCCCTCGTCATCGTCCGTCAAAACCCCGGCCCCACCGCCCCACCGATCTTACCTGCACGGGCCGCGGCTGCTGGTCCCACATCCGCCCATCTAAAGCCATGATCTAAAGGAACCAGGCTGTGCTCCGGTTATCACCACATGTTTTTAAACCACATCTCGAACTACTATGTTGCGCTGCTCCCTAACCATGAGCCTTTTCAGTGAGTAAATATGGGTTGCAAAGTGGAAAAACACACATTAAACATCTCATTTTAAAATAGGCACTCTGGCTCCTTAGAGAGAAATGTTTAAGAGGCAGCTATTTTTTAAAATACTTTTGCAAAGGTAGATAGAAGCTGGCAACTAAGCTTTAAGAAATCACCATTTGAATACAAATGTCATAATGCCAATGTGAATATTCAATATAAAATGTCATGATTTCTCCAGCTTTCATCAGGACCATTCCAGTAACCCGAAGCATGACTTGCATTTTCTGTGCAATGATCTTGAGGGAATGAGCATACGTGCGTTGTGTGTTCCCAGCACATTCAAGGTAGGAAAAGTTGGGATGTGGTAACATTTTGCCTGACACGTAGGTAAGTGTCCCTTTGAAACAGGACATGTAATATTGAAAAAGTTGAGTTTTTAAACTTAATAACCTGGAAACACTTTGCTGACCGGCAGGCGTTGAGGGATTCATGTTCACTAAACTTGCAACCTCATTTAAAAAAAACATTGGCGTATATTTTTCAGCCATAACAGCGTTCTGGATGAAAACAGTGACACTCAGACGGATGTTTACAGCTAATCCAGGGAGGTTATCATATTGTTTATGTTTTGAATCTTTGTGCATGTCCTTGGTGATATGCTGTGCTGAGGACTGTGCTGTCTAGTGTGATGGTTCGATGGTACAAATCATACACAATGTTTAGGCTATCTTTCAAGTACCTACACTTTTGCATGTTATTGTTATTTGTTTTTGTTCTTCGCATGAGCAGGATTCAACCAATGAAAGCTAACGAATTTGAGAGTGTTTACCTGCACATTTCGCAGTCCAAGCTCCCCCGGAAGGGCGCGTGACGCAGTTTATTGTAATCTGCATTTGAGTAATCTAGGGAGGTCTCTTTATGCCGCAGAAAGAAAGTCAAGTGAGTGCACCGACTGCAGGAGATGTGTCTGGAACCTGCATGTTATAGGTTTGAATCCCAACATTTAGTCTTCTGAGTGGCAGCATGTGAAACATTATCCCAAAACACCACATCCATCCATAGAGAAACTTCGCTGGCTGAGAAAATTTAATATTTTTTCGTGGAATTTATTCACTTGAGGGACGTTATGCAAATTTCACAGTGTTTGTAGAATTTTTCTGTTGCAAAAAAAAGGGTTTAGGTGCATTTCGAAAAAGTAGTAGGCTTATTTGGAGATAGATTAAAAGGGCCTCCTAGTTGGTAAAAGTCAGTACAAGCTGCCTTTGCTTAGCAGTGGGTTTAATTGTTAGGGCACTTAGTTTCAAAGTGTGTGTTTGTTCTACCTTCAGTCCAGCCTACGAGCTGAAAGTGTACTAGAGCTGTGAGTAGCTAGGAAAACTGAGCAGACCAGTAGCTCATTCCCCCAACACCAGCTGCAGGCTGACTGATTGAGCAGGGCCTAGAGTCACCAGAAGATGACTCCACTAACCGAACCCCGCAACCTCCTGCAACAGGCCCTTAGGTTTGGAAAGGGGAACAAAGTAGCCACCTTTATCTGGTGCCCTGCAGGCTCTGTGGCCATTGTACATTTAGTCTTCTGAGGAGCAGTGTGTGAAACATTATGCTGAATCACCAAGTGCATCCACGGAGAAATTTTGTTGGCCGAATAATTGTGCTACCTTTTAAGGAATTTGTTTAGTTGTTCAGCTCGGGGACGTTTTGCAGACTTTACAGTGTTTGTGTATTTTTTCTTTACAAAAAAAAGTGGTTTGTGGTACATTTCTAAGAGGGCCCACAGTCACCTGAATCAGACATTTCTACCCCCCCCCCCCAACTCCTCCCCCCCTCGAAAGCAGCAGGCCGTGTTTAAGAATCAGGGTTTCGTGTTTCAGATTGGGCCTAGGGTTCAGGGTGTAGAGCTGTGATTCAATCAAGGGCTCAGGGCTTTGATTGATTCCAATGTTTAGGCTTTTGAGTTGGTTCTAAAGCTTAGGGCCTGGGTTTCTATTGGTTCCTGGGCCTAGGGTTTATATTGCTCCTAGGGCTTAGGACATTGGATTCTAAAGGTTTCTTAGCCTCGGTTTCATATTGGTTCTAAGACTTAGAGGTTGGGTTTCTATTGGTTCCTGGGTCTAGCTTTTCTATTGGTTCTGTGGCTTATGGTTTCTAGTGGCACTAGGGCTTATGGTTTTTATTAGTCCTAGGGCTTAGATGTCTATTGCTTCTAGAGCTTATGGCTTGAGTTTCTATTAGGTATGTGTCTTAGGGCTTCCATTGGTCCAGGTCACCAGATCACTAGTGCTCCCACTTTTATTTAAAAAGAGTCTTTAGTGCAGAGGTCTTAACCTGGGGGCAGGCCCCACTGAGGTTGCCCTTATTTATCTCGGGTGCGGCGCCATGCTCTAGCCAAGGGGAGAGGATGTGGCCGAACGGGCTAGGGCTGTCGATCTCAAATTTGGGGAACAGGGTTCAAGTCTCGGCAATGACGCTCAACATCCTGTGATTCTGGGCAAATCACTTCATCTCCCCGTGAATGTGAATGAATGTGTCCTTGAGTAACGTAACTGGTGCTTGTGTAAAGCGCTCTGATACCTTCGGGTCAAGTTTGCGCTATATAAAAAAAAAAGGGGAGCATTTATGATAGCCCAAGGTTCAGTGACAAACATCATGCCTGAAACAGTGCTGTGTTATGATGAAATAAAACAGGGTGGCACTGAGCTATCTGTAATGAGTCGTGCCTAGTGTCTTTTTCACTCATTTCATGTCTGGATGTAGGTGCAAAAGCAGTGTAGATGTGGGTTGGAGGACCTCAAATAGCAGGCAAAGTATGTATATCTATATATATATTTTAATTAGTAACTTTCTCCATGGTCAGATTGTATTTAAAAATCTGTCTGAGAAGCCTCAACATTAAAACTGATGTATATTTGACACTGATTTTTGAAGCCCTTAATTTAACACTAGTGGGCCTCAGTTGCTGGCAATGTAATTTATATTCCAAATCCAACCACAGACTTTACTTAAGACTTTAATTGAATACTAGCGCCAGGGCTTTATTTTTTATCCTTTTTAGCGTTTCCTCCACTTTTGACCCCACCCGCAGTAACCCTGCATTGCTTCTGCTCTTGGCGTTGGAAGTCGACATTCCACAGATGCCAAGGAGTCCTTGGCAGTGCCAGGGCACCCAGCCGTGGATGCTGCTCGCTGCTCGTTCACACAGAAACATAATCCTCGGTGAGATGTATTTCCGGCTAATTACACTCGCACTCACCACAGTTGGCGTTGAGGGAACTCCCGGCAGAAAGGCTACGACAAGGCCGCCTCCCTTGCGGGTTTAGCTGACATTGGCGACCTACTGAACCGCTAAAGCGTCTGGGATTGATTGCTTATTTCGCTGCATAGTGGTTTCTAAACTATTTGACGAAGTTGAGATTAGTGACGTAGAGGCGGAGATCATTTTCTTCTTCACTGAATTCCTTGGTTATGATACGAGTGTTGTCTTCTACTGCAAGTTGATTCACGTTTAAGTACTCTGTACCTTTTGCAAGCCTGGCAGAAAGGGTTCCCTGGTTACAGCGTGCACAATAGTTCTTAAGAATCAAAGAATATATTAATGAATAGGATTTTTTTTTGCTGTATTCTGGAGTATAACGACTGATGAAAGACTCGGACACATCACATGATAGAGACAGGTGGACCAAAATTAGCACATGCAATTTCACTCCAGCGGATTCAAAATGGGTGGGTTTTTCCACACCTTTTTTTTCCAGGTGTGATTTAGAGTCTTACCCAGTTTTTCCAGCTGGTAATTCCCTTTCTATCACTACCCCCCCAAACCACACCGCAGCCACAGGTACCCACATACATTTACCACCTGCTTAGAGGAGGCGGTAAATGCGTTAAAACCCCCACGGAATACGTTTTTCAGTGTGATTTATAACCCAAAAAATCTCTCCCATACAGGGCTGGACTTGGAACCGAAACTGGCCCTGGCAAACCGCTCGGCCGGCCCTCGGGGGGCAAGGGGGGGTGCGGCCGAGCTATTTGCCAGGGCCGGTTTCGGACGATTTTGTGACAGGGGCCGATATTGCTATGCTATGCTGCAAAACAGGCCCCGGTAACAAAAACGGCCCCCCAGGGGCCCAAAACCGGACCCAACCCTGGCGGCCCACCGGGGAAACGCCTGGTGCCCGCTACGGCCAGTCCAGCCAGGCTCCCTTATGGTAATTCCCCATTCCGTCGGATTTTACTTGTAATTGCACTGTGCTCGTGCAGATTTACGCTATGTAATGGTAGGCTCGCATAGTGGCGTAACGGAACTTGAGGGGGCACCCCTGCCAAGTACATGGAGGGGACTCCCCTCCGTCCACACTCAGGAGCTCTCAGGCCAGGGTACTGTGCTGAGGGTCCCCCCCCCCGCACTGCCTTTGTTATTCTGAGATTTTACCGTTACTCAGTACCGTACAGCCCCGTTCATCTGTTGGAGTATCTGTATGTCTGCTCTGAAGGTGCAGTGATTCACTCTCTAGTAGCCCACAATCTTTCATATCAGTTTTAAGGACTTTTTTTTAACGTGGAACTGTAGCTTTGTAACCACATTGAAAAGGTTGCCGTGGCAAACCTCATCTCCCCACACCATGGATCCAGCAAATGATAATGGCATATTAATAAATGCGTGTTCCTAGAGAGGCAAACATGTCCTTATGAGTATGTTTTCCCCACCCAACTTCCTATGAGGAATGAAATGCACCCTCGAAAGACCTTCAATCAGGCATCTCCAATCTCTTCTATGATAAAAGCTACTTATGTCCAATAGAAAATCATCCTGAGCTACTACCACAAATTATCAGTGTGACAATAGTCAGCACTTGAGAAAAGACTCCATTAGTGGCTATTGCTTGCTGGATGACTCGCAATCAGTGCATCGGGCAAGATCACCAGCAATAGTGTAAAAAAAGCGTTATCAATTTTAATTTTGAAGGCCTCTACACGTCATAGCTGTTGTATACCCAATGCCCCCAAGCACCTAAGAAAGAACATCAGTAGTGAAACTCCCCAGCATAGTAGAAGTTACTATTTGAATATCAGACTTACTTATATTTTTTTCTGCAAACTTAAGTTTATCAGTGCCAAAAAAACACACATTTTACTTTAAAAAAAGTAAGATACCTAATTCAACCAAATAAAAGCTTTTCATTTAATAGCTTGGGATACAAATAGCGGGGGTACTCACAGCTAGCTGGAGAGCTACAAGGAGCTTCCGGGCTACTCATTGGAGAACCCTGCCTTAAATCCACTTAGCAATATAAGTGTACCATCTCCCGCCAGGCACTTTCAGTGCCCTGGGCTGTTCCCCATTTTCCTAAAGATTCCTCTGGACCTCTGAGAACCAGGCAATGACTACCTAAGTAAAAAGATTTACAAGACACTCTTGCTGCCTATGTATTTCAATTAAGACAGACCCTCTAGAGGAGCCAAACATGTCATTTCAGCCTTGATACAAAATGGCCTCACCCTGGACCAGGAGACCGTCTTGATTGATCACTTTCAAGTCTGTTTCCTGCAGCTGGTGAAGATGAAGGCCTCTGCCACTGAAGTAAGAGATTTGCACGCCCGGCGTGTACTCTTTGGAAGTTACAACAATACTGTCTCTCACCCGTACAATTTGAGAGAGAGTCACCTGTTTATGGGCTTATGATATTCATTAAACGACCTGCAATCTATCAGGCAACATCACCCTCCATTGTTTATGGGTCATTGTGCCACTTGAGTCAGAGATCAGCTGTATGCAAATCAGCCAAGGTCCTGCTCATATGCAAGCACTCGAACTGCCGGGCCAGGTCCCCTCTGAACAGGAATATGAGCAACCTCAGACCTCACCATCAGTTGGGTTCCTCAAATGTACTTGCCCCGGCCAAACACACTTGTGTTGTGTGCACGTTCTTCAACTTTTTTAGACTTGGATTGATGTATTACTGTGGGGAGGAACAATTCATCCTGCAGCAACAGTGTGCCCTTTAGGATCTTGATGCCCTTTCCCAGTTGGCACTGGGCGGAACATTAGAGGGGCTGGGTGCACCAGCAAAAGCTGTTTTTACGTGGACCTGCCTGGAAATAAATCAATTTTTTTTTAAAACCAGCCCCAACATACTCCTCAGTGTATTGCAACTTATGTTCAAAGTTTTCCTGCTGATTGTACTACTGAATATCGACCCACAGAATATTGCCGGACAAAATGCCAGAAGATCAGTGCATGTATACAGAAGTATAGATTTACTATTCCTAAAGCCACATCTAAGTAACTTGAAGACATCTGTGCCTCGTAGCTACATACATGATGAGTTAGGTATAGAAAATCTAGACTTAGCTGTCAATATTTATTTTTATGTATTTTGTCCTTGACATTGTGTTCCATCGGTATTCTGGGGTCCATGTTCTGGTTGCACATTTCCTGCTACAGTACAAACGTTCTCTGTTAGAACTTTGAGCTACATATCTGCAATATCAATTAGCCAACATAAATTAAATGCATGCTTACATGAAGTCTCAATTACAAATTGCTGTTCTTTGTTGGCTCATTATGTCAATGAACAGGGGTATTGAATTAATTAATTTAACCTGATTTAGGGTACAGGGCCAATAGTCAATACTCTCTTGGGACAGTTCTGTTTTTAAGGATTTTTTGTTGCTGGTACAGTTCACTGACAAAGATTGATTATTAATTCATTCAGCCATGTGATCAACAAAATAGCTGTTTTCTCTGTTTTCTGCACGGGCCTTACATTGGTGGCACTGACAGGCAGTTAAGCAGAAAGTGGGACTAGAAAATCGTATATTTCATTTAGTTTCGTTGCGTATTTAACTTATATCTCACGTTTACCAGAAATGGTGCCATTAATAAAAAACCTTGTCTGTGAGCTGGAAATGAACATTGATATGATATATCAGTGTGATTCAAACATCATAATACTAAAAAATAGGCCAACCACCAATAATTCCTGAAAACAAAAACATCTCTCAGAAACAATGGATCGAATGATGTAAAAAAAAGAATTTGTCTCTCCTCACCATGTTTCTCAAGGTGGACAGTGGCGGGCGGTTCAGGTAAGCGCGGTGGGCCGGGGTCGGGCGCGGGGGGGGGCGGGGTCGGGCGCGGCAGGGGAAGTCGACAGACAACGGAATAGGTATTATTGATTTATTTTACTATACCTATTTCGTCGTCTGTCGACTTCCCCCCTCTCCCACCCTGCCTGCCCGCCCACCGCGCTTACCTGTGCCGAACCCCGCTCAAGGTCGATAATGGTAGCTAAAAAGATTTTCAATTCTCCTCAGGGGTGGCTCAAACAGTGATGCTGGAGAGGGATTTTGTGTTACCTTTTTTCCGTGAAATGCAAATTTGCAAATGCAAATGACAAAATGTTAGCTACTGTTGTTTGCAGTGCTTGTATTTTTTTTTTCGCTCTAATTTGGTAGCGCAGATTGCGTCCTTGTAGTGCTAAAACATAGTGCCAAATGCCGGTTTTTGTACCTCGTGGAATTAGGTGGAATTTCAGGTATTTTTTTGAAAACTTTGCTTGATTACTCAAATGCAATTTACATGAATTTCTATTGATAACAGTTCAGGAGGGCATATAAGATGTTAGTTAAAAAGACTGCAACTCTATCCACTGTATGGGAGAAGGCATGAAAAAATCTGATTTATCAGAAAATAAAGAACAGCGGGGCAACCAATGTTGAAACCATGCTTCTGTAATTATTTTAAGCCAAGATCATGCTGTACTCATGAGTTAATTCAGGGAAATTTGAATTTGCTGGCTTGAGTTAATTTGGGATTTTTATAAAGTGGTTGGAGGAACCATGTGAGCTATAATTGGTTGGGCAGTGACTTGCATTAGTAATCATGTGATTATAAAAAGATGTCCAGACTCCAGTCTTATTGGCTGCATGCTGCACTCTTGCCGCAAAGTTAATTTCTAACGTCAGACATGTAAATTATGTGTTTTTATTGATTTTAAAAGGTCTTGGGAGCACCACTATTGGAGATATCAGGGTAGCATTGCCCGAATAACTAGGGGTCGGCAAAACTCGCGGAGTTTCACTGAATTCCGCCAACGGGCAGAAAATATGCAGCTCACATTGCAATATAGCACCGATAGTGCAAGCAGCGCTGAAATCTGCGCGAACAGCACCATGCATTGCGCAAGAGGGAGCGGCCATTCAAGTTAATTTTGCTGCCGCTCCAGTAGAAAATCTACTCAAGCCGCAGCAAATCTACTCGAACAACAAGCCTCTGACCATGACCAGTCACAAACTCTGGCAACTGCCACCGTTAGAAAATCGCGCTAGGGGATGCCAAATCTCGCGCGTGCTTGCCAACTCACATATTCTGGAGCCTTGAGGTAGAAAAAATATGCCATGTGGCGACTAGCGGAATTTGGTCTGAACTCCATGTTAAAGAGTAAAGTGGAGTGGCCAAAATTCTGCGGGAAACATTCCGCTCACCTCTAGAAATAACAAAATGGGTTTCAGCTCCCCACTTAGTTTAGGTACATACATATTTAATGCACAGAGTCCATCAGCCACCTTCTTTATAAAATGAATAAGACTAGATCCAGGAGTGTTTACAAACCATAATGTATTTATAATGTAAACCCGGCATTTCCAACATTTGTGCATTTGTAATGCACCTTCTTTTTCTCATTCAATCTTTGTTACCATAGGTTAGTTACCACATAAGAAATCTAGACCTGTGTCACACTGACATCTCCTGGCCATTGGATGTACTTCAGTTGTGAGCGTTTTCATGAGGGGTGGGCTGAATGTTAACTTGTGTAGGAGGCAAGAATGAAGAGTCAACCAAGTCCTCAAATCTCACGGAGCTACAATGTTGCAGTGCCACTGATGTACTTTATAACAACGACTTTAACAAGCATTTGCAATGCAACAGGTCTCGCATTTAATTGGCATTGTAAATGACAATGCCTTTTATTTATATGTTTTGATAATTAACACATAAATAAAAGGCATTGTCATGTACAATGAAATAGCTCAAACTCTTGTAAATGCGAGACCTATTCAAAGAAGCGGCTACCATTGTCCTGGGCTGCTTAGAAAGTGAAAGCGTGCATGGCGCGCTGAATGTTGCAAGAAAGCATGTTGTGCCTACAGTAGGAGAAACTATTTAAAGAAAAGAGTGCTTACAGACTAGAAAAGACTCACCGTGTAACAACCAAAGTAAAAGGGCCAGTCCTCATGGGAGGTTACGAATGAAGACAAGGCGGTACTAAGGAGGGACTAACAAGCCTATTAAAGAATCAGAAGCCAGCATTTACAAAGGATAATGACACAAGCCAATGAAAAATAGGGGCAGAGAATGGGCGGGGCTTCTATTCCATACTCCAATACAGCATGCCTCAGAGCAGCGCATTCGCTGTCTAGGCTCGACCTAAAAATGAGCCAGAAAACAAATAACTGTGTAACTCGGTGCATGATATACAGGCAAAATAAATAGCCAGCTTTCAAAGATAAGAAATTAAATAAGTAAACAAGCACATTTTGGACCAACTTTGACAGTGAAGAGAAAGAAGCTATTTTTAGGTGGATGTGAGCAGAGTGCACAGGGTTTTACAGTGAAGGAAGCCAGTGCGTACAGTGGATTTACCCATTCTACCATGTCATATGCTGTGATGGGCGAAAGCGAAACGTAAATGACAGTTGGTGAAGGCCATTGGTCAAAAGCCCCTTTATGAAGGTATACAATGTATGAATATTTGGGAAAACAATAGGCTTGTGAGGCAGCTAAAGCGGTCTCGTAGCCCAAACCTAATAGTTGATGAGAACGTATTGGAATAAAAGAAGAATTTAAGGTTATACGTGCCACCGTCTTGTATGCAAACTTTGGTGTAGAAAGTAACAGGACAGAAACACAAGTACAACATTTAAAATGGCCCATTGTTATTAGGAGTCCTCGTATTATGGTAGAGGAGTCACCAGGGTCACACAGATGCATTGTTCAGTTTAATATTGCATCCTCTTATTTAGACACAAAATGGTGGATCCATTGCAGAGACGCTGGTTTTTAGTATGTGCTAATGCTTTTTTATGATTTTTGTAATCCCGTTTTTGTATCCTGCTCAGTGGTCTATGCTTGTCGCAGAGTAGATTTGAGCAGTGTCGGTGTAGTAGTCATCAAGTAGGTAAGGGTATGCTTTCTCCTTTGTGTCGTTTTTATGAACTGGGACACCACGCAATTTCTGGTGGTTACATTTTGAAATTGGCTTTACTGATTGGTCAAGAGCAGCCTTTGCATCAGCAAGTGGGTCTGATTCTCAGCACATATTTTCAAACTCAGTAATCTCCTGTGACTCACGTTTGGAGTTTTCAAGTGCTGTGTCGATGCCTAATACCATTTAGTGCTTGGAGCTGGTGATGGCAACGGGGGTAAAACCAAGCCGGCACTTTTTATCTTTCAGCTTAATGTTGCATTCTGTCAGTGGCGGCTTCTCCGCTAAGGCGGAGGAGCGTCGCCCCACTACTCTGCAGCAGCAAAAGAAAGTAAAATGATAATAACTAATGTTATTATCATTTTATTTTGTCCTCCTGCTGTGGCAGCTTGCATGAGTGCATGAGGGGGCGGAGCTGCAGAGCAGTGGAGGAGTGGTACAACCCTCCTAAGTGCGCAATGACTGTTTGGTCGGCCAAACAGTCATGCACACTTTCCCTGTTCTACATGCAGGCTGCATTACAACCTCCGTTGAGGACATGCCCACCCCTCCAGCCACTGGCTGAGCGCAGTGTCAAGGCGCTCAGACCGATCACAACGCTGCATTTCAGCATTGTGATTGGTCAGGGGAGACTGGCTGTGCTTCCTTTTCCTGGAGTGGGTCGCCGGCGAGCACGAGCAGAGACGCAGGAACTGGCGGCAAGGTAAATTGTAAAAGTTTTTTTTTTCATTGCGACCCGCGCCTACGCAATCCCCGGCGCCAGCCCGCCCTGCCACCCGTGAGTCGTGCCAGCCGCCACTGCATTCTGTACTTGTAAGCCTAGCGGGATGATGTCTCCCTTGATGTATTTAGTAATCATCTGTTCATGTAGCTTAGTCCAAACATGTTTTTTCTTGTATTTGTCAGGATTTTCTCATGCCTATTGCTTGGGATTGGGTGTTTGAGTAGGGGTAGCAGCAAACAGTAAAGCGCCACTTATTTTTTGGCTGTTTATTGTTTAAAATAAGTAGGGGCTTTCCTACTACTCATGCCCTTAAAATAATTCAAGAAGAATATGATATGGCTCAGAAAACGTTTTAGAGAAAGAACGCGCTTGCGGTCAAACGACTATGCTATAGTGGTATATGAACACATAGACAATCTAATATGCCAAAGGCACCTGGGTATACTGTAACTAAAGAAGCAATGCTTCACTGTGGACCTATTTATACATACTCAATAATGTACCGCCCACTGAATTACCAACATCTGTGACTTTATTAAATAATTTGCAATAGATACCAGGATAAAAAAAAATCTTATTTCTAAAGTTTGCTCAAAAAGGGTTGGACATCAAACATAAGTGATTAGAAAAGTGGGACGTGAGCACACATTGAAGAATAGACATAAAAAGCAGTATGTTTATATACAAAATGCAAATGACAATAGGAGCCAGAATCACCCTGGGACCATTCAGTGAGACTCAGGACATAGGTCTGTGAGTCAACAGGAAACAAAACAAATCTGTTTGCAAAACGTATCAGCATAGACGTGGCCTGCCCATCAACAGAAGAGGTGTGAAAGAAGTTTGGGAGAAACACAAGCCACTACCACTCCTGTAAGGGGTAAAAGGCTGCAGTTATTGGGAGCAAGTTGAACCCACTAATTTGCCGTGGAATGACCTAAGATCAGCTCCTCACCCATCCCACTCACCTTAACATTTTCCACTTCTTAGCCTCCCAAATCCCCTTCCCCTTTAACTTAAATTTCAACTAATTTGAACCCATCCTAACTTAATAGTCTTACTGGCTTTTATTTCTTCCTTCTTTTTCTTCAAACACTTCCAACGTTCGTGTTGAGCCTGCTGGTACCTGGAACAAGGCCGTCCCTTAGCTCCCCATTTGAAACGTTCTCCCATTGCATTCCTGATCCTAAGATCTTCCTGCTACTCTTCTGCTAGTCTGCGTTCTGTCTTTCCCTGCCACCATCCCCTAAGTGTCCCTCTGTCCCTCCAGTGTACCCCCTGCTCCACCACTCTTCCAGGACCTCCATAAGGTTCACCTGGTTCCTCCTGTTCCCAAGCTGAGGCAAATGAAATCCATCTCACCCGAACAACACAGGCAACTTGAAAACAATGTCTACATGCTTCACCGCCCCAGTGCTTCTAGATTTGCAAAGGTTGTAAATCTCCCTGTTTACTTCCTTCTGTGTCCAGTTACTGGCTGCCAGCACCCTAGCCCCTTCTTGGAAGTTGCTGTGTTCAGAAAATGTCTGCTTTTTCTAATTTTCCCATCACCATTTTCAGATCATGCTTGATCTTTTGTATCAGTTCTAAACCAGAACTCTGACCAAAGACTTCTCTCCCGCGTAAACAATATGGCGTATGGTCATAGCCTTGTTGCTTTTAACTCTTACAGACTTTGCCGCTTTAATCAGGGCCGGACTGGGAAGCCAAGGCAGCCCTGCCAATTCTGTCAGACCAGCCCTCCTGGTTGCAGCACTGCTGCTTTTGTTACTGGGCGCTGATCTTGTAGCTTTGCTGCAAAACCAGCCCCAACTGCTGCAAACCGGCCACGGCCCTTCCAGCCTCCTGGGGAGATGCCCGGTATGGCCAGTCCGGCCCTGGCTTTAATCCCCATCTCACAACTTCTTCTCATATCAATGCACAACTACTTTTCCATCGTCTAAACCCAGTTGCTGCCTGTAGCCTGCAGCCAGACGTCGTTTCTTGTATGCTATCTTCTTCCAACAGAATGTCGCTACATCCCAAGCCAGTAAAATGCATGGCTCTTACTATCTCTAATGCTTGGAACATCCAAATAGATATATACCTCCCTTTCGAAATCTCAATTGTGATGGGACATGTCACATGCCAAACTTCTTCCCCACTTTCCGGATTACCCCTCCAACATCCATATAACCTTTGGGTTCATACCCCCAAAACCATTTTCCGTAAAATGTTATCTTTGCCCCTTTTCTGTTGTAGTCACTGGTTCCAGGGTCTTC
Organism: Calotriton arnoldi; assembly: GCA_963921515.1. NCBI lineage: Eukaryota > Metazoa > Chordata > Amphibia > Caudata > Salamandridae > Calotriton > Calotriton arnoldi. Next base: position 1,170,346 of record CAWUFW010004769.1, read on the forward strand.
TGAACCTTCTGTCCATTACTCTCTTTAAGTGGATGCCCCTCCATCTGCGTCCACTCCTTACAAATGCCCTCAAGCTTGCCAGTCTATTGTCCTTACAGAACTTTCTGCCAGTCTCAAAGATGCCTCAAACTGCGGACCCACATATCTCCCTTGTTCTTCCGCAGTCTCAACAACTACAAACCAGAGTGGCAGTCAGCCACTACATTGTCAAAGTCTCTACTAGGGCATGTTTGGAACACAAAGTTATTCTGTAGGCACTGAGGTACCAAGTCTCTCCAAAGCTGCAGCAACCGTGCACCATTCACCAACACTCTATTGCTCACCTATGACAATGGCTCATTGTCTGTCACAAAATGTATCTTTTTAAATTTCTAGTGTAAACCTGCTCAATCTGAGTGCCAGTGCTGTTGAAAACAACGCCAGAAAGCCTCTCTAACTCCTCAGAACCCCGCCTGTCTCCTCCAATGCGCCTGTTCGTCATTCTTTCTCTTTCACTCCCTTCCTTGTCCGTACCATCGTGGTCGCCTGTGTTTCACCAGTCACCCTTGTGCTCAAGGTCCGTCCTGGGTTTTTCAATCCTTGGGCTCCCTGATCACCTTGGCCTCTTATCCACACTTTCTTGCTTTTCCATCGCTCTTCATGACGACAGCAGTCTCTGGTTCCTTGCAGCAGCCTCAAAGACTCTTTTCGGCCAACATGTTAGCACTCTCCTCTCCCTGTCTGCACGCCCCTTCCTAAAGTCATCCTCATGCTGCCTTTCGTGCAACCGTTTGGGCACCACCATGCATCCTACCCGCGTGCTTGAGTTAGCCATTCTGCATGTGAGCTTGGTCTACCCACAAGACGCAGAGACGTTTTAAGGCATGGGCAAAGTGGGCTCTGGCCCAGGGCCCCAGCCTTTCAGGGGGCCTCCTGACAGAGGCAGATCTGTTCTGCAGAGTCTTGCCCTAATAACCTTTAATAATTCTTAAATAGATTGTTTTAAATATCGTTTTCCTATAATTAATTTTTAATGTGGGTGATGTGTGAGAGTCTATTACAGACATTTTGCAGAGAAAGTGTGTTTGTGTGTCATGCAACATCCATAAAAACGTTACTTTTAGAACAAAACAGGACCACGGATATGAGATATGGGAGGGTGTCACAGAGATTACTTGCAGTAATATTAGTGAGCTGCTGCTGTATTACAATATTGAAAACACACATCACTATCCCTGAATATTAGATGTAAACACACAGAATTTGGACGAGTGTGTCTGTGCACTGGCAGTTACTCGGCTAAAGAGGGCATGAAAGAGCTGATATTGAATCATAAATTCAAGGCTGTTCCAAATAGGGGCCCCCGAATCACGTTTGGCCCAGGGCCCCCAAAATCCTTAAGATGTCCCTGACGTCTCACCGTCACCCGCACTTCCTTACAACTCTTCCGCATGAGGCTGCCACTAGCCTTTTTTGTCTACCCTGCTCGTTGGAAGCTGCTGGGCAGGGGCGTAGCTTCGGGGGTCTCCTCTCTGTTTTCAAAGACTTCAAAAATGATGGTTATTTTAAAAAATATTGTATTTTCTCTCAGTTAACTACCCCATAAATCCGCATTCATATCTCTTTCCACTGCCCCTTTAGCCCCTCTCATCTGCCCTGCTTGTCCTATCACGTATTTTAACATAATGTGTGTGATTGTTGGAACATCTGAAGCTCCACACACAAGTGCTCCCTCGGCTCGACTCCTCGATGGAGGTATTTTTACATTCCGCCAACTTTTTCACCCTGTTATGACCAAATACCCTAAGGAAGACGCAGCGGCAATGCATGGGTTATATGAATACAATAAACTCTGAGATTTTAATTCTACTGCGTCATGCTGTGCAGAGCGGTGAATTCACGATTTAAAAATAAAGTGGGGTAAAACCACGCTCTCTGCAACAAGGGCAGCTCAGACAGAACAATGCTAACATCCTGCAGACACTCAGCTTTGGCATCCGCACAATTCTGATGTGATTCTGTAAACACTCATCTGAACTTTTTTTTTGTTCTCTCTTACTCTTGACAAAGTGTCAGTGACAGGGAGAGCTTGTATAAAGTCCGCTCAACTGCAGCATCTATCACACTCTTCCATGAAGTGAGTAGACCTACAGTCTGTTACCAGCAGCAACTGGTGCTGACAGGACACGTCACATGAGTGTGTGGGCCAGATGAGCTTTCTCCATTCATGGCAGAGGCAAGCCTTCAGTGCCTACAGTGAGGCAGACATGGCCGGGCCCGAGAACTGCTCAAGATGGAGAACGCCTCTTCACACAGTAGAGCGGAATTGTCATTTATTTGCACTGGCTTCCAGTTTGTGCAAATCTGAAACTACATTCTAAAAGGCCATGCAATGAGGGTAGAAAATTGGCAGAAGTAAACTCAAGATTGTTGCACAAACAGGGTGGATGAAGTAATATTCCTTCCTTCCTTCCTTCCTTCCTTCCTTCCTTCCTTTCCTTTCCTTTCCTTTCCTTTCCTTTCCTTTCCTTTCCTTTCCTTTCCTTTCCTTCTTTCTTTTTCCATATTATATAGTGTGAACAAGACCCAAAATGGCTACAGAGTGCTTTACCTATCCAAAGGTTTACTGCAAGGAATATTTGTGAATAAGAAAAAAAAACGTTCAGGCAGAGATGTAAATCTTCGCCCACGCTGTTTTGTTTTTTTCCTAAATAGGTCGTTTCGCTAGGCATTAATGGCCCGTCACCTTGGAGCCTCCGCCAGTCCTGACCAGGTTCATCTGATGCTAATGTCAAGGTGAATGAGGTCCTTCTTGCAGGGTTCAGTGGAGTCTTGTCCTCCATCATAGCAGATCCAGGATAACTCACTGACAACCAATGTTTCTGTCTTTCAAGATGATGCCATATTTTACCTAAGCAGTAGGTGAAACTGCTGCCTACTTGGAGCAGCCTAATTTTAAGTTTCATGGCGCGCTGGCTGTGCAGCCAAACATTGCACACACTCTTTTATCTTAATAAGTTTTGCTCATTTCATCTTAAGTGGTCCTTTATAGCTTGCAAGGTACCACTTCTGAGAAGTCTGCAGAATCTTTTTTAAAGATTTTCTTTAATTCGATTTTGTCAAATAAGAGATAAATATGTATTATATGTGTCTCACTGGGATTAAATTGTGCAGCACTTGTTGGACTGAGGTGCCGGACCATGAACAACTTTTAAACAAGATCTACCAACACTTCTCCACAGAATCAAAACTAGGGCAGCAAAAACATCAAACTCTTTCCAAGTACTTCAGTTTGCCAAAGTAATGTTCAACTAATGCTTAGTAATAATATTGGCAATGTCAGACATTTTGTAGTACGTGCCCTTTAAGTCCTGAAAATAATAAAAATATTAATAAATGCTCCTTCCTTATCTGTGACAGTGAAGGCGACATACTGGACAACATGGCCAGGTCTGGGTACCCCTCAGAGTGTTAAGTGTTGGGACCTTTGTATTCTTATTTTACTCAAGGTTCAGGTGGTTGAAACTAACTAAAGGTACTCAAACAAATACAAAAGGGACTGGACATGATCTGTAAGTGGTACAACTGTAATGCCAAATAGCCAGTGGCATAACGAAACTTGAGGGGGCCCCCCTGCAAGGTACATGGAGGGGCCCCGGCTCCGGATTTAATCAGGAGCCCTCATGCCAGAGTACTGTGCTGAGGGGGCCCCCTACAGCTCGGGGGCCCCCCGCACCGTGGGGGTCTGTGTTACGCCACTGCAAATAGCATGAGCTTTTTCACAAGATTATACACTAACGTACAGGGTTGGATTGGCCGTAGCGGGAATCAGGCATTTTCCCGGTGGGCCGGAAGGGCGGGGGCGGTTTTTGACCCCTGGGGGCCGGTTTTGTTGCTGGGGGCCAGTTTTGCAGCAGTGCTGCAAAATCGGCCCTCTGTAACAAAAGCAACAGTGGTGCTTCTCAGTAGCACCCCTCCAGGGGGCCGGTCAAGAGGATGTGCCAGGGCTGGTTTCTGTTCCCAGTCCAGCCATGTTAACTTAATCTGCCGAAATACAAAGGAGCATTAGGAGATGGGTAAAACATACTCATTTAAACTGTATAACTCTGGCAATGCTAAGTAAAGGGGGAGGTGGATAATATGCCCCAATAGTCTTGTAACAGTGCTAAGAAACTTATTGATTGATATTCTATTTTCCACGTATTTTTACCTGTGGACAATACAAATCACCAAGCATTGAAAAGCTTGGATCAGAATGAAGGAAGTGACCCGATTAGGGCCACCCGGGTCACTCGCGACCTCCTCTTGCCTTCCCAGAAATGAAGAGTCGGTGACGCAGTAGAGAATACAAACCAAGTTAGTTTATTGTAAAATATGCTGCAGCGGAGTCCAGTCTGACTAGCCTCCTTAGATGCTACCGAGGGACTGACTAACAAACATTTGGAACACAGGATAAACCCTCCAACACCTCTCGAAACCCCGCCCCTGATGGAAAAGTACTGCTTGGGCAGACAAAGGAGGCACTGAGGATGAGCTACCACCTGCAGAATGGGTACACCTTATCAGACTCCCAAGGTCATTCTACTCGGTCTCAGCTCTCTCTGGTGTGGGAGCATAGTTATGTCCAATGATAGGAATGCAGAGCTGAATAAACTATTCTCTTCGTGCATCTGGGTCCCGACCTTGGATGAGATATGGGAACTCTCTAAACAGCATCTTCTGCTGAATCAGAGAGAGAGTGGGGGCACAGAGGCTGGGGATTGCTCACAGCATAACATGAAGACTCAAGGAAAGGAAGATGGCGTCCCAAATGCTAACTTAGGCCTACACTACCATACAGAAGATGGGTACATACACATTTACAACCACGATTATATGACTTAGCTACATGAATGCTAACATAACACAGCATACATCATGGAGGACAGGGGTGGGACATTTTCGATTCTAACAGACCCTCCTTTTAGCATTCATTGCTAAGTCTTTATTGGTGCTATCAGGTTAGGGTCTTTACAATTCTAATGGAAGTGGGGGCATGATGTTGCACATATATCAGCGAACCATTGGGGCAATCATCATCAACATGAGACAGGTACACATATCAATATTAAAAAATGCCCTAATCTATGGACATTAGGTCGTGAACAGCCTGTTCCATCATGATAGAATTCTTTGCAATTTCGGTCTTGAACTCTGGGCTTGGGTGTTAATCTTTGCACACAATAAGAACAGCAGGCAGGGAGGCAATGGATGCACAGGCAACAGGTGAATATCACACCTGCAATAGCTACTAAGAATAGGAGTATTTTCCATCCCCATGTTGCGAACAGACCCCAAAACCACCCAGACAGAGACCACGTGCCATTTCCCTCGTGGATGTCAGATGCTAATCTGTGTAGCTTTTGTATAGCTGCATATACATTCGCGGCGTGGTCTGGTATGTACGCACAGCAACTACTATCAATGACGCGACAGGCTCCACTCCTATCAGCAAGGATGACGTCTAACACCATCCTGTTTTGAAGGGCAACAAGTCTCGTGGCCTGAAGCTCAGCTGTGATGTTGGTCAATATACCCGCAGTGGTGTTAATGACTCCCTCTACAACCCTTGTGAGTCGGCGTATACTACGGCTGTTGTGCATAGGACCCCAAAATGGCAAAATACCCTTTATGGCATCTGTAAATTGCTGCAAGATAGTGTCAGTCTGATCAATATCATTCGTGTCAAGAACCCGCCTTACTCGGGATAGGTGTGTGCTCCTGCGCCACAACCTGTGGTCTCTATGATAGTTGGAGGGCGCAATGTACACAGGTGGCAAGAGAAAGGACACATAGCACACACCAGACCACCCCCTAGGAAGCCATATGTAAGCCTGGGACCTGCAAACGAAGTGCACATTGTGGGGCGGAAGCAAAGGGGGGCTACTAGTGGTGTTCAAATCATAAGTGTAGTTGCAAATACTCTCTCCTACCGGAACCTTTCCAAAACCTCGAACACAGAAACTAGTGGTGGAATTAAGCACCGGCACCGGCATTGCCTTATCCTGAGAAATATTACGTAACTGAAAGGACCTGAAATATTCTGTTACATTAAAGTCTTGAAAATCTGCCATCTCATCTACTAACCATGTTACATTTTGCTTCCTTTTGTATACATTCATGCAGGCTTCGGGATGAAGTGTGTCAGGAGCCCCATTTTTCCCCGGAGTATATCCTAGGTAAGTTGCTATATAACCCAGTACAGTCCCATAATGAAGGTATGTCATATTCATCGCATCTGAGTGATAGTGGATATACACCATGGTGAACAACTGAAACCAAGCCTCACAACTAGCTAAATAGGAGAGGGGCAAGGACAGTAACAGGTCATTTTTATGCATCACTGAGGGGAGGAGACCACGAACCCAACAGTCAGTGACATTGGTGGTATGATGGGCCTGGTGGAGCATCTGAACAAAGACATTATCGACAAAGGTCTGCCTATGCCTTTCCTTGTGCGGAGCCAGGGTGTCAAAAATATGCTCGGCGGGGCTGTGGTGTTCGCGATCAGGGAGTGTACAGGATGTCTTTCTTCTAGAAACCATAGGATGCCTAACACTGCCATTAATGCTACAAAAACTATTACGAGGAACACTATCTTAGTCTTAGTGGGCCAGCTCGACCAAACAGGGCCATGTTGGTCAGGACGTCGTCCCTGTAATGGCAGTTCTTCTTCCATAACCATTCGACTAAAAGGATACATTTTTATCTATCAAACTACCAGAGAAGAGTCCGTGCTATGGAGCCAGGTATTCGGGGAAAAAAAGAGAAAAAATAATAGTCCCTTAATGTCTATTTACGATGGTGCTAACGAACACTTTCAAACAAAAAGCAAAGAAAAATAGTCTCCAAGTGTCTCTCAACGGTGGTGCTAACGAACACGTTGCGGTGGGGCTGCACGATCACAACCCTCGCTGTCTCTTCACTCAGGATATGGCAACTTCCCTCCTTGGAAAGCACCCCCCACTTATCCTGTCCAATATCTCAGGCAATGCACCAATCTCCCTTTCCCTAACTATTAGTGGTACCATGAGCAGGGTACGCCGGCCCTATTCTTCATCCAGAAGTCCATCCCTGCTAACCTGACTGTCCCTCGGGTGCACTGTCCCTTTGCCGGGGACGAAAATTGTACCGAGCCACTCCAGGCACTGACTCGTCTCGGAAAAGAACCTTAAATTCAGGGGGATCCGTGTACTGAGACTCCTGTTCCTGTGAATCAGATGGAGGAGAAACCTGGGCAGCCCTTATTTCTGGGGGGATTGCCTCGTTCAACACAGCATCATTCTCCTCTTCCATCTGTGCCCAGGTCAGTCGGGCATCAGAAAAAGGGACAAAGCGAGGGACCTTCTCCGTCTCGTGGTCCCCGAGTCCCTCTCGAACCCACTTGTCATAGGGGAGAGGAAGCGGGACCCTTTTGCAGTGGGATGAATGGATCCAGTACTTCCGTCCCGCTACCTTCACATCGGTCCTCGTTGCGAGGAGGACTAATAGGGGTCCCTTCCACCGCGGCTCCAAGCACGCTCGTCTCTGGAAATTCCGGACGAGGACATAGTCTCCAAGCTGGATGCTATGCCCAGGTCCCTCAGGTATTGGCGGCAGTGCCTCGTGAATCTGTTGATGAATAGAACGCAAATGTTTAGTTAGTTCATAGAGGTAGTCCACAAGCAATGGGTATTCAATATCAGAGAAATGGCGTGGGCGGGGGACGCCCCACACATTCGCGGGACGCCCAAAAACCACCTTGTGTGGGGATAACCCTGTCTTGGAATGTGCTGTCACTCTAATGGATAATAGGGCAAGGGGTTCTGCGTCCAGCCATTGCATACCTGTGCTCTCCCTGATCTTTGCCATCTTCAACTTAAGGGTACCGTTGTACTTTTCCACTAAACCAACCGACTGGGGGTGGTTTGCTGCATGAATATTCTGCTTTATATGCAGACCATCGCACACCAACTGAATCACCTTAGCATTAAAGTGACTTCCGTTGTCACTCCACATCAAACGGGGCAAGCCGAAGCGCGGGAAGAACTCTCAAGAGAGCCTTCGCCGTCGCCATGGCTGTGTTCTCTTTTGTGGGGTAAGCCTCAATCCATTTACTGATTGCACAAACGACCACCAGTACGTACTTCATGTTGTTCACTCGCTCCATTTCGATATAATCCATTTGGAGAACCTCGAAAGGGAAAGAGGGAGGTGCAAAATTACCGGGAGGGGCAGGGGTACCTTTCCCAGGATTGTGTATCAGACAAACCATGCAATTCCTCACCAAATCGGCTGCTACCTTAGAGATGTTATCATTCTGCCAGACGGGATCCAATAACTTACATATCCCTTTTGCACTAATGTGAGCTGGACCATGCGCCATTGTAACTACAGGGAATACATATGCATCTGGTAACATCCATCTTTGCTTTTCCGATTTATCGGTCCAGCACCCCTCCTCATCTAAGCGTCCCGTACTCTCCTGCCACGTTGCCAATTCCTCAACTGTTGCCTCACTCTGAATCTCTTTCACATTTTCTAACGTGTCCTCAAACATCCCACCTTCAGGCACCCATCGAGCCGGCCCTGCCACGAACATTCTCTTCATCTTGCACATGGCTGTCTCTTTAGCCGTTTGGTCTTCAAATGCATTTACCCTCCCCACGTCATCAGTGATCGCTTTATGAGCACTACACTTCACTATAGCCAATCTTTTAGGAAGTGCTAAGGCTGACAGGAGTCTATGTATCAAGGGGCCATGCTGTATCCTTGCGCTGTGTGAGGTCAGGAAGCCCCTCTCCGCCCAGAGCCGCCCAAAATTATGGGCTACTCCGAATGCGTATTGGATGTCAGTATAAATATTGACAGTCAATCCCTCACTTAGCTCACACGCTCGCAAAAGGGCAACTAGCTCCGCAGCTTGTGCTGATTGGTTAGGGACACGTGATGTTTCAACTACAGTGCGCAGCGTAGTGATAGCATACGCTGCGGTGGTGGTGCCATCTGACAGTTTGAAGCAAGAGCCATCGACATATAGTTCCCCTTGTGGGTCAGATAGGGGAACGTCAGTCAGGTCTACCCGTACCTTCGTCTCTTCTTCTGTGCGGTATAAACAGTCATGGACATCTGTGTCCTCATTTTCCAAAGGGAGGGGTAGTAACATGGCTGGGTTCAGAATGGCACATCTTTTAATGGTGATGTGTGGCGCAAACAGGGTCAATTCATTGCCAGTCAGACGAGCACTGGTAAGGTGCTGCGTCTTTGTCTTGTTCAGAAGTGTGTCCACAGCATGGGGTACCATTACTGTGAGTTCAGTATTAAGGACGAGCCCTGCCGATTATCGAATAGAGACAGCCACAGCTGCGGCAGCTCTTAAACAGCTCGGGAGAGCTCTGGCGACAGTATCAAGAAGAGCAGAGAAATAAGCACACGGCCTTTGCTTACCTCCAAAGGCTTGTGTTAACACCGAGAGCGCACACCCAGCCGTTTCGTGTGCATACAGCACGAAAGGCTTCTGGTAGTCAGGCGTACCAAGCACAGGCGCAGAGCAGAGTGCAACTTTTAATTGCTCAAAAGCTTGCTGACATTCACGCGTCCAGGGTAAAGGCTCATGCACATCTTTAGTGGTAAGGTAAAGCAGAGGCTTTGTTAGTAAGGAGTATCTGGGTATCCAGTGGCGACAATACGAGGTGATGCCTATGAAAGCACGCACGTCCCCTTGAGTCTTGGGGATGGGCATCTTAACAATGGCATCAAATCGTTCAGGTGTTAGCCTCCTTCCCTCCTTCGACAGTAGGTGACCTAAGTAGGTGACCTCCTGTCAACAATATTGACATTTTGAAAGGGACACTTTATGTCCATACTGTGCCAAATGTAGCAGCAATTTGACTGTGGCATCTTTGCAAACCTCCTCAGTATCGGAGGCTACCAACAGGTCGTCCACATACTGCAATAATACATTACCTGGAGGAAGAGATAGGGAATCCAACTGACCTTTCAGGGCTTGACTATATATGCTAGTACTTTCAGTATACCCCTGAGGAGGCCGACAGAATTGGAAACTCCGGCCCGCTAAGGTAAAACCAAAAAGATGCCGGCTATTCGGGTGAATTGGAATGCTAAAGAAAGCATTTTTCAAATCAATCACGGAAAAGAATTTGGCTGTGGAAGGAATCATTGTTAACAGAGCAGTAATGTCGGGTACCACCGGGAACTGAGGGATCACTATTTTGTTAATCTCCCGCAAATCAATCACAAAGCGATAGACATCAGGATGAGCATCAGCAGAGTCTGAGGGTGACTTTTTGAGGATAGGGAGAATAGGGCTATTACACACATTGGAAACTGTCTCCTCAACCACCCCCATTTGATCAAATCCTGTATAATCTGCAACAAAGCCTGCTCCCCTGCCTGCGTTATTTTGTACTGGGGAATACGAGGCAACACGGCGTGGTCTTTAATCGTGATAGAGACCGGTGGTATCTGCAACAACCCCACGTCCGTATCTCCTGTTGCCCACAACGTGGGCGGCACATCCTTTAATTCAGCAGGAAGCGGTGCGTCTTTTGAAAAACACTGTTTTGTACTGGCCACATCTGGTCCTATTGTCATACAAACGCCATCTGGAGAACATGAAATTTTAGTATGCAACCTTTTCAAGAAATCTAATCCCATTAGATTTTCTCCACAATTCGTTGTCAATAAGAATGGCGAGTCCACAGTGAAAGGGCCAATAGTTAGAGCAAGGGGTTCAGAAATGGAGCTCACAACGGGTACACCTACCGAAACATTGTTATGGCCAGACTGAGCTGCCCCGGGGACCAGTGAACGAGAAACAGAGCTATTCATTGCACCTGTATCCACAAAAAATTTCTTGGCCGAACCATGCAAATCCGCCGTGACGTAAGGACCACGCTGATCTACAGGTATTTGAACTGGTCCCTCACCCTGTCCTTGGCTGTCCTAGTTATAGGACATCCCAGACACCTCGTCCAACTCATAATCATCGTGATAGTACTGTCGTCCCCAAGGGTCATCAAAATAGATCTGATTAGAGTGACCCCCTGAATATGTACCAGCCTGAACCTCCTCACGACCACTCTCGCCACGGCCTCGTCCACCCGAACCCCGACCTCTGGTGGCCGCGACCTTCTGTAACAACTCCGGACACTCACTCCGCCAGTGTCCCTCCTTTTTACAATACGCACGCTGGTTCGGCCCCACAAGAACGCTGTTTCTACCAGCGCCACGCAACCGCTGGGCCGGACCGGTGCCACGTCCCCTGCCGGACCCCCTTGCTGCCTGCTGCATTAGTACCTTAGTCTTCAACTCCTTATTCTTCTTCTCCACCTTTTCCTTCTCCTCATTTTCCCTATGCTCATAATACTGAGCCATACTCAGTAACACCGAAGGGGAGGAGGTAGTCCAGGCACTGTCAGAAGCTTGCAACCGAGCTGCAATCTCGGGAAGCAGGATCGTAACAAATCTATTAACGAACAACCGGACACCTATTTCTACCAACAGATCTTGTCCACTAAAATCCAGAAATACCCCTTCAAACCGAGTGAAAAACTTTCACACTTTCATCTTTCTTCTGACGACATGCCACTAAGTTATCCCAATCTACTCGTCTGGGTGGGAAGAGAGAATGCATGTAAGTAATGATACGACTCTGCAAAGCTAGTATCTCAGCCTTAGGCTTGTCACCAGGCTTTCGCTCTTTATCCCATGCCTTAATCTCATTCTAAGTGCCACCCAACTCTACAACATTGTCCTGCGTATGCACCTGCCTCCATAAGTCCACTGGTACCAACAACCCGAAAAACATCTCAATATCTGCCAGTGTCATCACCTTCGACGAAGCGGCCTCTGTTAATTCTTTATAATATGCCGTAGGATTTTTCCTAGGGTCCGGCAGTTGACCTTTGAGGGCAAGCACCTCACTCCTTTTCCATGGAGTATAAACCCATTGCTCCTGCAAACGAGCTTCCACCCATGGCCGAACTATAATATCCTGCGCATTACGCCTTTCTGGGATCTCGGGATGAAAAATAGGATGAACCTCCCTCATTGGGAATTGGGACACTGTCGTCGGCGTTTTCTGGTGCAGCCTACCCTGGTACCCAATCCTCATTGCCATATTACTAAAAACGTCGTTTGGGGCCATATCAGCGGCATATACACGGTCCCGAGTGTCATAAATGATCTGAGGTGCTACACCACCAAAACACTGTTCCCATAACGCTATCAATGTAGCTGACATGTGCTTGAGGGTATGCTGCTGCACGAAAGGCTCGAAATCCTTCAACACACTCCCCACATCCTCTACACTGTAGATCGCACTCCGTGCTCACTGCGCAGCCTGGTTGGCGACCATTTGTTTTTCCTCATTCCCCACATCAGATCAAATCAGCACTCGCCCCATTTTTTCCCGTGCTGCAGCCCAACTCCCCTCGTCCGTTCCACGCACCGGCGTCCCAGCACCTAACGATACCAGGGACGAAATGTCGGGAAAAGACACAATAGATGAAGGAGCAGGCACCAAGGTGAGCAAGGACTGTGTTGCAGGTGTGAGAGAAGTGGGAGAAGCAGGGGCGGAAACAGCAGGTACAGTGGAAGGGCCCGCAGCTGCTGCACTCGCATCTTGCAAAGCCAAGGGGGAAACAGGCGGGACCGTAGCAGAAGCAGCTGGATCAGAGGTAGCAGGGCCAGATATAAAAACTGGGGAAGCCGCAGACTGAGAGGTTGGAACAACGGGGTATACCTTCTGTGGAGCGTAGGGAGGCGGGGGCCTGGTGTCTAATAGTTCATCCACAAATGCATCACCTTCCTCCCGGGCAACATAGGACTTATCACATTGTAACCGAAACTTCCTATCAGCACTCCCTATACCTTTCTCTATCTTCTCTCTATCATAGGCTACTGCTTTCTGTGTTACCGTTTGCATTTTTCCCCTCTGGGCCTCCTTCTGTGCCCGCATGCGCATTTTGTCTAGCTTCCTTCTGCCACACCTGAAGGGAGTCAAACATCGACTGACTACTTCTTCTGGCAAATAATTTATCCTGCAAATAATTACATTTCTGTTCATCAAAGGTACCTGTCAGTGTCCACTGAAGCTCAGCATTGTCCTTTGTATATTTGTGCCATAACGTTCTAAACATAATAGGGCCAATGCCGTGCTTTGTATACATATCGAAATTCGGGGTGCCTTCGGGAGGCGCAGGTTGTCTCTCCTCCAGTCGAGCGTTGGCAGAGCAACAGCGGCACCCCACACACCACAATTTACTCAAACAAGGCATCTTAACAGCAAACACATACACCACTCACACGCACCAAACAATGGGAATCCCAAACAAGACAGTCCGAAGGCTGCACCAGAACAAGACAGTCCGAAGAGTGCACCAAAACAAGACAGTCCGAAGACTGCACCAAAACAAGGAGGCAGGCTCTAGCCCCAGGCCTTTTCAAGAGTAAACCAAATTCAGTAGGTGACCTGGCAGAGCGTTCGCAACACTCTGCACCTCAAGGGTCAGCAGACCCACCAAGTTCTATTCAAGACTAGTCAAGACGGTGCCATATCTGCCAAGAGGCAAGACAGACTCACCTGGTGCACACAGGTCAGGCAAAGTTATTCTCCACTACCGACTCTTCGGACCAAACGGTCAGATCCAAGGGTTTCGCCTTCTCAGGACCCCAGCCAAGATGATCACTAGACGAGGAGCCGCCAGATCAGATAGGCAGGGCAGCCACGAGAATCATCTCTATCATGTTTGGATCCCCGATCCGCCCATCCGACCAAGCGCAACCCCGACCTCCACAACCGGATTACGGGCGAGATGGGTCACCTGGTGGGGTCCCTGTTCAGGCGCCAACTGAAGGAAGTGACCCGATTAGGGCCACCCGAGTCACTCGCGACCTCCTCTTGCCTTCCCAGAAATGAAGAGTCGGTGACGCAGTAGAGAATACAAACCAAGTTAGTTTATTGTAAAATACGCTGCAGCGGAGTCCAGTCTGACTAGCCTCCTTAGATGCTACCGAGGGACAGACTAACAAACATTTGGAACACAGGATAAACCCTCCAACACTTCTCGAAACCCTGCTCCTGATGGAAAAGTACTGCTTGGGCAAGGGCAGACAAAGGAGGCACTGAGGATGAGCTACCACCTGCGGAATGGGTACACGTTATCAGACTCCCAAAGCCATTCTACTCGGTCTCAGCTCTCTCTGGTGTGGGAGCATAGCCATGTCCAATGATAGGAATGCAGAGCTGAATAAACCATTCTCGTTGTGCATCTGAGTCCCGACCTTGGATGAGATATGGGAACATTCTAAGCTGCAGCTTCTGCTGACTCAACATGAGAGAGCGGGGGCACAGAGGCTGAGGATTGCTCACAGCATAACATGAAGACTCAAGGAAAGGAAGATGGCGTCCCAAATGCTAACTTAGGCCTACGCTACCATACAGAAGATGGGTACATACACATTTACAACCACGATTATATGACTTAGCTACATGAATGCTAACATAACTCAGCATACATCATGGAGGACGGGGGTGGGACATTTTCGATTCTAACAAGAAGGCAAAAACATAGATAATGGATGCAGTACTCCAAGGAGAGGACATTTCCATTATCAGACAAGCAGTGCATTTTTTGCCAGAGAAAGTCCCCAATGACTCATTAAGATTGTTGGAGGTAAAATAAAATAGTGTTTAAATATTTTTTGTGGAAAATTACTGAAACGAAAAATACAACAGAATTTTTTTGATAATAAATTGATTAATTAATAAATAATATGTGATATTAATGATATTGTAATAACCAACCAAACCCAACCGCTAATTTTAACACCAAGTGTAGTGAAAATATGGCTTTTCCAAACTGAGTGAGAAAGTTCTCATTTTATTAAAGGCATGGAGGCGAGTATTTAGCCCTTCCTTTCTTGCTTGATTTAGAAAGCAGCCAAGAGAAAAACATATTAATTACACTTCCCTAGAATGTAGCTTCTCCAGTATTCTTTTGTGAGGATGTCCATTAAGTATGATGAAGCAAGGATACAGTGAAGATAGCGATCAACGATGCCTAACGAAATATGAAGAAGTATTGAGCGAGACCCACACAACTTTCTCTAAGTACTGGCAGTCGCAGGAGGCACTGGAGATGCACACAATGTTGAAAATTAGGGAGAGTCATATAACAAGGAAAAAACATTATGGAGGAACAATACTTGCCTCCGTTTCTTTAATAAAATCAGGACTGTCTGACACCATCAGCTAAGAAAGTCCACATTTTGTTGACTTCTTTACACAAGAGAACAGGACAGGCTGCTCACAGAGACTTTGTGAACTGGTTGGTGACTTGTTCTATGTTTCTTCACT
The DNA here is from genome assembly GCA_963921515.1 of Calotriton arnoldi. NCBI lineage: Eukaryota > Metazoa > Chordata > Amphibia > Caudata > Salamandridae > Calotriton > Calotriton arnoldi. Next base: position 1,185,725 of record CAWUFW010004769.1, read on the forward strand.
TCCGTCAGGTTCTTGTGAATTGTAGTTTATACATCTCTCTCTTGGCTGCTGTCTAAGAAAAGATAGGTATAACAGGAGCCTCTACTTTTGCCACAATGTAAGCTCGCAGTATTCACCAGTATTTCACAGGGTATTATTGTAGGAGAGCTCAACTGTTGGTACCCATTTAGCCCATTTCTCTGCGTGACTCGTTAGAAAAGATCTGAGATATTGTTCCAAAGTCTGATTCGGCCTCTCTGTCTTCCCATCCATTTTTGGGATGAAAGCTTGTAGACATGTACTAAACTACTCCTAAGTGTTGTAGTAAAGCCTTCCAAACTTTGCAATAAACTGAGCTCCTTAATCAGTGATAATACCTGTAGGTAATCCCTTTAACCTTACTACCTCCTTTAGAAAGTTAACAGCTAAGAAAGGACCAGTGGCCAACCCATTAAGAGGAATGAAATGAACCCTTTTCGTAAAGTAGTCTACCTCAACTACTGGCTTTCATTCTGACGAGGCAGATCTTTGATCAAATCCATTGATATCTGGGACAAAGGTTGTTGGAGAGTGGAAAGTGACTGTGGAAGTCCCACCAGTTTCACTCTTGAACACTTATTTTCAGCACATACTATGCCGCTTTTAACTTGACAATCAATATCCTCTCTGAGATCTGATTACCAAATCTGAAGAGAGATCAATTCATGTGTTTTTCTGATACCAAGATTGCCTGCTATCTGAGAATCATGTCCTTTCTGTAAGATTTGCTGCTGAAGATCTTTATCCAAAATGAAGACTCCGTTATTGTACCATAGCAGTTCATTATGTTTCTTTCTGTTACAAATATTCTGCAAACTCCAGTGCTCTGCTTCAATTTTCTGATAGCGTTTTAGGAGTTGCTTTAGGAATTAGTGCTCTGATCCCACTAGCCTGTTGGGAGGAGCTAGAATATAGGGAGGACTGGTGATTGGTTGAAGTTCCTCGCCTTACCTAGATATAGCACCAGTGTTTACATGTCTGTTGCCTGTTCGATAGCTGAATTCACAGTCAAACCTAGAAAATAACAAGGACCACCTGGCATCTCGGGGTTCATACATTTCATAGACTTACGGTATCATAAATTTTTGTGATCTGTCCAGTTGGTAATTTTTTGTTGAGCTCCTTCAAGATAAGGCCTCTAGTGAGACAATGCTTCCTTCATTGCCACTAGTTTCCTGTCACAGATGGTGTAGTTAACTTCTGATGAAGTCAAAGTTTAGGAACAGTAAGCCACAGGATGAATTTCTCCTGTTGGTTTGTATTCATGGGACGGAATAGCTCAAAAAGCAAGAAAGATGATGCATCAGTTGCAACGAAGGGTAGTGTATGATCTGGATGCGTTAGGATAGATGCATTCATGAAGAGCGTTCTTGAACACTATAAATGCTTCTTTTTGTTCTCTACCCCAGTGAACAAAAAATCCTTTTTGCATCAGCAGAGAGATGGGACATACAATTGCTGAGAAGTCTTGAATAAACTGCCATTAAACATTAGAAAATCGTAATACCTACTCGATCTCTTTGACAGTTCTTGGCACTGGCCTATCTCGTACAGCTTTCACTTTGTCCTTTTCTATATGTGCTACTTCTTGTGAAATCCCAACCTCAAGAAATATAAAGTCTGATACTTTGCGTAAGCATTTTTCTAGTTTTGCAAAGGATAAATGCTTCCTTAGGATTCTTAGTCCTTCTTTGAAGTGTCTGTGATGTTCTTCCAAGGATTCTGAAAATATCAAAATATCATCAAGATAGACAATGATCTAGGTATCCAGTACGTCTGAAGATATGTTTCACAAAATTTTGAAAATCTGTGGAGGCATTACATAGCCCAAAATGCATTACCAAATATTCACAGTATGTATATCTGGTGTTGAACGCCGTCTTCCATTCATCCCCCTGTCAAACATATTCTGAGTCAGTGGCGGCTCCTCCGCTAAGGCGGAGGAGCGTCGCTCCACTGCTCTGCAGCCGTAAAAGAAGGGAAAAAATAAAATGATAATAATGTATTGTTATTATTATTTTATTTTGTCCTCCTGCTGTGGCAGCTTTGCGTGAGGGGCGGGGCTGCAGAGCAGGGGAGGAGTGGTTTGCCCACTCCTAAGTGCGCAATGGCTGTTTGGTCGGCCCTCTCGGGTCGCCCAAAAGAGTCATGTACACTTTCCCTGTTTTCCATGAAGGCTGCATTACAGCCTGCGTGGAGAACATGCCCACCCCTCCAGCCCCTGGCTGAGCGTTGTCACTGCGCACAGACCAATCAGAACTCTGCCTTGCATCGTTGTGATTGGTCAGGGGAGCCTGGCCTGTGCTTCCTGTTCCTGGAGTCAGATGCAGGAGAGCAGTAGCAGAGATGCAGGACCCGGCGGCAAGGTAAGTGTATATTTTTATGTTTAATTTTTTTACTTTTGTTCCCGCACCCCTGTTCCCTCCCATCCCCAACCCCCGCGCCCACCCCACCACCCGCGAGCCGTCCCACCTGCCACTGTTCTGAGTTGTAAGTTCCTCTAAGATCAATCTTCGACAAGATCATTGCTGTCTTCATTTGACCTCAGAGGACTAAGATTAAAGGCAAGAGTTATCAGCTGCAGATTGTTACATAATTGAGTCCTCTGTAGTCTTACAAAGGTAAAAATTCAGAAAAAAGTAGAATGGCAAATGAACCCCTTCTCTAGGTTTTTAGGGATATTTTCTTGGAGAATCTTAACTTCTTTCACTGTTGGTGGATATATTCTCGAAACTTGGCTTTGAGAATAAAATCAATGCAGCAGTCATATCGGTGATGGGGTGGTAATTGATCAGATTTTCTTTCATTGAAGACATCATTGAAAACCTATATGCATGTGGTATTTGTGTTTGATCTACTTTATCATATGCCGCACAGCACGCTAAAGGAAGAACCTTTTCCACGCCAATCCTCAGAAAGCAGCGTTTGTGGCACCTCTGTGAAGAGATGTAATAGTCTGTTTCACCCAGTCAGTAGAGAGATTGTGGCTTCTTAACGAGGGTGTACCTAAAACCACATCGAAGACAGGAGTATCAATGAGCCCATAATTAATCATTTGAAAGTGTCAATTTTTTAATGCCAATCCGAAGGAGGGAGTTTCCCAACAGATTTCTCCAGATATCAAGGGTTTTCCATCATTCCCCAGATACATTAGGGAATGTCCCTGTGTTCTTTAGGTAGACCATGTCTTTCATGAAATGGTTTATCAGTAAAGCACCTCGAAGCTTCACAATCAATGGGAGCTAAGGTAGTAAGCCCCCCGTTGAAATCTGTTCTGGAAGTTGAAAATGTTCTCTGCCTCACTCTTGTGTGTTGGAGACAAATCTCGGGAGCTTAAAGGGACGCGACTATGGTTTGCCCTTCACCGGCAAACTCTGAAGTTTCCCGACATGCTGGGCCATTCTTTTACAAAATAGCCTAGTCTTCGACAGTAAAGACATAGGCATTTGTTCCTTCTATATTGTTTTTCTTCTGTGGGTAATATTTTGTGAATATTTGAGTATGCATTGCTTCCTCCTTAGAACCAGAGTTTTCCTGAGGTGTTTCAAGAGATGAGGGAGCTATCAGCTTAGCAGGAATCCACCCTCTTTCTTGTCATCTTTGTGTTTGCTGAGACTCAATCTGTAACATGAGTCCTATAAGCACTGTAAAGTGGTGGGTCGATTCACAATTAAAGAAAGGGCCTCCTTTTAGTTTTTCCAGCAAGCCTTCTTAGAAGGCTGCTGCCGCCAACTCATCCGGCCAAGCCGCTTCTGCAATAAGCCGCTTGAACAGGCTGATGTTAGTTACCGAGTATTCTCTTCCTGTTGAAGAGAAAGTAATGCTGCTTGTGAGAAGGCTTGTGTTTGGCTTTTCCCAAAAATAGCAGTAAATTCCTTGTTGATGTCCCAAAATTAAATAGAGAAAGGACTTTGATTTCAAATTGAAAGATTTACCAAGCTAGTACATCTTTACTAAAAATGGACAAGATAACGCTGACTTTAGCATGATCATTTACAAACTGCAGTGATTTTGCTAGAAAATACAATTGGCATTGAACTTTTTTGGGTTTAGAAAGCTTTATTGAAATTAATAAACATAGTAAAACATCATTACAGAGTCATATGTCAATAAATGGAGACAGGATGATATTAAATATAACATAAATGCAAATTATTCCCAAAGGAAAATAAAAATTATACAAAGAAAAAAAATGCCTTTTTAAAATTTTTCAAAAGGGATTGGGAAAAGAAAGAAGAGAGAGAGGAGGGGGAGGAGGGAGGGGAGGCATGAAATGCATATTTAATGATACATACTTCTATAAAAAGTTAGAACTAGAAAAGTACTAAAGATAACATTGGGCACTTTAAAAAGGGGGAAGGGTAACTCAGGGCGTATGTCTAGAAAGGAAATCGGTTAGAGGTGACCATAACAAATCCTTTTTAATTAATCAAGGCATTGAGGTGGCATAGGAACGATCAAGTCTATGGTGATGACAAAGCAAGTTCCACCAGGCTTGATACGAAATTTTTGAGGTATCCTTCCAGTTGGAGGTGATAATCTGAAAAGAAATGGCTATATAGAGGGCTATAAAATTACGCACATAACATGTAACATTCCATAAAGGTGAGGACCCTCCCAAAAATATATGTACAATCTCAAAAGGAAAATTTGTGGATAGGATGTCATTTAGTTTAGACCATATACAAGACCATAAGGATTTAACCATCGGGCAATGAAAAACCATATGGAAAAAGTCACTATTCTCACAAGAACAAGACCAGCATTTTTTGGACTCTAGTAACCTGAATTTATGCAAATCAGAGGGAGTGAAAAAAAGTCTGTTGTAAAAAAAATATATAGTCTGCGTGGTGCTGGCGGATCTTGAAAAGGTGTGTATTTTGGACCAGATAGTATCCCAAGTCTGAAAAGAAAACACTTGGGCTAAATCTTTCTCCCATAGGAGTTCTAATTTAGACTTAGATCTTTCTACAGAAGAACAGGAAAGTAATTTGTAAATAGTAGCAGCTTTGAGTGTGGTAGGAAAGTCAAGTAGGGGGTGGGGTGCTTGAGCCGAGGTAGTAGGAGGGCAACCTTGAGAAAGAATATGAATCAGAGAGGCCTTCAGTAAGGGGTAGTGAATAGAATGTGTGTTGGAAATGTCAAATGAATCACGAATGTCTAAAAAATCTCTCGGGATCTTATCCTTCAATAAGTGATCAAAAGTGAGAATACCTTTATCAATCCATTCCTTCCAAAAAAGCGCTCTATTGTTAATCTTTAAGAATTTGTTATACCAGATTGGAGTTTGGGAAAAATAATCTTCAGAGGAGAGGTGGGAACGAAGTAAGGAAAGGGCTAGGGCTTTGGAATGATTAAATATTGGGGTGGAGAAGCGTTTCGGGGGTTGAGACAAGCGAATAGCTGTGAAAAATGAGAAGGGTAAGAGTTGCGTGTGTTCTAGTGAACTCCAGGCCATTAAGGGAGAAGGAGAGGAGTCCGTTAAAAGGGCCATATTTGTTTCAACGTAAAGGCAGAGTGATAACGGAAAATTAGGAATTAGAATTAGGAAAGTTGACTCCACCTAAATCTTTAGATTGTTGTAAGCGAGAGAGAGAAATCCTAGCTTTGCGCTTATTCCATAAGAATTTTGTTAGAGAATGATTAATGGTACTAAAAAAGGAAAGCGGAAGGGAAACTGGTAGCATTGAAAGATAAAAATTAATAATAGGAAGAAGCATCATTTTAATAGTGGCTAGTCTCCCCCACCAGGATAAGAAAAGAGGGGACCAACCCTCAATGAGGACGGAGATTTTTTTTAAGTAATTCCGCATGATTGATTTTAATAGTTCCCTGATAGTATTGGCGTAGAGGACTCCTAAACATTTGATATATCTGGGATTCCATTCAAAGCCTGAACCATGAAACATATGAGGAAGACAGAATTTGTTTAAAGGTAAAACTTCAGATTTATCAATATTCAATTTGTAACCTGAGACTAAGGAGTATTCTTGTAATAAAGAGAAAAGAGAAGGTAAAGAAGTGGACGGATTAGAGATGTAAAGTAAAATATCGTCTGCATAAGCAGTAAACTTAATGTCAATGTTTTGAAATTGGAAGCCTGTGTAGAGTGGCAAACGCCTAATTTTTTCCAAGAAGGGCTCTAAAGCAAGAATAAAAAGAAGTGGAGAAAGGGGACATCCTTGTCTAGTGCCTCTACGTAGAGGAAAGTATTTAGATTGGCAGCCATTTACCCAAATAGAAGTAGAGGGAGCTGAATATAATAATTGAATATATCGAATAATAGGGGGGCTAAAACCGTGCCATCTCAACGCACCAAACATAAAATCCCAGCTTACCCTATCAAATGCTTTTTCAGCATCCAGTGTGATGGCAGCCACTGGTGAATCCATTTTAGAAGCAAGATGAATAATGTTAAGTAGAGTTCTTGAATTGTCTGCAATTGATCTACCTTTGACAAACCCAGATTGATAAATGTTAATGAGGTCAGGTATAATTTTGTTAATGCGGATGGCGAGTATTTTAGCAAAGATTTTGCAGTCGGTATTGATTAGGGAGATGGGCCTGTAATTTTTGCAAAAGGAGGGATCTTTGTCCTTTTTAGGGATTAAGCATAACATTGCTTGAGTGAAGGATCCCTTTGACTCCCGTTGCTAAGAAAATGATTGATCAATGAGATAACTGGGGTATTAAAAGTTTTTTAAAGTGAAGGAAGAATCGAACAGTGAAGCCGTCCGGACCGGGTGTTTTATCTTTGGGTAGGAGATTAATAGCATTAATGATTTCGTTTTCTAGGATAGGAACATCAAGGGATGTAAGATCTGCAAGATTATCAGGGGGTTTAGGGATGGTTTGAAAAAAAGAATCAATTTGTGCAGAGGAGGGGGTAGATTCTGGAGTATAGAGGGAAGTGTAATATTGGACAAAACAATCTAGAATTTTTTCATCTGTGGTGTGCCGAACTCCTGAATTGTCGGTGATAGCTACAATTTTGGATTTCTGTTTTTTGATTTTAAGGTAGTTGGCGAGAGATTTGCCTGCTTTATTCCGCCCACCATACATTTTTGCATTAAATTTAAGGAGATTATTGCATGCGGAATCCCAGGAGTGTTTGTTATATTGCATTTTTGCTTTGATAAGAGAAGATAGGGTATCCGTGGAATTAGTGGTGAAATATAGATGTTCAAGAGTTTTGATTTGCTTGAGGATGAGGGAAGAATCTAGGATAGCCTTCTTTTTCTTCCGAGATACGAAATCAATAATGAAGCCTCTAGCGGTGGCCTTGAAGGCGTCCCAAATAAAATGAAATTGAGAGGTAGAGGGAAGATTGTTGCGAAAGAATTCTTCTATAAAAAGCGTAAACTGCTCAATAAACTGGGAATCTAAGAGAAGAGAGTTATTAAAGCGCCAGCGACGAGATGTAGGGGAGAGTGAAGGGAAGTCCATATCTAAAATGACAGGGGCGTGATCTGAGATAAGAATAGAGCCAATTTCTGAGTTTGTCATAAATTGTAGGGCATGTTGAGTGAGAAAAATGTAGTCAATACGGGAATGAGATTTGTGAACGGGGAAAAAAAGGAAAATTCCAATGTGTCAGGATGGGAGGTTCTCCATGTATCTATTAGACCTCTAGAAGTAATGGCTTTATGAAAAGTTTTCTGCATCTTATTGGGGATATAGTTGGCTTGTGATTTCCGATCAAGAAAGGGATCCATGAGTTGATTACAGTCTCCGCCCACAATCAAATCATCTACAGCATGCGAGGAGAGAAGAGTGGAAAAATCGTTCCAAAAATTTAAATCAATGCCAGTTGGACCATAAATGTTAAAAAAGAAAAGCTGGGTATTGTTAACAATAGTATTTAAAAACAACCATCTACCATTATCATCATGAAGCTCATTTTGTAACTGAACATTTAGAGACTTGTGAAACAAAATAACAACACCATTTTTGTTATTCACTGCCGGAGAACAAAACACATCTCCTACCCATTGTTTACGCAGTGAAGACAAGTCCTGCGATTTAAGGTGTGTTTCTTGAAGCAATGCAATATGACATTTTAATCTCGCTAGATGAGATAAAACTCGCTGTTTTTTGACAGGATTGCGAATACCTTTAACATTCCATGAGATGACACGAAAACCAATCATCAATAAATATTAAATAATGATAAGCATGAAAATGCAAAAAAGGCAAGAGAAGGGAGAGGGAGAGGATATAAATACCATGAGTTGATGAGAGAAGGGAAATAACAGAGGACATGAAAAAGAAGAAAACATTTTTTGCGATGTAGCCATAACAAGACAGGAATGAGTGAGCAGTAAAGTACCATAAACAGAAGTTGGAAAAATAAAGATATAGACAAAAATGGAGTAGGAAGAAGTGGAAGGGAAGAGGGATAAATGGAAAAAGGAGGGGGAAGAGAAGAAAGAGAAGAGGGGAGCACAGTCGCCTGGAAGGAGATAGGAAGGAAGAGATGACAGAAAGCCAAATGACTTTAGCCATGTTGATCAAAAAAACAAAGAACATTAATGAGGGAGGGGGGACGGCAAAAATCAAAACAGCCACTTCCACAAGAAGAAACACCGAGAGGGAACAAGCCTATTATACAATAGCAAGAGAAAGAGGAGGGAGAAAAAAAACCCTCCAAGAACATAATAGTAGACGAATGAAACAAAGAGGAAGGGAACTTACCAGACATTAGGGAACAAAGCAACGGAATGAGTCAAACATTAGTAACAAATAAGTGATGCAGACTGGAATCTTCAACAATAAATCAGCACAGGGGGGACCTAAAAGACATAAGTGAAAACCAGACAAGAGAACTATTAAAGTTGACGTACAACATTAGCAATCTTAAGGAATAATAAAAAAAATAAAAAAAGGAGAACAAGTAACAAGACAATCAATGTTTACTAAGTTCCATAAGCTCTCCTCTATGAGTATGAATTAACTTTCGAAGGTCAGCTGGGTCTTCAAAAGAAAATGTTCTGTCCTTATAAGTCACTTTGAAAAAGCAGGGATGTATAAGGCCATAACGAGCATTCATTGATTTCAAGGCTGGTCTAAGATCGAGGAATTCCTTGCGTCTTTTGGCTGTTGGTTTAGATACATCCTGACTGAAAAAAACTTTATGACCAGACCAGAGCATCTGCTTGTGTTGCTTGGCAGCATTGAGTATTGCCATAAGGTCGGAATATAGCAGGAAGTAGGCGATGATACCTCTTGGTTTGGTGGGAGAAGAGGCACTCTGAGGTCCTAATCTATGCGCTCTTTGGATATTAAAATCCATTGATTTTGGGAGACCAACGATCTGCAGAACTTGAGTTTTTAAGAAGGAGATCATGTCCGAACCTTCTGGAACTCCATAAATGCGTAAATTATTACGCCGATTACGATTTTCTAAATCCTCTGTAGTCTTTTTAAGCTGGGTAACTTCTTTGGTGAGGCTGTCAACTTTGGCTATAACGTCCTGTGCGTCGCTTATCCTTAGCTCGACGTCAGAGAGTCTCAAATCAAGGCCGGACCATTTCTCCTCAATTCTTTGGAGGGTAGCGGAGGTATCCGACATAAAAGGGCGAATGAGGCGTAGTTCATCCATAATGTCCTCTAACGTGAGGGGAAGAGGTGATTTGGATGGGGAGGAAGGATCTTTCTTAAGTCGTTTACTGGTGGTGGCTGCTGAGTCTTTACGACCTCCAGAAGAAGTTCCTGCAGCTCCCTGAGGTTTGCCAGAGTGCATGTGATCCATGACGAAGAAAAAATTAAGGCAGAGCCAAAAATACCACTAGTGAAGGCGAGGAGGAGACAGCAAAGTCGCAATAAATATAGTCAATGAGAGACAAAGCAATAGAGCGCAGATCCAACAACCTGAATAAATGTTGTAAAAAGGAGGACCTCTAAATAGAGATGAAAGCCACTGCGTGACGGATATAAGAGAGTAAAGCAACCAACAAGCGTGTCACCAATTTGTCTTGTAGCAGGAAGCCTCACTGTAACTAATTCAAAAGAAGTCCGTCAGCTGACAGAAATGGGAGCCAAAAAGAAAGAAACAATACTACTGCCTTAATATTGAAGAGTAATAGTTCCAGTCATTAGCAAAGACATCTGTGGAACATTAGTAGGCTGGTCCTTGTAGTACTAATGATAAATGCTGGGAATAAGGCAGTAACAGGTATTTTAGAAAAAATGCGGTGAGAAAAGCTTCATTTCGGCCGTTTGCGATCTCGCTACGAGATTACACAAAATGGCGGCCGCTATTAATGAGGCACTGAGGCGCGCTCGGTAAAGAAGAGAAAAGAGGGTCTAACCGGTCATTTTTTTCGTCAGGAAACTTGCCACAGCGATCCCGGCAGTTTCCGACGCACGGACACCCCTCTGCGAGTGACAGCGTTGCGGGAAAGATATCCCTTCGAGTTGAAGTGTAGCTGGGTGCTGCGGAGCTCCTCAGGTAGCGGCCATCTTGCCGCCGCACGCTCCTCCCTGGCATTGAACTTTTAATTCCATAAAAGCTTGAAAGTGGGACATGTCTCTCCTAAATTTCTTGTGTGGTGCCAAAACAGAGGTGGCAGACTGAGGCACAACTTTATTGCTGGATATACACTACTCCCGCCAGAATCAAGACTTGGTTTTTTCATTAGATGAAGTAGTTGTAGTACCTCTGGCCTCACTCAATGACCAGTTTTAATTTCTCTACGAGGTAAGCATGCACCTGTGTGCAACTTCAAGTTCCCCTGATTGCTTGTGCCATGGCCTGCAGAGCATTAGCCTCAGACTCCATCTGTGTGTCTGGCAAACAGTCATGGACTTGGTATTATGAGTCGATCGTCCCCTCTCTCCCTAAATGTCGACTCACCCCCTTCAATTATGGAAAGGATTGTGATGCAGACCCAAGCTAAATGAGAACGGGATGAGGGAATATGAAGAGAGAGAGAGACACTCCTGTAGGTCAGTAGTTTGAAGATCTGGACTAGATTTCTAGGCCCAGTGCCTTGAGAAAGACACATTAAAGTTAGGTCTCGACCTACTGGCATGAGAACACAAATTACCAAGGGGTCTATACACAGAAGGGAAGTACGAGACACAAACACCTCAAGCGGGGACGTACCCAGTACAAGCAGGTGGTATGCTGTAACAAGCCCCTGGTGTACCACAAAACCAGTACAGGAGTCGAAGATGAAGTTCACTTCAGCACTGGAAAGGAAGGAAACTAAATGGGAAAGAATAACTCATCAAAATGATTAGAGTGAGGCAATGAAGCACAAATGATGAGGGATCAAGTGTGCTGAGGTAACCGAACAGGGGACAAAATAACAAAAGTGAGGGTTCAAATCAAGCTGGGTGTGAACTAATGTGAGTGGTGAGGAGCCACAACACCCGCTGTTGCCAGACAAGTGAGCTCAGTGTGAGTCAGGCCTAAATACTCTACCACTATTGACTCAGAAGCAAGTTTGCTATTGCTGGTCCTGCAACTTTGACTCTGGGGAATGTCATTTTATGTGTCAAACAGTGCAATGTCTATTGTCCTGTGAGATACTCTCTTTCGTTTCGTCTTGTGCCTTAACTGTGTCCTGTGGCCTGACACCAATGTGGAATGAGGAATAATGTGTGGAAATTGGTATTACTTTGCCATGAGATGGGAATTTTGGGCCATCATTATTCACATAAAAAATGTTTGCCCCATAAAGAGTGTTTCCAAAAATAATTTCAGCTTGAGAAAGAGCACTTCATGTTAGACCCTGTCTCTAAATCTACCAAAATTGTGAGCAACTAAGAAAACATTGTGACAAGATTTAGCTGCCCCTTGAACCACAAAAACGATGTATTACCGCGCACTCACTAGATTGCCAAGTTGATCCTCTTTAGACTTTTAGGTGATAGTGAGGTCGAAAAGTCTCTGCTTTCATTTTAATTGTTTCGACCCTACCCCACCAGGAGAGAAATTTTGGTGACCATCCATTCAGTAGTTCTGTGATTTTCTTTAATAGTATGGTCTCATTCTCCTTTAGTGTCGTAATGAGGTTGTTAGTGAACTCCAGGCCTAAGTACTTAATCGTGCCTGTTTGCCACTTTAAACCTGAGTCTCCTAGTATTCCTTTATCTCCTTAATTGTTAAGTAACTTAACTTCCTTTTTATCTTTGTTTAGTGTGTATCCCGAAACTTTTGAATACTCCGGTATCGACTTCATGAGAGCCGGAATGGCCCTCTCAGCATTCTCTGTAACAACCAGGACATCATCCTCATAGGCGGCAACTTTGAAGATTGTCTTGCCAAAAGCAAGACCTGCTATATTCCCATTTTCTCTTAAGTGTGGTAAGAATGGTTTGATTGCCAGTAAAAAAAAGTGATGGTGAGAGAGGGCATCCCTGACTCATCCCTTGTTTAAGCGAAAAGCTAGAGGAGATTGCTCCCCCTGCCTTGACTTTAGCTGATGGGCCTTTGTATAGTGCCATAATCATGTTAATTAAGGTGTTCCCCAGGTTGAACTTTTCTAGCGTCATATGCAGGAATATCCAGTCTACTTTGTCGAAGGCTTTCTCCGCGTCAAGTGTTATGGCTACTGTTGGAGAGCTGGATAAGTTCGCTTTTTCTATCGCATGGCAAAAAATTCTTGTATTATCGCTAGATAGTCTGTGTTTGAGGAAAACTACCTGCGATGGGTGAATAAGTTTAGGTAAGTGTTTTTGTATCAGTTTGGCTAATATCATGGCATATAGCTTGCAGTCAATGTTAATCAGGGAGATCGGTCTGTAGTTTTTGGTGAGAAGAGGATCTTTACCTTCTTCGGGAATTACCGATATAATGGCCTCTGCTGGGGTACCAGATACTTGTCCAGTGGAGGCACATCGTTCATAGAGGTTTAGGAGCGGGTGTTTTAACTGTTCCGTGAATGTTTTATAGAAGGTGGCATTGTAGCCATCCGGCCCTGGGGCCTTCCCTGATTTGATGTTCTTAATGGCATTTTCGATTTCTTGTAGGTTAATTGGACCATTAGTCGAAGCCATTTTTTGATCTGATACGGTGTTAAGTGATCTGCTATTCCACTGTCACTTGCTCCAATCTTTTTGGGAGAAGATCTTTGATTATACTAGGCACACCCTCCATGTCATACCGACAAAGGAATTCTCGTACATACTTCTGGGTTCACTTGACACTAAGTTACGTAATGAGAATGATCGTGACCTACCTGATCTAATGCTTACCCTGGTTATCCTATGTAACTGGAAGAACTACAAGGCAATATCATTCAAGATTTGGCAAGAATGGTTAACCTTTTTAAGAGGAGCACACAACCTAACCCTACAACTCACCCCTTGGCGCTTACCCAATACAAAAATGTGGTGCTCTTTTGACTCCTCACCCCTTGTCTTCAAACCTCCATGAACAGCTGTGTTACTGCTCTGGTACAATAGTCCGTATCTAGTTTGTCTTACGAGATGTCAGTAAATGTGTCAGGAGACCATTGGAAGATACCCCTGACGTGACATCTGAATGTTGTGAGGTTCCATTGGCAACTCTTTTCTCTCTCCTTTTCCCTAGTTCGTTTTCCTTTTATTTATCTTTTCCTTAGCTCTTTGCTACGGAGGGACACCTATCAGTTCACTTAACAAATGTGGATGATATTCTCAAAACTGAAATAAAAGACCAGTGAATTCAAAAAGAGGACTTGGACTTAAGACCTCGGATATCTCCGATTAAGTATTTTGTACACATCATCAGCACTCATCACCTATCCATAAGGTTAACATTTTCTTATGCTCTTAAAGAATACAGGATAACTGCATATGTCTTGAGTTCCTGGAAGATATCCCTGATTAATGGGAACTGTAACATGCAATGTCGTTTTTATTTTGTTGTATACTCTCTTAAAACCTTAATAAAAATTATTTGAAATGAAATGAAAAGTCTCTGCTTTCTCCTGAAAATTGATTGTGGTGTGGAACATTAATATCATCGATCACATGCATTTCTTACCATAAATCAATGTGCAGGCACTAATGTCTTTTAAGAAAAAGAAATAAGACTTGGGGCTTTTTTAGAGTCGTGTGGACAGAATGCTTCGATACAAAGACGGTGGATATCCTGTGTGCATTATTACAAGTGGGATGTAACCCATGGGATGGGATATCCTCCACGCTTTCGACAGAGAATTGCTACTTTTGGGATTTCCTTCTGAAAGCTACAACTCTGCAGTTCAGAATGGCTTCTACTGGATACAGTTGATACCATATGGATTTCTGAATGGACATCAAGAATCTTCAAATTTCTAGCCGGAGATGTGTATTATACAGTGTGAGCCCGGAAAAGTCTCAATCCCCACCATGGAACAGTTGTCACATACCGTGTCTGTGAAAGTGTGCTCTTTGACATTACATCCTAGTTGACTTTAAGGAACCCCATCAAGAGGATGTGGCCTACCGGTTAGAGCACTCGACCTCAAGGCTGAGAAACCGGGTTCGAGTCTTGACAGGGCCGCTCAACATCCTGTGAATCTGGGCAAATCACTTAATCTCCCCGTGCCTAACAAATTAATGTGTCTGTCTGTAATGCAACTGGTGCTCATGTAAAGCGCTCTGATAGCTTTGGGAATTTGCGCTACATAAAACTCAAAAACAAAAAATGACCTTTTCTGTGCAGATCCAGGTAAACGGAAAGGATGTGTGCAGATGCCCACAAGCCTTTCTTAAAAGGGCATCTTTGATTGATTTACCCAAGACACAGGTGCAATTTGTCTACCACCGCAAATGCAGTGGAATAGCTGTCACTCTCATGGGGCTACATTGCCTTGGAGCTCGTTCTGAATTCACATGTGCCTTTTGGCCCCCTTGCTCTAAACACCAATGTACGCTGCCTTAACATATATGCCTGTGTTTCGGAATTTTTTTTTGTTCAGGTCAACAGTCTGCCATAAGCATTGTCTCCTTTGATATTCAAAAATCTTGAGAAGTGTATACCAAGCTATAAGAACAGTACACATTTTAAAGGTACAGATAATCACAGTGCACGTCTGACAAACTGTGTATTTTTGGAAATAAAAAGATATTGTAGCACAACTGTTTGTAAATTTAGTAAATCAATAAAAATCCTGCAAAAAATCGAAATCATTTTAGACCCCTGTCTACTTCCTTCTTCAACAAGCACTGGCAAAAACAATCGGTCTGGCATTGGCTACAAGCCTTTAGGCCCACCATGCTTGTTTTATCATAGCTTTTGTAAAACTTTGATGTTGGGGAGCTGCCAAGCCAACAACAATATTGACAAAAGCATTGCCTAAAAGCAAAACTCCTTTTTTGGTCTCTAAAAGCACTAATTCCCATAGCAGCCTCTGACACTGAGGGAATTACTCTGTGTGCAAGCTGAATGCCTTCACTCATAGTGAATTTAGCAAGTGGCTGAAGTGGGCTCTCCAAGTGTCACGTGCTGCATGGTGCAGTGGGTGTAAGAAACAAGCATTGGCAAAGCCAATAGGTCTTGGCAACCTGAGAGCTATAGACGTTGTTAATAAAATAATTTCTTTTAGCTATGTGTTATGGAGTGGAGCGGATGTGTGTAGTGTGGAGTGGAATTATGTGGGTTGGAATGCAATTGTTTGCTGTGGTATTGTGTTGTTGAGTGGAGCTATGTGCAGTGGAAATATGTGGCATGATGTGCATTGGAATTATGTGGCTATTAATTATGTGGTGAGGAGATTATCTGGTGGGTGTTGATGATGGAGCAGCAAGATGCAGTGCCCACCCCAGCCCCAGCTGCTCCAGTCAGGGAAGGTAGTGGTGGAGGGGTGGTGAAGAAGAGCAAAGAATGTGGAGAGAGACCAGCACAGGCTGCTTTGGAGAGGCAGGAAGGTTTACTTTCCCACTAACATAACATGTAACTTGCCGTATAATTATGGTTACCTTCCCCACTACCATATAATGTTACCATATTATTATGGGTACCAGAGTAGTTCTCTGTTCCACTGGCAGCATACCTCATACAATGTCTGGGATGTAGTCCTTGCCGAGGACCAATCTAGGTTTAGAATTGTTTTAGCATCTTTACGCCTCTTTGCCAAACCAACTCCAGCCCTGTCTTGGTACATAACCATGGACATCATTTAGAGGTCGCCATGGGTCGCATTTGAGACCTCTGGCTTGTCTCCCGTGGCCACCAGAACTTTGCTTGTGTACCAAGGGAAGTATCACAGACAGAAGGTAAACAAGGCTCTAGTAAGCCTTGTTAACTTGCTGTGCCTCTCCGCTACATCACGTGCACAAGAAGGCATAAAAACTCTCAGCAGCAAGTGGATCTAAGCAAAGTAACACACTTTCAAAACTATTATTTATTTTGCAAGTGGGTCAAACCCCTGTAAAATGCATCTCTGTACCTCCTACTGCTCCCGAGCATGTGAAGGAAAGAAGAAATATAAAGGGGGGAGGGAGAGGGAGGGAGGGGGAGGCACAGAGAGTGATGGAGAGAGAGAGAGAGGTTAGAGTGAAAAGACTAGACTATGAAGGGAAAAATAACACAAGGAAGAGAGGAAAAGGACGCTACAGAGAGACAGGTGAGAAACGGAGAAAAAGAGTGAGGTGTGTGTGAGAGAGGGATTAAAGACATCAGAGAGAGAGGGGGCAGGTGTGAAAGTGATAGAGACAGATGTGAAAGAGTGTGGCACACTTGAGAGGAATAGGCGATATACACATAGGCATGCAACAATGGTGAATGCAATTGAACACTTTGTGCCAGGGCGCAGGTGGCTAGCAAAAGCCATAGGGGGCAGTGGATAGCCAGTTCTGTTCTTTTTCTCGCATGTTCATGGTGCAGAACTTCTGTTCTGCACCGACACACATAAATCTGCAACATGTTGCCAGTGACAGCATTGTAGTGCTTTGGTGCAAATGATTGAAGAAAGCAGGGTTACCTTTCAGGAGACATAAACAACCTGTTAGGGCAAGGAAAGACTGCAGCCGGTAACAGATTGTCCGTTAAGACAAGAACACGCATGGTCGAGCTGACTGAAGCAAGAGGAAGTTGTCGGCCTTGAAAGGGCAGTCTGTTGGCACAATAAGAAACTGCCTATGGGAGGATTACCTAACCTGTTTGTGGGGGGGGGGGGATTTGTCAGTGTGCACTCATCGAAGGGTTGCAATTTACACCTAAATCCTTGAGAGCCGAGCCTGTTTCTGCAACAGGAAACGTGACCTCATGGGCTGCGTGCGGTGCCTCCTCTGCAGCTTTTGAAAGGAAACAAGAGGGTGCAGAAGGGAGCTGGCTACGGGTCTCAAGTCTTCTGAACTCAGCTGGCCAGTGCACGGGGCAGCATCACTCCTGCGATATATTTTAATTAGTCTAGGGCAGAATCGACAGGACTTTTTGCATGAAGTCTGTGCAGAGGGTGGGTCACCCATTGGGACGCAGTTGGGAGAGTGTGCGTGTTACCAGTTCTTACGCAGCAGTACGATGAAGGGACTCAGTGGGTTAGAAGCAGGCTTGCACCCTTCCGGGAGGAAGTGCAACTGTCAATAAACACCCATAAGCAGAAGAACGCGACTGGATCTTCAGAGCAAAGGTAATGTGTAACCGATGCCGCATTAGGATGGGAGCCGGGTGGAAGGGGGATTGCCCCTTCTGCCTTTTGTGTTCGGGCTGGAGATTTAAAAAAGTAGTCCCGAAACAATTCCCACAATGACTACTGTGTATGTTCAACAGTGGTTGGGGCGGTCGCTTGGGCAGGGCTAAAAACCAGAAGAGGCATGACTTATGCATGCCTTGCCAAATGGTGAGACTGCAAAATGGAGCGACAATGGTTGCAGCCAATGGCAAGGCTATGGGCAGGCAGAAGCCCCTGATGTAGATACACCATGTCTCGGTTCGAGACAGCGCATGCGCGCCATCTTAGAGCCAAGACCTAAAAATATGAATGACACCACAATAGACCAACTGATAAAGAGAGCTGACAAAGAGCCCTTATAGGTAAGTATATTACATATAGAATGTTAGTAAAATCAAAAGGTCTTGGGTAATGTCAGGCCTAAAATGTATGGAGCAGGTTATTTTACTGTGTTATTGATAGCTGCTTTTTCTGCTTTCTAACCGCAATACAATATGTTTTAATGATGGAGCGTTGTGCTTTGGTAAAAGAAGGGGTCTCACTTTCTCTCCAGAGTTGATGTGACAGAATAACAATATAAGGAAACTACCAGTAGGTGCCCATATATTCTGACCAGTCTAGCAGCTCAGTCGACAAATGCATCCATTCCATGGATCTACGTTTGACCACCCGATCACACCTAGGCAGGTCCACTCTCAGCAGACAAGTTACTCCGTCACAACTGTGATGGATATCCCGTTAGCAGAGTTGCAAGTGCATTATATTCAATGGCACTTGTAAAATGTTGGACGGGATATCCGTCATAACCCGTCCACCGAACTGGCCGACTGTCTTTTATTTTCTGAGGTAACCATTATGAGTAGCATTGAGTTGGGTAGAGATAAAGATTAGTTATCTGTCATGAGTGGCAAGAGACCGCCTCTGGGAAACACGGACTTTTCAAATATCTCCTCCATGGTACGCTTTGTTTACCAGTTTACCAGTGAAGTTCACTTGAGTTTCCGAATGCTTCCACCTTGTCTTCTCTGCAGTCTCACAGACTGGACAAGATTATTTCCCTTCAAATAAAGACATAAAAGTAGCATCCACACATTTCTTTTGGGTTTCTAATATGCTCCGTATTTACAGAATTGAGACTGTGGGCCTGATTTGAGTTAGGCAGGTAGGGTATTCCATCGCAAATGTGACGGAGTACCCTAACACCAAACTCTCGGTTTGCCTGCTTAATTTAGAGATGGGAGAACCGAAAGGGTTCCGTCAATGAAGCTCCATTGGCTCCATCAATGGAAAGCTTTCTGTGATGATCCAATGAAGCAAGGGCCATTGGAGGAAGGACATTCCACCTATTTAGGGTGGACAGTGTAATGTTGTTTTGTTCTTTCCGTCACCATCAGGACAAATTAGGTGATCAGGGGCAGAAAAAAGCAATAATGACTCCCACACCCTGGAAGAAAATTCCCAAGGTTTGGAGGTCTTTAATTTTTTTCTTTTTCTAAAAGAAACACCCACTTTCAGAGTTTTTTGTTTTTAAACAAAACGAATGTTAAAAGCGTAAAACCAACAGTATCTTGAAGGGAACAGCTGTGATGCTGCATCTCATCAAGGTACAGAATGGCCTCCGAGACAACATTCATCTCTAAATCTGAAGGACAGTAGTGAGACAGTAGTTCTTCAGGATGCCGGAGGTAATGCCCTCCACCAACCTGCCGAACGGAGTACCATCCATCAAACTTAAAATCAGGTCCTATGGATTTTGTTTAAAGATGGAAAACCAACTGGCTAGGCAAATATATATATATAGTGTATTGCATAAATTATGCAAAAAAGCTGCTTTAATTCACTTCACGTTGGCTTGGATAGCATTATACTAATCCAAAGCTGCAATTACACCTAAATCCTAAATCGGGGGCGTGGCTAACCGCCAAGCATGGCGGACGCAACCTAAGTGAGCTCCTTGCCCGGTCCAACAAATCCTGCTGTATCCCGCGGAGCTGGGGCCAATCTAACCCCCAAGTAGCAACCACATAACATCCTGATGGCCGAGGGATGTGCTGATTGCCCCTGAAAGCGCAATGTTGGGTGTTTGGCGTGGGTGAGGGCCACGCGCTGGATCGTCGGCCGGACCCTACCTGTGGGGCCTGCCCTCATGGCGGGGGACCCGGCGGTGCGGCATAGTGGATGGAGTGCTGAGCAGAGCGGCGCTCCTTCCTGCTCCTGTGCCCCCTCTCACTGCTGTTGAGAGCTGCGGGTGTGCAGCGGAGGCCCCTGTTGTGGAGGGACAGGAGCCGCACCTCCAAGCTGCTTTGGGCCGGCGGCTTCATAAAATGGCGGCCGACGTGGGATGCGACCCCTCCACTGGCCTGAGGGTCTGAGGTGCCGGTGCCCTCCTCCCCCCCCACCAGCATAGGCGTTTATCCTGGATCGCTGGCGGTAAGGGCCCGGGGGTCAGCGGAGCGCTGGAAACTGGGCTGAACCCCCGGACACGCAGGGGGCGGTGAGCGGGATGGACTACGCCTCAAGGAAATAGGCGCCGCTGCGGGTGAGGGGAAAGGGCGGCGGCGGCCTTTCTCTCCCCCCCTCTCTCCTGCTTCTGGATCTCTCCGCCTCCTGTGGTCGCAGCGGCGGAGGCCCTGGGATCTCTTCCTCCCCCCCGGGTGCGGAGGGGCCGCTGGAGGGTGCTGCCAAGGGCCGCGGCCCGAACAACAAGTGGCCGGTCTGGCCTGCGGCCTATGCTGGTGAGGAGCAGGGGCCCCCCTCCCCTTGGGCAAATACTGTGCAACTGTGAGCGACCCGGCCTGAGAGTGAAGCGGTGGTCGGGTCCGGACCGGCCCTGCGGTGACGCATGAGACAGCCGAAGGGTTCCAGGCCCTACGAGACACAACGGGAGACAAGGTGAGCGGTGGGGGGCCCTGGCCTACGAATATTAGACTGTTGCGCCCGCGGCCTGGGGCTCCCCCCTCCTTCTTTGAGGAAGCCAGTACTGTGGAGGTGATTAAAATACTGGAGGGCTCAGGGAAATCGATGGGAGCTCCCTGATTGCGGCTAGGGGGTGGGCAGAAGTACCCCTGCTGCGCAAGGAGTGATCCCTGCGGACCCAGCGCTGGACCTTCCTCTCCTCCTTGGTGCATACTGGGGACCGGACAGTGGTGTATGGTGCTTGGGGAGCATCTCGAGCCCTCTATCACACTGGCAGTTAGGGAGAACACCCACCGGTAAGGCCACTAAAAATCTGACGCCGGTGAAAGTACAGGCTGACCCCTAAATTGCCAGCCGGGACTGTGAGGCCATCCCTGACC
Source organism: Calotriton arnoldi (assembly GCA_963921515.1). NCBI lineage: Eukaryota > Metazoa > Chordata > Amphibia > Caudata > Salamandridae > Calotriton > Calotriton arnoldi. Next base: position 1,206,627 of record CAWUFW010004769.1, read on the forward strand.
CCTCAGATACGAACAATGAGTGGCAAAGCACTGAGAAGACCCTAGGTTGTGACCGGACCTGGTCAGCAGTCAGGAATGGTTTTCCAAGTGGTGCTGGCGTAGTGAGGCTATATTGCCGGCACGGCAAAGCTCACTGCCGAGGAGCACGGCGGGGCCTGGGGGGACTGAGGCGGACCAGAAGCTACGCATGGAGGATTCTATGCTTCTGATCCCCGCCCGCCTCTGACGGGCTGGCTTGCATCCCTGTCGCTGCACTGAGGGGGGAAGCACCAGGAACTCTATCCCCCGTGCTGGCCTGAGGGCTCGCAGCTGTGAACTAGAGGTGGCACCGATCCGTTGCTCTGAACTGAGCCGGCAGCAGCCAAATATATATACCCATATACTGCTCATCCTGAACCAAGTAGAAGACCCTGCCTTGCGACAGTAACTGCACCAGGTTTGGGACGCGACACTTGCCCAGTGAGAACGCCCAAATGCAGTGGCGGCTCGCCGAGGGAGTGCTACAGGCGGTAAGGCGGGGGAGGGGCTGGGTGGGGGGGTAGTGGAGTCCGACATACGACGGACAAGAGTAAGGTAAGTAATTAAATAAATAAAACTATTTACATTGCGCTTGCTGCATCGCCAACTCGGCGATGCAGCAAGCGCAATGTAAATCGTTTTATTTATTTAATTACTTACCTTACTCCTGTCCATCGTATGTCGGACTCCACTACCCCCCACCCTGCCCCTCCCCCGCCCCGCCCCACCCCACCGCCCCGCAGCACTCCCTCCGCGAGCCGCCACTGCCCAGCTGTATGCTAACGGCTTATTGTACACTACTACGGAATGGGGCGCACCAAAGGTAAACTCCCTGAGGCAACTGCCACGAACTCGCAACAGCAGGAGGATACAGACACCCAGCAACTACTATCAAACTGTATCCCGCCAACGAACATGGAATCACCACATGACAAGCTAGACCTCATCCTTCAAGAGGTGAGAGACTCGCGCAAATCCATAAAGCAGCAGATTGGCTCCCTCACGACGGGCCTCACCCTCCTAAAGGCGGACCATAGCAAACTGGCCTCAACTGTAAAAGATAATAAAGCAGCACTAGTGGAGTTGATCCCACAGCACAAAGAACATGCAGCGCAGCTCACACAATTGCAACGACAAATGGCGGATCTCCAGGACAGAGTCGACGATGCAGAGGGAAGGAATCGCCGGAACAATGTTCGCGTCATTGGCTTGCTGAAGCGCAGTGAGGGCCCCAATGCCACCAAGTTCATGGAGCAATGGTTCAGAGAACATGTATCCCCGGAGGATCTTTCAGACTTTTTCTGCGTGGAGAGGGCACACAGGATCCACTCGGGCCGACCAACGGCAGGGGCCCGACCCATGATCACCAGAATATTAAATTTCAGGGATCGAGACTTGCTGCTCCAAAGGTCAAGGGAGAAGTCCCCAATCCAGTTTGAGAATCAAAGAATATCACTCTACCCTGGTTACACCATGCTTGTGCAACGCAAAAGATCCTCATACCAGGCTACCAAAAAGAAGCTCAGAGCACTCAACCTTAAATATGCCTTGCTATTTCCAGCCATACTGAAGGTCATGCATGATCAAAAGGCGCACTTTTTTGAAACTCCAGAGGAAGCTGACGAATGGCTGGAGGTAATGTTTCCTCCCACGGCATCTAAGACTTCCTCACAAAGCATGCCTCAAAGTCCCAAGTCTACAACAAATCGGCCCGCAACTCCCAAGCTAGAAACCCCACTATGGAGCAGGCTCAGAGGGGTCGTGAGGAGGCGATCGCAGTGGCAAGTACACTTAGACTCTCCCCCCCAATCGACGTCGGAATCCTCGGAGAACACTATTCAGTCTGACTCAGAAAATAGTATAGCCCTATTTCGCACTGTGACTCCTCAGACAGCAGATGATTTTCTAGGATAAAAGAAGTATCCCCTTTCCTTTTCATGAACGAAAGGAACTAGTGGGAGCTGTTTGGACAATTCGCAACGATAATTGGTAATTGGTATGATGACAGCCGATAGCGGTGCATGTATCCTTTCCCAGCTCTGGTAAATGTATGTTGTTTTTTGTGCTTGGACCGGACAATAAGGGCTCTGTAACAGTACACATCACCATGCAGGGCATAGGAAGCACCCCCCCAGCGTGCAAAAGCAACTTGTAATCTGTTCACGTTTCACATTGTTGTGATCCTAGTTTGGACCAGTGCAGTTCCAGCGCTGGACCTTGTATTTCAGGTTTATTCAAGGGTGTTTAGGGGAACTGGCTCGCTTCACACATCAAGAGATTTCTCGATTGCCCGGAGACCCTGGCTTACCATGCACGTCGCTTACAAACACGAAATTACATGTTAGGTACCTATAATATAATCACCTGGAACGTGCAGGGTCTTGGCTCCATACATAAACATCATAGAATACATGTGCAACTCAATAGGCGGAGGGCCCAGATAGTGTTTTTACATGAGTCCCACCTCACTGACTCGGAGATCATTAAATTGCGCAAGAAATGGAAAGGCCAATTCTTCCACATCATATTCCGCTTTTGCAAGGGGGGCGACCATATGGGTCAGGAATGGAGTCCCGTTTGTGGTGTTAGAGACACTGATCCACTGGGTAGATACACACTGGTACGGGGAATGCTGGATGGTGGCTTATTCATGGATACTAGGGGGCGATTACAATGCGGTCATGGACACTGTTATGGACCGCTCACACCCACCGATTCCAGGGGCGGGATCCATTAAACAAGCGGAGGCTCTGCGCAGGTGGTCGGAGGGGTGGGCACTGAGAGATGCCTGGCATATTAAAAACCCAAACAACAGGGAATATTCGTTCTTCTCCCCAACACACCAACTCCATACGAGGATAGACAGGATACTCTGTTCCATTCCCCTTACTACGCAAGTAACACACACCACATATCTGGGAAAGACTTTCTCCGATCACAACCCACTAGAACTCACGCTTGGGTGGGGCAGGATCCCCACTCCGGTTCCCACTTGGAGACTGTGGCCCCAGATGCTGGAGGACTCCATCTTCCAGAGCACACTAGCAGTAGGCATCACAAACTACTTTGCAGAAAACGCAGATACAGCCACCACGCGACATGTAGAGTGGGATGCTTTTAAAACCGTCATAAGGGGTATAGCCATCAGCACCACTGCAGGGGCGCGACAGGAAATACACAAGGACCTTAAAACAGTTGAGAGCACCATGAATGCCATAGAGCAGGAAGCGGCAAAGGATCCCACCAAAGCAGCGGCGCTGCAAGAGGCGCGCATTAAGCATGCCGAAATATTGGAGAGCCTTAGAGTAATGGATTACAAAACGTACACTCAGATAAAACACACAGAGGCTGACAATTCTGGTGCGTTATTAGCGCGTATTATACGCGACGCACCCCCTGCTACTGCGATACATGAAATAACCACACCAGAAGGGAACACAGTACACACCCAGCAGGAAATAAATAAAGCTTTTTATAAGTACTACGAAACGCTCTACCAAGCCCCAGTGCAACAGACAGGCGAATCTACAGATGCCTTTCTGGATGATCTGCCATTCCCCCAGCTAGACGATACCGCCAGGGACGAACTGTCAGGCCCCATTACAAGAGCTGAAATCAGAGAGGCTATTTGGGTGTTACCGCGCAACAAAGCACCTGGCTTAGATGGCCTGCCTATAGAATTCTTTGACACCTTCTCAGATGCTCTGATTCCCCGTCCAGAACAGCTGTACCAATCCGCGATGGACACAGGGACACTTCCCTCCACCACAATGCAAGCACTAGTTGTATCAATCCCTAAACCGGGACGCTCCGCTGCGGATATCTCAGGGTACCGACCCCTTTCCCTACTTGCCACGAAATATAAAATATTAAGTAAAATATTGGCACGCCGCTTACTCCCATACCTACACAAACTCATACACGCGGATCAATGCGGGTTTGTTCCTGCGCTCAGCACGCCTCCCAATATCAAAAGACTTTACCATGTCATGGGGTCCATCCCAGCTGACACTCAGAATGCAGGCTGCATTACATTAGACCTTAGACAGGCCTTTGATACACTGCAATGGAACTACATGGTCAGATCATTGGGGAAATTTGGCATACCGCCGGAATATCTGAAGTGGGTACAACTACTGTACACGGCGCCCACACCGGGAATCACATATCGCGCGCATACCCAATAGGCAGAGGTACCCGCCAAGGGTGCCCACTATCACCCTTGCTATTTGTGCTCGCGCTAGAGCCCCTGGCCATCAAACTGCGGACAGAGGCAGGGCAAATAGGGATCAGACTGGGCAATGCCACACATGTGCTATCAGCATATGCTGATGATATAATTGTATACGCCAGAGACCTACCCAATGTCCTAGGGCCGATTCCGGATATTTTTAGACAGTTTGAACTGGTCTTGGCCATCAATGAGGCTAAATCGCAAGCTTTCTTTTTTCACCCTGGCGTGCGCCCAGACATGTTGCAATTTGGGCAACTCTCTCTAACAGTAGCGCAACACACATTCAAATATCTAGTCATCAATATATACAGAGATCCACAAGACCTAATAGAGGGCAACCTGACCAGATCGATTAGGGCGCTCCGGTCTCAGGCGATCTTTTGGACCTCGCTACCGCTATCTGTAATGGGTCGGGTGGCGATCTCCAAAATGGTGGTTCTCCCAAGAGTGCTATACTTTTTTACAAACCTCCCAGTGATAATCCACGCACCTATATTCAAGGCACTTGAGACGCTATTATCTGATCTGGGGGAATGGCCGCCGGCCAGTGGGTCTAGCCAAACTGCAGCTGGAGACAGACAAAGGAGGACTGGGAGCCCCTGACCTCCGTGCATACTGCTATGCAAGCCAGCTACAGTGGCTCTCGTTCTGGCTGGCAGGCCGTAACCTGCACGAACTGGGATACACAACCCAGGATCTCAACCGGATCCTACATACACTCCTACTGCCTCGTTCCCGGATCCCCCAGGATGCCCGACGCTTTTGCCCACAGCACTGATGTACTGGAGGAAAGCACTACAGTACACACGCCAGCATACCCCATACTCAAACAACACTCCGCTACTAGGTATCCCTACACCCACAGGTCTCATTACAAAATGGAACACCCGCAGTTGGTCTGAGGGAGGAGTCACTACAGTAAGGGCACTTTTCAGTGCCGGCGCTCTCATGGATCACGAGAACTTTGCCAGGGAAAATGGGCTTTGGGGCAATCTATATATGACACATGCAGTACTCACCGCGTATGTTAAGAGGTGTTGGGCCCCTACAAGAGAAGAACCTCCGACACATGAACTGGTACTAGCAATATATCTAATGGGTGAGGGGCGGCATCTCACAAAATGGCTATACAAAGGTATCCGGGCACACGCTGGAATCTCACTCACTGCTTTACGTAACAGATGGTATGTTGATCTACAAAGGGACCTAACGGATAGGGAATGGACCGCCCTGCTAGAGTACCCTAAAAAGGTATCACGCAACGCCAAATTTAAATTTATCCAGCATATGATCCTCCATAGAGCTTATCTCACTCCACACCGCTTGCAGCGTATGTTCCTGCACACACAACAATATTGCCCCAGATGTAAGGTGAAGGATGCTGACATTCTACACATGTTGTGGTCCTGCCCCATGCTGGCGGAGTTTTGGACGGATGTCGTCTGGAGCCCCAGAACGGCGACGGGCATTCCTACAGAGGAGACAGCTGGAAACTGCATACTTGGAATGCATCGGCGATCAAAATCGCAGAAGGTACACTCGCGGTTCGCTGACCTAGCACTTCTCCTTGCAAAGCGTACAATAACCATGAGGTGGAAATCGGCATGGGGTCCATCAATGCATCTGTGGCACGGGGAGGGGGTATGATGGGGAAGTGCAGAGAGTGCTGCCATTAGGCAGGAAGAGGCCCGAGGGTTGCACAAAACCTTGATTTCAATGGACTGGGACTTGATGCTGGAGGCATTTAAAGCACTAGAGCCTGCGCCTGTCCCAGTGGTAAATGACACATAGAGATACAATCCCAAATAGTCCCCCATTGGCATGACTTTGGCCCAAGAATGCTACATGCGTAACGCTGCCATATGCACACAACATATTAAATATGCCAACATAATTGGAAATAGGAACCGGGATGGAACCGGGTACCATAGGCACTAAACACAGCAGAGCCAGAGAAGGGCGGGAGGGGGCTAGGGGGTTCTTAATTGTTGAAGTTATTCTAAATGCACTTGTAAGAATATCCTGTTAATACCTTGGTATCATCTAAATAAGGTTTTTGTAAAGTATATTGTAAGAAATGGTACGAAGTACTTGTAAACACTGCAATACTGAGGCTTACACCTGACGTTAAGCATGATAAAATACTGCTATTGTGCCTACCAAGGTACCTAACATAATGTATGACCTGTGAAACCAAGAAAATCAATAAAGTGTGTTTTAAAAAAAATCCAAAGCAGTAATACTGTACCTTGAATCCTAAAAGGCTTTTGTCGTCATTCAACTCCAGGTGGATAGCACTGTCAAATCGTATGCTTAAAGACTTCATTGCAAAAATGGCAAATGCCTTTGTCACTTTCTAGCTCGGCGTGATTGCACTGTGCTAATCCTATGCCTAAAAACTCTCCTAGAGAAAAACAGACATTTGAGGTGAGCAGATTCAGAGTGTCTGTAGTGTAGTGTACACCATAAAGGGAGCTGCTCGCCACCTATTACTTGGGAACTATATATATATATATATATATATTATCTACTGGCGGTCGCCAGTAGATAGTTATAGTTAGGACCTATTATCCATAGGAAATCCGTAACATTCTATTCCCAATAACTTTGGCGTAGTTTGACGAATCATCGCGAAATTTTCAAAACTAGTGGGGCACTCCGGTCTGCTCCTGTGTTGAAAGTTTCGGGGTGATTCATCAAGCGGGGGCCGAGAAAAAAGGGGGGTCCCAAAACGTGTTTTCTCCATGTTAATTCCCATAGGAAATTTTAGCCACGGCTACAGCCCGAACTGTTGAACGGAATTACACCAAATTTGGCAAAAGGTAGCGCTTGGTACAGAAAGCGACCTTTTTTTAAATGGTGTAAATCCGTTCAGTAGTTGCAGAGAAATTCAAAAAATAAGAGTGAAAAAATCAATTTCCCATAGGAAACTTTATGCAAGGCTACAGCAAAACTGCTGAACGGAATTACACCAAATTTGGCAAAAAGGTAGTGCTTGGTTCAGAAAGCACCCTTTTAAAAATGGTGTAAATCCGTTCAGTAGTTGCTGAGAAAATCCAAAATAAAAGTTTCGATATCTATGGCCACGGTGGATCCGCGCACCCTCCCAACCACGAGCTGCATGCTAATTGGCTGTCAACAGTCCAAACCAGGAAGTGTTGGCAGCCATCTTGTTCCTCGGAACCAAGGAACAAGAAAGCAGTAAAACAAGTGCGCAAAACGCATAAAGGGGGCAGGGTAGAAACACCCTGACCCCCTAGGTTTGCTCAGGGGGTCCCACAAGTACCCCCTGGGCAGAAAAAAGGATTTTTTTTTTTAAATCGGCGGGATGCGCTTAGGGTGGGCGGATCCCGCCGATTAAAAAAAAAAAACACAAGAAACAAGTGCGCAAAACGCACAAAGGGGGCAGGGTAGAAACACCCTGACCCCCTAGGTCTGCTCAGGGGGTCCCACAAGAACCCCCTGGGCAGAAAAAAGCACACACAAAAAAAAAAAAGACCGGCATCGTGCCGGAGGCCCCGCCCCCTCCCTGCAGTAGTCTGCAAACGCGCCCCCTGGCGCGTTTTAAGAAGGGGAAGTAATTCCCCTTGAATACTGGGGGTCCCTGGAGCCAACTAGCCCACCAGGAACCTCCGGTATGCGCCAGGGGCTGCGTTGCAGAGAGGTGTACAGAGGCCAAGCCCCTTTTACACCTCTCTGCAACGCAGCTCTGTGGCACTTTTTGGAGGTACATGGTGGGCTAGTTGGACTCCAGGGACCCTCAGTATTCATGGGGACTTAATCCCCCAACTTAAAACGCGCCACGGGGCGCGTTTGCACAGTGGTGAAGGGAGGGGGCGTGGCTTCAGGTGACATGTGTGCAAACAGGCCCCGTGGCGCGTTTTAAGATGGGGAATTAAATCCTCTTCAATCCTGAGGGTCCATGGGGGCCAACTAGCCCACCAGGTACCTCCAGTAAGCGCCACGGAGCTGCATTGCAGAGTGTTGTAAAAAGGGGCGTGGCCTCTGAACACCTCTCTGCAACGCAGCTCTCTGGCGCATACTGGAGGTATCTGGTGGGCCAGTTGGCCCCTAGGGACCCTCGGCATTGAGGAGGAATTAATTCTCCAACTTAAAACCCGCCACAGGGCGTGTTTGCAGACATGTCACTTCAGGCCCCACCCCCTTCCTTCACCATTGTGCAAATATTCCTCTAAAATCAGCCGAACTACGAATTCCGATTTACTCACCTGTTATCAGGAGAGACCTCAGTGCTGCATCTTTGAGCCCAGTACTGATCCTGAAAAGTAATTTTAAACGTACTTACCAGTAACTTGAATTTCCTTCCATAGGCTAACATTGACTGGTTTCACTTGGAAATTCTTCTAAGTGTGGAGTTTTGGAACTTTATAATATTCCTCTAAAATCAGCCGAACTACGAATTCCGATTTACTCACCTGTTATCAGGAGAGACCTCAGTGCTGCATCTTTGAGCCCAGTACTGATCCTGAAAAGTAATTTTAACCGTACTTACCAGTAACTTGAATTTCCTTCCATAGGCTAACATTGACTGGTTTCACTTGGAAATTCTTCTAAGTGTGGAGTTTTGGAACTTTATAATATTCCTCTAAAATCAGCCGAACTACGAATTCCGATTTACTCACCTGTTATCAGGAGAGACCTCAGTGCTGCATCTTTGAGCCCAGTACTGATCCTGAAAAGTAATTTTAACCGTACTTACCAGTAACTTGAATTTCCTTCCATAGGCTAACATTGACTGGTTTCACTTGGAAATTCTTCTGTGTGTGGAGTTTTGGAACTTTATAATATTCCTCTAAAATCAGCCGAACTACGAATTCCGATTTACTCACCTGTTATCAGGAGAGAACCCAGTGCTGCATCTTTTAGCCCAGCACTGACCCTGAAAAGTAATTCTAACCGTACTTACCAGTAACTTGTATTTCCTTCCATTGGAATCCATTGTCTGGTTTTCAGCAGAAAAGTTTGTGTCGATTTTCACAAACTACAAATATTCCTTAAAAATTGCCTGTATGACTTAAACACATTCTTTCAACTGTTTACAGGAGATGCACCAGTGCTGGATCCAGGATCCACCACTGAGTAAGAAAAAGTAACGATAACACTACTTACCTGCTAAGTGAATTTCCTCCCATAGGATAACATTGGTGATTCTATGTGAAAAAGTTTCGAAGTGTCAACTTTTAAAATACAATAATATTCCTTAAAAATCACTACTGTAACCAAAACGCTTTTACTCAACTGTTTACAGGAGATGTCCCAGGACTGAATCTAGGATCCAGTCCTGTGGTTAGAAAAGTAATCCATAAAGTAACTAATTGCATTTAACTAGAAATTCACATTGAGCTCAATGTTGCATTGTGTTTGAAATTGTGTTGCCCATTGCAACAACTGTAACTACTGTACTTAAAAGTCTATTGCCTATTTGCAAAGTATTTAAACTAAAGTAATTCATTCTGAGAAAGTATATTTTGTAATGTAATGTATAATGTAATTATAATGTAATTTAAAAAATAAAATATGTAAAAATAAATAGTTTAAAAAAATGTAGTAAATCAGTATCAAAAAAATAAATATAACAATTAATACATTTAAAAATTGTCATTTACAAAACCTTTGAAATTCACTGAAAAAAACCATAGGTTTCAGACATGTTATAGTTAGGAATTAGCATTTAAAAAACCTTTGAAATTCACTGAAAAAACCATAGGTTTCAGGCACGTTATAGTTAGAAATTAGCATTTAAAAAACCTTACAAATTCACAGAAAAAACCATAGGTTTTAGGGACAGTTATAGTTAGTTGGACATTGCACTCGTACAAAACCCGTGAAATTCCCCGTTATAGTTAGTTCAGCTAACTATAACTCGCGCCCCGCAATGCACTGCTGATGACGTCACATATTACATAACTCATGACATGGTCAGTGACATCACTGATGACATCACTCATGACATCTCAAATGACATCACTGATGACATCATCCAGTGACTGTGTGTTTCTGTAAAGTTGAAATATTTTTAATATATATATAGGGAAAGGCGTATTGAAGAATGAGTGGGTGTATAAGTGTCTGTATGGATGATTTAGTAGGTGCGTGACTAACTCTATAAGTGAGTGATTAAACGTATCTTACTGAATGCATGGGTTAGTGACTAAACTGGATGAATGTCTGTATCCGTCTGTCTGTTGCTGTGTAAGTGGCTGCATGGGTTTGTGAATAGCTACATGAGTGTCTATATGAGTTATTGATTGGTTGTCTGAGTATCTGTATGGGTGCCTGAGTGTTTGTGTGGGTGGGGTGTGTGCGACTCTGTGCATAGATGTGTGAGTGGGTGATTCACTAGGTGGATGGTTTCAAGAGTGCATCTGTGATAGACTGTATGGGTGGGTAAGTGTGTGTAAGAGTGTGTTAGTGAGTGAATGTATGTCCCAGTGGTACATGTGTGAGTAACTACATATGTGAAAGGCAGTATATATGTGTGTTGGAGTATATAAATAGCTATAAGTGCGAGTGTGTGATTGTGAGAGTGACTGTATGGCTGAGTGTGTGCTTGTATCAGTGATTGTATAAGAGCGTAAGAATGTGCTAGTATTTGTATGAGTAAGTGAGCTGGTGTGTGGATAACTGTATAGGTGAGTAAATGGCAGTGTGTTTAATTATTTGCATGACTGACTAGGTGTGTGAGTACCTCTATGGATGAGTGGCGGTGTTTGAGCGTCTATATAGGAGTATGAGTGCATATGATAGTCCTGTACTGAGTGACCGTAAGTATGAGTGACTGTACGGGTGAGTGTGTGGATGTGTGTGTAGACCTAAGAATCAGTGAGTGGGTATGTAGTTATTGGTGTTGGAGTGTCTATGGTTTTGCGAATGGCAGTCTGTAATTTAGAGTGGGTGTATCAAAGGTTATATTAGGGTGTGAGGAGGTGCATCAGATTATCACGTGGATGATGTCATCAGTGATGTCATCAGTGATGTCATTTGAGATGTCATCAGTGATGTCATCAGTGATGTCACTGACCATGTCATGAGTGATGTAATATGTGACGTCATCAGCAGTGCATTATGGGGCGCGAGTTATAGTTAGCTGAACTAACTATAACGGGGGAATTTCACGGGTTTTGTACGAGTGCAATGTCCAACTAACTATAACTGTCCCTAAAACCTATGGTTTTTTCAGTGAATATATATATATATATATATATATATATATATATATATATATATATATATATAATCTACTGGCGGTCGCCAGTAGATAGTTATAGGTAGGACCTACTATCCATAGGAAATTCATAACATTCTATTCCCAATAACTTTGGCGTCGTTTGACTAATCATCGCGAAATTTTCAAAACTAGTGGGGCGCTCCGGTCCGCTCCTGTCTTGAAAGTTTCGGGGTGATTCATCAAGCGAGGGCCGAGAAAAAAGGGGGGTCCCAAAACGTGTTTTCTCCATGTTAATTCCCATAGGAAATTTTAGCCACGGCTACAGCCCGAACTGCTGAACGGAATTACACCAAATTTTGCAAAAAGGTAGCGCTTGGTTCAGAAAGCGACCTTTTTTTAAATGGTGTAAATCCGTTCAGTAGTTGCGGAGAAATTCAAAAAATAAGAGTGAAAAAATCAATTTCCCATAGGAAACTTTATGCAAGGCTACAGCCAAAACTGCTGAACGGAATTACACCAAATTTGGCAAAAAAGTAGTGCTTGGTTCAGAAAGCACCCTTTTTAAAAATGGTGTAAATCCGTTCAGTAGTTGCTGAGAAAATCCAAAATAAATGTTTCGATATCTATGGCCGCGGTGGATCCGCGCACCCTCCCGATCACGAGCTGCATGCTAATTGGCTGTCAACACTCCAAACCAGGAAGTGTTGGCAGCCATCTTGTTCCTCGGTAGAACCGAGGAACAAGAATGCAGTAAAACAACTGCGCAAAACGCAAAAAGGGGGCAGGGTAGAAACACCCTGACCCCCTAGGCCTGCTCAGGGGGTCCTACAAGGACACCCAGGGCCACAATAAAAAAATTAAAAAAAATTAAAAATCGGCAAAAAACGCGCTGTGTGCGCGGATCCTGTCGATTAAAAAAAAAAAAAACGAAGCGCGGTCTCGCGCTTCGTGGTTAATTGGCCCCTGGGTGGGCCAAGTCCCGGGGGCATGCGGGGGATCATTAATAATTATATTGGGGGGCCTCTAAGGCCCACCCAAGCCCCAGGGACCGCCACCCCCCGGGGCTTTAAACAAAATGGTGCGGGAGGGCTCTCAGCCCTCCCGCAGCCCCGAAGACCGCCACCCCCCGGGGCTTCTTTTAAAAAAAAAAAATTACCTGTGTGGGGGGGCTCGAGCCCCCCCACATGCCCCGGGGACCGCCACCTCCCTGGGCACTAAATATTTCAATATGGGGGTCCGTTACGGACCCCGAGCCCCGGGGACCACCACCTCCCCGGGGCTGTGCATTGGTTGGGAGGGGGGCCGCGCGGCCCCCCTCCTGGAGCCCTTGATGGCCCTGGGGACCACCACCCCCAGGGCCGGCTCCTGCAGTGTCCCGGGGTGCCTACCCCGGGACACTGTAGTTTGCTATGACAGGACGGAGCCTCACGGCTCCCGTCCTGTCATAGCAAGCTGCTTTGGTTTTGGAAGAGAGAGCAGGAAACCTGCTCTCTCTTCCAAAAACAAAGCCTATTGCTTTTCCACACGGGGAGCTGCATCTTAGCAGCTCCCCATGTGGAAAAGCAATGCCGGCTCCCGAGGGACGCGGGGAGCAGCGGGACCGTGGGGGGATTGGGGACCCCCCCCACAGTCCCCAACGGAGAGGGCCAGCCCCGGGGGATGGGGTCCCCGGGGCAAGTAGTGGCCCGGGAGGGGGGACACGCGGCCCCCCTCCCCAAAAAAAAAAAAAAAATTTAAAGAAAAATAAAGGCCTGCCCCGGGGGATGGGGTCCCCGGGGCAAAAGGAGGCCTGAGGAGGGGGGCCACGCAGCCCCCCTCCTTAAAAAAATAATAAAAAGAGTAGCCATGCCCCGGGGGATGGGGTCCCCGGGGCCAGAATCGGCCACGGGAGGGGGGCCACGCGGCCCCCTTCCCGTTTTTTTTTTTTTTAAATGAAAAAAAAGGGGTAAGGCCCTGGGGGATGGGGTCCCCAGGGCCCAAAAAAAGGAAAAAGGAAGGGGGGCCACACAGCCCACCTTCGAAAAAAAAAACAAAAAAACGATCGTGCCGCAGGCCCCGCCCTTCCTTTACCACTCTGCAAACGCGCCCCTGGCGCGTTTGCAGAGGGGAACGAATTCCCCTTGAATACTGGGGGTCCCTGGGGGCCAACTAGCCCACCAGGAACCTCCAGTATGCGCCAGGGGGCTGTGTTGCAGAGAGGTGTACAGAGGCCACGCCCCTTTTTACACCTCTCTGCAACGCAGCTCTGTGGCGCTTACTGGAGGTACCTGGTGGGATAGTTGGACCCCAGGGACCCTCAGGATTCAAGTGGACTTAATCCCCCAACTTAAAACGCGCCACAGGGCGTGTTTGCAGACATGTCACTTCAGCCCCCACCCCCTTCCTTCACCATTGTGCAAATATTCTTCTAAAATCAGCCGAACTACGAATTCCGATTTACTCACCTGTTATCAGGAGAGACCTCAGTGCTGCATCTTTGAGCCCAGTACTGATCCTGAAAAGTAATTTTAACCGTACTTACCAGTAACTTGAATTTCCTTCCATAGGCTAACATTGACTGGTTTCACTTGAAAATTCTTCTAAGTGTGGAGTTTTGGAACTTTATAATATTCCTCTAAAATCAGCCGAACTACGAATTCCGATTTACTCACCTGTTATCAGGAGAGAACCCAGTGCTGCATCTTTTAGCCCAGCACTGACCCTGAAAAGTAATTCTAACCATACTTACCAGTAACTTGTATTTCCTTCCATTGGAATTCATTGTCTGGTTTTCCGCAGAAAAGTTTCAAAGTGTCGTTTTTCACAAACTACAAATATTCCTTAAAAATCGCCTGTATGACTTAAACGCATTCTTTCAACTGTTTACAGGAGATGCACCAGTGCTGGATCCAGGTTCCACCACTGAGTAAGAAAAAGTAACGATAACACTACTTACCTGCTAAGTGAATTTCCTCCCTCAGGATAACATTGGTGATTCTATGTGAAAAAGTTTCGAAGTGTCAAGTTTTAAAATACAATAATATTTCTTAAAAATCACTACTGTAACCAAAACGCTTTTACTCAACTGTTTACAGGAGATGTCCCAGGACTGAATCTAGGATCCAGTCCTGTGGTTAGAAAAGTAATCCATAAAGTAACTAATTGCATTTAACTAGAAATTCACATTGAGCTCAATGTTGCATTGTGTTTGAAATTGTGTTGCCCATTGCAACAACTGTAACTACTGTACTTAAAGGTCTATTGCCTATTTGCAAAGTATTTAAACTAAAGTAATTCATTCTGAGAAAGTATATTTTGTAATGTAATGTATAATGTAATTACAATGTAATTTAAAAAATAAAATATCTAAAAATAAATAGTTTAAAAAAATGTAGTAAATCAGTATCAAAAAAATAAATATAACAATTAATACATTTAAAAATTGTCATTTACAAAACCTTTGAAATTCACTGAAAAAACCATAGGTTTCAGACATGTTATAGTTAGGAATTAGCATTTAAAAAACCCTTGAAATTCACTGAAAAAACCATAGGTTTCAGGCACGTTATAGTTAGAAATTAGCATTTAAAAAACCTTTGAAATTCACTGAAAAACCATAGGTTTCAGGCACGTTATAGTTAGAAATTAGCATTTAAAAAACCTTTGAAATTCACTGAAAAAACCATAGGTTTCAGACACGTTATAGTTAGAAATTAGCATTTAAAAAACCTTTGAAATTCACTGAAAAAACCATAGGTTTCAGACACGTTATAGTTTGAAATTTGCATTTAAAAACCTTACAAATTCACTGAAAAAACCATAGGTTTTAGGGACAGTTATAGTTAGTTGGACATTGCACTCGTACAAAACCCGTGAAATTCCCCATTATAGTTAGTTCAGCTAACTATAACTCGCGCCCCGCAATGCACTGCTGATGACGTCACATATTACATCACTCATGACATGGTCAGTGACATCACTGATGACATCACTGATGACATCTCAAATGACATCACTGATGACATCACTGATGACATCATCCACGTGATAATCTGATGCACCTCCTCACACCCTAATATAACCTTTGATACACCCACTCTAAATTACAGACTGCCATTCGCAAAACCATAGACACTCCAACACCAATAACTACATACCCACTCATTGATTCTTAGGTCTACACACACATCCACTCCACAACCACCTGTACAGTCACTCATACTTACGGTCACTCAGTACAGGACTATCATATGCACTCATACTCCTATATAGACACTCAAACACCGCCACTCATCCATAGAGGTACTCACACACCTAGTCAGTCATGCAAATAATTAAACAAACTGCCATTTACTCACCTATACAGTTATACACACACCAGCTCACTTACTCATACAAATACTAGCACATTCTTACGCTCTTATACAATCACTGATGCAAGCACACACTCATCCATACAGTCACTCTCACAATCACACACTCTCGCTTATAGCTATTTATATACTCCAACACACATATATACTGCCTTTCACATATGTAGTTACTCACACATGTACCACTGGGACATACATTCACTCACTAATACACTCTTACACACACTTACCCACCCATACAGTCTATCACAGATGCACTCTTGAAACCATCCACCCAGTGAATCACCCACTCACACATCTATGCACAGAGTCGCACCCACCCCACCCACACAAACACTCAGGCACCCATACAGATACTCAGACAACCAATCAATAACTCATATAGACACTCATGTAGCTATTCACAAACCCATGCAGCCACTTACACAGCAACAGACAGACGGATACAGACATTCACCCAGTTTAGTCACTAACCCATGCATTCAGTAAGATACGTTTAATCACTCACTTATAGAGTTAGTCACGCACCTACTAAATCATCCATACAGACACTTATACACCCACTCATTCTTCAATACGCCTTTCCCTATATATATTAAACATATTTAAACTTTACAGAAACACACAGTCACTGGATAATGTCATCAGTGATGTCATTTGAGATGTCATCAGTGATGTCATCAGTGATGTCACTGACCATGTCATGAGTGATGTAATATGTGACGTCATCAGCAGTGCATTGCGGGCGCGAGTTATAGTTAGCTGAACTAACTATAACGGGGGAATTTCACGGGTTTTGTACGAGTGCAATGTCCAACTAACTATAACTGTCCCTAAAACCTATGGTTTTTTCAGTGAATTTGTAAGGTTTTTTAAATGCAAATTTCTAACTATAACGTGTCTGAAACGTATGGTTTTTCAGTGAATTTCAAAGGTTTTTTAAATGCTAATTTCTAACTATAACGTGTCTGAAACCTATGGTTTTTTCAGTGAATATATATATATATATATATATATATATATATATATATATATATATATATATATATATATATATATATATGTGTGTTGTAAATAATAACTCCAATGGCCCTTTCACAGCGGGCCGGTGAGATTTCAGCCCTGGTACAGACCAGTGACTACGGAAATCTGTGTGGGCAGGGACCTGATGACTTCCCCAGCTTGCCATGCCTGATGAAAGGCTGCCATGTGCCCAGCTTCTGGTACGGTGAGTGATTTCTGTTGCAGAATGAAAGCTCAAGTGAGGACAGGGTCTCCTGCAGAACCCAGACCTTCTGAGAATGTATGTGGTTAGCAGGCGCCCTGAAGTCAGGCTCAGCTCTGAGGCAGGTAAAGAAAAGGCAGGTTGACTGTATTGGTTTGAGATGCGGGCTTCTGTGTAAATAAAAATGCCTGCGATTGTGCGATCACTGAAGGATGGGGTGCACCAAGGGCAGGGCCGCTGGAATTACACAATTCTGCGTCTGCGGCGTTTTTCACTAGTATAGCTCTGCTGCATTTGCCACATAATTCATCATCTGCTGCATTATTTGCAGATTTTAACTGTTTCTAGCCCGAACGGATCACGTGATCCTGCGCATTGGAGGGCCCGTCACAAAGGTTGACAGGTCCTCTTTAGTTGCTTACTGTTGTATTTGATTATTTGTGTTACTAACAAGGTGAAATGTTTACCCAGTGTTATCGAAGTGTAAGAATGGTAACAATTATGATCAAATACTACCACAAAATATGCCGCATTGGACCGCATAATTTATCTTTTCTTGCCGCATAATTTAGTCAACTCAGCCGCCTAATTTGGTCCTCCTCTTCGGCATAATTCTGCTGGCTCAGACAGGGGGCAACGGGTCGGCAGAGGAAGAAGATGGCTCCCAGTTGCGCCTGTTGGATAAATCGAAGGCCTCTTTTCATCCGTCACACTTGCAGATCTCAGCAGCACACAGTGCCCGGGCTGTATTAATCACCACTTCGCCATTTTCGGATTGAGACTCAAGCGTAGTTTGGCACTCATCGCCTCTTTGCAATGGCGTTTTGCCGGTTTACGTTTTTGTTATTGACTGCTTTTAGATAAATCATCGCCTCATAAACAGACGTCCCACGCAATGGTTCCAGATGGAGAATGGTCGCCTGCTATCGTAAACTTGGACAGGAATATGGAACATCTTAGTTTGAAGCCATGGAGCGATAGACCTTTGACCACAGTTGGCCGCTGCCCACAACTACTCTCGATCTGCAGCAGGTTTCCTTAACCGGTACTGGAGCGCCATCTAGGGGAAGCTGTAGGCAATAACACCATGTCCCAAATAAATCGTGAACGAAAGGCAGTTTTTGTCTCTAATTGAAGTTGCACACCAACCAAGCATCCACGATTTTAACAAATTTCTAAATGTTAGCAATGCTGAGTGGACTACGAAAGTGGAGAACCAGAGTGTTCCAGGGTTCGTATGTCAGCACAGAGAAAGCCCTTCCCCCCAAAGTAGGCCGCTTAGATATGGGAACATTCCACCTTCAAGTCTTTTCTAATCTTAAATGATGTCTTGGTTTATAAAAGGACAATCTGCCTCGAAGGGGGCTTAGCTTGCCTCCATATGGGTACCAAAACGGAAATGGCATTTATTAGCCACTAATCCTGACATGCCCAAAATTGCCCAAGAAAAAATTCCGATACTGACCGGAGAGTCAGCGGAAGACTCCCATCGCTTTAATACCTGGATGGGGGCCGTATGTGATGACTTAATGCCTCTAAAACATTCCTCTAGAAGGGGCAAAATAAAATCACGTAATGATCCTTGGTTTACTAAAGAGCTAGCGGAGCTCCACCTACACAGTAAACAACTAGAACGTAGATGGAGAAGGGGCTATGAGGTAGCACATCTTCAGACCTTTAAATCATTTAGGAAGCAATACCATACAGCCATCAAACTCGCCCCAAAAAATTATTTTGGGAATAAAATAGCTCTGGCAAAGCAAAACCAAAAAGAGATATTCGCTATCATGAATTCTTTTATGGATCCTAAAGCCCTACACTCAGAGGTCCCTCCCTCTCAATCTCTCTGTAATGACATCGCAACATTCTTTGAGGAAAAATTCATCAATATCCCAAAAGATTTCGGAGTATTAAGAACAGAAGAAGTGGGGAATGAGTTGGGTTTAGATCACACGCAGGATAGACCCTTATTTCATACCTTTCAAGCAGTCACTCTATCTCAGACATATGAAGCTATCCTAGCATGTAAATCAGGTTCCCCACGTGATGCTTGTCCCCCAATAATATTGCATCACATTTTGGATATAGTGAATCCCGTGATCAATAGGATTGTGAACTCCTCGCTGTCCTCTGGCATAGTGCCTGATGCGTGGAAATTCGCAATAGTGAAGCCCCTAAAGAAAAAACAAAATATCGATTCTGCCAATCTCTCCAACTATAGGCCCATATCCTTACTACCAATCTTGGGTAAGGTCACTGAAAAAATGGTCTTTAAGGAACTCTCTAATTTTGTCCAGTCTGCCCAGATCCTCCATCCTCGACAATCGGGCTTCCGCCCGAAATACTCCACAGAATCAGCCCTACTGGAGATATCTGACACTCTGAAATTCATCACCGACAATGGCAGGAAGGCAGTGTTGATCCTTTTAGATCTGTCAGCTGCCTTCGATACTATATCTCATGACATCCTCTTGGCCAGATTAAAATCTTGCGGCATTTCCAACACAGCTCTGGCCTGGATCACATCCTTCCTGTCCAATCGGAAGCAAGCAGTCTCCCTGGGCACCTTTCTTTCCTCAGAACGGACCATCAACACAGGAGTCCCCCAGGGGGCCTCACTTAGCCCACTCTTGTTTAACATATATATGGCCCCACTTATCTCCCTCATTTCGGCCTACGGGATAGAAACAACATCCTATGCGGATGATACGCAGCTGATCTTGTCCCTTGAGAAAAACTCTAAAGAGGCTGAAGAAAATTTTTAATCTTGTCTCACAGCGGTCATCACTTGGATGAAAAACAACCATCTCCGTTGTAATACGGACAAGACAGAAATCCTGTTGATCGGGAAAGACAATCCCTTTCAACCGAAGGATTGGTGGCCGGAAGAGGCAGCAGCTCCCCCTGCCACAGTGGAGGTGGCCAAGAATTTGGGGGTGTGGTTTGACTCCTCTCTCTCCTTCAAACACCACACCCTTAAGGTGGTGGGTTCCTGCTTTGGAATGATTAAAACCATGAAAAAATTATTTGAGTTGATTCCACTGGCTGCAAGGAAAACAGTGGCTGTGGCGTTATTACTTTCAAGACTTGACTACTGTAACAGCCTGTTAGTAGGGGTCAATAAATCCATCTTGAAGAGACTACCGGTAGTACAACACGCAGCGGCCAGACTTGTCTTGAAACTTCCACGCAGGTCATCAGCATCAGAAGCTTTGAAAACCCTTCATTGGCTTCCGCTGCATAAGAGAATTCTATTCAAACTTTTGGTCATCATCTTCAGAGCTATCCGTCAAATCGGACCAGAATATCTCTCTAGGAGATTTACACCTTACATTCCAGGGAGGACACTCAGATCCGCATCTGCTAACCTCCTCAAATTACCTGGTTTTAGACTTAAAACCAGGGGAGGGAAAACTGCTACAGTACTTGGTGTAAAAGCCTGGAATTTTATGCCTAACAAACTGAGAATGATGCATTCAGAAAAACTGTTTAGGAAAGCTCTAAAGACCTGGATCTATGGATTAAGTGACGTATCCAGTCTTGCCCTTATCTAGGTTCTATCGCCTTACTAGCTCGCCTGTTATCTGAATAGCGCCAGGAGGCTCCTTTGGGAGCGACAGTCTGCGCTCTATAAATGCCCATTTCATTTCATTTCATATAGTGATCTAAGAACCAAGCATAAGGCTTTAAACTCTATCCTATGGGAAATTGGCAGCCAATTTAGTCTTGCCAAGCTAGTAGAGATGGATTCTGGTTTCTTGATGTGTAAAATTAATCTGGCCACTACTTTCTGGAATAAATACAATCTGCACCATGCCCATCTGTGGTGCACATTGGCCTAGGGGTGGACAAATGTATTACAGGGGCGCAAACTAGGATTCCTATGAAGTGAGTTTCAACGTCAGCTACAGAGGTCCGTCTGCACCCCTTTAGTGCATCAATATGACGTCCAAAATCTAAGTCTGCAATTTTGTGAGGTGGCACCTAAAGGAAAAGAAGGGGCCAGCTGATCTGAGAAATAAATTAAATGTGGCAAGGCTTTATAAGACTCCATGGGCCAATCTACCCCATTACCTGGAAGCATCGAATCGGGTTAAGAGTGAAAATCCTTATATTTTCTAAAAGGGATTAAAGTCGAAAAAAGGACATTTTATCAGTGTTCTCTAAAGATATCGTCATATCATTGAAAGATTTTGTTGGTCGTTGCTTTATACCTGGTGCAGCTGTGAGTCTCGAGTTCAATCCAACTTCAGAATCCTACTGATTTCATACTAATAAACACCAATCTTGTTCTTTGTACTGCTTGACATTGTACCTGGAAATGTACTATAGAATTTTAAGTGGACTTTGCTCTGCTGCAAAAACAGAGCCAGTTCGTTTTGCATGTTTCTGCCTGGTGGATAATGCAGAATGGCGCAAAAACATGTTCCACCTCTCCATGTTACGCTAACATTTGTGTTCGAGAAGAAACTACAGGAAATTGATTGTGAAAATGAGACATGTATGTTTCATGTAAATGTTTTTACATGCATAAGGTATGTTAAAATAAAAAATTCTGCTGATTGGTAACCCCAAGCATATTAAAAAAACACCAAGTTAACTTATTTTCCACTTATCTTAGTGCTTTTATGAGAAATAAAAAAAATGTTTTTTAAAAAATATAGACAATTCTTTAATAGGAAAAAGAGAAGATAATCTATAGGCTCCATTTCATATTATATCATTGCAGTATAAAGAATGTGATAACTGTTTGCTGCATTGTTTTCTTTATTTTATTTTCTCGGTATAGAAAACGGCAGTCACTAAAAAGTGAAAACCGACTTACCCCATTTTTAGGTCTCGCCTAGGCAGCGCTTCCGCTGTCTCTTCGAGACATGCTGTATTCAGGATAAATGGATAAAGCTTCACTTACTTCCCACCCATCTTTTTAAATGGCTCCTGTCCCTGTCCTTTATAAATGGTGGCTTTTCATTGGGCATTAGGCTTTGTAGTCCCTCCTTAGTACCGCTTTGTTATTATAGAGATCAAGCCCCGTGTGTCTACCTCTTGAAACTGAAATTGAAAGGTGTCGGTATTGGGTCTGGTACTCCTTTCTAAACTTTTTGCCAAGGCCTAGGCAGTTATTCACAGGGCGTGCATTAATTAAACAAATGTCGGTACTACTGCCCCATTGAAGTATTGCAGCCCCGCCGACAATATTGTTATTCTTTTATAACTTACGTAAGCCACTATTTATAAGGATAAACCAAAATTAAAGTAAGGATTTCTTGGTCTTTGCTGCCATCCAGTGACCAGCTGAAGAGTTGCAACACCCTTTGACGCTGCAGCACCCCCAAAATAACCATGATAGAGTTCAGAAAGTGAATGAGAAATAAAGATGCCCTTAAAATTTGTTTTAATTTGATCTGCGTTCAAGGACAGATGTCAAATGTCAGGATATGTCTTCTGTCAAATTGCTGCTTCTTCTTTTAACACAAGATTGGTGTTTAATTTTCTTTCTCTGATTGCAAAGTTAGAGGATTACTTAAAGTGAACTCTCTGACATTCTTGCTGGGGTACACGGAGTGGGAAAGGGGAAGCTGTAGGATGTCATTTTTCTCTAACACAGAAAAATTCAGTTACCTGTAAATGAACTGTACAAAATATTCAACATGTAAAAGCAGGCTCGAAAGCACAAATGCAGCACATTTTTATGGTAGTTCTGAAGTATTATGAAATGACATTTTTAGTAGGGTAGAAACAAATCAAGGATCTTTATTTGCTGATGCCCAAATGATAAATATTCAGGAAACCCAATTTCCGCATATCATTGCTTGTGCACTGTATAGTTTAATCAGTACAACTGCATATCTATGCAAACTTAGTGGTCGTTTCAGTGGTAAATTTTCTGCCTGTAAATGACAGAGTTCTATCACATCATGGTTTAGTAATATTTGTGCGACAGTGTGCTCCCAAGTGCTCCACAGGCTACACACTACAGACCCCTACCACTGTCTTGCTAAATGGGCGTGGCTCATGTGCTACAGTTTTTCTTGGAGTGACGCTTGGGTTTTTCACAATTGCTGTGACTTCAGTGATGTAACAATGATGGCAGCACCCTACTCTGAAAATTGTTCCAACACTACTGAGCTGCCCCATAGGGTGAATAGGTTTTCAAAATCAAAAACCGGGATATTCAACAAACATAGAAACAGGACTACGATTTTGCATTGACCAATTGAAGCAGAGTGACTGGACTGACATCGTTCACCAACACATAAAACACAGGCACTGAGGGGCTAAGGGATAATTAACTGCAGCCTTTCAAGACAATATCATCAGTGTCAATTACATTATTTGCTTATAAGGGCTGCTACCTAATCTTGCAGCGGAACACATCAAAGCATGCCTCCTTCTGCTTTTCATCAACCCTCTCTGAAAACCAGAACATGTGCTAAATTTACTGAAATTTGCCATGACATATGGTGACAAATTAGGACTTTCCCAACAAACGCGGGACATCTCATCACACTATGCCTTGATCAGTTACTGGTAATCTCCATTACGCCAATTCCTCCTCCTCCTTGTCAGTTTCTACAGAGGAGTTGTTCAACCCAAAAGACAGCCAAATAGCAAATTAAAAAGCCCCCCAAAAACGATTATACTGGTTCCACCTTTGAGAAGCATGTCTTAGAAAAGTCTGTGCCTGCTACAAGCATGCCCTGTAACAACAAGCTCCAACTATAGACAGCAATGATGCAGTCCACCATGGAGCATTGTAATGATGCATGACCAAGGAAAAGTGGGAATTGGTGTTGGGGAGACTACCTTTAAGTAGGTATAAATCCCCTGTCTCTCGTCGTCTCCACAATATTAAAGCAAGAGGGTGTAGCGAGCCCAGTTTGGATGTTGAAAATAAATAGGGCAGGCAGTGTAATGCCCTTCCTCCTACTGCCCCTACCAAGTTAGGCCATCAGAGGCAGGTTTCCATTGAAAGAGCCAGTGGGGGCTCCATAAATGGAAAGTTGAATCTCCTCCCAACCCTAAATATGGCCGGTGGAACAATTATTTTGGCAGACGGGGTAATCTTACATGTTTGTGATGGAGTGCCTGTCCACCAAATTATAAATCACCCCGGAGTCTTGACAGTTCCTGCCAAGACCAATAGAGAAGGAGTTTGAAGACCCTGCATAGATTGTCAGTATTGAACCACCAGCAGAGTGAGTGTGCTAAGCATTTGGGGATCACAATGGGTAGGCTGCAGTATGGACAATACAGGCTCCAGTGGGTTGCCATGTTCCCAGGGTTTGAAGTGCTACTTGGAATATGGAGAAAGGCATAGGTGGACATGCCCGCATGTGAATGTAGTGAGTGCATGCGGGGTCCACACGCTGACTAAGAAGAACCCTCTTGCATCTCAATAATTTAACTGTCCTGAGAGTATGCTCAAAAACATCCCCACAGCACTGTCAAAAAGAACTCAGATGATTTTCTTGTTTTGGCTAGGGAATAATTCAGCTCCTTGGAGTTCAGTTTTGATCTGAAAGAAGGAAGCATGGGATAGACCTGGCTGATCTGCAACTGAGACAGCTAGACAGATTTAGAGTGAGTCAGTCAGTCATCCAGGCACAGTGTACTATCCTGCACACCACCACCGGGAATCTCTGAGAGACACTAAGTGACCCAGAACTTTTGTAAAGACAGTATAATTCAATCTTATCTCCAAGGGCAGGACCTGGAATTAGTATTATCCGGAGGTGACTGTGAATTGACGATTCCTCAGCTGTAGAGGTGGAAATGATATGTGAAAGCAGGCGTTCTCCAGACCTAAGGACGAGATTTAGGGCCTGATTTGGCAGAAAAGATACTATGCCACAACAGCGATGGAGTATAATTTCCCCTGTACTAAGGGTCTGCGTGCCTCATTTAGAGTCGAGTGGTCCTTCAGCATGTCAGTGGTGGAGACTCCTCGATCTCTCTGCTGCTGGCATACACCTCCAACAGCCTGATGGATTAAGGAGGTTTGGCCATTTAAATGGCCGCCCAATTTAGAATGGATGGTCAAATGGCCAGTTTTAACAATCTTTCACCGTCAGGTAAAACTTGGCGATAAGGGGCAATGAAAACATGTAAATGACCCCCATGCCATGGGAGAAGGCTTCCAGGGTGAGGCGGTCATTTTTTTTTTCTCTTATAGAAAATCCCAGTTTGGGATTTTGTTTTTGAAAATAAAAAATAAAATGAAAGCGGGCCGTACGGCTCCACAATGTTGACAGAGCCGTACGTCCAACTTTCAATGCGTTGACATGAGCTGCAATGACGGTGGTTCCTGTTAATGTAAGAGATATCTGCTGGACAGGTGGATATCTCTAAATACGGCAGCCAGGTACTACATCATGGAGTTGGAGTATTTTATTCCGTCACTGTGGTGAAGTAAAGTCTGTCTGCTGTACTCTAAATCAGCCCTAAAATCTCCAGAGTTCAGTATAAAAATGATTTCCGACAGACACTTAATCCAGAAGGAGGTGGTCACATAACATGGTTTGACCCCTTTGCAGACTATGATTGGATCTTGGGAACCAGAAAAAGGACTGAAAAAAGACACAAGTCACATGGTTGCATTTTTCTTTGGTCGTTACACAATCCGGTGCTGCAATGTTAGTCTTTCCTTCAGATCCCTGGCCAATAAGTTTGCCACAGACTTGAATCCAGAAAGATATGGGTGAATTCTAGGATATAATTGGCTTGGACTATTCCCAAAACACCATCAGTGGAAAAAGACATTTTGCCAGAACTGAGCAAAAGCTGAGAAGCTGCAGCACCTTATCACACCAAGGATATTTAGTATCGCCTGCATGAAGGACCATCTCGGCCAGTCATAAAGGCACATTTCTCTTCTCCTGAACACTATTAGATTGATAGGAGCTCTTACTCTGTCCCCCCTGACTAGTGCAATAGAGGAAGCGAGATGTAGAGTGAAACTGGGACCAGGAGATTTTGGGAGGGAGCTACAGAAAGCTTTGAACCTTCCGCGGCCTGCTTCACTAATTTAGCCATCCCTTTCCCAAAAGCTTCCCATAACATACATTTTCAGAAGCACAGTTTTTCTGCAACGTATCCACCTTCTAGGACCTCTTTAGTACTGTCTCCCTTTGTCAACTTGAGAGCCCACTAGGAAGGCAACCGTTTTGAATCCATCAAAAGCCCCATCACTGTCACTCGCAATTGCCTATCGATCATCTTTATAAAAGGGACCCCGCCTTCCCCTATAGCAGTGGAAGTGGTACCGGGGAACCATGAGGCAAGCACTGTGTTATATAGTCAGGATACGTCCCAACTCATCTAAGAATTAAAACGTTGAATATACACATCTGTTGCCTGTTTTAGGCGTTTATTGCCCACCTTCGTAAAAGATTGCTCCCATGTAAGATGGCGCATCCCTGGGTCAGAACACAGTTGCTCAGAATTCCAAATGTCTATGAATTCCAGATGTGTTCATTTCAAGGGACGGGCCTTCCATAGTGACTCACTATAGCTTGAGGTGTATGCGGTAAGCTTAAAGTGAGCTTCATCTTTAGTGATGCAAACATCAGAAAGAGGATGGGATCTTCACTAATGAGGAGTTCTAGAATGGGCATGTTTTGAAGGGAACCTAGAGCGCAGGACCAGTCAGAGATGAAACGGATGGCTGAGGCTTTATGGGATGAATGAACTAGTTTCCTAATTCAAACCTGCCTACAGTCCTCTTTTTGGATGGCAAGCTAATTATAGTATAGCTCTGATAGCACATTCTGAAAGCGTTTTGCAATTCCCTAAAGCTTTAGGATATCCTTCTATCTCCAACAAGCCTCTAGGATGGCTCATCGTAAAACTTTGAGGCACCCTAGTGCTTCCCTTTGTCTGCAGTCTGCCATTTTGCCAGTGTACATCTTCTATATTTTCCAATAACATTAGAAAAAACATATATTTGACTATACTCAGAGTATGATTTATTCCATGAAAAATCGCACATCATCCTTGACAGTTCACAGTCCCTTCTTTGAGACATTTAACCCAGTGCTTTAAATGGAACTATAGCAGTGCAGGTACTCACTATTTAGGGTACCTGCTTGCTCCAAGGGCCAGTACCCCCCTTCCCCCATTAAATGTATTGCAGCACTGCTTAGTAGTGCCAGTACTCTACCTTTCAAATGATAGAAGTGCAGATACTCAGTACCCTACATCACCTTCCCATTTAAAGCACTGATTAACCTCATCTTTTTGTACAAACATTGTATGTACAATATTTTTCTCTCAATGCGTTTCGGACCTTACCGTGTCCATCTTCAGGTGATATAGTAATTTGGTGTAGTGTTATTAATTGGGCGCACAAGCTCACTAGATATACTGTACAATGTTATTTGTGCTGGGTGTTTTGAGACTGCTAAAAGGTTTTGGATCAGAAATATCCTGTGAGAGCATCTTTATGTGTGATCTGGTAAAATTGAGTCTGACAAAAAGGGCTGTTTGCGACCGAATCGGAATTACAACACATGTGCAAAATGTATCCCTGCACAAATGTCATAAAACCTGGTGGTATTTGTGCAGGGAAAACTTAAGATTCCAAGTTTTGCCGTTTTAATGAAGAAAACATACCCTATGACCATATTATGGCATTCTGATATTGTAACTTAGAATAAGGGGGTGATACCGCACTAGTGTAAAAGTGACCCTCCGATAGCTTATAGCTGCACCAAAAGATGTAGTCTACAAAATGAAGGCCAGAGGCCTCTATTATGAGTGGTGAGTAAAATTGCAGTCCTGTGCTAGACTTTGTTTGCACAGGAGTGCAGCAGAGTTTTCTGACCCCTGTGAGTTTTCTGCAGTAAACAATGGCATATCTCCGGTTTTCTGTTTGGGATGTTACACCCCCCCGTAAAAATATGTTATGTAGTAATTAGTTGGGTACAAGTGCTTTCAGTCGGGTAATGTAAAGTGTCTGTTGGATTTCACCTGGGATTTTTACAACCCCCCCCCAATCATACTGCCCCTGGCAGTAAATATCATCAGGTCAAACTTGACACTATTTACTGGTGTGAAAGGTTTCCAAAATACTGGGACAGGCAGATTTCACTGCTGTGGGCACCATGTTATTTCCCATTATCTTAGGAAAACTCATAATTGACAATATTTAATGCATCTGATAAATAACGATCCCAAGGGTATAGTTCTATGTCGCGTGCGATAATATCACACCAATGCTGAGCCCCTTGTTCTGGAAGCCGCAGTAATATAAAGGTGTGGTGGTAGGAGATGCGCTACTCAAAGGTGGTCTTGCAAGACAGGAAGGTTCGCAGTCTATTTTGAAGAGATGCATTGGGTTCACTCCTTTTCAGCTTGCGGTTGCTTTGTGGGACCATCTGTAGTTTTGTGGTTATAGGGCCACTGAACTAATTACAGCAAGACATTAATAGCTGCACCAATACCCTTATTGTTATAGTTCTTGTAAATAGATTCACCACTGTTGCTGTTGGGACGCAAAATGAATGAGCCAGACCTGACATGTACAAGAGCACTCATTTTACATTCTTTTATTTCACCTGGGTGATTCAATCCCCTCCTAGGGGCATAGTGGCCTCGTGCAATAAGTCATACATGATAACAAATCAGGAATTACAAATAGGATACAGTCATGGGACCAATCACATTTATGGGGTTGGTTAAGGGGTCATCCTGTGATGGCCACTACATTTAGAGACATCGAAGTAGAAGCAAGCGGAACAGAAATGGCATGTGTGTCATGAAATAGCATTTAAAACATCGAATCCTATAAGTGTGATGATCCCGCTGAATCCTCCTTAAAATGTTGTAATAGGTTACCTTTAAAGGACAAGGTCTGCTTGCATTGGCTACTGCTGGGCTGATATCACTCACTGTTCCCATCTGACACACACACATCCACACAGACACACACACACAGACACACACACACACACACTCTCTCTCTCTCTCTCATATTGGACTCTACTTCAGAAGGGTTTGGGGTGTACATATCAACCACTGATAACCTCCAAACACTTACCCACTCTTTCCTTTACAATTACTATATTTCCCCTGTGACTACACTACAGAGCCCAGTCCCTTCTTCCACTTTATCATTAATAATCATAACACACTTTCTTTTTCTATCTCAAAACGTGTCTGCCTTACAAAAATGAACCCTCAGCCATTTGTCAGACCAATGTCATCTTCTTGAGACACCAAACAAGAAGCACAATCACATCCTCACATTCTCAAGTAGACTCCTTCTTATCTGCATTTTACAATACTAATAACATTTTTCCTGACTCTAAGATGGCTTCCATGCAGGAACTCACTTTTGTTTACTTACATGATGTACTTTTTACAAAGGTCTTTTACAAAACTCATATTTATTCAGGTTCACTGTCAATACATCGAAAGAAGTCTTTCTTCTGTCTCAAGTACAAGCATATTACAGACTTTCATTTACCTTCCATTGCTCACATTCTGCAGACGCCACTTTCTCATTTGCATTTCCATCTTTACAACACTAATACCATTTTTCCAGATGTCTTTTGCAAAACTCTTATTCCTTCAGGTTCAATGTCAAAACATTCAGAGAACAGTTTCTCCCATCTCAAGTACAAACATAATACGGACCTTGACTTACCTTCCAAATGCACCGCACCGTTTCGCAGTCTCAAACCTTTTCCTAATAAATTACTGGTGGGCTGGGTAAATCTCAGTTCAGACTCCAGTTGTATCACATCTACCTAAAGTCTAATCCTGGTTCCCAACCAATAAATAGTACAAGTTAGTTTAATGTCGGGGCTAATGTCTATTTATCTTTCAATACCATTATGTCCATTTTCAGCCATACCTTCCTACTAGCCAGTCGCAGCCCACAGATATGGGAAAAAGTGGAATCAGGAATCATGTTTCGCATGGGATCTATGGCAGGTTCCACATGGGATCTATGGCAACACCCAATCAGATATGTGAGTACGGCTGCCTGTTTCACCTTCATTCCACATCCGCCTATGGCCCTCTGATAACCAAACCATTGCTTTCCACCCATGCATACTGAAAACACTCTCTTTAACATTTAACCTTTTGCCACAATTTCTCTCTTCTCATTCTCCTTTCAACCACAGCAGGGTTTTAGTACTGATACTTGTACCCCCACCCTGTCCCTCTAGAAAATAAATAAATAAATAAATAATCTTTTCCAGGCTCATTCTAAGGAAATATACACAAGTATTTGCTATTGCTCTAGCAGTAGGAGATCTGCAAGGGTACAGATTCATACATTCATATGTAGGATGGCTATTAACTTGGATGCTTGCAGATGTTTGGTTGGTGACTCTCTTGTATAATTTGCATGGTACTAAAACACAGCTCGGCTACAGTGCAAAATCAGAAAGTACGAAGCACTACCATAGTCATCTCCCTGCAAACTACCTAAGCACATCTTTATTGATAAGCACCTTTTCAAAGATTTCTCCTGTACCTGTCTGTAAGCACCCACTGGTTTCTTTAAATAAAGACTTTCCTCTCTCATGTTATTGAGCCGTGGCATCACCACTTGATAAGGACCGGACTGGTCGTATCGGTCACTGGGGATTTTCCCAGTGGGCCGGAAGGGTGGGGGCCGGATTTTGAGTGGTGGGGGCCGTTTTTGTTACAGGGGGCTGGTTTTGCAGCAGTGCTGCAATATCGGCCCCCTGTAACAAATGCAGCAGGAGTGCTTCTCACTAGCAGCCCCGCGGGGCCGGTCAAACTGAATTGCCAGGGCTGGTTTGTGTTCCTAGTCTGGCCCTGCACTTGATGCACATAGATGTATACTACAAATGCAGAGCATTCAATCTTTAGGTGTGCATAAAATGTATACTCTGTGAGACATAAATAGTATGTACCATAGGCTAATATTTGTATTCATAGCTTAAACTTACCCATACATTATCTATGTGCCGATTTTAACGTGCCTAGATTTATACACATCCGCATCTAGGTGACCGCCTAAACATTGTTCATTTTAAATTGGCATGTCCCTCATAGCAAGAAAGGTGGTCAAGCACATTGTGAGGGAATACCTTGTAGGAATAATTTAAGTCTGAGAAGGTGCTGAAGAAATATCAGAAAAGTGCATTTAAAAGCAAAAAAACATGGAAACACAGGAGGTCAAAATAGGAGCCTGTTCCAGTCTGTTACTGTTGTGATGTGGAGAAAATACATGATATTGATAATTAACACATTTATGGAACATATTTTTGTAACTCTCATGTGAACCTAAGGTGTACCACTTAAAAATGCATTGTTCATATATGGATCAATGTAAAACACCTTGAATATATAAAAAGTACAATTTGTGTATTATACTTTTAAGCATGTGAAATTATACTATATGAAAAATGTCATGCAAGCAGAACGTAGGTATGTACAAGCAGAGACTAGTAACCATAAACTCCTTATGTCAGGACCACTGGAATTATGCGGTCGCAGAGAATTAAATTATGCAACATGGTTGACTAAATTATGTGACAGCAGAAAGGAAAATTATGCAGAGTAATACGGCCTATTTTTTGATAGTGTAACTTCATTTTTTTGTCGTTTTTACACGTTAATCCTGTCTGGGCAAAGGTTTCTGCTCATAAGAACCAGTTAATACCCAAATATAGCAATAAACAAGTGAAAGTCGACCAGTCAAGCTTTGTGACGGGTCTTCTAATGTGGCAACACAAGTAGCTGTCTTTTTAGTAACTTTTGATCTGCTTGAGTTGGAAACACTTTTTTCTTGAAATCTGCAAATTATGAAGCAGATGATGCATTATGTGTCAAATGCTGCCAATCTTTAGTTATGCCGAAAATTTGCTGTGGCAGAATCGCATAATCCCAGTAGCTCCTGCCTTTTATACACATATCCTAAATGTTTACAACCAGGAAATATGTAAGTGAATTGTGAATATGTAGATTTATTGGATGTTGCATAAGCATGGCTTCAAAGCTTGTCCTTGAGACCATTGGGGGGGTCACACAGTAGGGTAAAGAAGACTGGAGTTGTTTGTTTATGGTTGGGCGGTAATGATGTATTGTAACGAGAATATTGCTGGAAGACCCAGAGTGCTGCCAGTGTATTGTCTCTTCCTTTGTTGGTAGACCTCAAAATCCTAAGTTAACCATTTGAATATTCCCTTTGGAAAGTGGCGGCTCCTACGCGGAGTAGTGTCGCCCCACTGCATTTTGAGCATGTATAAAGGAAAAATAAAATAATAATAACACAATGTTATTATTTTATTTTTACGGGTTACAGGGTGGGCAGGGCGTGGCTGTGTCACAGCCAACAAGGGGAGAAGTGGTGGGTACTTAAGTGCGCATGACTGTTTGGCCTGCCGTCTTGGGCTGGCCAAACAGTCATGCGCACTTTGCATGTTCCCTACCAGGCTGTAGTACACAGCCTGGTGGGGAACATGCACAGGCTCCCACTGCCTGTCTGAGCGCCGAACCACGGCCCTCAGACCAATCACAATGCTGCATTGCAGCATTGTGATTGTCTAGGGGAGCTTGTTTGTGCTTCCTGCTTCAAGCAGGAACAGAGGAGGATTACGGTAGTCGAGGCGGCGGTCCGGCAGCAAGGTAAGTAATTTTAAAAAAAAAATCTATTCCCCCCGCCCAACCCGTGCTACTCTGTGGCAGCCACCACTGGCTTTGGATCTCTCAATTAGCAAAGGCTGATGGGGTCGTATTGTGCTTTGGCGATTAGTGGCTGGTTCATATCCCAACGACCACAGGTCACAGCTTGAATTTATCCCTGGAAGCAAACAGTGTATGGGTAAACACAGGAATAATGTATGTTTGTCGTAATGTGCAAAATAAGAAATATTTTTGCAGTCAACCACAACATCATAAAAAATATGGCGGCTTGGATAGGGATGTCGGAAGTCAGCCTCTGTAATTGAGCCTGAAGCAGTCTGGAAGTGTGAGGTGAGACCTACATCCTGCCTTAATGAGTCTTGTTATGTGTCAGAACCGCCAAATTGCTTTATACTTTGTGCCTACACCAGGCAGAACACTTTAACGCCTTTTACTTTTGATGCTATGTTAAAATTTCTGTTCATTCGACAAGTAAGAATACACTTCTCCCTTGTGCTGTGACTGACGGAGTTTACTGGCAAACACGTTGAGATTTTGTCAGCATCATTAATTGGCTTTTCGTGGCGTGGTGTGTTCTTTGAATCTTATGGTTAGAGTTAAAAAATCTCTCCTTCTAGGGGGAGGGCATTTTTCTGTTTTGGTAACCATGTTTTTGCTTCCAAATTATGCCTCGCTCTAATGGGATCAGGTGACCACCGTAGGAATTGCTGTGCTTTATATTGTATTCGAATGCCAGGTGACAGTTAGCAATCAAAGTGCCAATGGTCCTGCTTACACCCACAATGACAACATATCCATCTTACTCTTTATTTCTATAACCAGGGGCGTAGCTTCAGGGAGGGTGTTTGGGGTGTTACAATCCCTTAATAAATGTATTTTCTGGTAAATAGTTGGGTACAGCTGCTTTCTGTCGGATAGGGTGAGGTGTCTGTCTGAATTTACTCGTAATTTTCACATACACGTAGCCTCTCTCTTTTTGAAAGTCTTCAAAGATAATTGTTATTTAACAAAATATTGTGTTTTCTCTCACTTAGTACCCCTACCAATCCATGTTTCGCTCCCTTTCCAGAGCCCTTTAAGCCCCCTTCATGCACTCTGCTTGTTCTGCAATGTATTTTAACATGATATGCCAACGTGATTGTTGGAAACTCTGACACTCACCCCCCCCCAATCTTACTGGCCAAGCTACGCCCCTGTCTATAACGTGTGCATTGCCGCTTCTCAGAGCAAACTTATTAACTGCACCAGTAGGAGCCTTGCGTATTGAGGGAGCACATAGTTCCATAGATTGTTAAATGACAGTGTGTAGGACATTAATAGAGTCTGGAAGTAGTATTCAAGGCCAGTTGAAGACAAGACGTGGGTGTGCCAAGGATACCAGATAAGGGTTTCAACAAGTTTTCAGGTTTGATGAGAAATAATATTTTCCAAGAACGGAGGAATATTGTACAGCTGCTAAGAGTGAGCACACCACACCCTCCTAAATATGGGCATATTATTCACAAACCTACCACGTGATGGGTTTTCTAAGCCTGCCAAATAAAGGGACACTGAGATCCTCAAGCCTGAGACAAAGGGGTGACTTTATGCAGTCCTGCTATGCTGAGTCTTGACACTTCCATATCTAACAATTCCATCGTGCAGTTTTACTCCAAGTCCACGTGGGCACAGCTCTTGGATACGTCTTATGGAGGTGAAGCCTTACTCTGCCAAACAGTGAGATTCTACTGTTCGATATATGTCAAGTCAGAGTACCCTGTTTCTCACTCAAGGGCTAGAGAGGATAAGGCCATCACAGCTTTCAGAGAATAGGTGATGTATCCCATCATGCTTGTGGACCCTAGAGAGAGGGTCTGTATGTAGTCTTAGCCTGTTGGGAAAGGATATGATTCATCCAGGCCTGTTGACATAGAGGGTTCCGTTCCTCTATCTCAAAGTGAGTTAGTCTGTTCTTTTGATCTCGATGGTCACAATTAGAGCATTGGTGGATTTGATACTGGCTACTGTATCCCTTTAACCCCTTGTTGAGAACCACATACATTTTGAGTCAGTTATGCGTACCATTGTCATGACATTATTAGTTCACTATTTGCAGAATTACAAAAATAGTAGAAAAGAGTACAGATGTTGGAGAAACATGACTGCTGTCAGACGTGCTGCTGAATATGTGAATCTTTTCAGCATCTGGGTGAAAGGCTCTGGCATCTGCCAGCGCCCATTGGGCAGCTGTGGTAAAGTTTGCATCCCCTGACATGATGACATCAAACACACAAGACTGGAAGTACGCATCCTCCACTGGCAGCTTCTCCTTGCACATAGTCCTGGCAGCATCAAGGGCTGCTGCCGATGGTTGGCTGGGGTAGGTAGTCCTGGAGATTTGCTGGCGTGACGGGCAGCCCCCAACGCAGAGCTGCAAGTCTTGTTCCTCTGTGGAGGACCGGGCTACCTCTTCTGTAGTGCGAATAGAGAAAGATAGCTGCAGTCCGAGCTGCCGGATGGCGATGGTTGTGCCGATGTAGGTGGCCTGGATCTCAACATGATGTCCAGACTCTAACTCACGGATGGTCAGGCTGCCTCCACCAGGCCTGTCTCCTCCGTTCACAGACCCATCATCGAAGGCAGCTGGCACATTGTCTATTTCCGCCTGGTACACCTTTTGGTCAATGCATGCATCCAATTCTGGCTGGTATTCTTTTTGGTCGATGTAAGTCTTCATGTTCTTGAAAATAATTGTCAGCTGAAAAAAGAAAAGCATTGAATCAGCGGCATAGTCATAATGTAAGAGTCATGCAGTGGAAGAACACTTCTCCATGGAAAGTACCTAAAATATTTGTTTAACTGAATGGTTTTTAGTCTACTACACAGAGTTCCTCCTTGTTAGAGTCTCTGTTTAATTTTGTAAATGTATTGTTCCATTATAAAATTTTCTTTTTCACACTTTTTCTTTACTGTACTGCCCGTATTTCTACTCCACTCCTGTGTCTTTGTTAGGTTTCATTTTCATTAGATCTCATTTCATTAGATCTCTGTGTTAGACCCCATTTCCACTTTGACTTGTATTCTCTTATCTCAATATATCATTCAATTCATCCTTCTACTTACCTTTCTGCCTGTTAGAATCTTTGAGCAGATGTTTGAACTGATTTTATTGTCCCAAGGCTTGCAGCTCACAAAATAACAGGATTCGCTACTGCAAATTCAGGAAGAGCAACATATGAAAGGTAATTTAAGAGTTAGGAAGTCTCTTTCAAGTTTTGTCACAATTGTAGAATCGAACTATGGCACAGCTTTAGCAATACAGTTGATGCTAAGGAGCTAATCTGAATCACCCAAATACGCTGTATGTGTCATAACCGATAAACATACAGCAAGCCGCCTGAGCAAGGAAATGCACCATAAAGATTTAGTAGCTGTGCATCGAGCAATCATACATGTAGTCACAACACTTGGAAGGGAATCCGCTAAAACAGGGCTAAGGCCATAGTTCAGTCTCCATTTGAGGGTAGAGTACATTAGATGTCTGGCTAGTAGAGCCTTAAATTTGGTCATGAATGATGTGATATGATATTGTTTTCCAAAGGATAACTTTCAACCTCCAAGGTCTCGAGACACTATTGATTAAGTATAACAATGAACTGTGAAAAGATGTGAAAGAGAATGCAGTGGAAGATGAAAACTTTAAGTTTTTACCCTCTTTGATGAACTATAGTGTTGCTTTTCACCTCTCAGATTCAGCTGTAGGGTGGAGCTTCCTACAGACATAGGCACTCATTAGAGGAACTTCAGGAAAACTGGTTTGAAATCCGTCACCCGTTGGTTACTGATAACATAGAGTGTGGTCATTATTGGGTTTGGGGGTCCCTACCAATTATAGGTTTTGATTCTCAAAATGAGGCATAACCATGGAAATCATTGTTTGCACACTCATTTTCCCCTTTTTTCCCCTTGTTATGTGCACTTTTCCAAGTATTGAATGTGCCAGTTTTCTGACAAAACTCCCAAACCCAATTAAGCAGAAACTCAATTTTAGAAATAGATTGGGATAGCAATGCGGCTCACAATTAACCTCACAGGGCTTTGTCACCAGTAGTGTTTTAAGAAAAAAGTAGGACTCTTGAAGAGGAGTTTTAAGGCAGTGCAGAAGATGAGATGCTCCATAGCTGTTTAATATGATTATATTTAATTTCATAGAAAAAACAAATCACGGAATACCACTACTGAGTAACCATTTCATCTAAACTGTTTAATGGAAATTTTCAGAATGAATGGCATTTACTTTTCCGTAGTAATCGATTCATAGAATGTCTTTTTGTCGATATTGGCTTTTAAAAGCTTCTTTTTTTAATGTAATGCAATGGTTGCAGATCTTACTTTCAGAAACAGTTTTGTCGGAGATATTTGTTTCGGTGCTTTACTTCAGAGGACATTATTTTATATTGATATAATTTACCTTGTCAAACAATTACTTCAGATGCTTTTAAATCGCTGACCAATCGCCACCCTTAAACACCATTCATCTCTGGCCCTTCACAAACCTTAAACACCATCAATCCCTCCCCTCTGAAGCCCCTCACCACACCTAAACTACTCTCATCCCTGAAGCCTAATAGCTCTATCTACCCCAAAAATCCACAATCCCTGAACCATTAAATCAATCAAGACCACTAACTCCACCCATTCCTACTATGCCTAAACCCCACCCATCCCATACCCCTTAAAACACCTCAGTAAACCCAAACTCCACCCATCCCATCCCATAATCCTAAAAAAACCCTTACCGCTCTGAAACACTAGCCATCCTTGACCCATAAGAACTCCTCATCACCCTAAATTACTTATCACAAAACCCTAAAACCCCCTTCTACATCTAAACTCCACTCATCCCCGAATCCTTAAAAACTCTCACCACCCTAAACTCCACCCCATCCTGAACCCTAAAAACTCTTCACCACTCCAGCCGCTACCCATAATTAAACCTTAAAAACACTCAACAGCCCTAAACTCCACCCATCCATGAATCCTAGAAACCCCTCAACACCTTTACCCTTCACCTATCCCTGAAACCTAAAAACACCTCACACACCTAAACACCACTCATCCATGAATCCTAAAAAACCCTCACCACCCCTAAACTCCACCCATTTCTTAACTTTTTAAACCCCTTTTGATACCCGAACTCTAATTATTGCTGACTCCTAAAAAACCCTCATCACCCTAAACATTACCTATCCCTGAACCCAAAAATCCCATAGTAGTCCTAAACCTCACCCAAGTTTAATGTAATTTTGAATGTTTCCTAAAATTATCTTTCCTTTAAAATGTTTACTTTCAATTGTGATTTTTTTTGTATCTCCTCAAAAGTGTCTTTCCTTAAGTTTGTTTTCCATGATTTGGTTTCCTCCAATGTGGTTTCTCAGCTTTCGTTTTCCAATAATTCACACACGTCAGTTTAATATATGCTGAACTCAGATTATGGATGGACAGATTGGACAGATAGACCAACCTGTATCCTTTTCTGCTCCAGCACCAAATAACCACGGCCAGACTGGGAACTGAAACCAGCCCTGGCATTCAGCTTGACCAGCCCCCTCAAGGGGTGGGGGGGAGGGGGTGCAAGTGGGAAGCACCACTCCCGCTGCTGCTTTTGTTAGAGGCGGCCGAGATTGCAGCACTGCTGCAAAACCAGCCACCTGTAGCAAAACCGGCCACCTGTAACATAAACCGGCGCCCAGGGGTCCAAAACTGGCCCCCACCCTTCCGGCCCATCGGAGAAACGCCAGGTGCCCGCTACAGCCAGTCCGGCCCTGCAAATATATTGAGTGCAGCAATGCTGAAACATGCTTGAATGTCTTTTAAATCAACAGTTTTCTTCCTGCCACATTCTGACTACATTGTAATTCTCAAATGTAGTATGGTGGAAGACTCAGATCCATTATGTTACCAAAGAGAAAAAAATCTTCTCAGTGAAGAGAATCTCAAATTAGATGTAGTTGAGTTCAAATAAGTTGACTGCCCTTAGCCACTGAAAAAGTGCTGATTTAAGGTTTGTTTATGATACACTGTCCTATTTCTACATTGAAGGCCACTTGGGCATCATAAGTGCGCATGATAAATTTTACTTTATAAGAATGGATCGTAGGCGTGCGGTTGAAGACCCCATTTAAATTGGAGAGGGAAAAAATCTGAGCTTTGATCTACTATCCATCTGGAAGGTCTGAGGATGTTGACTCATGGGGAATTAATGCGACCACCTGTGTGAGAAAAGATATTAATTACTTCACCAGTTGAGTAACAACAATGGCTGACATTGTCAAAGGAGTGGGCAGTTAAGATTATTAAATGTGGTAGCGAGATCTAGCAAGATGAGAGCTCTGACCCTATTACCGTTAAACTCTTATCTGAGATCATCTTGAACGGAGAGCTCCACACTTTCCATTCCCTTTGGAGTTGGAATCATGTTTCAAAATGGTAAAAATGTATTTGTTTGTTTAAAGATTGCAGAGGAATGGTAACTGTCTGTTGAAGAATTTCACTGTAATACTGTAAGAGATTGGCCTAACATTTACTGGGTCCAGAAAGAGTTTTTAAGCTAGGGCGTCATTAGAAAGAATTTATAACCAGGGGAATAAACATTTGGCCAAACACTTAATAGGTAGTAAAGAAAGGGACCCATTGAGATCTCTGAAGCTTTCAATTCTTGCTGTGCAAGGACCATCTGAAAAAGAGGGAGGTTTTGCTGGAAGTAATTATTTCTGAGCTGGTAATTCATAAAAATGATGTCTCTTGTTACCAAATTTCTTATCTCATGGTCAACACCTTATAAGTCAGATACGCATTTAGCTGAGAGGCTAGACTGTGTCAACACAGATGAATGAATGAATGAGGGGTTTTGTAAAGTGCAGCAGTTACTACAAGAGTGTCCCGGCGCTAAGGGAAATGGTCAGTAAGCGGGCTCCTACATTGTACTGCTTAAACAGATGAGTTTTCAGGAGCTTGCGAAAAGCTTTCTTCTTGGAGATGCATCTAAGAGGAAGCTCGTTCCAGTTTTTAGCAGCAAGAATCAAGCTGGCAGAACCGCCCCATCTCTTTCGTTTGGTGCGGGGAATCATGAACAGCCTTGCTGACTGAGAATGTAGGGTTCTTTTAGGATAGTATTCCAATATTCTATTGGACAAATATTTGGGTGTGGCCTTGTAGTTACTGGCATGAGCAGGTGCGAGCTTCGCACACGTAAAAGAGAGAAGAATGGCACATGGCATTATACTTTTCGGGCATCTCTTGAATATACCATTTTGTGATTGTTAACAAGAAGAGTACTTGCCAGTTGTTTAATACTTAAGCAGTGGCGGCTCCTCCATAGGGACGTGGGGGCGTCGCCCCACTGCTTTCTCGCAGTGCGAGAAGCAGAAACATAAAATGGTAAAACTACCATTTTATGTTTCTGCTTCTCGCACTGCGAGAAAGCAGAAGTGCCTGGAGTTCCTGGTTGGGGGCGGGCGGGTGGACGGTCCTGCTCGAGGGCAGGGGGAGTGGCTTGCCCACCGTTGTGGGTACTGACTGTTTGGTCGGCCTTAGGGCCGACCAACCCAGTCATGCGCACTCTCCCTATTTTTCCTCTATGTAGGCTGCATGCAGCCTACATAGAGAAAATGGCCCGGCTGGGGCGCTCTCCGCTGCGCCTCGCCAATCACAACGCTGCCATTGCAGCGTTGTGATTGGCGTAGGGGAGGGAGGCTGCCCGTGGCTGCTTCCTGTTGGGACCCCGCCACTGCCAGGAGCTGAGGCGGCGTGGGACTCAGGACCGACCCGGTAAGGTACGTTTCTATTTTTTTTAATTATAACCCCCTCCCCCCGTGACCCCTACCCGCGAGTCCCCTACCCGCGACTGATAGGTTCCACCGGCCGCGACTATGCAAAATCCTACCTAATCCTTACTAATCCTGCTCACTACATCTCCCTCATACTCCCTATGTCATTGTGCCTTGGATCTGGAGCAGGAATGGTGTAAATCCACACTATTGCCCCGTTTGGATCGAAGAATTGTGCAGCAGTTGCGGGCGGCCTGTTCGGCCTCACGGGAACATCGCGGCTCTCTTCATGCACTGAATTCAAGGTTGACGGAGTTTGCGGCTCACGTGGGGCAGGGTTGGATGTCGCTTGCCCGCTCTTGTTGCCTTGCGGTCCCTGCCTGTTGCTATCTCTCGGTAGTGCAGGCAGACACCCACATATCGCTGGCCTAATTCACATTTTGAAAGATTTTTTTTTTATTGTATTTGTATAGCGCTTACTACCTCTGATGAGGCGTCGAAGCGCTTCTCATTTTAACTTGTGCCCACCTGTAGTGGGATGGAGGGCACAGAGTGGGGGGACGGTATAGGGTTATAGAGCGCATTGTGAGAATACAGTGCACAGAGATTGTGTTCGCAAGAATGCAGTGCACACAGTGTGGATAAGCAGTGCCTCGAAGGAGGATGCAGTGTGGTATTATAACGGACACGGGGGACTAGGTGTTCAGAGAGTGGACGTGGAGCTCAAGCGGAGAATGCAGTGCACAAAGTGTGGGTGCAGTGTAGAGAATGAAGATGCAGAGCACAGTGTGATGCAGTGCAGAGTGGAGGCGAATTTCAGACAGCAGAACTGCAGTGCAAGTAGAGTGAGGCTGCACTGCACTCAGAGTGGCCGTGCAGTGCGCTGAGACAGCGATGCAGTGCACAACGTGATGGCGTAGTGTGCATGTGGCATGTGGATGCAGAGCAGAGCAGAGAGAAAAGAGAGGAAGTGCACAGAGTATAAGGGAGTTTTCAACATGGTGACGCAACGTGCAGTGTGTGGTGTGCACTGCAGTGCACACATAATAGATGTATTGCAGAGCATAGGGATTCAGTGCCCAGTGAACGAAGAAAATGCAGAGACATTCAGTGGGATGCAGCAGCCAGAGCAGTGGCTCTTTGCTGAGAGCACAGTGCACAGAACGACCTCTAGCTACAGAGAGCATAGATGGAGTACACAGAATGCAGATGCAGCGCATAGAAGCAGCTGAAAGCTGCAGTGAATGTAGTGATTTAGAAAGGGCTTCACAGAATGAGGTGAGAAAAGTTGCAGTGATCAGAGTAGGGGAGTAGTATAGAGGGAATAGAGATGTGCACAGACAGTCGAAGTGCAGTGCAAAGAATGGGCAGAGAGAAAATGCAGTGCGAGGGTAGTATATGTGTGTGTGTGCACCTTGGGTTTACGAGAGCCACAAAACATGTATTTTTCTAGCGCCTTCTGGATGTCGGTGTGCTTAGATTATTGATTATTTAAATTAAAATGACTTCCCAAACAGAAAGGTTGGATCCCACCCTTTTGTGTATGCGTTCTAGGCTTATGTTTACGTTTTTTGCCTACTACCGTACGGCCATTGCTGTGGTTATATTACTGAAAATATGTACACAATAATGTCGTAGCAGAACTGCAGCGTGGGACCCCAGCTCCGTGTGTAGGTCCGAGGCCTGCGTTTACAAGGCACAAAAAAATGTTTTTTAATAGCGCCTGATCGAGGCTGGCCTGCTTATGTTAGTGTATCCTTAAATAAACGGAGGTGGTTCGTTGTACCATTTTCTTGTTTTATTTTGTTCGTAAACTTTGTATCTTTATAAACTGTAGATTTATTTGTTTTGCTTTTA
Organism: Calotriton arnoldi; assembly: GCA_963921515.1. Taxonomy (NCBI): domain Eukaryota; kingdom Metazoa; phylum Chordata; class Amphibia; order Caudata; family Salamandridae; genus Calotriton; species Calotriton arnoldi. The sequence continues at coordinate 1,248,940 of CAWUFW010004769.1, forward strand.
TGTTATATAATAATTTGCATTGGTTTCTAAAGTGCGAATATAATCTCGAAACACCCTTGTATTACAATGTACAATATTTCGTTTCTTTATCTGTGGTGTTTGCTTCGGTCCAGGAGAGGTCATACGGGGGGAGCTGGTCACGATTGTTGGTGTCTTTATATCTTTGTAGTGGTTTTTATAACCTACACAGTAACATAATGGTGTGGTATATCTTCGAGAGTATCTGCATATGAGTGTGCACGTGAACGCCTGTTGTGTGGGAGCGTTAGACTCCTGTACAGGCCCACTATCTATCCCCGTGCACACTGTGTGGGTCTGGTGCAGCTTAGCCTGACCCGTGTGTGTACTTCAGGAGGCACGTCATCGACGGACCATAAATGTTATGTTTCCAGCACACACTTGGCTGGGTTATTTTTAAATACCACTAAAGTCAGTTTATAAGATCACGCGTTTCTAGATGAACATAGAAGAGAGATGTACAGGGCTGTGCTGCTGCTGCTTGCCAGGGAAATAGCAAGGCAATGAACAGAACAGAGAGAGATATGCAGGACCTTGTTTCTGTTTGATAGGGACATAGCAAGACGATGAACATAGAAGAGAGACATACAAGGTTGTGCTGGTGTTTGACAGGGACATAGCAAGGCAATGAACATAGAAGGGAGATGTACAGGGGTGTGATGCTGCTTGACAGGGAAATAGCCAGGCAATTAACAATTGCTTTATTAATCTACCTGCTTTCACAAATTTGCTTGAAAATGCACCATTTGTCCACTCTTTTTTCAAACTTTTCTCAGGGGGAGAACCCCCCGAACCCTCCGTAGGTTATTTGGGCTCGCTCGCTGCAGTGCAGTACAATAATTATTTTACGCCTCACCACTTTCAAATCTCACCAGCCGCCACTGTACTTAAGTGTCCGATATTTCCTTATTTGTGCCCGAATGTTAATGGTCACCTGGACAGTCAGGGACTTTTCTTCTTTTTCAACTGTAATAAAAACACGTGAGGAGAAATTGCACCATCAATACTCCTGGGCAACGTCTACCAAGGGTCCAGACTGGGAATGGAGGAAAGCGTGTTAGGATTGTAATGAAAAGGAGTAGCAAACGGTAGAAGGGTTTACTTAACCTTGTTGTTACCCATTTGTCTCTGTTTCTTGTCACAGCCATAAGCAAGAAGGATACGGAGAGCCCTATCAAACTGTGACTTAAGGCTCAAAATAGGACAGTAAACAGAATTTATTGTGTAACAATAGACCAAAGACACAGAAGGAAGGAGCAATGTGCTAGGTTTCAAGTCACTCGGAGCCCTGAAGAGGCCTTTATAATGGAATAGGATGCCTACATAGCCACTCTATAAATGTTTAACATGTAGACACTATGAATTTCAGTCCAAGAGACTGCTATTCCTCTACTGGAATGCGCTAGGCAGTGAGCTCAAATGAATGTTAATTTTAACCACCCAAGCTTTAGGAGACTTTATTCCTATTTTGAAAAACCTAAAGGGATTGAATAGTTTATGCAACTTTCTGAAGGATGCTGACCCAAATAAAGACATTTGTGGCCAGATCACAAACCTATTTTGACTGGTGCCATTTCATGGCCTTGCTGGTAAGTTAAAGTAGTTCAGGATGCAAACACTATTTACCACTATATCATGAAATTCGGTTTCTGAAGGTGGTAATGTGGGACAAGAACATTTGTGCATATTTGAGGTGTAGTGTTTTACGGTTCTGTTGTTTTGCATACTGCAGTGTTTAAATCTAAATCCGGTATTTATAAAGTGCAAACTACTCACCCCTAAGGGTCTCAAGGCGCTGGGGGCCGTCGGGGAGATTAAGTGAGCTATTTCCCAGAGTTACATTGTGCTGAGCTGAGCTGAGCTGCCAATGGCGCTGAGGATTGAACCGTGAGCCCTGCAATCCGGAGTCAGCCGCCCTGGCCACTGCGCCACACTTCTCCCTATATAGTGCACTAGTATTGCATGTGATGATGTGGTGTTGCTTTGTGGTTCTTGTGCTGTATTCTGTTTCAACTGTTTTGATGTGGGTGCAGTTGTTTTTGTAATATGTTGTTTGGGTATGTTTTTGAGTTATGTTCTGTTGTTTACTTCAGATATGTCAATGCTCCTATAGTGCAAGCCTTTCAAGCTCCAGTGATAAGCAACTGTATAACACTGTCTCTGATGGTAAAAGCGCAGTGCTTTAAGACAATAGTCAGCCCAAAACTGTAGCAGAGTCTATGACTTAACATGTACTCCCAGTCCTCACTTTGTACCTGATTCTCACTGTGGAGATTCTGCCCCGAGTGAGGGGACTCCCCCATGACTGCTGGGTCTCCGCCACGAGTGCAGAGGACCTTTGTGAATCAGGCCCTATATGTGTATCTGTCTCATCCTTGTGATACTGATAAAAGTATGCCAATGGGTTGGATAATAACAGCACTTACAGAAATTCCTCTTGTGGACTGTACAATTTAAGTATACTAATTATTTAGTCCTGCTATACTATAACGTTGCAAAAATACAAACATTGATTCATGGGATAACCCCTAATGTAAACAGATGCATCCTGTCTATCTGCAGCCACACTACTCCTGAAGCCCAACATTATAAACCAGATCATTTTGCTGTGGTTGGCAGGCAGTAGTTTGTGAAGTGTTGCATTGCTTCTTAGCATCATTCGGCATGAGTGGGGAGTTACCTTTCCAGTCACAGTAGCGTTGAAGGCGTTCATTACTGGGTAGTTGGTTGCCTGCACAAATAAATATTTGTTGTCCAACAGTGGCCAGGAGCCCCTCACTCTGCATGTGTGGAAATCATCACTGAAGGTCCGAACATGTGGGTCTCCAAAGACCCCGCAATGTAGGTACTTGGGGGGCATGCCATGTTTGTAGCTATAGGTCTTCTCGTAGTTGCAGACGTCAGGCATGCCTGGAGCTTCTTGGTTAGGCAGCGGTGGCCGTGGTCTAGGTGGAGATGTGGGGCCATCCTTGGAGCAGTTGTACTGGATCATCAGGTCTTCGATGCCGTGGACTGCAGAGTGATAGACCAAGTCACCCCTGCAGGTACGCGCAGTCTTTCGAGTGCACTGCGAGAATGAGCGCAAGGCGTTACAATAGGCCGTGCTTTTAGTAGAGCCTTGCAGTTTCATGGTAGCAGCTACATAATCCGAGTTACATCTCAGGATCTTACATTGGGAGGACACTGTAACAGAAATCAAAAGAAATTGGGCATTTCAGTAAACTTTAAAGTACACTTAAAAGCAACTGTACATCCTGAAAGTCATATAAAAAAAAATAGATATTATTGGTATAATATGGAGAAAAGATCCTCTGTATAGATCATTAATCTCAACAAGTACCAAAGTAAATATACCCTAGCTGTTTTACAAATCAAGATATATAAGTGATATATATCACTTTCTGTTATCAAAAAAGATAAATATCCTATGCCTTTTTGCAAACCAAGGCCTTAACCATGATACAAATTGGGGTGAATTGTTCCTGCTACCACACACCTGTATAAATAGTATCCCTTGTGTCACACATTTGAGTAAATATGTCACTTGTATTATTGATTGAAATATATCCATTTGACAATTACAAAGCTACTGGAATTGTACTCTGGAAATCTGCAAAAAAACATGTCTCTTCATCAGTTACAGATGTAAAATAATATGTTTTTTCCTCTATAGCAGGCTGCTCCAACGAGTTTTTGAGAGCTAATTTTAAGTGGCTCTCTTGTGTGCAGCCCATCCTACTAAGTTGGAACCTTTTGCTTTTGAACATTATAATATATATGTATGCCACAATTGTGTATTCTAGACAAAATGAGTGTATTTTAAGAACTCAGAACCCGATGTTTGAATACAATTTTCGGAATTTCCAAAATATATTTAAAGCAGATTTTTAGACTTATTACTAAAATTATTACTTCCGTGCCAGGGGCACTGCAGCAGTGGCTAACCAAATCCTTTTTTTTTTTCATTACTGCTAGCAACCCTGCAAAATGCACTCAGGTGATCTCTGCTGGTAAACTTGCATATGATGGCCACTAATGTCATATTTTCCGAAGTGGTCACTATTACAACACCAATATTATTAGTAGCTTGCAATGATGTCCATTGAACATAAGTAGCTCGTATTACAGAAAATCAATTTATGTAAACATGACCTTTGTTGTTTTTGTAGAATCCATATATGAATGCTTCAGCTCATATCTGAATGGCCTTTTCTCTGTGCTCCTCGTGTCTTTCCTTTTATATAGCACTTCCTGTCACCAATTGTTAGTTTTGTGCTGTAAATGAAACTTTACTATTACAATACTATGACCTACAACAGGTACAGCCAGCCGATGGCACACAGATTTGAGCATTGATGTGCAATAAATAGAGCTAACTTTAGGCTTTCTACTTAGAAATGTAAATTTCCCCCTTAAACAATTACATTCCGTACTGGTTATATATACACAAACGGAACTGCCCCTATACACTTGTATTATGTTAATATTACCCAAAGTATTTGTGCCCGTTCGCAACCTGCAATGGATGAAAGGCAGAGACTGCCTCACTGGGTATTGAAACCAGTGATCTGCAGGTCTCTAAGAGAGTTCTAAGCTCACTGTGCTAAATTACCAGACTGGTAGTATATACTTAACTTGAAGACCGCGGAGAGGGACAAGACAATATGTTCTATTTTGGCAATCTGGAAAGTGGCATGGCAATGTGTGTGTGGAAGTTGGTTACATGTGCTTTACTAGGGCTATAAAAGGGAACCCTCCTAAAGAGGGTGTAAAATATCACATCTTGGCTAACGTTACTCCGTCCAAAGTGCTTATAAGTTCAACATTTGCTTACAATTCTTTGGAAATGGGGACGATCCAATGACTCCTATGTAGAGTGGAATTTAACTAATTTCAAGGTTTGTCAAATTTTATTGACTTCTATAAAGCAATCTTTAAATTCCTTTAGGTTTAACACGTGCTTGCTGGCCTATAAACTTTACATCCCCCCTTCTGTCCCCATTCACTTCCAAAGTATTTCCATGCAGGAAACTCCCTCTCCAATCCTCAATAGCTGTTCAACTATAGTAGTGTGCTAATCCACTCATGATTGTCCCAGTTTTAATATACTTGTTCAAGGGAATTTAAAATGCACTATTTTATTCCATTTGTCTAAATATGTTTTATGAAGACAATCTATAAAAGCCTTTCCATCGGTCTTTAATACCATCATTCTGTGGGCAATATTAATAACTCACTGCCTTTTAAAAAATGATAACAACAATCTTTAAATAGTGAGCTTTATGAAAATTGGTTATATTTCCATTAATATTTTCCTCTAATTTTTCCTTTGGAGACATTTTACCTTAATTTCCAAAACGAGAACACCTACAGCCAAATGTAAAGCAATATTTACATCCTATCATGTTTTAGCCAATGATATTGGTCAACTTTATGTTAAATCATGAAATGTTTGCCAATGTTTGGAAACAATACATCTGGTTGGGAGATATGATTATGGCAGCACACTACGGGCATATCTGTGATGGGGTATGGAGATGATTCAGCAGATGCAATCAGTTATTAATGATCCTGGAAATTGCAACATCTATCTCTGCAATGGCATAGTCACTGCTTTATTGCTTATTTGTTTCATTTATATATATCTGTTGTATTTAGATATTTTTATTTAATATCCAATGATATTGTCGGAATTTGAATGCTTATATCTGAAATTGTTCAATACTTGCTTTGTTACTACTTTGTTATGGCATACGCATGTAGGAGAGTAGGATCTGCTTCTTATAGTTACCCCCACTTTTTGCTGATGTTTCACTGTTTTCGACTTAGTCTGACTGGGATCCTGCTATTCAGGACCCCAGTCTATCTGCTTTCTCCTCTAAATTGATTGCATGTACTTTAGGTACACTCCTGATTGGATTCTGGGGTACCCTTATAAGTCCCTAGTATATGGTATACTATGTACCCAGGGCCTAGGTACCCCAGAGGCCTCCCAGGGGCTGCAGCATGTATCATGCCACCCCTGAGAGGCCATTTAAAATGACACCACAGGTCTGCTACTGCAGCCTGTGTAAGGTGGTGCATGCACCCCTTACTTAGATATAGGTTCACTATATCTATCCTAATCACTGCACATATAAACCTATCAGTCACCCCATGGCAGGCCTTATCAATCCTGAAGGCAGGGTGCTGGGTTTTATGTGAGAGGGTGCCCATGCATGAGAAGAGCCCCTCTGCAGCCTTCGGAACCTATTCTCCGGGGTTGTTTGTGATGCAGCCAACCATATATACTTAAGTGCATTATAACCTCGCGGTAAATGCTAACTTTAAAATGGCTGCATGGAAACATGTCGTGTTTGGTGTCAAACACCTTGGAATCATATGATTCCACCCTCCTAGAGGGAGAAATATGACAACACCGGTACACCCGGTACCAGCTTCACAGAACCCTGGCATCACAAAATGGATGCTGCCAGCCACAGACACGAGTCTGCCCTCCTGCTGCTGGACGAAACTCCGGCAGGGGAGGCTGGACAATAGGTTTCCTGTCAGAGAGAGGTGTGACCACATCCCAGACAGGCTTTAGTGTATTGGGGCTGGGTGGGTGCACTCTCAGAGTGTTTTGATGTCTGCACTGGGGGCACATTTGGTGTCCTGGTGCATAGTCCAGCTCAAACCGGTTGCAGGGGCTATCAGCCCCTGCTCTGGCGTGAAACTGGACAAAGGACATGGGTGTAGCCACCCCTCTGTCCTGACCCTCCCATAGGTGGGTCCCCAGAGTTTGTCCCACCCCTTCCTTGGGTATAAAGTAGGAACCCCTGGCTACAGGACTTTAGATATTACCTGGACTAAACTCTGCTACAGAAACCAAGTAAACTTCGACGATCTACGCTTTGCTGGACGACTGAAGAATCTCCCTTGGAGTAAAGGAGTTACTCCCCTGCTGAGCAGGCACCTAAACGCATCTGACCGGTTTGCATCTACGAAGCTCCCGAAGGACTCCGAAGATTTCTGCAACACAGGAGGTGGGTTCCCGAGGTGTCCAAGGTGGATCTGCGCTCTCAGCAATTCTGAGGTCCGTATCCCTCGTGGGGACCGTGAAACCCGTACCCCTGGGCACCGTGTACATTTGAATCAGCATTTGCTTTTCGGCGACCCCTGAAGCTGTGCTTTGGGCTACTTGTAGTCCTGACCCCGAGCAGTAATTCCACTGAAGATTTCCGGCCTACACTCCACGAGTGTTCCGTGGACTGGCACTTTGTGATTCCTCTTGAGGTCCCTTCGCGATCCCTGGTCCGTTGGCCTGTGGGTCCCTGAGAAGGCAACTTTAACTTTCAGTGGGTTTCCCTGGTTGCTCCAGACGTGCCCTGACTCTCCATTGCTTGGGGAGTCCCCAGGACCTTGCTGGTCCTCGCAGAAGCATCTTTCCTCTGACCGCGTGGGGTGCAGTTGCCAAGGCTTGTTGGTGTTCAATCCGGACACTGACCCCCCCAGCACTCGACATCCTTTGTGGGACAGCTCGAATCCGGACTATGGTTTTCGCAGACGTCTCCTGGTCCCCGTGGCTGCAGAGTCAAGCTTCACCTCATCGCACCTGAAGCACCCGACATCGGTGGGCATTCGATTGCTCCGCTCCTGGTCACGTGAAGTGACCCAGACTTTGTCCCCTCTGCTTTCAGGTTCTTCTGATCTCCGATCCAGGCTTGGATCACACTGGACACTTTTCTTCTCCACGGCAGCAGTACTTTCTCGCATCACGCCATTGAAAACGACGAGGGTTTCCGACACCACTTGACCCCTATGCACCCGGCTCCTCTGGGATAGGTAACACGGGTACCTCGGTACTCTCAAGGGTGCTGGCCTTAGAACCTTCTATGTTTAGCTGGGCTTGCTTGAAGTCCTCTCCTAAGTGTCCTTAATCTTTAAAATTCCAACCGCGACTTTCCCATAGAGTTGTACGGAGCTCGCGTCTGTATGTATGTATGTATGTATGTATGTATGTATTTGGTTTTATATAGCGCCAGAATGACTCCAAGGAGTATCTCTGCGCTTTGGACGCGGAACAGATTCAAATACAGTACTGTCAAACTTAAAAGCAAAACAGAGTGGTTTTAAGTAACTTTCTAAAGTGAAGATGGTTCGAACATTCTCTTAAATGTAGGGGGAGTTCATTCCAGTATTTCGGACCAAGATGAGAGAGTGCTCTTCCTCCTAATCTTGCTCTCCTGATTCGGGGGACCTTCAGCAGATGTTTAGTACTAGAGCGTAGGGATCTTGGGGGATGATAAAAAGTGAACTTTTCTGATAAATAACTGGGGCCAAGATTAAACAATGCCTTATGGATAATACAACAGACTTTAAATTTTATCCGTTGACGTATGGGTAACCAGTGAAGTTTTAAAAGAAGAGGGCGGGAGGCTGATCTGGGAGGCATGTTCAGAACCAGTCGTGCCGTCGTATTCTGAACCACCTGAAGTTTATTAATAGAAGTTTCATTGGCAGAGAGTAGTAGACCATTACAATAGTCTAGGCGACTTAATATGAGTGCCTGGGTCAGAGTCCTTCGAACAGAGTCTGGGAGCAAAGGAAAGACTCGTCGGAGTAGGCCCAAAGTATGGAAACATGTGCCTACGGTCTGGCCAATATGTTCCTTAAATGTAAGGGCACGATCTAAACGGACTCCTAAGTTCTTAACAGAAGTTTTAGGAATGGGAGGTTTTCCAAGATTAATAGGCCACCAATTTGGTGACCATAATAAGGGAGCCTCTCCAAAAAGTAATAGCTCAGTTTTCCCAACATTACATTGGAGAAAATAATTTTTCATCCATTGGGAAATGGCACTCATACCCAAGGAAAAGGTCTCTTGAACAGTGGGAGTAAGTTCATCGAAAGGAAAGAGTAACTGCGTATCGTCGGCATATGATATTGGAATAAACCCATATTTTCTTAGGACATTGGCCAAGGGAGCCACATAGATGTTGAATAAAGTAGGACTCAAACAAGAGCCCTGTGGGACTCCCTTGGACAGTTCCATGGGTGCCGACCGATATGAACCTAGGTTAACCGTCTGAGATCTACCAGATAGAAAACTTCCCACACTGCACCCGTCCTCCGTGGGTCCCCTGTGTCACTACCTTGGGTGGTTCCTTGGGGTCCCAGCGATTCTACGTGCTCTAGGCACTGTGTCTAGTCAAGCTGTGGTTCTTATACCACTTTCTTAGTATATGGTTCGGTCTCCCCCTTGAGCCCGCTGTGTATTGTGCTATTTACTGTCGTTCTAGTGATTTAATATTGTGTGTATTGTTCTCTAATCTCATAAAGAGGTTAGTAGAGAGTGTTTAGTAATAAATACATATATTTTATATACACCTGGTATGGTTCTCCTTTCATTTGGTCATTCAGGAGGTTATGTACTGGTAAAACAAGCTGCTTTACATTCCTTCAAGACTTAGCCTGAAGGCTGCTCTCCACAGCTACCACTAGGATAGCTTTCTATAAAGGTTGTCTTTAACCTAATCATCAATAAGGGTCGTTTGGACTGGTGCAAGGTGCCCACTTTAATTAGTGGACAGCATATACCAGGCCAACTTATCACATTGGTGTTCAGCGGTTGAGATTCAAGCTTGCTATTGTTTTACCAGATAATCTCATTGAGTGAGTAAATTAAAACCACTAAAGGTACTTAGGTACATATAAATCAAGACTAGAATAAAGTAAGTTCTACTGAACTTAGAGTTGGGTAAGTCAAGGGCCTAGCACACCCTTTCTCCAACTCAAGAGAGTTCAGTTCCCACTAGAGTAGGTAGGTGCATACACCACACCACACTAGCATGTCTTCTAGGCCTGAAGCCGGTGGCTCCTTGCCAACTAAGTATGACCATCTCTCATTCCAGGAATTGAGAGCCATGTGTACATCTAGGAAACTGAAGACAGGGAAAAATCCAAACACCCAACGTCTCATAGAGACTTTGCTTTTAGATGACCTCAGAAAGACTCCAGGGTCTGATGAGGTAGGCAAAGGGGGTGGGGCAGCAGAAGAGGAAAGGACAGGAAGTGAGAACTTCAATGACCTGGACTCTGATGCTGGCCAGGAGGATCAAGATGATTCTAACCTGGACAATCCAATTCTTCCTGAAGGGGAGGAAGGAGGCCTCAGTGGACCTCTCTTTACCCCACCTGGAAGGGGTAACAGTTTACCCAGAAGATCAAGATCTCCTTCTCAGGAATCTAATCATTCTGGTACATCTGTAGGGAGCTCTGTTTCTCATAAAAGGGAGTCCTCATATGAGAAGAAGTGCCAACTGCTTGAGTTTGAGAGAGCTAAGCTCAGAATCAAGAGAGAACAATTGGCCTTAGACAGGGAATCCCTGGCGCTTCAGAGAGCTTCTCAGAAGTTGGGGCTAGAGCCCCATGGTGGCAGCTACAGTGTCCCTAGGAGTAGAGAACATACTCATGACCATAGGAACCTGAACAAGATTGTCCCTCCCTACCAGAGTGGGGATGACCCACGAATGGATAACTGCACTGGAGAGGGCCTGTAAGGTACAGAGGGTCCCTCAGGAGCAATGGGCAGCAATCTTGTGGCTCTCCTTTGCAGACAAAGGTAGAGACAAGCTCCTCACTGTAAGAGAAGAGGATGCTGATAATTACAAAGTCCTGAAGAGTGCTCTGATTGATGGGTTTGGCGTAACCACTGAACAATACAGGTTAAAGTTCAGAGACACCCAGAAGGCACAGACTCAGGACTGGGTTGACTTTATAGCTTGTGCTACTAAGGCTCTGGAAGGCTGGTTACTTGGCAGTAAGGTGTGTGATTTCAAAGGATTGTATAATTTAATCATGAGAGAGCAGATCCTTAATAACTGTCAAAATCAACTGTTGCATCAGTACCTGGTGGACTATGATCTGACCTCTCCCCAAGAATTGGGCCAGAAGGCAGACAAATGGGTCAGAACCAGGGTGAGGCAGAAGGTTCAGAACCAAGGTGGTGACTCCAAGAAGCAAGATTCTAAAAACTCTGATAAGGGTGGGGAGAAGGGTAAAGACCAGAAGTCTTCTCAAGGGCCCCAAAAATCTGCATCTGGTGGGGAGTCACAATCAAACAAGGGAAAAGGCAAGAAGAAGCCATGGTGTCAAATCTGTAAACAGAAGACCCATTGGACAAGTGATTGTACCAAGTCCAAGGACTCAACTCCAACCACCACTGCCCCTAAGGCAACTGTTCCCCTAGTTCAGCTCCAAGTGGTGGTGCTCCAAATAAGGGTGTAGTAGGGTTAACCCTGGGATCTGAGATGGACTCTGGCCTAGTCAGAGTTCCAACTCAGGCTATGTTGATCTGTGATGGAGGCATGGATATGGCCTCCTTATTTGTAAGCCCCAGTAATCTGGGCAAATACAGACAACAGCCTATAATCAATGGAAAAGAGGCCTTGGCATTCAGGGACACAGGAGCAAGTGTCACAATGGTGACAAAAGATCTTGTGGCTCCTTAGCAAATCATACTTGGTGAGATGTAACAAGTGACCAATGCTAGCAATGTCAGGACAGACCATTCCCTGGCAGTTGTTAATTTCACCTGGGGAGGGGTAACTGGCCCTAAGAAGGTTGTGGTAAGTGCAGACCTCCCTGTTGAATGCTTGTTGGGCAATGATTTAGAAACTACAGCTTGGGCTGAAGTGGAACTCAGGACTCATGCAGAAATGTTGGGTATCCCTGCAGATGTGTTTGCTGTGACCAGGTCACAGGCAAAAATGTCTAACACTGAACAGGCCCTGGATCCTGGAAAAATGGACCAGGCGCCTTCCAAGAGAAGGAGCAGTAGGGTTAAGGCAGTGTCTTCCCCCCTGCCTCAGAATCCAGATCAGTCTCTTGAGGGAGCTGATCTTAGTCCTGAAGAAGGAACTGTCCCAGATGAGCTTGAACCTGATCAGGTTGAGTTCTTGGGGACTGGGGGCCCTTCCAGGGCAGATCTGAGCCAGGAACAACGGAGCTGCCCCTCTCTTGAACCCCTCAGACAGCAAGCTGCTGCTGAGGCTGCTGGGAGTGCTAGTGGGTCCCATAGGATCTACTGGGATGATGGAATCCTTTACTCAGAGTGTAGAGACCCCAAGCCTGGAGCCACCAGGAGGTTGGTTATACCTCTGAAGTTTAGGAGCTTCCTATTGACACTAGCACATGATATCCCATTAGCAGGTCACCTAGGCCAAAACAAGACTTGGGGCAGAATTGTCCCTCACTTTCATTGGCCTCACATGTCTGAGGACACCAAGGAGTTTTGTCGCTGCTGTGTCACCTGTCAAGCCAGTGGTAAGGCAGGTAGCACTACAAAGGCCCCCCTGATACCACTACCAATGGTGGGGGTTCCCTTTGAGAGGGTAGGGATTGACATTGTTGGTCCCCTGGATCCTCAAACTGCATCTGGGCACAGATTTATACTGGTGGTGGTGGACCATGCCACTAGGTATCCAGAGGCAATTCCCCTTAGGACCACCACAGCTCCTGTGGTGACAAGGGTCCTCCTGGGAATCTTTTCCAGGGTGGGTTTTCCTAAGTAGGTAGTATCAGACAGAGATGCAAACTTCATGTCTAGTTACTTAACTGCTATGTGGAAGGAGTGTGGTGTAAATTACAAATTTACCACCCCTTATCACCCACAATGCAATGGTTTAGTTGAAAGGTTCAACAAAACCTTAAAGGGCATGATTAAAGGTCTCCCAGAAAAGCTTAGGTGCAGATGGGACATACTTTTGCCCTGCCTTCTCTTTGCCTACAGAGAGGTTCCTCAGAAGGGGGTTGGTTACAGCCCATTTGAGCTTCTGTTTGGACATCCAGTTAGGGGTCCATTGTGTCTAGTGAAGGAGGGATGGGAGTTACCTCTCAAACCCCCTAAACAGGATATTGTGGACTATGTACTTGGTCTCTGCTCCCGGATGGCTGAGTACATGAAGAAGGCAACTAAAAACCTTGAGGCTAGACAGGAATTGCAAAAGACCTGGCATGACCAAAAGGCTGTGTTGACTGTTTATCAGCCAGGACAGAAAGTATGGCTGTTGGAGCCTGTGGCCCCAGCAGCCCTCCAAGACAAGTGGAGTGGCCCCCATACCATTGTTGAGCAAAAGGGAGAGGTTACCTACCTGGTGGACCTTGGAGCTCCCAGGAGCCCCCATAGGGTGCTCCATGTCAACAGGCTCAAACCATATGTTGACAGGGCAGACATGGGCTTGCTCATGGATACTGGTGAGGGACAGGAGGAAGAGAGTGATCCACTCCCTGACCTGCTCTCACAGAACCCTGATGATGGTTCAGTAGATGATGTAGCCTTGGCAGGCAGCCTCACTGACCAGCAGCAAACTGATTGCAGAAAAGTTCTCAACCAGTTTAGACATATGTTCTCACTGACTCCAAGTCAGACTACCTGGTGCACTCATGAAGTGGACACTGGGGACAGTCTACCTGTTAAAAATAAGATTTACAGGCAACCTGACCATGTCAGGGACTGCATCAGGACTGAAGTCCACAAGATGTTGGATTTGGGTGTGATTGAACCCTCAGATAGTCCTTGGGCTAGTCCAGTAGTCTTGGTACCTAAACCTCACACCCAGGGTGGTAAGAGAGAGATGAGGTTTTGTGTGGACTACAGAGGTCTCAATGCAGTCACTAAGACTGATGCCCATCCAATTGCTAGGGCAGATGAGCTATAGATACTTTGGCCTCAGCCAAGTTTTTGAGCACATTTGACCTGACAGCTGGCTACTGGCAGATCAGACTAGCTGAGGATGCAAAAGCCAAAACAGCATTCTCAACCCCTAGTGGGCACTACCAATTTGTGGTGATGCCCTTTGGCTTGAAGAATGCACCTGCCACTTTTCAAAGGTTGGTGAACAAAGTCCTTACAGGCCTGGAAGCCTATAGTGCAGCATATCTAGATGATATTGCTGTCTTTAGCTCCACCTGGGAGGATCACCTAGTCCACCTGCGAAATGTTTTGGAGGCCCACCAAGTGCCAGATAGGGCAGAGCCAAGTTGTATACCTGGGCCACCTTGTGGGTGGAGGCCAGGTTCAACTCTTGCAGAGCAAAATCCAGACCATCATGGACTGGGTTGCTCCAACCACCCAGACTCAGGTCAGAGCTTTCTTGGGCCTGACTGGGTACTATAGGAGGTTTGTCAAAGGATATGGATCCATAGTGACCCCTTTGAATGACTTAAATTCCAAGAGAATACCAAAGAAAGTTCAGTGGACAGTCAGCTGTCAAAAGGCATTTGATGACCTGAAGCAGGCCATGTGCACTGCTCCCATTCTGCAAAGTCCTGACTACTCCAAACAATTCATTGTCCAAACAGATGCATCTGAGTTGGGGGTAGGGGCTGTGTTATCACAATTGAATGATGAAGGTCAGGATCAGCCAGTAGCTTTTATTAGCAGAAGGTTGACCCCCAGAGAGAAACGTTGGTCAGCCATTGAGAGGGAAGCCTTTGCTGTGGTTTGGGCTCTGAAGAAGCTGAGGCCATACTTGTTTGGCACTCACTTCATTGTTCAGACAGACCATAAGCCCCTCTTGTGGCTAAAACAGATGAAGGGTGAAAACCCCAAACTTTTGAGGTGGTCCATTTCCCTACAGGGGATGGACTATACAGTGGAACATAGACCTGGGAGTAACCATGCCAATGCAGATGGACTCTCCAGATATTTCCACTTAGAACATGAAGACTCAACTGGTCAAGGTTAGTTTAATGTCCTGACATTTGGGGGGGGGGGTTGTGTAGGAGAGTAGGATCTGCTTCTTATAGTTACCCCCACTTTTTGCTGCTGTTTCACTGTTTTCGACTTAGTCTGACTGGGATCCTGCTATTCAGGACCCCAGTCTATCTGCTTTCTCCTCTAAATTGATTACTTTAGGTACACTCCAGATTGGATTCTGGGGTACCCTTATAAGTCCCTAGTATATGGTATACTATGTACCCAGGGCCTAGGTACCCCAGAGGCCTCCCAGGGGCTGCAGCATGTATTATGCCACCCCTGAGAGACCATTTAAAATGACACCACAGGTCTGCTACTGCCGCCTGCGTAAGGTGGTGCATGCACCCCTTAGTTAGATATAGGTTCACTATATCTATCCTAATCACTGCACATATAAACCTATCAGTCACCCCATGGCAGGCCTTATCAATCCTGAAGGCAGGGTGCTGGGTTTTATGTGAGAGGGTGCCCATGCATGAGCAGAGCCCCTCTGCAGCCTTCGGAACCTATTCTCCAGGGTTGTTTGTGATGCAGCCAACCATATATACTTAAGTGCATTATAACCTCGCGGTAAATGCTAACTTTAAAATGGCTGCATGGAAACATGTTGTGTTTGGTGTCAAACACCTTGGAATCATACCTCCACACCAGTAACTGGTATGGGAGGTATGATTCCACCCTCCTAGAGGGAGAAATATGACAACACCAGTACACCCGGTACCAGCTTCACAGAACCCTGGCATCACAAAATGGATGCTGCCAGCCACAGACACGAGTCTGCCCTCCTGCTGCTGGATGAAACTCTGGCAGGGGAGGCTGGACAATAGGTTTCCTGTCACAGGGAGGTGTGACCACCTCCCAGACAGGCTTTAGTGTATTGTGGCTGGGTGGGTGCACTCTCAGAGTGCTTTGATGTCTGCACTGGGGGCACATTTGGTATCCTCGTGTATAGTCCAGCTCAAACCGGTTGCAGGGGCTATCAGCCCCTGCTCTGGCGCGAAACTGGACAAAGGACATGGGTGTAGCCACCCCTCTGTCCTGACCCTCCCATAGGTGGGTCCCCAGAGTTTGTCCCACTCCTTCCTTGGGTATAAAGTAGGAACCCCTGGCTACAGGACTTTAGATATTACCTGGACTAAACTCTGCTACAGAAACCAAGTAAACTTCGACGATCTACGCTTTGCTGGACGACTGAAGAATCTCCCTTGGAGTAAAGGAGTTACTCCCCTGCTCAGCAGGCACCTAAACGCATCTGACCGGTTTGCATCTACGAAGCTCCCGAAGGACTCAGAAGATTTCTGCAACACAGGAGGTGGGTTCCTGAGGTCTCCGAGGTCGATCTGCGCTCTCAGCAATTCTGAGGCCCTATTCCATCGTGGGGACCGTGAAACCTGTACCCCTGGGCACCGTGTACATTTGCAGCAGCATATGCTTTTCGGCAACCCCTGAAGCTGTGCTTTGGACTACTTGTAGTCCTGACCCCGAGCAGTAATTCCACTGAAGATTTCCGGCCAACACTCCACGAGTGTTCCGTGGGCTGGCACTTTGTGATTCCTCTCGAGGTCCCTTCGCGATCCCTGGTCCGTTGGCCTGTGGGTCCCTGAGAAGGCAACTTTAACTTTCAGTGGGCTTCCCTGGTTGCTCCAGACGTGCCCTGACTCTCCATTGCTTGGGGAGTCCCCAGGACCTTGCTGGTTTTCGCAGAAGCATCTTTCCTCTGACCGTGTGGGTTGCAGTTGCCAAGGCTTGTTGGTGTTCAATACGGACACTGACCCCCCAGCACTCGACATCCTTTGTGGGACAGCTCGAATCCGGACTGTGGTCATCGCAGACGTCTCCTGGTCCCCGTGGCTGCAGAGTCAAGCTTCACCTCATCGCACCTGAAGCACCCGACATCGGTGGGTATTCGATTGCTCCGCTCCTGGTCACGTGAAGTGACCCAGACTTTGTCCCCTCTGCTTTCATGTTCTTCTGATCTCCGATCCAGGCTTGGATCACACCGGACACTTTTCTTCTCCACGGCAGCAGTACTTTCTCGCATCACGCCATTGAAAACGACGAGGGTTTCCGACACCACTTGACCCCTATGCACCCGGCTCCTCTGGGATAGGTAACACGGGTACCTCGGTACTCTCAAGGGTGCTGGCCTTAGAACCTTCTATGTTTAGCTGGGTTTGCTTGAAGTCCTCTCCTAAGTGCCCTTAATCTTTAAAATTCCAATCGCGACTTTCCCATAGAGTTGTACTGAGCTCGCGCCTGTGTTCCCACACTGCACCTGTCCTCCGTGGGTCCCCTGTGTCACTATCTTGGGTGGTTCCTTGGGGTCCCAGCGATTCTATGTGCTCTAGGCACTGTGTCTAGTCAAGTCGTGGTTCTTATACCACTTTCTTAGTATATGGTTCGGTCTCCCCCTGGAGCCCGCTGTGTATTGTGCTATTTACTGTCGTTCTAGTGATTTAATATTGTGTGTATTGTTCTCTAATGTCATAAAGAGGTTAGTAGAGAGTGTTTAGTAATAAATACATATATTTTATATACACCTGGTGTGGTTCTCCTTTCATTTGGTCACTCAGGAGGTTATATACTGGTAAAACAAGCTGCTTTACATTCCTTCAAGACTTAGCCTGAAGGCTGCTCTCCACAGCTACCACTAGGATAGCTTTCTATAAAGGTTGTCTTTAACCTAATCATCAATAAGGGTCGTTTGGACTGGTGCAAGGTGCCCACTTTAATTAGTGGACAGCATATACCAGGCCAACTTCTCACAATGCATGTCTGTGTTTCATTAACACCCATTACTAAATATATAGCTATATTGCCGCGCTCCGATGCCAGAACTGACCTGGGCACTGTGTACCCAGATTAGCAGCTGCTGAATACCACACCAAGAGCATTGGTACTGCTTTGATAAATCACTAGATAAGGCTCTTACATACTTATATAAACTAAGATAATGGTGAATGGACTCATCCTTTGGAAGTGGATTTTACCACTTTAATATCAAGGATATACCCATTGAATTTTCACAAAATTATATAAAGTAGAAAGTGTTTTTATTAATCTTCTGAAGTTATTTATAAAATATTTTGCTTGGACTTGTTCTTGCAGTACACCTGAACTCTAGAAGAAAGTCAAGAGTATTAACAAAGTAAGCCGCGCCTACTCTTTGCAAAATCCTTGTGACTCAGGTCCACATATGAGGCCAAAAAGATGAACTTTCATTTCAAATAGCGTATAATATGCAACCAAGTTGATCAAAATTAAGACCAAAATGAGATCGAAGTAAAGCTAGAAAAATGCCAAGGCAGTGTTTGTTTAGTTCAAATAATTCTGCACTTTAATTTTGGGTTTATAAATAGTGATCGTCTTTAGCCCACTCTTCAGACCTCCCATACACCTCCCTGTAAGTGCAGGATTGCAGCCTTCAAAGACAGAGATCTGAATGCCATATGTACTGTTGTGGACAAACAAGATGCTTTAACTAAAAAAAATCTGTTCTTCAATATTGAGATGGCATAACATTCTGTGACACCCACAAACCTACCCAGAAATGAGATTGTCTAACAAAATGAGACATTCACCTAGTTAGTAAGATATATGAGGTCTGCAGAGCTGGCCCTGTCGACTCATATGCTTGACCACTGGGACTCAGGTGGTGCCATAACCTCATTGTCAGAATATTGTCTGACATAAAAATCATGTTCTAAGTAAAGTCTGCAAATATATCGCCCCACTGGAGTTAATAATAGAAATCTACCCCCAAAAGGGCTATATTTTTGTAAATAATATTTAGAGCCATATTTTAATGTCAGACGATATTTCAGTGTATGATATTTTGACATAAAGCCCGCAACTGGAATACATGATGGTCAACAGGTGATGAAAATGCAGCTGTATATCATGTTATTTGTTCAATAATTCGCCTGCACTCTCTTAGGCAACAGAAAACTCTAAATCTTATGGACAGTCGTGTGGTCTGGATTGCCTTACCCTGTTTGCATAGGGATATTAACAGAAGGACACTAAGGACCAGGTGAACACACTGTGGTGATCGTAGGAGACTTCGGAAGGCTGGCTTCCCCATTCCAGTCCATTCAGGTTTGGCAGGGATTTCCTTCCTCTCTCTACTTCACTTTTTCATTTATAGCTTATTGGCTGCTCTTCCAGGCCAGAGAGCCGCCGATTTCTGAAAAAAAGCAATACTTTTTAGTTAGCAGTAAAGCAGATCAGGCCAAAAAATTATAAGGATTATGCCTGGGTCACCGTGATTATATATTTGTGCTAATATTTTTCTTACCCATGGATGCACAGCTAAGGTTTTCAAGAACAGAATAGAGAACTGATACAACAATCTCATTTCTATAGGTGGTAAGTGAAGTTGTGACATTTATCTTCTTCATAATCATTTGAATGACTCTTAAGTAGCATCCACTTGGCAGTGGCTGCCTCCACAAACAAAAAGTGGTGGGGCGAGTGGAGCATGGGAGGGGGAACGCAGGGGGTTTAATAATAATTGTTTTAAAAGGAACTTACCTGAAGCTGCTGGCCGCCTCCCGCGTAGAGTCGCGCCTCGGTGTTCTTCCTGGTCCCAGCAGACACTGGGACAGCATCACAGACTCCCTGTGCAATCCCCCCACTGCTCTCATGCTATGAGAGCAGCGGGGGGAGTGGCCTGAGCTCCACTCAGGACAGGGAGTCTGTTCTATTTCTCCAACCTAGCTGTTCAATACAGCTGGGTTGGAGAAATCTAAGTGCACATGTGTGTTTGGCCAGACTAAGACGGCTGGCCGGCCAAACACACATGCGCACTTAAAGAAGTGCACCAACCAGTCCTCCTGCCCCCTCCCACGGCCCCGGCTCCGCCCCTCCCTACGCACGCTGGCTCAGCCAGCAGGTGAAAAATAAAATTATGATATAATATAGTTTCATTTTTCAGCTGCTGGCTGGGAGCCAGTGGGGTGATGCTCCCCCTCATTGCGGAGGAGCCACCGCTGCCACTTGGTGAGCTGGTTATGGTTTAGGTACGCATTTGTCTTTAGAGGTGCTTATAAGGGAAGATTCTATCAGGCAGAAGTGCCTGCAAGGGATTTTATTTAAAGAAGATCAAACTCAATTATTCACAGTCACTTTTAAGTGCCCTAGTCAGTGGCTTCAAATATATGAATTATAAAAATCAATTACAATAATCAAAAAAGTGGAATATATCAAAAAGAACAAAGGGTGTATACTTTTTTTATAGAAATGTTATCCAATTAATTAATTCGCAGGGTACAAAATAACATTCCCATAAACAAAAATGACAGAGATTGAGAGTCTTTCAAGTAAAATTGTCTCATAGTCACTTTTGTAGAAAACCTATTTCTCTCGCCTATTTACAAATAGAAATTATCGTTCAACTTTCAATAATTAATTCCTATATAACAATTTTTTATGCTGAAAATGGGTTTAATATGTCGACGTTTCGGTCTTGTCTCGTGATACATCTAGTAGACCATCTTCTACTTCGCTGCGGCCAGAACGCCGATCTCGGACGGTGTTTAACTTACTCGATAACGCAAGTAGTAGTAGTAGTAGTAGATGTCTTTATTTGATTTTCAATATAAAAACCATAAAAGCACATTATATACATACATTTAGGCAATACATTTTCAAAGCAGATGATGGGAAAAGGGAGAGGGGGAGCAAGTTCCACAACAAGTATTCCTCAAATAATATGGTTTCAGACAGTCGATTGCACCTTTCCATACCCCTCATTTGTGGTAAAGAGAACCCATACTATATGTTTCTTAGTATAAGCTACAGGCCATAGTGTGGCTGTCTGTATTTGCTATGGGACTTGCTCAGTTTTTGATAAAGTGTCAAGATCCATTTGGGCGTATGGGGATCTTGGGCGGAATACCAAGGTCTCATGATCACTCCTAGGAATGACTGGGCTGAATCTCTCAATGCGGAGGCACGCACATATAAGGAATGCCCGCATGGGCCACATCTGACTACCTGGAGGTCAGAAACAAACAGGAAGTGGATGGTTTGGGGATACAAGGGGAGTGGTGGGAGTTTGACGATACGCACCTTTGGTCCTTCAGTTTCCATTTTCTTTCTAGTTACAGTCATTGTAGCAACATTCACTGTGGATTCTTCCAGTAATAGAAATCTTAATAACATGTGTTATAAAAAAAAAAAACATTTGGGTGAAATGGAGAAGCCCCAGATGCGAAGTTTTCTGCACTCCGCTGAGTTCTGAAAAACTGGAGCGGAGTTTTTTCTTTGCTCGCGCTCGCCAACGTTAAGTTGGCGAGCGGGAGCAAGAAAATTCCAACGCTACACCACCTCCCAGCGAGATTTCCCAATGCGAGCGGTCGCGGATAGTCGCGACTGCTCGCGTTGAAAAAACATCCTTTCACGTTCATCGAGCTGCCGCTCGATTAGAAAATCTTCTCGAGCAGCATAAAGAAGCAACGCCCTCTTGCGCTGCGCATGGTGCCATTCGCGCTGATTTTCCAGGGCGGGACAAACAGCTGACTCTAAAATTCAGCGCAAACAGCATGACGTAACTCACTCTGCCGTTTGCAGAACTCTGTGTAGCATGGCAGAGTTTTTAACTCCGTCCAGGCCTAGCTAAGAACCTTTCACAGAATTTGTTATAAAAAATGAAGTTTGCAGATTGCTAGACGAGCTCAGTCTCGAACTTCAGCTTTTGAAAACGTAGTCCCAAATGAGATGTCGGCTCCCTTTATGCTCTGCTGCCGGAAAGGAACTGAACCATTCGTCAAGCACCGGCAGAGGTAGAGCAAAATGCCTCCTATGAATAGGCATTTTAATGCACCACTTTCCTCCCGCTAGTGAAATCTTCACGTCGATTCACGCGCCTAGAAGACTCTGTGACCAGCATGCTTGCTACAAGGCATGGAGGATGGAAAATATACAAGCTCCGATGTGATCCCACTCTTATTTATTACTTATGTATTGTGTAGTATTGTATAGCGCTGCCTGTGGCCTTCCGGTAACTTCAGAGCACTTGGTAGATCGGAGATACTGTTTGAGTGAAGGAAAGGAAACGAGTGTCCAATGGGACTGGGAAAGAAAAGGTACCATTTTATTCAGCATGCCCCCCTGTTCATGGTATTATCGGGTAAAGGTGACCCCGTAAAGTACAGTCGCAGGTGTTTCCTGAACATCACGTAGTTGTGTTTGGGCCAAGAGGTACTACCAGTGCTTAATTTGTGCCGGTGCTTTCCGGTACTTAGCACCGGCACTTATTTAACAGGGCCGGGGCTACAGCATTGTTCTCCCTCGTGCGATGGGCACAGTAATTATTAAAAATAAACGTACCAACCTGTACTGCTTCGGAAGCATGTCAGCCTGGTATGTCTAAAGGATGTCCCACCCAGGTCCAGGCATGATGACTGCATCACGTTAGTGATGTCAGTAGTGCACGCCTGCCTGAGCATGTCACTCCCATTGGTTTATTGTGGTTGAGGGCGGGTCGGGCTGATAGGTGCCGTGACTTGGGATCGAGGCGGGCTGGGTCCTGGAAAGTTCAGGTCTGTAACGTCACGATTGCACTGCCGGTTATATTTATTTATTGTGCAAGCTGTACGGCACACGCCACTGCGTTGTCTTCAGAGTGGGCAGGGCTGGTGTGAGACTAAATTGTGTCATGCACAGTCAGTGTAAACTGCATGTGCATCGTGCCACACGTGGTGAGATTGGCCACCCCGCCAGAGATTGTTCTCATCGGAGTGTTGGAGTGCATTGTAACGGCCCGGTACACCTAATTGGCAAGATCGTTCATGCCTGCTGCAGGGTTGAATGCGAGGGAGGAAAAGGATGACGTCACAGTCACTCTGTGAATCCTAGAGTTCACATCTTTATGAACGCTTGCAGCACCGCACCCTTCTCCACTAACGCTGCATTCTATGCTAGAACTGGTCATGCTTGTATCAGAATTTCCTTTCTGTTTCTGCTGCAGCCACTGCCCAATGCCCTTCAGGCGGTAACAGTGCAGCTGAAAGGCAATGGGTACAAGAATGTAGTTATTGCTATCAATCAACCAAGGTGTACCTTAAAATGAAGATAATATCTCAAAAATTAAGGTACGACGAGAATGTTACTTTTTCCAACACATATAATACCCATTGTGAAAATTTTTACCATTTGCATACTTTTGAAGAAGGCTCCGAACGTCATAATTCTTTCCTGTATTTAATCTGTATGTGGCCACGACCTACCACTGATATGTAAAAGACAGTACATATTATTTCTTTTCAATGACTGGTGCATTTTAATGCCAAAGTTGTTTTCATTTGTGATGTTAAAAGGTGACAAAACTCCGTTTGTATATTATATCCCTAAGCATTTAAGTTGTAAATTTAATCAGTTTGACAGACCTGTATTTTAGCGCGGTTCCATGGTTGCAAGGAGCAGCTGGTTTTTGACGTCCAGGTTACCTAAATGACAAAGGTCAGATAACCTCTTTATTTAAGGTTATGTGGCGGGTGTTATAAAGACTTGGGGGTAGGTAGCAAGTTGCAGCTTCAGCCATTACTAGCTTTGCAATCAACATGCCTTTTTATATTGTTTTTTTTAAAACACGTGTATTACACAAAACTCCAGGGCCAGGCCCTGTGATGTAAAGTGATGTTGTGTACAAAGCCAGGAGTGATTGAACATGTCAGACAAAACATCGAGCCTCCTAGCTGCGTTCAAATTGACACTCACACTTAATACTTATGCAAATGATGGGAGAAGGCTTTAGTTTTAGTAAGAACAGATCAGAGACATCTTAAGGATTTTGGGGGCCCCAGGCCGAACGTATTTTGTGGGCTCCAGTTAGGAACAGGTTTGAAGTTATGATCCAGTTTCAGTTCTTTTATGCCCTCCTTGGCCAGGTCACTGACAGCGCACAGGCCTACTCTCCAAATTCTAAATGTGTTTTCATCTAATATTCAGGGATAGTGAGGTGTGTTTTCAATATTTTAATGCAGCAGTTGACTAATATTATTGTAAATAATCTCAGTGACCCTTTCCTGTTTTGAATATGTGAGGTCTTGTTTCCATCTAAGAGAAACTTTATGGATGTTGCATGGTGTGTATGATCAAAGTCCTACAGGGCCAAGGACCGTGTAATTAATCCCTCTGGTAAAGGTCTTGTGGTAAGACAAACACGTGGTAAAAGCTGACAAATGCCAGAGTGGTAAAGTTCCCAGTGGAAGGATTAAGTTCCGTTTGTGTGGCAAAGTGCCCGACGTGTGGCAAATGTCTGTGTGATAAAGTAAGTCACTAGGTTAAGATGATCCTGCGTTGTGATTGAGTGTTAAACGGGCGAGTACTGTGTACTAAAAATGTTTTGTGTGATGCATGGTTCCTTCCATGTGGTAAATGTTCATGTGGATAAAAGGTCCCCCTTGTGTTGTAAGGTCCCACTTGGTAAAAGTGTGTTTCGAGCGTAGAAAAGTGTTACTTACTGTCTAGCAGACAGACTGGTGTCGAAGCACTACATGTGCCTCGAGGCACTGGGAACCACTCTAGCTGTGCCGTGGTATTACATCTGGCATTTAGCAGTCCCAGTTGAGAATGTGAGTGGAGCCGATAAAGTGGGTGGAGCCAATGGAGAAAGTGGGTGGAGCCTAGGGAAGTGGGTGTGGCCTCCTAAAAAAAATTGAGCACCTGGACTTAATATTTTACAAATTAAGCACTGGGTACTACTCCTAAGTCACGGTCCTTGTACTCCCGGGTCTGCCCTCATGTTTCCTCGTTTGAAGGATCGCTGGTTAATCCGAAGCACAGACAGGGAGCGAGGGTCTCTGTTTGACACTAGGGCGTGTTAAATTCGCATCACGTGCGATCGGGTCAAGAACAGAAATGTCATGTAATTATGCAAAACCGCCTGTTAGCGCTGCATTTTAGCGCAAAAATGCGTCCTCTTGTCTGTTTTGGATGAAAGACACATTTCGTGGTAAAATAAACAGTGACAAAAGCACAATTGCTGTGAACAATGGCGGGTGTATTCCCGTCGTTTACAATGTTCTTCTGCTCCTGGGCTATACTTCTTCTGCAAAAGTGTCGTAAATACACGACGTGTAATAATGGCATATTATTGGACACTTTGTACAACAAGTACAATAAGAACTTCCTGAAATTACTCGAATTACGCCCGCTTAATTGAAATGCTGTAACTGGCCTAGTCACCTTGAAGTAAGAGAGCCATGTGGAGAACAGGAAGAAAGGTTCATATTACGAAGGAGGAGGCGAAATCAGTTCATTCGATTTACTTGAAATTGTCCCCAAAAAAGCTTATTTTGCGCCCATAAATACTTTGTACGCACAATTTTCAAATTTTGCACACACCTCTCTTCTTCAGATTTGACATTTTCAGAGAAAAAAGACTTGGCACATGTATGTGAACCGCATATATTGTTATTAGTTTGTGTGGGAATGTGCGCATTTTTAAGTACTTCCGCATGCACCTGTGTTGCCTCCAGCCCTCACGTGGAGCGTGCATGGCCCTTGACCTTGCTCGTGCGGTATGGTGATGGCACTTGAGGTGTACGTCTGTGGTTGCCTGACTTCCTGTTGCTGCCACCCATCTGTCTTGTCTCCCAGCTGTCTCTTCCGGTTGAGCTGCACGCGCACATTGTGTTGGTGCAGTGGAATGTGGTCCTAATGCTGATCAGCTGTGCTCGTGGCCAGCGTCTAGCCAGGTCGAGATTTACTGAGGATGTGTGCTAATATAACATGGGATTTAACGTTTCTGGGCACCATGCTAACAAATAAAATTACGTTATAATCTATGTGCAATTGGTAAAGAAGCATGGGTTGCCAAAAGGAAATCTGATGCATCCCAAATTGACTGAATTATCTGAATTACCAGAAGGGCTGGGACACTGTCACTTCCCATAATTGGAGATACCATTCAGAATTTGGATTTTGTCTCTTCTTTGATAGAATTAAATGGTTGACTTTTTTTTTCTTTCTTAAGATCCTAGACATGTTTGTGGAGTAAATGCATGTGTCTTAAACACATTTGGCACAAAGGTAGAAAAGATACCATAAATGGGTAAGTACTGTGTTTTATTAATGATGATGCTTGGTTTTATTGTAATATGGTGAATAGTACTAGAATTTGTAACACTTTTATTTTAATTAAATATTGGTCAAATGGAATACACAGAAACTGAAGAAAGCGTTAATTACTCCGTATTATAAAAGCAAACCAAAAAGGATGTTAAGACGGTGGAAATCGCTATTAAAACACACTTAATGCATGAATGTATATCTTAGCTCCTGGAGGACGGGTTCACTTCAGGTTTTTATGACTGGTGCTTGCTGTGGAAATGAGACCCGTGTAAATTTATTGTGTGTACATTTATCTTCAGTTTGGTATTCTGAAAATCTGGTATGGATCTGACCCGCTTGGAACTGTGTTGGACACCGGTGTTTAATGGGGAAAATGAAAAGTATCATCCCAAACCTCCTCCTACTGCTATGATCTCCAAAAAACTGTTTCTAGACCCTTCCTTCTTCTATCCCTCCACCATCCTTTTCAATCCAACTAACAGACTCACATGTCCCTCCTGAAAATTAATTTTCTTATTTCACTGTACTAATTCACCACTAATCCTTTTTGGGTTCCAGAGTAACGTGTTACTTGCTGAAAAGCGCATCACCGCCTCGTATGGGGTAGTAAGTACTATATAAATGCAATTACAATACAATATAATTACAATCTAATCTAACTGACAGCACGGAACAACAGGAAGCCCGTAAGGAAGATGGGCAAAGTCACACCCTCGAGAGATGAATCATAGAATCTCGACCATCTAATGGGCTGTAAATCTTTTTTGCGAACTTATCCCGATGTAAAAAGGGGTGTGTGCCCAATGTAAGTCCAGCTGGGCCAACGCATGGAGGATTTTCAGCAAATTCACATATACAATCCATATAAACAATTAATATAAGTAGAACATATTTACACAATCAGAGGTTATCCTGACAGTTTGACATAGATCCAGCCCTCCTGGACCTTCTATGGACACTGCAGCTTCCAGATAAGGAATGACCTAAACTGACAAGGATGGGTTGGTGGAAACGTGGTCACCTGGAAATATCTATGAGTTTTGTTGATTTCATGGTATACTGCTAGAAAATGTTGTTCCATGCAAATATACTCATTTTTTTATTTTAGAATCAAGCCCTGAAAGCATAAAGAGTTATGTAAATGGAGATGTGTTTTCAGCACTTCCCTTCTTTCCACGAAGAGGAAGTGGGTAGCCGGGGTAGCCCATCGAAGATGACGGACGTCACTTCACTGTGGCTGGATGAAAGGTAGTATGTGTAACCTATAGATCACTGTTTTGGATCTCAGCAGGGCCAACTCTGCTTTTCATTTCTCCCAGGTCGATAAAACATCACTTTGAGATGTGCAGCAATACTTTCCAGTTTGTGAAGTGCACGTGTAAACGTCATATTATGCAAACTACTGCTAAGTGGAAACTATGTGTATAAGAATCACAAGGCGCGTGCCGTCACTATCGCGCCATTGATTGGATGTAATTGCCCTTGTATAGCGCTTACTACCCCTGCCGAAGCGTTGAAGCGCTCTACGAAGGGCATCTCGCTGATGATGCTCCCCACTCTCAGTGGCTTCTAAATTTCACATTCTGAAAATTATAGGTCCTAAAAGCAATACCTACCCTTATTCCAGTCGTTGTTCCTTCCACGCATGATATTTTATGTAGCCAAACTACATGATGTATATGTACCCGGGACGGGGAGCACCATATTCCTGATCTTAAAATGGCGGCAAGGCGCACGTGGCGGCGGTGAGAACATGTACCGTCCGTGGTTCCCATCGAGGCCGTGTTCTTGGCCCCGGGATGCGTGTCGGGCTTGAAGGGGGCGGCGGTGACTGGAAGGGATTATCCGTACGGCGTGCACCAGAGCATTGCTAGAATACTTCCCTCCTCCCGTGCCCACTTTCGCTGCTACCCACCCCGGTGCTGCGGGACAAGGGGCGATTTATGGCCTCGGGCAGCTGGTTTGTGTCCAGCCCTGAAGGAAGCGTAGCTGCTCGGTGCTAATGGCCACCAGGCCGCGGTCCTGCTGGACACCACCTGCTCTGCCGGGCTGAGGCAGGGCCATGGAGCTGCAGCTGATGGGAACTCAGTTGATGTGGGAGGAATGTAAGACTTCTGGCCCGGTGAGGGTGCCAGGCCTCCGCAGACCAAGACCCGGCCAGGGCTCTCCTCCCTGCACACCCCTGCAGCAGTCTCCTGAAATGGCATCTCCCCCCTTGTTAATCTTGGTTGCACCCAGGGCCACTGGAATTATGCGGCCGAGGACGACCATATGATGTGGCCGGGTTGATTACATTATGCGTCAAGAAAAGCCAAATTATACGGCACAATGAAGCACATTTTGCAATGGTATTAATTCATTCTTTTGTCATGTTTACACATACGAACACTGTCCAGGTACAGCTTTTGCCTCATTAGTAGAGGTTAACACTCAAATACAGCAATAAGCAACCTATGGGTGATCAGTCAACTTTTGTGAAGGGTCCTCCACTTCGCGGCAACACTCGTTGCTGAGTTTTTATTCACTTTTGTTCCATTTCAGCTAGAAACTGTTTTTGAAATCTGCAGATTATGTAGTAGATAATGGATCATGTGACAATTGTGTCAAATCCAAAATTATGTGTAAATAGCCGCAGCTGCAAAATCGCATATCAGTGGCCCCAGTTTGACCTCATTCCTCTTTTTCCCATCACCTATACTTATTGTCTCACAAATCTAGCTTTTAAGTTTTTAAGTTCTGTCACTGTTTTTCTATTTTTGCTTCCTCCTTTCTCCCTTTGCTTTCCTTGCTCTGGACCAAAGCCTCCTCATGCAAAATAATCATGGTCCCCAAAAATGAGTGTCAGTGCTCCTCACCTGCAACCACCTGCAGAAATTAAGCACTAGCTGAGGCCTCAAGCTCAGGCTGCACCGAACAGGCTGTGTTCAGAGTTGTGTTTAATGCTGGAAGTACTCTTTATTAGGAAACCCAGCTCTCACAGCCATATAATTTCCACTCTACACCCATCTATGATGTTATGAATGGGGCTGGGGTTTGCCTTTCGATGCGTAACACGCTAGGGTTGTGATTCTATGTGCAGTTTGAATAGCCAATGTATGAGAATTATAAACAAACATTATGCAATACAATTGACTTTTAGGGTGTTCTAGCTTCAGATTGGAGGCAGTACACCAGGAATCATTATACTGCAGGCCGTATTTCGGAAGTCTTTACATCACTGGTAAATTTTGCTACACTTATATCAGACATCCCGCCTCTATAGGTAAGAACTAGTAAATATATATATTTTTTTAATTCTGTGTGTGTGTGTGGAGGACATTTACAGCACACAGACTAGGTAAAGTGAAAATATGGTCTACATTTAAAATAAGTTTCGTGAAAAATAAAAAAATAAATTAAAATAATAGTAAACAATATTTAAATAATCTAATTCTACATATTTATGTATCTTTAGTATTGTTAATAATACTACTAAGGAAAATGTAATTAATACATATATATTAAAACATACTTTGAAATGAAATTTTAAATTAGGACGTTGTAATACAGTGAATTAAAATGAGTAAAATATACCAAACGTCTATAAAAAATGCGATGTAAAAGTACTCCAAGATGTAGTGACTCCATATGTAGTGGCTGGGATGTAATGGTTCCTGATGTACCTACCTGCTATTTTATGACCTACAACCATTTCTGGTTCTTTGGTCCATGGCCCTGTAATTCAATCTGATTTTACGTCTCAGGTTCGCCTTCCACAGCCTCGCAGGATCCTGAATTTCACAGAAGCCCTGGACAATGTCGATAATACCACATGCCTGTGCACCCTGTTCTTACTGATTGTCTCTTAGTCTGCACATGCGGGGTACACCCAGTGCTTAATTTGTAAACAATTAAGTGCCAGGGCTCTCGTCAGGAGGCTACTGCAGCTTGCACCACAGATTGCTCTTGCCAGCGCTGTCAATGATGGTAACAACACAACTACTAACCATCACACTCCTACAAGTGTGACAATTTCTACTATTTCAGGCTCTCAAAGGTATAAGAATGACTTGGGCGGCAGGTAATAGGCATTTTTGATGTATATTGAATTAATACTTAACTGGTGTTGTGGTCATCTCTAAATTAGCCAGACAGCACCATCTTGTGGCAGACTGTCACAACCACCGGCTCAAATTAAGCACTGGGTACACCCCTTACATGTAGTAGTGATGTTTTGCAGATCCTCCTCCTCTCAGTCTCTGTGCTAGGCCTGCTCCTAGCCTCACTCTAAGCTAAAAGTAACTGTCTTTATGTAGCGCTATTTACCAGACTCCTCCCATCTAAGCACTATAAGCAGCATGCTAATATTATACAATTTATGGTAGTCAATTCAACCCAATCTTAAAAGGATGGGAGGCAGAGTCTGCTGGCCGAGGTTCAAACTCTTGATTTCCATTACACCATATTTGTTTGCATCGAATGTTATTGCACAAAGTCATCGTCCCAGGAGAGTGATGCTCCACCCCTGCGAGAGCATTGTCTTTTCATCCGGGTTATCGTTACCACCTATATGCAATAATAGGAAGTTGTTCTTCCCCTTTCCTCACTCCAACCTACATCCTAGCTACAAAAACAGAAGCCAAACCAGCTCTTGTCTAACAGCTATTCAAGACTGTATGTCATTAAACTGCCTCATACTTAGTGCTTAATTTGTACAAAAAGAAGTGACCCTCCCAGAATTTGTTTGAGGAGGTGGTGTCACGAGGAGTGGGGTGCAGCCTTTACCTGCAGCTGCAGTGACACTATTGCTTCATAGCCACCAATCACTTAACCCGGCTGCCCACCCCTTGATTGCATAGTCAGCCTCATTCTGAGGCACGTGCACTGTGGGAGAGAGAGCAAACATCTTCTATTTCCATCGTGGTTCATGAAAAGAGAAGAAGGGCTGCCAATGCAATGTAATGGTTAAGGTATTGTCTATCATTCTATTTCTATGCCCATTGGATATAATAGAAAGACTAATCATCTACCATCTTAAATTTAGGCCACAGAGGAGTGGGACTGTGCAGGAGGTGGAAAATACTCCTGGGGCCATATTACAGTAAGTGCCCTGGGGGGCGCAACAGGTGTTTGCGCCCACTTTGCGTGCACCCGGGACACTTTGGTATTACAGAAGGGGGCGCAGATGCTTGTGTGTCCCCTGCAGTAATACCGATAACGCTGATGCACTTAAAGCGCCAGCTTCAGGGGGCGTTCCCTCATTTGCATAGGGGTGTACCCTATGCAAATGAGGTTATTCCTTTGCCCCTGCGCCCACGCCATATTATAGATGCGGGCACAGAGGCAAAGAATCTCTCAGGGGAGCACTCGCAGTGCGCCACCTTCTAGGTGGCGCACTGTGAATGCGCCCCCTGAGAGCAGCCCTCTGGAGGGGGAAAGGGGTCCTATGGACCCCCCAGACATCCCCTTGCAGGCGGGTGCAGTCTCTGACTGCACCCGCCTGCAAGGGGATCTCGAATCCCCTGTAAAAGTGCAGGCGGTTGCCGCCTGCGCTGTGAAAACACAGTGCACCTGCAAGCAGCCGCTCTGTGTTTTCACATGAATGTGCTGCCGTGGGGGCAGCGCGAGTTCACTGAGTTCGCAGCTGCCCTGGGGGCAGCAAATTCACCGTAATAGGGGGCACTTTCATTGTTTGCACGGGTGACCTTTTAATAGGTGCGCCCGGCGCAAACAATGAAAATGCATAATACTGCCCCTGGTCTTCTACAATAAGTGCCTACCGTCTATCAATGGCAAAAAATTACCCACTGCTGATACTCAACACGCCCGAAATTAAAATCATATTCTGCTTGTCGTTCATGGCCCCTCCATGCCTCCCTTCCACCAATCCTTTGTTTTTATATCCTTCTACGAGAAACCTAGTCATTTGCATTGGGTTTCATCTGACAACGCCTTTATTCATCTGCTATACTAACCAATGCAGCAACTTGTATTTAGTTTATTGTACCCCATTGCCTCATGGGGCCAAATTTCAAAACAGCATCCACAACATCACAGTGGAGAGGTGTGGTGCAGCGGCCAGGGCAGCTGACTTTGGAGCACAGGGTTCATGGTTCGATCCCCGGCTCCGGCGGCAGCTCAGCTCAGCACCATGTGACTCTGGGCAATAGCTCACTTAATTTCCACTACGGCCCCCAGCGCCTTGAGACCTGTAAGGGTGAGTAGCTGCGCTATATAAAAACGGACTTACATTTTTACTTACATACGTTCCTGCTTCCATCTTCTCAGTATTTGCCGTACTTACACCTATCTCTCTTTGCACCTGACCAAAGCTTTGATAGACTCCTCTGTTCTTAGCCTGGAGATAGACATGGACGTCTGTTCACCAACATGCCAGGGGTAGCAGAAGTGACACCAAACACCCTTTGACCTTATTGACATCAAAGGGAGTGACATCCTACGACTTCTGATCCTGAATCCTCCCAGGAAATGATGTGACTTTATCTTAACCCAGATGACATCACAATAATTGACATCACTGAAGTTACATTATAAATTGGCCATTAATATAAAAATACTACATAAATGTCTCTTTTGGATCCACATCTATTAGGGTGCTGACATAACCTTTGAAAGTGGTGGTGTGTATATAATACACAATATGCCCTAAATTGTACTGAGCATAATGAATGGACCAGAGCTCTTTTGAATGGGATCGGGTGTAGGAGTTCTCCCCAAAAGAAAATTTTAAAAAAATGGGTCCAATAGTGCATTTTAAAACAAACCTTTCACATACAAAACTGCAAAGAAGTCATGGGCTATGAAAGGGCACTCGTTAAATAGATAAGTCCTTTCATGCTGTGCCAAGTCACTGGATCCTGGCATATCATAGGAATTAACCCCCTTTGTTTCAAAATTTGTTGTGGGTACCCCCATAACCCAAAACTAACATTTAATGTGCCAAGGCTTGCATTTTAACGTGGGTGCCCTTTATCAGCCATGAGTGTCCCCTTATGCTAACAATTACATATAATATGCCTGTTCTGCATTTTTGCTATTAATGTTATCCATGTACAATTCCACCTCCAGTATGATATGGCCTGCATTTTGTAGTGTTTTTCCTTCTCCTATATGCCACAGTTGTCATCCTTTATGCCAACAATCATATCAGCATAGCCAAAGTATTTGCCGAATTCTATGGGGAGATCTATGCGCCCACCCAGACCCGGTCGTCGGCAGACTTTTTGGAGACAATAGACCATCCAGTACTCTCTGCACAGGACAGACAGCTGCTAGACTCGCAGATAACAACAACAGGGATAGAACAGGCGATCAGTGAGTTGCAATCGGGAAAGGCTTTGGGTCCCAATGGTCTCCCCCTACAGTTCTATAAAGGGGTGGCGGGTAGGGTGACCACTTGCCTCCTTAACATGTTTAAGGATTCCGGTCAGAGGGGAGTCCTTCCATTTGACCAGCGCCTGGCCTCAATTGTGACAATTCTGAAGGAGGGCAAACCACCATGCAGATGTAATTTCTATCGGCCAATATCCCGTTTGCTGAATTTAGAATTCTGGGGAAATATTTGGCCAACAGACTGAAACAGGCGATTCTCGATTTGGTCCATTCAGCCCAGTCGGGATTCATGCCCAATGGGGGACTGGACTCAATTTGCGCCGATTATATGGTTGCATGGCCTACACAGAGCTTGCTATGGAACCAATGGTGGTGCTCTCCCTGGATGCAAAAATGGCCTTTGGCTCCCTGGAGTGGCCCTTTCTGTTTGGGGTGCTGGAGCCCATGGGGTTGGCCCGGAATAGCAGAAATGGGTCCACCTAATATACAACCAATTAAAGGGTGGGACAAGTTTAATAGAGAGTTGTCGGCAGCTTTTCAGCTACACAAGAGGACCGGGCAAGGCTGTCCAATCTCACCAGTGCTCTTTGCAGTGCTCTTGAGCCGATACCGGCATGGATTCGGAAGGACAGATTGGTGCGTGGGTTCACATGGGATGACTCATGGGATGACAGAATTTCGCTTTACGTGAGCAATGTCCTACTCTACGTGGCACAGCCGAAGTCCACAATCCTGAGGCTCCTGCACATCTTCCATCTCTTTTGATTGTATTCAGGCTATACCATTAATTGGACATTATACAGAATGGTGGTATGGAGGAAATAATATCAATTACCTAACCATAGGGAACATCAAATTACCCTATAAATTGTACAATGTCCCATTACAATTTTACATTTTAAAAAACACACATACCACAATGATTTCCTTTAGGAAAATTAATAATTATTTTGATGTAAGAAAACAATAACGAACACAGTTACACATATATATACATATACATTAAAATAAAATTTATCTTGTTACCTGTACCCACATTTATACAAACCAGTGTTCGCACCCTCAATCTAGGCGATACACTGTGAGGTAATCCTATTTGCACAGGAGGTTTCTACACCTCCAGAAAACATTTGCTCAATGTTCCTCGAAATACAATTCTAATTCTTGATTTCAAGTGGATTCCTCTCATCAAAACTGTCCTTCCGGGCTTCATCAGGACAAGGGTAAAGTAAAACAACGTGGCGTAAAATTGAATTTCAGGCTCTGGCTCGAGCTCCTTGTAAGTGAGGGCCCAAATTGAGAGGTAATATCAATGCCACACGGCGTAGTCCAGTCTCCTATTCGTTGAGACCGTACCGGTAGCGTGTCGGAGCAGCACACACCTTGGAGAACGGAGCAGGAACGCACGTTTGGCAAACGCTGGGAGACCACAACGGAGGGAGCTTGTACTCGCCTTGGTTAGGCAATTCGTTGCCACTAGCTCCACTGATTTAAACCTCTCAACGAATAGGAGACTGGACTACGCCGTGTGGCATTGATATTACCTCTCAATTTGGGCCCTCACTTACAAGGAGCTTGAGCCAGAGCCTGAAATTCAATTTTAGGCCACGTTGTTTTCCTTTACCCTTGTCCTGATGAAGCCCGGTAGGAATGGGGGCTGAAACGCGTCGACAGTTTTGATGAGAGGAATCCACTTGAAATCAAGAATTAGAAGTGTATTTCGAGGCACATTGAGCAAATGTTTTCTGGAGGTGTAGAAACCTCATGTGCAAATAGGATTACCTCACAGTGTATCGCCTAGATTGAGGGTGCGAACACTGGTTTGTAAAAATGTGGGTACAGGCAACAAGATAAAACTTTTTTTTATGTATATATATGTGTAACTGTGTTCGTTATTGTTTTCTTATATCGAAATAATTATTAATTTTCCTAAAGGAAATCATTGTGGTATGTGTGTTTTTTGAAATGTAAAATTGTAATGTGACTTTGTACCATTTATAGGGTAATTTGATGTTCCCTATGGTTAGGTAATTGATATTATTTCCTCCATACCACCATTTTGTATAATGTGCAGTTTCTTAGCCCAAGTAATGGAGGGTGATTTGGGCAAACCCCGTTGAATTTACATTATACCATTAATTGGGAGAAGGCGTACATCTATCCGACATCAGGGCGCGGGGGCAATACCCAGAGGCCTCCCTCTCCAGAGAGCCATGGAGAGCTTCTGATATCTAGGCATCCGGATGATGAGAAATGAGAAACCGTAAAAGGACAGTCTTTATAGCCTCCTGGACAAGTTCAGGAGAGATGTAAAGCACTTGAGGACTCTACCCCTTTCCCTGCTAGGTAGAGCAGCTCTATATAAAATGATTAAGTTGCCGAAACTGTTGTTTGTACTCCAGAATACACCCAACAAGGTCCAGGATACTTTCTTCTGGCAAGTGAACAGCAAGGTGGCTCCTGCTATGAAATGGGAAGGCACCCCACACAGTGCTGGTGAAATTGATGAGGGGGGTATATGATGACGGAATAGCCCTGCCAGATATCCAGAAATACTACTGGGTGGCGCAGCTATTGGTGGCGAATGACTGGACTTCTGCACCGCCTGCGGAACCCTCACTGAGAGTGGACAGAAATGCGATGGGCAACGGGTTACCTGGCAGCTTTGTACCGAAGTAAGTGGAGAGATCACCTCCCCCTACATACACGCAATGTCGCAAGGGTCTGGACGCAGGCCACGGCCCACCTGGGCTAGGGGAAGAAGCTCACTGGGTATACCCCTCTGTGGGACAGTGATGACTTGAGGGAGGTTGGCAAGCTGGGGGCATGCAACCGTGGGACACAATCAGCATCTCCACACTGGGGTAAGTCTTGGAGGACCAGGGGCTGAAGCCCTGGGGGAGACTCCGACAGAGTATAGCCTTGCTGAAACCAAAGTATTTCACTACCTCAGGTTGCAGCATGCTCTTGCGGTGCATAGCCCTAGTGGGGATGAAATTGATGACGCCTCACCTCTAGAAGATAGTGTATTGGGGGAACCATTATCAAGAAAAACTATCTCCCTCCTATATAGGAAAATAATGATTAACTCGCCGAATAGGCTGGCGAAGCTGAGGGAGGATTGGGAAGGAGACATGGTCCCCCTCGAAGATGAGGAGTGGGAGGAGGCGCTCAAGTCTCCGAGAGAGATATCAATGAAAGTTGTGTTTAGTACAACTCCAACTGCTACATAGGGCATACTACACTAGGGAGACACTTTGTAAGATGGGGAGGATGGAGTCTCCATTGTGCAGTCGAGGTGGCTGGCAGGTAGGAGATTTTCTGCATACGGTATGGTCCTGTGAGATCATACAGATATAATGGGCGGTGGTTAGTCAGGGCCTCTACACCGCCACCGGGGTTAAGGTGACACAGAAGATAAAGATCCTGTTGCTGAACATATGGGGGAAGGAGGTGGTGCCCTGTTTCACCAATATGCCCCTAATGGTGGGACTGGCAGTTGCCATGAAGAATATCGCTAGAAAATGAGGGGCTTGGGAACCCCCAGATGTGCAAGAGTGGACAGGGGAAATGGATTGGTGCATGATGACCGAGAAGCAGGTATATGCTGGGCAGGGGTGCCCCAAAAAATAGGAGAATGTATGGAATCCCTGGAGAAGATCCGGGGCCTAGAAGGGTAACTACAACTGAGAAGGGGAGGGAGCTGCAGGCGGTGCCAGATGGGAGGATAGGGGGCGGGTTAAGAGGGTGAAAGCAAAGTTGATTTAACTGTCAAGGATGAGCTATTTTCAATGTGTAGAACTTGAGGGAGGGACACAGTGGCTGTTACTGACCGTTTGTCATATGTTAGAAATTCGATAAAAAGATTTTTTTTGAAAAAAGAATCACATCTAGCATGCTAGTATGAGCCTTTTGCCATGGATGTCCCATATATCAGGTACTATTTCTAGTATGTCACGTGCCCATCTGTTAATAATTGCCTCCAGAATACAAACACCAGTAATTTGCAAGGGCCAACAGCAGACTCGCAAGCAAACCACACTCTCACTCATGCTCATTTACATTCCCTAACTCACACTCATTCTCGCCTACTCACTCCTACTCAACCATTCCCACTCACTTGTATTCATTTATTCCCACTCTCTTGCACTCAATCTTACACTCACTCACACATTGTCACTCATTCGTACACTGATTAACTCACAGCTACTCGCTCACACTGATTTGCACTCACTCTTACCCACACTCCATCATTCTCACTTTCTGACTCACCCCCATTCACTTACTGACATCTAATTGTATTTATTGCCAATCCTATCATTGACTTCAACTTTCACTCCCACACATGCTCACAAGCACTCCCTGTCTCACACAAACACTCTCACCCACAAGCACACACACGATATACATTTAAAAACATTTACTTGCCTGATGCTCCAGTTTTTATTACACTAACAGTGAATATTATACAAGTATTTATAGTTAGCGTAATATAAAAAATTACCTCACAACATGGAGAGGGAAGCCACCCCCCTGTCTTTGTGGCAGTGATTTTGTGACCTCTAAGGCCAGCGGTTGCAAAGGCAGTGCTAGGGGTCGCAGTGAGCAAGCCAGAGGTCGCCTTAATGACGTCCATGGAGATAGAGCCACTGGACTTAAGTGATTCTGCATCTCTGGCGTTTTCCGCATAAATATGACTTCACTTCACTTGCCACATTATCCTCCATCTGTTGCACTATTGCAAACACTCAAATAACACTGCTACAGCATTGTACAGCTTAATTTGCCTTTTCGTACCGCATAATTTAGTCAGCCCTGAGCATAATTTTGCCTACCAATGTTACATAACCCTGGGCTCCCTGCATATAGATCAGGAGTGGCCAAAATTGGTCTACAGGGGATCAAACCATGCTACGTTGTCAGGTTTTCCATTTGGCATAGAACTTATATACAAAAAAACGAAATGTGGCAAATTTACCGAAATGGTGCTCATCGTTGAATTATGCAATGGATGAAGTGGTCTTAGATCAACGTTGGATACCTCTGTGGTAGAATAGTATGCCAGCCTCTCTTTGTGCTTGTGAACTGTCATATGCTGCCACTAGACTGAGCTCGCACTGAGCTCTTGTGACAATAACACACAAGAAACAACCATAATGCAACACGAAACCAAGTACTAAAGAATGAAATGCACAATCAATGTCAGTTGCTGAAATGCTGGCATTGTTAATTAGTTTTCATCTCTTGAAAGCGTGTGACAGTTTCCCAAGTAGCATTTGGACTTACTTATGTGGTGAGTGTATCTGCCCAGTAATTGTGACTTAACACACCTATGTGAGTTTCTAAGTCTGTTTAGGGTTTCATAACGGCTTGTAACTCTTTGTTTAAAGGCGAATTGTGCTGAAAGTTAACAGGGAATTTGAAAGGTAAACAATAGTAAGTTAGTTCTGCACAGAGGGTCGAAAAGATGGGTTCAAGTTGGAAACATTCGGCTGACACAACAATATGTTGTATCAATACAAGTTAATCAGTAGTGAAAAAACAATCTATACTGCTATTCTGTGCAGTGACACTTATTCTAGTACTGAACTATAAATATAAAAACCTTTGATGAAAATGGATTTACTACAGATCTTGTGAAGTCACTAAAACCGCCCCCAACATACCTGATAATAGGTGAAAATACAGTGGATTTGAAATGTTTTATGACATCGAGAAAAAGTAGCCAATAGCCAATGCCTCTTCAACACAAATGTCCTTGTTCAGGGCTTCCTGAGGTACACTGAGTTTTTGTTCATGCGTTTCACACTTACAATCCAACGTGACCCCACTCTCCCTCCTACCTAGACTAGTGTTAAATCGTTAAATGGTTGCAAAATATTTTTGGCCACCGACCCATTCGCAGAAGGGTGCAATGTCAACAGGGTCCAAGCACAAAACTAATGCATTTCCAGAGCAGTATTTGCAGAGAGCAAACCTTTTGTTAATGGATAACAAACAGGACCCATCAACATTTCTTTTGAAGGCGCGCTCACAGCCCGTTATGTGCTTTTTGGAAAATACTGTATAATTATATTTTTGTTCCAATATGGCTACTTCCACCCTTGACAGGTCTTCAGCACAACTTCCAACAGAAAGATGCCATGTCAGGGTATGGAATGTATGAAGGCCTTAATTGCTGCCGGTGGATGCAGGGGATGGGCGCCGGCACTCATTTCTGGGGAACCAGGACTTATTTTTCATCATTACACTTTGAACTAGAGCAAGGGAGAGAAAGGTAGAAAAGGGAGGCATAAGAAGGAATTTAAAGATGGTAAAAGAGTGACAGAGGGAGAAAGGAGGGATGAAAAAGAGACTTGAAGAAACTGCAAGTGTATGGAGGTGGAAGCAAGAGGTCTGAGGTGGAATCAAGTCTAGGCCACCTTGGTATTCAGAAACCCTGGCATCGGCTGTGGGCTCTTAAGAAACACTTTGGGCATTGCCCGCCATGAAGCATAACAGCACAGTCATCATTTTGTTTTTATGGTGCAAGCAACGAAGAGCGTACTGTCATATGAAAAAAACAATATTTGATTTTTAAAAGAAATTTTGAGTAACTATGCTTAAACCATATACAATGGTTATAAATAGGCAGTTAAATCGTGGTGAGTAACTATGCTTAAACCATATACAATGGTTATAAATAGTCAGTTAAATCGTGGTGAGTAACTATGCTCATTTAAAAAAAAGGAAGATTTCAGAATTCTTTATGTAAAAGAACACATGGGACATAGTATTAGTTGGAATAACTGGCTCGGCTGTGTTGTGATGAAATAATTCAAATGTATTTTGTGCCAGAATAATAAGAAATTGATTGAACTGGAACTATTCTAAGATCATTTTTCTGCCTGCTGATTGAAGGAAATGTTAGTATTTATTTTACTACTCTAGTCTTATTAATAATACACAGATTTAGGCAAATGCATGTTGTGGTTTTTCCCATTTCCCTTAATGTATTTGCAAAGCTGGGATACAATCTAACTCAATACAAGTTTAAAAGAAAATCCATGATTTACACGCCGGTTTACAGGTATATGAAATACATTTATTCCAATCTAAAAAAATAAAAAAGAACTGTATTCTTCTTGGTGTTCATAGTGAACAAAGTTTGTATTCTTTACTAGGGGAGAGATAAAGAAAGTTACAGAAATCCGGGATTGGGAGAAAGTTGTATGGAGATTAACAAGCAGCTGATATGTCTTAGTCAGTCAAACCCTCTTCGCATAGTATTCATTGTGACTATAATACCTATATTTCTACATGTTTAGACTTTTTACCACGCAACCTGAGTTGGGGGATTTTTTTAATCTCAAACACTAATTTTCTATTTTGCATTTAGTTAGTCCGGGAGTACACAAGATCTTTGACTGGACATGGTTGACCCAACAAAAAGATGCCATGTTCCCGACCGATGTTAATGGAGATGTCAATTTGATGGAATGTTATTTCCTCACAAGTGAATATTCCAGGTGTGTTGACGTTTAGATCAGGCCCAGATGAAAGAGAGAATGAGGACGTTTTGGTGGTGGATTCATCTAGAAAGTTCTTGGTTTTTTTTTGTCTATAGAGGTCTTTCCAGTGCTTCACTGGTCTGCTACGATTGGACGCACTGTCCCTGCTTGCGAGGACCTCAGAGTTATCCTTGCATGGATCCCGGAGATGTCCATGGGGGGTTTTCGTGCTGTCTCTGCTGAGACTTTGAACTACCCATGGGGGACATTGACACTGTCCCAGTGGGGACCTCGGAGTCCGGTCCTACGTGAACTTTGGGGTTGCCAATGTGGGGACCTTGGAGCTGTCCCTGATGGAACCTTGGAGCTATGTCTGCGGTGGCCTAAGGGTTGTCCTTGTGAAGACCAAGAAGTTGTATCAGCAGGGACCTTGGAGCCATCCCCGCGTTGACTCTGGAGTTGTCCATATGAGGACCTCTGAGCTGTGCCTGATGGGACCTTGGACCTTTGTCTGCGGGGATAGTGGAATTGACTCTGAGGGAACCTAAGAACAGTCCCAGCGGTGACGTCAGAGCTGTCCCTGAGTGGGCCTCGGAGTAGTCCCTGCTGAGATCCTTGGACCTGTCCTTGCGGAGTCATTGAAACTGTTCCTGTGTGGACCTAGGAGCAGTCACTGTGGGTGCGTAGGAGCTGACCCTGCAGTGCTCAATTTGTAAAAGACTGAGCGCTGGTACCCAAAACGCTGCTCAGAAGCCCGTGGCCGGTGCTAATAAATGACAGTCTGCCGAATTCTATGGTTGCATAGTCCTGAATCCACCTGAGGCCTCTTTAACCCACTACTAGACTCCCTGTCCATTTATCTCATTCTTGCAGGTTCCTGCTTTCTCCCTCTGTGACAGTTTTCTGTCTCTCTCATCCTCTGTCTTTCCCCTTTGTGTGTTTTTCTTTCCCTTGCTCTCAGGAAATGTCAGATCAGGAAAAATAATTGCCGGTCCTCAAAGATGAGTGCGGGTGGCCACCATCAGCAACCACCAGCTCAAATTAAGCACTGCTGCAGGACAACTGTGGTTAAACTCTGAGCTGTTCTTGTGAGGAAACTCTGTGCAATCACTGCAGGAATCTCTGAGCTGTCGCTGTTGGGAAACTCTGACTGTAACTGCATGGGAACACTGAGCTACCCCAGCAGCGGAATTCTGAATAGTCCCTGCAAGGAAACTAAATTGTCACTGCAGGGAAAGTCTGAGTTGTCCATGCAGGGAATTCTGAGTTGTCACTGTAGTGAAACTCTGAGTGGGAACTCTGGATTGTCACTACGGGAAACTCTGAGTTGTCCCTGATGGGAACCTCTGAGCGGTCTGTAGTCCCGGCTCTGCCAGTGGGTTTCCTGGCACTGACCTTCCCGTCAGTTTGCAGATTCATCAGGATACTACAAGCATAGGTAGGGTTCAAAATAGACTAGGCTAAATTTAACCCACCCATAGGCCCAGCCAAGAAAAACAAGCACATGGCTCGCAGGGACAGAAATAGACCCACTAACTGGGCAGCAGAGTGGGAATGGAGGGCAGTTAAAGTGCCAAGTTATGATCCTTAGAAAACAGCCTCACATCCCAGCCCGTTAATGTCACTGTGCAGCTTGTGTAAATAGAAGCAATCATCTTTCTCCCTGGCAGTTTCCTCTTTCCTCTAAGGCATTGTACATATTCCTTTAAGCTGGTGTCATCTTTTTTCCGAGATAGTGTCCTTTTTCCTCCAAGACTTAGCTATCTTGCCACTTATGGCTTTGCCCACTTTCCTCTAAGACAGTATTCTCTTTCATCCAAGGCTTTAGTCCTCTTTCTTCTAAGGTATTAACTTTGTCCCTCTAAGACATGGTCCTCAGTTCTGCAAAACATTTTTCTCTTTCTCCAAGATATTGTCATCTGGAGTCTAAGTCTTTGCCTGCTTTTGTCCAA
This sequence comes from Calotriton arnoldi, assembly GCA_963921515.1. Lineage (NCBI taxonomy): Eukaryota > Metazoa > Chordata > Amphibia > Caudata > Salamandridae > Calotriton > Calotriton arnoldi. The sequence continues at coordinate 1,291,551 of CAWUFW010004769.1, forward strand.
GGCTTTGGTCTAATTCCTTTAAGGGTTTGTCCCCTTTCCTCCAAGGCATTGCCTTCTTTCATTCAAGGCTTTGCTCTCTTTCCTCCAAGGATTTTTCCTCTTTCTTTCAAGGCTTGGCAGATTTCCTCAAAGGCTTTGCCTTGTTCATTCAAGTCTTGAGTTTGTCAGTGTCTTCCTTTAATTTCATGACCAGACCTGACTGCAGGTCTAAATATATTCTTGCTACTAACGTTTATAGTGGATTTATGGAAATTTATCAAACTTCTATCTACTTGTTCTACCTAAATCTTATTTTAACTTCCAAGATAGTGATCAACCTGCAAGGCCCCAAGTTGTTGCCATTTCTCAGTATTGAGGCAGCACCATAAAACGTGGAGGACCTGGCCTGGCAGTGCGGGCTAGACTGTTCCCCTGGGGAGCAGGGTCAAGACTGATTTGCAGATGGCTGGATCCAAATGGGGTGGCGTGGTGAGCAAAAAACAATGGATTTAATCCATATTTGTGACTGGGGGTGAATGTTTGATTTGTTCAGCATTCCATCCATCATCTGTCCTTTTTGCATTTGAAGGCTTAAGTGAGAAGGGTATGCCCAGACGTGGGTCCCATGCTCACTTTGCCACTGGATTCAAGCTAGCCTGGCTTAGGAGCGGAGATACCCCAAAACCGGTCCCAGGATGCTTGTTTTCCAGTCCAGGGAGGACCTGGCCTGGCAGTTCGGGATGGTCTGTTCCCATGGAGAGCATGGTCAACACGGATTTGCATATGACTGAGTCCAAACTGGGGTGGTGTGGTGAGCAAACAAAACTATGGATTTAACCCAGATCTGTGACTGGGGGAGGATGTTTGATTTGTTAGGTATTTCGTCTATCATCTGTTCTTTTTAGGTCTCGCGCCTAGCGTTGCACTGCATAGCAGTGCTCGCGCAGCGCGAGACATTTAGTAGGTGAAAAACGGGGATTCAGCACTGACCTAGGAATCGCACACGCTCGTGCGTGTGCGATTCCTTTTGTGCTACCCCATTGGCCTTTTCGTGCGTCTTTGTATAAAAGACTGCACGCAATTAGCCAAAGGCGGGCGCATTGCTCCGCCCATGGCCTATTGGTGTCTATTACGCGCTTGGTGCGCGTAATAGACACCAATAGGCCATGTGGTTTCAATTATCGTGCCCAGACACGGGCGTGATAATTGAAATCACATGCTTAGCTGTGGCGCGCATGCGCGCACCACTTGTTTTCTGAGTGTTTGAGCAGTGGATATAGGGTACCTGCGTATAGGAGGAGAATGCTTCAATAGAGTTTTTCAGTGTGGTTCTTCGTACCGAGTTTTTGGTTTGGAGACTTTCGGAGGCAGCTACGGTGGTCACGGTACAGTGTTGTTCTTCCTCTTTGTTTTTGGAGCTCAAATACACGTTAATTTTCCCTTATTCTAACGAGACGTTATGCACGCCTGTGATCAAATTATAGATTTACAAGATGTTAATGGCCTCTCGATGACTTTTAGGCAGTCCATTTATACATGGATGCGTAGTTTCGTAGCTGTAATTGTATTCCTTGCGGATTCCTTTCAGTCTGTTTTGAGTATGGACCCAACACAGCACGGCTGGCTTTTTAGACCTGTGCTGGTAGGGAGCATTACAACTTCAAAGCTGAGCGCGAAAACGAATGCCACCTAAAAGAAGCACTTGCAGTGCAATAGGTCTTGCATTTGCTAGAGTTTGATCCATTGGCATTGTAAATGATAATGCCTTTTATTTATGTTTACAAAACCTGCAAGCGCTGCGTAAACTTCGCCTGCAGGTTTTATATAAACGCATAAATAAAAGAAAGTATTGTTTACAATGCCAACAGAATAAAACTCTCGCAAATGCGAGACCTATTGCACTGTAAGTGCTTGTTGCATTTGTCGTCCTAAGTGGGAAGGGTATAGAAGTGGGCCCCGTGCTCACTATACCACTGGATTCAAGCTATCCTGGCTGATGAGGGGTGTTACCCCAAGACTGGTCCCAGGATGCTTGTTTTCCAGTCCAGGGAGGACCTGGCCTGGCAGTTCGGGCCAGACGGTTCCCATGGAGAGCAAAGACTAGTTTGCATATGGCTGGGACCAAACTGGGATGGTTTGGTAAGCAAACAAACAATGGATTTAACCCAGATCTGTGACTGGGGGTGAATGTTTGATTTGTTCAGCATTCCGTTCATCATCTGTTCTTTTTGCACTTCCGAGTATTGAGGCAGCCACCATAAAATGTTGAAACTAAGTAGCAACCCTCGGTGCATAAATAGTTAGATTAGTTGGGTACTTAGTTGTATGCTGTCCTTTTTCCTTTTTTTTGCTTTCTGATCAACACTATCCTCTGCATTGTCATAAATGTCATTATTTCTTTTTGCATTTTCAATAGTCTGTGTTTCTAATACCAGTTGATGTGGTTTGAAGGCACAGTTTGTCTGCAGTTTAAAAATGTGGCACTTATATAAACATATTTAAAATGTGTCTAGGAGTTGGATCTGTATAAATGGTTACTTGACACGATTGTACCCATATCTCCAAGGGTTTCCATGTATTTTGGTCAGTTTTGTTTTTATTATGACTGCTGAGATTACCGTAATAACTGCCATCGTTCTGGCACTTAATATTTATGTGTGAATAGTGCATAATGAATAACCTCTTATTGTAAAATGCCAACCCTTGCTTATGTATCTACTATTTCTAGGGGCCGGGGTGATGATCTGCATTTATATTTAAGGAAAACTCCCATTGCAGGTAAGAATTACTATGACAGATTTGTCTGACTCTTAACACTCGTTATCTGAATGAGTCCAACCCGTTGTAGTGAGGAGTGAGAAACCCCTGCCTGCTCTCCTTCACTCCTAAGCAGGAAAGATATATATATACATCCTCCTCAGGCTTATGTGATCTAGCAAGGTGTGCTCCACATGAAATATGGTGCTCGCAGCACTATCCCCCAAGTTTGTTCACCTTAGTTGTAAGCCTGCATTGGTCTACTCATGACCTCTTTGGGTGGCCAGTAGTGTATTGGGGCGCTGGGCTGGTCAGTCATTTATAGTTCTCCATCCCGGTATGGGGTGATTCCTGTCTCAACCCCATAGCCAATTAAATGAACTTCTAGCTCGAAATACATGATAGAGCACCCAAGTCGCAATCCTTTTTTTCCCACTTACACAAATTGCCTGCTCCTGGTTGAAAACCATTTGATTTCAATGCTCAGTTCTGTTTCGTTGGGCGTGCCTCGAGACAGACTAACACCCACTTGGTGTTCTAAAACAGTGGTTCTTATCCTGTGGACCCTGGAGGTCCGGAACGCCTGCTCAGGTGGCCCCTGACTGTTTACAGAAGTAAATAATATTAGCAGATTATAAATATATATAAAATCAAAATTGAAAATTTTCAAGCACTCTGCAAATATGAAGGAAAATGAAACTTGAAGCTAAAACTTGATTCCTAGGATTAGGGCAAGTGCAGCAAACAGTAGTAGAGATGACTGACAGCCTCACTAGCAACACTGGTATGCGCTGACAACAAGAAAGGATGCCTTAGGGGCACCAAAGGGCACAGTGATATACTAGAGTATGGCATATCACTTTGTATTTTAGAAATAAAACCAAATTCTGAAAAGCTCCAACCTTCCCTTTAACATAAACATTTTAATTTTTGTATATTTTTTGTTTATGAATTAAATAAATTGTTTAATAGTATGTGCATTTTAAATTTATACTAGTTTCTATAAATTTGTATATTTTTTTGAGGTTCAAATCAAAGAAAATGCCTAGGCGGGTGTCTTCTGGATTTCCTGGGATTCCTTCTGATTACATTAATTCGATATATATTTTAAATTCTTTCTGTTTTATAATATCCCACTGTACGCCTTCAATGGTCCAAAAACCACTTCCCATTTTCGGAAAACATCCTTCCTTCGTAAACACATTTTTCAGCCATGATACACCAGTCCATATCTTTTTTCCAGCTTTCACTTGCAGATGGGCATTTGCTCCCCATAGCATGACCACATTCCTCCAGGCCATTATCAAATCAGCGCTACAAAATAACTTCAGGTATTTTGTTGTTCTCAGTTCACACACTATTCAGAATATGTATAGTTTCTCATTTAGTCCTAGAGGAATCCTGCAATCTGCATTGGACGGGCACTCATTGTCGCCCAGTACGATATTAGTTGAGGGCATGACCTGAGTGCATGACAGCCCCTGAGACATCTACCAGCCAAGAGACATCTATCCGCCCAAGAGACATCTATCCGCCCAAGTGACATCTATCCGCCCAAGTGACATCTATCCGCCCAAGAGACATCTATCTGCCCAAGAGACATCTATCCGCCCAAGACCTGCCGTAACTTTGTCCAGTAGATACTTCAGTAGACACTTCTATGGGGTTCTAAAGTGCAAGGAACTTTTAAAGAAGTTTAACATTATTTTTAATAAATTCTGCCTGGAAACTTGGAAGGCTACATCAGATTGATATCTAGTATCAGATTGTCTAGTCATCTTTCGTAAACTGTATACTATTTCATGGACTACCTGCATTCCCTGTTTTTGTTCACAAAACTCTTCCTTGTGCAGAATAACAAGCGGACTGCCAGAACTCAGATTCCCAGACGTTGCTGTCTTGTACTCCATCTCTTAGATGAACTTACTTCATCCTTTTTCCTTAAACGTTCAAATTCCACCCCTCCCTCTGTTTCGCGTAGCGCCCAGTTTGAAGCTCCCCCCAACGCTTACAATAGGATAACTTACCCGGTTCTAGGGTCATTGGTGTCTAAACATCTGGTTGCGCTATTTCCATATGCAAATGATGTAGGATATTTTTCGCAGTTGTTAGCAACCTTTCAACTGCATAAGCTGTTTACAAAAACATAAAACAAAGCATCAACTACATGGAAGAGGTTATCCAATGCCTTGTGATTTACTGATTTCTTCACTAGAAGCGCACCTGAGCAAAAAACTCAATCTCGCTTAAATACGGCCAATAGAACCCCTAACTGGTTTTAGGGGTTCCCGTACCTGCAAAATAAGCACATTCAAGTGTACGCCTCAGCTGTACTTAGTGTCCTGATTACTCCACCTTCAGCGCAGTCACAGTGGAGTAGGCAGCCCCAACGCCTATACCTTCACCATAAGTACAATACCATCAAATGCCTCCATGTTTATTCCACCATCGTATGTTTAGTCTGACACGACGCCCTACCGCCTGTAGTTACAAACTAGTACCACCAGCATCTTCAGTGTAGCCACAAGGGAGCAGCCTCAGCAGCCCTGTATCTTCATTACAGCAACACAATGGCATATGCATGGTAAGTACAAGAGCGTTGAGGCATAGCGTGCAGCTGCAATATGTATTTATGTACATGTTGGTATTTGTATAGCACAAACTTAGCTAGTAGGCCATGGGCACTACTCATTGCAAGGGTTGTTAGAAGACGATCTACTAGATTGTGAACATCATGAGGGGATTACAGAAATTCATATCACACAATACATTTTTAAGCACAGGGAGGCTAAGTTATTTGCCCAGAATCACATGATGTTTGAGTCAAGCGCCGAGGCTGGTATTCGAACCCGGATGACCAGGTTTCAAAGTCGGCTGGTCTAGTAGCTAGTGCACATCTCCTCCGCATTATCCTTTAGCATAAGTGCTATCAAGCAGGAGACTTTGGTACTTAAACTGCCGCCATAAGAGCACTCAAGTATACATTCACCATGGCCTATATCTTCATTCTGCATAAGCGAACACCACTTATAGAGTCAGAGAACTGTGACTCCTGCAGAAGGGCATAGGAACATATATGTCCATTGCCTCATCACCAGCGCATAAGATCATTAGTGCACGTATCCTCAACAACCATTGATTTGGCTTGAGACCGTACCATGGATTCGGCGTGAGACCAGTCAAGCATAACTTTCCCTGTCTTCAGGATAAGTTCACGCAAGCACAAAGACCCGATATTAGTACCAATAGTGCTAGGAGTGAAGATGCTTACATCTGTTTTTCAGAATATAGATAGTAAAGCCCCGTGGCCCCTGTACCTAGAGCATAAGATCTTCCAAGAAACAGTCCCAACAGATATACATTCATCATAGGCGCGTGTCCATCAGCACATGGTTCTTGAAGACAGCACATCTAGTCCATCCATGGTTCTTCCATTGGACACATCCTTAGCCATCTTTAATGCCCTACAGCCAAGACGAGGGGCAGAGCCAATCATCTTAGCTTAAAACGACTCTTGAAGGCTGATTTCAAGCTGGCATCCACCTAGACGACACACTTTGGGCTCTCAACTCATAAGCTATTTCTGCTGCCTTACACCGCTGTACATCCCAGTGCGCTGCAGTGCCTTGTGGTCAATGCTTGGCTCTGTACAAGATTTCCCAATAAAGCATTTAATAACTAAAGCCCAGAGCCTATGGCCTCTACTTCAGCATAGAAATATTAAAGAGACACCCGCAGATGCTGGGTAAGGAAGTGAAAGCATAGAACCTTGAAACCTCTACCATATACTCTTTTAAGTATAGAGGCTAAAAAACGCATACGTTTGCCATAGTCACATTCAAACAAAGTAGCCAAAAACGCCTGTTCATGCAACCAAAGCACACTGAGCTGAGCAAATACCCACACCATCAACGTCCCAAAACAGAGGGTATATTCAGAGTACATGTACCTTCAGAAAGGGGTACGACTTCGGCACATTGCAGCAGAGTCTGAATTCCTGTGTAGACAGAACTTTATTGCTATGCGCCTTCGACCTTTGCATGTTCGACTAAACCAACCTTCATATCTTCACCGTATATATAAACATATATATATACACCTAACTATAGCTTTTTTAAACGGGTGCCTTCAGCACAAGAGCACCTGGAAACAGAGCTTCAATGAGTATATCTTTAATGCCTATACCATCTGCATAATAACACTCACGCTTCAACGGATAACCCGTTGGCATTAGAAGATAAAGGCTCAGAGGTTAAATGCTTCTGCGATGAGCATAAAAGCATTCGCACTTAGAGCTTCAATGCTTAGATATTTAACATAAGCAGAGTAGAGGATTGAGTTCCGCATAAGACTTTAGTTTAGAGCTTCCTCAAATATACCCTCAACACTAGAGGACTCGGCCATACTTATGTCAACAGCATATTAATAATTGTGCAAAATGCAGAGCTGTACACACGTACCTTCGTTATAAGACCTCTCACACATAAATTGTGAATACCAAAGACTTTAGCTTAATTAAGGATGAGAATAGAACTTGAATGGTTATACCGTTAGTATAAGGACACAGGAGCTTAGAGCTTCAATGCCTGTCCCTTCAGTGTAAGAGCGTTCAGACACAGACCTTCAGTACCTAAACCTTACACATAAGAACAAGTGAGCATTCAGCTGTACTCATTGAGCCTACAACTTCCACATAAGAACATTCAGGCATAAATGGTCCATGTCTAAACTTTGCCTAGAACTTCAATGCCTTTACATTTCACATAAGATCAAGTGGACATAGACCATTGATGCCTTTAGCTTTTGCATGAGAACGCGTGCGCAGAGAGCTTCAATGCCTTTGATTTCCGCATGAGAATCTGTGAGCATAGATCATCCATGCCTTTATCTTTAGCATAAGAACAGATCGCCATAAAGCCTGCCTGCGCCTTCAGCATATGAACACTCAGTCATAGCCTGGGAAGCACATGTACCTTCAAAATGAAATCCTTCTCACCAACCTCCTTTTGTACTCTGCATAAGCGCATAGAGTGGAATACACCGGTGCATAGGCACACTGGACCTCTCCTGTGCCAAGGATGTTCATCAGTCAGTGCGGCAGTGCACAAGTGCTCGAGATAGAACCCGCAATGATTCTCCCGCCTCTGGTGGTGATGCAAGCTGTTCTCCTCGCAGCGGGCATCTGCTGCTACCCATCAAAGGGCCTGTGCTATGCAAGCATTGGCAAGCATCTCTGCTGCAGGGCCAGAAGCGCTGCTGCACCTGTTTAACTGGAGCTGGGCATTTTTTTTACAATTCTCCAGCAGGCAACACTATCCTGTGACTGCCACCATGCTCTGAAAGGGGGTGGGTGGTAGAAGTCCGAAAATAGCCAAGTCGAAGCAGCCCATCTGGACGGTCAGGCTTACTGTCAGTGAATAGCCTGGAGGGTTGGGGTGGAGTCAGACTTATGTTAGCCTCTGAAAATGAATTGCCTCTGAAACAGATCTGGACGTTGGATTGCCTCCCGACCAGCATTCTCGAACCTGGGTGGGATTTCCTTGCCAAAACAGGTAAAATAAAAATCCTTAAAATCAGGAATGTTTTCACATTTGACGTATAAAGATGTAAACACATCATAAGTATTTTGATGCAGTCAAGACCATTCCAAAATGGAGTTCAAAGCAAATCGAGGCAGAACTGGAATGTTAAAAAAATGGCAAGAGAGGATTTTGCTCAAACTGCTCATACAGTATCCGTCCCTGGCCCTTCCAGAAACCCAAAAACAGGTACAATGGCCTTTCTCTGAGAAATGTAACAACCCAACTGCAACCCAACCCAAAGTCCCAAGTGGGCACCCCCACCTCCCAATTTTAGAGCATCCAGCAGAATGAAGGAAACGGTGCAGCTGAGGAACTCTGATATTGTCACAATTCCAGGAACTGCGTCATTCTGTGGGTGTTGGAACACAGAAATGCAAACACTTTCGAGGTGCATTGAACCCTGTGCCGCTGAGTAACTCAAGTTTAGTAAAAAAAAGAGCAAATAATCATGGCCGAAAGTCCAGGGTCATAAACTGGATGCTACTTTTGTGAGTTGGGCCTAGGAGTAAACCTCCACCAAGTACGGTTCTCCGCTTTATCTCCTTTGACGCCGATTGATGAATAGAATCGATCATTCGCTAATTTTTGGCTTTAGGTCAATCCAGTACTTGAGTGATTGATCCTAGCCCGATCAGTAAGAACAAACTCTTCCAATTGGAGTTTCTCCAAAGCTTGACTATTCAGGAGCTAATTATATACAATGTAACCCCCCAGTCCAAACTACCCTCCCCCCACCAGGACTGGTAAAGGTAATGGAAAAGGATGTGGCGCAGCAGCCATAAATGCCGACTAGGGAGTTGGGGATCCGGGTTCGAGTCTCAGCGTCGGTGCAACATCTTATGATTCTGGGCAAATCACTTAATCTCCCCATGGACAGCACCTGGATGCCCTCACGGGCGATAAGCCGCGCTATATAAATCTACAAACTTTAACCGTTAGTTGCAACTTGCCAAGTGAAGTTGACCTTCTGTTTCCAGATGAGTCGATCAGAGGTCCTGAGGAAAGGGTTCTTTTAAACTGCAGGCCTCCATTGTCCGCTATTGAGTCTTCACTGGACAGCTGGTGGAGAAAATTGAACTGGCTACTCAGTAAGACGCAAAGGGCAATATTCTAGGCTCTTCCAGGTAATAAGGGCTTTAGGGGAGAGACAGAGAGGTGGATTTAAGTGCAGCTGGTCTTCTAGGAATCACTCCTTTGGGCATTAACTGGCATTAGAGGCTGGATTCACTCCTCTGAGCATTAATTGGCATTAGAGGCTGAATTCACTCCTCTGGGCATTAACTGGCATTAGAGGCTGGATTAATCACACCCTGTCACTATTAGACCATTCTGCCCCAAAAGGGTGTAATTTAAATGCCAAGAGCAGGGAGCCAGGGAAATCGTGGTTTGACTACCACGGCTTACTCTAGCTAAAATGTTGATTGCAGTCATTCAAGCATTACTACAAACACTTAGTAAGTAACAGAACTGACACCACAATATACCCACTTAAAGGCCATGCTTAAAGGCACAGTACTGGAATGCACCAGGGGCCCATGTCCCAGGAGGCTGTTCCTTGCAATGTCCTCTTAAAGGGTTTTAGAAAAAACAGCAGCTAAGTGGATCAGGTTATCCAAATGCTCAGTCCTGAGACAAAACACAGGTACTGCTGCACCATCTGCCCCTATGCTTATGCATTAGTATTGGCAGCTAGTTCTGTTCTTACATAAGACTGGCACAGAGGGGTGCATGATCAGTGTCTCATATACTCCCTTAACAACTCATCCTTTAAAAGCACAACCAGTGGCTTTCTGTGATTCTGTGCTGCAGCATTATCTGCATAATTATGGATTTGCCACACTGGCCACATAATCGACCATCTGCTGCATAATTTACCTTTTCGTATTGGATAATTTAATCAAACCTCCTGCATGATTAGGGCTCCAGTAAAGCATAACATTATTCACCCTGTTTAAAAGTTACTGTTCTTTTGCGAACAAAAAAGTTTAAAGTTCACAATTATTGGTATAAATTGTATGTAAATATATATATATATATATATATATATATATATATATATATATATATATATATATATATATATATATATATAAAATTTACAAATCGCTTACAATAGGGTTTGGACCTTTTTTCAAAGACACATACATTTTGGCACTTAAAGCAGTTGACCCATATGGAAGTAAAGTATTTCCCAGAATCACACAATTTGATCAAGTGGTGAAGCTGAGATTAGGCCATGTCTCCTGGATCAGCAGCTACACACCATTATATTGATTTTACTCACCTTTAGATGATCATGAAAAATGTTCTACAACAAAGTGTCTAAACCAGCCGATGTATATCTGATAATTTCTTTCTGATGGCAGAATGCTACCCTGGGAAGCAGAGAGAAAAAAGTTGGCTTCCAGTGCGGGGGCAAGGCTGTACCAGTGTGCGAGTAACACTGAGTTGGTTTATTAAGAAAAGGATAATTCAATTTATAACATGTGCTATATTTGACCATTATTTTACGACAAAAAATTGCCCATTAATCTACGTCAAAGTGACAAAAAGTTGAACACAGCAGAATTCTAAGCTTAGATCTACGTGGCTTTTACCCACTTCAAAGCGGCACAATTTGGACCAACTAACTCCACAAAAGCAATTGCACGAAGCTCTGTGATATGAATGTTTCACTTACGATCATGTTTTCCCCACGTCAGTGATCTCTCGCAGCCAATTCGTCAATTTTACTTTTACACCTTCCGGAAATCTTATGTGGCACAAGCTGTTTACCAATTTACTCCGTCAAAGCAGTACACTTCGTTGATGTGAGTTATTGTTACTGTTGACACTGCCCATTGAGGTTGTAGTCAATTGCCGCGAGGTGTTGTTATTATCAATTGCTAAAAGATATATTGCTGGTGTCGATGCTGCAACTTGAGGTTGTAGTCAACTGCAGCAAGGTGAAGTTATTGTCGATAGGTACAAGATATATTGTTGGTGTCGATGCTGCAACTTGAAGTTGTAGTCAACTACTGCAAGGTGTAGTTATTGTCGATTGCTGCAAGATATATTGTTGGTCCCTGCTGCAACTTGAAGTTGTAGTCAACTACTGCAAGGTGTAGTTATTGTCGACTGCTGCAAGGTGTAGTAATTGTCGATTGCTACTGTTGATGCTCCAACTTGAGGTTATAGTCCGTTCCCGCAAGGTGATGTTATTGTTGATTACTAGTAAATGTACTTTCCAGTCGATGCTGCAACTTGAGGCTATTGTTGATTGTCGCAAGGTGTTGTCTTCGTTGACTCCAGCTGGTTTACCACTATTATCAATGCTGTGAAGTATCGTTACTGTCAATGCCATGGGTTGACCTGCAAGGTGTTACAGTTGATTGACGCAAGGTGCATCGTTGCTGTGTCCTTCATGGTTGTCAGGACTGAAATCTCGGCTACACCAGCAGTATCCGTCACCCCACAATTTAGTCCAAACACCAATTGCAAAACTGGGTATGTTTTCAGAAGACAGCAAGGGTGCAGGGTACCTCAAACTCCCCTAACTTGGTAGGATAGGGTCAGCTCGAGACCCATGTAGAGGGTGCGCCCAGACGCTCAATCTTTGAGGGACGAACAGCCCTCGTCTTCCTCGCTTAGGCCCTGCTTGCACTCTGCAGGCTCCCCTCTCCGTTGCCAGATGGACTATAATCCCACTCTCAACTCTCCAGAGGTTCCCGGCAGATGTGCGGAGCAACTGCTCAGATCCAGACCCCGCGCGCAGAGAGTGATGTCATTGGCGCCAGAACCAACAGCTCACTTTTTGGAAGTCACGGAGAACCCTCCGAGCGCGTCCATCGACCCTCTCCTGCAGATTTGGGTAGGGGGTTTAAGAGTGGCCGCTGGTGGACAGGCCGGGCCGACCAGCACGGCAGCCTGCAGCCAGGAAGGTCAATGCGCACTGCTCGCCGAGTCCAAAGTTTTCCCGGAATTTGAAGAGCGCACTGCCCTGGTTTGTTGCAGTCGGATGCTGTCAGTCCATCTGTTCACCTCCTTTTTTTCCCACCCCTCTGCTTTTCTGGAGAGTGGCTGCGTCTTTCTCGGTGGGGCTCGAGGACTGACACCGCCCAGATAAATCAACAGGGCGACGCACCTGCTCCGCAGTCAACAACTGCACGGGGCTGCGCGGTGCACGCGGGGGGACATGTGCTGCTTCTGCAGGCAGTTACGGGCCCCGTGGAGTGGGCGTGTGAAGGGGAGGGGAGGGGAGAACGAACGGGGCTACAGGGGGCTAAAAAAAGACTCCACAGATGTACGAGGAGGCTCCGGGCTCAGACAGGGGGTCCAAATCCTGCACGAGAGCCGATGAGGTAGTTCAGCAGGTTCAGCTCTCACTGCAGAGACCCGCGTGCAACCAACACATCTCAGGCTCCAACGCTTAAAATATAGTTATCGTGTGCAGTGTGGGGGTGCTAAAATGTACTAATTTCTCAATAGCTGGTATTAAGGAACTAACTACTTGCTCACGATGTTTAATCAATCGGAGCCGAGAGACAGGATTTTTTTTTTCATTGCTTGAACAGTTATTGATTTTCTGTCAAATGTTGCGTTTCCTTTGCCCCACATGTTCGTCCTATAAGGAAAAAACAAATGTACTGTGAGCATTCAGTAAAGCTCCGCATTCTGACCATCTGACATCATTGCAAACCTGAAAAAAACTTGACAGTTTCTTTTCAGAAAGAAAGCCAAAGGACGCCTGTTTTCGTAGGCCACCCATCTCACCTCACAATTGTGTTTAGAGGCAATTATTGCGTACCACTATATTTCGTAAAGTAACTGTGTGGAGACACAACCAATAAATAGACCCATATTTGTTACACTTTGCACCAGTTTTGTGTCACAAAAATTATACAAATTCGGTGCAAAGTGTTGTGGTGGAATTTACGTTCCAAAATAAATCATGATTTGTGTTTGAAATGCTCTAAAGACAAAGTAGTTTTGCGCTGTTTTGGGTCAAGGGGTCATACCATGGGTGGTTTTGGGTGTACTCAGGCAACCACCCAATGGGTTTTGAAGTAAATCCCTGTCTACAACATTTGTAGAATGGATTTGCACCAAAACGTTACGCCTCCTTGAGCAACTTTCACAAGTCTTCACATTTTTCCAGCTATGCACGAGGGCTGCATTGTACAGCACACTACAAACTGAGAAAAGTATTCACAAATAGTTTTTGTACAAAACGGCTCCCCCCTTTAGTGCAAAATCTGTCCCTGCCAAAAGACACACACTCTTGCACTATGGTGTAAGGGTGTGTTCATTGGTGCATGTCAGCCTCAAGTGTGCCAGCACTGAGTGAGAGAAGCACAGCTTTTCTCTCAGCCTTTAATGCAACACAACTTTGGTTGCTAAGCTGCATTAGGCCCGAGCTTAGTAAATCATCTTTGTAGTATGAAGATCTAAATAAAAAGCACACAGTTATTAACAAGTTGTTTAACTTTGATGTCATGAACTGTGTGTCCTCCTGGCACTAAATATCAAGACATTTATTTGAATTTGATCTCTACATCTATTAAGAGATTGTCGCTTTTGACTTTGGATAGAAAAGTTGAGATTGTCCTAGCCTATTAAAGACACGGAGACAAGTATTGTGCAGTCTTTTCTTGCTTTATTTTTACAGCAGCCAAGCAAGAACTACGTTTCCCATCAAATGAAAGAGAAAAAAACCTCAAAGTGACATCACAGTGGCAACACCAATCAGACGTTGAGTAACCTAATAATAATGTTGACTGGGAATAAGGCCTCTTTTCTTGAAGCAAGAAGTTAAATGGGTAACGAAGTAAACACAAGAACTGAATAAAAGGTAAATAACATGATGAAAAAATCCATAAAACAGTCCTCGAAGAAATGCTCATGATGCACACCACATGGGAAAAGAAATCCATGCTGAGGTTCTGAATCCTGTATCAGTGACGTTTTAAGGCATGAACAAATTGGGCTCTGGCCCAGGGCCCCAGCCTTTCGACCCAGTTCTGTTTTGCAGAGAGCCTTGCCCTGATGGCCTTGAAAAATTCTTAAATAGATTGTTTTAAATACGTTTTCCATTCATTAATTTTCTTAATGTGGATGGTATGTGAGAGTCTGTTACAGACCTTTTGCCGAGAATTGTGTGTTTGTATCAAGCAACATCCATAAAAAAAGTTTCTTTTAGATCAAAACAGGACTTTAAATATGATAAATGTTATGTTATGTTAATAAAAATTTCTATAGCGCACGTACACCCAGAGGTTTCATGGCGCTTAACTTGGTCAATGTCACAACAGGGGCGGATTATGCATAAGCCTTCTCAAACAGCCAAGTTTTGAGCATTTTTCTGAAACCCAATAAATTATTACAAGATCTGATCTGATGAGAGGGTGTCACAGAGATTATTTGCGGTAATGTTGGTGAGCTGCTGTTGTTACTGTATTGCAAATACATGTCACTATCCTTGCATATTAGATGTAAACACATTTAGAATTTGGACGAGTGTGCCTGTGCACTGTCAGAAACCTGGCCGAAGAGGGCATGAAAGAGCTTAAATTAAATCATATATTCACAACTATTCTGAACAGGGGGCCCCAAAATACATTTTGCCCAGGGCCCCCAAAATCCTTAAGATGTCCCTGTCCTGTTTGAGAGAAACTGTCCTATCCAAATTAGGAGGAAGTGCTGGTGGAGGGAGCTGGCACTGCAAAAGAATAGCACCAGGGAGGGTTAAAATATAGTGGTGGGATAATACTCGCCTCCGTGTCTTTAATAAAATCTAGCCTTTCAGACGCCAAGGCTAGGAAAATCTCAATTTTATTACAAGAATACAGAATCCTATAATGCATGTTCAAAGCATTTCATTAACTAAATCAGAAACATGAGAAATAGGTTTGCAATAAAAAGTTCTAAAAGTAGTAACATTTGACCAATCTACAGATTTGAGAATATCATGTAAAGAAGCTCGAGGCCAAAAAAGCCTGAGAACCCATGGCTCCTCTGGCTGAACGGGCACCAAAAGAGTCAATATTAATACCAGCTAGGGACATAATCCATTTGACCCAACGGGCAAGGGTAGGGGAAGAAACAGGTTCTTGAGGTTTTTGAAAGGAAATGAGTAATTGAGAGGAAGATGAGGATCTCAAATCTGCAGTACGAGCCACATAACTTTTTGAACAATTTCCAACACACAATTTAGGTTGGGAAGGGAAAAAGGGATAATGAACAGAAGACATTTTGGTTTTGGTATGTCCGTGAACTTGAAAGGAGACACAGAGAGAAGAGTAATGAAACAAAGACACATCCAAAGCTTTCACATCTGAAACGCGTTTCAAAGAAATTAGGCAAAGAAGCATAATGAGTTTGGCAGAGAGTTGTTTGAGAGAGAGCAAAACATTGTCTGGCCATGAAATAAATAGTTTGAGCACCAAATTGACATCCCACATTGTATTGTACTTGGGAACTGGAGGTTTAACATGTCTTACTGCCTTTAACAGACGACAAATTAAGGGATGTTCGCCAATGAGTCTGCCATCCACTCGATGATGCTCAGCTTAAATAGCAGATCTGATAGTGTGGTAAGCTTTACCCTGAGAGACTAAAGAAACTAAGAAATTAACAATTAATGTGACATCAGCTGAAAAAGGATCGGAGTCCCTGTACATACATCAGCTACTCCAGGCCGGCCTAGCCGATCTTGTCATAAGGTTTCTGCACATACACAGAGCTATGCACAGGAAAATGGGACCCCGGAATACAGTGGTTCGCCACCATATACCGTAGCACCCAAAAACCCCAACCCAACTAGCTTAGCATCCCATTAGCACCCAAGTACTAATGTTTGGACAACCCAGAACACGGTATCTTTATCTCAGGACTCGCAGAAGCAAGAACACTCTTTCGTCACTCACTCGTACTTGTCCACAAGATGCGTAGGAAGAGACACTGGATAGGTTAAAATGTTTATTCCAACTTACGTGCTCTAATGTACAGTACACGTGTCAGCACTAATAGCATAATGCATATGACTAATATAAGCAGCATGGTTACAATTCCATAGAATACAAACGGGAAAGCATCTCAGAGCTCAGTGGATAAACGTATAAATAACATTACCACCCTCCCCTTGCAGTAAGATAGTTTATTATAAAATAGAAGACCTCTGGGCTTTGACTAGCGAACCCCCATACCTCAGTCTCTAGATGCAGAATTACATCAGCAGGACATCATAGCTCTTCTCACTGAAAGGGATTTCTCCAAGTGTGTTAAGCGCTAGTAAACCACAGCATTAAAAGCATATCAACTTCTTCATGGCAATTGTACATAATGTTATGTCTGGGTGCGCGAGACTGGCCATATCAGGAAGAACCAAAATACATTGTTATGCGACCTTGTACATGTTTGTGCAGACTGAGCCCAAAAAGGTGAACAACAGAAGATGCAGACAGTGCAAAAGAACTTGGCACGAGCAAAGGGCGAGGCAGGCCCGGCTCAGTGTAACGTGCGCAAAGAAAAGCAGCATGGCAGCCAGGCCTAGGCCAACATAACAAGGCAGGTAACAATCCACACGACACCCTCCCCTGGACAGTCCGGCGGCCAGGACAGAGGCCCATCAGAGGAGAAAAATAGCCGTCGGAGCACAGGGAGCGCCCAAACGGCGAAGGGCAGGTCAA
This sequence comes from Calotriton arnoldi, assembly GCA_963921515.1. Taxonomy (NCBI): domain Eukaryota; kingdom Metazoa; phylum Chordata; class Amphibia; order Caudata; family Salamandridae; genus Calotriton; species Calotriton arnoldi. The sequence continues at coordinate 1,308,535 of CAWUFW010004769.1, forward strand.
TCCATGAAAGTGAAAGTGCAGAAAAAAGCCATACCCTCCAAGAGTTCATCATTGGAATCGTCAAAAAACATAGATGCCATCCAATCCATGAGTTCAAAAGAGCAGGAATGCTCCTCAGCAAAGGGAGCATCCAGAAGCAATGCGGGACAGCTTGCGTGATAATTGAAACAGCTTCGTTGTAGGAGATCCTGGGCAGCCGCCCAGATATCCCATTGCGCCAAAATCCCCAGTGCAGCCGCACGCGCCATACAGCCAGCGACGGAACAGTCCTGCTCATGGGCCTCTAAGGGACCCATCAACTGAACAAAATCCGGAACAGACAATGACGAATTGGAGAGGCAATAATCCAGAGTCCAGGTGAAAGGACAGCGGACACAAGTCATCACAGGTTGCACGCAAGTGAAATACGCAAAGCGAAATGAAAGAGTATATGACACACTCAGTGTCGCCAATGGCAAGACACCAAAACCGGCCAAAAGGCGCTCACGGAGCAGCTGGAGGCGTTCTGGATCGAGCAGGTCCCATCGGGGAGCAGCCATTGCGCAGAAAGCAAATTAAGAGCAAGACACCAGCCGCTAAAGCGAGGATCAATGGGAAACCGCCAAAGACACTGGAAAAAATAGAATGTATGAAAGCCGGGATGACACCAAAAATAGTTTGGAAGGAGGACACCAAGCCCGACCCAACGACCTTAAAAAAGTGTACTAGGCCTTCAGTGTTAGATGCGTTAAAAATACGATGTATTAACTCCCCAAAATGTTGGGGGAGATTAGTGTTTAAAAGGGCCTGTATTTCACTGTGGGTACTCGCCACCTGGAGAATGAATGTCTCCCGGGCGGACGTGAGCATAACTTCCTCGTTTAATAATAGTGCCTTTATTCTGCTCAGTCTATTGAAATCTGCTTCCATGGTAGGGATGGAAGGCCAAATAGAGATATCAACCTTGCCATGAGGGGGAGGAAAAAGCACATTTTTGCAGCAGACAACCCTGTGTGAAACTGTTACAATGTAAGGAATGCCAGCCTGCAGGCCACAACAGTTTTCGTTATTTAAAAGTAAATAACTACCATTGGAAAGGAGAGTGAAAGTAGGAGAAATAACAGGAGCAGGAATACCTTTCAGCACACAAGCAAGATTAGGAGAGGAAACGCTACATGAGCCATGCAATTTAATGTGTTTACAAATAAGCGAATGACCTATAGTCGAGTCGCAGTACTCCCCGTGAGAAAGACTTCCTTGCCGTCCCGAAGGCATTTATACATGAAAGGCAAGGACCAGAGTTCATGCAGGAAAGCACTGCCCAATGGCCGGTAACGGCCCACAGGATAATGTTTCATGCATGAGTCAAATTCAAACAAGGAAAATGGTAAAGCTATAACCCCATGGACTAGCCATACAGCCGAATCGAGTTCTGCAACAGAGAACGGCAATGGATCCACCTTTTCGATATGTAATAGATTGTAAGTTGCATCCTTCATGGACATAAATTGCTGTTTATCAGTTAAGTTAAAAGGTAGAAATAAGGCAGAGGTGTTCAAGAAATGCCAAGGCACTTTACCTAACTTAAGTGTTTGCAAAGTCCATGCAAACTGCATAACTGAGCGCAATTGATTCTGACCATGATATAACATAGAAACATCATCTTGTACAATATCAACAACAGAGGACACAATATTCTCTAAAGTGTAAATGCGAGAAGACAGGGTATTAATACTATTGTCAACAACAGCAAGCACCTTTTCTATATTTGCTTGATCTATTTCCCGAAGACGGGAAGCAGCTTCTATTTGTGATAGCTTCCAGAGTTCATTATATGTTTCATAAATGAATCTTTTAGGTCGGGGACCACGAGGTCCCAAAACAAAGTCGGACAGATCAATATTGCCTGAAAGGAGGGACAAATGTTGTTTAACAGTATCAAGGGACGAATGTTGCAGCCATTGTTTGCATAATTTACCAACAGAGTATGTAGTGACAGTACGGGCATCAGTAAACCTCGGATCAGGCCTATTCTGTGTGTAGCTAGCACCAGTATCATGAAAACGCATTTGACATGCATTAGATGATATAGGCCATACTAACCAGGGTGACTGAACCAGCTCAGAAACATTAAACGAATTATTTTGTAACATTGCCTGCAGGGACACGAGGGACAGATTGAATCGTGAGCTTTCATTTGGAAAACTCGACAGGGATGGTATTGATGGCGTATTTAATTGTTTAATGGTTGCTAAGCCCCAACATGTAGTCTGATAGATGGAAGCATTTAGGAACATAATTTGGGTAGGGATGAGGCAAGCACGATGCAACGCCTCGGTTCCCTGTACCTGCCATGGCTTGGAGCCCCAAATAGATTTCAAATCCACTGTATTATCCCAGTACTCATAACCACCCACAGCTAGGGCACTCAGAAAGGAACCTGAATAAAGCAATTTGGTGTGTGTCAACATAATTTTCTGAGTTGATGTGTTATTAAGTCTAAAATAATAGGATGCAGGGTTCGACCGATTAAAATCAGTAAAATAATTAAACTTATTTCGAAGAGTTTGAGAGCTACCTGGCAAGGGGTTTGGACAATGTTCCCATTGGGTATAGTTAACAGAACTACGCAGGGCACTGGGTTTATGGAGAAAATGATTACCCCAATGTTGGTAACAATACAAATCGGCATAATTAGCAGAATTCATATATAAATCTTCAGCATTAAAAGATGCATAATATTTTAAATCGGCAAACAAAGCTTCAACGGCATGCACATCCCAATCATCAGAATGAATATTATTTTGTACTACATCACCCATTGAAACACGAAGGACATTAGGTACATTAATAATTTCCGTCGGACCATGGATTTGATAGTTCACTGCATCCCATACGATGCCATCAGCAACTGGGAAGGCTGAAATGTTCACAAATGTGTGGTCACGCTTCATGATGTGAGACGAGGAATGAGGAGCCAAAGTTCCAGAAACAGAGTCTACAGCAGAGCGTTCAGGTAAATAGTGACCATTAATTAGTAGAAAAAACACTGTGACAAAGCCAATGGACATGAACAAAAATATCAAGAAAAGTACCAACCAGAGGTATGTCCAGGGTGGAATCAAAAATTGTCTCTAAACCAGGATACAAAAATACTGAACTTGGATGGGACTTTTGAAGATGTGGAATCCGAATCAAAGGAATAACGAGCCGGGCCAAGTGGCGTTGTTGGTTGATGCGCCACCGATTCAGATGCAGGATAAGTATACTCGTCCTCGTCGATATTAGTGGAGAGTTGGGGATCAATTGTAGTTTCAGGCAAAGGAGAGGATTCAGGCAAATCAACCATCTCAATTACAGCATCAGCGACCGTTCGTGTAGATGGGCCACGAACATATGTCCGATAAATGGCAGGACAAGAGACCGCTGGTGTGACACTATTCAGGATCGGCCAGGCGCTGTAGCTTGACATTTTCAACTGAGATGTATCTGTTCTCTTTGCGACCAGGAAGCGGTGGTAAAATGACTGTACGTGTTCCCTTCAGGCCAAGGACTGGAACCGGTGCACGAAAAGAGGGGCCAAATTCTTTTTTGTTTTCAACCTTCTCTCGAACCAGTTCTCCAACTTTCGGAAGCCAGCCGGCTACCGGAATCTGCAATGCAGGATCTGTGGCTGAAGGCAAATGTATAGTTGCAAGTTTGACTCGGGCTTCTTGTAAGTCCTGTAACATAGCAGAGTGGTTATCTACATCAAACTTGGCGGATTGCGCCGCGATGTCTGGACCCTCAAGGTCAGGCACAAACATTCTTATGCCAAAGAGCATTTCGTATGGGGTCCGCCCACCCAGAGGTCTTCTAGGGAGATTATTAAGTGCACGCTGAACGGTATACAAATGGGCCAGCCAGTTCCTGCCAGTACCTATAACCCTAGCTGTTAAGGATTGCTTTAAGTCACGGTTCATTCGTTCAACGATAGAGTTGCCCTCAGGCCTATACGGAGACGAAAATTTCACCCGCACCCCAAGCGAAGCCATTGCATCCTTGTAAGCCCTAGAGGCAAACGCTGGACCTTGGTCCGAATGGAAGGTGCCGCATGCGAAAATTCCCACAAAGACACGCAAATCCCTGATTACATTTCGGGCGTCAGCACTCCGTTGTGGCCAGACCCAGAGAAACCGTGTGCACGAGTCCACTGCCACTAAGATGTATTTATAGGCAGTGTCTGATGAGAATGGACCGCAGTGATCCAAGTAAACACACCCAAAGGGTCTGTTAGCAACGCATAGCGGTGTTTGTGGTGGACGTGTTACCGTGGAAGGCTTAATCTGTTGACAAACGTCGCAAGAAAGCACAAAAGCACGGGTGTCTTTATATAACCCACGCCACCAATAACGCTGCTGCAAGATGGAAACCGTAGCTGACACACCTGCATGTGCCGAAGCCATGCCTTCGTGTGCAGCCGATATCAAGGCACTCCTGCGGTCCGCGTTGGGGATCAGCCGATCTCCAACGTCAGGTATAGTTACATAAGGAACCTGATCGGGACTTAATGTGTAAGAATACTTGGAAGGGAAACCTGTAGGGTAATTATTACCTTCCTTGGTTGCAGCAATAGCCGCTAATATAACAGGGTCTATTTTAGACATGGACCTGGTAACCGCTGCTACTGAACACGTGACTACTGCTGAACGGGCAGCTTCATCTGCCAGATCGTTACCAATAGCGTGTGCGCCCACCCGCTGATGGCCTAAGGTGTGTACCACCTGTGTGAGGGGCAGACGTTGTTGCAATTCTGCCACTCGAACCCAAAGCATTTTATGCTTAATTGTGCTCCCTTTTGCGTCCTTGTAGTCGTTTTTCGACCAGAAAAACAGATTGTCATTGTAAGATTGTACACAGTAAAAAGAATCACATACAATAAGAGTGGTCTCATCCTGTGCAGCGAACTCAAGTGCAAGTAGCAATGCATGCAGCTCGGCCAATTGTGCGGTACTATCTCCAAGTGTGCGAGTGTGTACTACAGAGGATTTGAACTTTCCATCTACAAAGGAACCCGCAACAATAGCACATGCAGCTGAATAAGCGTGCTTGGACCCAGTGGCCGGCTGCGCCGAACCATCGGTGTAGATTACACATTTGTAATCCTCAAGCGGTAATAAAAACAAAGGAGGAGGATGAACGAATTCATACTGCAAAAATTCCTGAGTCTGAAGAGAAGAATCAAAAACAAAAGTGACGTCCGAAGACGTCAAAGATGTAGCCCATTGTATCCAACGGGGATGCATTGCTTTAGAGTTCGGTACACTTGCCTTTGTTACTGCCTCCAGGGCAGGACAGGGTGTTACCACCAGAATCCGCTTACCCTGTGCCAGTGCGCGTTCTTTTAGAATCGCCATTTGCACTGCAGTCAGAACTTTTTCAACAGATGTAAAGCGCAATTCAGCGGAAGTGTACAGATGTGACTTGTATGCGATAGGTACTGTATCACCTTCATTAAAGGTTAAATAGGTGAATCCCACCGCCCCCGGAATTATTCTAATCACCAGGTTTGTGTGGTTATCACGAGTCAAAAGATATTTAGACTCTAAAAGGTCTGTCTGCAAAGACTGCAGAATTGAGGTATGCTCAGGCAGCCAGCAAGACCTTGAATACGTAGGTTGTATCAAAGCATACAAAGGCTTGATACGCTGGGCATATTCGGGAATGTAAGTACGCCCGAAATTCAAGAAACCCAGCAAAGACTGAAGTTTCTTCAGAGTATTTGGGGGCACAAATGTGCACATTTTTCCAAGAAATGGGGGCTAAGCCCTTACCTTCGTTATTGAGCTCATAGCCCAAGAACAGAACGGTAAATTCAGCAATGTGTGACTTAGCAAAGTTAAATTTGTAACCCTGCTCCGCAAATTCAAGAATAATGCGGTCCACACGGGACAGATGCTGATATAATTCGTCGTCCGTCAGATAGATGTCATCTACGTACGAACATGCGTCTTGATCAATGTCATTTAACAAAGAAACAACACGGGCGGCGAATATACCCGGACTATTTTTATAGCCCATGGGTAATCGCCGGAACTGGAATAATTTACCACCGGATGTAAATGCGGTCCATTGACCACTCTCCGGGGCTAGGTTGTGCGTGTAGAAACCGTTTGAAAGGTCAAGTGTCGTTTTGTATTTTTACGAACAAGACTGTCTACAAGCGCAGAACTGTGTGTATTTTGCACCGCAAAGTTCCGACAATGAGAGTTTAAATGTCGGTAATCCAAAACTAAGCGGTACGATCCATCGGGTTTAGAAACCACGAAAAGGGGATTGTTCATAGGTGATACGCATGGTTCAATTACTCCCTGGTATTCCAACTGTGTCAGAATTTCGGAGACGGGGCCTTTTGCCTGCCGTTTGATGGGATATTGGGGTTGTGGCTGCGGTAGTGACCGCAAAGGTATTGCATGAGGAGGTGATTCTTCATCCCATCCCACATGGTTGCGGTATAACGCTGGTGCCAGGTACACAGCCCACTCAGCTGCAAGTGCTTCAGCTTTGTCTTTTGGGACATGCCTTGAAAAGCTTGGAAGGATTACCTCCTCTCCTTTATGTGCAGCTAAAACGAATGGGGGTGGCCAATCCACCTCTGCTAACAAAATGTCATATGAAGAGGTCAGATTTTCCCAAAAGATCCCTTTTATTTCACGCGGTATGTCACCTTCAATTTGTATGACTATATTATATAGTCTGTCAGGGGTGCCACTCTCGTGTCAGCTGTCTCTACAGTAACGAATGTTTCAGTTGCTGTCGCCTCCATATGAGGACGTAGGGCCTCCCGCACTATGGTAACTTCCGCGGCGCTGTCTAGGAGGGTCACTGCCCACGTCCAATTCTGGAGTCTCGTTCTCACGGTCTGAGGCATATTTCGCTGTGACAGCGGCAACCTTTTTCTTCTGAAATTGCGGTCGAGGAAGATGAAAGTCTTCTGCTTTCCCTCTGACTTGTTGTCGAGGTTGGTCTCGCTCCTGGGGAGCCTCTCGGCCCCTTCCTCTATCTTGCCGTCCTCCTCCACCAGCCTGTGACGACGTCTGGGCCTGTGAAGAACGAGGAGAACGCGTATCAGAGCTCTGAAACCTTTCTGGTGATTTAATTCTCGACCTATCACGTAAATCATAAGTACGTTCAGAAGAAACCGAAACTGGGGAAGCGCCTCTCGACCCCGGCTTCTTTTGTTGTTTACCCTGTTTTTTCTGTCTCCAACTCTTTTTAGTGAAGACCGGTTTATCATCTTTCTCAGATGCACTTTTTGTTTGTGTAACTTGTGGTTGCGATTGAGTTTGCATTTTTACAAAAGGCTTGTTGCCTAGGCTATTTCTTCCAATTGTTTTATAAGCCCGAGCAATAATTTTCGGTAATTCGCGAGGCTTGTCCAACTCTGGGACCAAAGCCAAAGCATTCGCTACTTGAAAGTTCATAGCATCGCCCTTGACATTTCCAAGGATCAGCTCAGCTACTACATCAAACACTCCCACTAGTCTCATCCCTAATTCCACAGCCGCTTCAGGGCCATGTTCATCCTGTACTTTTTTAATTACAGAGGGTAGAACTGTCATGGAAGGAGTTCCAAAACATTTTGAATAAACTGCTGCGAATACCTTACCCCAGTTTTCACATGCTGTCAAATCGGGGATTAAGTCTTTTGGCAAACTTATCGTAAGGATGCGATGTTTATCCACTGGGGACGTATGTGGAAACACCGCTTCTATCTGATCGAACTTTTCGGCAAGCCAATAAGGATAGTCGTCCTTGTTTTGTGGACGTTTGCCCATCACAGAATTTACCATGACAGGACTTATGGTCACTCCAGCGGCTATAGCTGGTTGGCCTGCGACTACAGGAGCAGCTCCATGTAGGCTACCTGTAACGTATGTCACTAGGGCTCGATGCACTCGCACCAATTCGGTATGCATAGTGCGAAGTTCCGCATAGCGGTAATGCCAGATAATTCGGATGCGGAGTATACCCGGCCAATACAGGCCAAGTGGCCCCTGAATTGATAAGGGGCCTAAACGAACTGCGGTAGTTGGTTGTGGTAGGGCGCCATTAAACCAAACACGGTGCTGCCAAGCCGTGAGAGGTACTTCAAGAGTGGTATAGGGTCGATAGGCAGCAGGAATTACGGTGGGTTTATATTCATGAAACAGCTTATCACCTGCATCCACCGCTTCAAAAGTGATCCAAGTGTAAAACACTTCAAAGTGATAAGCCGCATCGGCTTGAACCACAAAGACCAACTCGACCCCTGTATCAGGCACTCCATACACAGCTAAGTGGTCTCGGAGTGCTCCTCGACTATGTGCAGCTATCGCCACACCAGCCATGACTAAACAATTATATTCGACAACCTAACAGGGAGCACAAAAATGGGTCTGTTAACTAACCTTTTTAATATTATCAAGCTTGAAAGAACCTATAAAACATTCAATATAGGAGGTATCACCGTCACATACGCCTCCGGAAGCGTACGCGAGGGTTTGTGGACAAGCACAAGTACTACTCAAGCGTCTCGCAGATAAGCAGCCCCACGGTGGTCGCGCCATGTCATAAGGTTTCTGCACATACACAGAGCTATGCACAGGAAAATGGGACCCCGGAATACAGTGGTTCGCCACCATATACCGTAGCACCCAAAAACCCCAACCCAACTAGCTTAGCATCCCATTAGCACCCAAGTACTAATGTTTGGACAACCCAGAACACGGTATCTTTATCTCAGGACTCGCAGAAGCAAGAACACTCTTTCGTCACTCACTCGTACTTGTCCACAAGATGCGTAGGAAGAGACACTGGATAGGTTAAAATGTTTATTCCAACTTACGTGCTCTAATGTACAGTACACGTGTCAGCACTAATAGCATAATGCATATGACTAATATAAGCAGCATGGTTACAATTCCATAGAATACAAACGGGGAAAGCATCTCAGAGCTCAGTGGATAAACGTATAAATAACATTACCACCCTCCCTTGCAGTAAGATAGTTTATTATAAAATAGAAGACCTCTGGGCTTTGACTAGCGAACCCCCATACCTCAGTCTCTAGATGCAGAATTACATCAGCAGGACATCATAGCTCTTCTCACTGAAAGGGATTTCTCCAAGTGTGTTAAGCGCTAGTAAACCACAGCATTAAAAGCATATCAACTTCTTCATGGCAATTGTACATAATGTTATGTCTGGGTGCGCGAGACTGGCCATATCAGGAAGAACCAAAATACATTGTTATGCGACCTTGTACATGTTTGTGCAGACTGAGCCCAAAAAGGTGAACAACAGAAGATGCAGACAGTGCAAAAGAACTTGGCACGAGCAAAGGGCGAGGCAGGCCCGGCTCAGTGTAACGTGCGCAAAGAAAAGCAGCATGGCAGCCAGGCCTAGGCCAACATAACAAGGCAGGTAACAATCCACACGATGATGCTCAGCTTAAATAGCAGATCTGATAGTGTGGTAAGCTTTACCCTGAGAGACTAAAGAAACTAAGAAATTAACAATTAATGTGACATCAGCTGAAAAAGGATCGGAGTCCCTGTACATACATCAGCTACTCCAGGCCGGCCTAGCCGATCTCTAAAGCTTTGACATGCCAGGAGCCAATGACTGTTGAATGAGCCTGATAGCTTCCTCCGAAATTCCTGGGGTTCTCCAGGAAGACCCGAAATCCCCCAAGCGATCAGAACAAGAGAGCCCTCTAAAATCATGTTGTGTGGTTGACCCTGAGGGTTGAGCAGTTAATCGGCAAAGGGAGGAATCCAAACCGGAAAATCTGAGGCCATCTCCAACAGAGTGGGATACCAAGGTTGGGCTTGCCAAAATGGAGTTACTAGAACTAGAGAAGATCGCTGTCTGCGAGCCTGAGCCAGAACTCGTGCAATAAGGAGAAAAGGAGGAAAAGCATAAAGAAGAGTTTGAGACTAAGATTGGAGAAAAGCATCTGTAGCTAGGGCTTGAGGATCTGGTCTCCAACTGAAAAAAGAAGGGAACTGGGATTTGAGGCAAAAAAGCAAAGAGATCTATCAACATTCTGCCGATGGTGGAAGAAAGACGATTGAATACAGAAGGGTTCAACTGCCAATCGCTGGCATCCTGAAGGTGTCTGCCACAACGTTTAATTTCCTGGAAGATAAACAGATCACAACTAAAGATTGCGTTGAAGGCAATAATTCCATAGGTGTTTGGCAAGATCTGCAAGAACCTTGGACTTTGTCCCATCGAGGTGATTGATATATCTGACAGCCGTCAGATTGTCCATGCGAAGAAGGATGGTGCAACTTACTTTTTCTTTGGTAAATGACTGGATGGCAAAGGAACCTGCAAGCATCTCAAAATTGTTGATTTGCAAGAAGGACTTCTTCAGAGACTATACGCCTCCAGTCAAGAACTGGCCACATCTTACGCCCCAAGTGGTCCGACTTGCATCGGATTCTAATACAAGATCTGGGGCGGCAGAGAAAATAGTTCTCCTGTTCCAGGCGTCTAGATGTTAAAGCCACCTAAGAAGCTCTTCTTTCGACTCTTGGTCCAGGGAAATGGGATCTGAATAGTTGAAGAGCTCGATAATGGAGAGGGCCCGGAAAGATAGCCTGAATTGAGGAGGCTAGAAGGCCTTCCAAACAGGTTAAAGATCTGAGAGAGAAGTAAGGAAGAGTTAGAGAGTGACAGATCTCTTTCTTTATGAGAGACACCTTGTGTGGAGGAAGTTTAAATATAGAATGGGAAGTGCCTATCAGTGCCTATCAGGATACCGAGGAATTCCAACTGTTGAGTCAGTATTAAGGCCGACTTTTGTATGTTTATAAGAAAACCCAAACGAAACAGGAGATTTTGACAAGGATGTAACGAGTAAGAAGAAAATTCTTTTCCTATGCAACAATGAGAAAATCGTCGCGATAAACGATAAGATGAATACCTTGAGCGAAGGGAAATACTTTGTAACAATAGAAAGAATTTCCCCATTCAAACTGGACATATTTCATGTGAGAAGGATGAATAGGGACAGTCAGATAAGCGTGCTGAAGATCCAGTCTGACCAGCCAATGGTCTTGAATGAGAATGTCTCTGAGATGTAATATGGTTTCCATTTTGAAGTGATGATACACTACAAAGTCGTTGAAAGTTCTTAGATTTAGGACCAAACGAAATTTCTTGTTCTTTTTCTACACGAGAAAAATGGTGCTGAGGAATCCCGAAGGATCGAAGGAGATCTGTTCTATAGCCTGTTTGGAGAGAAGACACTGAATTTCGTTGTATATGAGGCTGTTTTTCTCTTGGGAAATACAGAGAGGAAGAGGGAGATGATGTTGAACCGTGGTGTGGTAAAACTCTATGAGATACCCTTGAACTGACTGGATTACCTAGGGATCTGTGGTGAGAGAAAACCATGAGTTGAGAAATAAAGCCAGTCTGCCTCCTACGGGAGGAAGGCCAGAACTGGAAACACTTACAGGAATACTGTTCTCCTTTGTTGCTGTAGCCTCTGGACTGGTAACCTCTGGCACGGCAGGGATAGAATTGAGGCTTATATCCAGAATAAGAGTCGGATTAACCTTGTTGATTGAAGGAGCTTCTTTTGGAGGAGCGGCCGGCAAAGTGGCTCTGACCTTTTCTGGCCCTGGCGAAAACCTGAGGAGAAAAAATCTTCTCAAGAGACATCTAAGCCTTGTCCATGGTGGCAAATGTAGGAACACATTTACCTAACTCCTAAAAGAGTCACCGAATAATAGTGCCTTGGCAGAAGGACCTTTTTCTATAGAGGCTAAAGAAGCTAACTTAGGGTCAATTTTTAATAAGCGGCTTTTCCTTCTTCCCAAAGAAATATGCGCGTTGGCATTACCCAGAATGCAAATAGCCCTTTGGGTCCAATTGGAGAGAGTATCAGGATCAATGAGAGTACCATCCATCTTGGCCTCCTCAGCCAAGTCAAGAATTCTGGTGAGAGGGCTCACCAAATCTAGCATTCTATCCTGGCAGTTTGGCCAGCCTCTATCCACTCCCTTTTTTGGATCCTTGCCAAATTTGGTGAAGAACATGACCATATTGTGGTCAATAATCTACATCTACATGGCCCCGCTCAACATCTACATGGCCCCGCTCGCACGCATCGCCAGACAGCACGACCTCAACATAATCTCCTACGCCGACGACACTCAACTGATCCTCTCCCTCACCAAGGACCCCCTCGCCGCCAAATCCAACCTCCATGAAGGAATGAAGGCCGTCGCCGATTGGATGAAGATCAGCCGACTAAAACTGAACACGGAGAAGACAGAGGTCCTCATCCTCGGCTCCAACCCCTCAGCCTGGGACGACTCCTGGTGGCCAACGACGCTGGGAGCAGCCCCGACACCCACCGACCACGCACGCAACCTGGGAGTCATCCTCGACTCAACGCTCTCCATGGCCAAGCAAGTCAACGCAGTCTCATCCTCCTGCTTCAACACCCTCCGCATGCTTCGCAAGATCTACAGGTGGATCCCGACAGACACGAGAAGAACAGTCACCCAGGCCCTCGTCAGCAGCAGACTTGACTATGGGAACGCCCTGTACGCGGGAGCCCCGGCCAAGCTCATCAAGCGACTGCAACGCATACAAAACGCCTCCGCACGCCTGATCCTCGATGTACCACGCCACAGCCACATCACCCCCCACCTGAGGAACCTGCACTGGCTCCCCGTCGACAGGAGAATCTCCTTCAAACTCCTCATCCACGCACACAAGGCTCTCCACAAGACTGGCCCAGCCTACCTCAACAGACGACTCCTCTTCTACGTCCCCAACCGCCAACTCCGCTCCGCCGACCTCTCCCTCGCCACCGTCCCTCGCATTCGAAGAACCACCACCGGCGGCAGATCCTTCTCCCACCTCGCCGCCAAGACCTGGAACACCCTTCCACTAAGCCTACGACAGACCCAAGACCTGCTGACCTTCAGGAGGCTACTCAAGACCTGGTTGTTCGACCAGTAGCAGCCCCCCCCCCCTTTTTTTCCCCAGCGCCTTGAGACCCTCGCGGGTAAGTAGTGCGCTTTACAAATTCTGTGATTGATTGATTGATTGAATAATAAGAGTAGCAGTAATATTTTTAGAGAGTGAAGGATGGGGACATTCAGATATTTATTTATTCCTCGTAAATGTATTTACCACATTGCACAAATAAAAAGATACATACTCTGCCACAGGGACCCACTCAGTTGAATTAGGATGGTGAATAATTGAGGGGTTGAACATGGGTTCACCGAGGTGGTCCACTAAATCATGAGACACAGGGTGAGACACACCATCGTCAAGAGGAGAAATGTTACGCCATTACGTCGGAGGCCCATAAATATTAGGATCAGCAGATCCATCCATATTATCTGTGTCATTCACGATAACATCACCATCCTCATCAGTGTCTCTTAAATGTGATATGATAAGGGAAGAGCAGGGAGGCCTCAATTTTGGAACCTCTCGGGTGGGAGGATCAACTTTTACTGAAACGCCCAAAGAGGACCCAGAGGTCGCTGCACGTTTTCTACTCTTGCAAGAACAGCCTTTATAAGAAGAAGCAAACATTTTTGATAAAGAGGCTTCCAATGTTTTAGAAACATCCAACATAGAGACTGAAACAGCCTGTTTTACAGACTTTTAATAAAAGATTTTAAATTATCTTTGAATTGTTGGGAGTCTCCCTCTTCAGACATGGTAAAGATACTAAACATATTATTTCCTATGAAAACAGTGGGAAAAAACAAAGGGTTAAAAATCAACAAAAGAAGGCAAGGGTGTGTATAACAAAGGGGAGTTGCCGAGGGAAGACAAACTCACCAGAGCGAGGGTGGAGAAAAAACGAAGGCCACACCAGGTGGCGGTGCCAGAAACACAAGCTCCGAGAGGAGGACATTGGAGCGAGAGAAGCACCGAATAAATGCGTGCTGAGAGCGGGAATAAGAAAAAAACAGCAGAAGCTGTTGAGCACCGCTGAGGTAAAACGCTGATGGAGGCACTGAGCAACTGACAGGAGAACTCCTGTAACGACACTGAAAGACCGTTACGAGAAGCGGAAAAAAAGCAAGCAAGCGCGTGACCGCGCCTGAGGCAACCAGTAAGAAAAACAATATATTTCAAGTTGAACTAATAAAACCTTTATAAATACAAGCATAAAATATTATAGAGAAGGGGAATAAAGTACTTATCTTGACTGCGAGCAGCAAGAAAAGAGGACTTGTTGTTCGCAGTAAACATTATTATTGGGTTACTCGATGTCTGATTGGTGTTGCCATCTTGATGTCATTTTGTAGTTTTTTTCTCTTTTGTTTGATGGGAAACGTAGTTCTTGTTTCGCTGCTATAAAAATAAAGCAAGAAAAGACTGCATAATAAGAGCCTTCGTGTCTTGTAATAAAATTTAGGTTTTGTGGCAACTTTGGTACCGTGCCCTAAAGAACGTTACCAGATTGCACCACTCACTGCTCCAGTTGCTGCGTTTTCTTTTATAATCCTTGTTTTCACGAGTTAGTCAAATGGATCTACTGCAGTGAAACTGGACTACAACTCCCATAATGCATTAGACCATTAAGTATATGCTCAGCACTCAAGCATTGGCCCAAAATTTCTACCCACCCCATTTCTATTAGTTCAGTATTTGAGAAATCTCTATCATAATGTGTAATTTACAGGTACATTTTTTGGTCTGGTCAATGTTTTATGGAGAATATTTTGTGTTATCATGTGATGTTACCTCTTAAATGTAATATCTTAAGTCAATAATTATGCAAAGTTATCAGTTATGTGTAATGTTTAGAGCGTAAATTGTCATGGTCGGATTGGCCGTACCGGGCATCAGGCATTTCTTCGAGAGGCTGGAAGGGCGGGGTGGCCGCTTTTGTTCCTAGGGGACAGATTTGGAGAAGTGAAGCATTTTTAAAAGCACTGCAGAGTTCCTTGTATATCCAACAGTTTTCAGGAAACAATAAAAGTGACAAGATAACTCTGGTGATTAATGTACCTGCTGGAGAGAAATCAGAGTTTTGTCTAGTGGCAGTTTTGACTCATGTAAGGTAGCGCAGAGGGTTAATATACCTGCTGCATAGAGCATGTAATATGTAGATCACAGAATATGATTGTATGTGCAGTGTACAGTGGGTTTCTGCCTTTGTCACAGAGATCCTTTTGTTACTGTGCAGTTTATAAGTCACAATTGTAATCTATGTTAGAAAGTTATGTTTTCTTTGTCCCAGTCTTTCATCATCCTAATTTTTCTAAAAAGAGTTTGTATGGGTAGAAATAAATATTTATTAGTTTGTGCTTCCCCAGACAAAGCACTCTTAAAAAATGCCTATCAGTGTGAATGACATGTGAATTCTACACCCTGTAGTCCCCTTTGTCTTATGTAACATTTTCTATACACCACCCAACCCCAGACACAGAATCAAACCCCACCTGCGCACACCCCCAATGACCAGGGATGGGCCTCACACCTGAGGGTAAAGCACCACACAAAACAGGGAGAATGGAGATGGGAGCCAGAATGACTATCCAGCAACACATGCCCTGATCTCCGAAGGCCACGCCCTAGATGATCCATTATCCTATTCATGAGATGGGTTCCGTCGCCAGTCACTGCCCAGGTTTTCTATTGTTAGGTTAAAAGTTTCATCATTATTCTTTCAATTTTCACTGGATAATAGTATGAAAAATATTGTTGCACGCACTGATCCACTATACTAGACAGGGGGAGGGGGTCATATACGGTGTAAATATTCATAATGTACCCCAGGACGGGCCTATAAACTGGATCTACAGATAGATTAAAGGGTTACCAAAGATATAATTGCATATTATGATCCGTTTGTGGCATACTTTACCCTGTATATGGTGAACGTGTAATATGATTCCTAAGCATTGTTATGAATAAGGACGAGTTAAAAAAAAAAATCTATACACTTATTTACACATGTATGATTTATTGTCTGTGTGTGTGTGTGAAGTAAAATGCTCCAACACCCTACACTGGTATGAGAGGCGCTATAAAACAAATGAAATACATGTGAGAGAAGGGCTATGGAGAAATGAGAGGCACTGCTGGAGGGTGATAGTAAGGGAATCATTGAAGAGCCCTAATAAAGATTGCTGTATCCTGGTGCACTGTAAGGTCATCATTTACTATGCTTTAAAAACAAATATATTTGAATATATAATGAAGAATGTGTTGTAGAACGGACTATTTGTGCCATTCTCCCCAAATTTTCTTTAGGGGAGAACCCCCCCCCCCCACCAAACCCTTGCATAGTGGTCAGGTTCGTTGGCTGCGCTCACTCGCTATGCAGCGTATGGGGATTGGTCTGACAAAATATGCCAGCACTGCTTTGGGTTCTCAGTTTAGCCCTGTATATTGTGAGTTATTGTTATGAGAGTGAATCGCCTCTGTCATTCAACAGCCTTGAAAGTTTTCATAATTTGGCTGCCCATCACAAATTAAAAAGGCTTCCGTTAGGCTAGATCTGGTTCTCGTCAAGATGTTTCGATTTTACTAAAATGACAAAACAAAAAAGCATTGACAAAGCCAAATTACCAGAACCAGCACCAGTCCTATTGGATTCTCCAGTGCTGGCTTCGCTTGAAATCATTGTAGCTGAAAAGTGTGTGTTTACCAGTGCTTGTGTGAATACCCACATTGTCTGCCTGTGCATTGCTTCTAGGGTTCAAACTCTAAATAAAAGGATGAATGGTGGATGTGAAACCGGCCTGGTAGGATTTCCTCCATCCATCGCAATTGGGCTTTAGGGCAGGGCACAGCACTGAATCCGCCCTCCTAGGAGTCACTGAACACCTGAGACGGCACCTGGAAGAGAGTGGTATAGCCACGCGTATCTTGCTAGATCTCAGCGCGGCCTTCGATACTGTGTCCCATACCAACCTCATGGAAAGGCTGAGGACACTGGGGCTGCAGAGCAAAGCACTGGCCTGGATGATGTTGTCCATGGACAGTCGTTCATTCCAGGTCTTCTCTGCCAGGCTAGGTCAGAGTCTTGTGTTCTTACTTCAGGTGTCTGCCAGGGCTCAGCCCTAGGCCCAATGCTTTTTAACTTATACATATGCCCTTTAGCGGACATTGTAGAAAGCTGTGGACTAACTCTGTTCTCGTATGCCGATGACACACAAATTATTTTTTTGCTGTCATCGGCTCAGGGTTATAGCATTGGAGCATTAAACCTATGCTTGAGCAGGACTTTTTCCTGTATGGGGAACAGCGCTCTCAAGCTTACTGGTGAAATGACCAAAGTCATGGTTCTCGGCTATGGGGTCTTCAGCATGGGCTGGAAGCACTTAGAACCCTTCCATTACTATCATCTAAGGTAAAGAACCTTGACTTCAGGTTGGATAATGAAGCCACAGGTAGTCAAAGTGGCTTTCATGTCCTTTGCGGTGCTGAGATAGGTTAAAAAGATTATTGTCATAAAATCTCCGCCTGCCCAGAAAACGGTGGTACAAGCTTTGATCCTTTCAAGAATTGATTATGGACACATCTTATATCTAGGAGCAGATAAGGCAGTTACCCGACGTCTACAGGTGGTCCAAAATGCCACAGCTAGTTTGCTCTATCGCTTGCTGAAATGTGCTTCTGCCTCAAACCTCCGCAATCTCCACCGACTGCCTGTCGCTAAACGAATGCGATTCAAGGTCTTGTGGTATATGCACAAGGCCAGATCCAAGGCCGGCCCTAAAATCATCCACGATCTGGTGGTGCTATATCAACCCATGCACACACTCCAATCTGGCAGTCAATCACTTTGCAAAGTGCCTAGAATTCATCTGGCTCGCACGGGAGACCGTTCCGTCGCTTATCTAGGCCCGAAGCAATGGAATGACCTCCCAGAAGATTTGCAAAGCTGTTCCTTTCTCACTGTGTTTCGCAAGAACCTTAAGGCCTGGTTGTTTTAAACGTGAGGGACGATTTACCCCTAATGGTTTTAGCGCCGGGAAACCCTATGGGGTAGCGCTGTGGTTTATAAGTTGCAATAATAATAGGATGAGTGGAGGATGTGAAACTGGGCTTTTACTGAGGACAACATTACAGAGAACAGTCATTCCGCGTGTCAGTATTTCTGATGCAGTACATTTGTACCTGAAATTACCGAAACTGAAGGTATCAGTAATTTTAGAATGTGCTATTGCAGTGGGATTTATAGCTGTGCTCTATGGAATAAGGTAATCAACAGGAAACTAATCTGGGGCGTGGCTAGCGAGCCAATGCCGACGGACGCGTGAGCTCGGAGCTCCGCGCCGGCCTCAACTATTATCCTGTTACAATCGCTGTAGCCCCGATTCCGGGGGCAGGTACTTGGCCCCATCGAAACCGCGGAGTGCTGGGGCTGTTTTTCGGAGATCCCAGGGGCCTGAAGGGCTGAGGCAACTACGGGATGCGAGCAGAGAGGCTCCGTCCCTGAATATCCGAGATGGCGGCGCTCGGTCGCTCGAAGTGATCGTACCTGCAGCAGCGGAGGGGACCCGTCTGACCCCGGCGCTAACTTGACCACCCTGGGAGAAGACGCAGAGGACTTTGATGCCCTGGAGCAGGCTGCGGGAATCGCTGAGGTGAGCGCTGCCCGAGGCGGTTTCTCCTGGAGTAGGGGCCCCGTGTACTGAGGCGGACCCTTCGGTCATTTCCTTGCGACTCACTCTGCTGCACTGGGGCCGCGCTGACCTAGGCTGGCATTCAGATTACCTGCTGCGAGGGACGCTGAAGGGGACCCCACACCAGCTTCGCGGCCAACGAGGACCTAGCTGATTACTGGGACGGTGCTGCGGCCGCCGCCATCTTGTGATTGGCGTAAAGAGTGGAGTTTCATTGTAGCGACGCAGCGGCGGCACATTGTCCCATCTTCGGATGGCTGCATTGGGGCTCCCTGAGATGCGCTGCAGACGGAGGCGGGGAACCGTTGGCTGGAACTATTGAAGTAGGCATTGCGGCGACCGCTGAGGCCCAAAAACTTGACTTGCACCTGACTGCTGGAGAGCCTTGCTGTTGCTTGGGGCTGTGGGCCGCGAATCTCGGACTCCCTTTCTATGGGGGGGGCCTCCTTGTGCTCTCACAGACAGCAGAAAATCGGTGACCCGGCGGGCGCTGCGGATGCGCCCTCTTGGCTGGGGGGCGCTGCTTGAGCAGAGGGAGCGGTTGAGACCTACCCTCCCTCCGTTGCCCGCTTGGTGAAGGGCGAGGCCCACGCCGCCGACGTGTGCTGTATCTCTGATCTGGAACCAGCTCGGGGGGACTGACCATCGAGTGCAGGCCCAGGAGATCCGCACGGATATTGGACGGGGGTGCTGCTTGGCCCGCGCTTTCGCTCTGGTGCCCCACGCTTCTACCTGTGCCCGGATTGCAGATTGCGCCGGTTGGAATTGTGAACCCTCTACGTTTCTGGCTGGTGGCGGTGAGCGCCTGGGAGCATGGGGAAGCCCAAGGGCAAGCAGGGGGGGGCCCCCCAGGATCAGGACGACTCAGCATCAGACCGCAGACGACAGGTCTCACCAGAACCACCTGCCGACAGTTTAGTCCAACAGCAGCTGGCCCAGATTTTGCAAGCCATAGCAAACACGAAAGACACCTTGCACCAGGACATTGCCAATGTGGCGGTGGGGCTGGGGCTCCTGCGAGAAGAGCATACCAAGCTGGCCGACCGGGTGAAGCAAACGGAGGCCTCCCTGGCGGACATGGAGCCGGTCCAACAGTCCCTCTCGGCCCAGATGGGGGATATATCCCAAAGAGTACAGTCATTGGAGAAGAGGGTTGAAGACGCCGAGGGGCATAATCGCAGGAACAATATGTGGGTGCTGGGCCTTCCAGAGGGAGTGGAGGGTTCTAATATGATTGACTATCTGGAGGGCTGGCTCCGAGATGTGGTAGTGCCTGCTGGGCTGACACAGTTCTATACCCTAGAGAGGGCTCACCGGGTCCCCGCCCGTCCCCCGGTGCCCGGGAGGCCCCCCCGACCGGTGGTCGCACGGCTGCTTCACTACAAAGACAGAGATTTGCTATTGCAGAAAGCGCGCTCTTCAAGACCCTATGTAGTGGAGAACTGCAAAGTGTCGATTTTCCCTGATTACACTTTGGAAGTCCAGCGCCGCCGCACGTCCTTTCTAGCGGTCAAGAGGGCTTTACGCGACGAAGGAATACAGTACTCCCTGATGTTTCCCGGCCGACTGCGGATCGTGCTAGATGGCAAAACCCATTTTTGTGATGACCCCAAGGAGGCTTGGGACTGGATTGAAGCATACAAAACTGATCACGGACCGGCAGAGCACGGGCGCGCATCTCCCCCCGGGGAGCGGCGCCCACAGAGACTCAGACGGACAAGGCACCGCCGCACCTACGACTGCGCACCCAGTGCCTCCCAGACGGAGAAGGAGAGGGCTGCTGCGCTGCGGGCGGTGTCAGAGTTGTTACAGGATCATAAACAGCAATCTGGAGTGGAAACTGAGTCAGCACAGGCTTCGGATGGTTCGGCCTCTGACGAGTCCCAAGATGGCAGTGTTAAATTCCCACACGTTACTCCAAGAACAGCTGATGACATTATTTGATTGCCTTGTTGTCTTCTCTTGCTCTTCTCTTACACTGCCCTTTTCCCCATTCTTTGCCGTTTATTCTTATCACTAGGCCACTGCCACTGTGCTGTATGTTTGGCTTTGTTGATATGATGGGGTAGTGGGGAGGTGGCTTAGGGATCTCTGCTATGCGCCCCCGGACATGGGGCATTGGGCGCAGCTGGAGGCTCGGCGCTGCTCTAAAGATTGATTAAACTACGCGACAGATTCGACTCACAGCCGCTTACCCCTTTGATCCTCTGTAGCTACTAGAGGATACTGCGAACATATTTAGTTTGGATGGGGACTAGTGTTTTAGTGCCTGTTCTGGGGAGGGGGAGTTGGGGTTTCTTTTTTGTTAGTTATGGGGTGTTATTGGGAGCATCGGCGTGTCACTTTAGGAAAACTGGTAGGGGGCCGCACTTAGTTTCGGTAAGGGCTCGCTGCGTGAATTGAAATATATATCATGGAATGTCAGGGGCATGCATACAATGGTGCGCCGCCACAAGATACATGTGTACTTGGTGAGGAGGGGAGTTCAGATCGCCTTCCTTCAGGAGACACACATCGCGCATCAGGAGAGCCTTGCCCTCCAGCACAGATGGAGGGGCCAGATTTTTTGCACAACTTATTCTGCCTTTGCGCGGGGAGCGTTGATATGGATTAGGGCAGGGGTGCCTTTCCAACCCACGCAACACCTAGTGGACCCCGAGGAGAGATACGTAGTGGTAGCAGGCAGGCTCGATGGCAGGGATCTAGTACTGGGCTGTATATATGCGCCCAACACGGACCAGTCAGCTTTTTTTACCCAACTATCTGGGAAGCTGGCACCACATTTAACGGGTTCAGTGATATTGGGTGGGGATTTTAATTCTATTACTGATATTTCTCTGGACAGATCCCATCCACCCCTTCCTGACGCACCCATTCACAAAATCTCTAAGGCTAGAAGGGACTGGCAACATCGATGGGGGCTGGTTGACACGTGGCGGGCGCATCATCCGAGGGAGCGTGATTATTCCTTCTTCTCAGCGCTGCATGAGCTCCATGTTCGGTTAGATGCGATACTATGTTCCCCAGATATACATGCAGCAGCCCAACATAGTAAATACCTCACCAGGACACTCTCAGATCATAATCCATTACTTATACGGATACACTGGGCCCAGACGCGCCCCACAATCCCAACATGGCGTCTAAAACCAGAGCTGCTAGAAGATCAGGCCTTTCGTGAGGTAGTGGGCGCTAGCAATTATCCCAATATTTCCTTGAGAACACGGGTACGGCGTCTTCGCCTACTGTAGAGTGGGATGCCTTCAAGGCAGTGCTCCGGGGCCACTGTATTGCCAACATGATGGGGGTGCGTAAGACCTTACTGCACGATATATAAATTGCGGATCAACGCCTGCGTGATGCAGAAAGAGAACGGCCTGAGCGACCTGATAGGCAACAGAGCTTGTTGGAGGCGAGGGAGGCGGTTGCCACGCAGACGGAGAGGCTGCGCTGTTTTGATTACAAAAGGTATATAACGCGCACGCATGCGGAGCGGGACAAGGCCGGTGCGTTGTTGGCTTGGTTGGTCAACCCCACTAGACGGGGGACGGTCATAACGGAATTGTGTAGCCCAGCAGGAGAAATCTGCTATACCCAACAGGGGATTAATGATCAGTTTCTTGCCTATTACACGGAGCTATACCAGAGTAAGGTGGTGTTGAATGAAGTTGCTCTCGGGGAGTTTTTAGCTACAGCGGACCTTCCAAAACTTGATAGAACGCAGGCGGAGCTGCTAGGGCAAGATATCACACTAGGAGAGGTCCGGGGGGCGATCAAGCATATGGCAAGGAACAAGACCCCTGGGGCGGATGGCCTGCCGATTGAGCTGTACCTGACTTACATCGATCTGCTAGCTCCTAGGTTAGTGATTCTCTATAACGAGGCACGGCGCGCAGGGCACCTGCCTGTCACCACCCGAGAGGCCATTAATTCCTCTGTTAAAACCTGGGAAACCGGCCACTGATAGGGCCGCGTATCGCCTGCTGTCCATGCTCACGACTGACTATAAGATTCTGAGTCAGATCCTCGCGACCCGATTGCTACCGCATATGGTCAGCCTAGTGCATAGGGATCAAGCGGGGTTCATCCCGACGAGGAACACCGCCACAAATGTGCGACGCCTACTTCGAGTATTGGAGGCTGACTCCTATCCGAGGGCATCCGCCACCATCCTATCGATCGATATAGAGAAAGCGTTTGATAGCTTAGAATGGCCTTACTTATTTCAAGTCATGCGCAGTTTTGGCTTAGGAGATGCCTTTGTGAATTGGACAGCTCTGTTATATAGGCACTCCACCACGCGGGTTAAAACTGGGGGGCTGATTTCAGATGCTTGCACAGTGGGCCGCGGGCCGCGGCAGGGATGCCCGCTTTCTCCGCTGTTATTTGCTCTGGCCATGGAGCCCCTAGCGGCCCAGGCTAGAATGGGGCAACGATATGAGGGGATCTGGGCACATGGCCATACGCACCACATCGCGCTCTATGCCGATGATCTACTCATGTTTTTAGCAAACACGACTGAGGCTCTTGCTGGAGCGAAGCGCTTACTCCGAGATCTTGAGGATATTGCGGAGCTCAGGGTAAACTGGGCGAAGTCTTGTCTATTCCCCATGGCCCCATTGGAGGGGGGCCCCCTAGCCACGGACGGGGTGAAATGGGAATATCGCTGCTTGACGTACCTGGGGACCCGTATCTACCATGTACAGGCCGACTTGCTGGAGGGTAATGTAGGTAGAGCCATCCAGGGCCTTAAAGGTAACCTGGAATTCTGGGGGACTTTGCCTCTCTCGGTGGCTGGCCGAGTGGGGCTCCTTAAAATGGTGGCTCTCCCCAGGCTGCTATACTATTTTTGAACCTTGCCAGTCTGGATACCGGCGTCGTTTTTTAAACAGCTTCAATATATGGTCACGGGCTTTCTCTGGGCGGCTGGTAGATGGAGGGTGGCGCTCAAAACACTAATGCGAACGAAGGCAGAGGGGGGACTAGCGGTACCCGATTTCAAGACGTATTACCTGGCGGCCCAATTACAATAGCTTACTCAGGCAATAGCTCTGGAATGTCGAGGACCAAACGAGCGGGTTGAAGGGCAGGCGCCTGGGCAGATACTCTCACGAATTATCTTACAGATGCCACAGCGACTCAAGGCACTCCCTAATGAGCTTCGGACACTTCGGCTGTGTTGGAACAGGAGTCAGAAGAGAGCGCAGATTGCGCATCCCTATGCCCCTGAGATCCCTTTGGCCATGTGTGCTGTTCTTCCACATGGGGGTAGTTGGGCTGCGCTAACTGACTGGAAGGAAAAGGGCCTAATTACACTGGGGGACCTATATGAGGATAGCACCCTGCTTCCCTTTGATGTACTGCAGGACAGGTTCGACTTGCCGCGCGGGGACTTTCTGCTCCACTCGGCCCTTGTCGCGGCCATTCAAAGGCACTGGAGAGAAGGGTTATCTGAACCAAAGACTTCTGTGGCTTGCCAATATGTTGTACAGGCGGCAGGGACCTTTAAGGCAATTACTTGCCTGTATAGGCGTATGACCCATGAAGCACTGACTCCACTGCTAATACTCCGGCAAAAATGGGAGGGGGACTTGGGCGAAGAGATCCCTGCAAAAGTGTGGGCTGAATTGGTCGAACGGGCATGGAAAAGCTCTAGAAATGCCCGCTTTCAACTAGTGCATTTTTTTATATTACATAGGGCGTACCTTACCCCGGGGAAAATTAACACATACTTCGGTACAGATGCGGCGCTGTGCCCTCGCTGCAACACGGTGGGTGCGGACTTCCGTCATATGATGTGGGATTGCCCCCAACTTGGGACGTATTGGGAGGAGGTGGTTATGATACTGTGCGACATTACTGAGCGGAACATGGAGCCTACTATAGGCCCTTATCTGCTACATTGGTTCCCCCACACATCCAAGAACAAGATTACTAGCAAATTCTTGGACTTGGGCCTGCTTTTGGCTAAAAGAGACATTATGACACACTGGAAATCTGGACGGGGCCCAAGCGTCCGGAGATGGACAGCGGACCTTCTCAAGTGGGCGGGATGTGAGGGTACGATCAGATTGCAGTTGGCTAGCCGAGCGAAAAGCGAGAAAGCCTTGGAGGCCGCGAGGGCTTGGGAAGTATTAGTAGTATTACTGAAAGGCCTAGGAACTGACTTAGATGTAGAGTCCTTGGCTGTAGACCCGGCTGCGTCGCCCTGAAGTAAGCTTATTGCTAACTGCATGCCTGAATGTATTGCAACCCTGACTATGCATTATACTTGATATTTCGTTCTGATGCTTTAGAACTCCTTAATGCAAACAGCAACCTGCCTGCAACACGGCCTTTTCTACTACACCCTACTGTGATCTCAAATGCTGAACTGGATGACACGCCGGGGAGGGGGGAGGGATAAGAGGGGGGGAGTTAGGGGCTGTTTGGTATACCTATTGTATACGATTCAGGTACTGCTCGACTGTTTTTCTTTGCTAAGGGCCGCTAGGGCTATGTTTAATTCTCAATACGATGGAGGTAAAGCTGATTTTATTATTTGACAGAAAAATACACACTGTATGATGGTTACGGTAATGTAATTTGCACCTGGCTGCGACCAGAGCACATTGTCGATCTGCGGGCACCTGCTGTATGTACATTCTGAACATGATTGAATACCTTTCGTTTTCAAAACTAATAAAAATATATTTAAAAAAAAAAAAAAATCAACAGGAAACTAATCTATCACATTAATTCCTCAGGTAATACCTCTTTATGGGGCCATTTTCCGCAGACAAATTTCATGTGCATAGAAAATGTCCTTGGAAACCATACCGCATGCAAAATTACTGCATTATTTGGAAATCCACATTCAACCTAAACTAGGAATTCCAATTATCTCTGAATATGGGCTTTAGTGTTGTTCTCCATGAAAGATTTAGTCATATTTCTATTCATGCGTAAGCATGCCCAGAAGGATTCTGGGGATTTGTCTGCTTCGTTGCATTCAATATCACTTTTTGAGGCAGGATATTCAAGGTCTCATAAAGGACTTTCAGACATTCAGACAGCCATCTTTACAACTTCTTGCAGTAAAAGTTGAAGAGTGGAACTGTTACCTTGAGGAGTATTTGGTCAAAAGTCTATTTTATAGCATTTCAATACACACAATGTTTGAGAGGTAAACATGTTGCGGCCCTGGCATTTCTGGTAAGCAGACATAATATCGATGTTTAAATATCGATATACCAGAATATCGATGTTTAAATATCGATGTGGCAGAATATCGACCTGCAAGAATATCGTCGACCAGAATATCGACATGCAGGTAAGAAATATCGTTTTACTTAATATCGAAGTTAGTAATATCGTTAGTAAAAATATCGTTGTTAATAATATCGAAATTTATTTTAGTGTTCTGTATTTTAGTATATGTGTTAAAAGTATGTGATTTAAATATTTTGTATAAGTATAGCTTATTTTTGTAATGTATGTTTGAAATTTTTAGAAATAATTAATTTTATGATCATTCATTTTTGCGTATTTTAGTTCTGTAGCGGGTTGTGGGTTTATAGGGGAATAGGGTGGGAAGTAATTTAATTATATATATTTATTAATAATTGTATTAATTAATATTTATGTATTTAATAATTTATATTGTTAATTGTGTTAATTAATTTGTTATTAATTAGTTATTAATTGGATATTAATAATTAATTGGTAAATATGTTAATTGTGTCATTTTTTTAGGAGCGGGTTGTGGGTTTATAGGGGAGTAGTGTGGGAAGTAATTAAAATTTAATATATTTTTAAATATTTTTCATATAATATTTAGTTATTGCTATTTTATAGTCTTAATAGTGTGAATTAATTTATTACTAATTGTTTTTAATCTGAATGTTCATTGTTATTAGTTAATTAATTAATTGTTAAGCAATTATGTTAATTGTGTCATGTTTTACAATATTGGTGGTGTCATTTATAGGGGGATTTGGTGGGAGGTAAATTATTTTTTATTATTTAAGTATTTATTAATTAATGTTTATTATTTTGCTGGAGTGAGAATAGTAAATTATTCCACTCCGCTATCCAACACTTTCCCTACTGTTGCACTATCTGGAGTGGGAATAGTAATTTTATCCCCTCCGCTATCCAACACTTTCCCTACTCTTGAACTCCCTGGAGTGGGAATAGTAATTTTATCCCCTCCGCTATCCAACACTTTTCCTACTGTTGCACTTGCTGGAATGGGAATATTAAATTATTCCCCTCCGCTATCCAACACTTTCCTATTGTTGCAATTGCTGGAGTGGGAATAGAAATGTTATCCCCTCCGCTATCCAACACTTTCCCTACTGTTGCACTCGCTGGAGTGGGAATAGTAATTTTATCCCCTCCGCTATCCAACACTTTCCCTACTGTTACACTCTGTGGAGTGGGAATAGTAAATTTTTCCCCTCCGCTATCCAACACTTTCCCTACTGTTGCACTTGCTGGAGTGGGAATAGTAAATTATTCCCCTCCGCTATCCAACACTTTCCCTTCTGTTGCACTCCCTGGAGTGGGAATAATAAATTATTCCCCTCCGCTATCCAACACTTTCCCTACTGTTGCATTTGTTGGAGTGGTAATAGTAAATTATTTCCCTCCGCTATCCAACACTTTCCTACTGTTGCATTTGCTGGAGTGGGAATAGTAATTTTATCCCCTCCGCTATCCAACACTTTCCCTACTTTTGCATTCCCTGGAGTGGGAGTAGTAATTTTATCCTCTACACTATCCAACATTTTCCCTACTGTTTTAGTTAATGTAGTGTAAAATGTTGGTTTAAAAATAAATAATTCATTTAATATTTTAATTTATTTTTTATATATTTTATTTTTATATTTATGTTACAGGTATATGTATGTATATATATATATATATGTATTTATAATTTGTATTATGAATCTAACATTTTATAATGTAATAAAATAATTATTTATTAATATTATTAAATTAAATATATATAATAATTTTATATATGTATGTTTAATTGTTTTTTATATTACATTTATTATTTATAATGTGTAACATTTTTTAATAATTCTAACTATGTTTTTATTAATTATAGTTATTATTTAATTTATTTTATATTATTTTTAAGACATTTTTAAAAAAACGATATTTTGAACAGCGATATTTTAAACAACGATATTTTGGTTTCGATATTTTTGTACTTACCTTTGTAGAGATAGGATGTCGATATTCTTGACATCGATATTCTGTATACGATATTTGTGTACCTCGATATTCCTGCCGTCGATATTCTGTCAGTGATCCGGCATTTCTTCCGCACTCCTATTTTCAAACGCGGCAAGCTCTTAAGTGGATGGGTCAGTGTTTACTCTAGGACAAAAGATAGATCGAAGATCCAAGCAATACTTTATAAGTGCAGAGTTTTTATCTACCTTGTGTTTACAGGGATCGTTTACAAAATTGAGGGTAGAAAGCTTCAAGAAATCCTTTATGCATGAGTTTAGGACCATTAGCCATAAACAATTCAGGATAGGGAACCTCACCCAGTATCTACATGTGGGATTGGGGTCTGCTGTCCACCAAGAAATGGGGACAGAGAGCAATTTGAAGGCAGTAGAATTGTGAAGAACCAGTCCAGGGAGGAAGCGAACAGAGACTAAGGAAACATCTCATTTTATTTTTGGTCTGGCAATGCCTTTTTTCAACCAGCCTCTTCCAGCCATTGGCTTAAGACTTTGTCCATCATGTCCTGGCTCAGCCCACAGAAATATTCACCTTTTAAGGAATGCTATTGGCTGTTTAGGTTTATTCTTCTGCCACCACTCGAGTTCTTCCACTCAACTACAAACTGCATTAGGAACTAGTTTACAACTGCAGCTGTCTCTGTCCCCTCCTTTTGGCTATCACCCTTCATGATCAGACCTTAAGTTGTTCTGTCTAACACAGCAGCATGAGGTTTTGAAAAATGGGTCCTCAGGTGTGCCATTACCCAAAAAGTAAAACTTCCCTATTATAATTGAGTTGGGTAGTTAACCTGGAAAATTCATCTCATCATTATCCTGTGTCACCTGTAAATTCACTGTAACCTGTGTTAAATAACCTTGCAACAGAATTATTGATTACAACGAAAAAGGTGTTGTCTATTTTTTATTTGATTTGAAGGTTGTGACCTGATCTGGATTTACCAGATGCTCTGGCTATGGTAAAGTGAAAACTATGTGGGTCGCAGATCATTTGGAAAGGGGTGTGATTCACTGATTACTTTACCTACTCTAGATCCAGGAGATCTCAATTTTAATCCCAGTTTCACTTTGACAACATTATATTATCATGTTTATCTCTATAAGTCTCAATTTCCGTGTCACACTGAAGTATGCAAAAAAGTGATGGATGGAATGCATGAATTAGTCTCAGCCACTGGTCCCTTGCTCACTTTGCCACTGGATTCAAGCTAGCCTGGCTGATGAGGGGTGTTACCCCGAAACCGGTCCCAGGATGCTTGTTTCCAGTCCAGGGAAGACCTGGCTTGGCAGTTCGGTCTGGACTTCCCATGAGGCACAGGGTCAAGATTGATTTGCATATGGCTGGGTCTGGACTGGGGTGGCGAAGTGAGCTCAAGAACAATGGTGGATTCAACCCAGATCTGTGAATGGGGGTGAGTGTCTGAAAAGTTTCAGCGCTACGTCCATCATCTCTTTGTGTTTGCTTTGTTCGCCCTAAGTTGGCAGGCTATGCCCAGACGTGGGTCCCTTGCTCACTTTGCCACTGGATTCAAGCTAGCCTGGCTGATGAGGGGTGTTACCCCGAGAACGGTCCCAGGATGCTAGTTGCCGGTCCAGGGAACACCTGGCTTGGCAGTTCAGACTGGACTGTTCCCATGAGGCACAGGGTCAAGACTGATTTGAATATGGCTGGGTCTGAACTGGGGTGGCGAAGTGAGCTAAAGAACGATGGTGGATTCAACCCAGATCTGTGACTGGGGGTGAGTGTCTGAAAGTTTCAGCGCTCGGTCCATCATCTCTTTATGTTTGCTCTGATAATTACTAGGCCTGCATATCAGTTCATCAACTTTGGTTATGACCCAGCCATATGCAAATCAGTCTTGACCATGCTCCAATAGAAACAGTCGTGCCTGAACTGCCAGGTCAGGTCCTATATGAAACGGAACATAAGCAACCCAAGACAAGTTTCACCCTTATTAGGAGTCATTAGTCAGGTTTAACATGGATCCAATGGCACAGTGTTCCAGGGGCCCACATCTGGGCATACCCGTCCCACTTAGGGCTTTGCTCTGAAGTATACAAAAAAGTGATGGATGGAATACTTGAATTCATTTCAGCAACAGGTAATTACTCGAGGATGCATTTTATTCCATTCTTATTTGGAATTCCATGGCACCTCAGTTTGGACCCAGCCATATGCAAATTAGTCTTGACCTGTTCCAATAAGAACAGTTGAGTCCAAACTGCCAGGCCAGATCCTCCCTGAATCGCAACTCAAGAACAGTTTTGCCCTTATTAGGGCTCATCAGTCGGGTACTGCTTGGTTTCAGCGTCACAGTGTATATGGGACCCACATCTGGGCATATCTTCCACTTAGGGCGCACACTGAAGCGTACAAAAATGTGATGGATAGAACGCCTACATTAATCTCAGCCACTGGTAATAACTCAGGCCACATCCCAGTATAACGTTTTTTGCTTTTTTGCACACCATGCCACCTCAGTTTGGACCCAGCCATAGGCTAATCAGTATTGACCCTACTCCAATAGCAACAGTCAAACCCGAACTGCCAGGCCCACTGACAAAGCTAGTGCTAAGTTTAGAGAAATATTAAACAGACTATATTTTGTCTCTGCTTCAGAAAGAGTACAACCGTATTATTTGTTTAAAACACTACTCCTCTGTGCAGTAAAACACTCCATCATACTGGCATGGGACACAACATATTGAAAAACAAAGACACTAATACAAATCCAGGGTCTCCTGCTGTTTTGTCACTTTGTATATGCATTTATGGTTTGTATTTTTGGATCCATTTTAAAAATATACGCTTGGAGAAGTGAAAAAGAGGCTCAGAAATAATAAACTGTATTTTTTCTTTTAAAACACTGCTCCCATGTGCAGGGATATCTTAAGGATTTTGGGGGACCTGGGCCAAACGTACTTTGGGGGCCCCTGTTCAGAACAGCTTTAAGTTTATGATCCAGTTTCAGCTCTTTCATACCCTCTTTGGCCAGGTCACTGCCAGTGCACAGGCACACTGGTCCAAATTCTAAATGTGTTTATATCTAATATCCAGGGATAGTGATGTTTGTTTTCAATATTGTAACACAGCAGCAGCTCACTAATATTACTGCAAATAATTTCTGTGACCCCCTCCCATTTGTCATATGTGAGGTACTCTTTTGATCTAAAAGAAACTTTTTTTATGGATGTTGCATAAAACATAAACACAACATTTATCTGAAAAATGTCTGTAATAGACTTCACACATTATCCACATTAAAAATAAATGAAAGGAAAACACTATTGTTTAAGAATTATTCAAGGTCACCAGGGCAAGACTCTCTCAGAGGACCCCCTGAAAGGCTGGGGCCTTGGGCCAGAACCATTTTGCCCATGCCTTAAACAGCTCTGCCCCTTTGCAGTAAAAGACTCCATAGTACTGATTTGCGATACAAAACAGTGTAACACAAAGTGATAAAATTCCAGGCCTCCACACTGTTTTCTCATTTTGTGTAGGCATACATGATTTGTATTTTTGGAGCCATTTCAAAAGATGTGTTTGGAGAAATAAAAAAGAAGTGCTAAATTAATATTAAGATGAATTTATAAATATATATTTAATTAACAACTTAGGCTATCAGGAAGCAAAGGGCAGGTATGAGAGGTTAAATCGTAGAGATTAAAGTGTAGAAGATGCAGCCTGGGAAGCAGCTAGAACGAGGAAGCTCGCTGTGCAGTTCCATTGTTTGTAAACTAGATGGTTACACAAGGGATGAGAACAGAAGTGTGTAGTACCCTGTGTGTTCCGTGCACTGGCTGAGAGTTGTGGTGCATGGACTGTTGACTGTGTGTGCAATGGTCCCTTCCACTTTTTCCAGTGGTGTCTCTTGGAAGGAACAGAGAGGACATGGAGGCTGAGTTAGAAGCATCAATAGCTCACAGTGGGGTTTGTATTAGCGAACTACTTGGACATTCCATTTCGCCTGTAACTATAAATAAACTCTCTCTATGTTGTACCTGAATGCATGAAGAAGACCAGTGCAACAGTGGTGATGAGGAGAACTAAAGGGAGTGGTACAACAAGGCACTTAAGAAACCGAAACTGAAGGAAAAGAGATCAAGGAAAACAAGAAAAATACCCACCCGTGCCAAACATCCTCGCAGGAGGAAACCCGCATCCAACCTGATGAGAGGAGGAGGATCTAGAGCCTTCAGGCTGCTGTGTGGGCCTGTAGGGTGAAGACTTGCCCAGAACAGTTGGTGGAGTAGGTGTCCTATCAAGGAAGACAGAGATGTTGTGTATGGTCATGTGAAGCAGGCCCTACCGGTGAATCTGCAGATAGGCTACAGAGAAGATGAGTAAAGAAAATGTAGATTTTTCACAGCCTGGTGGTCAGAAAATCTGGATTTTATTAAAGACACGGAGGCTAAGATTATGTAAATCTCCTTTTATTGCCTGTTCACAGCAGCAACAATAGAAAGAATTTATAACTTTAATGCATTCCAGTCACGTATATAGCACAGTAACATGCAGCCATCTTCTTTCTTCCAGTGCTGCGAACAAGATGAATCCAAATGCTGAACTAAACTCCAAAGGTGAATGCTCCTCAAAGGTTACACCAGATATTAGAGTCCAAACTTCTATTGATCTGAAAGAAAAAAATATAAATGACATGAAGTTATTCCACCCGGGTGGGTATATTTGGTGGGTTAATCTTAGCCTCTGTGTCTTTAATAAAATCCAGATTTTCGGCCCACCATGCTGTGAAAAATCTACATTTTATGGCAGGACACGGAGGCTAACATTATGCATGTTTAAAGTGCAGCTAACACATTATCAATTGCATTTGTAAGCGGTCTGAAATAAGAACTTTTAAGCTTATTCTCATTGGACCACTCTGCAGCTCTTAAAATGTCTTGCAAGCCACCTCCCAAGACAAAAGCCTTTGAGGCTGACGCACCCCTAAGGGAATGCGCCCCAATTTTAGAGACATCCACACCAGCCCCTCTCATCACATCTTTCACCCATCTTGCTAAGGCGGGGGGAGACACTGCTCTATGAGGCCATCTGTGTGAAATTAACAATTGCGCAATACCATCCCTCAAACTCTCAGTTCTTTTCTCGTACTCTTTCAAACATTTAACCACACAAAGCCTTCCGTTCCCTTAGAAGTAAGGGTGAATAGTGGTAGACAATGTTTTTGTTCTTCTTTTAACATAAAAACATACCCCTTCAGGTTGGTATGCTTTGCTGGTAACATCTAAAACACTTACATCTGAAGTGCGCCTAAATGACACCAGACAGAGTAAAACTGTCAGTTTGCAGGGAACACGTTTTCACGATAAAGTAGAGTTCTCACCCCAATCTTCTAAAACCTGTAAAACACTCTGAACATCCCACAATGAAGTGTACCTCGCTGTGAGTGGGTTTAGAACTCGCATGCTGCGCATGATTTTCCTCGTCAATACATTCTGGCCAACAGGTATGCCATCTACCAAACAGTGTCCAGCTGAAATAGCTCATCTATAAATGTTTACTGTTCTGTCAGACATACCTGATCCAAATAACTCTGTTAAATAATTAATAATATGTACTAAATCAGCTGAAACAGGGTTGAAACCTCGTCGAAGAAACCAACAAGCCCATTTGTTCTAAGCCAGTCTATAGGCTTTGCTTGTTCCTGAAGCCCATTACTCTGATATGAGTCGGAAAGCATCAGCCGAAAGCCCTGGGATTTCCCACTGCCTCCTGAACTCTTCCAAGCCATCAGTGTAAGAAGACCCTCTTCTTCGAGAGGATGAAATTCTCCCTCTGGCCCTAGGAATACAGCTGTGAAATTCGGTATTAGTATTGGGAAATCTATCGTCATTTCTAACATTATCGGGAACCAAGGTTGTGATCTCCAAAGTGGAGTTATCACTACTATAGTTTCCTTGGATCTGCATGTTTGCAGGAGAACTCTTGGTAGCATGGCAAACGGCGGGAAGGCAAAGGGTGTTAAGCCCCTCCAATCCTGCAGAAAAACATCTACCCCCAAGCCTGCGGGTCTGATTTCCAGCTGAAGAACCTTTTTCAACTGTGTGTTTAACCTGTCTGCAAAGAGATCCATTCCGAAGGGGCCCCAATTGCTGGAGTCCCTGAAGTTCCGTGTGAACCAGTCTGCTACACCATTGCTTAACCCAGGAATATGTTCCGCTACAACAGATATTCTTCTGTTCAGGCAATAGCTCCAAAAGTCCCTTGCTACGTCTGCTAGACCCTTGGAATGAGGTCCGCCCATCTTGCTGACATAACTCACTGCTGATACATTGTCCATATGGAGCATCACACAGCATCTCAACATTCCTTGTGTAAAACTGCGTACTGCAAAGGAACCTGCTAACAATTCTAAGCAATTAATGTGTAACCTCATCTCTTGAGCTATCCAGTAACCCCTCGTGGAAGAGTTCCCACATCTCGCTCCCCATCCTTCTAAACTCGCATCGGATTCTATTACCAGTTTGGGTACGTCCCCGAAAATGTTCCTCCCATTCCATGCTTCTGCGCTCCTCAGCCACCATAACAGCTCTTACCTTGATTCCTGATCTAAAGACAGCATTTGTGAGTATGACTGATTGGTTCGTAAGCACTTTGTTTTGAATCTTTGGAGGGTCCGATAGTTTAAGGGGCCCTTGAATATTGCCTGAATTGTTGAAGATAGCCAGCCCAAAATCCTTGCTAAGGTCCTTAGCGATATCTGCTTTTCCTTTGATAGCTTCCTCAACTCTTTGCGTAATTCTTTGGACTTTTCTTTTGGTAGTTGGGGTTCTGCTTGAACCATGTCTACTATAAAGACCAGAAACTGTGTTTCCTGACCTGGTATTAAGCAGGATTTTTTTCTGGTTTATTATAAAACCCAGTTTCGCTAGTAACTGAATTGTCCAATTTGTGTGTTCTAGCACAAGTTCTCTGGACTGCCCCATTTTTAGAATATCATCCCGATAATTTATTAGTCTTACTCTTCTCGCCGGAGCCAAGCCGCTATTGGGCGTAGGACTTTGGTGAAGCTCCAAGGTCCTGAGGAAAGATGGAAGGGGAGACTTGAGAACTCCCAAAGCCTGACTTTCAAAGTGAGGCAGAGGTACTTCTGATGTGCAGGCCAAATTGAAATTGTTAAATATGCATCCTTGAGGTCTAATCTTATTAGCCAGTCCCCTTTTTATAAAATGTCCCTTAATAGGTAAATCTCTTCCATTTTGAAGTGGCAATAGACCACCCATTCATTTAGCTCTTGAGATTTATGACAGGCCTCATTACTTTATCCTTCTTTTCGACTTGGAAAATGTTGTTGATGAAACCTACCCCAGAGTCGTATGCCTCCCAGATGGCTCCTTTTTCCTGTAAATCTTCTACTTCTTGTGTCACTAATTTTGTATCCTCTTGAGAGAATGTTTTTTCCCTGGGGGTTTTCATCAGGATCAGAGTATCTATAAACTCCAGTTTGTATCCCATGATGGTATCCAGGACCCAAGGGTCCTGTGTCACTATTGTCCAATTCCTACAAAATTGGCCTAACCTGCCCCCTACCCTTACAGGGGTATCTAAAAGGTCTCTCATAGGACTTACCTGTTGAAAAACCTCTATGCCTTCGAACTCCTCTGGAGGCTCTGTTGTGAAATCTCTTCCTCTGAGGGTAGAAATTCTGATAGACTGCTGGTTGAACTTGTTGCCACATCCCATAAAGGGTCTAGAAGAGGCTGACCTCCGACGAGGAACTGACTCCTCCTTCTCCCAGCCCTTCCAAAAACTCTATCTTGAAAACTTTTTTAATAACTGTAGGAGAGTAGGATCTGCTTCACAGGGGTACCCCCACTTTTTGCTGATACTTCACTGGTTTTCGACATTAGTCTGGCTGGGGCCCTGCTATTCAGAACCCCAGCCTAGCTGTTTCCTCTTTAAAAGGGTCTCCATGTGCCTTAGGCACATCACTGATTGGGATCTGGAGTGCCCTTGTAAGTCCCTAGTATATGGTATACTATGTACCAAGGGCATAGGTACCTCAGAGGCCTGCCAGGGGCTGCAGCATGTATTATGCCACCCCTGGTAGGCCATCCAAACTGACACCACAGGTCTGCTACTGCAGCCTGGGTAAGGTGGTGCATGCACCCCTTGCTGTGGTATAGGTTACCTATATCACTAAAAGCATACACACATATAAACCTATAAGTCACTCCTAAGGCAGGCCTTATCAATCCTAAAGGCAGAGTGCATGGTTCCTATGTGAGAGGGTGCCCCTGCGTGAGCAGGGCCCCTCTGCAGCGTTCGGAGACAATCTCTGATGCTGTTTGTAGTGCAGCCTGACCATATACTCTTAAACGCATTATATCCTCGCGGTAAAATGCTAACTATGGAATGGCTGCACCTAAACATGTCGTGTTTGGTGTCAAACATCTTGGAATACTACCCCCCGCCAATCCTGGCGGCGGGGGTAGCATTCCACCCTTCTAGAGGGAAAGGCATGTTAACTCTGACGAGTCCGGTAACTTCTTTCCAGAGCCCTGGCATCACAAAATGGATGCTGCTGCCACAGACACGAGTCTGGCCTCCTGCTGCTGGACGAAACTCCGGCAGGGGAGGCCTGGACAATAGGTTTCCTGTCCCAGGGAGGTGTGACCACCTCCCCAGACAGGACAATGTGTATTGGGGCTGGGCGGGAGCACTTTCGGGTGCTTTGAAGTCCTGCACTGGGGGCACATTTGGTGTCCCTGTGCATACCCCAGTTCAAACCGGATCAGGGGCTTGCAGCCCCTGCTTTGGCGCGAACTGGACAAAGGGAAAGGGGTGTAGCCACCCCTCTGCCCTGACCCACCCATAGGTGGGGCCACAGAGTAGTCCATCCCCTATTTTTGGAATAAAGGTAGGAACCCAGTCCTTAGGACTTTAGATTATACCTGGACGAAACTCTGAAACAGAATCCTGGACCTTCGACGCTCTACTCACGATTAGAGGACTGAAGAATCTCCCTTGGGGTCAAGGAGTGACTCCCCTGCTTGGCAGGCACCAAAGAAGCATCTGTCCGGTTCGCATTACTGAAGCTCCCGTCGGACGCCGAAGTCATCGCATCACCAGAGGTGGATTCTCAGACTTCCCCGAGGCTACCCTGAGTCCCCAGCAAAGCTGAGACCCGTGGCTATCGTGGGTGACTTGAGACCGTGACCCCTGGACACCGAGCACACTTGCAAGTGCACCATCTTCTGGGTCTCCCAAGAAGTCGTGCTTTGGGCTCCGAGTAGCCCTAGCCTCCAGCACCACCTGCACCGAAGATCACTGGCCCCCACTCCATGAGTGTCCTGTAAGCCAGCTCCACGTGCGGCGTCACGAGGCTCCTTCGCGGTCGCTAGCCCGTTGGCTAGTAGCCCTTACCGAAGGCCAATCTTTTCTTTACTTGGCAGTCTGGTTGCTCCAGGCCTGCCCTCACTTACCCTTGCTGGGTGAGTTCCCCAGACCTTGCTGGTCTGCATCATCGACGATCTACATCTTACTCGAGACTTGCCGTTGCCAAGGCCTGTTGGGTCCAATCTGGTCGCCGACACCTCTGCACTCGACAGACATCGAGCAACAGCCCGAATCCTGCTCCTGGTCGCCGACAACGCCTCCCGGACCTCGTGGCTGAAGAGTCAAGACGACTGTCAACGAACTTGAAGCACTCGACATCGGTGGGCATCCGTCCATCGCCTTCCTGGTCACTGGCTAGTGACCCAGACTCTGTCCCCTCTGCTTTCAGGTTCTTCAGAACTCCGATCCACTCTTGGATCCATCCGGACACTTTTCTCCTGGTCGCCAGCAGCACTTTGCAGCAGATCGCCATAAGAAACGACGACGAAACCCGACCCCGAAAGGCACCTATGCACCCGGCTTCCTGGGTGAGGTAACACGAGTACTCCGGTGCTCCCGTGGGTAGAGACTCTTCAAAGTCCTAGATCTCAAAGGGTTTTGTCCTAGTCCTCTTTAAAGTGTCCCTTTCCTCTATTTTCCCGATCCCGACTTTCTCCATAGAAGTTAACGGCGTATCGCGGTTGTGTATTTACACTGCACGCGTCTCCCGTGGGTCCCCTGTGTCACTACCTTGGGTGGTTCCTTGTGGTCCAAGCACTTCTAGAGGCTCTAGGCCTAGTGTCTAGTTCAGTCGTGGTTCGCATACCACTTTATTGGTATATGGTTTGGTACGCCCCTAGGGCCCAAACGTGTATTTGTGCTATTACTGTGATTTAAGATCTTATAACCTATGTACTTCGAACTCTAGCCTCATAAAGAGACTAGAGGGGTGTGTTTAGTAATAAATACATATATTTTGAATATATACCTGGTGTGGTGCTCTTTCATTTGGTCACTCAAGAGATTATAGACTGGTAAAACAAGCTGCTTTACATTCCTTCAAGACTTAGCCTGAAGGCTGCTCTCCACAGCTACCACTAGGATAGCTTTCAATAAGGTTGTCTTTAACCTACCTACCATAAGAGTCGATTTGGACTGGTGCAAGGTGCCCACTATAATTAGTGGACAGCATATGCCAGGCCAACTTCTCACATTGGTGTGCAGCGTGTGGGATTCCAGCTTGCTATTGTTTTACCAGATAATCTCAATTGAATTGATCAACTGAAAACCACTAAAGGTACCTAAGGTACATATAATTTAAGCTTAGAATATCAGTAAGTTCTACTGAACTTAGAGTTGTGTGTTAAGGGATAGCACAACCCTTTCTACAACTCAAGAGAGTTTAGTAGGCCACACTAGAGTAGGTAGTGCATACACCACACCACACTAGTAATGTCTTTAAAAGCAGGATCTAGAGATGCCCTGCAGGAAGCCATTGAGCTTCCCCCTCCAAGTATGACACACTCCCATTCTTGGAACTGAGAGCTTTGTGTAACGTGAGGAAAGTAAAGACAGGCCAAAGTCCCACCACCCAACACCTCCAGGAGTTGTTGGTGGCTTATGATCTTAGTAAGTCCTCAGAGACCGAAGGGGTAGGAGCAGAGGGTGGGCCAGCAGATGAGGAAGGGGCCAGGGGTACTACTACCCCCAGCCCCCCCTCTGAAACTGACCAGGAGGGTGACAATGACCCTGACCTGGAAAACCCAATCCCTTCTGGGGAAGATGAAGATGAGGATCTAGAGAACCACACCTTTGTCCCCCAGGAAGGATTATGAGTGTGCTCAGAAAGTCCAGATCTCCTTCTCAGGAATCTAACCACTCTGGCACCTCAATAGGGAGCTCTGTTTCTTCTCACAGGAGGGAATCCTCTCATGAGAGAAGAAAGAGACTGGTCCAGTATGAGGAAACTCAACTGGAGATCAGGAAGAAGCAATTGGCTTTAGATAGAGAATCCCTAGATCTCCTTAGAGAGAGAAGAAAGTTGGGACTAGAGTCCCATGGTGGCAGCCATGTCCCTAGAGATAGGGAAAGGTCCTATGACCATAGGAACCTGAGCAAGATTGTCCCTCCCTACCAGAGTGGGGATGATATCCACAAATGGATAACTGCTTTAGAGAGGGCCTGTAAAGTACAGAAGGTCCCTCAGGAGCAGTGGGCAGCAATCTTGTGGCTCTCCTTTGCTGACAAAGGTAGAGACAAGCTCCTCACTGTTAGAGAGGAGGATGCTGACAATTACAAGGTCTTGAAGAGTGCTCTTATTGATGGGTTTGGCCTAACCACTGAACAGTACAGGTTGAAGTTCAGAGACACCCAAAAAGCACAGACTCAAGACTGGGTAGACTATGTGGATTGTTCTGCCAAGGCTCTGGAAGGCTGGTTGATGGGCAGTAAGGTGTGTGACTTCTCAGGATTGTATAATCTGATAATGAGGGAGCAGATTCTTAATAACTGTCAAAACCAGCTGTTGCATCAGTACCTGGTTGACTCTGATCTGACCTCTCCCCAAGAATTGGGAAAGAAGGCAGACAAATGGGTCAGAACCAGGGTGAAGCAGAAGGTACAGAACCAAGATGGGGAAACCAAGAAGCAAGATGCTAAGAACTCTGACAAGGGTGGGGAGAAGGGTAAAGATCAAAAGTCTTCATCAGGCCCCCAAAAATCTTCTTCTGGTGGGGATTCCCAGTCTACCAAGGGTAAAGGCCAAAGAAAACCATGGTGCAAGGTCTGTAAGCAAAAGACCCACTGGACCAGTGATTGCACCAAGTCCAAAGACTCCAGTCCAGCACCCACCAATGCCCCTAAGGCACCTGTTCCCCCTAGTACAGTTGGTGGAAGTGCTCCAGCAAAGGGTTTAGTAGGGTTCACCCTGGGAACTGAGTTGGGCTCTGACTTAGTCAGGGAACTGACTCAGGCTGTGCTAGTCTGTGATGGAGGCATGGATGTGACCTCCACTGTGAGTCCCAGTAATCTGGGCAAGTACAGACAACAGCCTTTAATCAATGGACGAGAGGCTTTGGCATTTAGGGACACAGGGGCAAGTGTCACAATGGTGACACAAGACCTTGTGCTACCTGGGCAAGTTATACTTGGTGAGATGTACCAAGGGACCAATGCTAGCAATGTCAGAACAGACCATACTCTGGCAGTTGTTAACTTCTCCTGGGGAGGGGTAACTGGCCTTAAGAAGGTTGTGGTAAGTGCAAACCTACCAGTCGAATGCTTGCTTGGCAATGACTTAGAGACTTCTGCTTGGGCAGAAGTGGAGCTCAGGACCCATGCAGAAATGCTGGGGATCCCTGCAGATGTGTTTGCTGTGACCAGGTCACAAGCTAAACTGTCTAAAACTGAACAGGCCTTGGATTCTGGAAGAAGGGACCAAGTGCCTTCCAAGAGGAGGAGTAGTAGGGTTAAGGCAGTGCCTTCCCCTTGGCTCAGGAGGAAGATCAGTCCCTTGAGGGGGATGATCTCAGCCCTGAAGAAGGAACTGTCCCAGAGGAACTTGAACCTGACCAGGTTGAGTTCTTGGGGACAGGGGGACCTTCTAGGGCAGATCTGAGCCAGGAGCAGCAGAGCTGCCCCTCCTTGAAACCCTCAGACAGCAAGCTGCTGCTGAGGCTGCTGGGAAAGCTAGTGGTCCCCATACAGTGTATTGGGATGATGGACTCCTGTACTCAGAGAGTAGAGACCCCAAGCCTGGTGCTACCAGGAGGTTGGTAATACCTTTGAAGTTCAGGGGCTTCCTATTGACCCTAGCCCATGATATTCCCTTAGCAGGACACCTGGGCCAGAACAAGACTTGGGACAGAATTGTCCCTCACTTTCACTGGCCCCACATGTCTGAAGACAGTAAGGAGTTTTGTCGCTCCTGTGTAACCTGCCAAGCCAGTGGCAAGGCAGGTGGCACTACAAAGGCCCCCTGATACCACTACCTGTGGTGGGGGTGCCCTTTGAGAGGGTAGGGATTGACATTGTTGGTCCCATGGATCCCCAAACAGCATCTGGGCACAGATTTATACTGGTGGTAGTGGATCATGCCACCAGGTATCCAGAGGCTATACCCCTTAGGACCACTACAGCACCTGTGGTGGCAAGGGCCCTCCTGGGAATTTTCTCAAGAGTGGGCTTTCCTAAGGAGGTGGTATCAGACAGGGGTGCAAACTTCATGTCTGGGTACTTAAAGGCAATGTGGAAGGAGTGTGGAGTTACTTATAAGTTCACCACACCCTATCACCCACAATGCAATGGTTTAGTTGAGAGATTCAACAAAACCTTAAAGGGCATGATTAAAGGGCTCCCAGAA
Organism: Calotriton arnoldi; assembly: GCA_963921515.1. NCBI lineage: Eukaryota > Metazoa > Chordata > Amphibia > Caudata > Salamandridae > Calotriton > Calotriton arnoldi. The sequence goes on from CAWUFW010004769.1 coordinate 1,350,115, forward strand.
AAGCTTAGGCGTAGATGGGACATACTCTTGCCCTGCCTTTTATTCGCATATAGGGAGGTGCCTCAGAAGAGGGTTGGTTACAGCCCTTTTGAACTTCTGTTTGGCCACCCTGTGAGGGGTCCACTGTGCTTGGTGAAGGAAGGATGGGAGTTACCTCTCAAGCCCCCAAAGCAAGATATAGTGGACTATGTACTTGGTCTCCGCTCCAGGATGGCTGAGTACATGAAAAAGGCAACCAAAAACCTTGAGGCTAGCCAGGAACTTCAAAAGGCCTGGCATGACCAAAAGGCTGTTCTGACTGTTTACCAGCCAGGACAGAAGGTGTGGGTGTTGGAGCCAGTGGCCCCAGCAGCTCTCCAAGACAAATGGAGTGGACCCCACACTATTGTTGAGCAGAAGGGTGAGGTCACTTACTTAGTAGACCTGGGAACACCCAGGAGTCCCCACAGGGTTCTCCATGTCAACAGACTTAAGCCATATGTGGACAGGGCAGACATGGGCTTGCTCATGGCTACTGATGAAGGACAGGAGGAAGAGAGTGACCCACTCCCTGACCTGCTCTCACAGAACCCTGACGATGGGTCAGTTGATGGTGTAGCCTTGGCAGGCAGCCTCACTACCCAGCAACAAACTGATTGCAGGCAAGTCCTCAATCAGTTTAGACATATGTTTTCTCTGACACCCAGTCAGACCACCTGGTGCACTCATGAAGTGGACACTGGGGACAGTCTGCCTATTAAAAACAAGATTTATAGGCAACCTGACCATGTCAGGGACTGTATCAGGACTGAAGTCCAGAAGATGTTGGAATTGGGAGTGATTGAGCGCTCAGATAGCCCTTGGGCTAGTCCAGTAGTCCTAGTACCTAAACCTCACACCAGTGGTGGGAAAAGAGAGATGAGGTTTTGTGTAGACTACAGGGGCCTCAATGCAGTCACTAGGACTGATGCCCATCCAATACCCAGGGCAGATGAGCTCATAGATACTTTGGCCTCTGCCAAATATCTCAGCACATTTGACCTAACAGCTGGCTACTGGCAGATCAGACTAGCTGATGCTGCAAAGCCCAAAACAGCATTTTCGACCCCTAGTGGGCATTACCAATTTGTGGTGATGCCCTTTGGTCTGAAAAATGCACCTGCCACTTTCCAGAGGTTGGTGAACACAGTTCTCACAGGACTGGAGGCCTATAGTGCAGCTTATCTAGATGATATTGCTGTCTTTAGCTCCACCTGGGAGGATCACCTGGTCCACCTCAGGAATGTTTTACAGGCCCTGCAAAAGGCAGGCCTGACTATCAAGGCCACTAAGTGCCAGATAGGGCAGAGTCAGGTTGTGTACCTGGGCCACCTTGTGGGTGGAGGCCAGGTTCAACCTTTGCAGAGCAAGATCCAGACCATCATGGACTGGACTGCTCCCACTACCCAGACTCAGGTGAGAGCCTTCTTAGGCCTGACTGGGTACTATAGGAGATTTGTCAAGGGGTATGGATCAATAGTGACACCCTTGAATGACTTAACTTCTAAGAAAATGCCCAAAAGGTTCAGTGGACAGTTAGCTGTCAAAAGGCATTTGATGACCTCAAGCAGGCCATGTGCACTGCTCCAATTCTGCAGAGTCCTGATTACTCCAAGAAGTTCATTGTTCAAACAGATGCATCTGAATTGGGGGTAGGGGCTGTACTGTCACAATTGAATGAAGAAGGTCAGGATCAGCCAGTAGCTTTTATTAGCAGAAGGCTGACCCCTAGAGAGAAACGTTGGTCAGCCATAGAGAGGGAGGCCTTTGCTGTGGTCTGGGCTCTGAAGAAGTTGAGGCCATACTTGTTTGGTACACACTTCCTGGTTCAGACAGACCATAAGCCCCTCTTATGGCTAAAACAAATGAAGGGTGAAAACCCCAAACTGCTTAGGTGGTCCATTTCCCTACAGGGGATGGACTTTACAGTGGAACATAGGCCTGGGAGTAACCATGCGAATGCAGATGGACTCTCTAGGTATTTCCACTTAGAACATGAAGACTTAACTGGGCAAGGTTAGTTTAATGTCCCTACGTTTGGGGGGTTGTGTAGGAGAGTAGGATCTGCTTCACAGGGGTACCCCCACTTTTTGCTGATACTTCACTGGTTTTCGACATTAGTCTGGCTGGGGCCCTGCTATTCAGAACCCCAGCCTAGCTGTTTCCTCTTTAAAAGGGTCTCCATGTGCCTTAGGCACATCACTGATTGGGATCTGGAGTGCCCTTGTAAGTCCCTAGTATATGGTATACTATGTACCAAGGGCATAGGTACCTCAGAGGCCTGCCAGGGGCTGCAGCATGTATTATGCCACCCCTGGTAGGCCATCCAAACTGACACCACAGGTCTGCTACTGCAGCCTGGGTAAGGTGGTGCATGCACCCCTTGCTGTGGTATAGGTTACCTATATCACTAAAAGCATACACACATATAAACCTATAAGTCACTCCTAAGGCAGGCCTTATCAATCCTAAAGGCAGAGTGCATGGTTCCTATGTGAGAGGGTGCCCCTGCGTGAGCAGGGCCCCTCTGCAGCGTTCGGAGACCATCTCTGATGCTGTTTGTAGTGCAGCCTGACCATATACTCTTAAACGCATTATATCCTCGCGGTAAAATGCTAACTATGGAATGGCTGCACCTAAACATGTCGTGTTTGGTGTCAAACATCTTGGAATACTACCCCCCGCCAATCCTGGCGGCGGGGGTAGCATTCCACCCTTCTAGAGGGAAAGGCATGTTAACTCTGACGAGTCCGGTAACTTCTTTCCAGAGCCCTGGCATCACAAAATGGATGCTGCTGCCACAGACACGAGTCTGGCCTCCTGCTGCTGGACGAAACTCCGGCAGGGGAGGCCTGGACAATAGGTTTCCTGTCCCAGGGAGGTGTGACCACCTCCCCAGACAGGACAATGTGTATTGGGGCTGGGCGGGAGCACTTTCGGGTGCTTTGAAGTCCTGCACTGGGGGCACATTTGGTGTCCCTGTGCATACCCCAGTTCAAACCGGATCAGGGGCTTGCAGCCCCTGCTTTGGCGCGAACTGGACAAAGGGAAAGGGGTGTAGCCACCCCTCTGCCCTGACCCACCCATAGGTGGGGCCACAGAGTAGTCCATCCCCTATTTTTGGAATAAAGGTAGGAACCCAGTCCTTAGGACTTTAGATTATACCTGGACGAAACTCTGAAACAGAATCCTGGACCTTCGACGCTCTACTCACGATTAGAGGACTGAAGAATCTCCCTTGGGGTCAAGGAGTGACTCCCCTGCTTGGCAGGCACCAAAGAAGCATCTGTCCGGTTCGCATTACTGAAGCTCCCGTCGGACGCCGAAGTCATCGCATCACCAGAGGTGGATTCTCAGACTTCCCCGAGGCTACCCTGAGTCCCCAGCAAAGCTGAGGCCCGTGGCTATCGTGGGTGACTTGAGACCGTGACCCCTGGACACCGAGCACACTTGAAAGTGCACCATCTTCTGGGTCTCCCAAGAAGTCGTGCTTTGGGCTCCGAGTAGCCCTAGCCTCCAGCACTACCTGCACCGAAGATCACTGGCCCCCACTCCACGAGTGTCCTGTAAGCCAGCTCCACGTGCGGCGTCACGAGGCTCCTTCGCGGTCGCTAGCCCGTTGGCTAGTAGCCCTTACCGAAGGCCAATCTTTTCTTTACTTGGCAGTCTGGTTGCTCCAGGCCTGCCCTCACTTACCCTTGCTGGGTGAGTTCCCCAGACCTTGCTGGTCTGCATCATCGACGATCTACATCTTACTCGAGACTTGCCGTTGCCAAGGCCTGTTGGGTCCAATCTGGTCGCCGACACCTCTGCACTCGACAGACATCGAGCAACAGCCCGAATCCTGCTCCTGGTCGCCGACAACGCCTCCCGGACCTCGTGGCTGAAGAGTCAAGACGACCGTCAACAAACTTGAAGCACTCGACATCGGTGGGCATCCGTCCATCGCCTTCCTGGTCACTGGCTAGTGACCCAGACTCTGTCCCCTCTGCTTTCAGGTTCTTCAGAACTCCGATCCACTCTTGGATCCACCCGGACACTTTTCTCCTGGTCGCCAGCAGCACTTTGCAGCAGATCGCCATAAGAAACGACGACGAAACCCGACCCCGAAAGGCACCTATGCACCCGGCTTCCCTGGGTGAGGTAACACGAGTACTCCGGTGCTCCCGTGGGTAGAGACTCTTCAAAGTCCTAGATCTCAAAGGGTTTTGTCCTAGTCCTCTTTAAAGTGTCCCTTTCCTCTATTTTCCCGATCCCGACTTTCTCCATAGAAGTTAACGGCGTATCGCGGTTGTGTATTTACACTGCACGCGTCTCCCGTGGGTCCCCTGTGTCACTACCTTGGGTGGTTCCTTGTGGTCCAAGCACTTCTAGAGGCTCTAGGCCTAGTGTCTAGTTCAGTCGTGGTTCGCATACCACTTTATTGGTATATGGTTTGGTACGCCCCTAGGGCCCAAACGTGTATTTGTGCTATTACTGTGATTTAAGATCTTATAACCTATGTACTTCGAACTCTAGCCTCATAAAGAGACTAGAGGGGTGTGTTTAGTAATAAATACATATATTTTGAATATATACCTGGTGTGGTGCTCTTTCATTTGGTCACTCAAGAGATTATAGACTGGTAAAACAAGCTGCTTTACATTCCTTCAAGACTTAGCCTGAAGGCTGCTCTCCACAGCTACCACTAGGATAGCTTTCAATAAGGTTGTCTTTAACCTACCTACCATAAGAGTCGATTTGGACTGGTGCAAGGTGCCCACTATAATTAGTGGACAGCATATGCCAGGCCAACTTCTCACAATAACTTTTTGGGATTTTTGTATAGAGCTAAAGACCCCTACTTACTTGGCCATGTCCTTTATAAAATCCTCCCCAAAGAGATGGCCCTGATTGGATGGGCCCCCTTCCTTACTTGCCAATTCAATAAGTTTGGGATCTAATTTAAGGAGGATGCTATTTCTCCTTTCATTAGGAGGGGCTGAGTTTGCATTTCTAAAGAGGCAGACAGCTCTCTGCGTTCACTGGTGCAATTCCTTGGGGTCAACTAGAGCCTCACTTAGGTAGGCGACCTCTGCCATTTCAAATATCTTGGTCAGAAGTCCAATGATATCCAGTAAACGATCTTGGCACGATTTTAGCCCCCTATCAAGCCCTTTTCTTGGGCCCTTACCCCCTTTATCAATAAAGGCTACAACCTTGGGGTCCAACTCGCGAGGTCAGGGTGAATTTGTCAGTGAGGGATGGACAAGGGCACTCTGATCTTAGGCGAGTACTCACCTCTTTGGCGAGCTCCCTTCTTAACCAATAAGTAGTATTTTCCACAACGTGTTGTGACGGTGCCCACTCAGGTGACAAGGGGTGTTTAATGAGAAGAGGATTGAACATATCCTCCCACAGTGGGTCAACAATACCCATCTTAGATTTTAAGGCCTTTGATGCCTCCTTCGATGTCCCTTTTGTTCTGACCATGATCTCTTCTTGATTAGAATCAAATTCAGATGAACAAAATAGTTCAATTTCGGGTTCATAAACCTCGTCATCAGTATCACTAGATCACTTCCTTGCCCATCCACAGTGTCAGAAACACTAAATCCATCACCGGCTCCTTCCAGTATCAAATCCTCATTTACTACTTTTGATTTCTTAGTCTTTTTATGAGGATTGTCATCTGCTGTTCTCTCCCTCTGGGTCTTATCCACCCATCCAGAGCTTTGGGGCTGATCAGAGATGTCCAAACCCTTTTCAGTAATATACTCTAATTTCCTATTGATGGTTTCATCCAGCGACCCCATCAATGTTCCTATTGCCCTATTTTCCATCTCGTTTACCTTCCCTTCAATACTGCCCTCTAGCTGTTCCTCAGACATATTGCTACACAGAGGTACAATGGTTAAGGTAGCAAAAGAAGGTAAATAACTCTATAATATGCTAAATTGTATGGTGTCACTAGGGGGCAACTTTGCTTGAAACGCGGTGGCTATGACTATTGCATTTTAGCAGCCTACTGTCTTTCTAAGCATTAGAAAAAAATTGCCCAAACTGTCAAAATGGTCGTATAACTATGGGAAATTATGATTTCCAAAGACCTAAGATGGCGGCCGACACGTATGTGCTGTGCGTCATCGGCCACCGAAGGCTTTTCCTCTAATGCCCCCTTACACAGGGAGCATTCCTGCCTTGGTACAGTGCGTAGAGGATGGCGCTGTACTGACACAAACTCCTTGCTTTTAGAGGCGGTGCGGCCACTTGCTGAAGAGCTCGCTGCACCAGAGAGCGAGGAAGAGATTGTTTGTTTCCCCATCTGGTCACACCAGATCTGCGACCAGACTGGATTCCTTGCAAAGCGTGCAGGGACGTGCGGCCATGAAGGAAAGCCTGCATGTGTCCCTGCTCCTGGATACGGGTGGCGCTTGAAGATGCACTACACCGAAGGAGCCGGACGCGTGTGCTGAGGGCTACACACGGGCGAGGTCCACTCCGGGCGCATTGTTTGAATACTGCAGCAACCGCCTCCTCTAACAAGGCTTACAATAAAGTAGGTAAGGCTGAAATAAATTAACTAACGCTAGCAAAAGGTTTGTGCTATGTAAGGATATTACCTGATAAATATTACCTGATAATTATATGTTAACATCTTCGGTTAAAATGCACAAAACATGAATGTTACATAACAGAGCTCACCTAACAACATTCCAAGCCATAATGAACATATCATTTATGCCCTCATAACCAAAACTTTTCAAAACTACGGTCTAAACAACGAAATCTTAACCGAAGTGTAAGAGATAAAACACGTGTACTTATCCTGTGAGCAGCAGCAACAAAAGAGGGAAGATGGCTGCATGTTACTGTGCTATATACTTGGCTCAGTCCTGCCAAGTACCACGCATCAGGTGTTAGACTAACGCATTTCAGTGTGGTGCTCCGTATCACCGCACTGAAATGCATTGTCACACATATGCATAGTGTCTCAGCTGTCACAAGCGCTGCCTGAAACTGTTTATTGGCGTGTGTGGCAGCTAGCCGCCCGTGGCATGTTGTGCTGCTCTCGCAGGCTTGGGCGTACCTCTGGGAGACTCTGGGTTCAAAGAGTTTTGTTCACAATATTATATGTGTGCTTCACCTACATACATTTCATTGTCTTATCACTGGAGCTTCGTTTTCCAAATACATTTACATGTGAACTTCACCTCCTTCACACTTGCATTGTTTTACACCGAGGAAAGAGGATGATGTGCCATAACAGCGACAGCGGCCGACTTTGAAGCTGGGGACAGTGTTTGAGTCTCAGCAGGAGGCTCAACATCCTGTGATTCTGGGAAAATCACTTAATTCCACCATCACTAAATATCAATGTGTCTGTCTATAATTCCACTGGTGCTCAGTGGCGTAACACAGGCCCCCGCAGTCCCCACGGTGCAGGGGGCCCCCAAACTCCAGGGGGCCCCCTCAGCACATTACTCTGGCCAGAGAGCTCCTGATTGAGTCCGAAGGGCGCCCCTCCACGTACCTTGAAGGGGGGCCCCCTCAAGTTTCACTACGCCAGTGCTGGTGCTCATGTCATTCTGCCTGCCTTTAGCTCCTCAACTTTATAAAAAATATCAAGCAAACAAGAGTGGATAAGGCGTAACAGCTACAAACACAGCAAAGTTCGCACCCACGATGGCTATCCTCACAGCTAAGCTAATGTACTCTTTGATATAGGAAAATAGTCTCGTATTCACCCTCTCCAGCACGCCTGACCCCTTCCTGTAGCGCCCAGAACCCTTCAACAGAGGTGTGAGCGCTTTAAAGCCAGATAAGGCGCTAGAGGCCTAAAGGCTTCAAGCCGCACAATCGGTGCTCTTCCACAACCTTCTCCGTCCCTTTTCACCCCGCCAACTCCAAACGGACTGTTTCAAAAGTGTAATCTGATGAGACATCTTTATTGCTTTTTGTCACAATGTGTTGCCTTTTTGTATAAACCTTTATAACAACTTGCATTTAGATTAACTTATGTTTCATATGTGTGTTTACCAGAGGCGCAACTAGAGTGAAATTTCAGGGGGGGCTAATAAAACTTTCAGGGGGGGGCTAATTCTTCCAGCAATCGGCAGAGTGAAGATGCAGGGGCTCTAAGAAGGGGTGAAAGAACAACAAAGCCTCGTTAACAAGTAAATGGTCTTTTAAAGACCTGTGAAGTACTCAGGTGCGGCTGTGTGTGTGCCTGGGAAGCTGTCTCAGCCCGGGCTGCCACACACGACGGGGGGAGCTGAAGCCCTTTGAGCCCAATGGGCGTTGTGCGCCTGGTGTTTACAGAGGCAGCCTGTGTCCAGTCTTTACAGGTATTCCTTTCCTATCTGGTTGCAAGGCAGGTGTGCTGCATTTTTGTTCGTTTTACCGTGTTACACTGGACCTCCCTACTCTAACTTCATTTATTATTTTTAAACGACACCTCCTTCATATTTTAAGCAAAGGAGAGGGGATGTGTCATATCAGATATTTATTTATTTATGTAGTGCAGTTTTATATGGCGTGAACTTTACCCAAAGGTGTCAGAGCGCTTTACAAAAGAACCAGGTAAGTTACAAAAGGTACACAAGATAGACTAAACACGCTACCGAGTTACATATATACAGTTTCAACGCTAACAAGTTGCATATATACATTGTAAAAAATAAAAGGTGCCAGCGTTAGGTTAAAACAGATAACAGCTACAGCGGCTACTTAGAAGCTGAGGAATCAGTGTCAGCTCAACATCCTCTGATTCTGAGCAAATCACTTAATCTCTCCGTTTAAACAATAAATGTGTCAGTCTGTAATGCAACTAGTAAAACATCGTGATTTATATCTATATTTCACAGCAGTACTATTATTAGTGTAAATAGAACCGACGAGTTTATCGTGCTTATGTTAATAAAAGAAGCATTTAGGTTTGGATTTTGTACAAAAATAAAGCAGATTTAACTTTGGATATGGAAACATATGTAATGGCCAGAGGGAAACAGTGAGCCATCTCATCATTATATAGGCCTGAAAACGGACCAAATATTTGTGACATGAATGATACTTGACTAGACTGCTTAAAGGGGCGCTGATACTTCCTTCCCTTACAGTTATTGGCCTCTCCGCTGAAGGCTTCTCTGATAAAAGAGACAACTGAAGTGCCAGTTCCGGAGCTCTCAAGTTTCACAAGAAGCTCACATAGACCAGGAGTTTTCATCATGAGATCTGTAGCCTTGTTTTAGCCTCTATAAAATTGGGCCCACGAGTCCAGAATGTAGCGCTAAGACTGGGACTAGATGAGCGTCTCATATGTGGACCTGGGAAACGTGAGCGCTCTGCACTAGCGATGGTGTATGTGTGGTGTTCTGAACCTTCTTGTCAGCCACAGACTCCAGGTTCTGGAATGTGGTGAAGGTTGCCTAGCACTGTTTGAACTGTGGAGTTCAGTTATACTTGGCTTGCTGCTGGATGGGGTCTCTAAGTCTCTACTTACCTGAATAAAGTCTCCTTACTTCAACTAGCTACGCCTGGACGCTTGAGGGGGCGGGGCGGAGACTACTGTCCTCAGCACACTGGTTTTGGGAAACATGAAACCTTTTTGAAAGTACGTTGCGGCATTAGGCCTGATCTAGAATAGCAAACGGAAAGCAAGCTTTGGAAGGATAATAAGAAATGGGTGGGGTAGAACGGGAGTAAATATGGGGGTGCTGGTGGTTCTGTATCCTACGTCAATGAACGTCCAAAGAAATGATGGGGTCTGTCAACCGTGTCCTCTCTGCAGCATCTCTCCCTGTGGTCGGGTTGGAGGCTATAACAGTTTAAGGGGATGACATTTTCTTTGCTTCTAGTAGGACCTATGGCAGCCTAAATAGGCCACAAAGCATTCTGTCCTTCATTACGATTGGCCCGAAATATTACCTGTTATCTGTCCCACCCTTGCCTACAATAGCCCCTGGAACTACCAGTACGAGGAGGCCGCTCTAATTCCAGGGGGCTGGTGGAATCACAGGCATGTCCCATGGCAGTGAAAAGCAGTGCCTACAGGCCCACTACCAATAGTAGGATCCCCCCTTTAACTCTCCCACAAGTCTGGATTCCATTGAGGGCATTGCTTTAAATAGGCAGGCATAGCTGGTACTGAGTTCCTGCACTTCTTTCATTTGGAAGAGATAGCACCCGCACTTCTCAGCACTGCTACAATGCTTTTAATGGGTGAGTACTGGCACTTCTCAGCAGCAAACAAGTACTTCTGCACAGATTGAGAGTCAAGAGCTTCTTGCTGAATGGCAGTTTATTTCCTTACTGTGTGGCTTGGACACATTTTGTGAGTCCTCAAGTAAGGTTTTGAAATTGGGGTATGACTGGGAGGATCCAGGGGCCCAGTAGGCAAAGGCTGGCTAAGATAGAAATCAATTGAATTGTTTTTCTGCCGGCCAGCCCGGCGACACAATTAGGAGGCTGAGAAGAAAATGTTGTTGGGGCCTCACATCCTATTTGGGGTAGGGACCATGTGGGACAAAGAGACCCTGGAGTTCACACTGTCACTGTGATGCTCTGCAGTTTTAAGATCTTCTTAGAGTTTCTTGTTGACAAAATGGGTGTAATTTCTGATATTTATATGTTTCCCTCATCTTCATTGCTTGATTTTGCTCGCAAGAAAGTGTCACACATAGTCGTTGAAATGTCACTCATAATTACACTGAAATTATGAAAATGTCACACATACCAATCTGAAACCTTGGCAGCCATGTTGACTGGAATGTTTTAAAGTGCTAAATTATTTTATTGCTGCTGTGAGCGGGCAATAAAAGGAGATTTGCATAATGTTAGCCTCCATGTCCTGCCATAAAATCCTAATACATTTAAAGAATGAAGCTTTGTTCTTGTTTCATAGCCTGGTGGGTCGAGAGATTCAACATCATGTAGTCTTGACAGGACTTAGTTTAAAATAGCTTTGACAAGAGAAAAGTGCAGTTGTTGGAAGAAAATCAGAGACGTGCTGGATTACCAGCACTGGAGAGGTGCTTTGGGAAAGTAGAAAAATAGCATGCAGAGTAAAGGTCCTGAAATATGGAGTTTTGATGTCCACAAGTATTGTTTTATCGATGTCCTATGCTCAGGGATGCATATTCAGCCGATGGTTAGGAAGTTGAGCTGTGCTTCATCGGTTTTGAATGATATTCACTCATGCTCTGGGAAAAACATGTCACAGAGACATTCAGGCCAAGGAGTGTCCTTCGTCGGGAGCAGAGAGATGTCACACAACATGCCAATGGGAGGAGGTCTTGGCGGAAATGGTGAGGTCCCTGTGAGTTGTGACGCAGTCACTCCAGCTGCAAGCAGTAACAACTTGCTGGTTCCTGATGTAAGCACCGAATAGGCCACGTTACAACACATGCGTTTACTACGCAAGCCATTACAACGAGGTCATTACAACGACCGCGTTGTTACGCCGCATATCATTACAACGCAAGTCAATACAACGACTTGCTGTAGAGGGGGTGCTGGATTTTGGAATAGTATAATTTACTATTTCAACTCCAGTCTGTTCAACAGTATGGAAGATGTTGGATTTAAAATCCAACACCTTCTGCCCCCTACAGCAAGTTGTTGTAACGACTTGCATTGTAATGGTATGCAATGTAACAACACGGTCGTTGTAATGACCACGTTGTAATGGCATGCGATGTATCGCGTGCGTTGTAAACTATGTTTTTCATAAGCATCCTGAAAGTGCAGCTTGGTAGCAAGATCCTGATGCTGTGTTTGGTACCAAAGTGGAGGAAGGTGCTGCAGCAGGGAGTAGTCGGTGTGCGCTCTAATCATCACCAGGAGACTGGACTACGGAAACGCGCTCCACACCGGAATCAATAAAACACTCCTTTGCAAACTCCAGACCATCCAGAATGCTGCAGCCAGACTCGTCCTCAGCATGACCACATCACCTAACACCTCCGCGACCTCCACTGGCTCCCCGTCAAAAAAAGAATAACCTTCAAACTACTCACACACGCCTACAAGGCGTACACCGGACCCCAATACCTCAACGAGAGAATCTCCTTCCACGCACCCAAGAGAAACCTCCGCTCCACTGACCTAGCTCTAGCCTCGGTCCCCCGTATCCACAGGACAAGAAAGGGTGGCAGATCCTTCTCCTACATCGCGGCCAAGACCTGGAACGAACCCCCCTCCACATCAGACGAAGCCCAACACTGCACCTTTTCATTAAAGACCTGGCTCTTCAGATGACCACGGAGCTGCCCGCACCACCCCCCCCCCCCCCCCAGCACCATGAAACCCTCACGGGTGAGTAGTGCGCTCTATAAATCTCTGATTGATTGATATAACTCAGACTCCTGCAGTGAATTTGACAGCGGCTTGCCCTGGTGAGATACATTGTGTTGCCGTTTCTATCTTATCACAGTCTTCGCATTGCTTGGGCTTACGTTATGGCACAGTATCAATCAATCAAAGATCTTTATTCGGTTTCAAACATTTAAACAAGATAATAACAGTAAAACCTCAAGAATTTAAAAATGATATCATTTTACCTGTTTTATACCTAATAAAGATACCTGATTGATTGATAAGGCACAGTATTATTTTTTGATTGTGGAATGCACACCAGTGCCTGTTTTATGTTTTGAAAATAGATAGCTTGCACGTGCTGTGGAAGCTGCTCGAGGAGGGTCATGTTTCTGCTGATCTGGGTAGCATTCTTCTGTGTGCAGCCAAGGCCAGAAGCTGTCATCGGTCTCAGTGGTGGGCATGAAGCACAGCAGAAATCTTGTGAGGTCAGCTTCTCGCGAGGTTTATCGAGGTTATTTTAATCTGCGATGCATATTTGCAATGCTATTTTCTATATATGTTTACTATATATATTCCCGAAAAAAATCTATACACCGATTTGAAGTAGGAAAATGTTATACAACAACACTTTTTCATTTATGCCAGACTCTCCAGTGTGGGGAGTGTCACTGGAAGCTGAGTAGTATTAGGGTTATTGCATTGCTCATTCACAATATGTGTTTGTTGTCATATTATTGTATGCGCGTCCACCAATGTGTTCGAGCTATTAGGGAGGTTTTCTTGATTTAAAATGGGGGGTTGCTTTCTGTGCCCATGTACTGAGACCTATTGTGGGTTTGTGTTTGGTACAGTCTTATTTTTGTTCATATTCTTTGGTGTTAAGTTGTGTGATGATATTGTTCATATTTTTCACATTGATGTGGTTGGCATGCTTGGTGTACGTCTCAGTGATGTCAACTAAAATGGTGTTAGTTTTCACTTTGGTGTACCGAGATGTGTATTTGGAATTTTGATATGAATTGTGTGAACTTTGTGTGAGTAAATATATGAAACGAGTTATGAATCAGCAAGTAAGTGAGTACCTGGTGTTGTGGAGAGGTGTGGTGCAGCGGCCAGGGCAGCTGACTTCGGCGCACAGGGCTCACGGTTCGATCTCCGGCGGCAGCTCAGCTCAGCACCATGTGACTCTGGGCAATAGCTCACTTAATTTCCACGATGGCCCCCAGCGCCTTGAGACCCGTAAGGGTGAGTAGTTTGCGCTTTACAAATACGGATTTACATTTAAAAAAATAATAATAATTTGCCTTGATAAAACCTGGTTCCACGTGAGTTTTTGTAAAAGTATATTATGCTGTCCAGGACTTTAAGTGGGGTGGAAATCTCTGAAAGGGGCGTGGCCTAAAGGGCCTGGTTTAGAGTTCGGCAGATGGGTTTCTCCGCTACAAAAGTGGCGGATTTCCCGTCTGCTGCATTACAAGTTCATTATATTGAATGGCTCTTTTAAGACAGCAGATAAGATATCCGTAATATTTGTGACTGAGTAACCCATCCACCAAACTCTTAGATTAAATTCTAGGATTTCCATAGTTTAACAACTGGCTAGTGTGTTTTAGTGCCTCTCTGAGCTTTCTGTTATTTCATCCAGATTTAAACACAACAGCTGACCTACACTGAAAACCATCCAGGACTATTGCCTTTGTCAGTGGTTGTTAACTGTTTAAGTTAAATGAGAACCAATGATTTTGTTCCAAATAATCAATATTAAAAATGTTTTAATTGTGAAAATATGAGACTGTGAATTGAGCATTACTGAGGCGACGGAAGAGGTGGTGGTCTTCAGAGTGTCTCAGTCACACCTAATATGTTCACTCTAATAGACACGAATACTCTTTTTCTCTCCACATCTCGTCCATTTGCATATCTTACACTGCATCACTTTCCTCTTCAGAACCCTCTTTTCACAAACTCCTGTACACACTTCCTTGTATCGCCTTCAGTTCACCACTCCAAGCACAGATCTGTGTGCATGACATGTTTGCACGTGTGCAAACATGACGTAGTAGAAGGATATGGTTCCGGAATATCGATGTCTGGATATCGTCCCACTTTAATACACTATAATAAATTGTCAAAAATATATTGCTCCATTGGAGTTAATAGAAAATCTTCACCCAATAGGACAGAATTTTTGTTGATGGTATTTAGGACACAATAGTCATGTGAGACAATATTTCTGAGTATGACACTGTGACATACAACCATCTTTACAGGGTTGCTTGCCTCATATGCTGTGGTTAATTGCCATGTAGAGAGAGGACATCCTTTTGTGGATATGAGCCAACACCCTGGACGGCCATGTTTGGACACACATGCAGATTAAGAATTTGCTGTAACTGCAGAAATGTACAGCTGCTTTCCCAAGAGAAGCTGTAAGGATTTCTCTGCTATTGGAACCCAACCAGGATGACCCTCTCAATTCAGGTCATTACGGACCCTGTCTCCAGTTCTCAACTTTTTTTCACATACAAAATATTGTTTTCAGATGTATTAGTCTAATTAGTTCAATGAAAGCAAAGCAATACTACAATACCCAGAATGCATTAGGTGATCACATGAAAGCTCGGGACTGGCAAGATTGTCTGTAATGACCTGGAAGGAGGTGGTTATAATAAACCCAACAACTTTTTTTACTCTCATAATTGACTCACTTCTCCAATAAGTGTTGGACTGGCCTTTCAGGTAGCCTAGTATTTCCAGATGGGCCAGTTTGCAGGAGCCAGTGTGTTGGCTGTTGTTTGGCCCCATTATGACCCACATGACCAAAAAAGGACAGCCTTTCAAGCTGGCCCACGTAGCAGTGCCATACTGCCAGGTTGCCCAAAAGACCAGTCCAACACAGCTAAGTCTACAGTGCCAAGTGCTGGCGAGGCTGTGCTGTCAAAGGTTATATAAAGTGCGCTGGCGTACGTCTCCGTAGCTGATTTCGATAGCAGTGGTGTAGCTAGTGTGACATGGGCCATGGGGAAGGAAGGAAATGGGCCCCTGGCCGTTGTCTGAACTGTCTAATACAGCAATAATCAAGGTTCAGTGGGCCCCGGTGCAACTGCACCTGCTGCACAATGGACACTACGCCGCTGTTCGGTAGTACTGTTTGTGACAGGAAGAAGGAAAAATTCACCTGGGGAAATCCACTTGATATCATGCAAGGCCTATTTCTTAGGCCGTTTCTTTCAAAAGCTGGCAGGGCAGAGGAAGAGTCAGTCACATGTCAGGCAGTCAGCTGCATTACACGGACTGCCTGAAACGTGGCTCATTCTCTCTCAG
This sequence comes from Calotriton arnoldi, assembly GCA_963921515.1. Lineage (NCBI taxonomy): Eukaryota > Metazoa > Chordata > Amphibia > Caudata > Salamandridae > Calotriton > Calotriton arnoldi. Next base: position 1,365,754 of record CAWUFW010004769.1, read on the forward strand.
ACGAGCTGGCCTCCCACAGGCCCCAGACTCTCTCCTCACAGTTACTGGCAGGGCCTGTCTATCTCTACACAACTCTCTCACCCCCCTCATGTTTTCTTTCCTATTTTTTGCTAACTACATGAGCAGAAATGCGTGCTCAGGCCCCTGCGCGCGCTCAGCTGTTCCCTCTGCACAAGGCCATCGCGTTGTGCCCTGATTGGTCAGCAAATAGTCACCGGGTGTATCTAGAGGTCCCTGTTTATGCAATGGCAGCTTCCCGTCAATTGAGATTTTATTTACTCCTGCCCCCACCCCTTCACCCACCCCAGCAGCTGCTGATCCCTGCCCACCCCCTCCCACGAGGACTTGTAAATATTTAACCTACTAAGATATAGTTAACCTGGGCCACTGCCCTCTGTCCTAAAAATGGAACATCGGCTGGCATGTGAGGAAAGCGTCCAAATCCCTTTTTAATGAACGCGTGTAAGAGCGGGCACATGTCCTGGAGTGCTTTTAGAGGCTGGACAGAGTAGCGAGAGAGTAATTGAGGTATTATTTACAAGTAACAGAGGGTAGCATTTTTTATCACCTTATTGCATCCTCCAAACTCAGTAAAGTGCTCCCCAATCCCTTTGTTTTTACATCTTCGACTTCCAATATTTTTATATTATGTATGGCATTAGCTTTTGCAAGCTACAGACATACTTAATATCTTAGTAATATTTTATTCACCGGGTTTTTGTGCCCATTATCAATTGTCAATCATTGTTTATTGACCTGATACAGGCAGGCAATTTCAGTTAACATTTCGTAAACAAACTTTTTATTAAATGTTGAAAGAATTATGCACAGGATACCATTATACATTATTAAGGCATATGCGACCACACATTTTCTTATAACAGACATCCGAATTAAGGATTCAACCCTGACCACCATTCCACCACCCTCAACCCTCTCCCTAGCCTTCTATTGCCCAACATGGCTAAATATTGTTTTTAAAAAATAAGTATAGTAGGCAGCCATAAAGGGTCAAAGGTTGATGGATGTCACTTCCTGTGATGCCATCTGGAGTTCAAAGGGCATGAGGTATCACTTCACTACACCATTGTCGACCATGCAGAACTTTGAGGACTCGTGCATTAGTTAAAGTGGCAGAGGTAGCAAAACGTTCTAAAATTTGGAACCAATGAAATATTTAATCTAATATTTTGTGGGTGGAACCTCTGGCCTGTTTATTGCACACCCTGTATTGTAGTTTCTACTAATCCGTAGGACCTGCACGTTTGTTGGACAACATAAACTAGGGGCTTGGTGTCTAGACTGATTCTGGACACCCCCGCCGGATATGTCAGCCTAGGGATCAGCTAGCTCACAGTGCCACCGTAAGCCCCCCTAACCTTTTCCAGGGAGAAAATCTTTTCTGGCAACCACTGAATGACAACCCTGACCCCTCCGGTATCATGGAAACAGTACAGAACCTTTCGCTCAGTCACTCATGCTCACTTATTCTCAGAGAAGTATACAGAGAACACACAGTTGGACGTTTTCAATAAGTTTATTGGACCAACGTTATTCTTGTATAAAATAAGTGTGCTGCAATGATTAATAGACAGAAGCAGACGAAAGTGATTACAAGCACCAAAAGTGTAAATAGTATATATAGTTCTACCATGGTGCTAAAACAGTGTATATATGCAAGCATATAAAACAAGGCAGTATTCGAGCGTACTTCTACTATGCGAACCCTACTCTAACTGTATCTAGAGTGTGTGTAGGTGTGGAGCCAAGAATCCCCTCAAGGGACAATCCAACCCCATTACCTGATGGGAGAGAATGAAGGACCCCGTCTTGTCACAAACTGGGCACCCCTCACGAGATGTCAGACCGCTGCGCGGTTGAAGTCTCAGCAAGTAAGGACCCTCGGTGTCAACTGAAGTGCCTCCTCTTCTAATCTACTGGGATGCTCATCTTTTATAATAGAAAGCAGCCTTGTGATGTACGTATAGATTAGTGATGTTATGGAAATGTAGATAGCCTTGTTACTCTGTGGATGAAGATAGAGATGACATTTGTACCTAGTGCGAGAATATACCTTGTACATGATGTTCAGGGCATTGTGATAATGTTGTGCGGAGCTAGATGTGTAAACAAGTTTAGTTTCAGGGAAACTAATCCAACATTGTCGCACACGCAAATATGTGCAAAAGGTCACTGTTGAAAAACAGGACAATGTAGGAAAATAAGCTGCTTCGCTACATGGGCCTAACCTGGGAATGTAACACCCACTCCTCATACTAAGGGACGATACATGAGAAGCTATCTTGAACCATTCTAAAAAGCCAGCAGGCTGTGATAATATGAAAGCTAAAAAAGCTTTAAAAACTGTTGTAAAACCATCTTGAAGCAAGCTTCCCTTAAAACATTTTTATAAAAGCCTTAATAGTTAATATAATGTTTGAAATACCAAGCACTCAGAAAGCCATGGTGCCTAGAAAAAGAAACCAAAAGCTGTTTTGGTAGATTTTGTTTAAAAACAGGCCAAATTGTTCCCACACGGAAAAGTCAATTGTTCATGTGTTCCGAGTGGTAGACGCAATACGGCTGTTGCGTTCATCATCAATGGAATATGCTAGGGACAACAATACACATGGGCCTTTAAGGGTCCATCAGTACTTCAATGTTCGGTGGCACGACCAATTGTGATCCAAGATATACATCCAGGACGCATTCGTGGCTGCAAAGCAGAGAGCGGAAAATAGGTTGTGTGCAGTCAAGCCAGACATGCCTGAAGGATAAGAACCAGTGCTGGTTCAGTTCATGAACCCGAGGTGTGCCGAAGCAGTGTACCATGCGCTCACTGCAACGCAGCACCAGCAGTGCTGTCTCTATTACGAGTTACGTCCATTGCGGAGTAGAACATTTTAAATCAGGATTCCCGCCACAAGTAGCAGGACAAGCAGGAGCCCTCCAAAAATGCTCCCCAACACGGAGTGTATGAAAGATTGTATAACTCCGAAAATCGTCTGAAAGGTGCTAACCAGACCAAAGCCAATACATTAAAAAAAGTACACTATTCCCTTCGTATCAGACGTGTTAAAGATATGGTGGGCCAGCTCCCCAAAATGCAGCAGGAAGTTAGTGTGGAGTAGTGTCTGTATCTCAGACAAGGCCTGGAGATCAAACGTCTTTTTGGCCGAAGTTAAGGCCACATCCTTTTGAAAAAGCATGCTTTCCAGTTTGGTCAGAGAATCAAACTGTATGTTGGAAACATTTATCAAAGGTCATAGTGCTGCCTCCCTAACTGTGCAAAACCAAAGGGGATGATGGACGGAGTGTTGAACATTGCAAGCACTCACCCCCAGTCAACTGATCTGGGTTTAATCCATCATCATTCTTTAGCTCACTCCGCCACCCCAGTTCAGACATGGCCATATGCAAATCAGTCTGACCCTGTGACTCATGGGAACAGTCCAGCCCGAACTGCCAAGCCATATCTTCCCTGGACCGGAAACAAGCATCCTGGGACAGGTTTCTGGCATACAGCCGTCATCAGCCAGGCTATCTTGAATCCAGTGGCAAAGTGAGCAAGGGACCCACGTCTGGGCATACCCTGCCAACTTAGGGCGAACATAGCAAAACCAAAGGGGATGATGGACGGAGTGTTGAACATTGCAAGCACTCACCCCCAGTCAACTGATCTGGGTTTAATCCATCATCATTCTTTAGCTCACTCCGCCACCCCAGTTCAGACATGGCCATATGCAAATCAGTCTGACCCTGTGCCTCATGGGAACAGTCCAGCCCGAACTGCCAAGCCATGTCTTCCATGGACCGGAAACAAGCATCCTGGGACCGGTTTCTGGCTTACAGCCGTCATCAGCCAGGCTATCTTGATTCCAGTGGCAAAGTGAGCAAGGGACCCACGTCTGGGCATACCCTGCCAACTTAGGGCGAACATAGAAAAACCAAAGGGGATGATGGACGGAGTGTTGAACATTGTAAGCACTCACCCCCAGTCAACTGATCTGGGTTTAATCCATCATCATTCTTTAGCTCACTCCGCCACCCCAGTTCAGACATGGCCATATTCAAATCAGTCTGACCCTGTGCCTCATGGGAACAGTCCAGCCCGAACTGCCAAGCCATGTCTTCCCTGGACCGGAAACAAGCATCCTGGGACCGGTTTCTGTCTTACAGCCGTCATCAAACCATCCCCTTTGATATTGCTTCATCCCCTTTGGTATTGCTTTGTTCTCCCTAACTGTGCGGGCAGGTGGAAACAGTACTTGTGTGCAACAAGTCTCTATGGAATTAACCGTCACTAGATAAGTGATGCACGGTTCCATTCTGCAGCAACCTTGATCATTCAGCATCAAATAGCTTCCATTCGAGCAGCTTGAACACCGGATGAATCACGCCAGCTGGAGAACCCTTCAGATAACAAACCAAGTGCGCTACAGAGGCATTGCATGCTCCGTGGAGAGAAATGTCTTTCCAAACTAAGGACCCGCTTAAAGCATCCTCACAGTCGGAACCACTAAGGAAAACTTCTGTGTCCCCATTCCTGCATCTAAACATGAATGGTAACTCCCAGTACTCATGTACATAACCTTCCCCTAGCGCTTCATATCTACCTATGTGTTGGCATTGAAGACAATATTGGAATTGGAAAGTCGTGACCAGTAGGGTGATGTAACCATGGATTATCCAGTCTGTGGACGGTGTCTCAGCCATGGTGAAAGGTAACTGGTCTAATTTTTCAATGTGCAACATGGTATATTTTGCATCTCTGCATGCCATTACTATCTGTCTATCCTTTAAATCATATTCAGAAAACAGACTAGTACTGTTGATGTAACGCCATGGCACGTGGCCAGAACGTAGTGTTTGTAACGTCCAGCTCAGTATTGCGATAGATCATAATTGTGACTGTCCACATTGTAAAAGCGACTTGTCTTGCTGTATTATGTCAATTACAGAAAGACACTATATTGCCCAATGAATAAATCCTGGATGATAATGTGGTCATACCGTAGTCAACCATAGCCAAAGCCCTTTCTAAATTAACCCTGTCTATCTTGCGTAATCTGTCAGCACCTTCCTCCTGAGAAATCTTCCACAGCTTGTTGTATATTCCATACAAAAAGCATTTTTGACGTGGGTTCCGGAGACCTAATAAAAATCCCTGAGATCCATATCATCAGAAAGAAGGGAAAAGTGTTGCTTCACCTGGGAAAGTGTTGAGGTTTTTAGCCAGTCCAGGCACAACTTCCCAACACTATATGACATCACCACCCCCAAGTGTTCTGTTTGTACATATTGCTGATCAGGCCTATTGATCTTAAACCCTTCGTTGCTGCCCAGGAATCTAGATTGACACCGATTTGTGACTGTTGGCCAAACCAACCAACCCTTCCAATTGGGTCTGATGAACTGAAAGAACCATTATGTATCATGGTATCTAGTGTATCCTCACTGAAGTGTGTTAAGTGCTGCCAATTCTCGAAGCATGAGAATGCGGGAATACGCGGTGTGTTCAAATCCTTTATTTTGGCTATACCAAGTCAAGACGTTTGCTGCACCATTTTGTTGGGGAAAGTTATTTGCTGTGGTATGATGCATGTGCTAAATAAGGCCAAAGTCGAAACCCTGTATAGACTGTTGGTAAATAAAGGAAGCAGAGTATATCAGCTAGGTGTTTGTTAGCATATTTTTCTTTGCAGGTGTAGGTGCAAGCCTAAAATAATAGGAGGCTGATGTTTCAAAACCTGAAAAATAAGCAAACTGTTTTGCAAACGTCTTTGAACTACCTTTTGGCGGTGTTGGACAGTGTTCCCATTGTGTGTAATTATAAACAGCGTGTGCGATACTAGCTTTGTGTAAAAAGTGGTTACCATGATGTTGGTAACAGAACATGTCTCCATAATCAGATGTACCATCATACAATTCATCATTAGAAAATGCAGCTGATTGCTCTAGATCTGCAAGCAAAATATGCACAGTTTCAATGTCCCAATGACCAGAGAAAGTACTAGAGGTGATGATATAATTTAAAGAAATTTTAAACAAATAAGGAATTTGCTAAAAGTTCAGTAGGACCATACACATCATACAATACCCTGTCCCACACTGTTCCTTCAGGAACTGGAACTGCTGTAATGTTCACCAGGGACAGGTCCCTTAGTTCACGGTATGATGATGCATGTGGTTTAAGAACCAAGTTCACAAATGTACTGAGGAGTGTTCGGGGAATTAGTGTCCATTCAGAAGTAGGAAAAAGACAGTCACCAAACCAATCCAGAGGACCAAGAAAAGTAATCCAATTGTAATCCAGAGATGCATCCATGGAACAACAAAGTATGTCTTTTTCAGCCAAAGATAGAGAGTATAGACTCACAGCTTGAAAGGCAGCTCAGGTTCACTGGAATCCGATGAGAAGCCGTCATAATGTATGAAGTAGCCAGAAGCCGTCCGGTCTATTTATTGCAGCTCAGCAGGTTTTGTAGAACTGGGAGATGGCTCGATCTGTGGCATATTCACATAGACGTCGTCAATTTTACGAATAGAGATTTTTGTACTTGTTGATTGTACCGTTGTAGTTGTTTCAACAGGGAGAAGGATCATTTCTTTGTTGTTTACACCTTCTCTTTGGAGAGTGGAATCTTCTGTCATTATTAAAGCTACCCAGGAGCCCACTTGGCCTACTGTTTAGAATCGGCCACATAGTGTGGTTTGATCAGATCAATGGAGACAAACCTTTTGTCTCAGCGGCCGGCAAGAGGCAGTAGAATTACAGTTCGGTACCTTCAACAGCTAGGACAGGTACTGGTGCTCTGCAAGATAGCCCAAATTCTTTTTTGTCCACAATTTTTTCTCTGATCAGGTCCCCAATCTAGGGGACCCAGGCAGGTCTTGCTGGAACTACCTTCACCTCCCCAGTGGCGGTGGGTTTTACTTGGATGCTGCTTTGTAAAGCCCGGACTTCATTGAGTTCCTGTAAAACAGCCAAACGTTCATTAATGTCAAATGGTGTTTCAGCCGCCACTGGGCTGTGACTATCGCGGTCTGGTACCCATATTCTCACACCAAACAGGAGTACACTAGGTGTACAACCCCCTAGGGATTTTTTGGGCACATTGTTAAGTGTCCTCTGGAACCCATATAGGTGTTTGACCCAAATGGCACCCGAGCCAAATACCCTTGCTGTTAAGGATTGCTTTAAGACACAGTTTTTCCTCTCAAATATCGAATGTCCCTCGGGCTGGTGTGGGGATGAGTACCGCAAGGCCACACCCAAACTTCCCATGACCTCTTTGTAAGCCCGAAAGCTAAACGCCGGACCCTGGTCAGAATGTAGTGTGGCAATTGCGTATGTCCCGATTAAGACTCGCAAATCCTTTATAACAGTTTGAGCGTCAGCAGAGCGGTGTGGCCAAACCCACAGGAATCAGGAGCATGAAACCACTGCCACCAAGATATACTTGTAAGCCCCATGTAATTGTAAGGGGCTACAGTGGTCCAAATCAACACAAGACAAAGGCTTGTCTGAGATCAATAGAGGTGTCTGTGATGGACGTGCTGCGGTGGAGCCTTTCATCTGTTGGCAGATGTCGCATTTAAGGGCAAAGTCCCTGGTCTGTTTCAATAGACCTGGCCACCAATAGCGGTGCTTCAGTAATGAAACAGTGGCAGCGATCCCTGCGTGAGCAGAACCCAGACCCTCATGTGCAGCTGGTATCAGTCCTAATCTGCGATCAATGTTTGGTATTACTCTATGCCCCACTCCTGGAATCTGAGCATACGGAATGTTTTGTGCATCTAACTTGTAGGAATACTTGAGTGGAAAGCCTTTTGGGAGGGCTGATCCGTTGTGCGTGGCATTAACTGCCAGCATAGTTGTTCCATCTATCCTCGTACTTGAGTGAGGTATTGCAGCAACGGCAGCAGTATGAACTGTTGCCTTGGCGGCTTCATCTGCCATTGAATTCCTGTCAACGTGAACGCCAACACATTGATGACTCAATGTATGAATAACATGAGCCCGTGGCTCTCCTTCTTTCAGCTGTGCCACTTGTTCCCAAAGCATCTTGTGCTTTACTGTGCAATCTTTAGAATCTCTAAATCCATTCTGGCCCCAATAGTGTAGATATTCATTGTAGTACTGGACACAATAAAATGAATCACACACAATAAGTGTGGGGAATTCACGATCTGTATTTTGTAGTGTCAGTATCAGGGCTTTAAGTTCTGCCAGCTGCTCCGTACACTCCCGTAGGGACTGAGGGGCCGATTCCGATCTCGGCCGGTAGGGCTCCGAATTGGATTCGGCTTTACCGGATCCGATTCGGAGGCCTTTTTTCCGACGATTCGTACAGTCGTCCCAGCGAGCAAGTACGATGCGAGCGCATGCAAAATTGCCGACCGACTCGTTCCCGGGTCCGAACCGCTCCGACCGACTCGTACGGACATGGCTCGCACCACGCAATGGAGACGTTTCCCGACCGAGCGAGTACGATGCACGCGTCGGATGGCCGGATCGAGTCAGAGCGTCCGGCTCGCAAAAGCACCCGGAGCCGGACTTGGGGGGTCCGTGTCGGACCCCCCTGCACGTGTAGCCGCACGAGTCGAACACAGGGGGTACCCAAGGGTCCCCCCTACACATGCATGTACGGTGCCAGTCGCACTGACGCGTACCCACTGTAGGGGGCCCCCCTGTTCGCGACGTGCCCATTCAGTCAATGGGAGCCCGTGTACGCGTTGTACGACCGGCTCCCAATTGACTTCAATGGAATTCTGACCGAATCGAGTCGGGCAGCATACGGCCGCATCGTACTTGCTCGGTCGGACTGGGGCAGCCCGGCTCGGTCGGAAATCTCTCCGGATCCGGCTCGGTCGGAGAGCTTTCCGACCCAGATCGGAATCAGCCCCTGAGTGTGCGTTTTCCCAGGATGGAACTTTCCATCATGCATGCGCCCTTTTACAATTGTGTATGCCTCTGAATATTGCTGTTTCATTCCTACTGCAGGCTGGGCAGAACCATCGGTATAAATGATGCATTCATATCGCTCTAGAGGCATAATTTCATTCAGCAGAGGATATTCTTGTTCATACTTGAAAAATGCTTGTGTTTGTACTGTAGAGTCGAATCTGTAATCTTTATCTGTTGCAGTGAGAGAGTTAGCCCATTGAATCCATCTTGGATGTAAAGCTTTAGCCTTTGAGACGCTTGCTTTGGTGATGGCCTCTTAGGTCGGTACCAGGGTCAAGACAATTATGCGTTTTCCTTGCGCTAGTGCTCTCTCTCTCACTACAGCAGTCTGTACTGCTGTGAGTATTTTCTCAGTGGATGCAAAACGCATTTCAGCGTTTGTGTACAAATGTGATTTGTATGCAATAGGTACTGTATTGCCTTTATTGAAAGTGATATAGGTGTACCCGGTTGATCCAGCGACTTCACGGATCACCAGGTTAGTTGTGTTAACACGCATGTGTAAATGTTTGGACGCTATCATGTCAGCTTGTACGGAACGTAAAATATTTGTATGTTCCTGTGCCCAATTATACACTGAAAAATCAGGTCTAATTAAGCTGTAGAAAGGTTTTACCCATTCTGCGTAATCCAAAATGTAAGTTCTGCTAAAATTTTAAAATCCTAAAATGGATTGTAGTCTTTTCAGAGTAGTTGGAGGTTGGAGCAGTGCACATTTTTCCCAAAAATTGGCTGCCAGGCTTTTCCCTTCACTCGACAACTCATATCCCAGGAACAGGACATTAAGGTGGGCAATGTTTGATTTTTTTAAATTAAATTTGTAGCCCAGGTGAGCAAACCCAAGAATTATGTGGTTCACTCTAGTCAAGTGTTCCAGTAATTTATCATCCGTCAAATAAATATCATCTACGTAGGACAATGCCTTCTCATAAAAATTTTGAAGTAACTCTGTCACTCTGGCTGAAAACAGCCCGGGACTATTCTTATACGCCTGAGTTAATCGACACAATTGACGTTGAGAACCTAGCGCTGAGAATGCTTTCAAATATCTGCTCCCTGGTGCCATATTCTGGCAGAAAAATCCATTTGAGATACCTAATGTTGTTTTGTATTTTTTCCTCACAATGGGGGTCATTAGGATAGCGGGTGGATCGCCACCGCCCGTATGGCGGTGGCGATCCGCCCGCTATTTCCCACCGCCCGCCTTGCATTTCCCCACCGCCATATTAGTATGGCGGTGGGGACCCAGGCGGACGGCAAGACCGTCTGCCGGTTTTCCGCCGGTCGACCAGTCGACCGGGCGGAAAAGGGGCTGGATATGGTGGCGGTGTCTGCTAGACACCGCCATCCATATTATCATGGGCAGCGGTGCAGGGCTTTCCATGGTGGAGACCCCGCCATGGAAACCCATGCGGAGTTTGCTTTCGGGGGCCCGTTGCGGGCCCCCAGGGTATTGGGGGGCTGGGGGGTGCACATGGGGGGTACCTATGGTACCCCCCTGCATTGTCATGGACATGGTGGCAGGCACCTCGCGGTGCCTGTCACCTTGTGCATGTCAATGCACACAGTGCATTCCCAGCATTGTGGCGGGCGGTGCTGTGAGCACCGCCCGCCACAATGCTGGGAATGGAGGATGCCACCACCACGGTGGCGGTGGCATCCTAATCGCCTGTGCGGGACCGCCGCACCACTGGCGGCCGGTCCCAGCACCGCTAGGGTGGCGGGCGGACGAAAGTCCGCCCGTCATCCTAATAGGCCCCAATGTTATTTATTAATGCAGCACTATGTGCATTTTGTATGGCAAATGTGCATGTGGAAGCGTTTAAATGTCTGTAGTCTAAGACTAAACGGTATGAATTATCAGGTTTCATTACGGGAAACAAGGGATTATTCATGGATGAGGTGCAATTCTCTATCACACCCTGCTACTCAAGTTGATCTAGGATCCACCTGACCTGTTTCTTTGCTTCATGTTTTATTGTGTACTGTCTCTGTGGTTGGGATTTTGTGATGAGGTGACTCAAAATGATTGTGATAGAGCGCAGAAGCTAGCGCTAACACCCATTCCTGTGCGTATGAATTTTTAACTGATTCTGGTAGGAGCTCAGAGAAAGCAGATAAAATTACGGTGCACAGTCTAAATATCGAGTTTAGAATATCGACCTACAGTAATATTGAGTTCCAAATATCGTAGGGACAGAATATCGAAATCAAGAATATCGACGACCAGAATATCGACCTGAAGGTAAGTAATATCGTTTTTGTTAATATTGAAGTTAGTAATATCGATAGCAAAAAAATCAATGTTACTAATATCGATATTTATATTAGTGTTATGTATTTTATATGTATGTGTTGTATATTTTTTGTCAAGTATTGTACTAGTTTTTAAAAACATGTATAAAACTGTTAAAAGTTAGTAATCTTTTTTTAAGTAAATTATGCATTTTAGTACTGTAGCGGGTTGTGGGTTTATAGGGGAATAGGGTGGGAAGTAATTTAATTATAGTAAATTCATTAATAATTTTTAGGAATTATTAATTAATTTTAATTAAATTTTGCGTTTTAGTACTGTAGCGGGTTGTGGGTTTATAGGGGAATAGGGTGGGAAGTAATTTATTTATAGTAAATTCATTAATAATTTTTAGGAATTATTAATTAATTTTAAATAAATTTTGCGTTTTAGTTCTGTAGTGGGTTGTGGGTTTATAGGGGAATAGGGTGGGAAGTAATTTAATTATAGTAAATTCATTAATAATTTTTAGGAATTATTAATTAATTTTAATTAAATTTTGCCTTTTAGTTCTGTAGCGGGTTGTGGGTTTATAGGGGAATAGGGTGGGAAGTATTTTAATTGTAATTAAGTAATTAATTATTTTTATTTATTGGTATTGTTAATTAATTCATTGTTAATTAATTATTAATTGGTAATTAATTTTTATTAATTGGTAATTAATTTTTATTAATTAATTAATTGATAATTATATTAAGTGTATTAATTTATTATTGGAGTGGGTTGTGAGTTTATAGGGAAATAGGGTGGGAAGTAATTTAATTCTAATTAATTAATTATTAATTTTATTTTTGGGTGTTGATAATTAAATTATTGTTAATAAATTATTATTTGGTAATTAATTTTAAATAAATATTATTTTTTGGTATTGTAAATTAATTTATTGTTTAATAATTATTAATTGGTCGTTATTTTATTAATTATTATTTATTGGTATTTATCATAATTTTTTTGTTAATTAATTATTAATTGGTAATTACTTTTTAATAATTAATATTTTTTGGTATTGGAAAATAATTTATTGTTAATTAATTTTAATTTGGTAATTTATTTTTGATAATTATTTATTGGTATTTATCATTCATTTATTGTTAATTAATTATTAATTGGTAATTATTTTTTATTAATTATTTATTGGTATTGGTAATTAATTTATTGTTATTTAATAATTAAATCATTATTTATTTATAAAAATTAATTTAATTATAAGTATGTTAATGTTAACCCCTACGCTATCCAACACTTTCCCTACTGTTGCACTCACTGGAGTGGGAATAGTAATTTTTACCCGTCCGCTATCCAATATGTTGCACTCTTTGGAGTGGGAATAGTAATTTTTACCCCTACGCTATCCCACACTTTCCCTACTGTTGCACTCACTGGAGTGGGAATAGTAAATTTTACCTCTGCGCTATCCCACACTTTCCCTACTGTTGCACTCACTGGAGTGGGAATAGTAATTTTTACCCCTACGCTATCCAACACTTTCCCTACTGTTGCACTCACTGGAGTGGGAACAGTAATTTTTACCCCTCCGCTATCCAATACTTTCCCTACTGTTGCACTCACTGGAGTGGGAATAGTAATTTTTACCCCTACGCTATCCAACACTTTCCCTATTGTTGCACTCTCTGGAGTGGGAATAGTAAATTTTACCCCTACGCTATCCAACACTTTCCCTACTGTTGCACTCTTTGGAGTGGGAATAGTAATTTTTACCCCTACGCTATCCAACACTTTCCCTACTGTTGCACTCTTTGGAGTGGAAATAGTAATTTTTACCCCTACGCTATCCCACACTTTCCCTACTGTTGCACTCACTGGAGTGGGAATAGTAAATTTTACCCCTGCGCTATCCCACACTTTCCCTACTGTTGCACTCACTGGAGTGGGAATAGTAATTTTTATACCTACGCTATCCAACATTTACCCTACTGTTGCACTGTTTGGAGTTGGAATAGTAATTTTATTCCCTCCACTATTTACTATTTTTTGTATTATTTTAGCTAATGTAGTATATAATTAATTGTAAAAATAATTTTAATTTTTTTAATTTGTTACATATATTTATTTAATTTTTATTTATGTTATTGTTTTATGTGTATAGATGTATTTATAATTTATAAGATTTTCTTAATTTATAAGTTATTAAAATAATTATTAAAACATATTAATAAGTGTATATATTATATATTATATGTATATATTAAATGTATTTACAAATTATATATATTTAATTTATAATTTTTAAACATTTTAAAATATTTTAACTATGTTTATTTTAATTATATGTATTATTTACTTTATTTTACATTACTTTTTTTAACTAAAAAAAACGATATTTTTGACAAAGATATATTTTTTCTCGATATTTTTGTACTTACCATAATGTAGATAGGATGTCGATATTCTTGACTTCGATATTCTTGCTGCGATATTTTTGTAGGTCGATATTCTGACCTTCGATATTCTGTCAGTGATTCAAAATTACATGTTCCCCCATTGGGCAATCCATTACGAACTCAGGTGGCCAATCTTCTTCAGCCAAAAGAATGTTGTAACCATATGTCAGGTTTTCACAAAAGAGACCCTTCACTTGTCTGGGTATGTCCCCCCTACATTTGGAGCGTTATTTCGTATAAACGATGTGGGACACTTACCCTGGTATCAGTGTTTCCACTGTGATATGCTCACTCATCGCTACTGCCACCAGATAATCCATCAGGTTCTGACAAGCTATTGTGACTTCTGCCACTCTGTCCAGCATCGTCACTGCCATTTCCCCATTCAGAAGCAGAGTCCTTATTAGCCTGGGCATTTCTAATTTTGATCCCGGCTACCTTTTTTTTTTTAAATTGAGATTTGGGAGTCTTATATTTGTCTTACTGTTTAATGATGTAGTCTGAAGTGCGATGTATCTCCCTTTTCGGCTTGACTCGCTCTTCCGATCTGTGCTCTGACCGCCTGTCTCTCTCTGAACGTTTATCGGATGGCTCCTGAAAGGAACTAGAGGAACGTGTATCAGTATCCTGATACCTGTCAGGATTCCTAAAATTGACATGGTTTCTTAAATTGTATTTTCTCTCAGTGTGTTCCTGTTGAGGGGACCCACCTTGTGTTTTGTGTTGTTTATTTCTTTTGTTTGTTAGCCCATTTTGTCTTGGAAGAATCAGGTGTTTGCTTAGAGTTATCCTTTTCAGAATTGCTCTTAACTATTGGTTTCCAAGGTCTGGCTCCCGGGTTATCTCTACCTAGTGAAGCATATGTTTCTTCGATAATCTTAGGCAGTTCTCGGTCCTGTTGTGCAGGAGTGAATTCCCTCAGGCATTGGTGTATAGCCACTGCTGCTGCCTCTCCTTTTATGTTACTTAACATAATTGCAAATACTTGGGCAAAATTGTCCATTAGTTTTATCCCCAGGTCCAGGGCAGGCTCTGCTCTGTACTCATTCTGTATTTGTTTCAGTATATCTGGTATAACTGCTATTGAAGGGGTACCATGAGTTCTGGTATAAACGGCAGTGAAGATTGTACCCCAAGAGGCACAGTCTTCTTTCTGGGGAGCCATCCACATTAGCAAGCAAATTGTTAATATTCTGTGATTTTCCTGTGGCCCATATGGGGAAAAACTGCTTTAAGCTAAGCTGTTTTCTGCGCTAACCAGAACAGAATTTGCTCCCGACTGGTGGGAATCTTCCCATAATGGCGTTCAGCGTTTGGGGGCTGATACCCATAGTAGCCAATTGAGGTGTGCAACCTGAGCAGCGCTGGCAGGTTGGACTGTCAATGATCTCATTATGTATTGTGTAAGATTCCTGTAAATGTTTACTAAATCTCTATAAAGTGTACTCATTCCTGCTGCTGGTAAAGTAGCAATGTCTGGATGCGGTGTATAAGAAGCTAAGACTGGTCAGGTTGCTCTTTCTTTCCTGAGCGGACCGAGTCTCACGTGTCCTATGGTATGGGGTAGGGTGCCTTTAAACCAATTAATATGCTCTTGGTAAGTTAACAGGACTTCTATGTCCACATATGGAAAATATTCTTCAGGTGGTTCATCTTCAATGTAAATGTGAAACAACTCTGTGCATGCATCTGCAGGCGGGAAGTTAACCCAAGAATAGAATACCTCTGTTATGAGTTCTGAATGCTTCATGCGGCTCAACCACGAAGGGAACATCTCTATCTGTTGCAGGGAGGCCATGTTGTAGTAAATTCATAGTAACTGCCTGTCTGCAATTTTCTGTAATGTTTAGAGCAACTACCTGCTCTTCAATGTCCTCACCCGCTTCTCCGTTTACGGACATTGTGTGAAGAGAAAAGGCATTTTATTTAAATGAATTTTATGGAGATATGGTATTCACAATGCAGGAAACTTCTATTCCTCCAAGCTTGAATAACCTACAGCCAATACATAGGGTATACCTAGTCAGCTGAGGTGGATCTATTTTCCTTCCCACTTCGGACATCTCCTATTAAAATGTGAGTAGGGGTTTCTCAGAAAGCATGACTTAACTACTGATTGACTGTTAAATAAGAACCCAACCAACGTTTGCAGCGCCATGTTGTGTAGTTCCTACTAATTCATAGGACCTGTACGTTTGTTGGACAGCATAAACTAGGGGCTTGGTGATTCGGGACAATCCCACAGGATATGTCGGCTTAGGGACCAGCTAGCTCACAGTTCCACTGTAAGCCCCCCTAACCTTCTCCAGGGAGCAAATCGTTTCTGGCAACCACTGAACATGACAACCCTGACCCCTCAGGGATCGTGGAAACAGTACAGAACCTTTCGCTCAGTCAGTAGTGCTCACTTATTCTCAGAGAAGTATACAGAGAATACACAGTGGGACGTTTTCAATAGGTTTATTGAACCAACGTTACTCTTGTATAAAATACGTGTGCTGCAATGATTAATAGACAGAAGCAGACGAAGGTGATTACAAGCACCAAAAGCGTAAAGAGTAAATATAGTTCTACCATGATGCTAAAACAGTATATATATGCAGGCATATAAATCAAGGCAGTATTCGAGCGTACTCCTACTATGCGAACCCTACTCTAAGGGGTCGATTCCGATTCGGGCCGGAAAAAGCACCGACCGACTCGGAGCAGGAATGAATTCTGACCGACACGTACCAGTGGCGCCCGACACACCAAGTATGATGCAAAGCGTGCAAAATCCGACCGACACGTACGGAACCCAAGCCGAACGACCGAGCCGCACGGAAAACAGCAATACGGCCGGAAAAACACGCGAATCGAACCGACCGACACGCACCCGGAACAAATCCAACCGAAACGTACACGCCAACTCCAAACCGGAAAGTACGATGCAAGGCGCGAAAACCACGACCGAGTCGTACGGAGGACAAGCCGTACGACCGACACGCATACAAAACTGCGAGCCGAAGTAACACAAAACACTGCGACCGACGCGTACGCAGCATAGAAAATAGCACAAACACAGCGTGAACGAAACGGAGAAGACCGTACGAGACAACTGCAGGGTCCGACTCGGTCACAAGAACGTTTCCAACATGCACAGAAAGTAAAAAGGAAAAATACACAAAAAAAGGCCAAACAAGCAATTACAAAGCCAATAAATACTGGGGGGGGGTGGGGACAGAGAACAAAGACACACCCACAACTCCACCCATATAAAGGACACAAATCCCAACCATGATCCTTTGCAAATGCTATTCTACTGCCAGCACTCAACAGACAGCAACCACACACCCACAGCTCATCCCTCACACAAGCCACACACCATCAGCACACCAACAAATAGCTACCTCACATACACCCAGCAAAACACACACTCACACACCTTCACCTGCACACCAACACACACATTACTCACCATCACCACCCATCACCATGCCCCCAAAGAAGAATCACAAGTTCCTAGATTGTGAATTGGAAGTCCTGGTAGACGAGATCCTCAGGGTAGAGCCACAGCTGTTTGGCGCACTGGTCCAACAGACACCCATCTCCCAGAAAACAAAGATGTGGGAGAGGATCATCAACAGGGTGAACGCACAATCACCATGTCTGCGCACACAGACTGACATCCAGAACAGGTGGTATGACGTGCGCAGGAGGGTACGGGAGCTGCTCAAGAAGGACTACCTCCTGAGCCAATACACCGGCAGTGGCCCTCCTGCCAAGCCAGTATACCTCAGGCCCTGGGAGGAGAAGGTGCGGGCCATCCTTCCGCCAGTGAGCGTCTATGGACTGGAAAACATCCCAGAGCCTGGTGAGTACACAACAAATGTACACAATATTCTGCCACAATACACACACACATCACTGTCAAGGGGAGAGTCAAACCATGCACTCTTAGCAATTACACAGCAACCAGAACAGAATCATCCCAAAATGTGTATGTCAGTCAGATAAACACAACACATGCCATCTCAAAGTTACATTTAACCGTGTCATCACATGTACAAACACAACTACAACTACAGCTAGGCAGTGGCACAAATATAACTAACAAACACATCCAGACATGTAGCCACCACTACAACACCAACACACAGTGAAGACCACTGAAAGAAAGGAATTCTGTGTATGCTGGGCAAGTCAGTGTAGCCAATATCATCATGGGAGTCGTAGTCACAGATATTGCTCACCCCCACAACTGTCCCATCAACACCACCATGAACCATGCGCACATCACAGGGAGTGGAAAAGGACTCACAAGATGGCTGACACTGGCTACTGCTGTGGGGAGCACAAGGCCCTGCTGGCAACTGTGCAACAACCAACAGCAGGACACCACTGACTGACATCCTGAAAGACAACTTCCACTCCCTGCAATGCAAGCACGTTCCATGGTGGGATATCTGGCTGGGTGGGAAGGAGGACTCGCAGCACTGACCATAGTCACAAGCACCTCCCCTCACACACCCCCTCAACACAAACTCCACAGAACCCACCTGGGAGAATGCAATGCCTCACATCCTAACTCAAGATCCCACAAAGAACCACCCCCCTGGGTAATGCTGTGTGAAGCACAAGGACACACCTGGGACTTGTAGCCAAACAAACGCAAGGACAACACTGTCAGCCTTCCTGTCAGCACAGGCACACTACCCCACAGGGAAGCAGAGTCCAAAGGAAGGAAGTACGGGCATGCTGGGAAGGGGGTGTAGGCAATAGCATGATGGGAGTAGTAGGCACAGATATTGCTCAGCCTCACAACTGGCCCATCAACACCACCCACAACCATGCTCACATCACAGGGAGTGGAAAACAACTGACAAGATGGCTGACACTGGCAACTGCTGTGGGGAGCACAAGGCCCCGCTGGCAACTGTGCAACAACCAACAGCAGGACACCACTGACTGACATCCTGAAAGACAACTTCCACTCCCTGCAATGCAAGCACGTTCCATGGTGGGATATCTGGCTGGGTGGGAAGGAGGACTTGCAGCACTGACCATAGTCACAAGCACCTCCCCTCACACACCCCCTCAACACAAACTCCACATAACCCACCTGGGAGAATGCAATGCCTCACATCCTAACTCAAGATCCCACAAAGAACCACCACCCTGGGTTATGTTGTGTGAAGCACAGGGACACTCTTGGGACTTTTAGCCAAACAACTGCCAGGACAACACTCCCAGCCATCCTGTCAGCACAGGCAGCCCACCCCACAGGGAAGCAGAGTCAAAAGGAAGGAAGGATGGGCATGCTGGGAAGGGGGTGGAGGCAATAGCATGATGGGAGTAGTAGGCACAGATATTGCTCAGCCTCACAACTGGCCCATCAACACCACCCACAACCATGCTCACATCACAGGGAGTGGAAAAGGACTCACAAGATGGCTGACACTGGCTACTGCTGTGGGGAGCACAAGGCCCTGCTAGCAACTGTGCAACAACCAACAGCAGGACACCACTGACTGACATCCTGAAAGACAACTTTCACTCCCTGCAATGCAAGCACAGTCCATGGTGGGATAACTGACTGGCTGGGTGGGAAGGAGGGCCGGCTGTCAACCAAATACAACCAATGCAGACCATGTTCACACCCCAACAAATACATAGACATGCCCAAATAATGCAGGACAATGTGCTACACCAATATCAACCCCTGACTGTGACAACTTAGGACAATGCAATGTACAGGCCCGCACCCAGAGGCACAGTCACAACTGTCAGGTGTGTCAACCATTGATGCCTGCAGAAACATAACATACATTGTGTGTGTCTCCCAAAAACAGGTGATGATGGGGACACAGCAGCAGACGCTGAGGAGTCCCAGTCCCAGGCTCAAGAGGATACGGAGCTCACTGGTGTCGAACAGCCTCTGCCCACCTCGGATGAAGAAGACCAACCTGGCACCTCCGGTGCAAGTCATCATGTAGCACCAGCAGGACCACCAGCTGCAGCACAAGCAGGACCACCAGCTGCACCCCCTGCACCCACCCCTCCAACGACTGTCACCACAAATACCATCCCTGCCGACATGGACAGAACAAGGAGCACCACCAGCACAGGGACCCTGGACCAACGTGGGGCCATGGACACCACCACCACCACCAACCCCCAAGGGGGACCAGGGTCATCTGTGCGTGCCACTGCACGCACTGCACATGTTGGCAGGGGTGGGAGACAGAGGTCGCTGCTTGCAGAGGTGTCTGGTGTGCATGATGACCCACAACTGGCACGCATAGCGGATGCGTACCAGTCCAGCACCGGAGATCTCAGCCAGGTAGTGGGGCTCCTCAGAGACATGAAACAGCAGCAGGCTGCCCATCATGCCCGCTTGGACTCACACATGTCCCGCGTGGAGTCCAAGTGGGACACACTGCAAGAGATGACGGCGGTGCACAGGGACATATTACAATGCCTCCGCCAGATGAACAGCAACCAGTCTACACCTCCCTGTGTGCCAACAACATCTGGTGCTGAACAAACTGCAACTGCCACAGGGAGGGAGGATGACTCTGGCGGAGAGTCCCCTGCACCGCAGCAGCCTGTACTTGAGGGGCCCCCCCAAAGAAGAGGGGTCGTCCGAGGAGGGGCAAGTGAGAGGCCGATGGCCAAGTGCAACCCCCAGGAAGCCTGAACCTGTTCTGGATGTTCACCTTTGTGCACAAACTGTTCACCCTGTTGACGGCAACACAACTCCCACACATGACATGGGGAGTACAAGTTGGACCAATGTCTCAGACAACTGTGGCCCCGATACTGGGGATTTTGTCTACCAGGACTTTCAATTCATCTAGGAACTTCTGATTGCAATATAAATGTACAGCACTAACCATCCTATGCACTATTCACACAAATGTATCACAATAAACACACTAATACACCATACTTGCCTCTGTTGTGATTCCAACGTGGGTGCTGTCATGGGGATGATGAACTGCAAAATTACACTGTGTATGCGAACTGCAACAGCAAGTACAACACAGGCATGTGAGTAATGGCAACGTGACACATATGAGGGAGACACACCACCAGGGCTACACAACACATACCCACCTAGGCCATCTGACTCATTGTCTACACTGATGTTGCCAGGAAAGACGGTGCAATGCACAGACACCACACCTATTCCCAGTTGTAGTCAAGTAGCCCACAGGTGCAGTAAGCAAATGGCAGTCAAATGTGTGACCACAGACAACGCACATCACAAAGTGAAGCACAGGTTTATTACACAGTTGCAACATGTCGTAACCACTACAGATGCAAGGTAATCCCACCTGGCAGCGGGCACACAGTCAACAACTGTAGAAGGAAGGAAGTCCATGGGTGTGGGCACATCACCTGTAGGGACACAACAGCTACCACCCTGGAAGTACAATCACGTCGTCGGTGGACACAGTTGACCAAACGAATCTGAAAGTACCCTGTGAAGGACAGAAATGACACACAGTCAAAAGCAATGGAGAACAGGACAGAACAGCAAAACTCATGCACAATACATGTTACAAGATACCCACCCAGAACCAAGTTAGCATGTCAACACTGTTGGGGAGTACAGACCACCTGTAAGCACACATCGCTACACACATCCAGTCAAGTAGCCCATGGACACACTCCAACAGCACCAGAGCACCACCTACACATATCATGCCAACTCACATCATTGACATGACACCTCAGGATACTCACATTCAGCTAAAGAAGTTGGTGATGAGCTGTGTGCAGACATCACCATCATCATCATCATCACTGGCATCGTGGTCCAGGCCAGGATCCTCCACAGGTGGCGGATGTTGGTCATTGTCATCCTGGATGAGAGGCAACTCCTTCCGCACTGCCAGGTTGTGGAGCATGCAGCAGACGATGATAATCTTGCACACCTTCGCTGGGGCATATGGGAGGGACCCTCCTGTCTTGTCGAGGCAGCAGAAGCGGCTCTTCAGGAGACCAAATGTCCGCTCAATCACTCTCCTGGTCCGACCATGTGCCTCATTGTAGTGCATCTGGGCTGGTGTCACAGGGTTCCTGAGGGGTGTCAGCAACCACGGCATGTTGGGGTATCCCGAGTCACCTACGGACAGACAAGTGCACATTAGCTGACTTGGAAAAGTGGGCGGAATACTACAGATCAGATCACACACAATGGCACAAAGTCAGTACACACCGACAAGCCAGGCAATATGGTTCTGCATCTGTGCCATCATCCTGGGGATGCGACTACTCCTCATCACAAAGGAATCGTGTGCTGAACCAGGGAAATGGGCACACACGTGTGAGATGGTCATATCTGCAAGACACACCACCAGTGCATTGACCGAGTGGTAGTGCTTGCGGTTACGGTAGGCCTGCTCCTGGGCCTGTGGTGGTACCAAAGCCACATGTGTCCCATCAATGGAGCCAATGGCATGCGGCATCCTCCCCAGGGCATAGAAGTCACTCTTCACGTCAGTGAGTCGTTGCAGTCTAGGGAAATAGATGTACCGGTTCAGGTATAGCAACATTGCCTCCAAAACATCGCGGAGCATACGGCTGAACATGGTCTGTGACATCCCACCAGCAGTCGCCACAGTATGTTGAAAGGTACCGGTGGCAAAGAAGTGTAGGGCTGCCATCACCTTCACCTTGGGGGTCAGCGCTGTAGGATACGGCCGGCCAGGCTGCAAATGTGGGGCCAACTGCACTGCCAAATCCTCAATCAGCTGCCTGGTGAAGCGGTACCGTCGGATGCTGTCCCGTTCCACCATCGTTGCCAGGTCTGGGAATGGTCTATGGACAGCAGGAGCCCTGCAGTGCAGAGGAGAAGAAAGCAAGATTGTCAGTCACCCCACATATGCGGCATTGAACACACTCAATATCACATCATACATCATTATGATGCACAACTACATGAAGTGTGCAGTTCCGTAAGGACATGTATGGTACATACATGGCCAACATCTGTCATCACGGTTCAACAAGTGGCATCAATAAGTCCCAGGTTGGCCCATTGGATATCATGAGGCCGTGTCACAGTTCCCATCTCCTGCTGCCATGTCACAATCACCCCCCACAGTGACATGTGAGGACAGATGTGCCCCAGGCATCACAGCTCAACGACAGGTACATTCCCAGGGACCCTGTATTGCCACATGGACACTGGCATTACATGGAGTATCAGGTATACACCACAGCAAAACAACCATGACCCCCACAGGTAGTGGTTCCACTTGCCTCTGCAGGACAGACATGGACGTCTGTGACACACACACGCACAACATCAAAGTCCATGCACACACAACGTGGATGTGGAGACTGTCTCCCATTGTGCACATGAAATCAGAGACATTGTAAACACTACATGCACACAGACTGTGGAGGACCATCACTATTGTGCCACTGGGACACCCTGGCTCAAACATACCGTCCCACATGGGACTCACGGGGTATGTGACATGACATACACATACACCACCGTGAAATGTGACCATGGCACATGCACAGATATGAACAGTTGCACATCACAGTGGTCATGTACACGTAACACCCAGGATCCTGTCCCCATGAACACGTGCACAGCCTGGGGGTGGCTGCCCCCAGGTGACACCCACAGGACAACATGTACACCAACATACACACAATAGGAAATGCAGCCTTACATGCCTTATGATACAGTTTGGACAGGCTGTGGTGTTATAGGTGTGCCCCTCACTCCCTGGGAGCTATCTGTGGCTGGCATATGTTCATCTGAGACAGGCATGGTGACATATGCCAGTCACTTGTACAGGGATGCGTTGAACAGCAATGGACCGATCGGTGCACCCGGCCGGCCCATTGCATTCAATGTGTGCGGCTACGCGTTGTACCCCTGTACGCGTTGTACCGCAATGGACCGATCGGTGCGCCCGGCCGGCCCATTGCATTCAATGTGTGCGGGTACGCGTTGTACCCCTGTACGCGTTGAACAGCAATGGACCGATCGGTGAGCCTGGCCGGCCCATTGCATTCAATGTGTGCGGGTACGCGTTGTACCCCTGTACGCGTTGTACCGCAATGGACCGATCGGTGCGCCAGGCCGGCCCATTGCATTCAATGTATGCGGGTACGCGTTGTACCCCTGTACGCGTTGTACCGCAATGGACCGATCGGTGCGCCCGGCCGGCCCATTGCATTCAATGTGTGCGGGTACGCGTTGTACCCCTGTACGCGTTGTACCGCAATGGACCGATCGGTGTGCCCGGCCGGCCCATTGCATTCAATGTGTGCGGGTACGCGTTGTACCCCTGTACGCGTTGAACAGCAATGGACCGATCGGTGCGCACCCATTGTCAATGGCCTAGCCTGGCAACGGACGCGTTTTCGAAATTCGAACGAGTCGGTTGCTGGAAATTCAGTTGGTCACCCACAACAATGTTGCAAAATAATTTATGTCATGAAGTTGAAGATTTGAAGGATGCTGTGGGCGTGTATTGGTGCTGCTATTCCATGGATTGGCCAGATTCAGAAGATGCAAACGACTTGGACCTATCACTTTGGACACATGGGACAGTATCTGCCTCTGCAGCACATATATATTGCTGGCTGTTCCCCTGAGAGCTCACTTGCCTGCACTACATGCTCCAGGACGACATCTGCCACTGCACTGCTGCTGTCTCTGCCCCCTCTGGACCCTGCAATGGCACGTACTGTGGAGAGAGCCCCAGCCTTCAGCCTTGAGGAGAACCAGGTCCTGCTGGACAGCCTACTTCCACAGTACAGCAAGCTGTATGGGACACCAGGGGAGCAGGTGAGTGTTCTGTGCACTGCCTTTCTGAATGTGCATTTTGTCTGACTAGCAAGGCTGAAAGTCTGCACGCCACTGGCTAGCAGGCTCACTGAGTAGTTGTCACCCCCCATAGTGTGTAGTGACATGCACTGGACAGGTATGGTGCAGTGACAGTGCATTTGAACAAGGTTTTACTTCCCATGCAATGATACCATGTAGTGACTTCTGGCAAACTGTCCATGGGCAGCGTTGCACTGCCTGTGTACATCATGTGCCCCTGTGATTGAGACATGTATATATAACTGTGTCATGCACGGATATGTTGCATGTGTAGTAATGGCCTTTTCACTTTGTCATCCTGACAGGTTAATGCCCATCGGAAGCAGGAGATCTGGAAGGACATCGTCCGGGCTGTCCGGTCCGTGGGGGTCTACAAGCGCCGGATCCGCAACTGCCAGAAGAGGTGGCAGGACCTTCGGGGTTGGACCCGGAGGATTGCACGGGTCCAGCTGAAGCTGTCGCCTCCTCGCAGGAGGGGCGGAACACGGACCCTGACCCCCACATGCTCCAGATCCTGGCGGTGGTGTTTCCAGACCTGGATGGGCAGCTGAAGGCCAGACAGCAGCAAGGAGGGGGTGAGTCAAAGACTGCACTGTGAACTCTGTATTACATGCTATGTGCCCTCCTCTGGCCTGGTTAAACTGCCACAGTACAGCAGTCATGTTGTCCAGGAGCCATGTCCCTCTATTGTGCACTGCCCACTCCTCATCTGATACCCAGGTGTGGCCCTTACATTCAGGGAATTGTGTCACTTGGGACTGTGTCCTTGCAGTTTGCTTCACTCAAGGTGGGGGACAGCATCTGTTTCCCTAACTCTGTTGTGGGCATCATGGGTGGGTCCATTGTTCACACAATGCCTGTGTTCGGACATGTAATCTGCGTGTTGCTTTGATATGCGGTCCACTTGCTGAGCTGAGCCACCACATGTGCCTGGGGTATCTGCCACACACCCATGCAGTGGGTGGGAACAATGTTTGGGCCCCAGGAGTGTGCAGATTACGTGTGTCACACATACATAGCCAGCTATCCACTGTCCAGGGCTCATCCCTCATTCATGTGGGGCAGGACAGTCATGCCTACTCCAGCCCATCCAATACACCTGTACTCCCACTCCCGGGTATCAGCTGACATGTTGTGCGCAGTGATTTGACCCCTCAGGTGTCTGCCTCTGTGTCAGTGTGCTGTGGATTTGTTGCCAGGACTGCTGGGGTGTTTCTCGGTAGGGGCTCAGCATGCCACTGGAGATGTGACCATAGGAGACGATACTTGTGTGTCACATAGGTGTTTGATCAGCTGCCCGTGCAGACTGGGGTATGCGAATGTGAAGTTCAGGCAGCTGTTTCCCATTCACAGCAGATTGTGAGGGGCTCAGGTTCAGAGGGTAGTGTCACAGGTCTCCCATATGTCCAATCGGTATGACCTGGACAGATGAGGGTTAAGATGATGTGTTGTGTGGGGGATGTACATGTGCACTTGTGCAGCTCCAGGACTTGCATTGCCCATGACCTACTATTGTGACACAGTGCAGAATGTTGTTGTCTGGCTGCCAAGTCATACATCACTGAGACAGTGATGTATGACTTAGCAGTCATGCCTCCGTCATGGCATGTGTCTACTTATTGGTGATCCTGCAGGGGAGTGACATGTGCTACATGCACACCATTGTGGCGATGGCTATCAGGACATGGGTGCATCATGGTGTCTGTCGCTGGTATGCATCACATGCATTTCCTATTTGACTCTCGGCATCCCTTTCATCCGGAAACCTGTACTGACTCAGTGGCAAGAGTTGTGATGTGTGCATGTCCACATGCTACACCGTGTCCTCTGCACTGTCCAACTACTGTGTAGGTGGTGCATGTGTCCACACTGGGGTGTTGCTATCCAACAGACACCAGACAGATGGGTGCAAGGCCATGTGGGATGTGAGTGCCATGGTTGGCATCAGACTGACAATTGGCTTCTCCTGTTCAGTTAGGGCACTTTTAGCAATGTTCAACTAATGATGCCAGGGCTTGCTCTGTAATGTGCTGTGCTCACAGTGGTGTGTGCGTTTGGTGCAGGTGACTGATGTCTGTCTGTTTCCCCATTGTTTGCAGATACATCCCCGGCCACGGAAGGGGACAGCTCCACGGACCAGGAGGAGCCGGAGAGCCAGACTGGGTCAGCAGCCGAGGAGTGGTCGGAGGGACCCAGTGGCACGGAGGGCGAGGGGAGCCACACCGAGGAGTCCTCAGCAGCATCCACCTCAGCTGAGGACCACAGCGGCTCGGAAGATGACTCCCTTATGGAGGCGGGTGTCAGCAGCCACCACACCCCAGCTAGTGTTGCTGTCCCCCCACCACCAGCACCACCACCGCCCTCCCATCGGCTCCCATTCCCCAGGTCCGTGGAGGCTCCCATGTTCGGGAGCGTGTCTCCTTTGGGCCAGGCACCGCACCCCCTGCCCCTGTGTCCCCTGCTGCCCTGAGTGAGGAGTCTGTGTACCTCCTTCGCCAGCTCCATGTAGGGCAGACAGCCATGCTGAGTGTCCTCCATGCGCACACCGCTCTGTTGACTCAGCTGGTGTCGTTCATGGAGGGCATCTCATCGGGCATGTCTGACCTACAGAGGGGCAATAGGTCCATGGACTCCTCCCTGACGGCAGCAGTGTCCCTCCTCAGACAGTCCCTCACCCCTCCTGCCTCTGCTCCATCCACACTCCCCAGCACCTTACCCGTCCCAAGCACACACACACCGGCACAGGCACACACCAGCACACACACGTCCAGCACACAGACACACACGCCACAAACAAAACGCACACGCACGCACAGTCAGGGGACTGAAAACAGACTCACAGGGGATGGGGCCCTGGAACACACACACGCATCCACGAGCACTGCGCAGTCCTCAGTTGCCTCTCCCTCCAAAGCACCCTCCCTTGCCTCACCTGCAACCCCAAAGACCCAGCGGCTCTTCCTCAGTGACCTCGGCCTCTTCCCCTCCGATCCAGCTGATACAGCATTCAGGGGGAAGAGGAAGCCCACCCACATGGAGCAGAGTGCCCCTCGCCCCCGGACACCTTCCCCCAGGCGCAGACAGACTGAGGCCCCCACCCGCAAGTCCCCCGGAGTCGTAAGAGCAAGACCCCGCCGCCGCCCTGCAGCTCAGGCACCAGGTCTCCTTCCTCCATCCCTCAGGCCCCCACTCCACAGGTGCCCCCACCACACCCTGCCCCAGGTTCCCCCACCCACCGATATACCATCCCCAAGAGGATCCGGCCTTCTCCCCCTGCCACTTGCTCTCCCGGCACCACACCCCCCGCTGCGCTTGTCTGTGCCACTGATGTGGTGAGGGTGTCCTCCCCCTCTGTCCAGCCCACCTTGCCTGTTCTCCATTCTCCTCCCCTGGTGGTTGGCACTGCAGTGGAGTCCACTACCACCCTGTCTGACTTGGACACTGCAGTGGCGGACCTGTCCACTCCATCTGCAGGGTCCACTGCAGTCGTGCCGGCACCCACAACATCTGAGTCATGCCCCCCAGTTGTGCCGGCACACACCATGTCAGACACCTCCACTGTAGTTGTCAGTGGCTCTCCAGCACCCACCACCCCTTCCCTGCTTCCTCCTGGTGAGCCCTGATCCTGTCCCTGCGGTGCCTGGCCTGCCCCCCCGTAGGCCCCTCCGAGGGGATTGTCCCTGGTGTGTAGCAGTGCAGGCATGCGTAGGGTGACATCTGGCACTGGCACCCTGTTTGGACTCATATTATGGACTGGCCATTGGCCTTTGTTATATATTTTCTTTCACTTCTCTCACCCAAATGCTGAATAAAGCAACTTTCTGTTCTCTTTTGCTTTTGCTTCTGATGTACATGTTGTTGATGATGCTAACCATGCCCTTGCTGCAGTGATGGTGATATTTGGTCTCATGATAATGAAGTGTTACTGTGCAGGAACACATGTGGTCCAGGGGGAATGTGTCCTATCCTGTGGTGTATCCATGTCATCCTTAGCAGCATCTGAGGGTGTCATGTGTTCAGTATTTGGCAATGGGATTTCCTACTTAGATTAGCAAATTCACATCTGTGGCTTCCACCCCTGCACATCTGTTGTGCCTGCCATTGTTCAATTTGTCTACTTCCCTGACCGTGTGGTCTTCTCCACTGGACATGCAGGTTTGGGCATCAATGGGGAAGGACTCATCTGTGTTGTCAGTGCAACATTGCTATACAAGTGTGTTGGATCTGTGCTGATGATTTCGTTGGCACTCCCATGACCAGGCTGATGTGACGGGAGCCTTCATTTGGTGCTAATTGTTGATTGTGTGACCAAGTGCTCAGCTGACATGATGGGGCCCTACTGAGGCAACATATGGCACAGCTTTCCTCACACAGGAGTGGAGTCCCCTCATGGCAGTGTGTACTCCTGTGACATTGCCTGCGCCCAAGGTGTGTGTTGTATGAGCATGTCTGTGTGTTCACTTCCGTTTTGCTGTGCATGCTGGGATCCCTAGTGTTGTACCTGTTTGTGATGCTTGCTGAGTTGACCTATGTTCCCCCAAAGTCTTCTCCCTGGGTTCTCTGTGATGTGGGTGCATGGCACATTACTGGTCATCAGGGTGTCACCCATAGGTGTGTTTGATGTCAGGGCTGGGTTTGTGTGCAGCCGCAGATGGGTCACAGTCAGGTTTCCCCTTGGCACTTGTTGTTTACACCTGTCATGTGATTTCCAGTTTGTGTTATCTTTCAGTGATTGTGACACGTTGTGTGTGTGACTGCTGGCAATCCTCAGGGTCCGGGCTGCAATGTTGGTTGTTGTCTATGTGTGTTCTTTGTGGGTGACCTTGGCTTCTTCATTGGTGTGTGACTGTGGCTGGGATCCCATTGGTTGGTGTGGTATTGCCGTCATGTCCATGTACAGCGTAGTGTGCAGTGTGTCAGACATTCAGGAGTCTTGTTGAGTGGCCATGTGTGATGTGTTTCTGCACCTTGGTTCCCACCCACCACCCTGGGATTGTCATGGGTGCATGTGCAATGTCACCAGTGCATGTGTGCTTCACTGCTGCACATTGTTGGAGGTCGAGGTGTGTGGTGTTGAGTGTGTGCAGATGAGAGTTGTTGCCCGGCTAGACCCCTGCCTCCATGTTGGCCTTGGCTTACTGGCCGTGCTGATTGATTTGTGCTTGTGTAGGTGTGATGGTAGTTTGTTGCTCAGGACACATGACTGTGGTTCACAGTGTGAACGACATTTAGCTTTGTCATCACAGTGGGATTGTAATGCAGCCCAGGGTCACCACATTGTGGGGGCCCTGGGGGTAGTGCTGTGGTGTGTCTGTGTCTTGCTGTGTCAGTTGCTGTTCCTACGTGCCTGTGTGACATGTGTGATTTGTGCTCCCTCTCATCTGACAATGCCTGATTGCCCACATAGGGGATTTGGATCAATGAGTTACCTTTGTGTGGCACTGTATGCACATCTGTATAATTGGTATTCAGGCCTCCTCATGTGTTGTGTGGTTGCCTGGGGACACTGGCACCCCCCCTCACCTGTTGTGTTTGATGTGCAGTGTGGGTCTGCCTGTTTGTGTTTGTGCATCTGCACCACTGCATTGGCATATCTTAGGTGTGCCAATGTCTGTATGTTGTTTGGTGGGTTTCCCCTGCTGTCCCTGGGACTCCTAGGTCATCGGTCAGCACAATGATCATGGTTTGTGTGTCCCATTGCTGCCATGGTATGGTATCTGTTCACCTCACATCTACAGTCTCCACAGGGTATCTGCATTTGTGTGCCCATTGGTGCAAATATGTGGGTCTGCATTCTGATGGTCACTTCTGTCATTGTGTCATTGATGAAGGTTGACAGTTTCAGCCCCCATGGGTGTTGTTTGACTGCACATGGCCAAAGGTATGTCTTATTTGCACTGCAGTATTTGCCTCCCCCGAATCTATGTTGCAATGGGACACATGCACTACTTTGCCACTGATGTGTTTTATGTTCTGTGACCAGGAATCATCCATGCAGTTTGGCAGTTGCAGCTTTTTCTTTGTCAACACTTACATTTTGGTCACTGTGATGATGGGGGTTTAGACCCCATTGCCACAGTGTTCAAAATGTGCTTCAGCTATGGACCCCACACTTACATTTTGGTCACTGTGATGATGGGGGTTTGGACCCCATTGCCACAATGTTCAAAATGTGCTTCAGCTATGGACCCCACACTTACCTTTTGGTCACTGTGATGATGGGGGTTTAGACCCCATTGCCACAATGTTCAAAATGTGCTTCAGCTATGGACCTCACACTTACCTTTTGGTCACTGTGATGATGGGGGTTTAGACCCCATTGCCACAATGTTCAAAACTGTGCTTCAGCTATGGACCCCATACTTACCTTTTGGTCACTGTGATGATGGGGGTTTAGACCCCATTGCCACAATGTTCAAAACTGTGCTTCAGCTATGGACCCCACACTTACCTTTTGGTCACTGTGATGATGGGGGTTTGGACCCCATAGCCCCAATGGTCTGGCCTGCTTGCATTGTGGGGGCCATACACATATATGTGTGGCACATGTGTTAGGGGGTCACATTGTATGTTCAAAGTCATGTTCAGTGTTGTAGGCATTTGACACAGTCTACACACGCTTGTCATGGTGTTGGGGGGATGTCTTTTTCTTGCATTCCCTAGGTTGTGGTGTGCTGGTTGTGTCATGCATTGTCCATCCTATGAGTGGGGGTGGTGTTGGTGGTAGGCATCCAGCCCCCCATGGGTAGAGGTGGTAGTAGTGACAGGCATCCAGCCCCCCCTGGGTAAGGGTGGTAGTAGTGGTAGGCATCTGGCATCCCTGGCTTAGGGTGATAGTAGTGGTAGGCATCCAGCCCCCCCTGGGTAAGGGTGGTAGTAGTGGTGGGCATCTGGCACCCCCCTGGCTAAGGGTGGTAGTAGTGGTAGGCATCCAGCCCCCTGGGTAAGGGTGGTAGTAGTGGTGGGCATCTGGCACCCCCTGGCTAAGGGTGGTAGTAGTGGTAGGCATCCAGCCCCCTGGCTTAGGGTGATAGTAGTGGTAGGCATCCAGCCCCCTGGCTTAGGGTGATAGTAGTGGTAGGCATCTAGCCCCCCCTGGGTAAGGGTGGTAGTAGTGGTGGGCATCTGGCACCCCCCTGGCTAAGGGTGGTAGTAGTGGTAGGCATCCAGCCCCCCTGGCTTAGGGTGATAGTAGTGGTAGGCATCCAGCCTCCTCCCTGGGTAAGGGTGGTAGTAGTGGTGGGCATCTGGCACCCCCCTGGCTAAGGGTGGTAGTAGTGGTAGGCATCCAGCCCCCCTGGCTTAGGGTGATAGTAGTGGTGGGCATCTGGCACCCCTGGCTTAGGGTGATAGTAGTGGTAGGCATCCAGCCCCCCCTGGGTAAGGGTGGTAGTAGTGGTGGGTATCTGGCACCCCCCTGGCTAAGGGTGGTAGTAGTGGTAGGCATCCAGCCCCCTGGCTTAGGGTGATAGTAGTGGTAGGCATCCAGCCCCCCTGGGTAAGGGTGGTAGTAGTGGTGGGCATCTGGCAGCCCCTGGCTAAGGGTGGCAGTAGTGGTAGGCATCCAGCCCCCCTGGCCTAGGGTGATAGTAGTGGTAGGCATCCAGCCCCCATGGGTAAGGGTGGTAGTAGTGGTGGGCATCTGGCACCCCCCTGGCTAAGGGTGGCAGTAGTGGTAGGCATCCAGCCCCCCTGGCTTAGGGTGATAGTAGTGGTAGGCATCCAGCCCCCCCTGGGTAAGGGTGGTAGTAGTGGTGGGCATCTGACACCCCCCTGGCTAAGGGTGGTAGTAGTGGTAGGCATCCAGCCCCCCTGGTTTAGGGTGATAGTAGGGGTAGGCATCCAGCCCCCCTGGGTAAGGGTGGTAGTAGTGGTGGGCATCTGGCACCCCCTGGCTAAGGGTGGTAGTAGTGGTAGGCATCCAGCCCCCTGGCTTAGGGTGATAGTAGTGGTAGGCATCCAGCCCCCCTGGGTAAGGGTGGTAGTAGTGGTGGGCATCTGGCACCCCCCTGGCTAAGGGTGGTAGTAGTGGTAGGCATCCAGCCCCCCTGGCTTACAGTGATAGTAGTGGTGGGCATCTGGCACCCCCATGGCTAAGGGTGGTAGTAGTGGTGGGCATCTGGCACCCCCTGGCTAAGGGTGGTAGTAGTGGTAGGCATCCAGCCCCCTGGCTTAGGGTGATAGTAGTGGTAGGCATCCAGCCCCCTGGCTTAGGGTGATAGTAGTGGTGGGCATCTGGCACCCCCATGGCTAAGGGTGGTAGTAGTGGTGGGCATCTGGCACCCCCTGGCTAAGAGTGGTAGTAGTGGTAGGCATCCAGCCCCCTGGCTTAGGGTGTTAGTAGTGGTAGGCATCCAGCCCCCCAGGTAAGGGTGGTAGTAGTGGTGGGCATCTGGCACCCCCTGGCTAAGGGTGGTAGTAGTGGTAGGCATCCAGCCCCCTGGCTTAGGGTGATAGTAGTGGTGGGCATCTGGCACCCCCATGGCTAAGGGTGGTAGTAGTGGTAGGCATCCAGCCCCCTGGCTTAGGGTGATAGTAGTGGTAGGCATCCAGCCCCCCTGGGTAAGGGTGGTAGTAGTGGTGGGCATCTGGCACCCCCTGGCTAAGGGTGGTAGTAGTGGTAGGCATCCAGCCCCTGGCTTAGGGTGATAGTAGTGGTGGGCATCTGGCACCCCCATGGCTAAGGGTGGTAGTAGTGGTGGGCAACTGGCACCCCCCTGGGTAAGGGTGGTAGTAGTGGTAGGCATCCAGCCCCTTCTGGCTTAAGGTGATAGTAGTGGTAGGCATCCAGCCCCCCTGGGTAAGGGTGGTAGTAGTGGTGGGCATCTGGCACCCCCCTGGCTAAGGGTGGTAGTAGTGGTAGGCATCCAGCCCCCCTGGCTTAGGGTGATAGTAGTGGTGGGCATCTGGCACCCCCATGGCTAAGAGTGGTAGTAGTGGTGGGCATCTGGCACCCCCCTGGCTAAGGGTGGTAGTAGTGGTAGGCATCCAGCCCCCCTGGCTTAGGGTGATAGTAGTGGTAGGCATCCAGCCCCCCTGGCTTAGGGTGATAGTAGTGGTGAGCATCTGGCACCCCCATGGCTAAGGGTGGTAGTAGTGGTGGGCATCTGGCACCCCCCTGGCTAAGGGTGGTAGTAGTGGTAGGCATCCAGCCCCCCTGGCTTAGGGTGTTAGTAGTGGTAGGCATCCAGCCCCCCCTGGGTAAGGGTGATAGTAGTGGTGGACATCTGGCACCCCCCTGGTTAAGGGTGGTAGTAGTGGTAGGCATCCAGCCCCCTGGCTTAGGGTGATAGTAGTGGTGGGCATCTGGCACCCCCATGGCTAAGGGTGGTAGTAGTGGTAGGCATCCAGCCCCCTGGCTTAGGGTGATAGTAGTGGTAGGCATCCAGCCCCCCTGGGTAAGGGTGGTAGTAGTGGTGGGCATCTGGCACCCCCTGGCTAAGGGTGGTAGTAGTGGTAGGCATCCAGCCCCCTGGCTTAGGGTGATAGTAGTGGTGGGCATCTGGCACCCCCATGGCTAAGGGTGGTAGTAGTGGTGGGCAACTGGCACCCCCCTGGGTAAGGGTGGTAGTAGTGGTGGGCATCTGGCACCCCCATGGCTAAGGGTGGTAGTAGTGGTTGGCATCCAGCCCCCCCTGGGTAGGGGTGGTAGTGGTGGTGCGCATCCAAACCCCTGTGTGCATATGTGGCATTGGTGATGGGCATCCCGCCCCTATGGTGCTGCTGTTGCTGGTGTAAGTAAATTCTGCATCCCTCTGTGTGTGTGTGATGTGTCGTGTACGTGTTGTATGTTTTTGTGGTTGGTGTCTGACTTACCTTCTGCGCCGTACGCGTCCGTGCCTGTTCCGGTTGTAAATGTAGAATATTGGTAGGATCGGAACGAAGGGATTCATGGTTGGTTCGTGTCGTTCGTCTTTCTCGTTGCTTCGCGTCGTCCTCGTCGCTGGCGTGTTCGCCTCGTAGCCGTGGATCGTGTTGTGGCGCGAATCGGAGCTTATGTGCGCCTCTCCCGGAAGCTTTGACGTGCCGGACGTAGCGACGGGTTCGGCGCGTACGGAAAGCGCATCGTACTTGTTCGGCCGGACGGGGCTGCATTTTCCCTTCCGTGCGACTCGTTTCTGCGTTTCCGGATTCGCCTCGGTCGGAGAACAGGACCTGGATTGGGTGAGTACGACTCGGCCGGATTCTATGCTGTTGTGCGCATCGTACTTACTCGTTCGGGATGATGTACGGATCGGTCGGGAAACAGGCTTTCGCATGGCTTTTTCCCGACCGAATGGTATTGGGTGCGCCTCCGACCGAGATCGGAATCGGCCCCTCAGTGTACCTAGAGTGTGTGCAGGTGTGGAGCCAAGAATCCCCCCAATGGACAACCCAGCCCCATTACCTGATGGGAGAGAATGAAAGACCCCCCCCCCCTGGTCATGAACTGGACACCCCTCACAAGATGTCAGACAGCTGCGCGGTGAAGTCTCAGCATGCAAGGACCCTCGATGTCAGCTGAAGTGCCTCCTCTTCTAATCTATCGGTATGATCATCTTTTATAATAGAAAGCAGCCTTGTGATTTACGTCTAGATTAGTGATGTTATGGATATGTAGCTAGCCCTGTTACCCCGTGGATGAAGATAGAGATGACATTTGTACCTAGTGCGAGAAGAGACCTTGTACATGATGTTCAGGGCATTGTGATAATGTTGTGCAAAACTAGATGTGTAAACAAGTTTAGTTTCAGAGAAACTAATCCAACATTGTCACGCACGACAAAATGTGCAGAAGGTCACTGCTGAAAACCAGGAAAATGTAAGAAAATAAGCTGCTTCGCTACATGGGCCTAACCTTGGAATGTAACCCGGGAATACTTAGCTAATAAATATAATATTTTTTTAATGTAGTGCTTCAAGCAGCACCCTTGCTGTTTCTACACTGTATAAGTAACATATGGTATTAGAACCCAGTCCTATGGAGAGCACGTAATAGCTCTGAATTGTTTGCTATCTTTTTATCCACTGATAAATGTTACTGTACAGTCATTTAGTGACCCAGACACAGGCGTGTTGAAAGACAGTTGCTGTTCTACCCCTCTAACAAAAGGTTGATAATGGTGCACAACAAATTCTTGAAGGTGGCGTGGCAAGCTGTCCATGTTGGAATGAATCATGGAGTACCCATTCTACAATCGTTATATAAGCCTGCCTACCTTGTAACATTTAGATTAACCCGTTCCGTGCGCGCGTCGGCCAACGGCCGTCGCGAGCACTACCTCACTAGTGCTGCGCACGTCCGTTGGCCGATGCGGCCCCGCCCACTCAATAGAACTCCCGCACCGCGGCGGAATTTGTGCCGCGGTTAAGGAGTTAAAGTACACAGCTATTTGCGCTGAACCTACGGTGGTCCCGCATTGCATCCATGGGAAGCATCTTGATGATTTTAGTCGATTGGTAAATGGTCGTTCTCAAACCTTTAGAACTCAAACTCTTTTATATGGATCCTTATGATGTGTATGACACAGTTGGAAAGCATATGGGGTTTCACCTCATTCTGTGACTTTTCTAAGATTTCCAAGAAGTGTGATTTAGCCTTTTTTTGGGGAAACAACTAAAATGTACATGTCCAAAGCTCATGCCTGAATTATACATCTGTTCACAAAAAAACCCTTTACAGAATACTTAAGGTTGACAGAGAGACAGTAATGTGTAAAATGTAAAACCTAAAAAGACAGAAAAAACACCACTTACTGTAGTGCCATAATCTTTGCTCCCACCAACATGTGCTATTTATTTATCACAAGCCATAACCCATTACATCTTCTATGTCCTCACATATTAGCATTAAGAGTGTAAAGAAGTGTCAATGAAACCATACAACACCAAAGCTAAAATCACACACTGTATTGCAAAGGTCTTTTAATGCAGAACAATGACAAATAAGTAGAGCACAAACAAACCCATGGATCATGTCCTCTTTATCACACACTTTGAAGAAAGAATATTTACACACATACAAGGATTCAACTACACAGTCAGTTGTAACTTCATCTCTCATTCCATGGACTTAGGGGCCGATTCCGATCTTGGCCGGTAGGGCTCCGAATCGGATTCGGCTTTACCGGCTCTGATTCGGAGCCCTGTTTCCTGCCCGATTCGTACGTGCGTCCGGGCGAGCGAGTACGATGCGAAATCTCCGACCGACTCGTTCGCGAGACCCAACCGCACCAACCGACTCGTTCGTGAAAGCCGACCGCTCCGACCGACTCGCACGGACACGACTCGCACCGCGCAATGGAGACGTTCCCCGGCCGGGTAAGTACCTTGCGCGCCTCGAGCAGTCCGACTGACGCGCGCCGTCTGGCTCAAAAGAGCAGTCGGAGCCGCACTTTGGGGGTCCGTGTCGGACCCCCCTGTACGCCTATCCGTGCGAGTCGCACACAGGGGGGACCCATGGGTCCCCCCTACCTGTGCATGTACGGCGCGACCCGCTTCGACGCGTACCCGCTGTAGGGGGCGCCCTTGTTCGCCTCGCACCCATTGAGTCAATGGGAGCCCGCGTACGCGTTGTACGACCGGCTCCCATTGACTTCAATGGGAGTCCGACCAAATCGAGTCCGATAGCATGCGTGCGCATCGTACTCGTTCGGTCGGACTGCTAGGGTCCGATTCGGTCGGAAATCTCTCCGGGTCCGGCTCGGTCGGTGAGATTCCCGGCCCGAATCGGAATCGGCCCCTTAGTTGTTCCATCACTGAAACCCTCACACATTCACCTACACCCTCACTAGCTCTCTTATTATCATACATATTAGACCTGTAACATTTTAATGGTGAGGTGGGAGTTAAAGTTACATTGCTACCTTAACTGGTGGATTTCTGTTTTCATTAAAGCTAGTTTGTCCTGTGAAACTTCAAAGCTTTGACCAAGTGGTTAAGATACTTTTCATGTGATCCTCTCTTAGTCAGATGCCCAACCAGTCAGAAGCCTTAATAGCTCTACAGTAATGACCATCAGTGGCCGCAGGTAGTAATGAGCCTCAGTGGCGTCAAGCGGTAATAAACGTTGATCGCCCAACGCACTACTGCACGACAGTGGGCACAGACAGTAATGAGAATCAACAGTCTCACTCAGTAATGATCATCAGTGACCCCAAGCAGTAACGCAGATCCTTTGTCGCAAGCAGCAATGAGTCTGCATGTGCAGACATAGCAATTATAGACAAATAGTACAGAAGATCGATTGGCCTTGGAATTCAGGAACAGCAATGGGTCACAGGAAAGAAATCAGGAGCATCAGTGGCACCAGGCATTGATGGACCTCTATAGCCATAGGCAATGATGAAAAGTTATGGCCCAGACATTAATGGACATCAGTGGCCCCAGTCTGTCAATTGACGCAGGCAGCAATGGATATTAAAGCCCCCCTACTAATAATGAGCCTCAATGACAAAGGTAGTAATGATCATCATTGACCCCAAGCAGCAGTGAGCATTAGCAGGATCCCTATAGCAAGGAGCCACAAAACCCAAAGGCTTTAATGTGCATCAGTGGCACCAAGGTAGTGATGGACCTCAATTGACCCAGGTGTTAATGAACCTAGATTGCCAGATACAGTAATAAACAGCTATTGGTCCAAGCACTATTGATCCTCCATGGTTGCAAGCGGTAAAGATCATTAATGGGTTCAGTCTGTATTGAATATCTATGACCACAGGCAATAATAATCATCAACAGCCCCTGAAAGAATGTATGAACCTTAACGACCCCAGGCTGAAAAGCACATTAATGCCCCCAACTAGTAATGAGGATCCACACAGAGCACTGAAACTTGAAATACGTTTAAAGAAGGTGTTTGGGTTTTTTATCCTCTGTCAGTGTTCGCGATCACGAGGAAGAATGAAAACTAAAATTAAATAGAGTGAAACGTGCCAAACCACAATAGTAAAAGTGCCACAGCTTGGCACTCTAACCTGTGTTTCTTTTTGTTTGTATTTTTTGTTTAATTTTTTTTGTTTTTAATCTCTCCCAGTGCTTGCACACACTGAGAGAGAGTAAACTAATAGCAAACACCTTTCCTTTTTTAAACACTTAGGGCCTGATTTAGATCTCAGCGGACGGGTTACTCCATCACAACAGTGACATAATAGGACATAATGGGATTTATATTTCAGTTGACGGGATATACGTCACCATTGTGAGGGGGTAACCCATCCGCCGAGATCTAAATCAGGCTCTTATCTTCTAGTTGGTATGGTATGTGGGGAGCGAAAGCCCCACATTGCACTTTGTGATATTTTTCGTAAGTTTGTGGATGTTATGCCCCCATAGATGGGTTACTCAGCACCCTTTTAATTTTTTTCTATAGGCCTAGAGTATTTTATTCCTCCACAAAATCCTCACACTAGGCTTTCTGTTAGGCTGGAAAGGATTCTCTTAGCACCATCAGCCGTCTTCCCCTCACAAATACACCAACTAATCTTAGTTAATGTCTGAGTTTCTGTCACTGGGATAGCTCTCTGCTCTCCCAATCTCATTTTCCGCACAGTCTATTGTGGAAGATTGAGAACAAAGGCAGCTATCAGCTGGTCCGCCCACCTTCTCTTGCATAGTTTTACTCCAAGCCATCCTCTTCGCCTTTCACAAAGCCCAAAATGATTGTAGATGCCCATCTTTCACCGTCTTGTCAAAAAGTGGGAAGTTTTTTTGCAGCATTTGTAAAAATGTATTTGCAGTTAATAGTGATATAGCTTCCCAAAGGGGTTTTGTGCATACATAATATTGTCCTATTATGTATCATCTTTTTACCCCTTTATCAGAAATGTAGGGTTTGTTCCTTCGATTATGGTATCTCGATTAAACTTTGCAGAATCTGCTAATAGTTTGCCTGTGGTATGGTGATTCCCAGACGAAGGTGACGTGGCAAGAGAAAGGAATCAGATTTTAGCTGTTACACCCTTTTCCATCATGTGAAAAAAAGATTGCCGAACTGGAGCATTTGAAAGTGGATTTGTACTGTTTAGGAGCGATGATCTAACTTTCAGGTCCTTCTCAGTTGTCTGCTTCATTCCTACAGCAAGAAGTGTCTCACCTTGACCTGGTGTTAAAGATAGCATCTTCTCCCACAGGCCACCCCCTTGGTGGTACTATGGAGTCATTTTATATTTTGCTTACCTTGAACATGGTTCATTAAGCTTACCCGTATTTAAACCCTAACCCCACTTTTACTATTTCTCACTTTGAACCTAGTTGCAAGTTTGAGATCTCGTGCCCGTGTCAGCCTTGTTGCGTCTTTGTGGAGATTTTTCAGGTTGTAAGCACCACTGAAGTCTACACTGCATCATTTCTGGGATATCCTTATATCATTAGAGATGCTATTCAATTTTGGCGACGGTTGTCAGAGAAAACTCTGTTTTCCAAATAAAATTGTGATCTCAGCATTGCCCTACATACATTCAGTCCATTATATTCCTTCCTTGTCTTCCTCATGTTAGTTCAGGTGAATAAGAAAAATATAGGATTTTGAAGATATATGAGACTAAAATGTTTTTTCCATATTTTCTTTACAAAATGTTGTAAATAAATCTACACAAACACATTCTCTTGCATCTTTAAGGTAAAGGGAATTTTTATTCCAATGGTTAAGTTCTTCTTCCATTGTTTCTCAAATCTTTCCTGTTAAAGTTTGCAAATATGGTTCCTTTTCTTTGGAACTAATATGACCCCATTAGCCAATGTACCTTTACTCATGCACAGTGCTATAGGTACCCCCACAAACTTTAAGTGCTTTCCCTTTTCTGTGCCTGAATTGTTAACTACTCGTTGGAAGATGTGAATGGAGAGTGGCTTCTTCAGGTTTATAATACATTTTTCCACTGCATGTGGCTCTTTGGTGGTACAATTACATTTATTGCATCCCTTGTTGCTCAGTTCTATATTTCTGACCATGGTTCAGAGATTTTGATCATCAGCGTTTAACCTGTCACTTTGACTAAGCAAATTAGAAAAGATTTGTTTAAAACATTTTATTGCATTAAATTTAAATTTGTGTACATTCGAGTTATTTAACAACAAAAACAGTACAATTTTTTTAAAATAAGCACATAAAACTATTAGAAAATCTCTTTGCTTAGTGTAATCTGTTCCTTTCTGGATATGGCAACTAGTATTAAAAATACAATATCCGGAGATTGCATCTGAGCGAGCTCTGATATTTAGCAATGCATGAAGTGTCAATGCCTTTTAAGTTATTTTTCGTGGCAGAATCCCACTGAGGCATTACTTGCAGAGGCATGGACAGCTGACGTAACTTTGTATGTAGCACCTAGAAGCGTTTTAGTCCCATTTCAAGAATTTCTGGCATCACTGGCCTTATCAACATTTTTCTGACAGAACATTTGTTCCCCAGAAAACCTCAAAGTAATGTACCACCCTTTTAAAAATTAAAAACCAAATTCAGAACAAGTGACCCCTAATACATTTGACCTTTTGTAGGATTGACAGTCATTTGCAAGACAGCAGAACTTACAGTTCTGGAGCAACATGGCTTATGAGTTTTCCTGTCTCAAACACTGGAACGAGACAGTGCTTGCTGTTGGATGGTGTGTTTAGTACAGATGATGATGGAAACCTGGACATAATGCCTATAACCTATTTATTGGTAAAGGAAACAGTGGTCCTAGACAAAAGTATTTGCTTCTAAACAATGAGAGAAAATTAGCACAGCTTACGAAAGAGATTAAATCATCTGGTAGGGAGAGTATGTATTACATAAGCACATTCCACATTGGTGAATTATTTAAAGGAAAAGGCACCTAAAGAGCAGCTTGATTCTTACACATTGGTTTATTTAAGGACAAATCCTATGCATTAAATGAAGAACAAATATAAACAAAAAGAGCATCATGTCAAGCATGTAATGTTCAAACTGTCTGTCGGAGACACGGACGGAGGCGGATGTGCTCCGCATAGGATTTTCTGAGGAACAATTTATTCCCGGTTACAATTAAGATTGGAAGTCTCACGCCGCGTTTTTCATACAGCGGAACTCCAGGGATTTATTCCCTTTTTGTCCCAGTACGGCTTGACTGGGATCAATATCTTTGACTTTATCGCACTACTGCTAAATTGGATAACCCACCTTCCGGGGGCATCGCACATGACACGATCTACATAGGTCCCCATCCCCCTGTCCTGAGGAAGACCCACAGCAGAGGAGTACACTCACCCTTTTGCACCAGGGTCGAAACGTCGACATCTACCAATGTGGCCTGCACTCTATATGTAGCCCCCTTGTCCCCTACCCCAAATCACAGATGAAATTTCGCTGTACATCTGACTGAACAATAATTTTTGAAACGTGTATTGTGAATCTAGTCTTGGGGCAGGCCCACTACAGTT
Source organism: Calotriton arnoldi (assembly GCA_963921515.1). NCBI lineage: Eukaryota > Metazoa > Chordata > Amphibia > Caudata > Salamandridae > Calotriton > Calotriton arnoldi. The sequence goes on from CAWUFW010004769.1 coordinate 1,407,645, forward strand.
GGGTTACTGGCCGTATTGGGAACCAGAGCCAGAACCCACAAATATCTAGGAATTTGAACTGCTTTTTTATAAATGTCTTTGATGATCTTCATCTACCCTCTCTCTTTCACATGAGCACCAACTTTCACTTCTCTTTCCTTCCTTGGAAGTAACCTTTTGAACATTACATGCTTGACATTATGCTCTTTTTGTTTATATTTGTTCTTCATTTAATGCATAGGATTTGTCCTTAAATAAACCAATGTGTAAGAATCAAGCTGCTCCTTAGGTGCCTTTTCCTTTAAATAATTCACCAATGTGGAATGTGCTTATGTAATACATACTCTCCCTACCAGATGATTTAATCTCTTTCGTAAGATGTGCTCATTTTCTCTCATTGTTTGGAAGCAAATACTTTTGTCTAGGACCACTGTTTCCTTTACCCATCGATACCCAGGTCCTTTGACTTCATACTGGGTCACCCCATTTATCTAAATGGGTATAACCTATTTATTAGCTACATTTAATGTAGTAGGTAATAGGTTACTGACATACTTTGGTGTAGCTTTCCATGCAGTTTTAAAGTCTGGGCACAAAGGCGACAGGTACGGAGCACAAGTCTTAGAACAGCCTTAGAACATTTGTGGCATTTCCTAATCATACCTCAGTACCTTTCCTTGCACTTTGTAGTCAATATTGGATCAATTTTGACAACTTAATCTATTTGGCCATTGTGATCAAATTCTAAATGTTGTAATAAACATTGCACATTAAAAATAAAGTTATATACATAAACCCGAACAAAGTGATTGCTGTGCTTTACATGAGCACACTCCATGGTGCTCTGAAGGGATGTTTGGGACAGTTTCTGTATCACATTGCAGCGCCAGACAACTGCCGCAGAGTCTTGGATTGTAAACACGGTCATGTGCCTGTTCTGAAAGTATTCCTCGAGTTTTGTGATTGCAGCCTGTTCCTTCACTAGAGCCATGATTTCAATAGTGCCGCAAGTCCAGTGGCACTGGGACCAAAAGCTATAGGCGCCCCACTAAACAATGATTATTGATTTATTTTACTACTAAACAGGAAGTCACAAATGCAGTTATCTTGGTGGCATTAGGGTCATGATATCAATGGTGCAGCAGGCTCAGTGGCACCGGGCCCAAAAGTTGTCAGCAGACAACAGGGTCATTATTTCAATGGTGCAGCGGGTGCTGTGACACCAGGACCAAATGCTCTAGGCACCCATTAATCACATAATATTGCTATGTTATACTACTAAACACGCAGTCAGAAGTGCAGTTACCTTGCAGACAACAGGGTCATGATTTGAATGGTACAGCAGGTGCAGTGGCACCGGGCCCAAACGTTTTCAGAACTCCTCTAAACACCTACTATTGCTATATTTTACTACTATACAAGCAGTGACAATTGCAGTTACCTTATAGTTAAAAGGGGGTTATGGTGCAGCAGGTGCAGTGGCACCGGGGCCAAAAGCTCTAGGGACCCCACTAAACACAGAATATTGCTTAATTTTACTACTAAACAGGCAGTCACAAGTGCAGTTATCTAGCAGGCACTAGGGTCATGATTTCAATGATACTGCGGGTGCAGTGGCACCCGGGCCAAAAGTTGTCAGAACTCCACTAAACATCAACTATTGCTATATTTAACTACTAAACAGGCAGTCAGAAGTGCAGTTACCTTGCAGGCACTAGGGCCATGTTTTCAGAAGTGCGGCAGGTGCAGTGACAATAGGGCCCAAAGCTCTAGGAACCCCTTTAAACACCAAATGTTGCAATATTTTACTACCAAGCAGGCAGTCACAAATGCAGTTATCTTGCAGGCACTAGGGGCATGATTTGAATGGTGCAGCAGTGCAGTGGCACTAGCCCAAAATGTATTAGAACTTCTCTAAATGTACAATATTGCTATTTCATCAAATAATTCTATTATTTCCTTCTCTCATTTAATTTTTTAAATGTTGCTATTACTTACCAGCACTGTATCACTAGTAAAAGCACAATATATTGCCTTTCTATACACAAACAAGTCATAATACTTTAACAGACTTTCTGCAACTTAGATTGTACAATTACTCCGCAAACTATAACTTACAACAAAAGACAGCTTATTATTAATCGCATGGGCGAAACCTAAGGCATTTACCAATGCTTGTTTTATATATATATACATTTTCTATATTGTAAATTTGCTGTGTTTTAGTTCCCTTTGGGCAAATGTGTGATTGATCCTTGTTTAATCCCAGGCAGTCTTTCATAAGGACATTAAACGTGGGTTGGAAATAACTCCAATTTCCCCTACTGTGTGATCTTCGGGGCACCGGGTGTATTCTGTTTCTAACTTTGTGGTCAATGAGCTTGTTGAATATTTCCATGTACAAAAGAGGACTTGTGATTTGAGCAAGCGATCCGTAAAAGTGTTTTACTACCTTTACCCCCCTACATGCTGTTAATGCTCATTCATAGCCCCATGCAAATTCAGTGTTTTCCAACAGTAGAATTTTTTAATTCTATACTGAGACCCTTTTTACAATTGGCTCATTCTTTACCAATCCTTTTGCAAACTTCTTTCACTATAATTAACGCATAGCCTGCAGTTTTCCCCAGGTAAATTTCTTCAGTCAAACCAAAACACCTGGTCAATACTGGTACATGCAGAAATTGATGGAGAAAGCACCACAACCTCCATGTTAGGGCTCATTTTAAAGGGCTGAGTGTACAATAGGTGCTAATTATCACACCGTATGAATTCTAATCCAAGTCCCTCTAGACACTCATAATCGCGCCTGGAGTTTTTTCAGGTGTGAGATCTCCATATGTGGATGAACCTCGTTTATTCAGTCTTTCGAATGAGCAGAAACAAATTCTCTTTTATTATTATTGAAGGTATGTCTCCTCTAGAAAGAGGGTTTTATCCCACTTGTAGTATGTTTGGGTGTGTGTTTGTATATATATAAAGATATATACACATATATATAAACTATACATATATATGTGTATATATATATACGTATATATATATATATGAACGCCACATCCGATTCCTCACACACAGACCGGACACCGACACGGGGAGATTTCAGGAATTAAAAGCTTTTATTCCTCCATTACGCTGCGACTCGTTTCGGCATTCACTGCCTTGATCACACAGTGATCACTTCCTGTTTTGCGTGCTTAAATTAAAATTCAGCAGAGTGCCCCGATCACATGACCGGCAGGTTTTCATAGAGCAGGAAAACAGACTGTCATATAGGTACATTTTACCCAGTTTCTATCGCTTAGTCTAAGATTTTACACATTCCATTAATGTACTCCATAATTTTTAGACAGTGTCTCATAATTCATTCCATTCAAGGCAACATGTTTTAAGATACTTAAATACAATTATCCGTCAAAGTGTGCATTGTAAATCTATATGCCATTGTAAACACCATTGGAATTCAATAAAGTGCAAGTGCAAAAATTAATTAATATTCATTTTCTAAAACTGTCACTAAACTTACATTCTTTTGCATGAATTAAACAAGTAAATAAATATATGAATAAATATATAAATAATGGGCCAGTGCCCATTAACCCATGTTAAACTTCACAAATGGGTCATTTTCTATAATCTTCTGTACACCATAATATGTGTAACAAGTCTTGCACGCCCATTGCATTCTCATTTAAACATCATGAATCGTCATGCAACACAATATTCAATGAAATAATAAAAATAAAAAACATCTAAAAAAAAAACAATGTGTAACTGCTCCATACTCTGATGATCATAAAAAGCATAGTTATGAATATGACATGTCCACTTATCAGATGTTTAGCCCCAAAAGGGTGTGGGTATCGATCTTATCTCCATATATACTGATTACGCAATAATTTATTGAAGATATTTCATTGGATTTTCTTTAGAGTTGACCTTTGCCTTAATCTGGAACGAGAAATTATTATAGTTGTATAAACTCTTATATAATCCCAAAATTTACCTTTGTAGGTGTATAAAAGGAATTTACAATGTCCCAATGTATGGGAGTGTCTATAATCTACAAGTACAAGTTAATCCACGTTAGCCAAATTAGTGCAAAATACCGCATTAAAGTGCTAGTGCAAAATAGTATTTTTGTTAATATTTTGTCAATATTAACAGTTCAATTGCAAATGCAATTTCCTGTTGTGTTATCATATTAACAAAGTGCAAAATAGCTTTCTAATTCAAAGTGCAAGTGCATTACAGTACTTATTTATTTAAAAAAAAACATTTCTTATTTTTGACTGATACGTAAAATAGACACAACACTCATCCAAACTACTCTACCTGATTTTCCCAAAATCTAATCCAAGAAAATATTAATTCCAACTACGCCACATCAATTAATATTTCACACTCAATCGGTTTCTTATGTCTTTACATAATAATTCTCAAACATAAATTATCCTTGAAATTTTTTTTTCCTGCATCTAAAACACAACATCTGACTCTGCTTTACAATATTAAAATTTGGAGGGACAACCTACTGGATTAACATAAATGGACATGCAGATCTTCTTCAGCGTTTAATCCGTTCGGCATCTTTGTATTGAATAATATGATGTATTTGGACTCTAATTGGCGAAGTTTACCCTCTCTATCCCCTCCTCTTTTCAGTTTGGGTACTTGATCAATAGCGAAGTAGGATAACTCGTCCAAATTTCCTTTATGTATTTCATTTAAGTGTCGAGCCACCACATAGTTCTTATCATTATTCTTGACAACCCGCAAATGCTGAAGAATGCGAACATGAACCATATGAATGGTGCTGCCTATGTACAGCTTAGAGCATGTACATTGCAAAATATAGACAACATAATCGCTTCTACAGTTCAAAAATTGTCTAATTTTCCATGGACTGTGCATTAGTGGTGATATCACTTGCTTTTCATTACGTCCAATCTTGCACGCCTTACATTTCAAACATCTATGGAAGCCCGGTATGCTCTGCAACCAACCAGATTTTTTGTTTACTTCAGGATTATTAAATACTAATTCCGCCCTCATGGATTTGGCTCTATTGAAGGTGATCATAGGTTTATGAGATACCACTTCACTCAATATTGGATCTCGTCGAATTAGATGCCAGTGCCTACACAGACTGTCTGTCACTTTCGTCTGGTAGGCACTGTATCCTGTAATCATTCTTATCTGACTCCCTGCACCAGATTTCTTAGTTAAGGCCTTCTCACAGTCTGGTTTTAGTAAAATGCCTCTGTCTATAGTAGAAACTCTGTTTCTAACTTGCTCTAAGATGCTGGGGTTATAACCTCTCTCCACAAATCTCTCAGTGAGGGAATCTTGAGCTTCCAACAGGGCCTGAGCTTCACTGCAATTACGTTTCATCCTCAGATGCTCAGCACAAGGGATACTCATTTTGAGCCTGTGAGGATGGAAACTCCCCGCATGCAGGATTGTGTTCCCTGCTGTGGGCTTCCTGAAAGTTCTAGTTTGTATCGAACCTTCCTCTACATATACCTCCAGGTCTAAAAACGTCCCTAGATTTTTGCTGATGTTATCTGTAAATCCTAAATTTAACTCATTGATGTTTATATCATGCACAAACTTCTTTGCTGTTTCCATGTCACAATCTTGTTATTCCATTCGTCGGCAAACTGAACCTTGAGCACATGCTCCTCCCACCAGCCCATATGCAAATTAGCATAGCTGGGGCGAAGCAGGTGCCCATTGCCGTACCTTGAAGCTGTCTATATGTCTCCCCTCCAAACATAAAATGATTGTTGGTCAGACATAACCTGCACATTTCCATCAGCATTCCAGTATGTTGGTATAAGCTGATAGAGCGTTTATTTAGGAAATGTCGAGTTGCATGGAGACCATCCTCATGGGTTATGCTCGTATACAAGCTCGTAACATCTAATGTCATCAATAGAAAGGTCTCCTTCCAACACACCTCAGAGACTTTATTTAAAAAATCCCTGGTGTCCTGGACATAGGCTGGAAGGGTTTTAACAAAAGGTTGTAAAAAGGAATCTAAGTACCTGGAAGTCGGCTCAAATAAGCTTCCAATTGCCAATATAATTGGCCTTCCAGGTGGAGTCTCTCTATTCTTGTGAATTTTCGGTATCAAGTAAAGAGTAGGGGTGACCGGATGTTCTACCTTCATGAAGAGGTATTCTGATTGCGAAAGCAATCCCATCCCTCTCCAGCGAGCAAGATCCTTCCAAAATTTGACTTTTATCTCTTCCAGGTTACTCAGTGGCACTTTCATATAACAATGGCGATCTCTTAACTGCAATTTCGCCTCAGTGTTATATGCATCTAATGGCCAGAGAACTACGTTCCCACCCTTGTCCGCTTGCCGGACTACCACATCATCCCTTGCTTTTATTTTATTTATGATCATATGATAGTCTTTTTCAAATTGACCATATTCTTTAGGGAAGGATTTGTTGGAGGTGATGGCTAGCTCTTTAAGATCTTTAATCACTCGGTCCGAGAACATACCTATTGCATCTCTTGGGGTATTTGGGGTGAAGGTTGATTTCGGTCTAAAATTTGACATTTCATTTTCAAAAACATTAAGACCCATCAGATCCACAGTTTCTCTCACACTAGCATCACTGGTCAAACCCTCTCCCTCCCAAGCAAGATTCTGCAATGCACATAATACCTCCATGTCACCACATTCTAAACCGCCTTCTTCTTGTAAACCGTCTTTACTCCTCTCTGGAGCTTGCCTCTTATTATGAAAGAATTTTTTGAGCTTCAGCTTCCTAGTATACTTAAAAAAGTCAATCCGCGTTTGTATGTAATTAAAGTTTGTCCGAATACAAAAAGATAGTCCCAGTGATAAGATTCGATTTTCCTCCTCTGTAAGCACAAGATCCGTAAGATTTATAATGGTCTTGTCTGCTTCAATTACCGACGTTGATATGTTTCCCTTGCTTTTGTTGTGGATCTCAGTTCCATGCCCATGCCGCCGATTTTTTCTCCTCCTATATTGTCTTTTTTCTTCTCTGAGGGTTCGGCCTTACATTTTGTGTCCGATCCATGTACAAAAAACCAAACTCCTCAATAACTGACGGGGGTTCATGTTGCCTCAGGCCCCTACTGGTTTGATCTATTCCAGTTTCTGCATCAGAACTTACTGCAGAACTTGCCTCCGAGCTCAGATCTGTGGATGGTTCATCATTTCTAACCACGTTTGTATTGACAGCTTTCGACATCCTTTGCCTTCTGATATTGTCAAATCTACGGGCAAATGTGTAAATCTATATATATATTTATTATCTACTGGCGGTCGCCAGTAGATAGTTATAGTTAGGACCTATTTTCCATTGGAAATCCGCAACATTCTATTTGAAATAACGTTGGCGCCGGTTGACGAATCTTCGCGAAAGCTTCCAACTTGTTGGGGTGCTCCGGTCCGCTCCTATCCTGAAAGTCTCGGGGTGATTCGTCAAGCGGGGGCTGAGAAAAAAGGGGGGTCCCAAAACGCGTTTTCCCCAATCATTTTTCCATAGGAACCGTTCATCGCAGCTGCAGCTCGAACTGCTGAACGGAATTACACCAAATTTGGCAAAGAGGTAGCCCTTGGTTCAGTGTCGTGCCTTTTGCTTAAATGGTGTAAATCCGTTCAGTAGTTCCTGAGAAAATCAAAAGTAAAGTCACATATATATCTATGGCCGAGTAGGGTCCGCGTACCCTCCCGATCACGAGCTGCATGCTAATTGGCTGTCAAGTGGTTGTCAACACTCCAAATCAGGAAGTGTGGGCAGCCATTTTGTCCCTCAGTAGAACCGAGGGACAGAAACAAGTGCCCAAAGCGCAAAAAGGGGGCAGGGTAGAAACACCCTGACCCCCTAGGTCTGCTCAGGGGGTCCCACAAGGACCCCCTGGGCAGAAAAAAGCATTTTTTTTTTTTAAATGGCGGGATGCGCTTAGGGTGCGCGGATCCCGCCGATTAATAAAAAAAAGCACAAGAAACAAGTGTGCAAAATGCACAAAGGGGGCAGGGTAGAAACACCCTGACCCCCTAGGTCTGCTCAGGGGGTCCCACAAGGACCCCCTGGGCAGGAAAAAGCATTTTTTTTGTAAAAACAATCGGCGGGATGCGCTTAGGGTGCGCGGATCCTGCCGTAATTAAAAAAAATCGAAGCGCGGTCTCCCGCGCTTCGATGCTATTTTGCCCCCGGGTGGGCCAAGTCCTGGGGGCATGCGGGGGTTTATTTATTTTTAATGTGGGGGGCCTCTAAGGCCCCCCAAGCCCCGGGGACCGCCACCCCCCGGGGCTTTAAATAAATAATGTTTGCGGGGGGCACACGGCCCCCCGCAGCCCCGAGGACCGCCACCCCCGGGGCTTATTTTTTAAAAAAATTACTTGACCTGTGTGGGGGCTCAGCCCCCACACACCCTGGGGACCGCCACCTCCCCGGGGCACTAAGAAAATAAATGTGGGGGTCCGTTATGGACCCCCGAGCTCCGGGGACCACCACCTCCCCGGGGCTGTGCAAAGGATGGGAGGGGGGCCGCGTGGCCCCCCTCCTGGAGCCTGTGGTGGCCCTGTGGACCGCCACCCCCCAGGGCCGGCTCCTGCATTGTCCCGGGGTGCCTAACCCCGGAACACTGTAGTTTGCAATGACAGGACGGGAGCCTCGCGGCTCCCGTCCTGTCATTACAAGCTGCTTTGGATATTGAGGCGAGAGCAGGAAACCTACTCTCGCTTCCAATATCCAAAGCACATTGCTTTTCCACACGGGGAGCTGCATCTTAGCAGCTCCCCATGTGGAAAAGCAATGCCGGCTCCCGCAGGAGGCGGGGAGCCGGCATGGTCCGTGGGGGAGTTGGGGTCCGCCCATGGACCCCAAAGGATAGGGCCAGCCCTGGGGGATGGGGTCCCTGGGGCAAGTAGTGGCCCGGGAGGGGGGCCACGCGGCCCCCCTCCCCAAAAATAATTAAAAAAATTTTTTTTTTTCAAAGGCCGGCCCCGGGGGATGGGGTCCCCGGGGCCTAAGGAGGCCTGAGGAGGGGGGCAACGCAGCCCCCTCCATAAAATTTTTTTTTTTTTAAAAAGGTGGCAATGACCCGGGGGATGGGGTCCCCGGGTCAAAATTGGCTACGGGAGGGGGACCCACGCGGTCCCCTTCCCGTCCTTTTTTTAAAAAAAAGAAATAAAAGGGGGTCAGGCCCTGAGGGATGGGGTCCCCAGGGTCAAAATAATTAAAAAGAAGGGGGGCCACACAGCCCCCTTTTAAAAACAAAAAAAAATCCGGCATCGCGCCGGAGGCCACGCCCCCTCCTTGGCAGCACTCTGCAAACGCGCCCCCTGGCGCGTTTGCAGAGGGGGAACGAATTCCCCTTCAATACTGGGGGCCCTGGGGGCCAACTAGCCCACCAGGAACCTCCAGTATGCGCCAGGGGGCTGCGTTGCAGAGAGGTGTTCTGAGGCCACGCCCCTTTTTACACCTCTCTGCAACGCAGCTCCGTGGCGCTTAATGGAGGTAGCTGGTGGGCTAGTTGCACCCCAGGGACCCTCAGGATTCAAGGGGAGTTAATCCCCCGACTTAAAATGCACCACGGGGCGCGTTTGCACAGTGGTGAAGGGAGGGGGCGGGGCCTGAGGTAACATGTGTGCAAACAGGCCCCGTGGCGCGTTTTAAGATGGGGAATTAAATCTCCTTCAATCCTGAGGGTCCCTGGGGGCCAACTAGCCCACCAGGTACCTCCAGTAAGCGCCACGGAGCTGCGTTGCAGAGTGTTGTAAAAAGGGGCGTGCTCTGAACACCTCTCTGCAACGCAGCTCTCTGGCGCATACTGGAGGTATCTGGTGGGCTAGTTGGCCCCTAGGGACCCTCGGGATTGAGGAGGAATTAATTCTCCAACTTAAAATGCGCCACAGGGCGTGTTTGCAGACATGTCACCTCAGGCCCCACCCCCTTCCTTCACCATTGTGCAAATATTCCTCTAAAATCAGCCGAACTACGAATTCCGATTTACTCACCTGTTATCAGGAAAGACCTCAGTGCTGCATCTTTGAGCCCAGTACTGATCCTGAAAAGTAATTTTAACCGTACTTACCAGTAACTTGAATTTCCTTCCATAGGCTAACATTGACTGGTTTCACTTGGAAATTCTTCTAAGTGTGGAGTTTTGGAACTTTATAATATTCCTCTAAAATCAGACGAACTACGAATTCCAATTTACTCACCTGTTATCAGGAGAGACCTCAGTGCTGCATCTTTGAGCCCAGTACTGATCCTGAAAAGTAATTTTAACCGTACTTACTAGTAGCTTGAATTTCCTTCCATAGGATATCATTGCCTGCTTTTTGCTGAAAAAGTTTCTAAGTGTCGATTTTTGAAACATACAAATATTCCTCTAAAATCAGCCGAACTACGAATTCCAATTTACTCACCTGTTATCAGGAGAGAACCCAGTGCTGCATCTTTTAGCCCAGCACTGACCCTGAAAAGTAATTCTAACCGTACTTACCAGTAACTTGTATTTCCTTCCATAGGAATCCATTGTCTGGTTTTCAGCAGAAAAGTTTCAAAGTGTCGATTTTCACAAACTACAAATATTCCTTAAAAATCGCCTGTATGACTTAAACGCATTCTTTCAACTGTTTACAGGAGATGCACCAGTGCTGGATCCAGGATCCACCACTGAGTAAGAAAAAGTAACGATAACACTACTTACCTGCTAAGTGAATTTTCTCCCATAGGATAACATTGGTGATTCTATGTGAAAAAGTTTCTAAGTGTCAACTTTTAAAATACAATAATATTCCTTAAAAATCACTACTGTAACCAAAACGCTTTTACTCAACTGTTTACAGGAGATGTCCCAGGACTGAATCTAGGATCCAGTCCTGTGGTTAGAAAAGTAATCCATAAAGTAACTAATTGCATTTAACTAGAAATTCACATTGAGCTCAATGTTGCATTGTGTTTGAAATTGTGTTGCCCATTGCAACAACTGTAACTACTGTACTTAAAAGTCTATTGCCTATTTGCAAAGTATTTAAACTAAAGTAATTCATTCTGAGAAAGTATATTTTGTAATGTAATGTATAATGTAATTACAATGTAATTTAAAAAATAAAATATCTAAAAATAAATAGTTTAAAAAATGTAGTAAATCAGTATCAAAAAAATAAATATAACAATTAATACATTTAAAAATTGTCATTTACAAAACCTTTGAAATTCACTGAAAAAAACCATAGGTTTCAGACATGTTATAGTTAGGAATTAGCATTTAAAAAACCTTTGAAATTCACTGAAAAAACCATAGGTTTCAGGCACGTTATAGTTAGAAATTAGCATTTAAAAAACCTTACAAATTCACTGAAAAAACCATAGGTTTTAGGGACAGTTATAGTTAGTTGGACATTGCACTCGTACAAAACCCGTGAAATTCCCCGTTATAGTTAGTTCGGCGAACTATAACTCGCGCCCCACAATGCACTGCTGATGACGTCACATATTACATCACTCATGACATGGTCAGTGACATCACTGATGACATCTCAAATGACATCACTGATGACATCACTGATGACATCATCCATGTGATAATTTGATGCATCTTCTCACACCCTAATATAACTTTTGATACACCCACTGTAAATTACAGACTGCCATTGTCAAAACCATAGACACTCCAACACCAATTACTATATACACACTAACTGATTCTTAGGTCTACACACACACACATCTACTCACTCACCCGTACAGTCACTCATACTTATAGTCACTCAGTACAGGACTATTATATGCACTCATACACCTATATAAACACTCACACACCCCACTCATCCATAGAGGTACTCACACACCTAGTCAGTCATGCAAAAAATTAAGCACACACCCATTTACTCACCTATACAGTTATACACACACCAGCTCACTTACTCATACAAATACTAGCACATTCTTACGCTCTTATACAATCTCTGATACAAGCACGCACTCATCCATACAGTCACTCTCACAATCACACACTCTCGCTTATAGCTATTTATATACTCCAACACACATATATACTGCCTTTCACATATGTAGTTACTCACACATGTACCACTGGGACATACATGCACTCACTAACACACTCTTACACACACTTACCCACCCATACAGTCTATCACAGATGCACTCTTGAAACCATCCACCCAGTGAATCACCCACTCACACATCTATGCACAGAGTCGCACACACCCCACCCACACAAACACTCAGGCACCCATACAGATACTCAGACAACCAATCAATAACTCATATAGACATTCATGTAGCTATTCACAAACCCATGCAGCCACTTACACAGCAACAGACAAACGGATACAGACATTCACCCAGTTTAGTCACTAACCCATGCATTCAGTAAGATACGTTTAATCACTCACTAATAGAGTTAGTCACGCACCTACTAAATCATCCATACAGACACTTATACACCCACTCATTCTTCAATACGCCTTTCCCTATATATATTAAACATATTTAAACTTTATAGAAACACACAGTCACTGGATGATGTCATCAGTGATGTCATCAGTGATGTCATTTGAGATGTCATCAGTGATGTCACTGACCATGTCATGAGTGATGTAATATGTGACGTCATCAGCAGTGCATTGCGGGGGCGCGAGTTATAGTTCGCCGAACTAACTATAACGGGGGAATTTCACGGGTTTTGTACGAGTGCAATGTCCAACTAACTATAACTGTCCCTAAAACCTATGGTTTTTTCAGTGAATATATATATATATTCACTGAAAAAACCATAGGTTTCAGACACGTTATAGTTAGAAATTAGCATTTAAAAAACCTTAGAAATTCACTGAAAAAACCATAGGTTTTAGGGAAAGTTATAGTTACTTGGACATTGCACTCGTACAAAACCCGTGAAATTCCCCCGTTATAGTTAGTTCAGCTAACTATAACTCGCACCCCGTAATGCACTGCTGATGACGTCACATATTACATCACTCATGACATGGTCAGTGACATCACTGATGACATCACTGATGACATCATCCAGTGACTGTGTGTTTCTGTAAAGTTTAAATATGTTTAATATATATAGGGAAAGGCATATTGAAGAATGAGTGGGTGTATAAGTGTCTGAATGGATGATTTAGTAGGTGCGTGACTAACTCTATAAGTGAGTGATTAAACGTATCTTACTGAATGCATGGGTTAGTGACTAAATTGGGTGAATGTCTGTATCCGTCTGTCTGTTGCTGTGTAAGTGGCTGCATGGGTTTGTGAATAGCTACATGAGTGTCTATATGAGTTATTGATTGGTTGTCTGAGTATCTGTATGGGTGCCTGAGTGTTTGTGTGGGTGGGGTGTGTGTGACTCTGTGCATAGATGTGTGAGTGGGTGATTCACTGGGTGCATGGTTTCAAGAGTGCATCTGTGATGGACTGTATGGGTGGGTGAGTGTGTGCATGGGTGTGTTAGTGAGTGAATGTATATCTCAGTGGTACATGTGTGAGTAACTACATATGTGAAAGGCAGTATATATGTGTGTTGGAGTATATAAATGGCTATAAGTGAGAGTGTGTGATTGTGAGAGTGGCTGTATGGATGAGTGTGTACTTGTATCAGTGATTGTATAAGAGCGTAAGAATGTGCTAGTATTTGTATGAGTAAGTGAGCTGGTGTGTGTATAACTGCATAGGTGAGTAAATGGCAGTGTGATTAATTATTTGCATGACTGACTAGGTGTGTGAGTACCTCTATGGATGAGTGGCGGTGTGTGAGTGTCTATGTAGGTGTATGAGTGCATATGATAGTCCTGTACTGAGTGACCGTAAGTATGAGTGACTGTACGGGTGAGTGAGTGGATGTGTGTGTAGACCTAAGAATCAGTGAGTGGGTATGTAGTTATTGGTGTTGGAGTGTCTATGGTTTTGCGAATGGCAGTCTGTAATTTAGAGTGGGTGTATCAAAGGTTATATTAGGGTGTGAGGAGGTGCATCAGATTATCACGTGGATGATGTCATCAGTGATGTCATCAGTGATGTCATTTGAGATGTCATCAGTGATGTCATCAGTGATAGCACTGACCATGTCATGAGTGATGTAATATGTGATGTCATCAGCAGTGCATTGCGGGGGCGCGAGTTATAGTTAGCTGAACTAACTATAACGGGGGAATTTCACGGGTTTTGTACGAGTGCAATGTCCAAGTAACTATAACTTTCCCTAAAACCTATGGTTTTTCAGTGAATTTCTAAGATTTTTAAATGCTAATTTCTAACTTTAACGTGCCTGAAACCTATGGTTTTTAAGTGAATTTCAAAGGTTTTTTAAATGCTAGTTTCTAACTATGCCTACAGAGGTAGGACATGCAAAGAAAGAAGAAAAAACGCACAGAAAGAAGCAAAAGAAATGCAGAAAGAAGCAACAGAAGTCCACAAAGACGAAGAAAAGTGCAGGAAGAAGCAAAAGATGTGCAGAAAGAACCAGCAGAGGAGCAGAAAGAGGCCTTGTTCCAAAATCATCCTGTGCCCACAACTTTTTCAGACGTGTACTGATGGTAACTGACTCTGACTAACCAGAGCCAGTGTTATGCTAAAAGACACTTAGAATACAGTGGAAACACCTACATACACTAGGGAACACTATGCGTTGGGGTACCCCTGTGATTAGCATGACCTCCTCTGTAAGTCCCTAGTACATAATAGGGCAGGGGGATTAAAACTACCTCTTAAAACGTGCTACAGGGCCCCGTGGCGCGTTTTAAGTTGCAGGATTAAGTCCCCTTGAATCCTGAGGGTCCCTGGGGCCCAACTAGCCACCCAGGTACCTATAGTTAGAACCACAGAGCTGAGTTGCAGAGAGGCGTTCCAAGGCCACGCACCTTTTTTCACCTCTCTGCAACGCAACTCTGTTGTGCTTACCGAAGGTACCTGGTGGGCTAGTTGGCCCCCAGGGTCCCTCAGGATTTAAGGGGAATTAATTCCCCAACTTAAAATGCACCACAGGGCGTGTTTACGCACATGTCAACTGAGGCCCCGCCCCCTCCCTTCACCACTGTGCAAACGCGCCCTGTGGCGCGTTTTAAGTTGGGGGATTAGGTCACGTTGAATCCTGAGGGTCCCTGGGGCCCAACTAGCCCACCAGGTACTTCCAGTAAGCACCACAGGCCTGCGTTGCAGAGAGGTGGTCCGAGGCCACGCCCCTTTTTACACCTCTCTGCAACGCAGCTCTGTGGCGCTTTCTGGAGGTACCTGGTGGGCTAGTTGGACCCCAGGGACCCTCAGGATTCAAGGGGACTTAATCCCCCAACTTAAAACACGCCACAGGGCATGTTTGCACACATATCACCTCAGGCCCCGCCCCCTCCCTTCACCACTGTGCAAACGCGCCCCGTGGCGGGATCCGCGCATCCTAAGCGCATCCCGCCGATTTAAAAAAAAAAAAAAACGGAAACAAGCATCCTGGGACCGGTTTCTGGCTTTGGTATCGCTTTGTTCGCCCTAAGTTGGCAGGGTATGCCCAGACGTGGGTCCCTTGCTCTCTTTGCCACTGGATTCAAGATAGCCTGGCTGATGAGGGTTTTGAACCCGAAACCGGTCCCAGGATGCTTGTTTCTGGTCCAGGGAAGACATGGCTTGGCAGTTCGGGCTGGACTGTTCCCATGAGGCACAGGGTCAGACTGATTTGCATATGGCCATGTCTGAACTGGTGTGGTGGAGTGAGCTAAAGAATGATGATGGATTAAACCCAGATCAGTTGACTGGGGGTGAGTGTTTGATTTGCTCTAACGCTCCGTCCATCATCCCCTTTGGTATCGCTTTGTTCGCCCTAAGTTGGCAGGGTATGCCCAGACGTGGGTTCCTTGCTCACTTTGCCACTGGATTCAAGATAGCCTGGCTGATGAGGGTTTTGAACCCGAAACCGGTCCCAGGATGCTTGTTTCCAGTCCAGGGAAGACATGGCTTGGCAGTTCGGGCTGGACTGTTCCCATGAGGCACAGGGTCAGACTGATTTGCATATGGCCATGTCTGAACTGGGGTGGTGGAGTGAGCTAAAGAATGATGATGGATTAAACCCAGATCAGTTGACTGGGGGTGAGTGTTTGATTTGCTCTAACGCTCCGTCCATCATCCCCTTTGGTATCGCTTTGTTCGCCTAAGTTGGCAGGGTATGCCCAGACGTGGGTCCCTTGCTCACTTTGCCACTGGATTCAAGATAGCCTGGCTGATGAGGGTTTTGAACCCGAAACCGGTCCCAGGATGCTTGTTTCCGGTCCAAGGAAGACATGGCTTGGCAGTTCGGGCTGGACTGTTCCCATGAGGCAATTGGTCAGACTGATTTGCATATGGCCATGTCTGAACTGGGGTGGTGGAGTGAGCTAAAGAATGATGATGGATTAAACCCAGATCAGTTGACTTGGGGTGAGTGTTTGATTTGCTCTAATGCTCCGTCCATCATCCCCTTTGGTATCGCTTTGTTCGCCCTAAGTTGGCAGGGTATGCCCAGAAGTGGGTCCCTTGCTCACTTTTCCACTGGATTCAAGATAGCCTGGCTGATGAGGGTTTTGAACCCGTACCGGTCCCAGGATGCTTGTTTTCGGTCCAGGGAAGACATGGCTTGGCAGTTCGGGCTGGACTGTTCCCATGAGGCACAGGGTCAGACTGATTTGCATATGGCCATGTCTGAACTGGGGTGGTGGAGTGAGCTAAAGAATGATGATGGATTAAATCTAGATCAGTTGACTGGGGGTGAGTGTTTGATTTGCTCTAACGCTCCGTCCTTCATCCCCTTTGGTATCGCTTTGTTCGCCCTAAGTTGGCAGGGTATGCCCAGACGTGGGTCCCTTGCTCACTTTGCCACTGGATTCAAGATAGCCTGGCTAATGAGGGTTTTGAACCCGAAACCGGTCCCAGGATGCTTGTTTCTGGTCCAGGGAAAACATTGCTTGGCAGTTCGGGCTGGACTGTTCCCATGAGGCACAGGGTCAGACTGATTTGCATATGGCCATGTCTGAACTGGGGTGGTGGAGTGAGCTAAAGAATGATGATGGATTAAACCCAGATCAGTTGACTGGGGGTGAGTGTTTGATTTGCTCTAACACTCCGTCCATCATCCCCTTTGGTATCGCTTTGTTCGCCCTAAGTTGGCAGGGTATGCCCAGACTTGGGTCCCTTGCTCACTTTGCCACTGGATTCAAGATAGCCTGGCTGATGAGGGTTTTGAACCGAAACCGGTCCCAGGATGCTTGTTTCCGGTCCAGGGAAGACATGGCTTGGCAGTTCGGGCTGGACTGTTCCCATGAGGCACTGGGTCAGACTGATTTGCATATGGCCATGTCTGAACTGGGGTGGTGGAGTGAGCTAAAGAATGATGATGGATTAAACCCAGATCAGTTGACTGGGGGTGAGTGTTTGATTTGCTCTAACGCTCCGTCCATCATCCCCTTTGGTATCGCTTGGAGTGTTGACAGCCAATTGTCTAGGGCCGTTTCTTGCTAAGCGAGTCCGTTCAGCGCGGGGACACGCTGGTTGGCGTAACCATGCGCATTAGAAATGACCAAATAAATAATAAATAAATTAGCATACAGCTCGTGATCGGGAGGGTGCGCTCAGAGTGCGCGGACCCTCCGCGGCCATAGATATATATGTGTTTTTACTTATGATTTTCTCATCAACTACTGAACGGATTTACACCATTTAACAAAAAGGGTTCTTTCTGAACCAAGAACTACCTCTTTGCCAAATTTGGTGTAATTCCGTTCAGCAGTTCGAACTGTAGTCTTGCATAAAGTTTCCTATGGGAAATTGATTTTTTGACTCTCATTTTTTGAATTTCTCCGCAACTACTGAACGGATTTACACCATTTAAAAAAAAGGTCGCTTTCTGAACCAAGCGCTACCTTTTTGCCAAATTTGGTGTAATTCCGTTTAGCAGTGCGGGCTGTAGCTGTGTCTAAAATATCCTATGGGAATTAACATGGAGAAAACACGTTTTGGGACCCCCCTTTTTTCTCAGCCCCTGCTTGCCGAATCACCCCTAAACTTTCAGGATAGGAGCGGACCGGAGCGCCCCACAAGTTTTGAAAAGTTCGCGAAGATTCGTCAACCGGCGCCAAAGTTATTGGAAATAGAATGTTGTGAATTTCCTATGGAAAATAGGTCCTAACTATAACTATCTACTGGCAACCGCCAGTAGATAATATACACACAATATATATGCATCAATGACCCGAACATTGATGCAAATGCTTTGTCCGGCTGGATCTCCGCCGCCTTGAACAAACTCGCCCCAGTTAGGCTAAGCAGATCCCCCAGGAACTCCCCGTCGGCCCTGTGGTTCACGGAGGAACTCAGAGTGATAAAAAGCAAATGCAAGCAAAAAGAACGCCTCTGGAGGAAAGCATACTGTCCTTCGGCTAAAAGGACCTACAGGGAAGCTCTAAAAGAACTTCACAAAGCTATGAAGGTTGCTAGAAGAGATTACTTTGTGAAGCGAATTAATACCGCGGAAAACTCCTGCAAAGAAATTTTTAAGATAGTCAGCTCCTTTACCAAGCCTGTAGCTCTAGAAAGTAAGATACCACCGTCACCGTCACTTTGTGCAAAACTGTCGGACTTCTTTGAGGTAAAAATCTGGAAGGGCTACGACGCCTTCACGACTAGAAGGGAAACCATCAAATCTGAAGCTGAGGATTCCCATGATGGGGAGGCTTCTTTCTTTGAATTCCCCTTCATCTCACTCCAGGAATCCTTGGCAGAAATCCTGAAATGCAAATCAGGGTCCCCAGAAGATCCCTGCCCCCCTAAACTGTGGGAAGCACTCGCACACATCCTTAATCCCACCCTGAACCACCTATGGAACAGCTCACTTATCACCGGCATCTTCCCGGAGTCGTGGAAACACGCTTTGCTTCTACCCCTCTTGAAGAAGCCCAATGCTGACCCGGGCGAACTTAACAACTATCGCCCGATCTCCCTTCTCCCTGCACCTGCCAAGATGTTGGAAAAGGTGGTCCAACGACTACTTACTAATTTCATTGACAGTCGCAACATTCTTCATGAAACACAGTCCGGATTCCGAGCGGGCTTCAGCACAGAGACAGATTTGCTGGAGGTGGCTGAGTCTATAAGAATGGTGGCAGACAGTGGAGCCTCAGCCATGCTAGTGCTGTTGGACTTGTCCGCCGCTTTCGATACGGTGGACCACCCAATTCTATTGGCCAGGCTTAAATGTGCGGGTGTGACGGGGACGGCGCTCGCCTGGATAAAGTCTTATCTCAGCGACCGCACACAAAGGGTTACCCTTTATCCTTTCAAGTCGGAAGCCAAACCTTTACGGTGTGGGGTACCACAGGGATCGGTGTTGAGCCCTCTACTCTTCAACGTTTATCTGGCTCCACTCTTCTCGCTCATTGCGAAATGGGGAATAAAAATCATTTCCTATGCGGACGATACCCAGATGGTATTCTCCTTTAAGGACCAATCTGCTAACACCTTTGCCAGATTTAGGGGATGCCTGAGGGACATATCCAGCTGGATGAATAATAATAAATTAAAGCTTAATGCAGAGAAAACTGAGGTCCTGTTTTTTGGCAAGACATCCCCACCGACAGCTGGACTGTGGTGGCCGAAGGAAATGGGCCTCCCCCCTTGCCCTTCAACCACGGCGAAAAACCTGGGTGTAAAATGGGAATCCGACCTTACTTTCTCAACCCAAGTACGCTCTATTGCATCCTCTTGCTTTGGCATAATGAGAAACCTGAGAAAATTTCTACACTTACTACCAGAGAGTTGCCGAAGAACCGTTGTCCATGCATCAGTAACCTCAAGGTTGGACTACGCTAATAGTCTCTACCTAGGGCTGCTTGCATATCTGATCAAGAGATTGCAGATGGTGCAAAATGCGGCTGCGAGATTAATAAGAAGAGTTCCTTTTAGACAACACATCTCTCCGCAAATCAAACAGCTCCATTGGCTGCCGGTAGCTAAATGGATAGAATTCAAGGCCCTGACGGTAGCTTTCAGGGCCTTGAGAGGCATCTGTCCCAGCTACATCAGGAAACGTATCCTCCCCTATCAACAAAAATGCTCTTTAAGATCGAACTCCCAGAACTTGCTGTGTGTACCTCAATATGCGAAATCCCGTATCGGAGGTAGAACTTTTACGGTGGTGATGACCAGACTATGGAACTCCCTTCCTGATAGACTTCGTCTAATCCAATCTGAACTGGAGTTCAGGAAAGCACTAAAGACCTGGCTATTCAGCCAATGTTAGACCCCTCTCATCTCATCTGTCTTGCTTGACCGCGTCAGCGCCGGGACACCTCTGTTTGAGGTAGCTGTTGCGCTTTATAAAATGCATCATTATTATTATTATTATTACACACACACTTATATATACATATGTAAGAATCTTAGTTTTTAGGTAGTAGGAAGCAAGTTAAGTGGCAAAAGAGCACTTAACATAGTCAAAAAAGGAGGGAAACACTTTTAAGTGCTAAGTAGGCCTGGATAAAGAACGTCACCAAGTTTATAAAAAAGGGAACTAATTGTAGGTCCCTGATGTGGCTCGCAGCCCTATATCCCTTTCCTGACCCGATCACTGCTGCATGATGCCCAGCCCAACAAGCTTCTCCGCTGCTGCTTAGGGCTTCACTGGCCTTCAGTGGCAGCGAGGAAACAGAGTAACTACCAACTTGTAGTTAGATCAGCTCTGTAGGAAAGTAGGATCTGCTTTTAAGGTTACCCCCACTTTTTGCTTGATGTAATACTGTTTCTGACTAGTTTGACCGGTATCCTGCTAATCAGGACCCCAGTCTCTGTGCTTTCTCCCCTAAATTGGTATGGTAAGTACTTAGGTACATCCCAGATTGGACACTGGTGTACCCTTATCAGTCCCTAGCATACGGTACTAAGGTACCCAGGGCATAGGTACACCAGGGATCCCCCATGGGCTGAAGCATGCATTATGCCACCCATGGGAGATCACTCCATTTGTAACTACAGGCCTGCCATTGCAGCCTGTGTAAGCTGGTGCTAGCACCACTAACGAAAGATATAGGTTTACCTTTATCTAGGGTCACTGCACTTAAAGCCTATAAGTCACCCCTAAAGAAGGCCTTTTAATCCTGAAGGCAGGGTACTCGGTTTTAAGTGTGAGGGTGCCCCTGCATGAGCAGGACACCCCTACAGCCTACGGAGTCCATTCTCCCAGGTTGTAAGTGAGACAGCCATATAACATATAGAGGGGCACCGCGTCATTACGCGATGACCATCTCGGAACTGGCTGTAACGAATCCTATTATGTTTGGTATCAAACATGTTGGAATCATACCCCCCCACACTGTAAACAGTGTGGGAGGTATGATTCTATGTACCGTAATGCTCCTTTGGGAGGCCCTCGGTGCTCCCGATACCAGTCATCCGGACCCGGACAGCAAGCTAGGGCTGCTGCTGGCCAGAGACACGTTTCTGCCCTCCTGCTGCTGAGCCATAATTGGGCAGGGGAAGGCAGAACAATAGGTATCCTGTCACAGGGAGGTGTGGCCACCTCCCAGGCAGGGTTTAGTGTATTGGGGCAGGGTAGGGGCGCTTGCCAGCGCCACATAGTCTGCGTGCTGGGCACACTTGGTGCCATCCATGCATAGTCCAGTCCAAACCAGTTCAAGGAGCCATTGGCTCCCTCCTCTGGCGCGAAACTGGACAAAGGACAGGTTCATCCTCCCCCTTGTCCAGCCCCTCCTTAGGGAGGGACCCCTGAGTCGCCCCAATCCTTAGGGTATTTAAGGGCTTACCTGTGGGTGTGTCCCTAGATTTGTCGTGGGACAAGATTAATTTCAGACACCACTTCTTCTTCAACGATCTGGGCACTCTGGACTTTGCTCTAGGCATCAAGGCTGCAACTGGGAGGACTCCTACTGCTCCTGATTTCGTCACCCTGCTCGTCTGCTGCAACGTCCGTGCCTGTGCACCATACAGGAACCTTCCAAGGCCTGTGGGCATCCAAGACACCTGAAGGAATATCCCTTGAAGTGAAGGAGTCACTTCCCTGCATCTGCAGGCACCGCAACTAAGCTGACCGGTCTGCTGATCCTAGGATCCCACTGACTCCAAAAGGCTCAGCAACACAGGTGGTGGTTCTTCACATCCCTCGAGGCCTGCCCTGTCCTCTCACCAAGTTTGAGGCCAGTATCCCTCGTTGGAGCCGCAGGAACCGAACCCCTGTGCACTGTGTCGACTCGCAGTTGCAAAGGCTTGTTGGCTTCCTTCCACCAAGCTCTTTGGGCTCCAAGTAGCCCCAAACTCCAGCATCTCCTGTGACCAAGATCTTTGTCCTCACCACATCATTTGCACCGTGGGCTTGCATCTCTGGTGAGTTGCTCGAGGTCCTCTTGCGACTCCAGTGCCTCCAGCCTGTGGGTCCTCTTGAGGGTCTTCTTTGAATTCTTAGGGCTCCCCTGATTGCTCAGGGCCTGCCCTGACTCCCCTGTTGTTGGCGAGTCTCTTGGACCTTGCTGGTCCCGACATTGTACCTTCTTCGACTTCCACGCTGGTTGCAGTTGCCAAGGCTTGTTGGTGCTTCCTACAGACACCGACCCCTCAACTCTCGACATCCGATGTGGGACAGCTAGTATTCGGCTCCTGGTCATCCACAGCATCACCTAGTCCGCACAGCTGCAGTTTCAAGGTCATCGTCAGCTTCCCTGTAATACTTGACATCGGTGGGCATTCGTCTTCCGTGCCTCCTGGTCACTCCTGATTGGCATAAACTCTTTCCCCTCTGCTTGCAGGTACTTCTCTTCCTGCATCCACCTTTGGGTTCCACCGGACAGTTTCACCTTCCCCAGCAGCGGCATCTTCCTGAAGTCCTCCATTGGTTCGACTGCGGTTTCCGACGCCACTTCACACCTATGCACCAGGCTTCCCTGGTGTAGGTATCCTGGTTCCAAAGGTATCTACGGGTAGGGTGGCTCTCCAACCTTCTGTCTTCCACAGGGTTTCTTCAGGGTCCACTGGGAAGGGTCATTCTTCTTTAAAATTGCAACAGCGATTGCATTGCAACAGCGACTTACCCGTTGACTTGCGGTCGTGTTCCCACTCTGCACACGGCCTCCATGGGGCTCCTGGTTACTTACCTTTGGTGGTTCCTTGGGTCCCTGGCACTTCTACGTCTTCTGGGTATAATCTTGACTCGAGTCGTGGTTTTCATACCACTATTTTAGTATATGGTTTGGTCCCCCCCCAGTGACCACTGTGCATTACGTGCTACTTATCTATTTCTGTTGAAAAGTATTGTGTGCATTGTGTATATCTCCGGCTAGGAGATATCTGTATGTGTTAGTGAGTGTCTTATAATAAACACATATTTTTATAAATACACTATGTGGTTCTTTTTCACTTAATCTATACCTATAAGATTATGTTCTGGTTAAACAAGCTGCTTTACACTCCTTCTGGACTAAGCCTGAAAGCTGCTCTCCACAGCTACCACTTAGAGAGCTTTCTAAGGTTGTCTAAGACCACTAAAATCAACATAAAGGTTGTCTGGATTAGAGCAGGGTGCCCACCTACATTAGTGTGCATCATATTCCAAGCCAGCTTCTCACAAGCTCCCATTGCCACTGCCTAGATCCGCTGTAGGACTTAGAGCACAAACTAAAGTACTGAGAAGAATAGTAGACTGCTTGCAGGCAGCTCACACGCTTCCAGCCCTATGGTACAGTGGCAAAGTTCACCAGTGTTTTAAAGTTTACCAGCATTGCGGGTCGTGTAGTTAGAAAGTTTTTTTTTACAAATCACAAAATTGCAATATCCCTATTTTTAATGAAAATGTACAACCTATACACGAAATTACCCTGAAGTTCACTGGTTTGGTTGCTGTGTGTTACAATATCGGTGCTTAATCTGTGCCGGGGCTTGCAGGTGTTGGGCCCCAGAATTCATTTTTAAGGACCAAGATGTATTTTTCACCATCAGACTTTGACCTTGAGCAGTTAGGGAAAAAAAACTGAAAATGGAGACAGGAGGAGAAGAAAGACAGGAAAACAGTGACAAGTTGGGAAATCAGAGGTGAAAATACCCGGCAAGTGTGAGATAAAGGGCAGGGGGTGTCTGGTGGTGGATTAAAGCAGCAAGAGGTGGAATCAAGACAAAGCAACGCTTTATAATCAGCAACGAAAAACTGTGGCCCACTGCATTTATTTATTTGTAAATTTAGCACTAAGATGTTTATTTCACTCTCTGTTGATGCACTGTCACTGCACACTTATCAGATTATCATAAATTCATTTCCCTTTCTTCACTTTTCGTCTCAGTCTTCAGCTGTTATTGCCCTAGTTGTCTCTCTTTAAATAGCATCTCTACAAGCCCAAGTTGGTGGTATAGTTTATCTAAGGACTGTAATTGTATACGGTAGCCATATCTATCAAAGTTTTGGCATCAACTTATGTTGCGTGTTACTCCCTGAAGTAATTCTTTGATGCTGTGCAGTAATCTCTTTTCCGCAGCCGGATTGTGCTTATTACCCATGGATTTAGTTTCTAGGAGCACAACAATATGTTAAAACATGCGGTACAGTTGGTGCAAATACCACACTAGTGCACTGCAATTGAGTCTGTTGGTACTTTTTTGCATTAGTTTGTAACAGCCAAATTTTGTTGGCTGAAACTATTCAAGAAATTCTGTGATGTCTGCATTATTACCACATTCATCTAAATTCTCAAAACTGGTAGAAACGTGCAGTTACACTATTAATTTTGCATTTCAACCATTTGCACAGGGGGCTGTCTCTGATGTTACCCCATATCTGATTTTTCTCTAGGGAATTATGGGATGCTTTTTGCAGGAGCAGAGAATAATAAATGACCAGCTCCTACCACCATGTTTTTTATGGCCTGTTTTTGTTAACCTTTTGGGTGCCCATTGCCCACCCAGGGCACACACACTTTTTTGTTTATTTTTATAAGTAATGGCCGTGTGGGGAGCCCCAAGCCCCTGCCACCTCCCCAGCCAGCACCCATACCATGTGCAGGCAGGAGCCAGAACTTTGTTTTAAGAGTAGGTGCCCCTGGCCCAGAAACTGGTCAAATTGTAGGGGGCTGCTGTGGGAGCACCAAGGCCCCCTCAGTCCCTGCTGGCTCCGTCCCAGCACCCATACCAGGTGCCAGTGGGAGCCAGCATTTAAAAAAAAGGGTGTTGAGGTCCCCATCCAGGGTAACCCCGACTCCCTAATTCATTGGGGCCATGGGGAGGGGGGAGCCCAAATGCCACAGGGGCCCCAGCCTGCTCTCCATCCAGTACCCTTCACAGGTGCTGGTGGGAGCTGGCTTCTTTTCTTTTCTTAGCTCCATCCCAGGCTGGAGCAAAGTAGTGTTCCCTGCACGGTAGAGTGCGGGCAGGGAAAAAAGTTTGTATTCCCTGCCCACACTCTCCCCGGCAGGGGGACACCACTGTCCGGGGGATCTGTCCCCAGGACACTGCAGCTGTATCAGGCCCTGGGTGATGGGGTCCGCATGGCTGAACATCGGCTCAGGGAGGGGGGGGGGCAACACCCCCTGCCCAAACTGTAAATATCGGCCCCAGGGGATGGGGTCCATGGGAAAGCCTTTGCCAGAGTCAGGAAGGTGGCCCTGCACGCCCCTGTCTCCTAAATGTAACAATCAGCCCAAGTAGATGGCGTCTCACAGGCCTCTGCAAAGTTCCGGTAGGGGTACCGCACACCCCATCCCCTAAATGTATAAATAGATCCCAGGGGATGGGATTCCCCCGGGCGTCTGAAATGCTCAGGGAGGGGCACCGCACACCCACCTCCCCATAAGTTAACAATTTGGCCCCGGGGATGGGGCACTTAGGCCTCTGCAAGGCTCAGAAGGGGGCTGAACACGGCCGTCCCAAAAAAAGAACTACCAATGACCCCCAGAACCCTGTCCCAACCTCAGAGGGCTCATTTTTTAAAAGGACCAAAGTCTCTCATTTTTTTATTGGTACCTCAGATCCGCAGATCCTCCATGAATCCGTGGTGCCAATAAAAAAATTCATAATTCTTAGCCCAGGGTTTGTGTGGTACCCCCCCACTCCCCCACCAGGCCTATGGGGCATGGTATCCTTACCTTGCCACCTAATATGTTTTTTAAAACGTTTTTGTAGGATAGGGGACTGAGGCCTGAGCCCTAAAATGGATGCCCCCACATCTTTGTTTTTTATAGTGGTGGCAACCAATCAGCTCTTATCTGGAGATCTGTCGGCTCCACAGGCCCTCCACTGCATGAATTATACAATGTTTCTTTAACCTTAATTTCTCAAAAACTACTGAACAGATTTAGAACAAATCACAAAAAGCACGCATTCTGGACCAAGCTATAGCTTTCTACCAATTTTGATGTTATTCCGTTTAGCTTTTTGTAGCGGTATCACTGTTCAATTTTCCTATAGAACATTGTATGGGGAAAACACGTTCCGGAAACCCCTTATTTTTGTCGGCCCTCACTTGACAGATCCCCCCGAAACCTTCCAGGAAGGTTTTGTGTTAATTTGTCAAACAGTTATTGCCAATCCAAGAAATCAATTTCCTATGAAAACGTGGTCCAAACTGTAACCACCCAGTGGCTGTAACCTACAGACCCTGTCCCTGGGACAGAAAACATACTGACACTGGAACAGGAAACATAGTGACGCGTGGATGGAGAATACACTGACACTGGTAGTAAGAGGATGTGGTCTGACGGCTAGACTGCCGACTTTGGAGCTGGGAAACCAAGATTCGAGCCTCTGGGTCGATTCCACATCCTGTGATTCTGGACAAATCACTTAATCTCCCCGTGCCTACCAAAAATATGAATGTGTCCTTGTGTAATGTAACTGGTGCTCATATAAAGCGCTCCAATACCTTCGGGTCGAGTTTGCGCTATATAAATCTGCCCAAAAAAAAAAGATAGGAATTGGTGGCACAGACATTCAACATATTCCCACAGGCATAGAGAACACACCGATTATGGGAATTGGACTATTCTGGCCCTGAGATGAGGAAATCAGTGGAAATAGGATAGGGAGTACAATGACACTGGAAGAGGAAACGCACTGAAAGTGAACACGTGTCACTGTAACGTACTGACATTGACAGGACACACAATGACACTGGTACAGGATACATACACTGGGATAGGTAACACAGTGATACTGGGACTGGAAACACAATGGTACTGGGAGGGAGAGGAGTTGGCCTAATGGCTAGGGCAGTCGACCTCGAATCTGGGGAACTGGGTTCGAGTCTCGGCAATGACGCTGAACATCCTGTGATTCTGGGCAAATCACTTAATCTCCCCGTGCCTAACAAAAATGAATGTGTCCTCATGTAATGCAACTGGTGCTATGTAAGGCGCTCTGATACCCGTTTCGGGTCAAGTTCGCGCTATATAAAACTCTGTAAAAAATAAATAAATAAAATATGAATACTGGGGCAGTTAGCTAACTGATAACGGGACTGGAAAAGTTAACATACTTCGACAGATGAAAGTCTCAGACTGAAAAAAATGCACCTGACCAGTGCTTTATTTGTAAAAGAATGAGTGCTGGTGCCCAAAGTTCTGCCAAGAAGCCCGTGGTTGGCGCTATCACATGTCAGTGTGTTGAATACCAAGGCTACGTAGTCTTAAATCCACCTCAGGTGTCCTTAATTCACTGCCAGACACCCCCTGACCCTTTATCTCACTCCTGCAGGTACCTGCTTTCTCCCTTTGTGACTTTTTTTTCTGTCTTTCTCTTCCTCCTTCTTTCCCTGCGCGCTTTCCCTCTCTTGTTCTCAGGAAATATCTGATGAGGAAAATAAGCCCAGGTCCCCAAAAAATAAGTGCTGGTGGCCCCCACCACCAACCACCGGCTCAAATTAAACACTGCACCTGACTCTTAACCCAACTCCCCCGACATGGAGATATTGGCATGTATATCACATCAGATGCTCAACCCTCACCAATTAAAGTCGCACAGAGTTGGGTGAAGGTTTGGTTACAGTGAACTAATCAGACCAACATTACTGGTAACAATGATGTGTAGGTGAAACGTTCAGGACTGGAAACAATGTCCGGGATGACATGGAATGAGGTAGTCACCCTAGAGTTTAGAGCACCTGCCCTACAGCTTCTGTGCACCCGAAAGCTTGTACATATGCGTACGAACATGGTCCTAGTTCATTGTCCCAACTTGTTAAGAATCTGACATGGCTTCCGAAAGCACACCTACATACATGCCAACAGATCCGATTCAGATGAGAAACTCCCGATTTTTCGAAGCCAAAAATGGCTTTATTTTAGGTGTCTCCCCTCTTTAATGCAAGTCAATGGGGAAAATCAATTCCCCCGATTTTGTTTTCAAAAATCTACCTCTTACCAAGCTCAAAATGTTGGTACGTACAATGCACCACCCTGGAGTCACACTAATAACAATAATATACTAAACTACACAAACCTCACATATTGCATTGCTGTGCCTATGCTCACATTTTCAGGAGAGGAATATTTTCTGGGGTGGGGTGTCGTAGAAAAAGGAGTTCTTCCAGACAGAAAAAGGAGGTTCGCCGGTTAGAACAGGGTTCCAAGTCACATAGGAATGAGACAATATTGATTTGACCATATTCCAAATGGTTTACACTTTCAAGATACATTTTGACGATTACATTTGTTATTCAGTTTGTGTTTTACCCATTTACAACACTAGATGGCAGCCCAGCTTCAGGAGTGAGTCAGATAATAGATAGTTTTGCCCCTGCGATAATGGGATAGCTCTCTTTCTTTACTAGGCCTCTTATTGCAAGTCGTGCGGTTTGCAGCTGCCATGATTATTGAGTGTGATCAACATGGGACAGAAAGAGGGAGGGGCATAAAGGCTATCAGTGCTTTAAATGCAAGTGAGCAGGGGCTGAGTATCGGCACTTCTTCAATTTTAAAGAGACAGTACTAGCACTTCTGAGTAAGGGTTTAGTACTTTTAAAGGGACACAGCCGGCAGTAGACCCAGCGGCGTTGGTTCCACTGGTGCAGCAGGTTCAGTGGCACCAGAGCCTGTAGGCTCCCATTGAACACCGATAATAGCTGTATTTACTCCCCTAAGAGAAGTTTTTCAAACTATCATTGCTTTTGAAAGGAATAAGAAAGGAGGGTTATACGTCACACAAAGAAGTAACTCTCAGCATTCCAGATACCAGCTCAGACATACGGGGGAATCAGGGGTCGAAGTGCATTAAATAAAGTACGGGAACTGTAATGCTGTGCACCATGGGGGAGGAGTGAATAAGTATGAGGGGGTGGGGGTGGGGGTTCAAAGGCGTGGCTAAAAAACCAAAATATTCTGCAACTTGTTTCAATATTCCACCTTCAGGCATGTACATATAAAATAACATACAGTTTAAATATGAAATAAATGCAAGTTAAGTTAATCAGTGGGAAGTGCACTATCGTACTTTATGAAACCTCTGTTAGTTAATGCACTGCAGAGGTCCGTGCATGTAAGCAGAGAGCCACGGAACTGAATCCTGGTTGGAGCAGTGGAGAATAGTTAGAGCTAACACTGGCCCTTGCAGCCCCTGCGGCGCCGGATCCTGTGTTACGCCCCTTTAAAAAGCACACACACTTCGCATCTCCTTTCCAATACCACTCAAAAAGAATAAATCTGTCTCATCAGGAAGCGTCAAATGATTCCATTAATTAAAGCCAATACCGCCGTTCCCTTTTACATTTGCAGATTGACCCGTTGTGCACATTTACATTTCTTACAGGTAAGCAGGCATCCTGGCAAGTAGGCTTGTTTAGCTGTCTGCTCCTCCCTCGGTTTCACAGCACAGGAAACTCCCTGCCTTACACCTCAGCTGGAGCATTTCGCTCTCAAAATTAACTGTCCCGGGATGGTTATCTTTTCACGGAAAGTAGAGGAACTGTTTCCTTACATCAAAAAAGTATGGGTACTTTATGCGCTCCAATCCTGCCCACTTCGACCACTGCGGGGAACGGTGCTCACAGGATACTACATTTATGCATGAACTCATCTTTCGGCATTAGTGCAACTACTCTTGGCTGCAAAGTCCTAGTGGGTGCTTGGTGATTTATTTCTACAACAATGGCACCACTGAGGTTTCAGGCAGTGTTCCTTACTCTTACCTTCTGGTCTCTAATTTATTATTTCATTCATTTATTTTTTCAGTGTTTTATATAGTGCAAACTTGACCCCTTGGGGTAACAGAGCGCTTCACAGTAAAAATTTAAACACTTATTTCTTTAGTACATTTCGCTAGTAAGCATCTAACACATTGAAACACATTGAAAAATGTTAAATAACTTCTCATAGCAGCATAGACTTTTGCAAATTCACAAAATGTGAGAACCATGTTGCGCATTAGTACATTAGCACAAAGGATTGCGAGAAACTATACTTAACAGGTGTAAAGGGAACTTTGCAAGACATACTCCTGAGTAAGTAAGCGAGAGTTTTTAGGTAAATCTTACGAGATATTTCGGTAAAGGGTACGGTAGGAATTTGCTCATTAGAAAGATCTTGGCTTCTTTCTTGAATCGTGAGGAGTTCAGTATCCTTCTGATGCTTGGAGGCAGCGAGTTCCAGATTCTCGGTGCAGCTCCCGAGAACGCTCTGTCATAAGTTTTTTTCTTATGGAAAATGGGTGGCTTCAGCACTAGATCTCTGACGCTCCTGGAATGTCTGCTTCCACCAGAAATCTCCAATTTCTGGGCTAGATTCTTTGGTGTATTAAAGTGTATCGCTTTGTGTGTGATACACGCCATTTTGAGTTGAATTCTGGCTTTGTATGTTAGCCAATTCAGCGCCTTCAGGTGGGGAGAGATGTGGTTGAATTTATTTTTACCCGTTATAAGCCTAGTTGCTGCGTTGAGTCAGGCTTTTAGAAGAGTTGTTGCAATCTTGGGAAGCCCTGCAAGTGTTGTGCATCCGTATTCAATCCTCGAGATGACTAATGCCTGACTGCCATTTGAGGTCTGCTGTTTAATGAATTGCTTCAGTTTCCTAATATAGCTCAAGTGGAATCAAGCATTTTTAGCCAATGAGTTGATGTGGGATTGCATGTTCAGGCTCTTATCTAGCATAATTCCTAGCGATTTAGTTGAGTCCACAATGCTCGGGGTGCAGTTTAGTGCGGTGATTGTCTTGGTCCATTCTTTTATAATGAGCAAGCTCTTGGTGGGGGATATTAGGAGGATTTCTGTCTTTTGCGTGTTTAGTTTAAGCTGATTGCTTGTTAACCATAGCATTGTTGCCTTTAATGCCTCGTTCATTGTTTTGATCTCCTCCAAAGACGAAATCTTAATGTAAATCTGTGTGTCATCAGCATACATGTGGAAAGAGATGTTGGCGAGGCGGAGTATATCTGTTAGTGGTTACACATATAGGTTGAATAGTGAAGGGGAAAGGGTTGAGCCTTGTGGAACTCTGATCTGAACGGGGGAAGATGGTGACAGGTTTTGAGTCACCAGAAATCTTTGTATTCTGTTCCTCAAGAAGGACTTAAACCATTCTAGAATGTTCCCCGAAAAACCCATCCTGTTTTCCAGATGTTCTAGCAACATATCATGGTTAACTGTGTCGAACGCTGATGATAAGTCAAGAAGGATTAAAAGACAGGTTTTGTCTTGGTCCAGGGAGAGTAAGGCACCATCTACTATGTGGAGCATTGTCGTTTCAGCACTATGATTTGATCTAAACCCCGATTGGCAATCGTCTAGTAGGTTAAATTTAGAGATGTATTGGCTTAGTTGTTGATGCACACACTTTTATGTCACTTTAGCTAATAGGGGAATGTTGGATACCGGATGGAAACTGTTAGGGTCTGCTGGATTCTCTGTTGGTTTTTTAATGATGGGAATAACTTGGCCCATCTTTAGGCAGTCTGGAAAGGATCCTTGAGACAGGGAAGCATTGACTATCGATGTCCAACTGGGGATGATAATCTGGTCGATAGACATCACAGATTTTGCTGGGAGTTGATAGTTGTAGTGGTTGCTTGGTTTTATGGCCGAGAAAGTTCTGGAGATATCGTTGTAGTCATATAACTTGAAGGCTGACCATTGAGCTTCGTTTTTGGGTACTGACTGATGGAGTAGTGTTGATTCGACTGGTTGTGATGCCTCCCGGATAGTGGGGGTAACATCTGCTGTCCTGAGCTCCCTTTCCATGGAATTGGCTTTTGCTGTAAAGAATTATGAGAATTCTTCATAGCTAATTTGTGATTTTGTTGTTTCTAACGTGGTTTTAGCCATTTTGTTTGATTGATGTTTTACCAATTTCAAGAGTTTCCGAGGTCTGTTTTTTGCATTCTTCAATTCCATCTTGAAGAATTCTTTTTTTAATTTGAGAATATTTTTTTTGTAGACGTTTCTGGTCTTCATGGGCAGTTTTAGCTAGGGGGATGACAGTAGTTGTCTCCATTTCTGTTCGGCTAGTCTCAACTTACGCCTTTCTTCATTTAGTGCTCTGCTGAACCAGGGATTTTTATCTCTATCTGGGATTTGTTTCAGATTAAACGGCGCTATTGAGTCCATTATCTCTGACATCTTAGCATTGTAGTGATCCGTACATTCGCTAACGTTTGTCATATTGCTGGGAGGAAGATCCTTCCTGCACTGTGATACTAGCTTCTCCTTGTCTACGCCCTTTGTGTCCTGTACCCATTGTTTGGGTTTGATTGGTTGTATGGGTTTTTTCTTTATTACTCCTGGAATTTGGAAGGTAATTATGTGATGATCTGACCAGTCACAAGGCACGATTAAGGTTAAGTTCACAGCCTGTTCTTTGGAGCTGATCCAGTCTAGCATAAAACCTTTAGTGTGAGTTGGAAGAGTGCAAAGTTGGCCCTAGTTTTGGTCTGCTAGCAAGTCTTTAATGGTATTGACCTGGATGTCGATAAGATTGTTCCAGTGAAGGTTGAAGTCCCCTAGGAATATGTCATTGGAGTGAGGGGAGGAGTTTGCTGTGATGATTTCCAATAGGTGGTCAATAAAAGGTTCATTCTTTCCGGGTGGGTGATAGAATGCATGGAACTTGAATATTTGATTCTCTGTGTTTTTTATGGAAAGTGCGAGGTATTTACAAGAGGCAAGAGGGTCGGAAAGTATTGGAGTAACCAAGAGATCAGAGCGATGAATGTATGCAATACCCCCCCCCTTTTCTCTTTAGCCGGTCTAGTCTCACAATGTTGTAGTCTGGGGGCACCAATAGATCCAAACATGGTGAGGATGATTCTGTGAGCCATGTTTCCGTTAGGATCGCTACATCGATCTCCTATCTCAAGATAAGATCAGCGATGTCGGACACATGTTTCACTGCTGAGCGGCAGTTGATTAGTAGTCCTGTGAGCGTTTTCTGTGTATCCAGGTTTGTATCTTGATTCAAGGTGGTTAGCCTTACTCTCTTCAAGTTATTCATGTTTAGCTTTCTGTTCCTGGGCCTGATTTCTTTGAAGGTGTTGATTGGGACTAATCTGATTACATTTTCATCTCTCTTGCTGGGTAGATTGGTTAAGATCTGAGTCGGTTTGTAGGAATGTAGTAGGGCTTGCGTTTCCTCTTCGGATAGATAATTGGGGTGAGTGCATGGCCGATGTTGCCACTTCGATAGAGACATTGGTGTTGTCTTTATATTGTTTTGTAGTGAGAGAACTGCTTCTTGAATACTCATGATTTTGGAAAGTGAGTTTTCTGTGAGGCGTGCAATATTCTTCAGTTCAAGTATAGCCTAGGTAATGGTTTGGACTGGATGTCAAATGAAGAGAATCTGGAACCCCAGTTGATGCAGGGGAGATGTGGAATGTGCTCAGGAGAATTGAGATTTGATTGCTTGGTAATTCGCCATCTGTGATCTTAGGAACAAAATTGGTTTCGCCTGTAGCTTTTTTCCAGAACTGCGGGGGGACCATAGGGCTTTTGATTAGATTAGGTGATGAGCTCCAGCTGTCCAGAGAGCTAGATGGTAAGGAAGCAGTGTGTGGAAGTTGGGTGGATGTAGTAGAAGACTCTGATTTGTTTTGTGGTAAAGCAGGCTATCTCATCCTTTCTCGATCTGTTACTTGGAGATTTAACTATTAGCTCTGTGTGTAGAGGCCGTCATGTTCAATTGTGTTGGAATTTGTCTTTCATTGTGGGTTGATGTTGAAGGGCTTATGGTGAATGTTGGTGGCTTGTCTTCTAAGTGTGTAGAGCCCCTGTCCGGAGCTGCTGAGTTTCTTGAGGAAGGATTCGACTACTGAGGATCTTGTGACTTCCTATGGTCAGCACTCGGTGCGACTTGATTGAGTTGTGCATTTTAATGCAAACTGGGACTTTGTTGGTTTCTCGGGAGAGTGATGTTATATACTTGTTCTTTCAGAGTGGCAAAGTATTCCTCACATTTGTTTAGATCCTTGTCCTTTGCTTGAATAAGTACAGTACCGTTTTTATAGATTGTTATATTTAGTTCCGCTCCCAGTGTATGTGAGGGAGCCATTGATAACTTAATGCCATATGGGATGTTTTTTGTTTCTTGAGTGTTCAATAGCTTTGTTATGGTCTCACCCCATTTTGCTGGCTTTCTTGTGAAGAATATTAGGTCATTAACTAAGATGCCTTTTTTATGTTGAAGTACGGGTCTGAGATCAGTGTCTCTATGTTTTGTTTCAGTAGATTGTCTTTAAAACATTTGACTGCATTCCTGGAGATGTTGGGGAGTAGATTATATTATGGGAGTTCTTTCCTGCAGATTTCAAATTTCCTGCCATTTAAAAAAAAAAAAAATTATTTTGTATGTACCGACCTTCCTTATTACCACATTATGACATGACGTATATATATCTTTGTATATATATATCTGGGTTCCTTAGAGAGTTGGCTAACGAGAATTAATTGGGCATACCAAATTGGCTAAAATCCCTGCCTTCAAGGACGTTCCAATATGGCCGCTTATTTGCTCTATGTAGCGATCTCACTCTTGCAGTCCTGTTCTTGTTTCTGGGATCAGAAGTTGTTGGTCTTCTTTCCCTTTCTGTTGTTTGTGGGACTTAAGCAAGCTTCTGCCATTTTGCATTATTGTAGGTTCCTAAGAGTTGGGGAAATGACCGATACCCAAAGATCAGAGTTTGGTCCTCTTTCATTTTCAATTGTTTTTGTGGTTTACTTAGGTATCAGCCATTTTGAACCCGGTGTCAATAGGGCTGTGCCCGGGGCAATAAACACGAATCTGCTCGTCTGCCCTGGGGTTAACACCTATTCCTGCTGATTAGTTCGGTAGCTCACAGCAACTTCGAAGGGACCACCGCAACTATCCTCTCATTGCGTTCTCGTGGTCTCGTTCGTGATGACCGTTGCTCGACTCAGAGCATATCTCTGAGGAATCACAGGTGTGCTGGGGGGATGTCCTCCGTCCCTCATGCAAATTCCTATCTAGGCGCTGTTCCGCACAGGCTGGATTTGACCCTTTGGGTCTAATCAAGGCTGATTGCAACAGTAGGTCTTGGTTGGCTCCTCCTCTTGCTCTCAAGCTCCAGGGAGACCAGTGATGCGAAAGTATACTCGCTACAGATCATCCCATCTCCGTGCTGTTTTACCAAGGTCTTCAGTCTCAAGTCCAGATAAGGTATTAAGTTAGTGATCAAGAGGACCACTATTTATCTTACTTTTGTGTGTTGGCCTAAGGCAGTATCATTTACATTCAAACTTAACTTGACATGTAAAACACTTCTCTTACAGGGAGATAGTGCTTCTTTTGTATTTTCGGACATTTGCAATTCTAGTCACAGATAAAATAGTCAAAGAATATGAATTTTGCTGGTGAGAAATCTGATCCTCCCACCCAGGACCTCTCCTTCATAAGACAAGCCACAGCAAAGCAAGAATGGAGGAAGCTCAAATACCTATTGATGGGCACATTTGCTGGTTCAGGAACGCAAAGGGTTGTTCTTCCAGTAGCCCACCTGACTCCTCTGGGGTTTGAAGGACAGAGCCACAGGGACAGCTGCAGGGAGCCACATGCTCATAGAAGACATGACGATCTGAAACGGGACCTCCATTTTACAGAGGCATGCTTGTTGTCCTTCATAAGGACCTATCCACCATGCACATTATTTCTTGGTGGGCCAATATACATAAACCACTACACTTCACACAGAGTACCCGTTAGAAGGGATAGCAGGAATTTTAGAAGGGGGGCCTTTTATTCGTACTGGCCATCAGTCCAGGTTCCTCCATTTTATTCAGGCACACACTTTGTCCTCCATGAGATGCTATTCACCATGTGCACACAGATTCTCAGACATATACCATCACACACAACACAGAATAACAAATATGGGAGAAAAAGAAGTACCCCAATTAGAAGGAAAAGCAGGGACTTTAAAAGGGGAGAGTTTTCTACTAGTATCGACTGTCGGAATAGGTAAAAACCGTCATCCATGAGCAACAGTAAGTGCAACTTACAGACTGCTCCCTCCAAAGCTTGGTATGAGTTAGCTGTAGCCACCTTCCGAACTGTGGAAAAAATGTATAGAATAACATTGAATTGAACAACATTTGGGTGTGTGATCGAACATTGTCAGTGTGCAAAAACTTAGGCTACCATAATGTTTCCAAACAACTCACATTACAGATATAAACATACTAGGGCAGAAAAACTACAGTGTATATGGTGATGAGAATTTATTATAAATAAAAATTGAATAATGAATATATCAAAAATTAGTAAAAAAAAGTTTTTAACAGATATAGAAGCTTATGCATCAATTTTACTCTCGAAAAGTCTTTAAATAGTTCAAACATACACCGTTCACATGGACATTCATTCTAGAACCACACACACTAAAAACATAGTGCAAGAACAATTATTAAACTGTTTGAGCAGTGGAATATTATACTGAAGATGTATATGAAATGAGAGACTACAATCTCATCATTTCATATAGCATGAGTGTTGATGGTAAAGGTGAGTTGTTTGGAAATATTATGGTAGCCTAAGTATCTGCACACTGATTACATTTTCCCTGCCTTAGCTACCATTTGGAATAGCAGGGGGTCCCCTTCCATTTACAATATCGGACATTATTGTTCAACACAGCAGGCTCAAGCAGCTGCCTGTTACCTTCCAGCCAAAGACAACAGTGGCAAAGAAACTGCTAACATAAACAATTTTAAGAAACAATCTTTAAGTACCCAAGTCTTATGCTCCTGAGTTTTGCATCTCTTCATTGCTGTCCTCCTGCTATTGCTTACTCATGCAGGTGAGATGTAAATTTATAATATTATAATTAGGGCTCCCGGTTTTATGGTATTTATTTTTTTGGACATTTCCGTCTGTATTTATCCATATTTATTTTTTGGCCATCTTATTGGTATTTATCCATATTTATTTTCTGTTTTGAGATTAAATGGAGCCATAAAATTGTATATTTCCACGTTTAATTAACTTTTAAACATGCACTCATACATGGATGTCTGTCACGATTTAGCAAAATAAGCAGCCACGTATCATAAAACACTTCACTCACAGGGACATATTAGCGTTATACTACAAATACATGTTAACATATGCCTGTATTTAAGGAAATTGCATTCTGTTTTTCAACTCGCCATGCTGTCTATCTGCTCAGCTGTTGCCTGGAATTCATGAAAGACAACATGGAGAGTCTCTCACAACAAGCACCATTTTCAGTATTTTTCCGCTTTTATAAATAAATACAGACAGGAAACACATTGTTTTCTGTCTGTATCTATCTGTAAAAATCAGTAAAAACGGAAAACCGGAAGCCTTAATTATAATTAACTTCCACCTCTTCCAGCCTTATTTCAAAATGAGATAAAGCAGGGTGTCAGAAATTCAGTAGATCAGGTTGTCTTTTTGAGTGGTTTGCATCGATTAGACTGGTAAATTCTATTGAATTGAATTTTGCATTGAATATCGCACCAATATATGCTGTTTCGGTTACTTTCATGTGGTGGGTGACAATTGAGCAGATTGTCAAATGTCATAGTCCCATATGCTGTAAGCGAGATTAGTGTACCTAGGAGACTTGTTGAGTTAAAGTCCAGTAAGTGGCACTAAATTTGACTACAGTTATACCAATGTTCAAGATAGATAAGATAGGATTCAGATAGGTAAAATGACAGGTGTAGATTTACTCATGTATAGATCTATATCTACACCTAGACCCATCTACACCCACATTTTTTGCTACAAATTTCCAATTAGACATTTATATCTAGTTTTAGATTCTGGTGTGAATAAGGCATTTGCTGAAAAAGCTTGGCATTGTGTGCTATGCTCTGCACCTGATTAAATAGGATTCAACTTCTCAGAGTGCAAGTAATTCTTCATGACGAAGGTTGATAATTGAATATAAATATATATATATATTCACTGAAAAAACCATAGGTTTCAGGGGCGTTATAGTTAGTTGGACATTTCACTCGTACAAAACCATAGAAATTCCCCGTTATAGTTAGTTCAGCTAACTATAACTCGCACGCCCATAATGCACTGCTGATGACGTCACATATTACATCACTCATGACATGGTCAGTGACATCACTCATGACATCACTGATGACATCTCAAATGACATCACTGATGACATCACTGGTGACATCATCCTTGTGATAGAGTGGCAGACCTCCTCTCACCCTAATATAACCTTTGATACACACACTCAAAAATACAAACTAACATTTTCAAAACAATGGACATACCAATACCAGTTACAACACACCTATTCAGTATTTCCAAGATCTACACACACATCCACTCATTCACCAACAGTCCCTATACAGTCACTCATACATGTACTCACTCATCATATGTACTCATACACCTATACATCCTGTTACACACCGCCACTCATCCATAGAGTTACTCACACACATAGTCACACATGCAAACAAAGTATCAAACATCCATTTACTTGCATATACAGTTATACACACACTACCACACTTACTTCTACAGAAACTTACACATATTTACTCTCTTAAACAATCACTTATAGAAGCACCTACTTATTTGTACAGGAACTCTTCCAATCTTTCACTCTCACATATACTCACTTATATACACCAATACTCACATATACTAGTTTAAAACATATGTAGTTACTCATAAAGACACTATTGAGACAGTCATTCACTCACTAACACAGCCATACACATACTCATCCACCTATACAGTCCTGCACACATGCTGTCTTCAACACATACAAACAGTGAGTCACTCATTCATGCATCTATGCACTAAGTAATACCCCCACCGAACCATACAGACACTCAGACACTCATACTGATACTCAAAAACCAACTAATAACCCATATAGACAATCATGTAGCTACTCACCAACCCATGCAGCCACTTATACACAAAGTGAGAGACTAATACAGATATTTTCATATTTAAACATTACTCACTAACCCATGTATTCACTAAGATACACTTAGTCAGTTATACAATCAATTTTGCAAACAAAATCATCCATCTAGACACTTATATACCCATTTATTCTTCCATCGACCTTGAGATATACATATATAAAACATATTTAATTTTCAGAAAAACACACATTCACTGGATGATGTCATCAGTGATGTCATCAGTGATGTCATTTGAGATGTCATCAGTGATGTCATGAGTGATGTCACTGACCATGTCATGAGTGATGTAATATGTGACGTCATCAGCAGTGCATTGCGGGCGCG
Organism: Calotriton arnoldi; assembly: GCA_963921515.1. NCBI lineage: Eukaryota > Metazoa > Chordata > Amphibia > Caudata > Salamandridae > Calotriton > Calotriton arnoldi. The sequence continues at coordinate 1,447,344 of CAWUFW010004769.1, forward strand.
CGAGTTATAGTTAGCTGAACTAACTATAACGGGGGAATTTCTATGGTTTTGTACGAGTGAAATGTCCAACTAACTATACCGCCCCTGAAACCTATGGTTTTTTCAGTGAATTTCTAAGGTTTTTAAATGCTAATTTCTAACTATAACGTGCCTGAAACCTATGGTTTTTTCAGTGAATTTCTAAGGTTTTTTAAATGCTAATTTCTAACTATAATGTGCCTGAAACCTATGGTTTTTTCAGTGAATATATATATATTTATTATACTATGTATACATGTGAAAATGTCTCGGTCCCCTGTTTGCCTCGGTGGCACGTAAAAAATGGGGGAACTGACGTCAGCACGCCGACGAGGTCCTCTTATGGCTCCGATGACGTCATACGGTGTCGCGAGCGGAGCCGTGCTCGTTGACGTGGGAGAGCTAGGAAAGAATTTCCGTGGAATGCTGGTGCAGGGGATATTCACCTAAGTGTTCAGGCTAGTCCTTTGGGAGCAACTGTTTATGTTGCCACTCCAGAAACCGAAACCAGTGATCCGAGGGCAGAGGCCCTGCAGATGGCACACGAGGTGGGGTGCCCAGTCGTGTGCACCGGCGGGGCAGCGAAGTGGCAAGCACCACAACCCACAAAAAAGGTAACCAGGGCACTGAATAACACAGAATATTCTCTTTGTATCTGGCAGGAACAACGAAGTTAAAATGCCCTAGTACCAAAATGTAGAATTAGTGCTACAACGGTCTTCAAGAGGACCTGCGATGCCGCTTCTGCCTCCCGTACCCTGGAGGCGGCACATGGGTCACGCGGTACGGTCATACTGCGGTGGGACGTACACTCGTTGACCTCTCATGGCACTGCTCCACACTTCAGGGAGGACGCTTTCCATTAGCTATGTTTTCTGATGACATGTCGCGCCGGCCCCGTCCAACAACAGAACTCCTTTAGATCCAAACAGACTCTTCCACTCTCTCACCGGAAGTGAAACCAGGCCACGCGGACACTTTCACAATACAACAGCCAAGAATGCACTTTTCTGTAAAAAAAACACATTCCTTCCTTCTAATTAATCAAATAAATGTCTCACTGAAGTACAGGGGCCAGCTTCGATCGGTAAACAGCCGTTACAACGACTTTTTTACTTTGCGATACCATTACAACGCATGCATTACCACGCATGCGTTGTACATCACGAAGTCATTACTACGCATTTTTTAGAACGCATGGTCATTTACCACGCATGCCTTTACAACGAATTTTGTTGTAAAGGTATGTATGGTAAATGACCATGCGTTCTAAAAACATGTAGACGATCCATGTCGTTGTAAGGAAACAGAGGCTGTTTCGTTTCCTCACAACGACGTGCACCGCCCCTCAGAGATGACGTGAAGCAGGAACCACGAGGAGAGAGGAACCATGAGGAGTGAGAGGTAAGGGGGATTGGGCATGGGGTGGGGGTTTCTTTTCTAGGGTTTAGGGTAGCGCAGTGGTGTTTGGGTGGTGTAGGGGGTCATGCTGGGGGTAGTGTTTTAGGGTTTAGGGTAGTGCAGTGGTGTTTGGGTAGTGTAGGGGTCGTGCTGGGGGTAGTGTTTTAGGGTTTAGGGTAGTGCAGTAGTGTAGGGGGTCGTGCTGGGGGTAGTTATTTATGGTTTCGGGTAGTGCAGTGGTGTATGGGTAGTGTAGGGGGTTGTGCTGGGGTAGTGTTTTAGGGTTTAGGGTAGTGCAGTGGTGTTTGAGTAGTGTAAGGGGTCATGCTGGGGGTAGTGTTTTAGGGTTTAGGGTAGTGCAGTGGTGTTTGAGTAGTGTAGGGGGTCATGCTGGTGGTAGTGTTTTAGGGTTTAGGGTAGTGCAGTGGTGTTTGGGTAGTGTAGGGAGTCGTGCTGGTGGTAGTGTTTTAGGGTTTAGGGTAGTGCAGTTATGTTTGGGTAGTGTAGGGTGTCGTGCTGGGGGTAGTGTTTTAGGGTTTAGGGTAGTGCAGTGGTGTTTGGGTAGTGGAGGGGGTAGTGTTTTAGGGTTTAGGGTAGTGCACCCAACCAGCCACAATATCCGTGGACAAAGGGGATCCTGACTCTTTGGAACGCTCCGTCAATTGAATAATTTGGGTCAAGGGCACTACCACATCCAAGACCTATCAATTCCTTTCTTGGGATCCCTCATATACTTGGAGAAAAAGGTACATAGTTTCTCATCAATTTCAGGCGTGTGTGCCACCTTCCCCTTCAGTGAGGGCCTGGGGCATTCTCCCCTCATCCTATTCCTGACCTCCCTTTCAAGGGGTTGATGGATTTTCCCCACCACATACTCTGCCACTTTGGCGTCAGGTGTCCACTCTGCCGACCTAGGATGGTAAATTTAGGTAGGCTCGAACATGTCCGAGTGGACCCCGTCCCCAACCGGGGACTGAGAGGAGTGGGACTCTGGACGCCAGGGACGCCCCGAGTCCTTATCCTCATCGGAGGAGAAATCGTCCTCCGATACACACTCTCCCTCTAAGGGAAACCCGCCGTGGGGGTCTAAAATAGTGGTGATAGTGTCGCAATTTTCTCCGGGCCCCTCCTCCTCCCGGCAGGGTGCATGTTTTAGCGTTCGCGCACTCTTGAGGAAGGTCTCCGTAAGTTTATCAAATCCTTCCAAGTGCCCCGCGTTATGCTTAACGGCCCTTTTATTCCCCATCTGGGAGCTACTTGGACCCGCCACCACCAGATCTGGGTCACTGAACACCCCAGGGATGCTTTTCGCCAGCTTATCAACCTGATCCCTAAGAGGAGCCAGCGCCTAGAAATAGCCAGAGAGAGGGCTTGGTCCACTGCTGGAGGGAGAAGTTGGGGGCCATTCCTCCTCCACTTCCTGGTAGGAGGAGTAAAAATGGTCTTCTGGAGAAGACATGATAGCAGAGGGTGTGAGCACAGAACAAATGCCCTTAAAATCCTTAAGACAGCCCCTCGTCGGTGCTCCAACAGCTGGGCTTTCCCGAAGCTGTTATAAGAATAGACTGAGGCGCAATACCAATTACCACCACCAGGTGGTGCTGGTCACTAACATGGCCGTGTGGGGAAATCACCGCGTAGCGGTGTCAAAATTAGGCGAGGGTTGGTCGGGAATCAAGCGGACACTAAAGGAGTGACCGGATTCCCAAACGCGCGTAAAGACCAGCGGGAGCGCTCGACGGAGCTGCCTCGCTCAGACCAGACGCGCCTGACAGGATCTCACCGCGCGCAGAGCACACAGCGGGAAAAACTGCGAGGGGGAGAACGCGCTCGGGCAAGAGCCTGCTGCGCAGGGAATATGAAACAATACCAAGGCAATAATGCTAATAACGGGCACAAGAAACCGCTATGCAAACAGCAACAACGTCAGATTAAGCCAAGAATGTAAGGAATGCACTTAACTGACGAGCAGTGAAGAAAAAGGAAGCGGAAGGGAAGTCACGATATTATATACGATGGACTGTGATATGATTGGACTATAGTTGCCTTGGAGACTACCCCCTAATGGTTCATGGGTTGTGTAGTCTTTTGTTTAATGATTGTTGTGTTACGTTTTCTTTGAACTGCTATGCAAATAAAGTGAGGAAAGATATGCATAATCCTCGCCTCCGTCCTGCCATAGAATTCATTAAACTTTATTTGATCTGATTTAGAAACATAGATCATAAAAGTGTACATAAAAACAGTAAATCCTCTTTCCTAATACAATACAGTGAGAATTAATTAAAACTAGTAGGCAAAAACGGGTGTTACAAAGCCCGGTTCAGAGCAACTTCAGGTTAACAGAATCGTAAAGTTCAATGTTTCACAAGATCAATCTCATGTACTTCGTGCAAAATATGCAATAAGGGATGCAAGTAAGATGTAACGCTCCAATACCTGACCAGTTTGCACTATATAAAACTGCAGAAAAACTAAAAATAAAAAGTGTTTTGCACACTTCTGTCATTGGGCTATATGTGGGCTCTGGGTGATATTTGTGCTACATTTGGGCTCTTTTTTCTCTGGTGCCATCTTGGGAGACTTATTTGTTATGAAGTTTCCTAATTTCGTCATTTACTGCAGTCTCCTCAGTAGGAAATGCTTTCAGTTTTTTACTTTGATTCCATCAAGAAGGCATTCAGATGAGTCACACATTTGCCATAAATTCAGAATGTTAGCACTCTAGTTGTTCATTAGATCACTGTAGTAAAGCTACTGCTCACCAGGGAGTTAAGTGGAAGTCTACTGCTGGTATTGAAAGTGATTGTTTCAGTCTGCATGTCAGAATTTTCTAATGAAATAGAAGAGGATTTGAGATCTCACTTAAAACATGCCCTAAATTTTCTTTCTGCAGCACTAACCATAATTTCTATGGCTAAATGAACCCCTCATTTTGTTCCTTTTTAAATTAAATGTTTTAAGTGTTACCAGTTTATTCCAATCAAGATGGCTTCAGGTGTGCCATACTTTTGTCATAAGTAAGACTGTTAGCGCTCTAGTTGTTCTTTAGAACACTCTGGGAAGCTGCAGTAGAACACAAAGGCATCAACTGACAGGCTGCTCCTGTTGAAATATAACAGGAAGATATTTGAGATCTTACTTAAAACATGTCCTAATTTTTCTTTTTACAGCACTAACCATAATTTCTATGACAAAATGAACCCCCTCATTTTGTTCCTTTTTAAATTAAATGTTTTAAGTGTTACCAGTTTATTCCAATCAAGATGGCTTCAGGTGTGCCATACTTTTGTCATAAGTAAGGCTGTTAGCACTCTAGTTGTTCTTTAGAACACTCTGGGAAGCTGCAGTAGAACACAAAGGAATCAACTGACAGTCTCTGCCCTTGTTGGATGTACATGTTTTACTGAGAATGTCAGACTTCATTCTCACATGACTGAGAAAGATAATGTGAATTTACAGAAAATATGCTCTCATTTTAGCTTCTGGAGCACCTTCCAAAACTGTATGGGACAAGCATGTGAAAATAGTTTTCTCTCAAACATGATTCATGATATCCCAACAGAAGGTTTTTCACAGGGTAAAATCACCTTAGAACACACCACAATTCCTGAAATTAGTATGGTACCATCAACAAATGAATTCTAATGTAACAAAAGTCTGTTATCACCCTTTATAGTTCTCCTTTTGGTAACCCTCAAAATCTTCGATTCACTACAATGCATTTCAATGGGGTACTATCATTTATATTGGTCCCAAGATGGCTGCCAGCAATTCCAGGATGAAGTGCTGACAGCCAATCAGATCTCACGATGACATGTGTTGTTAGGCTCCGCCCAGATATATATGTGTATTCTTTTTCAAATTCCTCAGGAACTACTGAACGGATTTACACCATTTAAGCAAAAGGCATGACTCTGAACCAAGGGCTACATTTTTGGCAAATTTGGTGTAATTCCGTTCAGCAGTTTCGGGCTGTAGCTGCGATGAAAGGTTCCTATGAAAAATTGCATGGGGAAAACACGTTTTGGGACCCCCCTTATTTCTCGGCCCCCACTTGACGAATCACCCCGAGACTTTCAGGATAGGAGCGGACCGGAGCGGGCCACGAGTTTTGAAAATATTGCGAAGATTCGTCAACCGGCGCCAAAGTTATTTCAAATAGAATGTTGCGGATTTCCTATGGAAAATAGGTCCTAACTATAACTATCTACTGGCGACCGCCAGTAGATAATGTATATATATGTATATATATGATGCAACAGAGATTATGAAAAGACTTGAGAAATTGCGTCGCAATGAAATCTCCAAATGGTGGGAGACCAAGTCCCTTGATAAATATTTGGAGGTGGGACGAGTTCCAAGGGGTCTCAGGATCTTAATTGCACCGACATTTGAGAGACATGACCCTGAAATGTTGCAAGAATGGGCAACTAATAGTGCCGAATCTTCAAATAATATGCTGAGGATCTTAATTAAATACGCCAAAAAAGATAGAGAACTGATCCTAGGAGAAATAAAGGAACTACAGACACAATTAATGGCGTTAACCACGGCTGAAACAATTGAAAAATTTGAGAAGGAGTTGTCAGTAAAGTTAGACAAATTTGAAAGCGCTATCAAAGAAAGGAAAGCAACCAAGTTCACGCGTGATCGATTGGATTATCAGCATGGTCAAATATATACATTTGCCAAGCGGTTCGACACCATACGGAAGCAAGCTTTGTCAGAAAATTCTGGACCAACGAATAAAAACAGAGACAAGCATGCTCAAGAGACAAGTTCAGAATGGAGTTCAGAACAGACACCGATGGGGAAGAGGCGAGAAATACAGCAAGTACCCACTTGAAACGAGCAACTGTAATTCAAGAGTTCGGTTTTTTAGGGATGGACCGCAATACAAACAACAGGCAAAGACCACAGAGAGGAGGAAGGGGTCGGGGGTACAACAGAGGCGAAAGAGAAGTCGAAAGCGACGAAGGAATGGAACTAAGATCGGGTTCCAAAAAGAAGGAATTCAGACGCAAATGACTTCTATAGATCAGACCACAGTGATAAATTTATCAAAATTAGAGTTATCCAAAGAAGATCTGGATACTCTGTCACTTGGTTTGTCTTATTGTAGTCGCATCGAACTTTGACTATCCCCAAATGCGAATAGACTTTTTAAGTTTACACGCAACCTAAAATTACGCAAATACTTCCATAAAAGAAAACGCAGTGAAAGTGTTCAAGGCATCAACAAGCCACACGAAGGAGTAGGGACACTTACAGTGGCTGACCTAGATTTATTAAGAGATCTTGATGAGCTGGAACGTGAGGCTGACCAATTGGGCAATTTAAGAATCACAGAGGATGTGGTAGAGGCATTAGGGTTGGATGTTCATGGCACTATAAATACTCAGTTTAAGAGAAAATCAAACTTCACACCGATGATGCCGAAAGATTCTATAGACGCATTTGCTGAACTTGTCATTGATGATTTGAAGAAGCTGGCCAAAGAATCCAATGCAAATTTTCATCGTGGTCAAAACCCGGAAGATATTAAGTACAACCAGGTTATTCAGAAGATCAAAGAAAGAAAAGACATAGTCATCAGGCAATCGGACAAAGGGGGAAATGTGGTCCTCTGGCCTCTAGATCAATATGATGTTGAGGCCAAGCTCCAACTGAAAGAGAAAGAATGCTACCAGAAAATACCATTTAGCAGGCTATTAGAAGTTAAGGCAAAGTACCATAAAGAACTATTTCGGTGGAGAACCCTAGGTCTAATAACGGAATCTGAAATGAACTATTTGAAAGTTGACCATCCTGTGATGCCTATCTTTTATTTGATTCCAAAAATACATAAAGATGCCAAGAAGCCACCAGGCAGACCCATTATATCTGCTATTGGAAGTCTCCTGGAGACAACGTCCAGATTTTTGGATTATTTTTTGCAGGACTTTGTCAATAGTTTACCCTCACATATCCAAGATACTGGAGACTTCTTGAGAAGACTGCATGATTTTAAATGGGAAGAGGGGGACCTTCTAGTGACTCTTGACGTGTCATCTCTTTATACAAGTATTGCCCACAAGGATGGACTAAGAGCATTGAGACATTTTTTAAGCAGCAGACCCCTTTGTTTGTACCAACATACAGAAATGCTTTTGAGAATGGCGGAATTCTGTATTGATAATAATTTATTCCAATATGGAAATGATACTTTCAAGCAACTAAGGGGGACGGCGATGGGTACCTGCTTCGCCCCCAGCTATGCTAATCTCCACATGGGCTGGTGGGAGGAGCAGGTACTCGGGACCATGTACAAAGACCAGTGGGAAAATAACATCAAATTGTGGGTCAGATTTATCGACGACCTCTTCGTGATATGGAGAGGGTGTCCAATACAAGCCAAACTATTTATTTCCTCTTTGAATGTAAATGATCTTAACTTGACTTTTACTGACAATGTGAGTCCATCCTGTGTCCATTTTTTAGATTTGAAGGTTTTTATCAAAGATGGGCAGTTACATACATGCACCTACAGGAAACCCACTGCTGGGAACTCTGTTTTACATAGCCAAAGTTTTCATCCCCAAAAGTTAAAGCAGAGTATTCCATATGCGGAGCAATTAAGAATGAAAAGGAATTGCAGTGAGCGTAGTACTTTAGAAGCAGCACAGGAGGATCTTAACTCAAGATTCAGACAGAGGGGTTATGACCAGAGGGTTTTGGATCAGGCATCAAGCAAAGTTAATTCAATGACTAGACAAGACATTCTATTTGGGGAAACAGGTAGGTCCAAGAAGGATAGGGTGTCAAATTTTCAACCGGAGCTAAGATTAATCATGGGATATAATGCTTACCAGGCGAGAGTGAGAGCCAGCCTGGGTAAGCATTGGCACCTTATCAGAGGAGACCCGGTCCTGAAAGAAATAGTTCCCAAGAAACCCCTCATGTCATTTAGACGGGCGAAATCCATGAGGGAACAGTTGGTGAACAACAGTCCCGAATGGGGGGATAAGGAAGGCTGGTTGAAACCAAGTCTTGGTTTCAGCAAGTGCTCCAAATGTAAAGCCTGTAAACATGGCGTAAACAAGAAGGAAATTCAAATGCCCCTGTGGAAGAGACCATGGAAAATACTGAAAAGTCTAAACTGTAGAAGTGACCATGTAGTCTATGTTTTAACTTGTACCTGCCCCATGTTGTATGTAGGAAGCACTATCCACATGGCTCATGTTAGGATACTACAGCATTTGAGAGCAGTCAAAAATCAAGATCCCAGTTACCCTGTGGCACGCCACATCAATGAGGTCCATGGAGGGAAAATAGAAGACCTATCTTATTTTGTTTTAGATGCTGTGCCAAAGAAAAGGAGAGGGGGCAATAGAGAACTCGATTTGAGGAAATTGGAGTCCAGGTACATTTTAATGTTGGATAGCAAAAACCCTAAGGGTCTTAATGCGGATGAAGGACTCCACGTGCATCTGCTGTAGGTGGATGACGTATAACCATGGGCCTATATACGATTCAGGGTAGCTTCCGCGATTTGAGGAACTGTAATGTAGATCACTGCTCCTTCCGAGCTTTCTTTAAATTGTATCCATAAGAAAAACATTTAACAATATTTTATGATTAATACCTCTTCGTTTTGACATTATATGAACTTCAGATTCCGTTAGTCTTTTTAGTTTTTTTTTAGATATTAACACGGGTGGTAGATTTTTTAGGCACTTTTAAAGAGATGGACAATGATAAAGACTCTCCATAGTAAAACAAATTATATTTGGTTTCAAAGGTTATAGATGAATTTTAGTGACTATTATGGCTCGTATCTTTTAGAATGACCTAGGATGGACTCGGTTTTAGGAATCTTGTGTTAGGTTTTTATTGTATAATGTGGTTCTAAATAATTTTATCTTCAAGTAGGAATGGGTATAGTCTTGAGGTTTTAGTCATCTGGATTACATTGGTTTAATCAAATTTTAAAACTAAATGAAGACTAGTTTTTCTTAAATATTTATTCAAATTGCCTATTTGCACAAATTGACCATTTAGCTCATGTTGCACAGAGTAGTATGTTTACAGTTGAGGCGTAACGTGCATATGTTATTTATTTATCCGTGGAAAGGGCGGATATTATATTGCATAATTTGCGATTTTTGCACATTCAATTGTTTTTATAATTTTGCGACATTTGCACAAAGTGGATTGTAAGGTACAAATGAATTTTGGATCAGTAAAATAGACAAACCGATAAGGAAAATGGGTAAGAATGATTATTGATTACCAGAATCCATAGGACCATATATGACTATGAGAGGGCCGAGTGATGAAGAATATATTTACCACTTATATAAGTTTGGGCACTGGCCCAGAATTGTTTGACCGAAGCGCAACCGAGTTATATCTGCAGAAGCTAGGGTTTATCAATATACTCAATTTTCACAGTAAGAGAATTGCTTGCCACGTTTTTGGATTCATCCTAAAAATTGGAACAATAAAGTTTTTTGAAAAAGTAAATTCACACAGCTATGAAGGGTCAGATGTAGGAAGGGATTTACGAACCATGATTTAAGTTTATGGTTTGATGCCCAAGTTATGTTGTTTGGGTGAGTAATCTTTGCATAAAAATAATGTGGAATACTTTTGGAGGGAGTTCAATTAATTTTTACGAATGCGGGAGATTTTGTTGTTATGTAAAGCTGTGATGTAACGCTTTCTACATAGTCTGTTGTCCATGTCAATGGGGGTGTGTGTATGACGTGGGTATCAACAGTTAACACTATAAAACTAAAAATGGGAATGTGGCTCCGTTGTGTGAACAAGGCAGGGGATCCTGCCGAAATGCATCATAGCCCGATAAAAATAATGGAATAAATATTGTGGACTTAATTTTGCTGGTGTCATCGTGTCTCTATTCGGTGCGACGCAAGGAGGTGCCGATTTGTGTGGATATATATATACAACCACAAACGCCCCTCCTGGGAGCTCCGCCCGTAGACCGGTGGCGTGATGACTGCCGGTGGTGCGAACCGGCAAATAACTTCTTCGAAATTGCCAATAACACGCGCTCTCAGAATCTCGTGCAGCAAAAGTTTATTTTTTAAGGTAACGCGTTTCGGAAGCAAAGCCTCCTTGATCACACAAGGAACCCATTGCAAATCAAGAGTTTACATAGTGATGGTAATGGCAGTAGAGAGAGAACAGCAAACATTACAAAAGGAAAATGGCGGCCATCTTAGAATGCCTAAAACGTTTCAAAGCATTAATAATATACAAGTGTTCGTGTACCTTTCTGCACATATGATATAATATATATCTGCCCATCTGGTGACATATACAAATGCTTTATACACGAAATGGTAATAAATTAATTCAATATTAAATGCTTACTACATTATTTAGTAGCCTTAAAATTCACATCGCCATGAAATATGGAAACTGAGCGCTACAGAGTGCGTGGGCCGAAATGTACATGCAGCCAAAAAACCTCATTAGTTACATGGCCCAGTTCGCACTGCGTGCCCCTTACATAGGGAGCCGATTCTACTGCGTGCAATATACTGGCCAAGTTAGAACCTCTGATACACTGTAATTCACGGTGAAATTATCGCGGTACACAGTGGAGGCACGCAGTGCGAACTGGGCCATGTAACTAATGAGTTTTTTTTGGCTGCATGTACATTTGGTAGAACCGAGGCACAAGAAAAGAGAAAAACAAGTGCGCAAAATGCAAAAAGGGGGCAGGGTAGAAACACCCTGACCCCCTAGGCCTGCTCAGGGGGTCCCACAAGGACCCCCAGGGCCAAAAAAAGATTTTTATTTTTTTTTAAATCGGCGGGATGCGCGTAGGATGCGCGGATCCCGCCGTGAAAAAAAAAAAACAAAGCGCGGACTCCCGCGCTTCGTTGTTATTTGGCCCCCGGGTGGGCCAAGTCCCGGGGGCATGCGGGGGTTTATAAAAATAATTAGTGGGGGGGCCTCTAAGGCCCCCCCAAGCCCCGGGAACCACCACCCCCCGGGGCTTTCAATTCAAAATGGTGCGGGAGGGCACTCGGCACTCCCGCAGCCCCGGGGACTGCCACCCCCCGGGGCTTCTTTTTTTTAAATTACAATTACCTGTGTGGGGGGGCTCGAGCCCCCCCACATGCCCCGGGGACCTCCACCTCCCCGGGGCACTAAATATTTAAATATGGGGGTCCGTTACGGATCCCCAGAGCCCCGGGGACCACCACCTCCCCGGGGCTTTGAAGATTTTGGGAGGGGGACCGCGCGGCCCCCCTCCTGGAGCCAGTGATAGCCCTGGGGACCACCACCCCCCAGGGCCGGCTCCCTCAGTGTCCCGGGGTGCCCACCCCCGGGACACTGTAGTTTGCTATGGCAGGGCGGGAGCCTCGCGGCTCCCGTCCTGTCATAGCAGACTTGCTTTGAATTTTGGAAGAGAGAGCAGGAAACCTGCTCTCTCTTCCAAAATTCAAAGCAAATTGCTTTCCACACGGGGAGCTGCATCTAAGCAGTTCCCCGTGTGGAAAGCAATGCCAGCTCCCGAGGGACGCGGGAGCCGGCGGGACCGTGGGGGATTGGGGACCCCCACGGTCCCCAAAGGAGAGGGCCAGCCCCGGGGGATGGGGTCCCGGGGCTACAAGTGGCCCGGGAGGGGGCCACGTGGCCCCCTTCCCAAAAATGTTAATTAAAAAATAAAGGCCAGCCCCGGGGGATGGGTCCCCGGGGCTACAAGTGGCCCGGGAGGGGGGCCACGCGGCCCCCTTCCCCAAAATAAAAAAAATAAATAAAAAAAGGCCGGCCCCGGGGGATGGGGGCCCCGGGGCCATAAGTGGCCTGAGGAGGGGGGCAACGCAGCCCCCCTCCAAAAGGCCATGCCCCGGGGGATGGGGTCCCCGGGGCCGATTAAGGCCTCGTGAGGGGGAACACGCGGCCCGATTCCAAATAAAAAAATATATATATATTAGGGGGCAGGCCCTGGGGGATGGGGTCCCCAGGGCCAATAAATTAGAAAAAGAAGGGGGGCCACACAGCCCCCTTCTTAAAAAAAAAAAATACCGGCATTGCGCCAGAGGCCACGCCCCCTCCTTGCAGCACTCTGCAAACGCGCCCCCTGGCGCGTTTGCAGATGGGGAACGAATTCCCCTTGAATACTGGGGGTCCCTGGGGCCAACTAGCCCACCAGGAACCTCCAGTATGCGCCAGGGGCTGCGTTGCAGAGAGGTGTTCTGAGGCCACGCCCCTTTACACCTCTCTGCAACGCAGCTCTGTGGCGCTTAATGGAGGTAGCTGGTGGGCTAGTTGCACCCCAGGGACCCTCTGGATTCAAGGGAGTTAATCCCCAAATTAAAAGCGCCACAGGGCGCGTTTGCACAGTGGTGAAGGGAGGGTGGGGGCCTGAGGTGACATGTGTGCAAACACGCCCTCTGGTGTGTTTTAAGTTGGGGATTAACTCCCTTGAATCCTGAGGGTCCCTGGGGTGCAACTAGCCCACCAGCTACCTCCATTAAGCGCCACAGAGCTGCGTTGCAGAGAGGTGTAAAAAGGGGCGTGGCCTCTGACCACCTCTCTGCAACGCAGACCTGTGGCGCTTACTGGAAGTACCTGGTGTGCTAGTTGGGCCCCAGGGACCCTCAGGATTCAAGGTGACCTAATACCCCAACTTAAATTGCGCCACAGGGCGCGTTTGCACAGTGGTGAAGGGAGGGGGCGGGGCCTCAGGTGACATGTGTGCAAACACACCCTGTGGCGCGTTTTAAGTTGGGGAATTAATTCCCCTTGAATCCTGAGGGACCCTGGGGGCCAACTAGCCCACCAGGTACCTCCAGTGAAGCGCCACAGGGCTGCGTTGGAGAGAGGTGGTCCAGGCCACGCCCCTTTTTACACCTCTGTGCAACGCAGCTCTGTGGCGCTTATGGTGGGCTAGTTGGACCCCAGGGACCCTTAGGATTCAAGAGGACTTTATCCCCCAACTTAAAACGGCCAGAGGGCGTATTTGCACACATGTACCCTCAGGCCCCCCCCTCCCTACACCAGTGTGCAAACGCGCCCCATGGCGCATTTTAAGAGGTAGTTTTAATCCCCCTGCCCTATTATGTACTAGGGAGTTACAGAGGAGGTCATGCTAATCACAGGGGTACCCCAACGCATAGTGTTCCCTAGTGTATGTAGGTGTTTTAACTGTATTCTAAGTGTCTTTTACCATAGCACTGGCTCTAGGCCTGGTTAGTCAGAGTCAGTTACCACCAGTACCCGTCTGAAAAGTTGTGGGCACAGGATGATTTTGCAACAAGGCCTCTTTCTGCTCCTCTGTTGGTTCTTTCTGCACATCTTTTGCTTCTTCCTGCACTTTTCTTCGTCTTTGTGGACTTCTGTTGCTTCTTTCTGCATTTCTTTTGCTTCGTTCTGTGCGTTTTTTCTTCTTTCTTCACATGTCCTACCTCTGTAGGCATAGTTAGAAACTAGCATTTAAAAAACCTTTGAAATTCACTGAAAAAACCATAGGTTTCAGGCATGTTATAGTTAGAAATTAGCATTTAAAAAACCTTTGAAATTCACTGAAAAAACCATAGGTTTTAGGGACAGTTATAGTTAGTTGGACATTGCACTCGTACAAAACCCGTGAAATTCCCCGTTATAGTTAGTTCAGCTAACTATAACTTGCGCCCCCGCAATGCACTGCTGATGATGTCACATATTACATCCCTCATGACATGGTCAGTGACATCACTGATGACATCATCCAGTGACTGTGTGTTTCTGTAAAGTTTAATTATGTTTAATATATATAGGGAAAGGCGTATTGAAGAATGAGTGGGTGTAAAAGTATCTGAATGGATGATTTAGTAGGTGCGTGACTAACTCTATAAGTGAGTGATTAAACGTATCTTACTGAATGCATGGGTTAGTGACTAAACTGGGTGAATGTCTGTATCCGTCTGTCTGTTGCTGTGTAAGTGGCTGCATGGGTTTGTGAATAGCTACATGAGTGTCTATATGAGTTATTGATTGGTTGTCTGAGTATCTGTATGGGTGCCTGAGTGTTTGTGTGGGTGGGGTGTGTGTGACTCTGTGCATAGATGTGTGAGTTGGTGATTCACTGGGTGCATGGTTTCAAGAGTGCATCTGTGATGGACTGTATGGGTGGGTGAGTGTGTGTATGGGTGTGTTAGTGAGTGAATGTATATCTCAGTGGTACATGTGTGAATAACTACATATGTGAAAGGCAGTATTTATGTGTGTTGGAGTATATAAATGGCTATAAGTGAGAGTGTGTGATTGTGAGAGTGGCTGTATGGATGAGTGTGTACTTGTATCAGTGATTGTATAAGAGCGTAAGAATGTGCTAGTATTTGTATGAGTAAGTGAGCTGGTGTGTGTATAACTGTATAGGTGAGTAAATGGCAGTGTGATTAATTATTTGCATGACTGACTAGGTGTGTGAGTACCTCTATGGATGAGTGGCGGTGTGTGAGTGTCTATGTAGGTGTATGAGTGTATATGATAGTCCTGTACTGAGTGACCGTAAGTATGAGTGACTGTACGGGTGAGTGAGTGGATGTGTGTGTAGACCTAAGAATCAGTGAGTGGGTATGTAGTTATTGGTGTTGGAGTGGCTATGGTTTTGCGAATGGCAGTCTGTAATTTAGAGTGGGTGTATCAAAGGTTATATTAGGGTGTGAGGAGGTGCATCAGATTATCACGTGGATGATGTCATCAGTGATGTCATCAGTGATGTCATTTGAGATGTCATCAGTGATGTCATCAGTGATGTCACTGACCATGTCATGAGTGCTGTAATATGTGACGTCATCAGCAGTGCATTGCGGGGGCTCGAGTTATAGTTAGCTGAACTAACTATAACGGGGGAATTTCACGGGTTTTGTACGAGTGCAATGTCCAACTAACTATAACTGTCCCTAAAACCTATGGTTTTTTCAGTGAATTTCAAAGGTTTTTTAAATGCTAATTTCTAACTATAACGTGTCTGAAACCTGTGGTTTTTTCAGTGAATATATATATATATATATTATCTACTGGCGGTCGCCAGTAGATAGTTATAGTTAGGACCTATTTTCCATAGGAAATTCGCAACATTCTATTTCCAATACCTTTGGCGCCGGTTGACGAATCTTCGCAAAATTCTCAAAACTTATGGCCCGCTCCGGTCCGCTCCTATCCTGACAGTTTCGGGGTGATTCGTCAAGTGGGGGCCGAGAAAAAAGGGGGGACCCAAAACGTGTTTTCCCCATGCAATTTTCCATAGGAACCTTTAGTCGCAGCTACTGCCCGAACTGCTGAACGGAATTACACCAAATTTGGCAAAAAGGTAGCCCTTGGTTCAGAGTCGTGCCTTTTGGTTAAATGGTGTAAATCCGTTCAGTAGTTCCTGAGAAATCTGAAAAAGAAAACACATATATATCTGGGCGGAGCCTAACCACACATGTCATCGTGAGATCTGATTGGCTGTCAGCACTTCATCCTGGAATTGCTGGCAGCCATCTTGGGACAAATATAAATGATAGTACCCCATTGAAATGCATTGTAGTGAATCGAAGATTTTGAGGGTTACCAAAAGGAGAACTATAAAGGGTGATAACAGACTTTAGTTACAATAGAATTCATTTGTTGATGGTACCATACTAATTTCAGGAATTGTGGTGTGTTCTAAGGTGATTTTACCCTGTGAAAAACCTTGTGCTGAGATATCATGAATCATGTTTGAGAGAAAACTATTTTCACATGCTTGTCCCATACAGTTTTGGAAGGTGCTCCAGAAGCTAAAATGAGAGCATATTTTCTGTAAATTCACATTATCTTTCTCAGTAATGTGAGAATGAAGTCTGACATTCTCAGTAAAACATGTACATCCAACAAGGGCAGAGACTGTCAGTTGATTCCTTTGTGTTCTACTGCAGCTTCCCAGAGTGTTCTAAAGAACAACTAGAGTGCTAACAGCCTTACTTATGACAAAAGTATGGCACACCTGAAGCCATCTTGATTGGAATAAACTGGTAACACTTAAAACATTTAATTTAAATAGGAACAAAATGATGGGGTTCATTTTGTCATAGAAATTATGGTTAGTGCTGTAGAAAGAAAAATTAGGACATGTTTCAAGTGTGATCTCAAATATCTTCCTGTTATATTTCAACAGGAGCAGCCTGTCAGTTGATGCCTTTGTGTTCTACTGCAGCTTCCCAGAGTGTTCTAAAGAACAACTAGAGCGCTAACAGTCTTACTTATGACAAAAGTATGGCACACCTGAAGCCATCTTGATTGGAATAAACTGGTAACACTTAAAACATTTAATTTAAAAAGGAACAAAATGAGGGGGTTCATTTTGCCATAGAAATTATGGTTAGTGCTGCAGAAAGAAAATTTAGGGCATGTTTTAAGTGAGATCTCAAATCCTCTTCTATTTCATTAGAAAATTCTGACATGCAGACTGAAACAATCACTTTCAATACCAGCAGTAGATTTCCAGTTAACTTCCTGGTGAGCAGTAGCTTTACTACAGTGATCTAATGAACAACTAGAGTGCTAACATTCTGAATTTATGGCAAATGTGTGACACATCTGAATGCCTTCTTGATGGAATCAAAGTAAAAACTGAAAGCATTTCCTACTGAGGAGACTGCAGTAAATGACGAAATTAGGAAACTTCATAACAAATAAGTCTCCCAAGATGGCCACCAGAGAAAAAAGAGCCCAAATGTAGCACAAATATCACCCAGATGTAGCCCACATATAGCCCAATGACAGAAGTGTGCAAAACACTTTTTATTTTTAGTTTTTCTGCAGTTTTATATAGTGCAAACTGGTCAGGTATTGGAGCGTTACATCTTACTTGGACTCCTTATTGCGTATTTTGCACGAAGTACATGAGATTGATCTTGCGAAACATTGAACTTTACGATTCTGTTAACCTGAAGTTGCTCTGAACCGGGCTTTGTAACACCTGTTTTTACCTACTGGTTTTAATTCATTCTCACTGTATTGTATTAGGAAAGAGGATTTACTGTTTTTATGTACACTTTTATGATCTATGTTTCTAAATCAGATCAAATAAAGGTTAATGAATTCTATGGCAGGACGGAGGCGAGGATTATGCATATCTTTCCTCACTTTATTTGCATAGCAGTTCAAAGAAAACGTAACACAACAATCATTAAACAAAAGACTACACAACCCATGAACCATTAGGGGGGTAGTCTCCAAGGCAACTATAGTCCAATCATATCACAGTCCATCGTATATAATATCGTGACGTCCCTTCCGCTTCCTCTTTCTTCACTGTTCGTCAGTTAAGTGCATTCCTTACATTCTTGGCTTAATCTGACGTTGTTGCTGTTTGTATAGCGGTTTCTTGTGCACGTTATTAGCATTATTGCCTTGGTATTGTTTCATATTCCCTGCGCAGCAGGCTCTTGCCAGAACACGTTCTCCCCCTCGCAGTTTCTCCCGCTGTGTGCTCTGCGCGCGGTGAGATCCTGTCAGGTGCGTCTGGTCCGAGCGAGGCAGCTCTGTCGAGCGCTCCCGCTGGTCTTTACGCGCGTTTGGGAATCCGGACACTCCTTTAGTGTCCGCTTGATTCCCGACCAACCCTCGCCTAATTTTGACACCGCTACGCGGTGATTTCCCCACACGGCCACGTTAGTGACCAGCGCCACATGGTGGTGGTAATTGGTATTGCGCCTCAGTCTATTCTTATAACAGCTTCGGGGAAAGCCCAGCTGTTGGAGCACCGGCGAGGGGGCTGTCTTAAGGATTTTAAGGGCATTTGTTCTGTGCTCACACCCTCTGCTATCATGTCTTCTCCAGAAGACCATTTTTACTCCTCCTACCAGGAAGTGGAGGAGGAATGGCCCCCAACTTCTCCCTCCAGCAGTGGACCAAGGCCTCTCTCTGGCTATTTCTAGGGCGCTGGCTCCTCTTAGGGATCAGGTTGATAAGCTGGCGAAAAGCATCCCTGGGGTGTTCAGTGACCCAGATCTGGTGGTGGCGGGTCCAAGTAGCTCCCAGATGGGGAATAAAAGGGCCGTTAAGCATAACGCGGGGCACTTGGAAGGATTTGATAACTTTACGGAGACCTTCCTCAAGAGTGCGCGAACGCTAAAACATGCACCCTGCCGGGAGGAGGAGGGGCCCGGAGAAAATTGCGACACTGTCACCACTATTGTAGACCCTGACGGCGGGTTTCCCTTAAAGGGAGAGGGTGTATCGGAGGACGATTTCTCCTCCGATGAGGATAAGGACTCGGGGCGTCCCTGGCGTCCAGAGTCCTACTCCTCTCAGTCCCCGGTTGGGGACGGGGTCCACTCGGACATGTTCGAGCCTACCCAAATTTACCATCCTAGGTCGGCAGAGTGGACACCTGACGCCAAAGTGGCAGAGTATGTGGTGGGGAAAATCCATCAACCCCTTGAAAGGGAGGTCAGGAATAGGATGAGGGGAGAATGCCCCAGGCCCTCACTGAAGGGGAAGGTGGCACACACGCCTGAAATTGATGAGAAACTATGTACCTTTTTCTCCAAATATATGAGGGATCCCAAGAAAGAAATTGATAGGTCTTGGACGTGGTAGGGCCCTTGACCCAAATTATTCAATTGACGGAGCGTTCCAAAGAGTCAGGATCCCCTTTGTCCACGGATATTGTGGCTGGTTGGGCGCACTACCCTAAACCCTAAAACACTACCCCCTCCACTACCCAAACACCACTGCACTACCCTAAACCCTAAAACACTACCCCCAGCACGACACCCTACACTACCCAAACATAACTGCACTACCCTAAACCCTAAAACACTACCATCAGCACGACACCCGACACTACCCAAACACCACTGCACTACCCTAAACCCTAAAACACTACCCCCAGCACGACTCCCTACAATACCCAAACACCACTGCACCACACTAAACCCTAAATATACCCCCAGCATGACCTCCCACACTACACAAACACCACTGCCCTACCCTAAACCCTAAAATACTACCCCCAGCACGACCCCCTACACTACCCAAACACCACTGCACTACCCTAAACCCTAAAACACTAACCCCAGAATGACCCCCTACACTACCCAAACACAACTGCACTACCCTATACCCTACAACACGACCCCCTACACTATACAAACATGACTGCACTACCCTAAACCCTAAAACACTACCCACAGCATGACCCCCTTCACTACACAAACACCACTGTACTGCCCTAAACCCTAAAACACTACCCCAGCACTACCCCTACACTACCCAAACACCACTTCACTAACATAAACCCTAAAACACTACCCCAGCACAACCCCCTACACTACACAAACACCACTGCACTACCCTAAACCCTAAAACACTACCCCCAGCACGACTCCCTACACTACCCAAACACCACTGCACTACCCTAAACCCTAAATCTACCCCCAGCACGACCCCCTACACTACCCAAACACCACTGCACTACCCTAAACCATAAAACACTACCCCCAGCATGACCCCCTACACTACACAAACACCACTGCACTACTCCTAAACCCTAAAACACTACCACCAGCATGACCCCTACACTACTCAAACACCACTGCACTACCCTAAACCCTAAAACACTACCCCAGCACGACCCCCTACACTACCCATACACCACTGCACTACCCTAAACCCTAAAACACTACCCCCAGCACAACCCCCTACACTACTGCACTACCCTAAACCCTAAAACACTACCCCCAGCACGACCCCTACACTACCCAAACACCACTGCACTACCCTAAACCCTAAAACACTACCCCAGCACGACCCCCTACACCACCCAAACACCACTGCACTACCCTAAACCCTAGAAAGAAACCCCCACCCCATGCCCAATCCCCCTTACCTCTCACTCCTCATGGTTCCTCTCTCCTCATGGTTCCTGCTTCACGTCATCTCTGAGGGGCGGTGCACGTCGTTGTGAGGAAATGGAACAGCCTCTGTTTCCTTACAACGACATGGATCGTCTTCATGTTTTGGAACGCATGGTCATTTACCATACATACCTTTACAACAAAATTCGTT